>CM062926.1:20805390-22055390 GCA_031878705.1 Tapirus indicus | reverse complement strand
GAGAGCTATTGTTGAATGGGTACAGAGTTTCAGTTTTACAAAAAGGTTGCACAACAATGTGAATACACTTAACACTACTGAACTGTGCACTTGAAAATGGTTAAGAAGGTACATTTTTGTTGTTTACATTTTATCACATATTTTAAAGAGTCAGATTGAAATGAGTGACCATCATTTTTCCTTCTTTGTCCAGAAATGAACAGGTTAATTGAAATTCTCTACTTGATTTACTCCAAGGGGGATCCAAAGTGGATCCAATCTTTGCCCATTAGGAACTGTTCACCCTCAGTAGAAACTGTGAATAATTCACTAAAGGATAAGGAAGGTCCCAGCCTCATCAGCTCCCACCTCCCCATCCAACTCATCCCCAAGTCTCTCTTCAATTCTAAGGTCAAGGTCAGTGCTCAGTGGCCAATATAAGTTTGACCAATGCTTTCCAATCTTTACTGTGCCTGGGAATCTCCTGGAGACCTGGTTAAAATGCAACCTCATTCAATAGGACTGGGGAGGACCTGAGATTCTGCATTTAGCAATTCCACGGTCCCTTCTTGAGTACATGTTTGTAGACCCCTCCGTAGCTTACACCAGCCAGATGTAAAACAGAAAAACTGAAATGGTAATGGCAGAATCTTAGAAAACCACATTTTAAATCCAATCAGAATTTATAACTCTTTTATATACTAGGTAACCCTCCTCTATTGCTCTAAAAAAACAATTAGCCAATCCTAATTAGGTAAACACCCCCAGATGCTTAGATAAAAGCACCAGATATAGAGTTGCCCAGAAGGGAAGCAGCCCATCATAAATCAACATGTAAATCTAGGGAGATTGCTCTGGCATTATGGCTGGTTTTTTTAACTCCTATGTCTTCCTATATATAGCTGACTATTGAGCTCGGCAGCCACACGAATCTCTCATGGGGCTGACAGGTGATCCCCAGGAGAGACCATGGATATGCAGGATCTAGAATATCTCAGATTGTTTTTAGAAACATACTTTCCTGGAAGGTGCTCATTGATTTGTGATTTTCAAAAATGTTTTATTCTTAAATTAGATTGTGAAGCTTAAAATAATATTCTTCTCCCTGGAAATTTCACAATGTGTTGCAGAATAATGAAGTTTTTTTTTAACCCATCACTTCTCAAACTTATATATAACACACTTATTTATGTGTGTCTCACTGGTGTTTTTTAAATGCCTGCATGGGGAAACTGAGGCCAAGGGAGAGTTGGGGCTTAGAAAAATGTCACAGGTTGGTGCAGTATCCAGAGTGTAAGTCAGTTGTTCAAATGCCAAGTGTTCTTGCAATGTGTGTGTCTGTATGTGTGCACTAATATTAAGGATTAGCTTGTTGAATCTCTATATACGTGCACAACTGGAGTAACTCTTCGCAGGACATTTTGTCCAGTCCAAAATATTCATAAGACAATTGGACAAAGCCAAAAGGTCCTTAATATTTGCTCCGCTTCAAACATCCATGAGGCAATTGTTCCATAGGACACTTCTTCCATAAGACATTTGCCCATGCAAAAATGTCCTTAACGTTTGGTCCTGTCCAAAACATCCATGAGCAGAGTTGGTCCATGCCAAATGCTTTTAGATAGGACCAAATACCAAAAGACCTTTTGGTGTATGGACCTAGTGTCTCCATGGACATTTTGGATAGGACTAAATATCAAGGACCTTTTGGCAAGGACCCAATCTCTTATGGATGCTTTGCACAGGACTAAATGTCTGCTAATCAGCTAACTGCCATCCAGATGCAGATTTAGAACATTTCCACTCTACCGATAAGTTCCCTCTTGTGCCTCCCCAATCAATGCCCACCTGCAGTGGTAACCACTCCCCTGACTTCTGAATCTATAGAGTAGTTTTGCTTGCAATTGAACTTCATATAAATAGACATGTCAAAAGAATGTTGGCTATATCTATGAATATAGCATAATTTATTAATCCATTCTCCTAGGGGTAATCTTTAAACTATACTGCAAAAATATAATAGCACTCACTTCAAAATCTTTGGTTGCTTCCCATTGTGAGTAGACTATGATACCCCAGAGGGGAGGGACAATGCTTTCCTCTCCCAATGTTATATTCTTAGTATTAACCCAGCGACTGGTTCATAGGAACTTAAAAATACATATTTGGTTAATGAATGCAATAACTAAGTTAGGAAAGAATCCATTGACATTTGATAGGCATTTTCCAGGAATTGGCTTTTTCTCCATTTTTATGAAGAACAAGAAGGATGGGAAATGAGTATTGATTTTTTGTTATCCCATTTTTCTCTTTAAGGTGATTTATCTCATCAGAAATCTCAGAGATATTCTCATGTCTGGTTTTTTTTTCTATAGGAGTTCAAATTTTGTCAAGAAACCAGAGTCACTGGAAGAATATTTTGAATGGCTCATCCAAGGAAATGGTGAGTGAATGTAAAGTATGGAAGCTGGAAGATTCTCAGAGGCCTTTATCATGCCCCATCTTACACCCAAACTGAGATCTCTACACCTCACCATCCTGGGGCTGTAAGGCTCTGTCACCATTAACCACATTTTCTTTATCCATTCATCCACTGAAGGACATTTGGGTTGTTTCCATATCTTAGCTATTGTAAATAATGCTTAAATAGTGCTGAAATGAGCATGTGTGTGCTGATATCTCTTCAAGATACTGATTTTAATTCCATCAAACATATATCCAGGAGTGGAATTGCTGGATCATGTGATAGTTCTATTTTTAAATTTTTGAGAAACCTCTATACTGTTTTCCATAATGACCATCCCAATTTACATTCCCACCACTACTGTATGAAGGATTCCCTTTTGCCACATCATCACCAATGTTTCTCTCTTGCTTTTTCAATAATAGCCATGCTAACAAGTGTGATGTCATATCTCATTGTGGCTTTGATTTGCCTTTCCTTGAGGATTCGAGATGTTGAGCACCTCTTCATATGCCTACTGGCCATTTTTATGTCTTCTTTGGAAAAATATCTATTCAGATCCTTTCCCATTTTTTGATTGGATTATTTGCTTTTTGCTACCGAGGGTTTTTTAAATTTATTTTATTTTTTATGTGGCAACATTAGTTTATAATATTATATAAATTTCAGGTGTACATCATCATATTTTTATTTCTGTATAGATTACATCATATTCACCACCTAAAGACTAATTACAATCCATCACCACACACACGTGCCTAATCATCACTTTCACCCCCTTCCCTCCGCCTGTCCCCTCTGGTAACCACCAATCCAATCTCTGTCTCTACGTGATTGTTGTTTTTATCTTTTACTTGTGATTGAGATCAAACATTATTTGACTTTCTCCCTCTGACTTGTTTTTCTTAGCATAATGCCCTCAAGGTCCATCCACGTTGTCACAAATCGCTGGATTTCATTGTTTCCTATGGCTGAGTAGTATTCCATTGTGTATATATACCACATTTTATTTATTCATTCATCCCTTGTTGGATACCTAGTTTGCTTGCAAGCCTTGGCTATTGTGAATAATGCTGCAATGAACATAGGGGTGCATGTATCTTTACGCATTCATGTTTTCTTGTTCTTTGGATAAATACCCAGCAGTGGAATAGTTGGATCGTATGGTAGTTCTATTCTTTTTTGAGGAATCTCCATACTGTTTTCCATAGTGGCTGCACCAGTTTGCATTCCTACCAACAGTGTATGAGAGTTCCCTTCTCTCCACAACCTCTCCAAAACTCTTTGTTCCCTATCTTGTTAATTATAGCCATTCTGAAGGGAGTGAGGTGATATCTCATCATAGTTTTGATTTGTATTTCCCTGATAGTTACTGATGTAGAACATCATTTCTTGTGCATGTTGGGCATCTGTATATCTTCTTTGGAGGAATGTCTGTTCAGGTCTTTTGCCCATTTTTTAATTGGGTCGTTAGTTTTTTGTTGTTGAGATATATGAGTTGTTTATATATTTTGGATATTAACCCCTTGTCAGATATGACATTTACAAATATCTTCTCCCAATTGTTAGGTTGTCTTTTCATTTTGTTGATGGTTTCCTTTGCTGTGCAGAAGCTATTTAGTTTGATGTAGTCCCATTTTTAAATTTTTTCTATTGTTTCCCTTGCCCAGTCAGACATGGTACTTGAAAACATGTTGCTAAAACTGATGTCAAAGAGCTTACTGCCTATGTTTTCTCCTAGAAGTTTCATGGTTTCAGCTCTTACATCCAAGTCTTTAATCCACTTCGAGTTGATTTTGGTGTACAGTGTAAGATAATGGTCTACTTTCAGTTTTTTGCATGTGGCTGTCCAGTTTTCCCAACACCAGTTATTGAACAGACTTTCCTGTCTAGATTGTATGTGCTTGGCTCCCTTGTCAAAAATTAACGTCCATAGATGTGTGGGTTTATTTCTGGGCTCTCAGTTCTGTTCCATTTATCTGTGTGTCTGTTTTTGAGCCAGTACCATGCTGTTTTTGTTCCTATAGCTTTGTAGTGTATTATGAAATCAGGGAATGTGATACTTCCAGCTTTGTTCTTTTTTATAAGGATCGCTTTGGCTATTCTGGGTCTTCTGTAGTTCCATAAAAAATTCAGGATTCTTTGAATATTTCTGTGAAAAGTGTTGTTGGAACTTTGATATGGATTGCATTGAATCTATTGATTGCTTTAGGAAGTATGAACATTTAACTATGTTAATTCTTCCAATCGAAGAGAATGGAATGTCTTTCCATTTCTTTGTGTCCTCTTCAATTTCTTTCAACAATGTTTTATAGTCTTCAGCATACAGATATTTCACGTCTTTGGTTAAGTTTATTTCTAGGTATTTTATTCTTTTTATTGCAATTGTAAATGGAGTTATATTCTTAATTTCTCTTTCTACTACTTCATTGTTAGTGTATAGAAATGTAACTGATTTTTTATGTTGATTTTGTATCCTGCAATTTTATCATATTAATTTATTATTTCTAGAAGTTTTTTGGTGGATTCTCTAGGGTTTTCTATATATAAAATCATGTCACCAGCAAATAGTTGCAGTTTCACTTCTTCCTTTCCAATTTGGATCCCTTTTATTCCCTTTTCTTGCCAGATTGCTCTGTCTAGGACTTCCAATAGGAGTGGTGAAAGTGGGCATCCTTGTCTGGGTCCTGTTCTTAGAGGGATAGCTTTCAGTTTTTCACCATTGAGAATATGAACCGTGGGTCTGTCATATATGGACTTTATTATGTTGAGGTACTTTCCTTCTATACCCATTTTATTCAGAGTTTTTATCATAAGTGAATGCTGTATCATGTCAAATGCTTTCTCTGCATCTATTGAGATGATCTATTGAGATGTGTATGTTGAACCATCCTTGCATCCCAGGATGTGTAATCTTTTCAATGTTCTTTTGAATTCAGGTTGCTAATAATTTTGTTGTGGATTTTTGAATCTATATTTATCAGGAATATTGGTCTGTACTTTTATTTTCTTATAGTGTACTTATCTGGTTTTGGTATCAGGTTAACGCTGGTCTCATAAAATGAGTTTGGTAGGATTCCCTCCTCTTCAATTTTTTTGAAGTTTGAGAAGGATTCGTTTTAATTTTTCCTTTAATGTTTCCTATAATTTACCAGAAAGTCATCTGGTCCTTGGATTTTTGTTCTTTGGGAGATTTTTCATTATGGATTCAATCTCTTTACTTGTTATTGAGCTATTCACATTTTATATTTCTTCATGACTCAGTCTTGGTAGGTTGTGTATTTCTAGAAATTTATCCATTTCTTCTAGGTTATCCAATTTGTTGATGTGTAATTGTTCATAGTAGTCTCTTATGATCCTTGTGTTTCTGTAGCACTAATGTCTCCTATTTCATTTCTTTTTTTCCTTTTTTTAATCTTTAGTGCATTGCTGTGTATCTTAGTTGCTAGCTTAATTCTCTATGTGAGCTGTCACCACAGTATGACAGCTAACAGATGGGTAGTGTGGTTCTACAACTGGGAAACAAACCCAGACCGTGGCAGTGAAAGCACCAAATCTTAACCACTAGACCACCATGGCTGGCTTTCATTCCTTTTATTTGAGTCTGCATTTTTTGCGGGGTAGTCTAGTTTAAGGGTAGTCAGTTTTGCTTATCTTTTTAAAACACCAGCTCTTATTTTCATTAATCTGTTCTGTTGTTTTATAGTCTCTATTTCATTTTTTCATGCTCTGGTCTTTGCTATTTCCTCCTTCTGCTAACTTTGGGCTTAGTGTTTCTTCTCTTTCTAGTTCTTTGAACTGTAAAGTTTGGTTGGATTTTTTTGAGACCTTTCTTTTCTTAGTGTAGGAATTTATAGCTGTAAAATTCCCTCTAGAACAGCTCCTGCTGCATCACATAAGTTTTGATATGTTGTGCTTCCATTTTTGTTTCTTTCATGTTATTATTTATTTTCCTTTTGATTTCTTCTTTGACTCATTGGTTGTTCCTTTCTCCTGGATTCACTTTATTTCTTCCCAAAGTATATCTTAAACTAGTTCTTTCATAACAAATGTGGTAAATTCTCCCAGTATTTTGCCTAAAAATGTCTTTATTCTATGCTCACTCTTAAATGATCATTTACCTAAGTAGAATTCTTAGTTTATGGTTAATTTCCTACTACACTTTAGAGTGGAGAAGGGATCAGGCGTGGTAGATGACCATTTAAAAGTATAAAATAGTTAAGGTATTGATGTTGGCAAGAGAAGATTTACCTCCCTAGAAGAAAATATAAAATATGCAGAAAGACAATTTTCAAGATAAAATGCCTGAGACCTTCCTGCATTGATGAAATCTCAGTTGGAAGAAACACATTTAGATGCACAAAGAATTATTACAAGTAAATCTTCATCTAGTCCCTAGGAAAGCTGTAGTAGAAAAAAGGGGAAGAAATCCTTAAAGCAGAGGAAAGATAGACAATTTCCAAATGAACAATAATTACGTTGCTCCCATGGGAAATGGTTCTAAAATTTCTAGGGGTAGGACACATGTTGCTGATGATAACCTAGTAGTGGGAAAGGACTGAGGAAGAAGGCAGGACTGGGTAGAAACAAGTTCTACCCATTGTCCAACTGCCTGACACCCCAAATTGACTGATAGAAGGCAAGTAAGTCCTGAAATTAGTCTGTGTAATTATTCTGATGGGTCAAGTACTAGACTGAACAGTGATGGGCAGAAAAAGCTGTCACATGATGCTCAAAACCAGTAAGGGTGATTAAACCCTTGGAATAAGAACTTTACCTGTTAATTGTTGCTGCCATACATCGGACGGTGGAGGCGCAGGAAGCCCAGGAGGACGGGAGGAGAGGTAGGAGGTTGTACTCCCCCTCCCCAATCGATCGGCAAAAACAGCACAGTTCGCGGACAGAGGGGGGAGGGGCGGCCCACAGCGGGGAAAACTAGCGCCATCCAGGTGCTCTCACAGACTGTTGCGAGATCCCCACTGGGAAGCGACGACGGACTGCTTAGGGGGTGTAGCAAACACCCTAAGAGAGCCAGAAAGGAAACCCCCGGGTCAAGCAGGAGAAAGAGAGGACCCCTCCCCCCACACACCCGGCATTTCAGCATAATCCCTCCGGGGGCTGCAGCCGCCTCAGAGCAGACCGCTCGCGATCTCCATCTAGTGGCTGCAGGGGGGTACTGCAGGACTAACTTTAATCATGAGGGGTAAAAATAAAGCCGTCCCCATCGGATCCTTGCGAAAATATGTCAGGGCTACAGACCAAAAGGAAAATGACAAACACCCAGAAACCAACCCTGAAGGCACAGAATTTGATAACCTGAATGAAAGAGAATTCAAAATAGCTATCATAAGCAAGCTCAACGAAATACAAGAGAACACACAGAAACAAATCAACGAATTCAGGGATTATGTCACAAAAGAGATTGAAACCCTAAAGAAAAACCAATCAGAATTATTGGAGATGAAAAACAAAATCAACGAGATAGTGGAAAAAATGGAGTCTTTAAAGAGCAGAACTGACAATATGGAGGAACGAATTAGCACTATTGAGGATAGCCACGCAGAAATGCTCCTGGTAGAGGAGGAGAGAGAGCTAAGACTAAAAAGAAATGAAGAAATTCTTCAAGAAATATCAGACTCAATGAGAAAAAGCAACATAAGGATAATAGGTATTCCAGAAGGAGAAGAAAGAGAAAAAGGAGCAGAGAGTTTGTTCAAAGAAATAATAGCTGAGAACTTCCCCAACCTAGGGAACGACAGGGAAATAACAGTGAATGAAATCAATAGATCACCTAAATATATAAACAAGAATGAAAAATCATCTCGCCACATAGTAGCAAACTTGAAGAATACCCGTGACAAGGAAATAATATTGAAGGCAGCTAAACAAAAAACCAAAATAACATACAAAGGAAACCCCATCAGGCTCTCAGCTGATTTCTCGACAGAAACTCTACAGGCTAGGAGAGACTGGAATGATATATTCAAAATCATGAAAGACAAAAACCTTCAGCCAAGAATACTCTATCCAGCAAAAATATCCTTCAAATACGATGGAGAAATAATAACTCTCCCTGATAAACAAAAGCTAAGAGAGTTCGTCACCACAAGACCCCCACTACAAGAAATGCTCAAGAAGGCCCTTAGGCCTGAAAAAAAACAAATGAGAAAGGGGATACAAAGATTTCAACAAGGAGAAAAGCAAGGAGACTAAGCCAGAACAAAATACAGTTGGAAAACATCAAAAATTAATTCAAGCTCATCACTGGAAACACACATTCATGACACAATCTGGAATAAAAAGATAACAAATAAGGAGGGGAAGAGGTAAGGGATTGAACTGACCCAGCCTCAGGAAAAAGGAGGCATCTGAAAATGTACTTTCTTATCCAGGAGATCGCTTATATAAACCGCACGGTAAGCACTAAACAAACAACCAGAAGAGAACCACACATGACAAATAAAGAGAAAACCAAGAGAATGAGCATGCAGAAATACCAAATTGAATTTGCAGTCCGAAACACAAGGGACAAGAAACAAAGGAAATGCAAAAGAACCAGAAGATGAACAATAAAATAGCAACATTAAACCCTCATATATCAATAATCACTCTAAATGTAAATGGATTGAATTCTCCAATCAAAAGACACAGAGTGACAGGATGGATTAAAAACCAAGATCCAACAATCTGCTGCCTCCAGGAAACACATCTCAGCTCTAAAGACAAACACAGACTCAAAATAAAAGGATGGAAAACAATACTCCAAGCTAATGGCAAACAAAAGAAAGCAGGAGTAGCTATACTTATATCAGACAAAGTAGACTTCAAGATAAAAAAGGTAATGAGAGACAAAGAAGGGCAATATATAATGATAAAAGGGATACTTCACCAAGAAGACATAACACTTATAAATATCTATGCACCCAACACAGGAGCACCAAAGTACATAAAACAACTGCTAAAAAACCTTAAAGGAGATATTAACAATAACACAATAATAGTAGGGGATCTTAACACCCCCCTTACATCAATGGATAGATCATCCAGACAAAAAGTCAATAAGGAAATAATGGACTTAAATGAAAAACTAGACACAATGGACTTAATAGATATATACAGAGCACTCCACCCAAAAAAAGCAGACTACACATTCTTCTCAAGTGCACATGGAACATTCTCAAGGATAGACCATATATTAGGAAACAAGGCAAACCTCTATAAATTTAAGAAGATTGAAATCATTACAAGCATCTTTTCTGATCATAATGCTGTGAAACTAGAAATCAACTGCAAGGAAAAAACTAGGAAAGGGACAAAGATGTGGAGACTAAACAACATGCTACTGAACAACCAATGGGTCGTTGATGAAATTAAAGGAGAAATCAAAAGCTATCTGGAGACAAATGAAAAGGAAAATACACCATACCAACTCATATGGGATGCAGCAAAAGCAGTCCTGAGAGGGAAATTCATAGCAATACAAGCTCACCTTAACAAACAAGAAAAATCCCAAATAAATAACCTTAAATTGCACCTAACAGAGTTGGAAAAAGAAGAACAGACAAAGCCCCGAATCAGTAGAAGGAGGGAAATAATAAAAATCAGAGCAGAAATAAATGAAATTGAAACCAAAAAAACAGTAGAAAGGATCAACGAAACAAAGAGCTGGTTCTTTGAGAAGATAAATAAAATTGACAAACCCTTAGCCAGACTCACTAAGAAAAAAAGGGAGAAGACTCAAATAAATAAAATTAGAAATGAAAGAGGAGAAATTACAACAGACACCACAGAAATACAAGGGATTATTAGGGAATACTATGAAAAACTTTACGCCAACAAATTGGACAACCTAGAGGAAATGGACAAATTATTGGACGCGTACAACCTCCCAAAACTGAATCAAGAAGAAATAGAGAATCTGAACAGACCAATCACAAGTAAAGAGATTGAAATAGTAATCAAAAACCTCCCAAAAAATAAAAGCCCAGGACCAGATGGCTTCCCTGGAGAATTTTATCAAACGTTCAAAGAAGAATTAGCACCTATCCTTCTCAAACTATTCCAAAAAATAGAGGAAGATGGAATACTTCCCAACACATTCTATGAGGCCGACATCATGCTGATACCAAAGCCAGACAAGGACAATACAAAGAAGGAAAACTACGGGCCAATATCGCTGATGAACATAGACACAAAAGTCCTCAACAAAATATTGGCAAACCGAATACAGCAATACATCAAAAAGATCATACACCACGATCAAGTGGGATTTATACCAGGGACACAGGGATGGTTCAACATCCGCAAATCAATCAACGTGATACACCACATTAACAAAATGAAGAATAAAAACCACATGATCATCTCAATCGATGCAGAGAAGGCATTCGACAAGACCCAGCATCCATTTATGATAAAAACTCTCAACAAAATGGGTATAGAAGGAAAGTACCTCAACATAATAAGGGCCATATATATGACAAACCTACAGCAAACATCCTACTCAACGGGGAAAAACTGAAAGCCATTCCTTTGAGGACAGGAACAAGACAAGGGTGCCCACTCTCACAGCTCTTATTCAACATAGTACTGGAAGTGCTGGCCAGAGCAATTAGGCAAGAAAAAGGAATAAAAGGACTCCAAATAGGCAATGAAGAAGTGAAACTCTCACTATTTGCAGATGACATGATCCTATACATAGAAAACCCCAAAAATTCCATCGGAAAGCTACTAGAAACAATCAACAACTACAGTAAAGTGGCAGGGTATAAAATCAACTTACAAAAGTCAATTGCATTCCTATACACTAACGATGAAAAAACAGAAAGAGAACTCAAAAAGACAATCCCATTTACAATTGCAACAAAGAGAATAAAATATCTGGGAATAAATTTAACCAAGGAGGTCAAAGACCTATACAATGAAAACTATAAGACACTATTGAAAGAAATCGAGGAGGACATAAACAAATGGAAAAATATTCCATGCACATGGATTGGAAGAATAAATATAGTTAAAATGTCCATTCTACCTAAAGCAATCTACAGATTCAATGCAATCCCAATCAGAATCCCAATGTCATTCTTCACGGTAATAGAACAAAAACTACTGAAATTCCTATGGGGCAACAAAAGAGCCCGAATAGCTAAAGCAATTCTGAAAAAAAAGAACAAAGCTGGAGGCATCACAATCCCTGATTTCAAAATATACTATAAAGCTACAGTAAGCAAAACAGCATGGTACTGGTACAAGAATAGACACACAGATCAATGGAACAGAATTGAAAGCCCAGAAATAAAACCACACACCTATGGACAGCTAATCTTCGACAAAGGAGCAAAGAACATACAATGGAGAGAGGGAAGTCTCTTCAATAAATGGTGCTAGGAAAATTGGACAGCAACATGCAAAAGAATGAAAGTAGACCATCTCCTATCGCCATATAAAAAAATCAATTCAAAATGGATCAAAGACCTGAAAGTGAGACCTGAAACTATAAAACTCCTGGAAGAAAATATAGGCAGTACACTAATTGCGATTGGACATAAAGGGATCCTTTCAGATTCCATGTCTACCCAGACAAGGGAAACAAAAGAAAAAATTAACAAGTGGGACCTCATCAGACAAAGAGCTTCTACAAGGCAAATGAAACCAGGATCAAAATGAATAAACAACCCACCAGCTGGGAGAAAATATTTGCAAATCGTTTGTCTGACAAGGGATTAATCTCAGTAATATACAAAGATCTCATACAACTGAGTAACAAAAAAACAAACAACCCGATCAAAAAATGGGCAGAGGACATGAACAGACATTTTTCCAAGGAAGAGATACAGATGGCCAATAGACACATGAAAAGATGTTCAACATCACTAATCATCAGGGAAATGCAAATCAAAACGACACTGAGATATCACCTTACACCGGTTAGAATGGCTATAATCACCAACACAAAAAACAACAAATGCTGGAGAGGTTGTGGAGAAACGGGGACCCTCATTCACTGCTGGTGGGAATGCAAACTGGTGCAGCCTCTATGGAAAACAGTATGGAGAGTCCTCAAAAAATTAAAAATAGAAATACCGTATGATCCAGCAATACCACTCTTGGGCATCTACCCAATGGACATGAAATCAACCATCACAAGAGGCGTATGCACCCCTATGTTCATTGCAGCATTATTCACTATAGCCAAGAAGTGGAAGCAACCCAAGTGTCCCTCAACTGAAGATTGGTTAAAGAAGATGTGGTATATACATACAATGGAATACTACTCAGCCATAAGAAAAGATACAATTGTCCCATTTGCAACAACATGGAGGGACCTAGAGGGTATTATGTTAAGTGGAATAAGCCAGAGAGAGAAGGACAGACACTGCATGAACTCACTCATATATGGAATATAAGTGAACACACGGACAGAGAGAACTGATTGGTGGTTACCAAGGGGAAGGGGGGTGGGTGGGGTACAAGGGGTGAAGGGTTACATCCACAAGGTGACGGACAAACAAAAATGTACAACTAAAACCCCACAGTGTTATAAACTAAGACATCAATAAAAAAAAAATCCCCCCCCCAAAAAAAATAAACGGGCAATCTAGTAAGTAAAAAAAAAAAGAACTTTACCTGTTAATTGTATCCTGGAGAAAAAAGAAAATAACATAAACAAAGGCTTTCACTTCTGAGAAATGTTACTTCCCATCATCTTCCTCTGGCTACTTCTGTCCAATCCTCTATGACCTCCATTTGAATTTCACTTTCAGCCAGAAGACTTTTGTAACAAGTTTAGCTACCTCACATACATACACCCACACCTTCCACTAACTATTCTTCAAGCCACTAAATTAACTTTGTAGTCATTTCTACAGTGGTGTGTTTTCTCATTAAAACATAAGGAGAGCTTACAGGATAAAAAAATTTTTAAGCATTATAGCTCTAAGAGGAAGGTCTATGATTCAAAGCAAAATTTTTCTGGTTATAAGATCCATTTCTTTATAATGTTCTCCCTGGATCATGCATCAAATACTAATTATTGAGATAATATATAAGGATATATTATGAAATTCTGTGTGCTATTCAAATGTTAGTTATGGAAAAAGATATTAATTGATGGCACAGCAAGGGATTGAAATGAATCCCTTCAATCTTTGTCAGGTTCTCCCTGAAACAATCCTTCCTCAATCCTGATCATAATTGTCTAGAAGCCTTTCCAAAAGTCTCTTCAGGAAACTCGGGTCCTGTATTTAGTGTTAACACATCCTGAACTCAACTATACTGGGAAATCCATATGGACCCTGCATATTTTACATCCTTAGTGCTCCTTCTTTTTCCTTTTCTTCCTCCTAGTCACATACAGTCAATCACTTCTCACTTCTCACGTTGTTCCTCTCTTCCTGCCCCTGCTCCTTCTTCTGCTCACATAGTTATTTCTTCTTTCTACCTCCTTTTCTGTGTTCTTTCTCTTTCATATCCTCTCTCTTGTTGTTGTTTTTTTTCTTCTAGGACACAAGCAGCACCATAAAGAAGATTTGCACATTCCTGGGCAAGAAATTAGAACCAGAAGAACTGGACTCACTCCTCTAGAATAGCTCCTTCCAGGTCATGAGAAAAAGCAAGATGTCCAATTTTACCCCCCTGAATGGTCAGTATTTAGATGAGAAGAATGGATCACTTCTGAGAAAAGGTAAAGTAAATTCTCTGCCTTCAAAATGTATCAGAATATGTGGAGGGCATTCTGGTGCTTACAGGAGGACACTAGCAGTTGGGACTAGGCACTGTTTGGATTTATCAACTCTAATTGCTCACCACCCAGACAACTTCTCAGGTGCCCTTATCAGGGAGTCTCTTCTCATACTACTGATGAGGGCTGAAGGCACTTGGAGAAGATTGATAAGGCCTGCAATGGTCATCTGACTATGTGAGCCATTCAGATTCTCTCTTCTCAGAATTTGACATGGGCCATATCAACTTTACAAACACTGAAAAGGTTAAATTGCTACACTTGCCAACTTGCCAGCTGCAAGTGACCTGGGAAATGAGGACAAGACTGGGGATGGTCATGTTGGTGCTACTCCACTGGTGGAAAACTACCCTGAACAAAGAAAAGTATAAAGAATGACTCAACTAGAAAAAGGAGAGAGAGAGATGTTACACCTAGTTGAGAGCTTGTCTTGCTCTCAGACATTGTAAGTCCCCCTGTGATGAAAGATTAATCATATCCATGTCCTTGGGCTCAAGATGAAAAGTGTCTACTGCATGCAATAGGAGATTAATTTCCCAGAACTCCATGGTTCAAATATATCCAGGATGGTGATCCATTCAAGGAAGAAATTAAATGATTCAAAGTACCTCAAGGAGCTGGTGGCTGCCATCCAAGGCAGAGGCAGTAGGGGCCACCTCCATAGTGGGCCAGGATGTCAGAACATCCAGATAAAGAGTTTCATTCTTGATCCTTAAAATCTCATCGAGTTAGCCCTGTTAGGTTTTGGATTTTCTTGGGACCTATGATCCCTTTCTTCTTTCTGAGTTCTCCCTTTTGGAATGGGAATACCTATCCTATGCCTTTTGTACAATTGTACTTGGGAAGCAGATAATTTGTTTGGTTTCACAGCTGGAGAGGAATCTTGCCTCAGGATCAATCCTACCTTGAATCTCATCCATTCCTGATTTACCTGATATTTAGATGATATTTTGTAATTAGAGTTGATTTTTGAATGGGTTTAGACTTCTGGACAATTGGGATGAGGTGAATGTATTTTGCATGTGAGAAGGACATGAATGGGGGGGTGAGGAGATCGGAAGGAGGAGTATTATAGGCTTAATTGTGTCTCCCCAAAATTCGTATGTTGAATTCCTAACCCCCATTGCCTCACAATGTAACTATGTTTGGAGATAAGGTCATTAAAGAGGTAATTAACTCAAAATGAGGTCTTTAGGGTAGGCCCTAATCCATACGATTGGTGTCTTTATAAGAGGAGGAACTTTGGACACAGGAATACTGAACACAAAGAGAAGATCATGTGAAGACAGCCATTTACACACCAAAAATGAAGCGTCCAAAAGAAACCAACCCTGCATAGCTGGACCCTGGACTTCAAGCCTATAGACTGTGAGAAAATAAATTTCTATTGTTGTTTTTTTTTTTTTTAAAGAGGGGCTGGGTGGTGGCATGGTGGTTGGGTTGGCATGCTTCACCTTGGTGGCCCTGGTTCATGGGTTCAGATCCTGGGCTTGGACCTACACCACTCATCAAGTCATGCTGTGGCAGCAACCCATATACAATAAGAGGAAGATTGGCACTTATGTTAGCTCAGGGACTCTTTCTCACCAAAAAAAGAAGACCTCAAGCAATCCCAGACTTTGACACTTTACTAAACTAGAGGTAAAGGGGATACTTAGCACATAGAGATTGTCCATTCTTAGATTTTCATTTATGCCTCAGGGTTTGGCAGAGTTTAAAATGTTATATTTACATTCAATGCTTGTGTGAAATTGGTAAAAGCACAAAAGATGATTGTTTAAGACAGAAAGACAATGGAAATTAAAAACCCAGATTTTTGGGAGGGACAAAATAGAGTGGATGCAATTGAATTTG
Source organism: Tapirus indicus (assembly GCA_031878705.1). Taxonomy (NCBI): domain Eukaryota; kingdom Metazoa; phylum Chordata; class Mammalia; order Perissodactyla; family Tapiridae; genus Tapirus; species Tapirus indicus. Next base: position 22,039,353 of record CM062926.1, on the reverse strand, counting down.
ATGCATAATTCGATGAATACACCCACTATTTCTTCTTGTCTAGAATGATTCCTCCAGAAGGCAATCATATTGGATTTCAGTCTTTTCCAATTACACATGGGACTTGCTATCTGACATAGAGAGTTGAGAGGAATAGATATAATAATGATAATAATAGTTAACAACTACTATGTGTTTATTATTGATAAGCTGATGATCTGACTCCATATGTAAATTGAATCACCACAACAATCCCATGGGGTATGATTTTCCTCAGAAAAGTGTGATAACTGGTATAGCTAGTAAGACTCAAGTCCCATTGAAAACTGGGTCTCTGATGCTAGAGACTAAACTTACACAGTAGACTAAGAATGGATAGGTGGGTGAAAGAAAAGAAGGAAGGAAGGAAGGAATGCTGAAAAGTAATGATATCCTGCCTCTCTATCCCAGGTCTGATCTGTGTCCTTTCTTTCATCTGGGAGGCACAAGTATGTCCAAGATTAATTTTAAAATTAATTATATCAATTATAACTAGATAATTATATAAATAATGATGTACTGGAAAGACATATCAAATGGTGGCTCTTCTTGGTCAAGAGCTCTTCTGTTTGGCTTACTTTCATGATGTTGGGGCACTTTTCTGCTCGGGACACAAGAAAAATACTTTTTATTGCCTCTACAGGGTTACATATACCAGCTACACTTAGGAGACGCCTGCCTGTTGAAGTTGTCCATTAGTGGTGATCTATCTGATTTTCAGATAAAAGCAATAGTTTACTCTAAGCAATTATAGTTATTATAATCCTTGATGATTTTATTCTAGAGGATAGTGCCTGGCACGAATTAGACATTATATGACTTCTGTTGAACAAACAGCAGGAAGAATTAATAAAAATATATTAATTTATTAAAGAAATTTGGTTTAAAGTATAATCATCAATGAGCTGGTGACACTTTGCCCACCTGATTGCAACATATCTAAATACATTACAGATCAGAATATCAAAATTGTTTAAGTATAGTTATTAACACTAGAACAGTAAACATCATAAGTATTTCCTGAAGCTCCAATGAGCTTTATCCAAAACTTGACATCATCTAGCCATTACTATATATTAGTACTTAACAGGATTTTTTTTAAGGTGTCTTCATACTTGAGATGTTATGGGCTGAATTGTGTCCCCCCAAAAATCCATATGTTGAAACCCTAACCTCCAGTACCTCAGAGTGTGACCATATTTTGAGAAAGGATCTTTACAGATGTAATTAAGTTAAAATGAGGTAATTGGAGTTGGCTGTAAACCAATATGACTGGTGTCCTTAAAAGAAGAGGAAATTTGGACATAGATGCATACACTGAGAAGATGATATGAAGACAAAAGAGGAAGACAGCATTTCTAAGCCAAGGAGAGAGGCCTGGAACAGATCATCACACAGTCTCAAAAGGAACCAACTCTATCAACAACTTGATCTCTGACTTCTGGCCTCCAGAACCATGAGAAAATGCATTTCTGTTGTTTAAGTCACCCAGTCTGTGGCACCTGATCAAAACAAACCTGCAAACTAATAAACAAGAGTTTGGAGAACTTTTTAAGATACAAGGAATAAGGAAAGAAATAAACAGAAATTTACATCAGAAAGATTTGTAGGATTTTGATAATGGGTAGAATTTAGAACTTGAGGCTCCTGTATTGAAACGTTGGATTCCTTCTCTAGACTGATGTTTTATAAGGGGTAGCCATATCGAATTTACAGAGACTCTGGTGTCTCAAGAATTCTGTCTGGGGCCAACCGGGTGGTGCAGTGGTTTCATTTGCACTTTGGCAGCCTGGGGTTTGTGGGTTCGGATCCTGGGTGCTGGCCAATGCACTGCTTGTCAACCATGCTGTGGCAGTGTCCCATATAGAGTAGAGGAAGATGGGCAAGGATGTTACCCCGGGGCCAGTCTTCCTCAGCAAAAAAGAGGAGGATTGGCAATGGATGTTAGCTCAGGGCTAGTCTTCCTCACAAAAAAAAGGAATTCTGTTTGACTTCCCAAAAGTGAGATGTGTTGTGGATGATACATGAGCATAAGAATCAATAATAATAAAAAGTGTTCTAATAATGAAGATAATGATGAGCATGACTAACAGTGGATTTTTTAGGGCACCAATTATTTATTAGACATTCTGTTGTATCACATCTATGCATATAAGTTGGGAGTATATACTTTTTATTTATATATTAATTTATACATAATTATATATTATTCTGTTATATATTCACTTAATGTCATATTTAGTTAGAAAATATAACACATAAGTATTAATTTATATGATATAGAAATAATAATATAATTGTATAATTAAGAGTATGCCTTCTGGTGTCAAAATATTTGGCTTCAAAACTACAAACATCACTTTCTGACTGTGTAACCTCTCCAAGTCTTTTTTTTCTCATCAGTAAAGTGGAGATAATAACTGTACATTCCTCATTCTTTTGTCATCCTTACAACAAATATTTGAGTACATACTAGGTGTCTATGGCTTTTTGAAACACTAAGTCTTTAGCAATTTAAAAAGAAACATATGTGACTTTCTAAAACCTACTTATACTGGGGACACGTGCCACACACACACACACACACAAAGGAAATACATACAGCATATCATACATAATGTATTATGAAGTAAAATACAGTAAGGATGGGGATTTAGAGTTTTAAATTGGGTGGTGGGAGAGAACCTCACTGAGAAACTGCATTGCACTAAAGATGTCAAAGAAGCAAATCAGCAAGACATGGATGTATCTGAGAGAACAGCATTCCAAGAAGAAGGAACAGGAAATGCAAATAGCCTGACAAGGGGGAGGATTTTAGGCAAAATCAAGGTTTGGTGAGAGAAATAGCAAGCAAGTGGATGGTCATAGGAGATGGAGAAATAGAAATGACAAGGACCAAATCACCTGAAGCCATAAGCACTTTCACTGAGTGAAACCAGAAGTCCTCGAAGAGTTTGAGCAGGAAGGGACATGATTTGACTTAGCTTCTCAAGGAATCAAGATGGCTGCCACACTGAGAATAACTTATAAACAAGAAAGATCAAAAACAGAGAGACTTGTTAGAACTCTAGTCCAATAATCCAGGTGAGACACGATGTTGATTGGGCCAAGGTGGTAGAAATAGACGTGGGGAGAAATGGCAAGATTCTCAATGTATCAGAAGGTATAGCTACAGTATTGCCAATGAAGTGTATACAGAATGGGTTGGGAGGGAGGGGAATCTGGGAAATTATTTCCAGGCAGGTGGAAGTGTAAATGGGTATGATTGCCAGGAAGTATAAAGACCCACCAATGAGCCATGGGTCATTTGGCTGCATTAGCTACAATTTCCATGTCAAGTGGACAGAAGAAATAGATCCAGGAGAAGTATTGGGTGCTTGATCCCTATTCCTACATCTGATCTGAGTCTCTATTTGATGATTGTCAGGTATTTCTAGGGACTTGAAAAATTACTTCACAGTGGCCCAAGCTGAAGCCTTTGATAAAATATTCCAGAAGATGGCAGATCTTCCTCAAGGGTTGTTTCCACGGGAATGATGGGCAAAAATTCTAGATATTATGTGAATATTGATTTTTGTTTTCCTGTCCTTACACATGTGCATGACTGGGGGTAATTGCATAAAATCTGTATTTCATCCTGGAGCTTCAAATTATCAAATCTTTGCATCTTTGAGGACTTGGTTGTTAAAAATTACCAGGGAACCCCTAATTCACCTTGTGGCATCCAAACTTTTAAAAAATGTTTGTAATGTGGGGCCAGCCCAGTGGTGCAGCAGTTTAGTTCATGCTTGGCAGCCCAGGATTCTCTGGTTCAGATCCTGGGCGCCCGCCGACACACTTCTTGACAGCCACGCTGTGGCGGCGTCCCATATAAAGTAGAGGAAGATGGACACAGATGTTAGCCCAGGGCCAGTCTTCCTCAGCAAAAAGAGGAAGATTAGCAACAGATGTTAGCTCAGGGCTGGTCTTCCTCACAAAAAACAAAAACAAACAAAAAAAAATGTTTGTAATGTATCATACATACTGAATGATACACAAATAATATAAGTATTACCCCAAATTATGTCAGAATTTTTTAATAAAAATGAGGAATAAAATTAAGAAGCAGTTCAGGCTCCTTTTCTTTCCATTGCCTGTATCTCCACAAATTCTTATTATTATGACCCTCAGGTATATAATTCCCAACCTAGTATTCACTCACCATCTGATGTTTGACCACAAACAACACAGAGTATTTAAGGAGGCTTTTAAAAGTTATATAAATGGCATACTACATAACACATTCATCAGCTTACATTTTCACTCAGTATTTTATATTTGGGTTTCATCCATGTTAATTATATAAGTTCAGTATTTAGTATTGAAACATAATGTAATTTAATTACCAATCCTCCTGTGGATAAGTTTGAGTTTCTTTCCCACCAATTTCCCCCTATTTAAATCATGGCACTGGCCTGACTTATAATCAATCCTCGAGAATGTTCCATGTGCACTTGAGAAGAATGTGTACTCTGCTGCTTTTGCATGCAATATTCTGTAAGTGAATGTTAAGTGCATCTGGCCTAATATGTAGTGTAAGTCCAACATTCCATATTGATTTTCTGGTTGATCTATCCATTGTTGAAAGTAAGTACTGAAGTCCCCCACTATTATTGTATTGCTATTTATCCCTTTGAGTCTGTTAATATTTGCTTTATTTATTTAGGTATGCTTATGTTGGGTACAAAAATACTTACAAATGTGATATCTTTCTGTTGGATCGACCCCATTATCATTATAAAATGATCTTTGTCTCATATTACATTGTGTCTTAAAGTCTATTTTGTCTGATGTAAGTATAGTTACCCCTGCTTTCTTTTGATTTCCATTTGCATTAAAGCAAATCTTAACAAATTAAAGATTTAAATCATATCAAGCATGTTTTTGAACACAATGTTATGAAACTAGAAATCAATTACAAGGGGGAAACTGGAAAATTTACAAATATGTGGAGATTGAGCAACAAGCTACTGAACAACCCATGGGTCAAAGAAGAAATCAAAAGAGAAATTAAAAAATCAAGACAAACAAAAATGGAAACCCAAAACACCAAAATTTATGGGATACAGTAAAATCAGTTCTAGGAAGGATATTTATAGCTATAAATACCTAAGTTAAGAAAAAAGAGGTTGTTCAAATAAAAAACCTAAATTTACACCTCAAGGATTTAGAAAAAGATGAACAAATTAAGCCCAAAGTTAGTAAGAGGAAGAAATAACAAACATTGGAGGGAATAAATGAAATAGAAACCGAAAAGACAATAGAAAAGATCAAAGAAACTAAAAGCTAGTTTTTTGAAAAGATAAACACAACAGACAAAACTTTAGTTAGACTCGCCAAGAAAAAAAAGGACTCAAATGAATAAAATTGGAAATGAAAGAAGAGACATTACAACTGATAACACAGAAATACAAAGGATCAAAGAGATCACTATGAACAATGAAATGCCAACAAATTCAACAAACTAGAAGAAATGGATAAATTCTTAGAAACATACAACCTATCAAGATTAAATCATGAAGAAACAGATAATTTGAACAGACTAATTACTAGTAAGGAGACTAAATCAGTAATCAAGATCTTTTGGAAAACAAAAGTCCAGGGCCAGCTGGTTTCACTGCTGAGTTCTAACAAACATTTAAAGAAAAATTAATACCATCCTTCTCAAATTCTTCCAAAGTTATGAAGAGTACTGAATATTCCCAAACTCATTTGATGAGGCCAGCATTATCTTGATATCAAAACCAGACAAGGACACTTCAGGAAAAAACGTTACTGGCCAATATACATGCTGAACATAGATGCAAAACTCCTTAACAAAATATCAGCAAACCAAATTGAACAGAGCATTAAAAGAAATACACACCAAGATGAAATGTGATTTATTCCAGGATTACAAGGATGGTTCAACACCCACAAATCAATCAATGTGATACAACACATTAACAAAATGAAGGATGAAAATCATATGTACATCTCAATAGATGCAGAAAAAGCATTTGACAAAATTCAACATTAATCCATGATAAAAACTGTCAATGACCGGGGCTGGCCCCATGGCATAGTGGTTAAGTTCAGCACACTCTACTTTGGCATCCCGGGTTTGGGGGATTGGATCTTGGGAATGGACCTACACCACTTGTCAGACATTCTCTGGCAGCTACCCACATACAAAATAGGGTAAGACTGGCACAGATGTTAGCTCAGGGCTAATCTTCCTCAAGCAAAAGAAGGAGGAATATTTGCAGTGGATGTTAGCTCAGGGTGAGTCTTCTTCAGCAAAGAACAAAAACCTCTTATCACATTGGGTAAAGATGGAACTTACTTCAACATAATAAAGGCCATATATGACAAGCTCACAGCTACCATGTTATTCAACAGTGAAAATCTGAAAACATTTCCTCTAGGATCAGGAGCAAGACAAGGATGCCCACTCTCACAACTTTTATTCAACAACATAGTATTGGAAGTCCTAGCCACAGCAATCAGGCAAGAAGAAAAAATAAAGGCACCCAAACTGGAAAGGGAGAAATAAAACTGTCTCTATTTACAGATGACATGATACAATACATAGAAAACCCTAAAGACCCCACCAAAAAAACTGTTAGAACTAATAAACAAATTCAGTAAACTTGCAATATACAAAATCAATATACAAAAATCATTTGCATTTCTATACACTGACAATGAACTGTGAGAAAGAGAAATTAAGAATACAATCCCATTTACAATTGCATCAAAAAGAAAGTATGTAGGAATAAATTTAACCAAGGAGGTGAAAGACCTGTGTACTGAAATCTATAAGACACTGATGAAATAAAATTGAAAAGGACACAAACAATTGGAAAGGTAGTCCATGCTCATGGACTGGAAGAACTAACATTGTTAAAATAGCCATATTACCCAAAGCAATCCACAGATTCAATACAATCCTTCTCAAAATTCCAATGGCATTTTTCACAAAAATAGGAAAAACAATTCTTCAAGTTCTATGGAACCTCAAAAGACCCTAAATAGCCAAAGTGATCTTGAGAAAGAACAAAGCTGGTGGCATCACACTTCCTGATTTCAAACTTTATTACAAATCTATAGAAATCAAAACAGTATGGTATGGGCATAAAAATAAACACATAGATCAAGGGAATAAAGTAGAAAGCTCAGAAATGAACCCATGCATCTATGGTCAGTTAAACTATAACAAAATAGTCAAGAATATACAATGGAGAAAGGATAGTCTCTTCAGTAAATGGCACTGGGAAAACTGGACAGCCACATACAAAAGAGTGACCTCTATCTTATACCACACACAAAAATCAACTTAAAATGGACTAGAAACTTGGACATAAGACCAGAAACCGTAAAACTCCTAGAAGAAAACATAGAGGGAAAGATCCTGGACATTAGTCTCGGCAATGATTGTTTGGATTTGACACCAAAAGCAAAGGCAACAAAAGCAAAAATAAACAAGTGTGGTTGTATCAAACTAAAAAGCTTCTGCATAGCAAAGGAAACCACCAACAAAATGAAAGGGAAACCTATGGAATGGGAGAAAGAATTTGCAAATCATATATCTGAGAAGGGGTGAATATCTAAAATACATAAAGAACTAACATAACTCAATAACAAAAACCCAACCAACCCAATTAAAAAGTGAGTAGAAGATCTGAATAGACATTTTTCCAACGAATACATACAAATGTCCAGGAGGTACATGAAAAGGTGCTCAACATCACTAATCATCAGAGAAATGCAAATCACAAAAACAATGAGGTATCACCTCACACCTATTAGGATGCCTATTATCAAAAAAACTTGAATGTGTGCAAGGATGTGGAGAAATGGGAACTTTTGTACACTGTTAGTGGAAATGTTAATGGGTGTAGCCACTACAGAAAACAATATGGCAGTTCTGCAAAAAATTAAAAGCAGAACTACTATATGATCCAGGAATCCCACTATTGGGTATTTATCCAAAACAAGTGAAATCATGATCTCAAAGAGACATGTGCACTCCCATGCTCAATGCAGCATTATTCAAGCAGCTGGGACATGCAAACAACTTAAATTTCCATCAAGAAATAAGTGCATAAAAAATGTGATAGATAAAAACAATGGACTATTACTGAGCCTTAGGGAAGAAGGAAATTCTGCCATTTGCAACAACATGAATGAATCTGGAGGACGTTATGCTAAGTGAAATATGCCAGGCACAATAAGACAAATACTGCATGATTCCACTTATATGAAGTATCTAAAATACTCAAACTTATAGAAAGAGGGAATAGAATGGTAATTACCAAGAGTCAGGGCAGGGAGGGAAATGAGGAGTTACTGTTCAATGGGTATAGAGTTTCAGTTAGAAGATGAATAATTTCTAGAGACTTGCTGTACAATATTGTGTCTAGTATAGTTAACAATACTGTATTATGCATTTAAAATTTTGTTGAGGGTAGATCTCATGTTATGTGTTCATACAACAGTAGAAGATGAATTAATTAAAAATAAGTATATATTTTCTGTTTTTAGAAAAGAAAGAAAGAGTAGTCTCAAGTCAAGGATCTAAACTTCTCCTCCAAGAAGGTAGAAAAAGAAGGGCAAAATAAACTCAAAGCAAGCAGAAGGAAAGAAATAATAAAGATTAGACCAGAAATCAACAAAATTGAAAACAGAAAAGCAATAGAGAAAATCAATGAAACAAAAGCTGGTACTGCAAAAATAAATAAACTTGATAAAACTCTATCAAGGATTATTGAGAAAGAGAGAGAAGACACAGTTATCAACATTAGGAATGTAACAGGAGATATGACCAGAGCCCACAGACATTTAAAAGACAATAAGGGAGTGCTATGAACAACTATGAACATAAATTCAACAATTTATATTAAATGGACCATTTCCTCAAAAAACACAAACTACCAAAAGTCACCCAAGATGAAACAGGTAACCTGAATAGTCCTATAACTAATAAAGAAATTGTATTCATAGTTTAACACCTTCTGAAAAATAAATTTCCAAACCTGGATGATTTTATCAGTGAATTCTATGAAGTAGTTAAGGAAAAATAATACATTTCTACACATTTTGTTCCAGAATAGAGGAGAGGATTAAATACCTATCAACTCATTTTCTGAGACCAGCATTATCCTGATACTAGCAACAGAAGACACTACAAAGAAATAAAACTACAGACCAGCATTCTTTATAAACACAAATGCAGAAATTCTCAACAAAATATTAGAAGACTGGATTCAGCAATATGCTCAGAGAATAATGCGTCACGACTAAGTGGGATTTCTCCCAAGAATGCAAGACTGATGCAACATTCAAAAATTAATCAATGTAATCCACCATACCAGCAGATTAAAGTAGAGAAATCACATAAACACTTAAGCTGATGCAGAATATCATTTAAAAAATTCAACAAGTATTCTTGATAAAAACTTTCAGCAAACTAAGAATAGAAGGAACTTCCTGTCCCTAGTAAAAGCATCTACACACATCTATGACTAACAGCCCACTTGTTAGTGAAGGACTGAATGCTTCCACCCCCTACCAGGCAAGGATGTTCACAATCATCATGCCTATTCACTCACATACTGGGAGTCTGAGTCAATGCAATAAGGCAGGAAAAAGAAAGTCACACGACTTGAAAAGTAAAACTAAAACTGTCTCTATTTGGAAACATCACAAAATATACAATAAAACAACTCCTAGAGCTAGCAAGTGAATTTAGCAGGATTGTAGGATACAAGATCAAAACATTAAAACTAACTGTATTTCAATATATTAGCAAAGTACAATTGGAAACTGAAACTGTAAATATCATTTTTTATAGCTCCTTATAAAAAAAACTTGGTGTAAATAAAATATGGACAGGACCTGCATGCTGTCACCTTCAAAATGCTGATTAAATAAAACAAAAAGGTATAAATATATTAAGAAATTTACTATGTTGATCGTTTGAAGGCTCAATGCAGTAGTTGATGTTAATTCTCCTCAAGACAGCTAAAGATTTAACCCAACAACAATCAAAATCTCAACAGTACTTTTTGAGATCATGGTGGAGTGAGATACCATCTTTGAATCTCTGCCCACTAAGACACAACGAAAACATCATTCGCATTCCAATGGAGGTCAATCAAACACTACAAAGGACTTTTAAGAAACCCCTGCTGCCATACATCAGACAGTGGAGGTGCGAGAAGACCCAAAGGACGAGAGGAGAGGTAAGAAGATTTACTCGCCCACCCCAATCCATCAGCAAAGACAGATAGTGCAGCTTGCAGACAGAGGGGGGATGGGCGGCCCACTGTGGGGAAAACTATCACCCTCCAGGTGCTCTCACATACTGTCAAGAGATCCCCACCAGGAAGCGACAATGGACTATTTCAGGGGTGTGGCAAACACCCCAAGACAGCCAGAAAGGAAACTCCTGGGTTGAGCAGGAAAAAGAGGAACCCCTCCCCCCACATGCCCTGCATTGCAGCATAATCCCTCCAGGGACTGCAGCGGGCTCAGAGCACACCACTCACGACCTCCATCCAGTGGAGGCAGGTGGAAACTGCAGGACCAACTTCAAGATGAAAAAAAAGTAAAGCTCTGGGATCCATGCAAAGGTTTATTATGTCTCCGGACCAAAAGGAAAATGACAAATACCCAGAAACCAACCCTGAAGGCACAGAATTTGATAACCTGAATGACAGAGAATTCAAACTAGCCATCATAAACAAACTCAACAAAATACAAGAGAACACACAGAAGCAAATCAACGAATTCAGGGATTTCATCACAGAAGAGATTGAAACCATAAACAAAAACCAATCAGAATTATTGGAGGTGAAAAACAAAATGAATGAGATAGTGGAAAAAATGGAGTCTTTAAAGAGCAGAACTGACAATATGGAGGAACGAATTAGCATTATCGAGGATAGCCACACAGAAACGCTCCAGATAGAGGAGGAGACAGAGCTAAGACTAAAAAGAAATGAAGAAATTCTTCAAGAAATATCAGAGTCAATGAGGAAAAGCAGCATAAGGATAATAGGTATTCCAGAAGGAGAAGAAAAAGAAAAAGGAGCAGAGAGCTTGTTCAAAGAAATAATAGCTGAGAACTTCCCTAACCTAGGGAATGAGATGGAAATAACAGTGAATGAAATCAATAGATCACCTAACTATATAAACAGGAATAAACAATCATCACGTCACATAGCAGCAAAGTTAACTAGTTTCTGAGACAAGGAAATTATATTAAGGGCAGCTAAAATATAATAATAATAACATACAAAGGAAACCCCATCAAGCTCTCAGCTGATTTCTCGACAGAAACTCTACAGGCTAGGAGAGACTGGAATGATATATTCAAAATCATGAAAGACAAAAACCTTCAGCCAAGAATACTTTATCCAGCAAAAATATCCTTCAAATATGATGGAGAAATAATAACTCTCCCTGATAAACAAAAGCTAAGAGAGTTCATCACCACAAGACCCCCACTACAAGAAATGCTCAAGAAGGCCCTTAGGCCTGAAAAAAAAAAAAAACAAATGAGAAAGGGGATACAAAGATTTCAGCAAGGACAAAAGCAAGGAGACTAAACCAGAACAAACTACAGTTGGATAACATCAAAAATTAATTCAAGCTCATCACTGGAAACACACATTCACGACACAAGATGGAATAAAGAGATAAGAAATAAGGAGGGGAAGAGGTAAGGGATTGAATGGACCCAGCCTCAGGATAAAGGAGGCATCTGAAAATGTACTATCTTATCCAGGAGATCACTTATATAAACCTCATGGTAACCACTAAACAAATAACCAGAAGAGAACCACACATGACAAATAAAGAGAAAACCAAGAGAATGAGCATGCAGAAACACCAAATTGAATTTGCAGTCCGAAACACGAGTGACAAGAAACGAAGGAAATGCAAAAGAACCAGAAAATGAACAATAAAATAGCAACATTAAACCCTCATATATCAATAATCACTCTAAATGTAAATGGATTGAATTCTCCAATCAAAAGACACAGAGTGGCGGGATGGATTTAAAACCAAGATCCAACAATTTTCTGCCTCCAGGAAACATATCTCAGCTCTGAAGACAAACACAGACTCAAAATAAAAGGATGGAAAACAATACCAAGCTAATGGCAAACAAAAGAAAGCAGGAGTAGCCATACTTATATCAGACGAAGTAGACTTCAAGATAAAAAGGTAATGAGAGACAAAGAAAGGCAATATATAATGATAAAAGGGACACTTCACCAAGAAGACATAACACTTATAAATATCTATGCACCCAACACAGGAGCATCAAAGTACATAAAACAACTGCTAAAAAAACCTAAAAGGAGATATTAAGAATAACACAATAATAGTAGGGGATCTTAACACCCCCCTTACATCAATGGATAGATCATCCAGACAAAAAGTCAATAAGGAAATAATGGACTTACACGAAAAACTAGACACAATGGACTTCATAGATATATACAGAGCACTCCACGCAAAAAAAACAGAGTACACATTCTTCTCAAGCGCACATGGAACATTCTCAAGGATAGACCATATATTAGGAAACAAGGCAAACCTCTATAAATTTAAGAAGATTGAAATCATTACAAGCATCTTTTCTGATCATAATGCTGTGAAACTAGAAATCAACTGCAAGGAAAAAACTAGGAAAGGGACAAAGATGTGGAGACTAAACAACATGCTACTGAACAACCAATGGGTCGTTGATGAAATTAAAGTAGAAATCAAAAGCTATCTGGAGACAAATGAAAAGGAAAATACACCATACCAACGCATATGGGATGCAGCGGTCCTGAGAGGGAAATTCATAGCAATACAAGTTCACCTTAACAAACAAGAAAAATCCCAAATAGACAACCTTAAACTGCACCTAACAGAATTAGAAAAAGAAGAACAGACAAAGCCCCAAATCAGCAGAAGGAGGGAAATAATAAAAATCAGAGCAGAAATAAATGAAATTGAAACCAAAAAAACAGTAGAAAGGATCAATGAAACAAAGAACTGGTTCTTTGAGAAGATAAATAAAATTGACAAACCCTTAGCCAGACTCACTAAGAAAAAAAGGGAGAAGACTCAAATAAATAAAATTAGAAATGAAAGAGGAGAAATTACAACAGATACCACAGAAATACAAGGGATTATTAGGGAATACTATGAAAAACTTTACGCCAACAAATTGGACAACCTAAAGGAAATGGACAAATTCTTGGACACGTACAACCTCCCAAAACTGAATCAAGGAGAAATAGAGAATCTGAACAGACCAATCACAAGTAAAGAGATTGAAACAGTAATCAAAAACCTCCCAAAAAATAAAAGCCCAGGACCAGATGGCTTCCCTGGAGAATTTTATCAAACGTTCAAAGAAGAGTTAGCACCTATCCTTCTCAAACTATTCCAAAAAATAGAGGAAGATGGAATACTTCCCAGCACATTCTATGAGGCCAACATCATCCTGATACCAAAGCCAGACAAGGACAATACAAAGAAGGAAAACTACAGGCCAATATCGCTGATGAACATAGACGCAAAAATCCTCAACAAAATATTGGCAAACCGAATACAGCAATACATCAAAAAGATCATACACCACGATCAAGTGGGATTTATACCAGGGACACAGGGATGGTTCAACATCAGCAAATTAATCAACGTGATACACCACATTAACAAAATGAAGAATAAAAGCCACGTGATCATCTCAATCGATGCAGAGAAGGCATTTGACAAGATCCAGCATCCATTTATAATTAAAACTCTCAACAAAATGGGTATAGAAGGAAAGTACCTCAACATAATAAGGGCCATATATGACAAACATACAGCAAACATCCTACTCAACCGGGAAAAACTGAAAGCCATTCCTTTGAGGACAGGAACAAGACAAGGGTGCCCACTCTCACTGCTCTTATTCAACATAGTACTAGAAGTTCTGGCCAGAGAAATTAGGCAAGAAAAAGGAATAAAAGGACTCCAAATAGGCAATGAAGAAGTGAAACTCTCACTATTTGCAGATGACATGATCTTATACATAGAAAACCCAAAAAATTCCATCAGAAAACTACTAGAAATAATCAACAACTACAGTAAAGTGGCAGGGTATAAAATCAACCTACAAAAATCAATTGCATTTTTATACACTAATGATGAACCAACAGAAAGAGAACTCAAAAGGACAATCCCATTTACAATTGCAACAAAAAGAATAAAATATTTGGAATAAATTTAACCAAGGAGGTAAAAGACCTATACAATGAAAACTATAAGACACTATTGAAAGAAATCGAGGAAGACATAAAGAAAGGGAAAAATAGTCCATGCACATGGGTTGGAAGAATAAATATAGTTAAAATGTCCATTCTACCTAAAGCAATCTACAAATTCAATGCAATCCCAATCAGAATCCCAATGTCATTCTTCACGGCAATAGAACAAAAACTACTGAAATTCGTATGGGGCAACAGAAGACCCCAAATAGCTAAAGCAATTCTGACAAAAAAGAACAAAGCTGGAGGCATCACAATCCCTGATTTCAAAATATACTATAGAGCTATAGTAATCAAAACAGCATGGTACTGGTACAAGAATAGACAAACAGATCAATGGAATAGAATTGAAAGCCCAGAAATAAAACCACACACCTATGGACAGCTAATCTTCGACAAAGGGGCAAAGAACCTACAATGGAGAGAGGGAAGTCTCTTCGATAAATGGTGCTGGGAAAATTGGACAGCAACATGCAAACGAATGAAAGTAGACCATCTCCTATCGCCATATACAAAAATCAATTCAAAATGAATCAAGGACCTGAAAGTGAGACCTGAAACTATAAAACTCCTGGAAGAAAATATACGCAGTACACTAATTGAGATTGGACATAAAGGGATCCTTTCAGATTCCATGTCTACTCGGACAAGGGAAACAAAAGAAAAACTAAACAAGTGGGACCTCATCAGACTAAGGAGCTTCCACAAGGCAAATGAAACCAGGATCAAAATGGATAAACAACACACCAGCTGGGAGAAAATATTTGCAAATCATTTGTCCAAAAAGGCATTAATCTCAGTAATATATAAAGATCTCATACAACTGAGCAACAAAAAATCAGACAACCCGATCAAAAAATGGGCAGAGGATATGAACAGACATTTTTCCAAGGAAGAGATACAGATGGCCAATAGACACATGAAAAGATGTTCAACATCACTAATCATCAGGGAAATGCAAATCAAAACTACACTAAGATATCACCTGACACCCGTTAGAATGGCTATAATCACAAAGACAAATAACAACAAATGCTGGAGAGGTTGTGGAGAAACGGGGACCCTCATTCACTGCTGGTGGGAATGCAAACTGGTGCAGCCTCTATGGAAAACAGTATGGAGAGTCCTCAAAAAATTAAAAATAGAAATACCCTATGATCCAGCAATCCCACTCTTGGGCATCTACCCAATGGACATGAAATCAACCATCACAAGAGGCGTATGCACCCCTATGTTCATTGCAGCATTATTCACTATAGCCAGGAAGTGGAAGCAACCCAGTGCCCCTTGACTGATGATTGGTTAAAGAAGATGTGGTATGTACATACAATGGAATACTACTCAGCCATAAGAAAAGACGCAATTGTTCCATTTGCAGCAACATGGGTGGACCTAGAGGGTATTTTAAGTGAAATAAGCCAGAGAGAGAAGGACAGACACTGCATGAACTCACTCATATATGGAATATAAATGAACACATGGACAAAGAGAACTGATTGGTGGTTACCAAGGGGAAAGGGGTTGGGGTGTGGGCACAAGAGGTGAAGGGTTACATCCACAAGGTGACAGACAAACAAAAATGTACAACTAAAACCCCACAGTGTTATAAGCTATTAAGACATCAAAAAAAGGTAATTTAAAAAAATAATAATAATGTACACCTGAAATTACACAATATTATAAACCATTATGACCTCAATAAGATAACTGAAACCTAAATAAATAAGTAAATAAACCTTATGAAAAATATTTTCAATTTTGCCCACATTTCTATGACCTTGGGTTTGTTATTGATCCCTGGTCCCTTTTCATGAGTTCAAACTCAGATTACACCTGAATGTTTTCTGAATGACTTCACAGTTGCTCGATATCATCAACCTTGGGACTCTTTATCAATATCCACTTTGCTTTATCAGCAGGCAATCTCCTCAACAAACTGGGAGAGATTAATAATTGTTTTACCTTTTGTATAAAAGATGAACTCCCAGCAGCTGCCAATACCTCCAACAGAGGCTACAGCTGAATCTCTAACACCGGGAACAAAGAGATCATCATAATGTCAGATGGGTACGTGTGGTATGAAGGGATACCTTTCCCTACCATGGGTTACATACCTGAGCTTATGAGAGAATCGTGGGAGAATTTTGTGTTTAAGGAAGAAGATGTCTTAATACTGACTTACCCCAAATCAGGTAAGGAAGCAGGATCAGATACTGGGACAGGCTGTGGCCATGTCCCTCATTCACTCAGTAGACAAATGGAGTGCTTTCTACATGCCAGACAATGTGTGGTGCTTTGGGAGAATAGAGTTGTGCCCTGACACCATTTACATTCAGAGAAAAGGCTTCAGCCAGACAGTTACACAGTAAAATGGGTGTCCAGAGGGGGCAATCTAAGGTGTTAGGGGAACCAATAGGATTGAATCCCAAGGCAGAGTCAGACGTGTGTATGAAGGAATGTAGGAGGATGATCAGTGAAGTCCTTACAGAAGAAATAGAAAAAAAAGAGGTAACTATGTGAAGTGATGGACATGTTAATTAGCTTGATTGTGGCCATCGTTTCAGATGTATACATATATCAAATCATCACATTCTGTACCTTAAATTTGGATGATGGTTCTTCATCAGTTACACTTCAGTTAAACTGGGGAGGGAAGAATAAACACAACTATCACAGCCAAAAAAAAAATGTGAAGAAATAGCTTCTAAATTGAAATGAAAGAATGAATGTGGAAAGATTTAGTGAAAAGGAATAGTTTCAGATAAAGGTATCAGCATGGACATGGCCAGGAACTGCAAAAGAGTCTGGCAAATTCAAGGGACTGTAAGGATGTGGATCGTTTCTATGAGGGGAGAGGAGTAGAGGGACTGCAAATTGGGCAAGCACTGAGGCTGAAGACATTGGAAGTGTCTTCGTGGTGTAAAGCTAAGGGCACTGGAAGCAGGTTAAGAGGATTTAAGCAAATAGTCAAAAGGTGGGTAGCAACTCAAATGCCATTGACGGGTGAATGGATAAACAAAATGTAGTATATACACATAATGGAATATTATTCCGCCTTAAAAAGAATGAAGTTCTGACACACACTAAACATGGGTGAACTGTGAGGACATTATCCTGAGAGAAATAAGCCAGTCACAGAAGGGCAAATATGGCATGATGCCACTTCTAGGAAGTATCTAGAGTAATCAAACTCATTGAAACAGAAGATAGAATGGTTGTTACCAGAGATTGGCAGAGACTGGAGGGAGGGGAAAAAGGAGAGTTTTGTTTTTGCAAGATGGTTGCACAACTATGTGAATATACTCTACACTACTAAAAAGGGTTAAGACAGTACATTTTATGTTACGTATGTTTTACCACAATATTTTTAAAAATCAGATTAAAATGAGTGACCATCATTTTTCCTTCTTTATCCAGGAACAAACTGGTTGATTGAAATTGTCTGCCTGATTTACTCCAAGGGGGATACCGAGTGGATACAATCTGTGCCCATTTGGGAACGCTCACCCTGGGTAGAGGCTGAGTATGGGTATAATTTACTAAAGGATAAGGAAGGCCCCCGCCTGATCAGCTCCCACCTCCCCATCCAACTCATCCCCAAGTCTCTCTTCAATTCGAAGACCAAGGTCAGTGCTCAATGGTCAAGATATATTTGATCAATGCTTTCCAAACTTTACTGTGCCTGGGAATCTCCTGGAGATCTGGTTGAAATGCAGCCTCACTCAGTAGATCTGGGGTGGGCCTGAGATTCTGCATTGATGATGCCATGGTCCAAACTTCAGTACAAGGGTGTAGATCCCTCCACAGGTGATACCAGACAGATGTAAACCAGAGGCAAAGTGAAACAATAATGCCAGAATCATAGAAAACCACATTTTAAACCCAACCAGAATTTATAACTGCATTATATATTGGATAATCCCACTCTTTTGCTCTAAAAAATAATTAGCCAATCTTCAGTAAATCGCCCCTGGTACTTAGATAGAAGCACCAGACATAGAATTGCCCATAGGGAAGCAGCCCATTCATGAAACAATGCCTAAATCCAGGGAGATTTCTCTGGCACCATGGCTGGTTTCTCTAACCAACATGTCTTCCTATATACAGCTGTCTATTATACTCAGCAGCCACATGAATCTCTCACAGGGATAAAAGATAATCCCCAGGAGAGACCATCGGATATCCAGGATCTAGCATATCTCAGATCATTTTTAGAAACATACTTTCCTGAAAGATGCTCATTGGTTTGTGGGGGTTTTTTAAGATTTTATACTTAAATTATATTGTGAAGCTTAGAATAATATTCTCTCCTGGAAATTTTACAATGTGTTGCAGCACGATGAAGTTTGTTTGTTCTGACCCATGACTTCCCAAGCTTATTTATAATATACTCATTTACATGTGCTTATTGGTGTTTGTTGACTCCCTGCATGGGGAAACTGAGGCCTAGAGAGAGTTGGGGTCTAGAATAATGTCACAAAGAAAGTTGGCACAGAATCCAGAGGATAAGTCAAATGTTCAAATGCTGTGTTCTTGCACGTGTGTGTATGTGCACACTAATCTTAAGTATTATCTTGTTGAATCTGTACGTATGTACACAACTGAGTTAACTCCTTGCAGATCATTTGTCCTGTCCAAAATGTCCATAAATGTTTGATCCATTCCAAAAGGTCCTTGATATATGGTACTGTTCAAAATGTCCAGTAGACATTTGACCCATGATGCATTTGGTCTATGCCAAAAGTTCCTTGACATTTTGTCCTGTCCAAAACATCCATGAGCATATTTGGTCTATGTCAAATGCTTGTGGACAGGACCAAATATCAAGGACCTTTTTGTGTGGGGACCCAATGTCTCCATGGACATTTTGAACAGGACCAAATGTGGCCAAATATCAAGGACCTTTGTTGTGGACCCAATGTCTTATGGACCAAATGTCTTATGGACGTTGTGGACAGGATCAAATATCAAGGAACTTTTGGCACAGAACAAATGTTTTATGGATGTTTTTCACAGGACCAAATGTCTGCTAATCAGGTAACTACCTTCCAGATCCAGATTTAGAGCATTTCCACTCCCCCAGAAAATTCCCTCATGCACCTCCCCAATCAATGCCCACCCACAGAGGTGACTATTCCCCTGACTTCTAACTCTATAAATTAGTTTTGTTAGTTCTTGAACTTCATATAAATAGACTTATACCATAGGAAGTTCTGCTGTGTATCTGTGAATATAGGACAGCTTATTACTCCATCTCCTAGTAGTAATCTTTAAACTATACTACACAAATATAATAGCACTCACCTTTTAAAACTTTCAGTTGTGAGCCAGCCCTGATGGCCTAGTGGTTAAAATTTGGTGTGCTCTGCTGCAGAGGCCCAGGTTCAAATCCCAGGTGCAGAAGCAGATGACTCATCTATCAGTATATGGGCTGTGGTGGCAACTTACATAGAAGAAATAGGAGGAATTACAACTAGAATATACAACTATGTACTGGGGGTTCAGGGAAGAAAAAAACAAAGGAAGATTGGCAACTGATGTTAGCTCAGGGCGACTCTTTCCCAGGATGGATGGATAGATAATTAATTGATTAATTAATTAATTAATTAAATGAAAAATAAACCTTCAATTGCTGGTCATTGTGAGTAGACTATGATATCCCAGAGGGAAGGGAAAATGCTTTCCTCTTCCATTGTTATATTCTTAGTATTACCCCAGTGATTGGTTCATAGGAACTTAAAAATATACATTGGTTAATGAATACAATAACTAATTTTTTAAAAGAATCCATTGATATTTAATGTGCATTTTCTAGGAATTTGCTTTTTCTCCATTTTTATGAAGATCAAGAAGAATGGGAAATTATTGATTTTTTGTTATCCCAACTTTCTGTTTAAGGTTATTTATCTCAGCAGAAACCCCAGAGATATACTCATGTCTGGTTACTTTTTCTGGAGGATGTCAAATTTTGCTAAGAGACCAGAGTCACTGGAACAATATTTTCAATGGTTCATCCAAGGATATGGTGAGTGAATGTAAAATATGGAAGCTGGGGGATTCTATGAGGCCTTTATCAGACATCATCTAACACCCAGACTGGTATCTCAACATCTCACCATCCCAGGGGTATAAGGCTCCATCACCACTGGAATCCAAATTTTCAAAGTCCACATTCTCTCCTGCAAAGCAGCAGAACCCCAGCCGGCCCTTCATCTTCCATATCGTAAACCATCCTAGCTACATTCTCAGTCTCCAGGCCTCTCTAATACTAACACAGAGCACTCGTATTCTCCTCTTCTCTCCTAATTTGTGACTTTCTGAAAGTCAGCTTTTCATTGGCTTCCTGGACAACACAATCCTGGCTTTCCACCATTTTTAGATGCATCTTTCTAAAACTCCCTTAATCCCCTTGTCCTATCGGTCTCAAAAATATATCCATTACCCTAGAATCTCTATACTTTTAATTATGCAGGATCTAGGCTTTCACAGATACTTGAAATTTTGCAATATTTCTCAAAGCTATGTGATGAGTCCCATATCTCAGCTGTGATACATCGCCCTTGCTTCAGTCCTGTTTTTCAGCCCACAGACATCTTCACTGGAGAGATCCTCAGACACCTCTAATTCACTATGTTCAAAACTAAACATAATTCCCCGCATATCCCAAACTGCTCACACTGCAAGTTGACCTTATTCAATAAATAGAACCACTCCTCGCCCAATATTAGCATGATTCTGACATCTCACTAGTGTTATCTGTTTCCCATCCCACTCCCCCATGCCACTAAACACTTTCTGTTATATATTTATTATCCAAGTCCTATGACCTTGATTAATATCTTCCCTCTGGTCTCTGCTAAAATGTCTTGTATTTAGGGAATTCTTCCTTTTCAATACTCTATAGAATAGCATCCTTCCCCATCTCTACAGTCTTATCTCTTTTTGTTCCTAGTACTCATCACCAATGAGTATGCATTCTATTTTTTTTTTTTTATTGCATGTGTCTCCCCACTAAAACATAAGCTCTTTGAGTTTTCCATTGCTGATCCCAGGTTAGAGTGGTGCTTGCCACATTGCAAGCGGATAATACACCTTTGTTAAATAGTGAATATTTACTTGCCACCCCTTCTGTTGGTGCTTCATTAATCAGAGCCACTGTTACTTCTCACGTGGATGGTTTAACACTCATTACTGCTTCCTTCACCTCACGCTCTTTGACCCTTCCAGGCTATGTTGCAATAATCTGTTAGATATTGAGCAGGTCACATTTCCCGAATTATTTGCCCTCGGCATAAAGTCCAATCTTCAAAGCCTGACAGTTGTATTACTTATTGAGCTGATCCTGGCTGAACTCTACAACCCTATCTCCTGATATCCTTCAGGTTACTCTGTCAGAAAAAAAAGGTGACAGTGAAACCATATGGTAAAAACCCAGACACAAAAGGACCACCCTTACCAAAGTTATAATTGATCTGGACATTTGATGTATAAAGTAGTCTGAATTGTGCTTCAACTGTCACTAGGAATCCAGGAAAGTCCAACCAATAATGGTGGGTGATTAAGACATATCCTGTAAACCTCACCATTATCCCAGTATCTTGCTTATCTGTGCTTTAAAACTCACACACAGGCCTCTTCCTTATCCAGTCAAGAACAACCAACATGAAAATCTTTATTGTTATCAACTAATATCAATATCCTGAGTTGCCTGCAGCCCTGTAGAAGATTGAGTCAAACTCTTTCCTCCATACCAATGAAGAAACCTTAGGAATTTAAATCCCAGGAAATATCATCCTTAGGCCCAGGCAATGGGAGACCCTGCTCTGGACCCTGGGTCTTAGAATCATACACGATAGCAAAGCCTTGGGGGGTCCCCTGCTCTGGACACATTTCCTCCCCAGCAAGGTAAGGAGTCTAGGACTCATGGAGCTTGCAAACCCTTTCACCACCCATGCTCACGGGAACATTGAACCCTAGAATTTCCTATGCAAAAGGCCACAAGCATACTTTCACAGCCTGTGTGGTCCTCTAACCTGGATCCCACCTCCCAAGGCTGATGATACCAGAACCATGAGCACTGCTAGATTAGGCTTGGCCATGGGGAGAATCAAAATCAATGAACCACAACTGCTGCTTGCAAGCATCACCAAAGCCATTATTTTTTTGGTCCAATGTTTCTCTCAACACTTTGTATGCCCAAAGTCAGAAATTAAATGAGGTGTTTCAAGTTTAAGGGTATTCAGAATAATGCTTCTCTGGTTCACATGTGTGTGACTTTCTTTCTGGTTTATACACCTGAGTGTAGAACTGCTAAGGCATAGCGAATACAAATTTTCAATTTTAAAAGATAGTCTAACTATGTTCCAGCGTGGTTGTATCAAATTATACTCCCACAAATAGCATATGGGAGTTCCTGTTACTCCATATCCTCAGTAACACTCATTATTGTCAGTATTTTTATCATTGTCATTATAGGTATTTTCAGAATTTTGGAGAATTAGCATATTTTACTTTTTTTCTTCTCTTCATTTATAGAGATTGTGTACCCCTGCTATTATCTAAAGCTTTTTAAATGTTTTACATGACCTTTTATGATTTTTTTCTATTAAAAGCTTGCAACTCTCTTTTAGATGCATTCCATTTCTTCTAGATTAGTGACATCTTAAAATTACATATTCCGGTTGTTTGTGACTGATTTGGGGATGTAACTGATTTTGAACATCGATCAGGTATTCACCAATCAAAATGAATTCTCTTCTTAATTCTGATTGTTTCCCTGTAGGTTCTCTTTGATTTTCTATGAAGTATGAATATAACCTTTAAGGAATGACGATATTTTCCTCATTACTTTTTTTTTAATTTAATTTTATTTATTTATTTTTTTGTGAGGAAGACCAGCCCTGAGCTAACATCCATTGCCAGTCCTCCTCTTTTTGCTGAGGAAGACTGGCCCTGGGCTAACATCCATGCCCATCTTCCTCTACTTTATATGGGACGCCGCCACAGCATGGCTGACAAGCAGTGCATCCATGGGCAACCGGGATCCGAACCCATGAACCCTGGGCTGCCGAGCATGAAC
This sequence comes from Tapirus indicus, assembly GCA_031878705.1. Taxonomy (NCBI): domain Eukaryota; kingdom Metazoa; phylum Chordata; class Mammalia; order Perissodactyla; family Tapiridae; genus Tapirus; species Tapirus indicus. The sequence goes on along the minus strand of CM062926.1, from coordinate 22,015,914 downwards.
TAAACTGCTGCACCACCAGGCCGGCCCCACATATTTTCTTCATTTCTAATACACATATGTTGTCTTTATTTTTTCTTCCTTACCTCATTGTCCAGAGGTATGGGACAATGTTGAATAGAATAAATGATAGAGGCAATACTTGCTTATACTTAATTTTAAAGGTAATTATTCAAAAATGTTATTTTCTAACTTTATTAAGAAATAATTGACAGATATAATTGTGTATATTTAAACATTATTTGATATACCTATACCTTGTATAATGATTACCAAGAGTGAGATAATTAACACACCCATCACCTGACATAGTTCAGTCTTTGTATGTGTGTGTGTGTGTGTGTGTGTGTGTGTGTGTGTGTGGTGAGACTGTTTAAGATCCACTCTCAGCAACTTTCAAGTACATAATACTGAAAGATTAACTAGAGTTACCCTGCTGTACATAGGATCCTCAGAACTCCTTATAACTGAAAATTGGTACCCTTGAACCCATATCTCCCCATTTCCTTCCCACATCCCCTGGCAGCTACCATTCTATTCTCTGTTTCTATGAAATCCTCTTTTCTTGTATTATGCATTTAAGTGGTACCATACAGTATTTGTCTTTCTCTGTCTGACTTATTTCACTTAGCATCATGCCCACCAAGTTCATCCATTTTGTTGCAAATCACAGGATTTCCTCCTTTTTCATAGTTGAATAATATTCCAGTATATGTACATATTTTCTTTATCCATTCATCCATTGAAGGATATTTAGGTTGTTTCCTTACCTTAACTATTGTAATAAATGTTGAAATAATGGTGAAATGAACACACGTGTGCAGATATCACTTCAAGATACTGATTTCAATTCCTTCAGATATATACCCAGGAGTGAGACTGCTGGGCCATATGGTAGTTCTACCTTAAAATTTTTGAGGAACTGCCATACTGTTTTCCATAATGGCTTTACTAATTTACGTTCCTACTGCCAGTGTATAGAGGATTCCCTTTCTCCACATCCGCACCAACATTTGTTATCTCTTGTCTTTTTGATAATACCCATCCTAACAAGTGGGATATGATATCTCACTGTGGCTTTGACTTGTGTTTCCTTGATGATTAGTGATGTTGAGCACCTTTTCATACACCTACTGGCCATTTGTGTGTCTTCTTTGGAAAAATATCTATTCAGGTCATTTGCAGTTTTTAACTCGACTGCTTTATTACTATTGAGTTGTATAAGCTCTTTAAATTTTGGTTATTAACCCCTTATCAGATATAGGGTTGCAAATATTTTTTCCCATTCCATGTGTTGCCTTTGCAAATTACTGATTGTTTCCATCGCTGTGCAGAGGCTTTTTAGTTTTATGTAGTCCCACTTGTTTATTTTAGCATTTGTTGCCTGTGCTTTTGGTGTCTTATCCAAGAAATCATTGCCAATCCAACGCCATGGATATTTTCCCTGTGTTTTCTTCTAGGATTTTTATGGTTTCAGGTGTTACATTTCAGTCTTTGATTCATTTCAAGTTAATTTCTGTGAGTGGTGTAAGATAGGGGGTCCAGATTCACTGTTTTTCGTGTAGATATCCAGTAGTTCCCACACCATTTATTGAAGAGACTATCCTTTCCCCATTGTGTGTTCTTAGTGCCCCTGTCAAAAATTAGGTGACCATATATGCACACATTTATGTATGAACTCTCAATTCTGTTCCACTTGTCTATGTGCTTGTTTTTATGCCAGTACCATATTGTTTTGATAACCATATCTTTGTATTAATGCTTGAAGTCAGGAAGTGTGATGCCTCCAGCTTTGCTCTCCTTTTTCAGGATTGCTTTATCCATTCGAGATCTTTTGTGGTTTCATACAGGTTTTAGGATTTTTTTCTACTTTTGTGAAAGATACCATTAGGATTTTGATAAGGATTGCATTGAATCTGTAGATTGTTTGGGGTACTATGGACATTTTCACAATATTAATACTTCTGATCCAAGAACACAGGATATCTTTCCATTATTTGTGTCTTCTTAGTCTCTTTCATCAATGTCTTATAGTTTTCAGTATACAGGTCTTTCACCTCCTTGGTTAAATTTATCTCTAAGTATTTTATTGGTTTTGATGCTATTGTAAATGGGATTACTTTCTTAATTTCCCTTTCAAACAGTTCATTGTTAATGTATAGAAACACAACTGTTTTCTGTATGTTGGTTTTATATTTTGGAACTTCACTGAATTCAATTATTAGTTCTACTAGGTTTTTGGTAGAGTCCCTAAAGTGTGTTTTTTGTTTTTTTGGTTGGATTTTTGTGTGAGAAAGGTTAGCCCTTAGCTAACACCCACTGCCAATGGCCCTTTGATTGCTGAGGAAGACTGGCCCTGAGCTAACATCTGTGCCCATCTTACTCTACTTTGTGTGGACATCTGCCACAGAATGGATTGATAAAGCAGTGTGTAGGTCCATGCCCGGGATCTGAACCTGCAAACCCCAGGCTGCTGAAGTGGAGCATGCAAACTTAACCACTACACCACTGGGCCAGCCCCTCTTTAAAGTTTTCTATATAAAAGATCATGTCATCTGCAAGTAAAGGTAATTTTACTTCTTCCTGTCTGATTTGGAATTCTTCCAGCCCAAATGCTGTAGCCAGGACTTCTAGAACTCTGCTGAATGGAAATGGTGAGAGTAGGCATCCTTGTCTTTTTCCCAATCTTAGAGGAAAAGCTTTTAACTTTTCACCATTGAGTATAGTGTTAGATGTGGACTTCTCCTATATGACCTGTATTGTGCTGAAGAACATCCCTTTTACACATAATTTGCTGAGAATTTCTATCATGAGAATGTTGAATTTTGTCAAATTCTTTTTCTGCATCTACTGAAATGATCATATGATTTTTATCCTTCACTCTTAATGAGGTGTATCACATTAATGATTTGCATATGTTGAACCATCCTTGCATCCCATGGTGTATGATCCTTTTAATGTGCTCTTGGATTCAGGTTGCTAATATTTTGTTCAGAATTTTTGCATCTATATTCATCAAGAATATTGGTTGGTGGTTTTCTTTTCTTTTTTCTTTTCCAGTAACTTTATTGAGCTCATAATGGTTTATAACTTTGTGTAATTTTGGGTGTACATTATTGTTTACCAATTTCTGAGTAGACTTCATTGTGGTCACCCCAAGTAATCTAATTATTGTCTGTCACCCTACATATGTGTCCCTTTACCCTTTCACCCACCCCCCACTCTCTTCCCCTCTGGTAACCATTAATTTGTTCTCTTTATCCATGTATTTGTTATATTCCACATGTGAGTGAAATCATGTAGTATTTGTCTTTCTCTGTCTGGCTTATTTCACTTAACATCATATCCTCAAGGTCCATCCATGTTGTTGCAAATGGAACAATTTTGTCTTTTTTATATCTGAGTGGTATCCCACTGAATATATATACCACAGATTCTTTATCCAATCATCCGTTGATGGGCACTTGGGTTGCTTCCACACCTTCACTATTGTGAATAATGCTGCAATGAACATAGGGGTGCATAAATCTCTTTGGATCATTGATTTCAAATTCTTTGGATAAATGCCCAGTGGTGGGATAGCTGCATTTGCATGGTATTCTATTTTCACTTTTTTGAGAAATCTCCATGCTGTCTTCCATAGAGGATGCACCAGTTTGCATTCCCACCAGCAGTGCATGAGGGTTCCCTTTTCTCCACATTCTCTCCAACATTTGTTGTTCTTTGTTTTGGTAATTATAGCCATTCTGACCAGTGTAAGGTGACATCTCATTGTTATTTTGATTTGCATTGCCCTAATAATTAATAATGTTGAACATCGTTTCCTGTGTCTGTTGGCCATGTGTATATCTCCTTTGGATAAATGCCTGTACTATCCCCTGCCCATTTTTGGATTGGGTTGTTTTGTTGTTGTTGTTGTTGAGTTGTATGAGTTCTTTATATATTTTGGAGATCAACCCCTTGTTGGAGAAGTGATTTGCAAATATTTTCTCCCAGTTGGTGGGTTGTCTTTTCATTTTGTTCTTGGTTTCCTTTGCTTTGCAGGAGCTTTTTAGTCTGATGTAGTCCCATTTGTTAACTTATTCTTTTGTTTCCCTTCTCCGGTCAGACATGGTATTTGAAAAGATGCTGCTAAGATCAATGTCAAATAGTTTGTGGTCTATATTTTCTTCTAGGAGTTTTATAGTTTCAGGTCTAACATTCAAGTCTTTAATTGATTTTGAGTTAATTGTTGTGTATAGTGCAAGATAATAGTCTACTTTCATTCTTTTGCATGTGGCTGTCCTGTTTTCCCAACAACATTTGTTGAAGAGACTTTCCTTTCTCCGTTGTATGTTCTTGGCTCCTTTGTCAAAGATTAACTGTCCATAGATGTATGGTTTTATTTCTAAGCTTTCAGTTCTGTTCCATTGATCTGTATGTCTGTTTTTGTGCCAGCACCACATTATTTTGATTACTATAGCTTAGTAGTATATTTTGAAGTCAGGGATTTTGAGGCTTCCAGCTTTGTTCTTTCTTCTCAGGATTGCTTTGGCTATTCTGGGCCTTTTGTTGTTCCATATAACTTTTAGGATTCTTTGTTCAATTTCCATGAAGAATGTCATTGGGATTCTAACTGGGAGTGCATTGAATCTGTAGATTGCTTTAGGTAGTGTGGACATTTTAACTATGTTTATTCTTCCAACCCACAAGTATGGAATATTTTTCATTTCTTTATGTCTTCTTCAATTTCTTTCAATTTCTTTCAATAACATCTTGTAGTTTTCAGTGTATAGGTCTTTCACCTCTTTGGTTAAGTTTATTCCTAGATACTTTATTCTTTTTGTTGCCATTGGAAATGGGATTGGACAATTGATTTCTCTTTCTGCTAGTTCATTGTTAGTGTATAGAAATGCAACTGATTTTTGTAAGTTGATTTTGTACCCTGCAACTTTGCTGTAGTTGTTTATTATTTCTGACAGTTTTCTGATGTATTCTTTAGGGTTTTCTATATATAGAATCAGGTCATCTGCAAACTGCAAGAGTTTCACTTCTTCCTTTCCAATTTGGATTCCCTTTATTTCTTTTGTTTGCCTAATTGCTCTGGCCAAAACTTACAGTACTATGTTTAGTAGGAGTGGTGAGAGTGGGCACCCTTGTCTTGTTTCTGTTCTCAGAGGGATGGCTTTCAGTTTTTCACCATTAAGTATGATGTTGGCTGTGGGTTTGTCATATGTGACCTTTATTATGTTGAGGTACTTTCCTTCTATATCCATTTTATTGAGAGTTTTTGTCATAAATGGATGCTGTATCTTGTGAAATGCTTTCTCTGAATCTATTGAGATGATCATATGGTTTTATTCCTCATTTTGTTAATGTGGTGTGTCACATTGATTGATTTGCAGATGTTGAACCATTCCTGTGCCCCTGGAATAAATCCCACTTCACCATGGTGTATTATCCTTTTAATGAATTGCTGTATTTGGTTTGCCAAAGTTTTGTTGAGGATTTTTGCATCTATGTTCATTAGCGATATTGGCCTGTAATTTTGCTTCTTTGTCTTGTCTTTGTCTGGTTTTGGTATCAGGGTAATGTTGGCCTCATAGAATGAGTTAGGAAGTGTTCCATCTTCTTCAATTTTTTGAAAGAGTTTGGGAAGGATAGGTATTAAATCTTCTTTGTTTGTTAAAATTCTCCAGACAAGCCATCTGGTCCTGAACACTTGTTTCTTGGGAGGTTTTTGATTACTATTTCAATCTCTCTACTTGTGATTGGTCTATTCAGATTATCTGTTTCTTCTTGATTCAGTTTTGGGAGGTTGTATGAGTCTAAGAATTTATCCATTTCTTCTAGATTATTGTTGGCATATAGTTTTTCATAGTATTCTCTTATAATCCTTTGTATTTCTGCAGTATCCACTGTAACTTCTCCTCTTTCATTTCTAATTTTATTTATTTGAACCTTCTGTCTTTCTCTTGGTGAGTCTGGCTAAGGGTTTGTCAATTTTGTTTGTCTTCTCAAAGAACCAGCTCTTAGTTTCATTAATCCTTTCTACTTTCTCTTAGCTTCTCTTTCATTTATTTCCACTCTGATTTTTGTTATTTCCCTCCTTCTGCTGACTTTGGGCTTTGCTCTTCTTTTTCTAGTTCTGTTAGGCACAGTTTAAGGTTATTTATTTGAGATTATTCTTCTTTGTTGAAGAGGGCCTGTACTGCTATGGATTTTCCTCTTATGACCACTGCTGCTCCATCCCATGGGAGTTGGTATGTTTTATTTTCATCTTTGTTTGTCTCCAGGTATTTTTTAATTTCTCCTTGACTTCTTCATTGATCCAATGGTTATTCAGTAGCATGTTGTTTAGTCTCCACATATTTCTGACATTCCCAGTTTTTTTTCTTGCAGTTCATCTCTAGTTTCATAGCATTGGAGTCAGAAAAGATGCTTGGGATGATTTCAATCTTCTTAAATTTATTGAGACTTGCCTTGTTTCCCAACATATGGTCTATCTTTGAGAAAGAACCTTGTGCACTTGGGAAGAATGTGTATTCTGCTGTTTTTAGATGGAATGCTCCATATATATCTATTAAGTCCATCTAATCAAGTGATTCATTTAAATCTACTATTTCCTTGTCGACTTTTTGATCTGGATGATCTGTCCATTGATGTAAGTGGGGTATTGAGGTCCTACTATTATTGTGTCACTGTTAATTTCTCCCTTTAGGTCTGTTAATAGTTGCTTTATGTACTTTGGTGCCCCTGTGTTAGGTGCACATATATTAATGTACTATGTCCTCTTGGTGGAATGTTCCTTTTGTCATTATATACTGCCCCTCTTTGTCTCTCATTGTCTTTTTTAACTTGAAGTCTGCTTTGTCTGATATAAGGATGGCAACACCTGCTTTCTTTTGTTTGCTGTTAGCTTGGAGTATCATATTCCATCAATTCACTCTCAGCCTATCTTTCTCTTTAGAGCTGAGATGTGTTTCCTGGAGGCAGCATATTGTTTGATCTTGTTTTTTAATCCATCTAGCTACTCTGTGTCCTTTGATTGGAGAATTCAATCCATTTACATTTAGAGTGTTTATTGATATATGAGGGTTTCATATTGCCATTTTATCTCTTGTTTTTTGGTTGATCTATGTTTCCATTGTTTCTCTTCCTTTGTATTTCTGACTGCCACTTCATTTTGGTGGTTTTCTGAGGAGGTTTTCTCAATTTTCTCTTTTTGTGAATTGTGACTCTCTTCTGATTTTTTGTTTAGTGATTACCATGAGGTTAGTATAAAAGGTCTCATATATGAAATAGTCCATTTTTTCATAGCCTCTTATCTCCATTAACCTAAACAAGTTCCATCCCTTTCCTCTTCCCCATCTGAGTTATTGTTGTTACAAATTATTCTGTTTTTAATGTTGTGAATTTTTTTACTAAGTCGAAGTGTTTATAGTTACTTTTGATACTTTACTTCCCTTTATCTTTAGGTTATAATTGAGTATTTGTTTCCCTGTTCTGATAGAGAGCTGCAATTTTCTGGTTTTGTCTGTCTAATTTTCTCCTTGCTCAAAGCTTTGTAGCCCTTTGCCTTTTTGTTGGCGGTGTGAGCACATCTTTATCTATTTCTCGTAGGGGAGTCTAGTGGCCATGAACTCCCTCAGCTTTTGTTTATCTGGGAAAGCTTTTATTTCTCCATTGTATCTGAAGAAAAGTTTCACTGGATAGAGTATTCTTGGTTGAAAGTTTTTGTCTTTCAGTATTTTGAATATATTGTTCCTTTCTCTCCTAGCCTGTGGAGTTTCTGCTGAGAAATCTGCTGAAAGCCTGATAGGGATTCCTCAGTATGTTATTCTCTTTTGTCTAGCTGCCCTTAATTTTTTCGTTGTCATTGACTTTTGCCAGTTCTGTTATTATATGCCTTCGGGAAGGTCTTTTAGCATTGATCTAATTAGGCATTCTATTAGCTTTGTATATTTGTAAATCTTCCCCAGGTTTTGGAAGTTCTCAGCTATTATTTCATTGAACAAACTCTCTGCTCCTTTCTCCCTCTCTCCTCCCTCTGGAATACCTATATTCCTTATGTTTCTTTTCCTAGTTGAGTCAGATATTTCTCAAATAATTCCTTAATTTTGTAACCTTATTTCTGTCTCCTCCTCCACCTTTACCATCTCTATATTTTTATCCTCTAAATCACTAATTCTTTCCTCCATAACATTGGCTCTATTCTTCAAGGATTCTAGATTATCTTTTATTTCATTGATTATGTTTTTCATATCCAGAATTGCTGCTTGATTTTTTTTGTAGTTTCAATCTCTTGCATGAAGAGGTTCATTTTATTCCTGAGCTCACTGAACTGTTCTGTGTTCTCTTGTATCTCACTGAGTTTCTTTATGACAGCCACTTTGAATTCTCTGTCATTTAGATTGTAAATTTCTGTGCCTTCAGGGTTGGTTTCTGGAGAATTGTCATTTTCCTTCTGGTCTGAATTGTTGGTGTGGTTTCTTATGGTGTTTAATGAACTAATCTTTTGTCAGGGCATTTTTAGTAGTATTAGGTCACAGATTCCACCTGCTACCACTAGAGGGAACAGGAACAGAGTTTCTGGTCCCACCTGGTCTTCTGGAAGTTGTGTGGGTACTGCAGTGCTTGCACTGGCCTGGAGAGCGTTCAGGTACTTGTGTGGACTGTGCTTGGTGGGCAGGGCTTCTGTGTGGACCCAGCCAGGCCCACTCCTTGGGGCCACAGGGGCACCATGGGCTATCCTCCATGTCAGGAAAGTGATCACCAGTGGGCTAAGAGCTGCCACTAGCTCTTCCTATTGTCACTCCAGGGCATGTTCCCACTGTTGGGGCACTTGAGCCAGGCTGGAAAGCAATCCTGTGTGGGCACAGGTCTATGGGGGAAGGTGAGGAGTGCTCACCTATCTCTGCCACTTTCCAGAGGCTCAGTCAGTCCACCCTCAGATGTATAGCTGCATGTATCTCTCAGGCATCCTGTTGTGCTGTGTGGGCTTCTTCTGTTGATCAATGAATGTCCACTTATTTATCATTCAAAAGGGGGAGAGACAAAGAGAACAGCTCACTTGCCATGTTGCTGACATCTGTCTAGTTTTCTTTTCTTACAGTGTCCTTATCTGGCTTTTGTATCACTGAAATGCAGACTTCATAAAATTAGTTTGAGAGTGTTCCTTCCTCTTCAATTTTTTTGAAGTTTGAGGAGAATTGGTTTTAATTCTTCCTTAAGTATTTGCTAGAATTTACCAGGAAACTACCTGCTCCTGGTCTTTGTTGCTGTTGTTGTTGTTGTTGTTGGGAGATATTAGATTACTGGCTCAATCTCATTACTTGTTATTGGGCTATTCAGATTTTCTATTTCTTCATGATTCAGTCTTCATAGGTTGTATGTTTCTAGGAGTTTATCCATTTCTTTTAGGTTATCCAAATTGTTAGCATGTAATTGTTTACAATAGTCTGTTATGATCCTTTGTGTTTCTGTGGCACCAGTTGTAGTGGCTCTTCCTCCTCTTATTTATTTGAGTCCATTCTGATATTTTTAGTCTAGCTAAAGGTTTGTCCATTTTGTTTATCTTATTAAAAACAAGCTCTTATTTTTGTTAATCTATTCTATTGCTTTCTTTTCTCTGTTTCCTTTTTTACTTCTCTGATCTTTGTTATTTCCTCACTTCTGCTAACTTTGAGCTTAGTTTTTACTTCTCCTTCTAGTTCCTTGAAGTGTGAGGTTAAATTGGTTACTTGAGATGTTTTTCTTACTGTAGGTGTTTATAGCTATAAAATTCCCTCTTAGAACTGCTTAAGTTTTGATATGTTGTGCTTCTATTTTTGTTTGTTTTGTATTTTTTATTTCCATTTGGATTTCCCCTTTGACTCATTGGTTGTTCCTTCCTCCTGGATTCAATTTAATTCATCATAGTATAACTTAGACGTTCTCTCCTAACAGAAAGGGTAAATTCTCTCAGTATTTTGCCTGAAAATGTCTTTCTTTTGTGCTGATCCTTGAATGATAGCTTAACAAAGTAGAATACCAGTTGATAATTAATTTTCCACACCACTGGAGTTAAGAAGTATTCAGGCATGGTAGACACCACTGCAGATAATAGAATAGTTAAGACACTGAGGATGGAGTGAGAAGATTTACTTCCCTAGAAGATAAAATAAATATAGAGAAAGGTAATTTTCAAGGAAACGTGCCTGAGAATTTCCCTGCATTGATGAAATCTCAGTTTGAAGAACCACACCTAGCCTCACAAAGAATTATTACAAATCTTTTCCTAGTCTCTAGAAAAGCTGCAGTAGGAAAAAAAAAAAGGGAAGAAACTCTTAAACCAGAGGAAAGACAGATAATTTCCAAAGGAACAGTAATTACAATAGCATCAATGAAGGCAAGAAGAGAGAAAAATATCTTCAAGGGCTGTACGAATGACCTGTCAACCAACAATTCTAAACACTGAACTGATATGAGGCAGCAAAAATGCCATTCCTCAGGCCACATGGCTCTCTGGGCAGGAGCTCCTTAGAAGCCCTTGAAAACTAGGTACAGAGCCTGCTCCAAATAAATGAGGCTCATTCAGGGTAAATGCATAATATTGGATAATAGTTCCCCATCTTTATTCTCATTTGTTCAGAAAATACTTAGGACAAGCCTAAATGTGCCAGACATTGTGCTATTCATTCTGCCCACAAGAGTGAACATAATAGGTGGATCCCTGCTTTTGTAGAGTTTGTAATCTACCCCCTCTTTCTGCCTCCCCAATATGCAGTGCCATATGGATCCTGGTTTGACCACACTCATGGCTGGATGTCCATGAAAGGGAAGGAGAATTTCCTGATACTGAGTTATGAAGAACTGAAACGGGTAACTATTGTTCTTATCATTAGCACTCACTCTCTCTCCACCATCTTCACTCCCTCTAATTTCTCTCCATTCCTCTGTGTCTCTGTTCCACCTTCTCAGTCAAAGGTGAGCATTGTGAAGGGTCATTAGGTGGGAGAAAAGTTCCCTGGTCTTCAGTGCCCTACTTCTGGTTGACACTGCCCAAGCTCCAGGCTCTCTTTCTTCATGTGTTCTTCTCTGTTTCCTCTTACAACATGTAAAGGTCTTTTTCATGCACTGAGACAGAGTACAATGGCTTATGCTCCCAGTGGCAGTGGTTCTAAAACTTCTAGGGATACAACACATGATGCTGCTGATAACCTAGTGGTGGGAGGGGACTGAGGAAGAAGATGGGACTGGGTAAAAACAAGTTTGGTTCCAGAGATGTGTCCAACTTTCTGACACCCCATATTGACTAATGGAAGAAAGATGTAACTATTCTAACTATTCTAACAGGCCAAGTACTATATTGAACCGTCATGGGTAGGAAAAGCTGTCAGATGATGCTCAAAACCAGTAAGGGTAATTAGACCATTGGAAGAAGAATATTTCCTATTAGGGGTATCTTGGAGAAAAGAGAAAATAACATAAACGCAGGCTTTTGCTTCTGAAACACATTATTTCCCATCGTATTCCTCTGGTTATTTCTGTCCAATCCTCTATGACTTCCATGTAAATTTCATTTTTTACCAAGAAGTCTTTTGCAATGAGTTTAGCTACCTCAGGTACATGCTCCCACGCCTTCCAGTAATTATGCTTTCAAGCCACAAAGTGAACATTTATTGAAGTAATTTCTACAGTTGTGTCTTTTCTGGTTAGATCATATTGAGGGCTCATGAGGTGAAGAAATATTTTAAAGCATTATAGCTCTAAGAGGAAGGTCTATGATTTAAAGCAAAGTCTTCATGTTATAAAATCAATTTTCTTGTAATAATATCCCAGGATCATGTGCCAAGTACTAATTATTCAGATAACATATAAAAAGATATTATGAAACTCTATGTGTTATTCAAATGTTAATTATGGGAAATGGTATTAATTAATGAAACAACGGTATTTGAAATCAACCCTTTCAATCTTTGTCAAGTTCTCCCTGTACCTCTCCTTCATTAATCTTGATCATAACTGTCTAAAAGACTTTCTAAAAGTCTCTCTAGAAAACCCAGGCCCTGTATTTAGTGTTAGGTGCCCTAAACTCAACTATAATGGAAAAATCCATGTGGATCCTGCATCTTTAACAGCCTTTGTGTTCCTGTCTATTTACCCTTTCCCTTACTTCCTCCTAGTCACATCCAATCAATCACATCTCTCTTCTCACGTTGTTCCTCCCCCTCTCCCTCTTCTCCTCACACTGTTGTTTCCTCCTTTTCACCTCCTTTTCTATGGTGCTTCCCTTTCATATCCTCTCTCTTATTTTTTCTTCTTCTAGGACACAAGAAGCACTGTAGAGAAGATCTGCCAATTCCTGGGCAAGAAATTAGAACCAGAAGAACTGAACTCACTCCTCAAGAATAGCTCCTTTCAGGTCATGAAAGAAAACAAGATGTCCAACTTTACCCTCCTGCATGGTCAGTATTTAGATGAGAAGAATGGATCATTTATGAGAAAAGGTAAAAGAAGATTCCCTTCCTTCAAAATGTATCAGACTATGTAGGGGGCATTCTGGTGCTTACAGTAGGGCACTAACACTTGGGACTAAGGAGTGTTTGAATTTATCAACTCTAATTGCTAATCATCCAGAGAACTCAGATGCCCTTGTCACGGAGTCTGTTTCCATGGCACTTGGAAAAAGTTGATTAGGCCTGCAGTGGTCAACCGATTTATGTGAGGTCATTCAGATTCTCTTTCTTCATAATTTGACATGGGGCATATCCATTCTACAAGCACTGACCAGGTTAATTTGCTACTCATGCCAACTTGCCAGCTAGGATTGACCTGGGAAATGAGGACAGAATTGGGGATGGTCATGTTGCTGCTACCCCACTGGTAATTTAGCATGGAGAACTATCCTGAATAAAGAAATGCATAAAGAATGCTTCAAATGATAAAAGGAAAGAGGAGAGACTTTTCACTTGGCTGAGAGCCTGTCTTGCTATCAGACATTGTAAGGCCCCGTGTGATGAGAGGTTGATCATATCCATATCCTTTGGCTCAGATTGGTTGAAAAGTGTCTACTGCATGGAGTAGGAGCTCACTTTCCCAGAACTCCATAGTTCAAATATATCCAGGATGGTGATCCATGAAAGGAAGAAATTAAATGATGTAAAAGACTTCAAGCAGGTGGTGGCTGCCACCCAGGGTAGATGGGGTGGGGACAACCACCCCAGTGGGCCAGAAGCTCAGGGCATCAAGACAAAGAGGCTCATTCTTGACCCTTAAAGTCTCATGGAATTGGCCTACTGGATTTTGGATTTGCTTGGGACCCATGATCCCTTTCTTCTTTCTGAGTTCTTCCTTTTGGAATAGGAATATCTATCCTAAGCACTTCCTACCATTTTATTTTGGAAGCAGATAACTTGTTTGGTTTCACAGGTTCACAGCTGGAGAAGAATCTGACCTCTGAATTAATCCTACCTTGAGGCTCACTTATGCCTGATTTACATGATATTTATATGAAATTTTGGACTAGAGTTGAGGTTGGAATGGGTTTAGATGTCTGGGCAGTTGGGATGAAGTGAACATTTCTTGCATGTGAAAAGGATATGAATTGGGGGCTGGGATACCAGAAGAAGGGGTGTATAGACTGAATTGTGTCTCCCAAAAATTCATATGTTGAAGTCCTAACCCCCAATAGCTCAGAACATAACTGTATTTGGAGATACTGAGATACAATCTTTAAAGAGGTAATTAACTCAAAATGAGGTCTTTAGAGCGGGCCTTAATCCACATGACTGGTATCCTTATAAGAACAGAAAATTTGGCATGGGAATGCACACACATAAAGAGAAGATCATGTGAAGACAGCCACTTACATGCCAAGGAGAGAGGCTTCCAGAAGGAAGCAACTCTGCTGACACCTGGATCCTGGAGTTCTAGCCTCCAGACTGTGGGAAAAAAATTTCTGTTGTTTAAAAAAAAGACCTCAAGCAACCCCAGCCTTTAACACTTTACTAAACTCGAAGTAAAGGGAATACCTAGCATAGAGAGACTGTCCATTCTTAGATGTCTTTTTATGCATCACAGTTTGACAGAGTGAAAAATGCTATATTTACGTACAATTCTTGTGTGAATTAGCTAAAAGGACAAGATATTATTACTTAAGAGAGAAAGACAATGAGAATTAATGACCTAGATTTTTGTCAAGGACAGAATAGAGTGGATGAATTCAAATTTGGTGCATAATTCAATTAGTACGCCCACTATTTCTTCTTGTCTAGAATGACTCCTCCAGAAGGCAGCCAAATTGGACTTCAACATTTTCCAATTACTCACCAATTTGTTATATGGCATAGAGAGTTAAGAAGGATAGATACAATAGTGATAAGAACAGTTAAAGCTACAGTGTGATTATTATTGCTAAGCTGGCAATCTGACTCCATAAGTAGCTTATAATTGAATCATTGCAAAAATCTCATGGAGTATTATTTTCCTCAGAAAAGTGTAATAACTGATGCAGCTAGTGAGATCAAGTCCCTTTGAAAACCGGGTCTCTGAAGCTCAAGACTAAATGTAACCACCATGGTTTATAACTTCACTAGTCTTGGACAGAGTAGACTTAGAATGGATAGGTGGGGGAAAAAAAGAGAGAGAGAGGAAGAAAGAGAGAAAGAGAGAGGAAGAAAGAGAGAGAGAGAGAAAGAGAGAGAGTAGAAAGGAAGGAAGGAAGGAGAGAGGGAGGAAGGAAGGAAAGAAAGAGAGTGAGGAAGGAAGGAAGGAAAGAAAGAAAAGGAATAATATCCTGCCTTCCTATCCCAGGTCCAATCTGTGTCCTTTCTCCCATCTGGGAGGTACATATAGGTCCAAGATTAATTTTAAAATGAAATATATTGATTATAATTAGATAATTAATTATATAAATCATGAAAAGACATATTAAATGGTGGGTGTTCTTAGTCATGGGCTGTTCTTTTTGATCTATTTCCCTGATGTTTGGGTCACTTTTCTGCTCAGGACACAAGAAAAATATTTTTATTGTCCATCAGAGTCTACACATACCAACTGCACTTAGGAGAATCCTGGTTGTTAAAGTCTTCATGACTGATGACCTATCTGATTTTCAGATAAAAACAATAGTTTTATCTAACCAATTATGGTTATTATTATCCTTGATGATTTTTAATCAAGGGGATAGCACCACACATGGATTAGATATTCTATGACTTTTGTTGAATAAACAGAAGGAAGAAATAATAAAAACATAAAGTATTAATTTATTAAAGAAGTGTAGCTTAAAATATAATAATCAATGAGCTGGTGACACTTTGCCCACCCAATTATGACATATCTAACCATATGACAGATCAGAATATCAAAATTGTTAGCTGTTAGCAGAATATCAAAAGTATAGCTGTTAACACTAGACAGTAAATATAGTACGTATGACCTGAAGCTCTATTATCCAAAACTTGACATCATTTAGCCATTATTGTGAGTTAGTTCTTCACAGAATTTTTTTAAAGGTGTCTTCATACCCAAGATGTTATGAGCTGAATTGTGTCCCCCCAAAATCCATATGCTGAAGCCCTAAACCTCCAGTACCTCAGAATGTGACCTTATTAGGAGAGAGGGTCTTTACAGAGGTAATTAAGTTAAAATGAGGTCATTAGAGTGGGCCATAATTCAAAATGACTGGTGTCCTTAAAAGAAGAGGAGATTTGGACATACTCACATACAGACGAGTGACAATGTGAACACATAAAAGACAGCCATCCATAAGCCAAAGAGAGAGTCCTGGAACAGATCTTTCCCTCACAGCCTCAGACGGAGCCAAATATCTCAACACCCTGATCTCTGACTTCTGGCCTCCATAACTGTGAGAAAATACATTTCTGCTGTTTGAGCTGCCTAGTCTGTGGTGCCTGGCTACAGCAGCCCTAGAAAACTAACACACAAGAGTTTGGGGAGATTTGTAAGAGACGAGGCTAAGGAGAGAAATAAACTGAACTTTACATCAAAAAGTTTTGTAGGATTTTGAAAATGGATAGGATTCAGAACTTGAGGCCCCTGCATAGAAATATTGGATTCGCTCATCAGGATTGATGTTTACTAGGGGGCTGCCATAATGAATTTAAGAGACTCTGGTGCCTCAAGAGCTCTTTCTGGCTTCCCAGAAGTCAGGTGTGTTATGCACGATACATAAGCATAAGAAATCAAAAATAATAAAAATTGTTCTAATAATGAAGATAATATGAGCATGAGAGTAACTGTGGATGTTTCTAGGGCCCCAATTATTTATTAGACATTCTGTTGTTTTACTTCTATGCATATAAGTTAAGCGTATATAAATTATATTTTATATGTTAATTTATATAAAGTTATAGATTATTATCTTATATATTAATTTAATGATGTTTAATCTATTACTGTAATACATAAGTGTTAATATATATGATATAGAAATAATGATATAAGTGTATAATTAAGAGTATGGCTTCTGGTGATAAAATCTTTGGCTTCAAACACACATCAATCATGTTGTAACTGTATAACTTCTCCAAGTCTTTTTTCCTCATCACTGAAATGGAGATAATAATAGTAAATTCCTCATTCTTTCAGTCATCCTTTCGACAAATATTTGAGCACATACTATGTGTCTATGACACTTTGAAACACCAAGTCTTTGACAATTTAAAAAGAAAAGCTTGTGAATTTCTAAAACTTACATATATTATAGATACTTGTGACACACACAAACACAAAGGAAATACATGTACCATATCATATGTGGTAAGTGTTATAAAATAAAATACAGCAAGGATGGGGATTTGCAGTTTTTAATTGGCTAGTATGAGAGAAACTCACTGAGAATTTGCATTGGAGTAAAGACGCCAAAGAAACAAACCAGGAAGACATGGATGTCCCTGAGAAAACAGCATTCCAGGAAGAAGGAACAAGAAATGTGAATAGCCTGAGAAGTGGGAATATCTAAGGCAGAATCAGAAGAGTCAATGTGAGGAAGTAGAGTGAGCAAGTGGATGGTCATAGGAGATGGAGACAGAGAAATGAAAGTAGCCAAATCGCCTGAAGCCATAAGTACTTCAGGAGGGAAACAAGAAGTCCTTGGAGAATTTGAGCTGGGAGGGACAAGATCTGGCTTAGCTTCTCAAGGAATCAAGATGGCTGCCATGCTGAGAGTAACTTATACAGGAGAAAGATGAAAAACAGAGAGACTAGTTAGCAGTCGAATACAATAATCCAGGTGAGACATGATGTTGGGTTGGGCCACGGTGGTAGAAATAGAGACGGTGAGAAGTGGTCAGATTCTGGATGTATCAGAAGATATAGCTGCCATATTGCTAATTAATTGTATACAGGATGGGTTGGGAGAGAGGAGAATATTTGAAATTGTTTCCAGGCAGGTGGAAGTGTAAATGAGTATGATTGCCAGGCAGTATAAAGGCTCACCATTGAGCCATCGGTCATTGTGTTCTATTAGCTACAATTTCCATGTCAAGTGGACAGAAAGACTAGATCCAGGAGGAGATGTGTTGGGGACTTGAGACCTACCCCCAGATCTGATCTGAGTCTCTATTTCATGTTTGTAGGCATTTCTGGGGACTGGAAAAATTTCTTCACAGTGGCCCAAGCTGAAGCCTTTGATAAAATATTCCAGGAGAAGATGGCAGATCTTCCTCAAGAGCTGTTCCCCTGGGAATGATGTTCAAAAACTTCTGGATCTTATATGAATTTGATATTTGTTTTCCTGTCCTTGTGCACATGCATGACTGGGGGTGACTATATAAAACCTGTATTTCATCCTGGAGCCTCGAATGAACAAATCTTTGCATCTTTGAGGACTTGATTGTTAAAAATTACCAAGGTAACCTTAATTCACTTTGTGGCATCCCATCTTTTCAAAAATGTTTCTAAGATTTCATGCATACAGAATGATACAGAAATAATACAACGATTACCAAAAATTCTGTCTGAATTTAAAAAAAAATAAGACATAAAATTAAGAAGCAAATCGGGCTCCTTTTCTTTCAATTGCCTGTATCTCCACAGTTTATTAATATTCTGGACTTAAGGTATATGATTCCCAAACTAGTATTATTCTCTTCCTATGTGGCATTTGATCATAAACAATATAGGGTATTTATGGAGGCTTTTAAAACTTATATAAATGGCTTATGGTATAATGCAGTCATCAGCTTACATTTCCGCTCAGTATTTTCTACTTAGCTTTCATCCATGCTGATTATAAAACTAGTTCAGTATTTAGTATTGAGCCTTATAATTTAGTGACCAATTCTCCTGTGGATGAATTTGAGTTTCTCCCCACCAGTTTTTCCCTATTTAAACCACTGCCTTGGCCTAACATATTATCTATCCTGGAAAATATTTCATATGCACTTGAGAAAAATGTTTGTTCTGCTGCTTTTGGATGGAATATTTTGTAAATGCCTGTTAAGTCCATCTGGTCTAATATATAGTGTAAGTCCAACATTTCCTTACTGAATTTATGTCTGGTTGATCTATCTATTGTTGAAAGTGGAATATTGAATCTCCTATTATTATTGTATTACTGTATATTTCTCCCTTCCTATCTGTTAATATTTACTTTATATATTTAGGTGCTCCTATGTTGGGTTCATAAGTATTTACAAATGTTGTGTCCTCTTGTGAGATTGACCCCATTATACAATGACCTTCTTTGTCTCTTATTGCAGTCTGTCTTAAATGCTGTTTTGATGGTATAAGTAGAGTTGCCCCTGTTTTCTTCTGGTTTCCATTGAAATAATAAAGTCATAATTTAGCAAGATTTAAATCACATCAAGCATTACTTCCAAACACAGTGGTATGAAACTAGAAATCAACTACAAGAAAAAAACTAGAAAATTTACAAATATGTGGAGATTAAAAAACATGCTACTGGACAATCCATTAGTCAAAGAAGAAATCAAAAGAGAAATAAAAAATATCTAGAGACAAATAAAAATGGAAATCAAACATACAAAAATTTATGTGATGCAGCAAAAACAGTTCTAAGGAGGAAGTTTATAGCTATAAAGGCCTACATTAAGAAATAAGAAAGATCTCAAATAAACAACTTAACTTTACTCCTCAAGGAACTAGAGAAAGAAGAACAAACTAAACCCAAAATTAGTAGAAGGAAGGAAATAACAAAGATCAGAGTGCATAAATGATTTAGACACTAAAAGTCCAACAAAAAAGATCAAAGAAACTAAAATCTGGTTTTTTGAAAAGAGAAATAAAATAGACAAACCTTTAGCTAGACCTACCAAGGAAAAAAGAGAGGACTCAAATAAACAAAATTATAAATGAAAAAAGAGACATTACAAATGATACCACAGAAATGCAAAGGATCATAAGAGACTAAAATGCCAACAAATTGGACAATCTAGAAGAAATGGATAAATTCCTAGAAATGTACAAGGTACCAAGATGGAATCATGAAGATACAGATAATTTGAACACACTAATTACTAGTGAGGAGATTAAATCAGCAGTGAAAAATCTTCCAACAGAGAAAGCGCAGGACAAGATGGCTTCAGTGGTGAGTTCTGCAAAACATTTAAAGAAGAATTAGGGTTGGCCCAGTGGTGTAGTGGTTAATTTCGTGCATTCCACTTCAGCGGCAGCCCGAGTTTAGAGGGTTCAGATCCTGGGAGAAGACCTACAAACCACTCATCAAGCCATGCTGTTGCAGTGTTCCAGATACAAATTAGAGGAAGATTGCCACAAGTGTTAGCTCAGGGACAATCTTCCTCACCAAAATAAATAAATAAATATAAAGAAAAATAAAGAAGAATTAATAACAGTCCTCCTCAAACTCTTCCAAAAAATTGAAGAATAGGGACACTCTCAAATTCGTCTGATGAGCCCAGTTTCATCCTGATACCAAACCCAGACAAGGACACTTCAAGAAAAGAAAATTATAGGCTGATATCCCTGCTAAACATAGATGCGAAATTCCTCAACAACATATTAGCAAACCAAATTCAACAGTGCATTAAAAGGATCATACACTATGATCAATTGTGGTTTGTTCCAGGAATACATGGATGGTTAACATCCACAAATCAATCCATGTGACATATCACATTCACAAAATGAAGGCTAAAAATCATATGGTCATCTCAACACATGCAGAAAAAGCATTTGACAAAATTTAAAATGGATTCCTGATAAAAACTCAAAATATTGGAGATAGATGGAACCTACCTCAACATATATGACAAACCCACATCCAGCATCATACTTAACAGGGAAAAACTGAAAGCCATCCCTCTGAGAACAGCAACAAGGTCAGGGTGCCCACTCTCACCACTCTTATTCAACAATGGACTGAAGGTTTTGGCCAGAGCAATTAGGCAGGAAAAAGAAATAAAAGGAATCCAAATTGGAAAGGAAGAAGTGAAACTCTCACTGTTTGCAGATGACATGATTCTATAGATAGAAAACCCCAAATAATCCATCAGAAAACTATTATAAATAATCAACAACTACAGCAAAGTTCCAGGGTACAAAACCAACGTACAAAAATCAGTTGCATTTCTATACGCTAACAGCAAAGTAACAGAAGGAGAAGTCAAGAACACAATCCCATTTAAAATCACAACAAAAAGAATAAAATACCTAGGAATAACTTAAGAAAGAAGTGAAAGACCTATACACTGAAAACTGTAGACATTACTGAAAGAAATTGAAGAAGACATTGAAAAATGGAAAAATATTCCACTCTCACGGGTTGGAAGACTAGACATAGTTAAAATGTCCACACTACCTAAAGCAATCTACAGATTCAATGCACTCCCAATCAAAATCCCAATGGCATTCTTCACAGAAATAGAACAGAGAATCCTGAAATTTATATGGAACAACAAAAGACCCCAAAAGGCCAAAGCAGTCCTGAGAAAAAAAGAACAAAGCTGGGGCCTCACAATTCCTGACTTCAAAATATACTACAAAGCTATAGTAATCAAAACAGCATGGTGCTGGCACAAAAACAGACACACAGATCAATGGAACAGAACTGAAAGCCCAGAAGTAAAACCACACATCTATAGACAGTTAATGTTCAACAAAGGAACCACGAACATACAATGGAGAAAGGAAATCTCTTCATTAAATGGTGTTGGAGAAACTGGACAGCCAATGCAAAAGAATGAAGTAGACCATTATCTTGCACCATACACAAAATTTAACTCAAATGGATTAAAGACCTGAAAGTAAAACCTGAAACCATAGAACTCCTAGAAGAAAATATGGGCAGTACACTCTTTGACATCGGTCTTAGCAGCATCTTTTTGAATACCATGTCTACTCAGGCAGGGGAAACAAAAGAAAAAATAAATAAATGGGACTATATCAGACTAAAAAGGAAATGGCGCTCCACAGAAACTAAAACTAGAAACTGTGAACATCCACCTGCCTGTTCACCAAACCCCTGGACAATGGTTGCATTCTCTGAGTCTTTTGTTCCACACTTCGTTGCTCCTGGACAAGGGAACATTTTGTGTCTCTGCATCTGAATATATCCCACAATGTTCTCTGGATGTCTCAGAATGGGTTTCCTCTTCACCTGTTGATTCGGGGCCCCCATCTGTCCCTTCTGGCAAATGGACCCTCAGTCCTGTTCTCCAGATTTCTCTATGACTTCCTTCTCCAATCCTCACAAGACCAAGACAATTCTACTCTTACCACCTCCATCTCCACCCCAGAGCACCTAGAACAGAATTGGTCTGGAACTTTACTTAAATGTTGAAGGTACAAGCAGTGAACTCTCTGCATATGTACCCAGTCCTTTTCCTACACACACTATGGCTGAGTCTAAATCTTCATCTTCTCCAGAGTAGAACACACAGTAGATTCTGATCCTTACCATGATGCCACGGATACCAATGTACCTACAAGGATCACATGAAAACCACTGAAGTAGGATCCCCATGGATCATAGGGATCACCATTGGTCCCATCAGATCACAGTGCTGACCACAACTATATGATTGATGGTGTAACAGTTTTGTTCATTTGTTTTGCTACAGGTAGGAAAACAAAGAGAAGTTCTTGCTCTGATACTGCCCTGGGGGACACAGATATAGGGAATTTCCAAGACCTGCCCTCAGGAAGTCTCTACCTCCCTCCTCACTGAGCTGAGCAGGAAGTCCAGATGCTGCTGCCGGGGATGGTCAGGACACAGTCTGGGATTGTGAGGAGAGATGGGGTAGAGCTTCCTAGGTCATGGGAAAGATTCCCCATTCAGAAGGAGGTGGGGGTGCTGGGACTGCTTGGGTAAAGAGGAGAAATGGAATTGAGAAGATGAGGAAGAGAGGAATACTGTGCTAATTAATCTATCACTTTCTATTCAGACAGTCAAGACAAACGCAAACTCTGTCTCCATCCAGTTATAAAATTAGTCCATTTTCCATTCACTGACGGCCCTTTGGTACCTGAAGGTTACCCAGGGGCGCCACCCTCCCTCCCCTGCCCAGGGTGTGAGTCTGAATCTTATCTCCCTGCCTGACCCCAGGATGCCCACAGGGATTTCCCCCACCTCAGCTTCCTCTTCTGGGATAGAGGGAAATTAGATTCCTCCCCCGGCATCCCACAATGTCAGGGTCTGACTGGGGTGGGGTTCCAGTGTTTTTGTGTGTGTACATCCTTACCAGGGCCTGTCAGATAAGCAGGAGGGGCTTTCACTATATCCTGGCTGTCTGTCTCCCCCTTCACCCACAGCACTCCCCTCCAGAGCCTGTCACATGAGTGACTCCCTTCCAAATCTGGTCTAATTCTCTCTCTGCTCTGCTGAGGCTGGCCTGGCCTAAGAGGATTTGAGCATTTGCTAAGTGAGACCAGGACAGGGTCAGAGAACTCACAATGGAGAGACCAGGAGCAAGAGGGTGTGAGAGGAAGCGGGAGACTGGAGTTAGAGGGGCAGAGAGAAGAGGTGAGGGGCCTCCTACAGTGTTGGGTGGTGTGAATACCAAAGGAGGAGACACACTTTTATTGGCTCTACAGGAAACAGTATTTACAAGATGACCATGAATTTTATTAACATTCAAATTATCAAACCCAAACCAATGTCCATATAAGTTATCAGAATTAAAAACAATTGAGCCAGGTTGCTGAATACAAAATAATTTATCAGCTGAAGACTATATACAGGACAGACAGATTTTAAAATCAAAAATACCATCTAAAATGTTAAGCAACAATAAAAGTGAAGTACTAGAAATAAACCTACAGAAAAGATGTACAGCTGACCTCTGTGGTAAAATAGTAACACTTCCCAGAGAGTCTTTGTAAACAACCAAATGAATGAATAAATAAGTAGTAGACTTCGACTGGAAAACTCTGTGTTGTAAAGATATCAATTAATCCCAAATGATTTACGAATTTAATGCAATTTCAACTAAATTCCCAACGAGGCTGGTCAAGGCCCTTTAGAAAGTTCTCTGGCAGCTTTCACCAAAGTGAAACACACACCAAGAGCAACAATTTCACTGCTGGACCTAGGAACCCACAGAAATGTCCACGTGTGACCTAAAAGCAGGGCAGGGACACTCAGAGCAGCTCGACACCTGACGGCCGCACAGGGAACGGGCAGACGCCACCGCCGCAGGTGGATGAACCGGGCTGCGTCCGCGCGCAGAGGAGTAACCAGCTGCGACGACCACGCGCCACCGCTTCCCGCGCCCACGTGGATGCCACGTGCAGGCCGACGACACCCTAGTCCCCTCTCGCTCCCCGGATCTGCAGGACTCTTGGGGGACAGAATCCTCTATAAATCCTGTAACCTCCCAGGGCCCGAGTCGTTCTCACCCGCAGAGTCCTCCTCCTCTTGGTACCCAGACGTGGAGGAGGAGGAGGAGGGTCCCTCGAAGGGGTCTTGGGGTGAGAAGATCGCTGTGAAATCAGGGATTACAACAGGGTCTGGTGAGAAGTCCGAGGCGTAGGGGTCGTGAGGCCAGGCTGGGGCCGGGGCTAGAGCAGCCGGGACCATGTCCTGGGCGCGCTGTGCAGGGGCCCACCAGGCCTGGCCGGGGCTGGAGGCGCTGGGCTCTGCTGCTGGGAAGATCGGGGCTGGTCAGAGCGGGGCTGCAGAAACCCGGGCTCTCGAGGAGCAGAGGGCTCCAAGGGGCAGGGGCCAGGGCTCCAGGGCCCGTCGCGCGCAGCACTGACTCCCCTGCCTCTGGGCCTGGGCAGTCGCTGCTGCTGAGAACCTTTCCCGGAGGTTCTTGAACCACACCTCCCCAGGGGACACAGGAAGGAGAACACAGAGGGGACAGGGAGGAGGTGTACAGTTTCGACACTGTTCCTTTGAAATCTGGGTTTTAGATAATTCATTAGATGGTCTCAATGTTAGCTGACTGAAGCCCACAGGGACACAGTGGAAACCTAGATGTTTCTCTATGTTCTCCTAGAGTCAAGATTCCGAACATCCAGTGGGCACTCTCCCTTTTGCTTGTGGCATGAACATGTGAATCTGTGGCCCTTAGCGTCCTTGCCTGGGAAATAGAAGGGCAGGGCCAATGAAATAACAGTTGCTGTTCTGGGTAGTCCGTGTGGTGGATATGAGAATTCTCTTAGCCCGGTCGCTAAAACCGGAAAGTAATTAATTCTCAGTATGGTAATGATTAAATGGCAAAGGAGACCTGGATCCTGTAGTCCTCTTACAGTTTAATATGCATTCAACCCTACATCTGTGTGAGTTTAAAGCACGAGACAGATTATTCAGTGTATAATTCCTAACAAAGATATTTCCCATATAACCACAGTAAAATTATAAAAATTGGGAAATTTAGCGTTGATACAATATTATTATCTAATCCACATTGCATATTCAAATGTGGCCAATTGTCCCAATAATATAATGATAGCATTTTTGTGGTTCAGGATCCACTCCAGGATTTAGGGTACATGTTGCTTTAATCTGGAATGTAGCCTCAGCTTTTCTCGTTTTTCATAACAAGTTAACAATTTGAATAGTACCAGCCAATTCTTTTGTAGAATATCCCTCAGTTGCAGTTTATACAATGTGCACTCATGAATATATCCAGGCCCAGAGTTCCTGTTTTAAATATGCCCACATAGGAAGGGGGGAGAGTAAATGTACAGTAGGGAAATCTGACAAACGTTACCTCAGCCAGGTGACCAAGGTCAACATCAACGGTGACAGTCACGTCAATACTAAGTACTCCTGAAATGTTATGATAATGGTGTTTTACCTTGCTGATCTTCCTCCCCAAAACCCATAAGCCCAGTCTCATCATGAGAAAAACATCCAGCAAACCCCAGTAGAGGGAATTCTCCAAAATACCTGAGCAGTGCTCCTCAAAACTGTCAAGATCATCAAAAACAAGGAAAGTCTGAGAAACTGTCACAGCCAAGAGGAGCCTAAGGAGACCTGATGACTCAAAGTGATGTGGATGGGATCCGGCAACAGAGAAAGGACATTAGGGAAAACTAAGGAGATCTGATTAAAATATGGACTATGGGAACTCTCTCTACTATCTTTGTAATTTCTGTATACATCTGAAGCTGTTCTAAAAAATAAAGCTTATGGAAAATATTTTTTAAATATGCCCACATTTCTACATCCTTGAGCTTGTGATTGAATTTCTGGTTCCCTTTCATGAACTCAAACTCAGATTACCCCAGAATGTTCTCTGAATGACTTCATGGTTGCTCAACAACACCCCTGGGACCCTCTATCAAGATCCACTTTCTTTATCAGCAGGCACTTCCTCAATAAACTGGGACAGATTAATAATTGTTCTACCTTTAGTATAAAAGCTGATCTCTCAGCAGCTGGCACAACCTCCAATAGTGGCTACAGCTGACACTCTAACACCAGGAACAAAGAGATCATCATAATGTCAGATGGGATCTCTGGTTTGAAGGGATACCTTTCCCTACCATGGGTTTCATACCTGAAGTCCTGAGAGAAGTGTGGGAGAGTTTTGCGTTTAAGGAAGAAGATGTCTTAATACTCACTTACCCCAAATCAGGTAAAGAAGCGGGATCAGATACTGAGACAGGCAGTGGCCTTGCCCTTCATTCACTCAGTAGACGAATGGAATGCTTTCTATGTGCCAGAAAATACATGATGCTGTGAGGGAATAGAGCTGTGCCCTGCGCCATTTACATCCAGAGAAAAGGCTTACACAGTAAGACGAGTGTCCAGAGGGGTAATCTAAGGTATTAGGGGAACCCAGGGGAGTGACTCCTAAGGCAGAGTCAGGTGTTTGTGTGGAAGAGTGGAGGAGGATGACCAGTGAAGTACTTACAGAAGAAATAGAAAAAAAGATAATTATGTGAGAGGATGGATATGTTAACTAGCTTGATTGTAGTCATTATTTCACAACGTATACGTACGTCAAATCATCACATTATAAACCTTACATCTAGACAATTTTTCTTTGCCAGTTATATCTCAATAAAACGGGAGGGATGAATAAACACAACTATCGCAGCCAAAAAAAAAGTAGAAGAAATAGCGTCTAAATTGAGATGAAAGAATGAATGTGAAACGATTTAGTGAAAAGGGATAGTTTCAGGTAAAAGTATCAGCATGGACAATGGTCAGGAACTGGAAAAGAGCCTCGTAAGTCCAAGGGACTGAAAGGATGTGGATCATATTTCTATGAGGGAAGATGGGTAGAGGGACTGCAGACTGGGCAAGGACTGAAGCTGAAGACATTGGAAGTGTCCTGGAGGTGAAAAGCCAAGGGCACTGGGGACAGGTTAAAAAGATTGATGCAAATAACGAAAAGGTGGAAGCAACCCAAGTGCCCATTCACAGATGAATGGATAAACAAAATGTAGTATATACACAGAATGGAATATTATTCAGCCTTAAAAATGAAGTCCTGACACACACTACAATGTGGGTGAACTGTGAGGACATTATGCTGAGTGAAATGAGCCAGTCACAGAAGGACAAATGTGGCATGATTTCACTTTGATGAGGTATCCAGAGTAATCAACTTATTAAAACAAAAAGTAGAATGGTGGTTGCCAGGAAATGGAGGGAGGGGAAACTGTAGAGCTGTAGTTGAATGGGTACAGAGTTTCAATTTTGCAAGATGGTTGCACAACAGTGTGAATATACTTTACTGAACTGTGCGCTTGAAAATGCTTAAGATGGTACATTTTATGTTGTGTATGTTTTATCACAATTTTTTAAAAGTTAGATTAAAATGAGTGACCATCATTTTTCCATCTTTATTCAGGAACGAACTGGTTGATTGAAATTCTCTGCCTGATTTACTCCAAGGGGGATCCCAAGTGGATCCGATCTGTGCCCATTTGGGACTGCTCACCCTGGGTAGAGACTGAGCCTGGATATACTTCACTAAAGGATAAAGAAGGCCCCAACCTCATCAGTTCCCACCTCCCCATCCAACTCATCCCCAAGTCTCTCTTCAATTCCAAGGCCAAGGTCAGTGCTCAGTGGTCAAGATAGTTTTGATCAATGCTTTCCAATCCCTAATGTGCCTGGGAATCCCCTGGAGATCTGGTTGAAATGCTGCCTCATTCAGTAGGTCTGGGTTGGGCCCGAGATTCTGCATTGGTGATGCCACGGTCCATACACTACAAGGGTGTAGACTCCTCCACAGGTTATACCAGCCAGTTATAAACCAGAGGCAAATTGAAATGATAATGCCAGAATCTTACAAAATCGCGTTTTAAACCCCACCAGTATTTATAACTGTGTTAAATACTAGATAACCCCACTCTGTTGCTCAAAAAAACAACTAACCAATCTTAATTAAGTAAATGCCTTCTGCCACTTAGGTAGATGCACCAGACATAGAGTTGCCCATATGGAAAGCAGCCCATTCATACCAATGCCTAAATCCAGGGAGATTGCTCTGGCATCATGGCTGGTTTTTGGAATCATTGTGTCTTCCTATATATAGCTGTCTATTGACCTCAGCAGCCACACAAATCTCTCATGGGCTGATAGATGATCCCCAGGAGGGATCATGGATATCCAGGATCTAGCATATCTCAGATCATTTTTAGAAACATGTTTTCCTAGGAGGTGCTCATTGGTTTGTGATTTTTTTTTTTAAGTTTTATTCTTACATTAGATTGTGAAACTTAGAATAATAATTTCTTCTCTTGGATATTTCACAATGTGTTGCAGCACAATGAATTTTTTTTAACCCATCACTTTCCAAGCTTATTTATAATACTCTCATTTACATGTGTCTTATTGGTGTTTGTTAAATCCCGGCATGGGGAAACTGAGGCCTAGAGAGAGTTGGGGCCTAGAATGATGTCACGGAGAAAATTGGTGCAGAATCCAGAGTATAAGTCAGGTGTTCAAATGCCACATGTGCTTATATGTGTGTGTCTGTGTGTGTGCATTAATTGTAAGTATTAGCTTGTTGATCTTTACATATGTACACAACTAGGTTAACTCCTTGCAGTACATTTGTTCCTGTCAAAAATGTACATAAAACATTTGATCCATAGGGCATTTGGTCTATGCCAAAAGGTCCTTGTCATTTGGACCAGTCCAAAACATCCATTAGCATATTTTGTCTATGCCAAATGCTTTCGGGCAAGACCAAATACCAAAGACCTTTGGGTGTGGGGATCCAATGTCTCCATGGAGATTTTGAACAGGATCAGATATGACCAAATATCAAGGACTTTGTTGTGGACCCAATGTCTTATGGACCAAACGTCTTATGGATGTTGTGGACAGGATCAAATATCAAGGACCTTTTGGCACGGAACAAATGTCTTATGGATGCTTTGCACAGGACCAAAAGTCTGCTAACTGGGTAATCCTTCCAGATCCAGATTTAGAACACTTCCACTCTCCCAGAAAATTCCCTCATGCGCCTCCCCAATCAACACCCACCTGCGGAGATGACCACTCCCCTGACTTCTAACTCTAAGTTAGTTTTGCTTGTTCTTGATATTCATATAAATAGACCTACACCGTAAGAACGTCTGCTGTGTATCTATGAATACAGCACAATTTATTAATCCACCTCCTAGTAGTAATCTTTAAACTATATTACACAAATATAATAGCACTCACCTTTTAAAACCTTCGGTCACTTCCCATTGTGAGTAGACTCTGAAATCCAAGAGGGAAGGGACAATGCTTCCTCTTCCACTATTATATTCTTAGTATTACTCCAGTGACTGGTTCATAGGAACTTAGAAATATACATTTGGTTAATGAATGCAATAACCAATTTGTTAAAAGAATGCACTGATACTTAGTCATTTTCTAAGACTTGACTTTTTCTCCATTTTTATGAAGATCAAGAAGGATAGGAAATGACTGTATTAATTACTTGTTATTCCATTTTTCTCCTTAAGGTGATTTATCTCATCAGAAACCCCAGAGATATAATCAAGTCTGGTTATTTTTTCTGGAGTGTTTCAAATTTTGTGAAGAAACTGGAGTCACTGGAATAATGTTCTGAATGGTTCATCCACAGAAATGGTGAGTGAGTGTAAAATATGGAAGCTGGGGATTGTCAGAGGTCTTATCAGATCTCATCTTACACCTAACCTGAGGTCTCTACATCTCACCATCCCGGAGGTATAAGGTTCCATCACTGTTGGAACCCAGACTTTCAAAGTCCACATTATCTGCTGCAAAGCAGCAGAACCCCAACCAGCCTTTCAGCTTGCCCCATCATGAACCGTACTAGCTACATTCTGAGTCTCCAATGTCTGTGTAATACTAGCACAGAGCACTTCAATTCTTCTCTTCTCTCCTAATTTGTGACTTTCTGAAAGTCAGCTTTTCATTGGCTTCCTGGACAACACAATCCTGACTTTCCAACAATTTTGAGATGCATCTTTCTAAAACGCCCTTAATCCTCTTGTCCTGTCTCAGAAGGGGATGCATTACTCTAGGATCTCTATACTTTTAATTACACAGGACTTCTAGGCTTTCTCAGATACTTGAAATTTTGCAATTTTTCTCAAAACTATATGATGGGTCCCATATCTCAGCTGTGATATTTCTCCTTAGCTTCAGCCATGTTTCTCTAACAGCCCATAGACATCTTCACTGGAGAGAGCCATAGATACCTCTAATTCAGTATGTTCAAAACTGATTGCAGGGGCCGGCCCAGGGGCACAGCGGTTTAGTTCGCGCTTGGCAGCCCAGGGTTCACGGGTTCGGATCCCAGGTGCCTGCCGACGCACTGCTTGCCAGCCACGCTGTGGCGGTGTCCCATATAAAGCAGGGGAAGATGGGCACAGATGTTAGTCCAGGGCCAGACTTCCTCAGCAAAAAGAGGAAGATTAGCAACGGATGTTAGCTCAGGGCTGGTCTTCCTCACACACACACAAAAAAACTGATTGCATTTTCCTCCTTATCCCAAATTACTCCCACTGCAGGTTGATCTTATGAAATAAGTAGAACCACCCCACACCCAAGGTTGGCATGACTTTGACATCTCACAAGTGTCCTCTGTTTCCCATCCCACTCCCCGATGCCCCTCACCACTTTCCTTTATCTATTTATTATCCATTTCCCACAACCTTGACTAACATCTCCATTCCAGTCTCTGCTAAAATGTCTCTGTATTTAGGGAAGTCTTCCATTTCAGTACTATATAGAATAGCATCTTTCCTCATCTCTATTCTCTTATCTCTTTTTGTTCTTAGTTCTCATCACCAATGAGTATGTATTCTATTTATTTGTTTATTGCATGTGTCTCTCAACTAAAGTGTAAGCTCTTTCTGTTGCTCATTCTTGACCCCAGGTTCTAGAGTGGAGCTTGCCACATAGTAAGCAGCTAATACACCTTTGCTAAATAACAAATATTTATTTGCCACTCCTCCGTTGGTGCTTTATTAACCAGAGCCCCTGTCACTTCTCACCAAAATTCACATAACAGATTCATTATTGGTGTCCTCACCTCATGTTCTCTAGCCTTTCTAGGCTATGTTGCAATCATCTGTTACATATTGAACAGCTCACATTTCCTGAATTGTTTGCCCTCAGCATAAAGTCCAATCTTCAAAGCCTGGCAGTTGTACTCCTTATTGAGCTGAACTCTTTAGCCCGATCTCCCGCTTTCTTTCATGTTACTATTGCAGAAAAAAAGGCAACAGTGAAACCCCACAGTGGAAGCCCAGACATGAAGAGAATACCTCCCTCATCGATGTTATATTTGATCTTGCCATTTGGTGCATAAAGTAGTCTGAATTGTGCTTCACCTGTCACCAGGAGTCCATGAAAGTCCAATCACTAGTGGTGGGTGATGAAGACATCTCCTGTAAACCTCACCCTGATCTCAATATCTTGCTTATCTGTGCCTTAAAACTCACACACAGGCCTCTTTCTTATCCAGTCAAGAACCACCAACACCAAAATCTTTATTGTTAATCAAGTAATAGCAATATCCTGAGTTTTCTTCAGCCTTGCAGAGGTTCTGTCTGAACCCTTTCCCCATACAAATGAAGGAACCTTGGGAATTTAAGTCCCAGGAAATTGTCCTTAGACCAGAACTCCGGATCATACGTGATAAGAAAGCCTGAGGGGGGTCCCCCGCTCTGGACACATTTCCTCTGCAGCAAGGTAAGGCATCTATAGGATTCCTGGAGCTTGCAACCCTTTCATCACCCATACTCTGGGAACCTTGAACCCTAGAATTTCCCATGCAAAAGACCCCAAAGCATGATTTCATGGTCCGTGTGGTCCTCTACTCTGGGCCCCACCTCCGAGGCAGACCAGACCAGCACCCTGAGCACTGCTAGATTAGGTTTGGCCAAGGGGAGAATAAAATGAATGAACTATGATTGCTGTTTGCAAGCATCACTGAAGTCATTATTTTTTGGTCAATCCTTCTCCCAACACTTTGTATGTCCAAAGTTGGAAGTTAAATGAGGTGTTTCTGGTTTAAGGCTGTTGGGAATAATGTTTCTCTGATACATGTGCGTGACTTTCTTTCTGGTATATAAACCTGAGTGTAGAAGTCCTAAGACATAGTGAATATGAATTTTCAACTTTAACAAATATCAAACTATTTTCCAAAGTGATTATATCAATTTATATTCCCAGCAATAGCATATGAGAGTTCCTGTCATTCCCTATCCTCAGTGACACTCGTTATTGTCAGTATTTTTATGATTGTCATTATAGTAATTTTACAGAATAATTAGTGGAGAATTGGCATATTTTACTTAATTTATCTCTTCATTTATAGACATTGCTTATCCCTCCTTTCATCAAAAGCTCTTTTAATGTTTCACATGACCTTTTATGATTTTTTTCTATAAAGAGCTTGCAACTCTTTTTTAGATGTATTTCATTTCTTGTAGATTAATGACATCTTAAAATTATATTTTCCACTGGTTTGTGCCTGATTCAGGGATGTAATTTATTCTGAATGTTGATCAGTATTCACCAATCTGAATGAACTGTCTTCTTAGTACTCATTGTTTCCCTGTAGGTTCTCTTTGATTTTCCATGAAGAATAAATATAACCTTTAAGTTATGACTATTATCTTCATTTCTAATACACACGTTGTCTTTATTTTTTCTTCTCTTATCTCATTGGGTCTCTTATCTCTCTAATTTTAAAGGTAACTATTTAAAAATGTTATATTTTAACTTTATTGAGAAATCATTGAAAATATAATTGTATGTATTTAAATGTGATTATTTGATAACATATACATTATGTAATGTGTACCAAGATCAAGATAATTAACACATCCATCACCTCACTTAGTTAAATATTTGTGTGTGTGTGTGTGTGTGTGTGTGTGTGGTGACACTGCTTAAATCTATTCTCCACAACTTTCAAGTATGTAATGCCAAATTATTAACTATGGTTACCGTGCCATACATGGGATTCTCAGAACTTCTTCTAACTGAAAATTGGTACCCTTGTGCCTGTATCGCCGCATTTCCTTCTCCCCACATCCCCTGGCAACCACCATTCTATTCTGTTTCTGTGAAATCTCCTTTTTTTGTATAAGAGATACCATACAGTACTTTTCTTTCTCTGTCTGACTTATTTTACTTAGCATCATGTCCCCAGGTTCATCCATGTTGTCACAAACAGCATGATTTCCTTCATATTTATATATGAATAATATTCATATCTATATGTATATGTATTTATATATGTGTGTATATATATATATATATATATATATATATATATATACACACACACACCTATACAACATTTTCTTTATCCATTCACCCATTGAAGGACATTTTGGTTGTCTCCATATGTTAGTTATTGGAAATAATGCTGAAATGAATATGGATGTGCAGGTATCTCTTCAAGATAACTGATTTCACTTCCTTCAGATATATACCCAGGAGTGGGATGGCTGGATTATATGGTAGTTCTGTTTTCAAATTTTTGAGGAAGTATGATACTATTTTCCTAATGGCTGTACCTATTTACATTCCCACCACCACTGTATAAAGGATTCCTTTTTCTCCACATCCTCGCCAATGTTTGTTATCTCTTATCCTTTTGATAATAGCCATCCTAACAAGTAGGATGTGATATCTCTTTGTGGCTTTGATCCGCCTTTCCTTGATGATTGGTGATGTTGAGCACATTTTCACATAACTACTGGCCATATGTTTGCCTTCTTTGAATAAATATCATTCAGGTCCTTTGCCCGGTTTTTAATTGACTATTTGCTTTTTTGCTGTTGAGTTCTTTGTATTTCAGATATTAACCCCTTATCAGAATCATGGTTTGCAACTATTTTTTCCCATTCCTTATGTTGCCTTTTCAAATTACTGATCATTACCATTGCTGTGCAGAAGTTTTTTAGTTTTATGTAGTCCCACTTGTTTATTTTAGCTTTTGCTGACTGTGCTTTGCTGTCTTTTCTAAGAACTCATTGCCAATCCAATGTCAAGGATCTTTTCCCTATGTTTCATTCTAGGAGTTTTATGCTTTTAGGTCTTACATTTCAGTGTTTGATTCATTTCAAATTAATTTCTGTGAGTGATGTTAGACAGGGGTCCAGTATCATTGTTTTTCATATGGATATCCAGTTTTCTCAACACTATTCATTGAAGAAACTGTTCTTTCCCCATCGTGTGTTCTTAGTGGTTTTGTCAATAATTAGTTGACTATATATGTGTGAGTTTATGTCTGGACTGTGTCTTTGTTCCACTGGTCTATGTGCCTGTTATTATGCCAATACCATACTGTTTTGATTACTATAGCTTTGTAATAATGCTTGAAATCAGGAAGTGTGATGTTTCCAGCTTCCTTTTTCTTTCTCAAGATTGCTTTTCCTATTTGAGTTCTTTGGTGGTTTCATACAAATTTTAGGAATTTTTTTCTACTTCTGGAAAGACGCATTGGAATTTTGATAAGAATTGCATTGAATCTGTAGATTACTTTGTATGTTATGAACATTTTCACAATATTAATATTTACAACCCAAGAACGCAGATATCTTTCCATTAATTTCTGTCTTCTCAATCTCTTTCATCAATGTCTTATAGTTTTTAGTATGTAAGTCTTTCATCTCCTTGGTTAAATTTATTCCTGGGTATTTTATTCCTTTTGATGATATTATAAATAGGATTGCTTTTTCTTAATTTCTCTTTCAAAGGTTTCATTGTTAGGGTATAGAAACACAACTGTTTTCTGTATGTTGATTTTGTATCCTGGAACTTTACTAAATCAATTATTAGTTCTACCAGGTTTTGGGAGGATTCATTAGGATTTTTTTACATATAAAATCACGTCATCTGAAAATAAAGTTAATTTTAGTTCTTCCTTTCTGACTTGGAATTTTCTTGCTGAATTGCTGTGGCTAGGACTTCTAGAACTATACTGCATAGATATGACAAGGGTGGACATCCTTGTCTTTTTCTTGATCTTAGAGGAGAGGCTTTTAACTTTTCACCATTGAGTAGAAGTGTGGGCTTCTCCTACATGACCTTTATTATAATGAGGAACATTCCTTTTATACCTTATTTGTTCAGAGTTTTTATCATGAGAATGTTGAATTTTGTTCAAATGCTTTTTCTGCATCTACTGAAATTCTCATATGATTTTTATCCTTCCTTCTGTTAATATGGTGTATCACCTTAATGATTTTCCTGTATTGAAATATCCTTGTATCTCATGGTGTATGATCCTTTTAATGTGCTCTTAAACTCAGCTTGGTAATATTTTGTTGAGGATTTTTCCATCTGTGTTCATCAAGAATGTTGGTGTGTAGTTTTCTTTTTTTAAAACGTCTTTGGCTGGCTTTGGTATCCAAGTAATGCTGGCTTCATAAAATGAGTTTGGGAGTGTTCCCTCTTCAACGTTTTAGAAGTTTGAGGGAATTGGTTTTAATTCTTCCTTAAATATTTGCTAGAATTTACCAGGAATTTACCATTGGGTACTGGGCTTTTTGTTGGGAAATTTTTCTTTTCTTTTTTGTGAGGAAGATTCACCGTGAGCTAACATCCATTGCCAAACCTCCTCCTTTTTCGCTTGAGGAAGATTAGCCCTGAGCCAACATCTGTGTGAATCTTCCTCTATTTTTTGCATGTGGGACACCTCCACAGCATGGCAAATGAGTGGAGCAGGTCCACACCCAGAATCCGAACCTGTGAACCCAGGCCACTGAGGCAGAGCTTGTGGAACTTGAACCACTCAGCCATGGGGCAGGCCCCTGTTGGGAGATTTTTGATTCCTGATTCAATCTTATTACTTGTTATTGGATTATTCAGATTGTAAATTTCTTCATGATTCAGTCTTGATAGATTGTATGTTTCTAGGAATTTGTCCATTTCTTCTAGGTTATCCAAATTGTGAGCATATAATTGTTCGTAGTAGTCTCTTAAGACGCTTTCTATTTTGGTAGAAACACTTCTAATGGCTCTTCTTTCATCTTTTATTTATTTGAGTCTGTTCAGTTTTTTTCTTACTGTTGCTAAAGATTTGTCCATTTTGTTTATGTTTTTAAAAAACAAGCTCTTATTTTTGTTAATGTATTCTATTGTTTTCTCGTCTCTGTTTCATTTCTTTTCCTGCTCTGACCTTTGTTATTTCCTTACTTCTGCTAACTTGGACCTTAGTTTGTTTTCCTCATTCTAGTTCCTTGAGGTGTGAAGTTAAATTGTTTACTTGAGATCATTTTTTCTTAACGTAGGTGTTTATAGCTATAAAATTCCCTCCTAGAACTGCTTTTACTGCAACACATAAGTTTGATATGTTGTGCTTCCATTTTTGTTTGTTTCATGGTATTTCTTAAATTTCCTTTTTAATTTCCTCTTTGACTCATTAGTTGTTCCTTTCTCCTGGATTCATTTTATTTATTCATAAAATATAACTTAGACAAGTTCTCTCCTTTAAAAAAGTGGTAAATTCTCTCAGTATTTTCCTGAAAATGTCTTTTTCTTATTCCCATTCTTGAATGATACTTTAACTAAGTAGAATTCTCAGCTGATAATTAATTTCCCACTACACCTTGGAAGTAAGAAGGTCTCAGGCATGGGAAAGAGACGTTAAAGAGTATTAAAAGTTTATATATGGGCTATAGAGTGAGAAGATGCATCTCCCTAGAATATAATATAAAATATATAGAAAGGCAATTTTCAAGGAAACATGCCTGAGAATTTCCTGCATTGATGAAATCTCAGTTTGAAGAAACACATCTAGCCTCACAAAGGATTATTACAAATAATAGTGGAAATGACCTATCAACCAAAAATTCTAAACACTGAACAGATTAGGGGCAGCAAGAATACCGTTCCTCATATTACATGGCTCTCTGGACAGGATCTATTTGGAGACCCTAGAAAACTGGATACAGAGCCTCCTCCAAAAAAACTAGGCCCATTACAGGGTAAATGCATGATGTTGGATAATCTTTTTCCATCTTTACTCATTCATTCAGCAAATAGTTAGGACAGGACAAAGTGTGCCAGACATTGTGTTATTAATTGTGCCCACAAGAGTAAACATAATAGATGGATCCCTGTGTTCATAGACTTTTAAATACTCCCTCTTTCTGCCTCCCCAAAATGCAGTGCTGTATGGATCCTGGTTTGACCACACACGTAGCTGGATGCCCATGAAAGGGAAGGAGAACTTCCTGATACTGAGTTATGAAGAGCTGAAACAGGTAACTATGGTTCTTATGGTTAGCACTCACTCTCTCTCCACCATCTTCACTCCTCTAACTTCCCTCCATTCCTCTGTGTCTCTATTCCACCTTCTCAAAGTTTAGCCTTGTGAAGGGTTGTTAGGAGTGAGAATAGCTCCCTGTCTTCATTGCCCTACTTCTGGTTGACAATAGCCAAGCTCCATGATCTCTTTCTCCATGTGTTTATCTTTGTTTCACCTTACAACATCTAAAGGTGTTTTCTTTTCATAAGTACAATGACTTATGCTCACACTGGCAATGGTTCTAAAATTTCTAGGCGTAGGACATATGATGCTGCTGACAATCTAGTGCTGGGAGGGGACTGAGGAAGAAGATGGAACTGTGGTAAAAAAGCCTGGTTCTGGAGATATGTCCAACTGCCTGACATCCCAGATTGACTGATAGAAGAAAGATGAAGTCATGAAATCAGTCTGTGTAACTATTCTGACAGGCCAGATACTAGACTGAACAGTGATGGGCAGGAAAAACTGTCAAATGATGCTCAAAACCAGGAAGGGAGGTTAAACCATTAGAAGAAGAACTTTACCCGTTAGTGGTATCCCAGACAAAAGAGACAATAAACCATAACATAAACAATATATGGTATTTATGGAGGTTTTTAAAACTTGAATAAATGGCATACTCTATAATACATTCATCAACTTACATTTCCGCTCAGTATTTTCTATTTGGTGTTCATCCATGTGATTATACAATTAGTTCAGTACTTATTATTGAGATTTATAACATCATTTAGTGACCAATTCTCCTGTGGGTGAATCTGGGTTTCTTTTCACCAGTTTCTCCCTATTTCAATCACTGCCTTGGCCCAATATATGATCTACCCTTGAAAATATTCCATGTGCAGTGGAGAAGAATGTGTATTCTGCTGCTTCTGGATGCAATATTCTGTAAATATCTGTTAAGTGCATATGGTCTCATATGTAGTATAATTCCAAAGTTTCCTTGCTGATTTTCTGTCTGGTTGATCTATCCATTGTTGAAAGTGGTATATTGAAATCCTCTATTACTATTGTATTACTGTCTATTTCTCCCTTCAGATATGTTAATATTTGCCTTGTATATTTAGATGCTCCTAGGTTGGGTGCATAAATATTTACAAATATTGTACCCTTTTCTTAGATTGGCCCCATTATATAATGACCTTCTTTGTCTCTTATTACAGTCCATCTTAAAGGCTGTTTTGCTGATATAACTATTGTTAACACTGCATTCTTTTGGTTGCCACTTGAATAATAAATTCTTAATAAATTTGACAAGATTTAAATCATATCAATCTTTTCTGAAGACCATGGTATGAAACTAAAAATCAACTACAAGAAAAAAAAACTAGGAAATTTAAGAATATGTGGAGATTAAACAACACACTACTCAACAACTGGTGGGTTGAAGAAGAAATGAAAAGAGAAATAAGAAAATATCTAGGGATAATTAAATATGGAAACCCAACAGATCAAAACTTATGAGATATAGCAAAAAGAGTTCTAAGAAGGAAGTGTATCACTATAAAGGCCCAGATAAAGAAATAAGAAAGACCTAATCTAAAAATTTATATGGAACAACAAAAGACCCAGAATAGCCAAAGCAATCCTGAGGAAAAAGAACAAAGCTGGAGATACCACACTCCTTGATTTCAAAATATACTACAAAGCTATAGTAACCAAAGTAGCATGGTACTGGCATACAAACAGACACACAGATCAATGAAACAGAATTGAGAGCCCAGAAATAAACCCATACATCAATGGACAGCTAATTTTTGTTGAGGGAGCCAAGAACATACAATGGAGAAAGGAAAGTCTCTTCAATGAATGGTGTTAGGAAAACTGGACAGCCATATGCAAAATAATGAAAGTAGACCATTATCTTTCACCATACACAAAAATTAATTCAAAATGTATTGAAGACTTAAATGTAAGACCTGAAACCATGAAACTTCTAGAAGAAAACATAGACTGTACACACCTCAACATCAGTCTTAGCAGTATATTTTCAAATACCATATCTGACCAGGCAAGGGAAGCAATAGAAAAA
The DNA here is from genome assembly GCA_031878705.1 of Tapirus indicus. Lineage (NCBI taxonomy): Eukaryota > Metazoa > Chordata > Mammalia > Perissodactyla > Tapiridae > Tapirus > Tapirus indicus. The sequence goes on along the minus strand of CM062926.1, from coordinate 21,976,752 downwards.
AATAAACAAATGGAAATACATCAAAGTAAAAAGCTTCTTCCCAGGAAAGGAGACATCAACAAAACAAAAAGACAACTTAACAATTGGGAGAAGATATTTGCAAACCATATATCTGATAAGGGGTTTATGTCCAAAGTATATAAAGAACTCATACATCTCAACAGCAAAAAAACTAACAACCCAATTTAAAAATGGGCAAGAAAAGAGCTGGCCCCATGGCATAGTGGTTGAGTGTGGTGTGCTCTGCTTCAGCAGCCTGGGTTCATGGGTTCAGATCCCAGGCACAGACATACACCACTCATCAGCCTGGTTGAGGCAGCAACCCACATATAAAATAGAGGAAGACTGGCACAGATATTAGCTCAGAGCTAATCTTCCTCACAAAAAAAGGGCAAAAGACTGAACAGACATTTTTCCAAAGATGATATACAGATGGCCAACAGGCACATGAAAAGATGTTCAACATCACTGATTATTAGGGAAATGCAAATGAAAACTACAATGACACATCACCTCATGCCCATCAGAATGGCTATAATTAACAAGATAAAAACGAGTGATGGAGAGGATGTGGAGAGAAGGGAACTCTCATACACTGCTAGTGGGAATGCAAACTGGTGCAGCCACTATGGAAGACAGTATAGAGATTCCTCAAAAAGTTAAGAATAGAACTACCATATGATTCAGCTATTCCACTGCTTGGTATTTATCCAAAGAATGCAAAAACATGAATGCGTAAAGATGCATGCACCCCTATGTTCATTGTGGCATTATTCACAATGGCCAAGACTTGGAAACAACCCAAGTGCCCATCAAGGGATGAATGGATAAAGAAGATGTAGTATATATACACAATGGAATACTACTCAGCCATGAAAAAACCTGAAAACTTTCCACTTGCAACAACATGGATGTATCTTGAGGGTATTATGCTAAGCAAAATAACTCAGAGGGAGAAAGACAAATACTGTATGATCTCACTCATAGATAGAAAATAAAAACAACAGCAACCACAAACAAACACATAGATACAGAGCTTAGATTGGTGGTTACCAGAGGAGAGGAGGAGAGAGAAGAGGGTGAAAGGGGTGACTGCGCACATGTCTATGGTGATGGATTGTAATTAGTCTTTGGGTGATGAACATGATGTAATCTATACAGAAATCAAAATATAATGATGTACACCTGAAATTTATATAATGTTATGAACCAATGTTACCTCAAATTTAAAAAATTATTTTAAAAAAATGAAATAAGAAAGATCTCAAATAAACAACCTAACTTTACTCCTCATGGAACTAGAAAAAGAAGAATGAACTAAGCACGTAGTTAGTAAAAGGAAAGAAATAACAAAGATGAGAGTGGACAAATGAAAAAGACACTAAGTTTTGGCAAATAAAAAAGATCAAAGAAACTAAAAGTTCTTTTTGAAAAGACAAACAATAAACAAGGCTTTAGCTAGACTCACCAAGAAAAAAAATACAGGACTCAAATCAATAAAATTAAAAATGAAAGAAGAGACACTACAAACGATACCAGAGAAATACAAAGGATGATAAGGGACTACTAGAAACAATGAAATGCCAACAAACTGGACAATGTAGAAGAAATGGATAAATTCCTAGAAACATACAACTTACCAAGATTGAATCGTGAAGATGTAGATAATTTGAAAACACTAATTACTAGTAAGGAGCTTCATCAGCAATCAAAAATCTCCCAATGAACATGGTCCAGAACCAGATGGCTTCACTGGTGAGTTCTACCAAACAGTCAAAGAAGAATTAATACCCGTCCTCCTTGAACTCTTTCAAAAAATTGAATAATAGGGAACACTCTCAAACTCATTTGATGAGGTCAGCATTATCCTGATACAAAACCAGAAAAGGACACCTGAAGAAAAAAAATTAAAGGGCAATATCCCTGCTGAACATAGATGCAAAATTCCTCAACAAATATTAGCAAACCAATTTGAGCAGTCCATTAAAATGATCATACTCAGTGATCAAGTGTGGTTAATTTGAGGAATACAAGGATGGTTCAACATCCACAAATCAACCAATATAATATGTCACATTAACAAAATAAAGGATAAAAATCATATGATCATTCAATACATGTAGAAAAAGCTTTGATGAAATCCAAAACTGATTCATGATAAAAACTCTCAACAAATTGGGTGTAGATGGAACATACCTCAACATAATAAAGGCCATATATGAAAAACCTGCAGCTAACATCATATTCAATGATGAAAAGCTGAAATGTTTCCTTTAAGATCAGGAACAAGACAAAGATGCTCAATCTCACAACTTTTATTTCACATAGTACTGGAAGTCCTAGCAATGGAAATCAGACAAGAAAAAGAAATAAAAGGCATCCAAACTGGAAAGGAAGAAGTAAAACTATCTCTGTTTGCAGATGACAATGATATTACATATAGAAAACCCTAAAACTCAAAAAAAATGTTATAACTGATCAACAAATTCAGTGAAGTTGCAGGATACAAAAACAATATATAAAAATCAGTTGCATTTCTATACACTAACAACAAACTGTCAGAAAGAGAAATTAAGAAAACAATCCCATTTAAAATTTCTCAAAAAGAATAAAATACCTAGGAATAAATTTAACCAAGTTGCTGAAAGATCTGTACACTGAAAGCTATAAGACGTTGATGAAATAAAATAGAAGACACAAGTAAATGGAAAGATATCCCATCCTCATAGATTGGAATAATTAAGGTTGTTAAAATGTCCATACTATCCAAAGCAAACTACAGATTAAATGCAATCCATATCAAAATTCCAATGGCATTTTTCAAAGAAGTAGGAAAAACAATTCTAAAATTGGTATGGTACCTCAAAAAGCCCTGAATAGCCAAAGCAATCTTGAGAAAGAAGCACAAAGCTGGAGGTATCACACTTCCTGATTTCAAACTATATCACAAAGCTATAGTAATCAAAACAGTATGATATTGGCATAGAAACACAGACATAGATCATTGGAACAGAATAGAGGGCCTGGAAATAAACCCGTGTATCTATGGCCAATTAAATTATGACAAAGAAGTCAAGAATATACAATGGGGAAAGGACAGTCTCTTCAACAAATTGTGTTGGTAAAAAAACCACATGCAAAAGAATGAAACCAGACCCCCATCTTATGCCATACATAAAAATCAACTCAAAAGGGACTAAAGATTTGAACATAAGACCTGAAACCATAAAACTCCTAGAGGAAACAATCCTTAACATTGGCCTTGCCAATGATTTTTTGGATTTGACACCAAAAGTAAAAGGCAATAAGGCTACCCTCGTGGCCTAGTGGTTAAGTTCAGTGTGCTCTGATTTGGCAGCCTGGGTGCAGTTCCTGGGTGCGGACCTACACCACTCATCTATCAGTGGCCATGATGTGACGGCAGCCCACATACAAAACAGAGGAATATTGGCAACAGATGTTAGCTCAGGGTGAATCTTCATCAGCAAAAAAAGTAAAGTCTATAAAAGGAAAAATAAATAAGTGGGATTACTTCAAACTAAAAGGCTGCTGCACAGCAAAGGACAAAATCAACAAAATGAAGTTCAACCTATGGTATGGGAAAAAATATTTGCAAACCAGATATCCAATAAGAGATTATATCCAAAATATATAAAGAACTCATACAACTCAGTAACAACAAAAAAATCTGATTTAAAAATGGGCAGGGGGTCCAGCTGGTGGCGTAATGGTTAAGTTCGTGCTTTGGCAACCTGGGGTTCGCAGGTTCAGATCTCAAGCGCCGGCCAAGGCACTGCTTGTCAGCCATGCTGTAGCAGCGTCCCATATAAAGTAGAGGAAGGTAGACATGCATGTTAGCCCAGGACCAGTCTTCCTCAGCAAAAAAAAAAAATGGGCAGAGGATCTGAATAGACATTTTTCCAAAGAAGACATACAAATGTCCAACAGGTACATGAAAAGGTGGTCAACATCACTAATCATCAGGGAAATGTGAATCAAAACCACAATGAGCCATCTGCTCACACTTGTTAGGATGCCTATTATCAAAAAAACTTAAAATATAACAAATGTTTGCGAGGATGTGGGGAAATTGGAACCTTTGTACACTGTTGTTTGGAATGTAAGTTGGTGCAGCCACTATGGAAAACAGTATGGAGCTTCCTCAATAAATTAAAAATTGAACTACTGTATGATCCAGCAATCCCACTCCTGAGTATATATCCAAAAGAAGTGAAATCATGATCTCACAGAGATATCTGCACTCCCATGTTCAACACATCATTATTCTCAACAGCCAAGACATGGAAACAACCTAAATGTCCATTAACAAATGAGTGGATGAATAAAATGTAATCTATACAAAAAGTGGAATAATACTGAGCCTTAAAGAAGAAGGAAATTCTGCCACTTGAAACAAAATGAATGACCCTGGAGGACATCACGCTAAATGAAATATGCCAGATACAGAAGGACTAATACTGCATGATTCCACTTATAAGAGGTATCTAAAATAGTCAAACTCATAGAAAGAGAGAGTACAATAGTAGTTGGCAGAGGTCAAGTGGGAAAAGGAAATGAGGCATTTCTGTTCAACAGAAATAAAATTTCAGTTATACGAGATGAATACGTTCTAGAGATTAGCTGTAAAATATTGTGCCTGTAATAGTAAACAATATACAGTATTGTGCATCTACAAATTCGTTAAGAGAGTGGATTTCATGTTAAATGTTCATACCACAATAGAAAATTAATTAATTAATTAATTTAAAATAAGTAGACATTCCTCTTTTTAAAAAAAAGAATGAATGAAAAGAATTGAGGAAAAATCTCAAATCAATGATCTAAACTTCGACTTCAAGAAGGTAGAAAAAGAAGGGCAAAATAAACCCAAAGCAAGCAAAAGGAAAGAAATAATAAAGATTAGAGCAGAAATCAACAAAATTGAAAACAGAAAAGCAATAGAGAAATCAATGAAACAAACACTGGTACTTTGAAAAAAGTAAACTCGATAAAACTCTTATCAAGACTTGTTGAGAGAGAAAAGACACAGTTATCAACATTAGGAATGTAAGCAGAGATATGACCAGACTCCACAGATATTTAAAAGTTAATAAGGGAGTGCCATGAACAACTGTAACATAAATTCAACAATTTATATTAAATGGACCAACTCCTCAAAAACACAAACTACCAAAAGTCATCCAAGATGAAGGAGATAGTCCTATAACTAATAAAGAAATTGGATTCATAGCTTAATACCTTCTGAAAAAGAAATCTCCAGAGCTAGATAATTTTATCAGTGAATTCTACCAAGTACTTAAGGAAAAATAATAGCAATTCTAAACATTTTGTTCCAGAACAGGAAGAGGAGTAAACACCTCTCAACTCATTTTCTGAGATCAGTGTTATCCTGATACTAACAGAAGACACTACAAAGAAAGAAAACTACAGACAAATATTTTTTATAAACACAAATGTAGACATTCTCAACAAAATTTTAGAAAATTGGATCCAGCAATATACACAAAGAATAATAAATCACGACTAACTGGGATTTCTCACAAGAGTGCAAGGCTGACTCAATATCTGAAAATCAATCAATGTAATCCACTATACCAGCAGACTAAACTAGAGAAATCACATAAACATATCTACTGATGCACAAAAATTATTTAACCAAATTCAATACACATTCTAGATAAAATCTTTCAGCAAACTAAGGATAGAAGGAACTCCCTGTCCCTAGTAAAAGCATCTACAAACACCCACTAATATCCCACTTCATAGTGACAGACTGAATGCTTCCTCCCCAAGACTGGAAACCAGACAAGGATGTTCATGATCACCTCTCCTATTCACCCACATCCTGGAAGTCTGAGTCAATGCAATAAGGCAGGAAAAGAAAAGAAAAGTCACACATCTTGGAAAAGTAGAAATAAAACTGTCTCTATTTGCAGACCTTGTAGAATCTACAACAACGAAAAAAACCAAACTCCTAGAGCTAGCAAGTGAAACTAGGAAGATTGTAGGATGCAAGACCAACACATAAAAATTAACTGTACTTCAACATAGTATCAAAGTATAATTGGAAACTGAAATTTTAAGTATCATTTATTATAGCTCCTCATAAAAGAAAATTTAGGCATAAATAAAATATGGACAAGATCTGTATGCTGATAACCACAAAATACTGGTGAAAGAAGTCAAAGAAGGTATAAATGTATGAATAAACATACAATGTTTGTGGTTTGCAAGACTCAGCATAGTAAGATATCAATTCTCCCAAAATTCAGCTAAATATTTAATCCAAACACAATCAAAATCCCGGCAGTACTTTTTGAAAATCCTTATAGTACTTTTTGTAGATATGGACAAGATGATTGTAAAATCTGTATGGAAGGGCAAAGGAACTAAAATAGCTTAAACTATTTTGAAAACGAAGAATAAAGTTGGAGGAGTTATATTCCCCATGTGTAAGACTTCTTGTGAAGCTATAGTAGTCAATACAATGTGATGCAAAGATAATGGAACAGAATAGAGATTCCAGAAATAGACCCACACAAATATGATCAATTGATTTTGAGCAAAGGTGCAAAACCAATTAAATGAAGAAAGGATATTCCTGTCAAAAAATGGTGATGTTACAAATTAACTTTGACCTAAGCTTCACACCTTATACAAAAAATAGTTCAAAATGGACCATAAATCTAAATATAAAATTATAAAATTTTAGAAAAAATATAAAAGAAAATCTTCATGACCCAGGGTTATGCTACAAGGTCTCAGACATGACATCAAAAGCATAACCCATAAGAAAAGTGAGAAACCAGACTTCATAAAAATTTTTAAAGTTTTGCTCTGTGGAAGACCCTGGTAAGAGAACGAAAAGACAAACTGCAGATGGAAAAAAATATTGGTGAATAACATATCTGGCAAAGGACTTGTTCCAGAATATATCAGAATATATAAAGAACTCGCAAAACTCCACAGTAAGAAAACAACCATTTTTTTTTTAATGAACAAAAGTTTTGAACAATCACTTCACCAAGGGGAATATAAAGATGCCAGATAAGCACAGGAGGAGATGTTTAGCATCTTTAACCCTTAGGGAAGTAAAAAATTAAAGCCACAATAAGACACCAGGACATACCTATGAGAATGGCCAAGAGAAAAAGTACTCCCATGACCTAGTGAGGGCAGGGATGGAAGCACCTGAACCTCTCATGCACTGCTGGTGTCTTGGTCCGTTGGGGCTGCCATAATAAAACAGCGTAGACAGGGTGGCTTATAAACCACCGAAATTTATTTCTCACAGTTCTGGAGGCTGGAAGTCTGAAATCAGGTCCCAACATGGTCAGGGAAGTCCCTCTTCCGGGTGTCAGACTTCTGCCTGCATCTGAACAGGGCGGAAGGGGGGTGCTGCTCTCTGGGGTCTCTCTTGTCAGGGCACTAATCCCCTTCACGAGGGTTTCATCTCCCTCTCATGACCCAATCACCTGCCAAACACCCCATCTCCTAATACCATCCCCTTCAGCAATGGGTTTTCAACATAAGAATTTGGGGGGACGCAAACATTCAGACCATGACAGTGTTAGAAATGCGAAATTGTCAGTCACTCTGGAAAACACTTAGGCAGTTTCTTATAAAGTTTTGTCCTCTATAAATCAAGTCGCAGCAATATTTTTGAGTCCGGCCTCCTTTACTCATCATTATGCTCATGAGATTCATACTCAAGTTCAGTATTTCATTGGGCAAATGCACCAAAACTTATTTTATGCATGATGTTGTTGATGGGCGTTTGGGAAGTTTCTAGCTTGGGTTTATGATCCGGATGCACCTGTGATTCCGTCTTTTTGTGTGTCTCTTGGTGAACATTTCTGTTGGGTAATCACCCAGGACTAGAACTTCTGGATCATAAGATGTGTGTGTGTGAAAATTTAGTAGCTGCTGCCAACTGTTTTCCAAAAGGGTTGTTCCAATTTAAATTCCCACCGGCCGCGGTTCCAAATCCTTGCAAAATTAGAATTTTCTAAGCGTTTGGTTTTAGCTTTAAATTATACTAATGGAAACACATGTAATGTTGCCTCTGTGTGTTTTACCTGATTTTCTCCCATTGAATGTGGAGCATCTCTCCCCGTGGCCCCCAAAGGCCCCTGCTCTGCAGCGGTGCTGTGCTGGTGGCCGTGATGCATCACAACAGGTGTGTGGACACTCTCTCCCAGTCTCATGGGTGCCCCTGAGTGAACCACATCTCTGTTCTGACCCTACTGTGTAAATAGACACCTTATTACTGTAACAGCAATTTAAAAGCTGCACTAGTTAAGGATTTTTCCTGTTAGGCATTTTATTTAGAGGAATTTGAGGTAAAGAGTCAAATAAAATTGTTCCTTTTACAAGCAAAATTACTGCAATGTACTGTATTCAATTAGTGTCAAAACAACAATGAATGCTAAAAACATTCCTTTTTACACTACTTGATTTATTTAGATGGATTTCTGCAAAAGGGACACAAATACAGCAATTTTGAATTTTCTTTCAGTGAAATAAAGGCTTGATATGGTCTTAACAATGACAGCGATATAACTCTGTGAGTCCGTCTACCTCAGCAGAGATCAATTCTCAGACTTTGCACTGTGGAATCCCCTGGGAGCTTTAGAACATACTGTTGCCCGGGTCCCACCCCCAGAGACACCGCTTCATTGGCCTGGGGTACAGGAATGGTAACACTCCCAGGGGCTCTAGTGGGTGGCAAAGTTTGAGAATTGTGAATTGAGCAGGGGTTTTTGGACCAGCAGCATCAGCATCACTTTGGAACTGAGAAATACAAAGTCTCAGGCCCCACCCAGATGTACTGAATCAGAAACCAGGGACCTGAGTTGACACGGGGAGTCAAAACCCAGAGGCCTCCCCGAGGTGAACATCCTGCTGGGACTTAATGGGACCTGGCAGACTTGGAGTTTGGGGGAATGAGAAAACTTGTCAGGTGGGATGGAGGTTCCTGTGAGCAGACTCCAGGTTAAGACAGGTGAGGTGTCACATGCCCCACCTTCCCTCTAGCCAGGCTGAGGAGCCAGCACACCTGGGTCTCAGTGATGACTCTCCCTGCTTTAAACAGTCCTCCATCCTCTGCACCACTCAGAGACTCAGTTTGTCACTGCTAGAAAGTGGGTTACCTCTCTATTTTCCCAATGCCTATTTTCATCTTCGAAATGGAGCTCCACAGAAACTAAAACTACAAACTGTGACCACCCCCTGCCTATTCCTCCAGACCCCTGGACAGTGGTTGCGTTCCTTGAGTCTTTTGTTCCATACTTTGCTCCTCCTGGACAAGGGAACATCCTGTGTTTCTCAGCACGAATATATCCCACGCTGTTCCCTGGATGTCTCAAAATGAGTTCCTCTTCACCTACTGGTTCAGGGACCCCATCAGCCCCTTCTGGCAAATAGTCCCCTCAGTCCTGGTCTCTCCAGATTTCTCTGTGACTTCCTTCTCCCCTCTCTCCAATCCTCACAAGACAAAGACACTTCTACCCTCACCACCTCCACCTCCACCTGAGAGCACCCAGAACAGGATTAAGCTTGAACTTGACTCATTTCTTGAAGGTACAATGAACTCTCTTCCTATATACCCTGAGTCCTTTTCCTACTTTTCCTGTGCTGTGGCTGAGTCTAAAAGCTTCATCTTCTCCAGAGTAAAAGTCACAGTAGATTCTCATCTTTACCGTGATGCCACAGATGCCAATGGACCCACAAGGATCACTATGAAAACCATCAAAGATGGATCACTATGGATCATAGGGATCACCATGGGTCCCAACAGATCACCAGTGCTGACCATAGCCATTCGATTGATGGTGCAACAGTTTTGTTTGTTTGTTTTGCTACAGGTAAAAAAAAAAAAACAACAAAGAGAAATTCTTGCTCTGGGACACAGACATGGGGAAGTTCCAAGACCTCCCCTCAGGAAGTCACCACCTCCCTCCTTCCTGAGCTGAGCAGGAAGTCCACATGCTGCCACTGGGGATGCTCAGGACACAACCTGGGATTGTGAGGAGAGGTGGGGCAGAGCTTCCTAGGTGATGATAGATTCCCTATTCAGAAGGAGGTGGGGTTCCTGGGACTGCTTGGATGAAGAGGTGAAATGGAATTGAGGAATGAGGAAGGGAGGAATCCTGTGCTACTTAATCTATCACTTTCTACTCAGCCAGTCAGAGCAAATGCAAACTCTGTCTCCATTCAGTTATAAAATTAATACATTTTCCATTCCTTGGTGGCCCTTTGATGCCTGGAGGTCCCCCAGGGCACTGCCCTCCTCTCCCCTGCCCAGGGTGTGAGTCTGAATCTTATCTCCCCCCGACCCTAGGATGCCCACAGGGACTCCCCCCACCTCAGCTCCCTCTCCTGGGATAGATGGAAAGTTAGATTCCTCCCTGCGCTCCCCACAATGTCAGGGTCTGACTGGGGTGGGTTTCCAGTGTTTGTGTGTGTGTCCATCCCTACCAAGGTCTATAGATAAGCAGGAGGGGATTTCATTATGTCCTGGCTGTCTTGTCTGCCACCTCACCCCCAGCACTCCCCTCCAGAGCCTGTCACATGTGTGACCCCCTCCCAAATCTGATCTAATTCTCTTTCTGCTCTACTGAGGCTGGCCTGGGCTAAGATGATGGGAGAATTTGCAAAATGGGACCAGGACAGGGTCAGAGAACCCGCTGTGGGGACAAACAGGGGCCAGGACAGCCACAAGGGGGCAGCAGAGGAAGCCAGAGGCAGGAGGCAGAGGGGCAGGGAGGAGGGGTGAGGGGTCTCCTACAGTGTTGGGGGTGTGGATACCAAAAGAAGGGATACACTCGCTGGCTTTGCAGGAAACAGTATTTACAAGATGACCATGAACTTCATTAATGTTCAAATTATCAAGCTCAAACCAGTGTCCAGATAAGTTATTAGAATTAAAAACAATTGAGCCAGGTTCCTGGATACAAAATAAATATGTCGACTGAATCCTCTGTATAAGGCAAACTGATTTTAAAATAAAATTTAAAATACCATCTAAAATGTTAAGCAATGATAAAAGTGAATTACTAGAAATAAACTTACAGAAAGATGTAGGCAAGACCTCTGCAGTTAAATAGTAACACTTCCTAGAGAGTCTTATAAACAAACAAATGAATGAATAAATAGTTGACTTAGATTGGAAAGCTCAGTGTTGTAAAGATATCAGTTAATCCCAAAACTTTTATGGGTTTAATTCAATTTCAATTAAATTTCCAATGACGCTGGTCAAGGACTTTAGAAAGACCTTGGTCAGCTTCCACCAAAGTAAAACATACACCGCAAACAGCAATTTCACTGCTGGACCTGGGAACCAGCAGAAATGCCCACGTGCGCCCTAAATAACACAGCAGGGACACTCAGAGCTCACGACACCTGATGGCCACACAGTGAACAAGCAAATTCCCATGTCTGCAGGCTGGATAAACGGAGCTGCGTCCACGCTGCAGAGGAGTAAGCAGCTGCAAAGACCAACCTGCCACATGCTGGCAGATGACACCCTAGTGCCCTCTGGCCAGGTGGAATATGCTGGACTTCTCGGGGACAGAATCCTATATGAATCCTGTAAGCTCCCAGGGCCCGAGTCATTCCCATCCGCAGAGTCCTCCTCCTCTTGGTACCCAGACATGGAGGGGGAAGAGGGTCCCTTGAAGGAGTCTTGGGGAGAGGATCGCTGTGAGATCAGGGATTATAACAGGGTCTGGTGAGAAGTCTGAGGTGTAGAGGTCGTGAGGCCAGGCTGGGGCTGGAGCTGGAGGCGCTGGGCTCTGCTTCTGGAAAGATCAAGGCTGATCAGAGAGGGGCTGCAGAAACCTGGACTGTCAGAGGTGGTGAGGAGCTCGAAGGGGCAGGCACCGGGGCTCCAGGGCCCCCGGCCCAGCACCAGCTTCCCCGCCTCACGGCCTGGGCAGTCGCTGCAGCCAAGAGCCTTTCCTGGAGGTTCTTGAACCACACCTCCCCAGGGGGACACAGGAAGGAGGACACAGAGGGGACAGGGAGGAGGTGTACAGTTTCGACACTGTTCCTTTGAATTCTGGGTTTTAGATAATTCATTAGATGGTCTCAATGTTAGCTGACTGAAGCCCACAGGGATACTGTGAAAACCTAGCTGTTTCTCTACGTTCTCCTAGAGTCAAGATTCCATACATCCAGTGGGCACTCTCCCTTTTGCTTGCGGCATGAACATGTGAATCTGTGGCCCTTAGCGTCCTTGCCTGGGAAATAGAAGGGCAGGGCCAATGAAATAACAGTTGCTGTTCTGGGTAGTCCGTGTGTGGATATGAGAATTCTCTTAGCCCAGTCGCTAAAACCGGAAAGTAATTAATTCTCAGTATGTTAATGATTAAATGGCAAAGGAGAACTGGATCCTGTATTCCAGTTATAGTTTAATATAAATGCAACCCCACATCTGTGTGAGTTTAAAGTACAAGAGAAATTATTCTGTGTATATTTCCTAAGAACAAAGATATTTCCCATATAACCACAGTAAAATTATAGAAATTCGGGAAATTTAGCATTGATGCAACATTATTACCTAATCCACATAGCATATTCAAATGTGGTCAATTGTCCCAATAATATAATGAAAGCATTTTTGTGGTCCAGGATTTAGCCTCAGCTTTTCTTGTTTTTCATAACAATTTGACAATTTGAATAGTACTGGTCAATTATTTTCTAGAATATCCCAAAATTGGGTTTATACGATGTGCACTCATGAATACATCCAGGCCCAGAGTTCATGTTTTAAATATGCCCACATAGAAAGGGGGAGAGTAAATGTACAGTAGGGAAATCTGACAAACGTTACCTCAGCCAGGTGACCAAGGTCAACATCAACAGTGACAGTCACATCAATACTAAGTACCCCTGAAATGTTATGATAATGGTGTTTTACCTTGCTGATCTTCCTCCCCAAAACCCATAAGCCCAGTCTAATCATGAGAAAAGTATCCAACAAACCCCAATAGAGGGACTTCTCCAAAATATCTGACCAATGCTCCTCAAAACTATCAAGATCATCAAAAACAAGGAAAGTCTGAGAAACTGTCACAGCCAAGAGGAGCCTAAGGAGACCTGATGACTCAGTGTGATGTGGGGTCTAGATGGGATCCCGGAACAGAGAAAGGAGGTTAGAGAAAAGCTAAGGAAATCTGAATAAAGCATGGAATCTTGGAACTCTCTCTACTATCTTTGCAATCTCTCTATACATCTAAAATTGATCTAAAAATGAGCTTATGAAAAGTGTTTCCTAAATTTGCCCACACTTCTACATATTTGAGCTTGTTTTTGAATTGCTGGTTCCCTTTCATGAATTAAAATTCAGATTACCCCAGAATGTTCTCTGAATGACTTCATGGTTGCTCAATATCATCAACCTTGGGACCATGTATCAATATCTACTTTATCAGCAAGCACTTCAACAAACTGGGAGAGATCAATAATTGTTTTCTCTTTCAGCAAGCACTTCAACAAACTGGGAGAGATTAATAATTGTTTTATCTTTAGTATAAAAGCTGATCTCCAAGCAGCTGCCACAACCTCCAACAGTGGCTACAGCTGAAACTCTAACGCCAGGTACAAAGATCGCATCATAATGTCAGACAGGTATCTGGTATGAAGGGATCCCTCTCCCTACAGCACGTTTCACGCCTGAACTCCTGAGAGAAGCCCGGGAGAGTTTTGTGTTTAAGGATGAAGATGTCTTAATACTGACTTACCCCAAATCAGGTAAGGAAGCAGGACCAGATACTGAGACAGGATGAGGTCATGTCCCTCAATCACTCAGTAGATGAATGGAGTGCTTTCTATATACCAGACAATGTGTGGTGCTGTGGGGGAATAGAGTTGTGCCCTGATGCCATTTACATCCAGAGAAAAGGCTTCAGCCAGGCAGTTACACAGTAAGATGAGTGTCCAGAAGGGCAATCTAAGGTATTAGGGGAACCCATGGGAGTGAGTCCTAAGGCAGAGTCAGGTGTTTGTATGGAAGAGTGGAGGAGGAAGACCAGTGAAGTCCTTACAGAAGAAATAGAAACAAAAAAGATAATTATCTGAGATGATGGATATGTTAATAAGCTGGACTGTGGTCATCATTTAAAAATGTATACATATATCAAATTATTGCATTGTACACCTTAAATTTATACAATTTTTCTTCATCAGTTATACTTCAATAAAATTGGGCTGGGGTGAATAAACACAACTATCGCAGCCAAAGGAAAAAAAAAACATACAAGGAATAGCATCTAAATTGAGATGAAAGAATGAAGGTGAAATTATTTAGTGAAAAGGGATAGTTTCAGGTAAAAGTATCAGCATGGACAATGGTTAGGAACCAGAAAAGAGCCTGGTAAATCCAAAGCTGAAAGGATGTGGATCATATTTCTATGAGAGGAGTGGGGTAGAAGGGCTGCAAACTGGGCAAGGACTGAAGCTGAAGACATTGGAAGTGTCTTGGTGGTGAAAAGCCAAGGGCACTGGGAGCAGGTTAAAAGGATTTCAGCAAATAGCCAAAAGGTAGAAGCAACCCAAATGCCCATTGACAGATGAATGGATAAACAAAATGTAGTATATACACAGAATGGAATATTATTTAGCCTTAAAAATGAATGAAGTCCTGACACACTCTACAATGTGGGTGAACTGTGAGGACATTATGCTGAGTGAAATGAGCCAGTCACCAAAGGACAAATATGGCATGATTTCACTTTGATGAGGTATCCAGAGTAATCAATTTATTAAAACAGAAAGTAGAATGGTGGTTGCCAGGGACTGCAGGGAGGGGAAACTGGAGAGTTGTTGTTGAATAGGCACAGAATTTCAGGTTTGCAAGATGGTTGCACAGCAATGTGAATATACTTAACACTACTAAACTGTTTTCTTAAAAATGGTTAAAATGGTACCCTTTGTGTTGTGTATGTCTTATCACAATTATTTTAAAAGTCAGATTAAAATGAGTGACCATCATTTTTCCTTCTTTATCGGAATGAACTGGTTGATTGAAATTCTCTTCCTGATTTACTCCAATGGGGATCCCAAAGGATCCAATCTGTGCCCATTTGGGAACACTCACCCTGGGTAGAGAGTGTGCCTGGGTATAATTCACTAAACGATAAAGAAGGCCCCCACCTCATCAGCTCCCACCTCCCCATCCAACTCATCCCCAAGTCTCTCTTCAATTCCAAGGCCAAGGTCAGTGCTCAACGGTCAAGATAGTTTTGACCAATGCTTTCCAAATTCTAATGTGCCTGGGAATCCCCTGGAGATCTGGTTGAAATTCAGCCTCATTCAGTAGGTCTGGGGTGGGCCTGAGATTCTGCACTGGTGATTCCACAGTCCATACTTGAATGCAAGGGTGTAGACCCTTTCACAGGTGCTACCAGGCAGATGTAAGTCAGAGGGAAAGTGACATGATAACACCAGAATCTTAAAAAAACCACATTGTAAACCAATCAGAATTTATAACTGTGTTATATACTAAATAACCCCACTCTGTGGCTCTAAAAACCAATTAGCCAATCTTAATTGCGTAAATGCCTCCTGCCACTTAGAGAGAAACACTAGACATAGAGTTGCCCAGATGGGAAGTAGCCCATTTATAAATCAATGCCTAAGCCAGGGAGATTGTTCTGGCATCATGGCTGGTTTTTCTAACCACTATGTCTTCCAATATATAGCTATCTGTTGACCTCAGCAGCCACACAAATCTCTCATGGGGCTGACAGATTATCCCCAGGAGAGACAATGGATATCCAAGATCTAGCATATTTCAGATTGTTTTTAGAAACATACATTGCTGGAAGGTGCTCATGGGTTTGTGATTTTTAAAAACATTTTATACTTAAATTAGATTGTGAAGCTTAGAATAATATTCTCCTTCCTTGGAAATTTCACAACATGTCGCAGCACAAAGAAGTTTGTTTTTTTTTTAACCCATCACATCCCAATCTTATTTATAATACTGTCATTTACATGTGTCTTACTGGTGTTTGTTAAATCCCGGCATGGGGAAACTGAGGCCTAGAGAGAGTTGGGGCCTAGATAATGTCACAAAGAAAATAGGTGCAGAATCCAGAGTATAAGTCAGGTGTTCAAATGCCAAGTGTTCTTGCATGTGTGCGCACTAATCTTAAGTATTAGCTTGTTGACTCTTTACGTATGTACACAACTGGGTTAACTCCTTGCAGGACATTTGATCCTGTCCAAAATGTCCATAAAACATTTGGTCTATGCCGAAAGTTCCTTGACATTTTGTCCTGTCCAAAACATCCATGAGCGTATTTGGTCTATGCCAAATCATTTTGGACAGAATCAAATATCAAAGACCTTTTGGTGTGGAGACCCAATGTCTCCATGGACATTTTGAACAGGATCAGATGTTACTAAATATCAAGGACCCTTGTTGTGGAGCCAATGTGTTATTGACCAACTGTCTTATGGACATTCTGGAAAGGATCAAATATCAAGGACCTTTTGGCATGGACCAAATGTTTTATGGATGTTTTTCACAGGAACAAATGTCTGCTAATCAGGTAACTACCTTCCAGATCCAGATTTAGAACATTTCTACTCTCACAGAAAATTTCCTCATGAGACTCCCCAGTCATGCCCACCTGCGGAGGTGACTACTCCCGTGACTTCTAAATCTATAAATTAGTTTTGCTTGTTCTTGATATTCATATAAATAGACCTATACCATAAGAACATTTGCTGTGTATCTATGAATATAGCACACTTTATTAATCCATTCTCCTGGTAGTAATTTTTAAACTATACTACACAAATATAATAGCACTCACCTTTTAAAACCTTTGGTCACTTCCAATTGTGAGTAGACTATGATATCCTAGAGAGAAGGGACAATGCTTTCCTCTTCCACTGTTATATTCTTAGTATTACTCCAGTGATTGGTTCATAGGAACTTAGAAATATACATTTGGTTAACGAATGCAACAACTAATTTATAAGAATATATTGATACTTAGTCATTGTCTAAGAATTGTTTTTTTTTCCATTTTTATGAAGATCAAGAAGGAAGGGAAATGACTGTATTAATTTTTTGTTAGTCCATTTTCTTATTTAGGGTGATTTCTCTCATCAGAAACCCCAGAGATATAATCGTGTCTGAGTGTTTCAAATTTTGCTAAGAAACCAGAGTCACTGGAACAATATTTTGAATAGTTCATCCACGGATATGGTGAGTGAATGTAAAATATGGAAGCTGGGGGATTGTCAGAGGCCTTTATCAGACCTCATCTTACACCCAACCTGATATTTCCACATCTCACCTCTGGGAGGATTAATGCTCGATCACCACTGGAACAGAAATTTTCAAAGTCCACATACTCTCCTGCAGAGCAGCAGAACCCCAGCCAGCTTTTCAGCTTGCCCCATCATAAACCATCCTAGCTACATTCTGGGTCTCCAGGGCTGTCTAATACTAACACAGAGCACTTTCATTCTTCTCTACTGTCCTAATTTGTGACTTTATGAAAGTCAGCTTTTCATTAGCTTCCTGGATAACACAATCCTGACTTCTCACCACTTTTTAGATGCATCTTTCTAAAACTCCGTTAATCCTCTTGTCCTATCTGTCTCAAAAATGTATGCATTACCCTAGGATCTCTATACTTTTAATTATGCAGGATTTCTAGGCTTTCTCAGGTACTTGAAATTTTGCTGTTTTTCTCAAAACTATATGATGGTTCCCTTATCTCAGCTGCGATATATTTCCTTAGCTTCAGCTGTGTTTCTCTAACAACCCATGGACATCTTCACCAGAAAGAACCGTAGATGCCTCTAATTCACTATGTTCAAAACTGAACACATTTCCCCCCATATCCCAAACTGCTCCCACTGCAGGCTGATCTTATGAAATAAATAAAACCACCCCTCACCCAAGGTTAGCATGATTCTGACATCTCACAAGTGTCATCTGTTTCCCATCCCACTCCCCCATGCCCCTCACCAATTTCCTTTCTATTTAATATCCAATTCCCATGACCTTGATTAATGTCTTCCTCCTGGTCTCTTCTGAAATGTCTCTGATTTGGGGAAGTCTTCCTTTTCAATACTCTATAGAATAGCATCCTTCCCCATCCCTATAGTCTTATCTCTTTTTGTTCTTAGTACTCACCACCAACGAGCATGTATTCTATTTATTTGTTTATTGCATGTGTCTCCCCACTAAAATGTAAGCCCTTTGAGTTGTTCATTCTTGACCCCAGGTCCTAGAGTGGTACTTGCCACATAGTAAGCAGCTAATACACATTTGTTAAATAATAAATATTTATTTGCCACCCCTCCGTTTGTGCTTCATTAACCAGAGCCACTGTTACTTCTCACCTAGATTCACATAATAGACTCATTAATGGTGTCTTCACCTCATGCACTTTGGACCCCGTAGGCCCTATTGCTATTGTCTGTTAGATATTGAATAGTTCACATTTCCTGAATTGTTTGCCTTGAGCATAAAGTCCAATATTTAAAGCCTGGCAGGTGTATTTCTTATTGAACTTATCCTGGGTGAACTCTTCAGCCCTCTCTCCTACTTTCCTTCAGGTTACTTTTTCAGAAAAAAAGGCAACAGTGAAACCCTATGGTGGAAGCCCAGACATGAAGAGAACACCCCCCTCATCAATGCTATATTTGATCTTGCCATTTGGTGTATAAAGTAGTCTGAATTGTGCTTCAGCATCACTGAAGCCGATAGTGCTTCAAATTGTGCTTCAGGAATCCGGGAAAGTCCAATCAATAGTCGTGGGTGATGAAGACATACCCTGTAAACCTCACCACTATCTCAATTTCTTGCTTTCTTTCCCTTAAAACTCACACACAGGCCTCTTTCATACCCAGTCAAGACCACCAACACCAAAGTTTTTATTGTTATCAACTAATACAAATATCCTGAGTTGTCTGAAGCCCAGTAGAAGGTTGATCCAAACACTTTCCCCCATACCAATGAAGAAATCTTGGGAATTTAAGTCCCAGGAAACATGGTCCTTAGACCCAGGCAACAGGAGTCCCTGCCCTGGACCCTGGGTCTTAGAGCAGAGTTCTGTATCATACATGATAACAAAGTCTTAGGGGGGTCCCCTATTTTAGATACATTCCCTCCCCAGAAATTAAGGAGTCTATAGAACTCCTGGAGCTTGCAACTCTTTCATCACCCATCTCTGGGATCCTTGAACCCTAGAATTTCCTATGAAAAAGACCCCACGCATGCTTTCATGGCCTGTGTAGTCCTCTACTCTGGGTCCCACCTCCTAAGGAGACCATTCCAGCATCATGAGCACTGCTAGATTAGATTTGGCCAAGGGGAGAATAAAATGAATGAACTGTGATTGCTGTTTGCAAGCATCACTGAAGCCATTAATTTTTTGGTCAATTCTTCTCACAATACTTTGTATGTCCAAGTTAGAAATTAAATGAAGTAGTCAAATTTAAGGCTATTCAGAATAATGCTTCTCCATTACATGTGTGGGCAACTTTCTTTCTGGTTTACATACCTGAGTGTAGAACTGCTAGAGTGTAGAACTGCTAAGGCATAGAGAATATGAATTTTCAATTTTAAAAGATAATATCAAACTATGTTCCAGCGTGGTTGTATCAATTTATATTCCCAGAAATAGCATATGGGAGTTCCTGTTACTCCATATCCTCAGTAACACTCGCTATTGTCAGCATTTTTATCATTGTCATTTTAGTAATTTTACAGAATAATTAATGGAGAATTGGCTTATTTTACTTAATCTCTTCATTTACAGACATTGTGTATCCCTCCTTTTATCAAAAGCTCTTTTGATGTCTTACATGATCTTTTATAATATTTTTCTACAAAAAGCTTGAAACTCTCTTTTAGATGTATTTCATTTCTTGTAGGTTAATGACATTTTAAAATTACATTTTCCAGTTGTTTGTGCCTGATTTGTGGATGCAACTTATTTTGAATGTTGATTGGGTATTCACCAATCTGAATGAACTCTCTTCTTAATTTTCATTGTTTCCCTGTAGATTCTCTTTGATTTTACACGAAGTATAAATATAACTTTTAAGTAATGACTGTTATCTTCATTTCTAATACATATATGTTGTCTTTATTTTTACTTCTCTTATCTCATCAGCCAGGGCTCTGGGACAATGTTGAATAGAAGTGATGATAGTGGTAATACCTGCCTTGTTCTTAATTTTAAAGGTAATTTTAAAAAAGTGTTACTTTTTAACTTTATTGAGAAATCTAATTGTATACATATAAACATTATGATTATTTATTATGTACCAAGATCAAGATAATTAACACATCCATCATCTCACATAGTTAAATCTTTGTGTTTTTGTGTGGTGAGACTGCTTAAATCTTTTCTCAGCAACTTACAAGTTCATAATACCAAACAATTAACTACCATGCTAAACATGGGATCCTCAGAACTTCTTATAACTGAAAATTTGTACACTTGCACTTACATCTCCCCATTTCTTCTCCCCACATCCCCTGGAAACCACCATTCTGTTCTGTTTCTATGAAATATGCTTTTTTGGTATTATGCATCTAAGTGATACCACACAGTATTTTTCTTTCTCTGTCTGACTTATTTCACTAGCATCATGCCCCCCAGGTTCATCCATGTTGTCACAAATACCAGGATTCCCTTCACTTTTATATCTGAATAACATTCCTCTCTTTCCCTCTCTCTCTCTCTCTCCATTCATCCATCGAAGGATATTTAGGTTGTTTCTATATGTTAATTATTGGAAATAATGCTGAAATGAACATGGATGTGTAGATCTCTCTTCAAGATACTGATTTCAGTTCCTTCATATATACCTGGGAGTAGGATTGCTGGATCATATGGTAGTTCTATTTTCAAATTTTTGAGGAGCCACCATACTGTTTTCCTAATGGCTGTACCAATTTACATTCCCACCACCACTGTATGAAGGATTCCCTTTTCTCCATATCCTTGCCAATGTTTGTTATCTATCTTTTTGATAATAGCCATCCTAACAAGTGTGATGTGATATCTCATTGTGGCTTTGATTCGCCTTTCCTTGATGAATAGTGATGTTGAGCACATTTTCATATACCTACTGGCCACTTGCCTGCCTTCTTTGGAAAAATATATATTCAGATCCTTTGCCCAGTTTTTAATTGGACTATTTGCTTTTTTGCTATTGAGTTGTATGAGTTCTTTATATTTTAGATACTAAATTCTTATCAGATATATGGTTTGCAACTATTTTTTCCCATTCCTTATGTTGCCTCTTCAAATTACTGATTGTTTCCATTACTGTGCAGAAGGTTTTTAGTTTTATGTAGTCCCACTTGTTCATTTTCACCTTTGTTGGCTGTGCATTTTGGTGTCTTATCCAAGAAATCACTGCCAATCCAATGTCAAGGATATTTTCCCTATGTTTTCTTCTAGGAGTTTTATGGTTTCAGATCTTATGTTTAATCCTTTTACTCTTTTCAAGTTGATTTTTGTGAGTGGTGTAGGATAGGGGTCCAGTTTCATTCTTTACCTTGTGGATATCCAGTTTTCCTAAAACCGTTTATTGAAGAAACTGTTCTCTCCCCATTTGTGTTCTTAGTGTCCTTGGCAAAAATTAGTAGACTATATATGTGTAGGTTTATGTCTGGACCCTCTATTCTCTTCCACCGGTCTACGTGCCTGTTTTATGCTAGTATCATGCTGTTCTGATTGCTATAGCTTTGTAATAATGCTTAAAATCAGGAAGTGTGATGCCTCCAGCTTCGTTCTTCTTTCTCAAGATTGCTTTTCCTATTTGGGGTCTTTGGTGGTTTCATACAAATTTTAGGAAATTTTTTCTATTTCTGAAAAGATGCCATTGGAATTTTGATAAGAATTGCATTGAATCTGTAGATTAATTTGAATGTTATGGACATTTTCACAATATTAATGCTTGCAACTCAAAAACACAGGATATCTTTCCATTAATTTCTGACTTCTCAATCTCTTTCATCAATGTCTTATAGTTTTTAGTATGTAAGTCTTTCACCTCCTTGGTTAAATTTATTCCTAGGTATTTCATTCCTTTTGATGTTATTGTAAAGAGGATTGCTTTCTTAATTTCTCTTTCAAATGTTTCATTGTTAGGGTATAGAAACACAACTGTTTTCTGTATGTTGATTTTGTATGCTGGAACTTTACTAAATCAATTATTAGTTCTACCAGGTTTTGGGAGGACTCATTAGGATTTTTTTACATATAAGATCACGTCATCTGAAAATAAAGTTAATTTTAGTTCTTCCTTTCTGACTTGGAATTTTCTTGCTGAATTGCTGTGGTTGGGACTTCTAGAACTATACTGAATAGAAATGACAAGAGTGGACATCCTTGTCTTTTTCCTGATCTTAGAGGAGAGGTTTTTAACTTTTCACCATTGAGTAGAAGCTGTGGGCTTCTCCTATATGACCTTTATTATGATGAGGAACATTCCTTTTATACCTTATTTGTTCAGGGTTTTTATCATGAGAAGTTGAATTTTGTTCAAATGCTTTTTCTGCATGTACTGCAATTCTCATATGATTTTTGTCCTTCCTTCAGTTAATGTGGTGTATCACCTTAATGATTTCCCTGTATTGAAATGTCCTTGTATCTCGTGGTGTATGATCCTTTTAATGTGCTCTTAAACTCAGCTTGGTAATATTTTGTTGAGGATTTTTCCATCTGTGTTCATCAAGAACGTTGGTCTGTAGTTTTCTTTCCTTAAATTGTCTTCATCTGGCTTTGGTATCCGAGTAATGCTGGCCTCATAAAATGAGTTTGGGAGTGTTCCCTCTTCGATTTTTTGGAAGTTTGAGGGAATTGGTTTTAATTCACCCTTAAATATGTGCTAGAATTTACCAGGAAACCATTGGGTACTGGGCTTTTCTTTGTTGGGAGATTGTTTTCTTTTCTTTTCTTTTTTGTGAGGAAGATTCACTATGAGCTAACATTTGTTGCCAAACCTCCTCCTTTTTCGCTTGAGGAAGATTAGCCCTGAGCCAACATCTGTGCCAATCTTTCTCTATTTTTTGTATGTGGGACACCTCCACAACATGGCCAATGAATGGAGCAGGTCCACACCCAGGATCTAAACCAGTGAACCCAGGCCACTGAGGCAAAACACGTGGAACTTTAACCACTCAGCCATGGGGCAGGCCTCTTTTGGGAGATTTTTGATTCCTGATTCAATGTTATTACTTGTTATTGGACTATTCAAATTGTCGATTTATTCATGATTCAGTCTTGGTAGGTTGTATGTTTCTAGGGATTTATCCATTTCTTCTAGGTAATTCAAATTTTGCATATAATTGTTTGTAGTAGTCTCTTAAGATCCTTTCTATTTCTGTAGCAACACTTGTAATGGCTCTTCTTTCATCTTTTATTCATTTGAGTCTGTTCTGTTTTTTCCTTACTGTAGCTACAGGTTTATCCATTTTGTTTATCTTTCTAAAAAGCAAGCTCTTATTTTTGTTAATCTATTCTCTTGTTTTCTTGTCTCTGTTTCTTTTTTTTTTTTTTTTTCCTGCTCTGACCTTTGTTATTTCCTTACTTCTGCTAAGTTTGTTCTCCTCTTCCTAGTTCCTTGAGGTGTGAAGTTAAATTGTTTACATGAGATCTTTTTTTCTTAATGTAGGTGTTTATAGCTATAAAATTCCCTCTTAGAACTGCTTTTGCTGCAACACATAAGTTTGATATGTTGTGCTTCCATTTTTGTTTGTTTCACAGTATTTTTTAAATTTCCTTTTTAATTTCCTCTTTGACTCATTGGTCACTTTATTTATTCATAAAGTATAACTTAGACAAGTTCTCTCCTTAAAAAAAGTGGTAAATTCTCTCAGTATTTTGCCTGAAAATGTCTTTTTCTTATGTCCATTCTTCAATGATACTTTAACTAAGCAGAGTTCTCAGTTGATAATTAATTTCTCACACATTTGGAGTTAAGAATGGCTCAGGCATGGTAGACAGACATTAAAGGTATAAAAGTTAATATATGGGCTATAGAGTGAGAAGACACATCTCCCTAGAATACAATATAAAACATAGAGAAAGGCAATTTTCAAGGAAACATGCCTGAGAATTTCCTGCATTGATGAAATCTCGGTTTGAAGAAACACATCTAGCCTCACAAAGGATTATTACAAATAATAGTGGGAATGACCTATCAACCAAAAATTCTAAACACTGAACAGATTAGGGGCAGCAAGAATACATTCCTCAGGTTACATGGCTCTCTGGACAGGATCTATTTGGATACCCTGGAAAACTGGGCACAGAGCCTGCTACAAAAAAACGAGGCCCATTACAGGGTAAATGCATGATGTTGGATAATCTTTTTCCATCTTTACTCATTCATTCAGCAAATAGTTAGGACAGGCCTAAATGTGCCAGACACTGTGCTATTAATTGTGCCCACAAGAGTAAACATAATAGATGGATCCCTGTGTTCATAGACTTTTTAAATACTCCCTCTTTCTGCCTCCCCAAAATGCAGTGCTGTGTGGATCCTGGTTTGACCACACACGTGGCTGGATGCCCATGAAAGGGAAGGAGAACTTCCTGATACTGAGTCATGAAGAGCTGAAACGGGTAACTATGGTTCCTGTCATTAGCACTCACCCTCTCTCCACCATCTTCACTCCTCTAACTTCCCTCCATTCCTCTGTGTCTCTATTCCACCTTCTCAGTCAAAGTTTAGCCTTGTGAAGGGTCACTAGGAGTGAGAATAGCTCCCTGTCTTCATTGCCCTACTTCTCATTGACATTGCCCAAGCTCCATGCTCTCTTTCTCCATGTGTTTATCTTATTTCCTCTCACAACATCTAAAGGTGTTTTTTCATAAGTACAATGGCTTGTGCTCACACTGGCAATGGTTCTAAAATTTGCAGGCATAGGACACATGATGCTGCTGATAACCTATTGGTGGGAGAGGACTGAAGAAGAAGATGAAACCAGGTGAAAAAAGTGTGGTTCCAGAAATGTGTCCAACAGCCTGACATCCCAAATTGACTGATAGAAGAAAGATGAAGTCATGAAATCAGTCTGTGTAATTATTCTGACAGGCCAGGTACTAGACTGAACAGTGATGGGCAAGAAAAGTTGTCAGATGATGCTAAAAACTAGTAATGACCTATTAGTGATATCCTAGAGAAAAGAGAAAATAATGTAAACACAGGCTTTGCTTCTGAGAAAAATCATTCCCCATCCTCTTCCTCTGGCTAGTTCTATCCAATCCTCTGTCACCACCACATGGATATCATTTTTACCTCGAAGCTCTTTGTAACAAGTTTAACTACCTCAGGTACATGCTCCCATACCTTCCAGTAATTATGCTTTCAAGTCAAAAAATAAACTTTTATTGTAGTAATTTCTATAGTTGTGTGTCTTCTGCTTAGAATGTAATGAGGGCTCATTGGATAAAGAAACATTTTAAAGCATTATACCTCTAACACTATGGTCTACCATTTGAAGTAAAGTTTTTCTGGATATAAAAGCCATTTTCTTTTAATAATCTCCCAGGATCATGTGTGAAGAACTAATTATTGAGATAATATATAAGAAGATATCATGAAATTCCGTGTGTTATACAAATGGTAGTTGTGGAAAATGATATTAATTTGAAATCAATCCCTTCAATCTTGATCAAGTTCTCCCTGAACCTCTCCTTGCTTAATTCTAATCATAATTGTCTAGAAGACTTTCTAGAAGTCTCTTTAGAAAACCCATGCCCTGTATTTAGTGTTGAGCCACCCTGAAGTCAACTCTACTGGGAAATCCAGGTGGATCCTGCATCTTTATATCCTTTGTGCCCCTTGTTCTTTACCTTTTCCTTTCTTCCTCCTAGTCACAACCAGTCAATCACTTCTTGCTTCTCACGTTGTTCCTCTCTTTCTCCCCCACTCCCTCTCCTCATGTTGTTTTCTCCTTCTCACCTCCGTTTCTGTATTCTTTCTCTTTCAAATTCTCTCTATTTTTTCTTTTTATAGGACACAAAAAGCACTGTAGAGAAGATCTGCCAGTTCCTGGGCAAGAAATTAGAAGCAGAAGAACTGAACTCCCTCCTCAAGAATAGCTCCTTCCAGATCATGAAAGAAAACACGATGTTCAATTATTCCCTCCTGTGGGGTCAGTATTTAGATGAGAAGAATGGATCACTTATGAGAAAAGGTAAAAGAAAATGCTCTGCCGTCAAAATGTATCCAAGTATGTGGAGGGTGTTCTGGTGCTTACTGTAGGGCACTAACAGTTGGGACTAGGGAGTGTTTGAGTTCATCAACTCTTAGTTGCTCATCACCCAGAGAACTTCTCAGGTGCCCTTGTCCGGGAGTCTCTGTTCATAGTACTGATATGGACTACCACCCCAGTAGACCAGGAGGTCAGAGCATCAAGACAAAGAGGCTCATTCTCAATCCTTAAACTCTTATGGCATTTACCCTGCTAGGTTTTGGCCTTGCTTGGGAGCCATTATCCCTTTCTTCTTTCTGAGTTCTCCATTTTGGAATGGGAATATCTATCCTATGCCTTACCATTGTTTTTTGGAAGCAGATATCTTGTTTGTTTCACAGGTTCACAGCTGGAGAGGAATCTTGCCTCAAGATGAATCCTACCTCAACTCTCAGCCATGCCTGGTTTACATTATATTTAGCTGATTTTTAGACTTAAAGTTGGCTTTGGAGTGGGCTTAGACTTCTGGGCAGTTGGGATGAGGTGAATGTATTTTGCATGTGATAAGGACATGAATTGGGGTGAGAAAGGTCAAAAGGAGGAGGGTTATAGGGTGAATTGTGTCTCCTCAAAATTCATATGCTGAATTCTTAATCCCCAGTACCTCAGAATGTAACCATATTTGGAGATAAGTTCTTTAAAGAGGTAATTAAGTCTAAATGAGATCTTCAGGGTGGGCTCTAATCCATATTACTGGTGTCTTTATGAGAAGAGGAAATTTGGACACAGGCACACACACACACAAAGAGAAGATCATGTGAAGACAGCCATCTACAAATCAAGGAGAGAAACCTCCAGAAGAAACCAACCCTGCTGAGACTTGGATCCTGGAACTAAGGGCCTACAACAACCACACACAGCCTCCAGACTGTGAGAAAATAAATTTCTGTTGTTTAAAAAAAATACTTCTAGGAGAGAGAGGTCAAGATGGTGGCATGGTGAACTCTGAACTCACCTCCTCCCACAGACACAGCAGATTAACAACTAATCTTGGAAAAATTACCCCTCAGAAAGAACTGAAAACTGGATAAGAGGAACCCCTGCAATAAACAACAGTCCTAGCTGAGGTGGAAGAGGCAGACATTCCCTTCTGAAGAGAAAGAATGCCACCTTCACAAGCCATAATGCTTCACAGCCACCTGGGAGCAATCCAAAGATATGCAGCCTTCCCTGGAGGAAGGGGAGACCTGAACTGGGGAGCATTGCCACTATAGGCATTTTTTGGACCCAGCACAACCGAGACAAGTGTCATAATATCTGGCTTTGCTGGCTACTAACAACAGTGGGGAATACCCCCAGAAAAGCTGGGACACAAAGAAATCAAAGACAGCTCTTAAGGGGCCCATGCACAAATTCACCCATGTTGGAAAGCAACCTAAAATCACCAGAAAGAAAGGTGCACAGTCCCTTGGTGAAAAGAGGCTCACCTGATAGGCTCTGGGTGCATCTCGGTGAGAGGTGAGACCTCCCAAGTGACTGGGACATTGGTGGTAGCCATTGTTGTGACCTAGTGGGGGCATGCTGACATAGTCGCTGGCAGATGCCATTGGAGTTCTCCCTGTGGCCTGCTAGCCCAGGGTCTGCCCCACCCACTACAGCAGTGATTTAATCCAGCTCAGCCAAGGAAAGCAGCCCACCCTAGGGACTGGCCCCAACCAACAACAAGCCCTTGGGGAACTTGTGGGCCTGCTATGGGAGATTCCTGGATTCTCTGCAGCCTGACAAGTGGGTCCACCTCTGTGGGGCAGGATGAGCCTGAGGAGTGGGTGGAGAGTGTGGGGTCCATGCCTTGGAGCAACTGGGTCCAAATAAGGTAGTCAGGGTGTGTGCACAGGACAGGACTGTGTTGTGGCCCTGTGGGCAGCAAGTTTTCTCAGCTGGAGAAAACTTGTGCTTCTCAAATAGCCACATAGGGGATCAGCCCCACCCTCAAAAGCCTGAAACAATTGGAGGCTCCTGTGCCTGGGGCCAACCCCACCCACCTGCAACCCTCAGAGAGCTGACAAGATCATAATGGGCCAGAGTCTTATAACAACTGTAAGCCCCTTAACCTAACAACCAGCCATGCTGAGAGCCTATTCATTTAATAGAAAAACTGCAACAGGAGTGTGCTATTAGACCTTGCAGCCAACTGTGCTGGGGTTCCCCACACCCAATAAAGAGACTGAAGGGCCTACAACAACCACACACAGCTAAGCCTTACAACCAGCCAGTCAGGAGGACAGCTCAGCCTCCCTGGGCACCTACAGCAAGAGCAACCCTGCCACAACAGAAGGACACAAGTAGCCCACACTGGGGTCACTCCTAGAACATTTGGAACTGGTGACAAGACAGAACCACACTGCTGGGCCTCAGAAACATCACTTACATAAGGCCACCTCTCCAAGATAAGGAGATGTAGCTGACCTACCTAATACATAGATACAAGCACAGAAAAAGAGGCAAAATGAGGAGGCAAAGGAATACATTCCAAGTAAGGGAAGAGGACAAAACCCCAGAAAAGGAACTAAATGAAACAGAAATGAGCAATCTATCTGACAGAGAGTTCAAGCAAAGAGTCATAAATATGCTCACTGATCTTGGGAGAAGAATGGGTGAACTCAGTGAAAATGTCAACAAAGAAATGGAAGATACAAAAAAGGACCAATCAGAAATGAAGAGTACAATACTGGAAATGAAAAATTCACTAGAGGGACTTAAAAGCAGAGTGGCAGATACAGAAGAACAGATCATCAAGCTGTCTGAAAGACTAGAGGAAATCACCGAAGCAGAGCAGATAAAAGAAAAAAGAGTGAGGACAGTCTAAAGGACCTCTGGGACAACACCAAGCACGCTAACATCCATGTTATAGGGGTCCCAGAAGGAGAAGAGAGAAACAAAGAGGCAGAGAATATATTTGAAGAAATAACAGCTGAAAACTTCCCTAACCTAAGGAAGGAAGAAGACATCCAGGTATAGGAAGCAGTGAGAGCACCAAACAAGATAAACCCAAAGAGGCCCACACCAAGACACATCATAATTAAAATGTCAAGAATTAAAGATAAAGAGAGAATCCTAAAAGCCACAAGAGAAAGACAAGTTACCTACAAAGGAAACCCCATAAGGCTATCAGCTGACTTCTCTGCAGAAACCTTAAGGCTAGAAGAGAGTGGTATGATATATTTAAAGTGATAAAAGGAAAACCTACAGCCAAGAATACTCTGCCTGGCAAGGTTATCATTCAGAATGGAAGGAGAGATAAAGAGTTTCCCAGACAAGCAAAAATTAAATGAGTTTATCACCAAGAAACCAGTCCTACAGGAAATACTAAAGGGACTGATTTAAGAGGGAAAGAGAAGGCCAAAAATAGGAAAAAATTACCTATTTCCATGATAAGAGGGTAATGGATATAAACACACAAAAAAGAGGATAGATATGCTATCAAAAACATAAAATGTGGGAGGAGGGAGTAAAAGAGTTGAGCTTTTACATACAGTTCAATCTAAAGAGACCATCAACTTAATATAGATTGCTATATACATAGGTTATTATACAGGAACCTCATGTTAATCACAAATCGAAAACCTATAATAAATACACAAGAAACTAAGAAAAAGGAACCCAAACATAATACCAAAGAAAGCCATCAAGCCACAGGGGAAGAGAGCAAGAGAATAAGAAAGGAACAGAGAAGAACTACTGGAACACCAAGAAAAAAAAAGTTTAAAAATGGCAGTGGGTACATACATATCAATAGCTACTTTAAATTCCAATGGACTACATGCTCTAATCAAAAGGCGTAGGGTGACTGATTGGATAAAAAACAAGCCCATATATGTGCTGCATACAAGAGACACACTTCAGACCTAAAGACACTCACCAACTGAAAGTGAAGGGATGGAAAAAGATACTCCATGCAAATGGCAATGAAAAGAAAGCTGGGGTAGCAATACTCATATCAGACAAAATAGGCTTTAAAACAAAAACTGTAACAAGAGACAAAGAAGGGCTCTACAGAATGATCAAGGGAACAATCCAACAAGAGGATCTAACACTTGTAAATATCTATGCACCCAACATAGGAGCACCTAAATATATAAAGCAATTATTAACAGACGTAAAAGGAGAAGTAGATAATAACACAAGAATGGTAGGGGACTTTAACACTCCATTTACACCAATGGATAGATCATCCAAACAGAAGATCAATAAGGAAACATTGGCCTGAAACAACACACTAGATCAAATGGACTTAGTAGATATATACAGAACATTCCATCCAAAAACCGAAGAATACACATTCTACTCAAATGCACATGGAACATTCTCCAAGATAGATCACATATTAGGCTACAAAACAAGGCTCAATAAATTGAAAAGACTGAAATAATTCCAAGTATCTTTTCCGACCACAAAGGTGTGAAACTAGAAATCAACTATAGGAATAAAATCAGAAATGCCACAAATACATGGAGGTTAAACAAAATGCTACTGAACAACAATTGGGTCAGTGAAGAAATCAGATAATACTTGGAGACAAATGAAAATAAAAATAAGACATGCCAGAATTTATGGGATACAAAAAAAGTCGTTCTAAGAGGGAAGTTTATAGCAATACAGGCCTACCTCAACAAACAAGAAAAATCTCAAATAAACAATCTAACAATGCACTAAGGGAACTGGAAAAAGAAGAATAAAGCCCAAAATCAGCAGAAGAAGGGAAATAATAAAAATCAGAGCAGAAATAAATGAAATAGAGACTAAAAAAACAATAGAAACAAATCAATTAAACCAAGAGCTGATTCTTTAAAAAGATAAACAAAATTGAAAACCTTTAGCTAGACTCACCAAGAAAAAAAGAGAGAAGGCTCAGAAAAATAATATCAGATTGAAAAAGGAGTAATTACAACAGACACCTCAGAAATACAAAAGATTATAAGAGAATACTACAAAAAGCTATATGCCAACAAATTGGACAATCTAGAAGAAATGGATAAATTCTTAGAATCATACAACCTTCCAAAACTGAATCAAGAAATAGAGAATTGGAATAGACTGATCACCAGTAAGGAGATCCAAACAGTAATCCTGATCCAAACCCTGATACCAAAACCAGACAAGGACAACACAAAAAAAGAAAATTATAGGCCAATATCACTGATGAACATTGATGCAAAAATCCTCAACAAAATACTAGCAAATCGAATACAACAATACATTAAAAAGATCATACACCATGATCAAGTGGGATTCATTCCAGGGATGCAGGGATGGTTCAACATCTGCAAATCAATCAATGTCATACACCACATTAATAAAATGAAGAATAAAAGTCACATGATCATCTAAACAGATGCAGAGAAAGCATTTGACAAGATACAACATCCATTTATGATAAAAACGCTGAATAAATTGGGTTTGGAAGGAAAGTACCTCAACATAATTAAGGCCATATCTGACAAACCCACAGCTAATATCATACTCAATGGAGGAAAACTGAAAGCTATCCCTCTAAGAGCAGGAACCAGACAAGGATGCCCAATTTCACCACTCATTTAAAATAGTATTGGAAGTCCTGGCTAAAGCAATCAGGCAAGAAAAAGAAATAGAAAGGATATAATTGGAAAGGAAGAAGTGAAACTGTCACTATTTGCAGATGACATGATTTTATATATAGAAAACCCTAAAGAATCCACCAAAAAACTTCTAGAAATATTAAATGAATATGGTAAAGTTGCAGGATACAAAATTAACATACAAAAATCAGTTGCATTTCTATACACTAACAATGAAGTAGGAGAAAGAGAAATTAAGAATACAGTCCCATTTACAATAGCTACAAAAAGAATAAAATACCTAGGAATAAACTCAACCAAAGGGCTGAAAGATCTGTACACTGAAAACTATAAAACATTGTTGAAAGAAATTGAAGAAGACACAAAGAAATGGAAAGATATTCCATGCTCTTGGATTGGAAGAATTAACTTGGGTTACAATGTCTGTACTTTCTAAAGCAATCTATAGATTCAATGCAATCCCTATCAACAACATTTTTCACAGAAATAGAACAAAGAATCCTAAAATTTATATGGAACAACAAAAGACCCCAAATAGCTAAAGGAATCCTGAGAAAAAAGAACAAAGCTGGAGGCATCACACTGCCTTATTTCAAAATATACTACAAAGCTATAGTAACCAAAACAGCATGGTACTGGCACAAAAACAGACATGCAGATCAATGGAATAGAATTGAAAGCCCAGAAATAAACCCACACATCTATGGACAGCTAATTTTTGACAAGGGAGCCAATAACATAAAATGGAGAAACAAAAGTCTCTTCAAAAATTGGTGTTGGGAAAACAAGACAGCCACATGAAAAAAAATGAAAGTAGACCATTATCTTACACCATACACAAAAATTAACTCAAAACGGATTGAATACTTGACTGTAAGAGCTGAAACCATGAAATTTCTAGAAGAAAACATAGGCAGTATGCTCTTCAACATCCGTCTTAGCAACATATTTTCAGGTACTGTGTCTGACAGGGCAAGGGAAACAATAGAAAAAATAAACAAATGGGATGACATCAAACTAAAAAGCTTCTGCACGGCAAAGGAAACCATCAACAAAACAAAAAGATAACCTAACAATTGGAAGAAGATATTTGCAAACCATGTATCTGATAAGGGATTAATGTCCAAAATATATAAAGAACTCATACATCTCAACAACAAAAAGACTAACAACCCAATTAAAAAATAGGCAAAAGACCTGAACAGACATTTCTCCAAAGAAGATACACAGATGGCCAACAGGCATATGAAAATACACTCAACTTTACTAATTATCAGGCAAATGCAAATCCAAACTACAATGAGATATCACCTCACTCCCTTCAGAATGGCCATAATTAACAAGACAGGAAACAACAAGTGTTGGAGAGGATGTGGAGAGAAGGGAACACTCACACACTGCTGGTGGGAGTGCAATCTGGTGCAGCCACAATGGAAAACAGTAGGGAGACTCCCCAAAAAATTAAAAATAGAACTACCATATGATCCAGCTGTTCCACTCCTGGGTATTTATCCAGAGAACATGAAAACACCAATACATAAAGATACATGCACCCCTGTGTTCATTGCAGCATTGTTCACAATAGCCAAGACTGGGAAGCAACCTAAGTGCCCATCAAGGGACGAATGGATAAAGAAGCTATGGTATATATACACAATACTACTCAGCCATAACAAATGATGAAATCCAGCCATTTGTGACATGGATGGGCATTGAGGGTGTTATGCTAAGTGAAATAAGTCAGAGGGAGAAAGTCAAAAAACATATGATCTCACTCATAAGTAGAAGATAAAACCAACAACAAACAAACAGAGACAGAGATTGGATCAGTGGTTACCAAAGGGGGAGGGAGGAGGGTGTCAGGGATGATTAGGCACATGTGGGTGGAGATGTATTGTAATTAGTATCTAGGTGGTGAACATGATGTAATCTATGCAGAAGTAGAAGTATAATGATGTACACCTGAAATTTATACAATGTTATAAACCAATGTTACCACAATAAAATAATTAATTTTTAAAAAAGCAAATGTCCAACAGGTACATGAAAAGGTGCTCAACGTCATTAATCATCAGGGAAATACAAATCAAAACAACAATGGGCTATCACCTCAAACTTGTTAGGATGCCTATTTCAAAAAATTTAAAATATAACAAATGTTTGCAAGGATGTGGAAAAATTGGAACCTTTGTACACCATTGGTGAGAATGGAAATTGGTGCAGCTACTATGGAAAATAGTGTGGAGTTTCCTCAAAAAATTGAAAATAGAACTACTATATGATCCAGCAATTCCACTTCTGGGTATTTATCCAAAAGAAGTGAAATCAGGATCTCAAAGAGATATCTGCACTCCCATGTTCAATGCAGCATTATTCACAATAGCCAAGACATGGAAACAACCTAAATGTCCATCAACAAATGAGAGAATAAAGAAAATGTGGTCTATACAAACAATGGAATACTATTGAGACTTCAGGAAGAAGGAAATTCTGCCATTTGCAACAACACGAATGAACCTGGAGGACATGACACTAAGTGAAACATGCCAGACACAGGACAAATACTGTGTGATTCCACTCATATTAGGTATCTAAAATAGTCAAAGTCATAGAAAGAGGGAGTAGAATGGTCGTTACCAGGGGTCAGGGGGAGAAGGAAATGCAGAGCTGTTCAATGGGTATAAAGTTTCAGTTATACAAGATGAATAAGTCCTAGAGATTTGCTGTACAATATTGTACCTATTACAGTTAACAATAATGTATTGTTCATTTAAAAACTAATTAAGAGGCCAGCCCAGTAGCATAGTCGTTAAGTTAGTGCGCTCCACCATGGCGGCCCAGGGTTCATAGGTTTGGATCCTGGGCACGGACCTACCCACTGCTTATCAAGCCACGCTGTGGTGGTGTCCCACATATAAAGTAGAGGAAGATGAGCACAGATGTTAGCCCAGGACCAACCTTCCTCAGCAAAAAAAACAAAAACAAAAACTTGTTAAGAGCGTAGATCTCATGTTAAGTGTTCATGCCACAACAGAAAATTAATTAACTAATTAAAAATAGAGATTTCCTATTTTTTAAAAAAAAAGAGAAGTAAAGAAATAAAATCTCAGATCACTGATCTAAACTTCTATCTCAAGAAGGTAGAAAAAGAAGAGCAAAATGAGCCCATAGCAAGCAGAAGGAAAGAAATACTAAAGATAAGAGCAGAAATCAATAAAATTGAAAACAAAAAAGCAATAGAAAAATCAATGAAACAAAAGCTGGTACTTTGAAAAAAAATAAACTTGATAAAATTCTATCAAGACTTATTGAGAGAGAGAGAAAAGACACAGTCATCAACATTAGGAACGTAGGAGGAGAAATGACCACACCCCACAGACATTTAAAAGATAATGAGGGAGTGCTATGAACAACGATGTACATAAATTCAACAATTTATATTAAATGGACCAATTCCTCCAAAACACAAACTGCCAAAAGTCACCCAGGATGAAACAGGCAACCTGAATAGTCCTAGAATTAATAAAGAAATTGGATTCTTAGTTTAATACCTTTTGAAAAAGAAATCTCCAGGCCTAGATGATTTTATCAGTGAATTCTACCAAGTACTTAAGGAAAAATAAGACCAATTCTACATATTTTGTTCCAGAATAGAGAAGAGGAGTAAACAACTTTCAAGTCATTTCCTGAGACCAGCATTATCCCAGCAACAGAAGACACTAAAAAAGAAAGAAAACTAGAGACTGACATTGTTTATAAACACAAATGCAGACATTCTCAGCAAAATATTTGAAAGTTGGATCCAGCAATATACACAGAGAATAATTAAGTCATGACTAAGTGGGATTTCTCCCAAGAATGGAAGGCTGATTCAAAGTCCAAAAATCAATCAATGGAATCCGCCGTACCAGCTGACTAAAGTAGAAAAATCACATAAACTTTTTCAACAGATGCAGAGGAATCATTTAACCAAATTCAACATACATTCTTTATAAAAATTTTCAGCAAAGTAAGAATAGAAGGAACTTCCTGTCCCTAATAAAGGCATCTACAAACACCCATGACTAACAGCCTACTTCATACTGACAGGCGGAATGCTTCCTCCACAGGACTGGAAACCAGGCAAGGATGTTTATATTCACCACTCCTATTCACTCACATTCCTGGAAGTCTGAGTCAATTCAATAAGGCAAGAAAAGGAAAGGAAAGTCACACAGCTCGGAAAAGTGGAACTAAAACTACCCCTATTCACAGACGTCATAGGATCTACAACAAAAGAAAACAAAACAACAAAACAACTAGAGCTAGCAAGTGAATTTAGCAAGATTATAGAATACAAGATTGACACATAAAAAATTAATTGCATGTATGGATAAAGAAGATGTGGTGTATATATATATATACAATGGAATACTACTCAGCCTTTAAAAAATGCAAAATTGTCCCATTTGCAACAACATGAATGGACCTTAAGGGTATTATCTTACGTAAAATAAGTCAGACAGAGAAAGACAAACACCGAATGATTTCACTCATATGTGGAAGATAAACACATGGATACAGAAAACAGATTAGTGGTTACCAGAGGGGAAGGGGCTGGGGCCAGGGGGTAGCAAAAGGGGTAAAGGGACACATATATATGGTCATGGATAAAAATTAGGCTGTGGTTGGTGAGCACAATGCAGTCTATACAGAAACTGATAAATAATAATGTACACTTGAAATTACAGGATGTTATAAACCATTATGACTTCAATAAAGTAATTGAAAAAAAACAAATGAAAACTGAGAAATTTGAAACAAACAAACCAACAAAAGTCTGTGCCACAATTGGTGCCAGTTGACGTAAGTGTTTTAAACAAAGGAATAAAATATTCTTAGAAGCCAAAAATAAATTAATTGTATTTACTATAGTAGCAAAGTACTATTGGAAACTGAAATTTTAAAATATCATTTATTATAGCTCCCCCTAAAAAAAAGTTAGGCATAAATAAAATATGGACAGGATCTGTACTCTGATAACCACAAAATGCTGATGAAAGAAGTCAAAGAAGGTCCAAATATATGAAGAAACATACTATGTTTATGGTTTGGAAGACTCAACATAGTAAAGATGTCAATTCTCCCCAAATTCAGCTAAAGATTTAACCTAACCACAATCAAAATCCCTACAGTACTCTTTGAAAATCCCTACAGTACTTTTTGTAGATATAGACAAGCTGATTGTAAAATTTGTATGGAAAGACAAAAGAACTTAAATAGCTTAAACAAATTTGAAAAAAAGAAGAATAAAGCTGAAGGAGTTATATTCCCCACATCTAAGACTTACTATGAACCTACAGGAATCAATACAATGTGACACAAAAATAATGGAAGAGAATAGAGAATCCAGAAATAGACCCACACAAATATGATCAATTTGTTTTGAGCAAAGGTGCAAACCCAATAAAATGGAGAAAGGATATTCCTTTCAAAAAATGGTAATGTTACATATAAATTGGACCTGAACTTCAAATCTTATACAAAAATTAGTTCAAAATGGATCATAAATCTAAATATAAAACAAAAAACTATAAAACTTTTAGCAGAAAGTATAAAAGAAAACCTTCATGATCTGGGGTCAGGTTAAGAGTTCTTAGACACATCAAAAGTATGACCCATAAAAGAAAAGTGAGAAATCAGACTTCAGAAAAAAATGTGTCAAGTTTTGCTCTAGAAGCCCTTGTTAAGAGAATAAAAAGATAAACTACAGATGGGGAAAAATATTTGTAAAAATATATCTGGCAAATAACTTGTTCCAGTATATACCAGAATATATAAAGAACTCTCAAAACTCAGCACTAAGGAAACAATCATATTTTTTAATGGGCAAAAGATTTGAATAAACACTTCACCAAAGAGCATATAAAGATGGCAAATAAACACATGGGAAGATGTTTAGCATCATTAGCCCTCAGGGAAATAAAAGATTAAAGCCACAATAAGACACCAGTACATACCTATTAGAACGGCTAAAAGAAAAAATACACACGTGACCTAGTGCTGGCAGGGACGTAGGCAGCTGAATCTCTTATTCGCTGCTGGTGTCTTAGTCCGTCTGAGCTGCTATTACAAAACAGCATAGACAGGGTGGGTTATAAACAGAAATTTATTTCTCGTCATCTGGAGGCTGGAAGTCTGAGATCCCATGTCGGCGGGGTTGCTGAGGTCCCTCTTCCGGGTGCCAGACTTCTGCCTGCATCTGAACAGGGCGGAAGGGGGGTGCTGCTCTCTGGGGTCTCTCTTGTCAGGGCACTAATCCCGTTCATGAGGGCTTCGCCTCCCCCTCATGACCTAATCACCTCCCAAAGTCCCCACCTCCTAATGCCGTCCCCTTGGGCAATAGGTTTTCAGTGTAAGAATTTGGGGAGACAAAAACATTCAGATCATGGTACTGGTAGAAATGCCAAATTTTAAGTCACTCTGGAAAACACTTAGGAAGTTTCTTATAAAGTTTTGATCTCTTTATAAATCAAGTCGCAGCAACATTTTTGTCTGGCTTCCTTTATTCATCATTATGCTTATGAGATTCCCACTCCCCTTCGGTATTTCAACGGCAGAATGCACCAAAACTTATTCTATCCATTATATTGTTGATGGGCATTTGGGAAGTTTCTATCTTGGACTTGTGATCCAGGATGCACCTGTGAATGTGTCTTTTTGTGTGTGTGGTGGTGAACATCTCTGTTGTGTATACACCCAGGACTGGAATTGCTGGATCATAACATGTGTGCCTGTTAAGATTTGGTAGGTGCCGCCAACTGTTTCCAAGGGGGTTGTTCCTATTTAAATTCCCACCAGTCATGATTCCTAATCCTGGCAAAATTAGTATTTTCTAGCTGTTTGGTTTCAGCCATAAATTATACTAACGGAAACAAATGTAATGTTGCCTCCGTGTCTTTTCCCTTTTCTCCCATTAAATGTGCAGCATCTCTCCCCCCCCACCCACCCAGCTCTGGAGCGGAGCTGTGTTGGTGCCCCCTGGTGGCCGTGATGCATCACAACAGGTATGTGGATGCCCTCTCTCTCCGTCCCACGGGTGCCTCTGAATGAACCACATCTCTGATCTGACCCAACTGTGTCTCTAGACACACCGTTTACTGTAACAGCTATTTTAAAACTGCACTAGTTTACGGTTATTTCCTGTTAGTCATTTTATTTA
The DNA here is from genome assembly GCA_031878705.1 of Tapirus indicus. Classification (NCBI taxonomy): domain Eukaryota; kingdom Metazoa; phylum Chordata; class Mammalia; order Perissodactyla; family Tapiridae; genus Tapirus; species Tapirus indicus. Next base: position 21,937,721 of record CM062926.1, on the reverse strand, counting down.
GAGGAATTTCAGGTAAAGAGTCAAATGAAATGTTTTTACGAGCAAAATTACTGCAATATACTGTATTCAATTAGTATAAAAACAGCAATGAGCATTAAAAATCTTTCTTTTTACACTACTTGATTTATTTGATGGATTTCTGCAAAAGGGAAACTCAAATACAGCAATTTTGAATTTTCTTTCAGTGAAATAAAGGCTTCACATGGTCTTAATAATGACAGCGATATATTAACTCTGAGTCCATCTACCTCAGCAGAGATTCGGCTGAGAGCAGTTCTCCGACTTTGCACTGTGGAATCCCCTGGGAGCTTTAGAACATATTGTTGCCCGGGTCCCACCCCCAGAGACACTGCTTCATTGGCCTGGGGTACAGGAATGGTAACACTCCCAGGGGCTCTAGTGGGTGTCAAAGTTTGAGAACATGATTTATAGCAGTGGTTCTCAAAGTGTGGTTCCTGGACCAGCAGCATCAGCATCACCTGGGAACCGAGAAATGCAATGTCTCAGGACCCACACAGAGGTACTGAATTGGAAACTAGGGATCTGAGATGATGAAGTGTATCAAAACCAAAAGGCCTCCATGAGGTGAGCATCCTGCAGGGACCAGACAGGCCCTGGTCAACTTGGAGTTTGAGGGAGTGAGGTAACTCATCTAGTTGGGTGGAGGATCCTGTGAGCAGACTCCGGGTTAAGACAGGTGAGGTGTCACATGCCCCACCTTCCCTTTAGCCAGGCTGAGGAGCCAGCACACCTGAGTCTCAGGTGATGATTCTGTCCAACTCAAAGAGTTCTCCATCCTCTGCACACCCAGAGACTCAGTTTGTCACTACTAGAAAATGGGCTAGCTCTTCTATTTCCTCCAATACCCATGTTTTCATCCTAGAAATGGAGCTCCATAGAAACTAAAACTAGAAACTATGATCATCCGCCTTCCTATTCCTCCAGATCCCTGGACAATGGTTGTGTTCTTTGTGTCTTCTGGACAAGAGAACACCCTGTGTCTCTAGGCCTGAATATATCCCACGATGTTCTCTGGATATCTTAAAATGTGTTTCCTCTTCACCTGTTATTCAGTGGCCTCATCTGTCCCTTCCGGTGATGGCCCCAGTCCCAGTCTCTCCAGATTTCTGTTTGACTTCCTCCCCACCTCTCTCCAATCCTCACAAGGTAAAGACACTTCTACCCTCACCACCTCAATCTCCACCCCAGAGCAGCCAGAACAGAACTGAGCTTGAACCTTACCCATTTGTTGAAGGTACAATGAACACTCCTCATATACACCCCGAGTCCTTTTCCTACATGTGCATGGCTGAGTCTAAATGCTTCATCTTCTCCAGAGTAAAGAACACAGTAGATTTTTATCTTTACCATATCACCATGGAAACTACCAAATTGGATCACCATGGATCATGGGATCCCAACAAATCACCAGTGCTGACCATAGACATACAATTGACGGTGCAACTGTTTTGTTTGTTTGTTTTGCTATAGGTAGGAAAACAAAGAGAAATTCTTGCTCTGCTGCTACGCTGAGGGACACAGACATGGGGAAGTTCCAAGACCTGCCCTCAGGAAGTCACCACCTCCCTCCTTCCTGAGCTGAGCAGGAAGTCCACATGCTGCCACTGGGGATGCTCAGGACACAGCCTGGGATTGTGAGGAGAGGTGGGTCAGAGCTTCCTAGGTGATGGGAAAGATTCCTGACTCAGAAGGAGGTGGGGGCTGGGCCTGCTTGGGTGAAGAGATGAAATGGAATTGAGATGATAAGGAAGGGGGGAATACTGTGCTACTTAATCTATCACTTGCTGTTCAGACAGTCAGGACAAATGCAAACTGTCTCCATTCAGTTATAAAGTTAACCTATTTTCGTTTCACTGGTGGCCTTTTGGTGCCTGGATGTCCCCAGGGACACCACCCTCCCTCCCTCTGCCCAGTTGTGAGTCTGAATCTTCTCTCCCCCTCCACCCCAGGATGCTCACACGGACTCCCCCACCTCAGCTCCCTGTCCTGGGATAGATAGAAAATTAGATTTCTCCCTGCCCTCCCCACAATGTCAGGGTCTGACTGGGGTGGGGTTCCAGTGTTTTCACCGGTCCATCTCTACCAGGGTCTGCCAGATAAGCAGGAAGGGCTTTCATTATATCCGGGTCAGCCTGTCACCCCCAGCACTCCCCTCCAGAGCCTGTCACATGAGGGACCCCCTCCTAAATCTTATCTAATTTTCTCTGTTCTGCTGAGGCTGGCCTGACCTAAGAGGTTTGGAGAATTTGCTAAACATGACCAGGTCAGGGTCAGAGAATTGACTGTGGGCAGACACAGGGGCCAGGGCAGCCACAAGGGGGCAGCAGAGGAGGTGAGACACTGAAGACAGAGGGGCTGAGAGAAGGGGAGAGGGGTCTCCTACAGTGTTGGGGGTGTGGATGCCAAAGGAGGGGCCACACTCGCTGGCCCTGCAGGAAACAGTGTTTACAAGACAACCATGAACTTTATTAATATTCAAATTATCAAGACCAAAAGAATGTCCAGATAAGTGATTAGAATTTTAAAAAATTGAGCCAGGTTCCTGGATACAAATAAATATATCAACTGAATCTTCTATATAGGACAAACGGATTTTAAAATAAAATTTAAAATAGCGTCTAAAATGGTAGGCAATAACAAAAATGAAGTACTAGAAATAAACCTACAGAAAGATGTACAGAAGTCCGCTGTGGTTAAATAGTGACACTTCCTAAAGAGTCTTGTAAACAAACAAATGAATGAATAAATAAATAGACTTAGGCTGGAAAGCTCAGTGTTGTAAAGATATCAGTTAATCCCAAACCATTTATGGATTTGAGGGAATTTCACTTGAATTCCCGATGACTCTGGTCAAGGACTTTAGAAAACTCTCTGGCAGCTTCCACCTAAGTGAAACACCCTCCACAAGCAGCAATTTCACTGCTGGACCTAGGAACCCACAGAAGTGCCCACGTGTGCCCTAAATTGACGCAGTGGGGACTCTCAGAGCAGCGCGACACCTGATGGCCGCACGGGGAACGGGCAGACGCCACCTCCGCAGGTGGATGAACGGTGGTGCGTCCGCGCGCAGAGGAGTAACCAGCTGCGACGACCACGCGCCACCGCTTCCCGCGCCCGCGTGGATGCCACGTGCAGGCCGACGACACCCTACTCCCCTCTCGCTCCCCGGATCTGCAGGACTCTTCGGGGACAGAATCCTCTATAAATCCTGTAACCTCCCAGGGCCCGAGTCGTTCTCATCCGCAGAGTCCTCCTCCTCTTGGTACCCAGACGTGGAGGAGGAAGAGGGTCCCTCGAAGGGGTCTTGGGGTGAGAGGATCGCCGTGAAATCAGGGATTACAAAAGGGTCTGGTGAGAAGTCCAAGGCGTAGGGGGAGGCCGTGACAATGTCCTGGGCACCCTGGGCGGGGGCCCACCAGGCCTGAAGGGGGTTGGACATGCTGGGCTCTCCTGCTGGCAAGATCCGGGCTGATCAGACTGGGGCTGCAGAAACCCAGGCGCTCAGGGAGCATGGGGCTTGAAGGGGCAGGCACCGGGGCTCCAGGGCCATCTGGCACAGCACCGACTGCCCTGGCCTCGAGGCCTGGGCAGTCGCTGCTGCTGAGAACCTTTCCCAGAGGTTCTTGAACCACACCTCCCCAGAGGGACACAGGGAGGAGGACACAGAGGGGACAGGGAAGAGGTGTACAGTTTCAACATCATTGCTTTGAAATCTGGGTTTTAGATAATTCATTAGATGGTCTTAATGTTGGCTGACTGAAGCCCACAGGGACACAGTGGAAACCTCGATGTTTCTCTAAGTTCCCCTAGAGTCAATGTTCCATAAATTTGGTAGGCACACTCCCTTTTGCTCGCGGTGTAAATGTGTGAAACCGTGGCCATTAGAGTCCTTGACTGGGAAGTAGAAGGGGGGGCCAATGAAATAACAATTGCTATTCTGGATTTTCCATGTGGTGGATATGAGAATTCTCTCAGCCCAGTCCCTAAAACCTGAACGCATTTAATAAATTCTCAGATGGTTAATGGTCCAGTGGCAATGGAGAACTGGATCCTGTAGTCCAGTTATAGTTTAATATAAACTCACCCCCACCTCTGTGTGAGTTGAAAGTGCAATAGAGATTATTCAGTGTACATTTCCTAAGAACAAAGATATTTCCTATATAACCACAGCAAATTTACAGAAATCTGGGAACTTAGCATGGATGCACTATTATTATCTAATCCACATTGCATATTAAAATGTGGCCAATTGTCCCAACAATATAATGATAGCATTTTTGTGGTTCAGGATCCACTCCAGGATTTAGTTTACATGTTCCTTTAATATGGAACGTAGCCTCAGCTTTTCTTGTTTTTCATAGCAATTTGACAGTTTGAGTACTGGCCAATTATTTTGTAGAATGTCCCTCAATTGGAGTTTATACATGTGTGCTCATAAATACATTCAGATCCAGAGTTCATGTTTTAAATATGTCCACATAGAAAGCGGGGAGAGTAAAAGTACGGTAGAGAAACCTGACAGACGTTACCTCAGCCAGGTGATCAAGGTCAACACCTACAGGGATAGTCGCGTGGACAGTAAGTTCACCTGAGATGTTGTGATGATAGTGGTATTTACCTCCATGACCTTTCTCCGCAAAACCCATAAGCCCAGTCTAATCATGAGGAAAACATCTGGCAAACACCAATAGAGGGACTTCTCCAAAATACCTGACCAGTGCTCTTCAAAACTGTCAAGATCATCAAAACAAAAAAGTCTGAGAAACTGTCACAGCCAAGAGGAGCCGAAGGAGACATGACAACTCACTGTGATATGGTGAAAGAATGGGGTCCTGGAACAGAGAAAGGACATTAGGGAAAAGCTAAGGAAATCTAAATAAAGTATGGACTATGCAAACTCTCTCTACTATCTTTGCAACTTCTCTATACATCTAAAACTGTTCTAAAAAATAAAGTTTAAGAAAAATGTTTTTTAAATTTGCCCACTTTTCAACATCGTTGGGCTTGTTATTGAATTCCTGGTCCGTTTTGTGAATTCAAACTCAGATTACCCCAGAATGTTCTCTGAATGACTTCATGGTTGCTCAATATCATCAACCTTGGGACCATCTATCAATATTTAATTTTGTTTATCAGCAGGCACTGCTTCAATAAACTGGGAGAGATTAATAATTATTTTATCTTTATTTTAAAAACTGACCTCCCAGCAGCTGCCACAACCTCCAACAGTGGCTACAGCTGAAACTCTGACACCAGCTACAAAGATCTCATCATAATGTCAGACGGGTACATGTGGTATGAAGGGATACCTTTCCCTACCATGGGTTTCACGCCTGAACTCCTGAGAGAAGCCCGGGAGAGTTTCATGTTTAAGGATGAAGATGTCTTAATACTGACTTACCCCAAATCAGGTAAGGAAGCGGGATCAGATACTGAGACAGGTTGAGGTCGTGTCCCTCATCCACTCAGTAGACGAATGGAGTGCTTTCTATATGCCAGATAATGGGCAATGATGTGGGGAAATAGAGCTGTGCTCTGATGCCATTTACATCCAGAGAAAAGGCTTCAGCCAGGCAGTTACACAGTAAGATGAGTGTCCAGAGGGGTAATCTAAGGTATTAGGGGAACCCATGGGAGTGAGTCCTAAGGCAGAGTCAGGTGTTTGTATGGAAGAGTGGAGGAGGATAACCAGTGAAGTCCTTACAGAAGAAATAGGGAAAAGGGGGTAATTATGTGAGAGGATGGATATGTTAACTAGCTTGATTGTAGTCATTATTTCACAATGTATATAAATATCAAGTCACCACATTGTGCACATTAATCTATACAATTTTTCTTTGCCAGTTATACCTCAATAAAACTGGCGAGGGATGAATAAACACAACTATCACAACCAAAAAAAATGTAGAAGAAATAGCGTCTAAATTGAGATGAAAGAATGAATGTGAAACAATTTAGTGAAAAGGGATAGTTTCAGGTAAAGGTATCAGCATGGACAATGGTCAGGAACTGGAAAAGAGCCTCGTAAGTCCAAGGGACTGAAAGGATGTGGATCATATTTCTATGAGGGAAGATGGGTAGAGGGACTGCAGACTGGGCAAGGACTGAAGCTGAAGACATTGGAAGTGTCCCGGAGGTGAAAAGCCAAGGGCACTGGGAACAGGTTAAAAAGATTGAAGCAAATAACCAAAAGGTGGAAGCAACCCAAGTGCCCATTCACAGATGAATGGATAAACAAAATGTGGTATATACACAGAATGGAATATTATTCAGCCTTAAAAATGAAGTCCTGACACACACTACAATGTGGGTGAACTGTGAGGACATTCTGCTGAGTGAAATGAGCCAGTCACAGAAGGACAAATGTGGCATGATTTCACTTTGATGAGGTATCCAGAGTAATCAACTTATTAAAACAGAAAGTAGAGTGGTGGTTGCCAGGGAGTAGAGGAAAGGGAAACCGGAAAGTTGTTGAATGGGTACAGAGTTTCAGTTTTGCAAGATGGTTGCACAACAATTTGAATATATTTAACACTACTGAACCATGCACTTGAAACTGCTTAACATGGTACATTTTGCATTATGTATGTTTTATTAAAATTTTTTTAAAAGTCAGATTAAAATGAATGACCATCATTTTTCCTTCTTTATCCAGGAACAAACTGGTTGATTGAAATTCTCTGCCTGATTTACTCCAAGGGGGATCCCAAATGGGTCCAATCTGTGCCCAGTTTGGACCGCTCACCCTGGGTAGAGAGTGTGCCTGGGTATAATTCACTAAAGGATAAGGAAGGCCCCCGCCTCATCAGTTCCCACCTCCCCATCCAACTCATCCCCAAGTCTCTCTTCAATTCCAAGACCAAGGTCAGTGCTCAATGGTCAAGATATGTTTAACCAATGCTTTCCACACTCTAATGTGCCTGGGAATCCCCTGGAGATCTGGTTGAAATGCAGCCTCATTCAGCAGGTCTAGGGTGGGCCTGAGATTCTGCATTACCAGTACCACAGTCCTTCAGTACAAGGGTGTAGACACCTCCACAGGTTACACCACCTAGTTGTAAACTAGAGGCAAACTGAAATGATAACACCAGAATCTTAGAAAACCACATTTTAAACCCAGCCAGAATTTATAACTGTGTTAAACACTAGATAACCCCACTCTGTTGCTCTAAAAAACAATTAGCCAATCTTAATTAAGTAAATGCCTTCTGCCAGTTAGGTAGAAGCACCAGACATAGAGTTGCCTATATAGGAAGAAGACCATTCATAAATCAATGCCTAAATCCAGGAGATTGCTCTGGCATCATGGCTGGTTTTTGGAATCACTGTGTCATCCTATATATCGCTGGCTGTTGACCTCAGCAACCACAGGAGTCCCTCATGCTCCTGACAGATGATCCCCAGGAGGGACCAGAGGTATCCAGGATCTGGCATATCTCAGATCGTTTTTAGAAACATACTTTCCTGGAAGGTGCTCACTGGTTTATGATTTTTAAAAAAACTTTTACGCTTAAATTAGACTGTGAAGCCTAGAATAATATTCTCCTCTCTTGGAAATGTCACAATGTGTTGCAGCACAATGAATTTTTTTTAACCCATCACTTCCCAAGCTTATTTATAATACACTCATTTACGTGTGCTTATTGGTGTTTGTTAAATCCCTGAATGGGGAAACAGAGGTCGAGAGTTGAGGCCTAGAATAATGTTACAAAGAAAGTTGGTGAAGAATCCAGAGTCTAAGTCAGATGTTTCAAATGCCATGTGTTCTTGCTTGTGTGTGTGCACTAATTGTAAGTCTTAGCTTGTTGATCTTTACATGTGTGCACAACTGGGTTAACTCCTTGCAGGACACTTGTTCCTGTCAGAAACATCCATAAAACATTTGATCCATAGGGCATTTGGTCCATAAGACATTTGATCAATGCCAGAAGGTCCTTGACATTTAGTCCTGTCCAAAACATCCATGAGCATGTTTGATCTATGACAAATGCTTTTGGGCAGAACCAAATGTCAAGGACCTTTGGTGTGGGCATGCAATGTCTCCATGGACATTTTGAACAGGATCAGATGTGACCAAATATAAAGAACTTTGTTGGGGACCTAAAGTCTTATGGACCAATGTCTTATGGACGCTTTAAACAGGACCAAATGTCTGCTAATTGGGTAACTACCTTCCAGATCCAGATTTAGAACATTTCCACTCTCGCAGAAAATTTCCTCATGCACCTGCCCAATCAGTGCCCACCCACAGAGGTCATCACTCCCTGACTTCTAACTCTATGGATTAGTTTTGATAGTTCTTCAACTTCATATAAATACACTTATACCATAAGAATGTCTGCTGTGTATATATGAATATAGCACACTTTATTAATCCATTCTTCTGGTAGTAATCTTTAAACTATATTACACAAATATAATAGCACTCACCTTTTAAAACCTTCAGCTGTTTCCCATTCTGAGTAGACTCTAATAACCAAGAGGGAAGGGACAATGCTTTCCTCTTCCACTGTTATATTCTTAGTATTACTCCAGGGTGACTGGTTCATAGGAACTTAAAAATATACATTTGGTTAATGAATGCAATAACCAATTTGTTAAAAGAATGCATTGACACTTAACAGGCATTTTCTAAGAATTGGCTTTTTCTCCATTTTTATGAAGATCAAGAAGAATGGGAAACAACTGTATTAATTTTTTGTTTTTGTATTTTTCTCTTGAAGGTGATTTATCTCATCAGAAACCCCAGAGATATTCTCGTGTCTGGTTATTTTTTCTGGAGTGCTTCAAATTTTGCTAAGAGACCAGAGTCACTGGAAGAATATTTTGAATGGTTCATCCAAGGAAATGGTGAGTGAGTGTAAAATATGGAAGCTGGGGGATTGTCAGACCTTTATCAGACCTCATCTTACACCCAACCTGAGATATCTACATCTCACTATCCTGGGAGTATAAGGTTCCATCACCATTGGAACCCAAATTTTCAAGCTCCACATTCTCTCCTGCAGATCATTCTCCCCAAACAGGCTTTTACCTTGCCCCATCGTGAACCATCCTAGCTATGTTCTGAGTCTCCAGTACCTGTCTAAAACTAACACAGAGCACTTGTATTCTCCTCTTCTCTCCTAATTTGTGACTTTCTGAAAATCAGCTTTTCATGGCTTCGTGGATAACACAATCCTGACTTTCCAACATTTTTTAGATGCATCTTTCTAAAACTCCCTTAATCCTCTTGTCCTGTCTGTCTCCAAAATGCATGCATTACTCTAGGATCTCTATACTTTTAATTACACAGGATTTCTAGGCTTTCTCAGATACTTGAAATTTTGTAATTTTTCTCAAAACTATATGATGAGTCCCATATCTCGGCTGTATTTCTGTGATATTTCTCCTTAGCTTCAGCCATGTTTCTCTAACAGCCTATAGGCGTCTTCACTGGAGAGAGACATATATACCTCTAATTCACTATGTTCAAAACTGAACACATTTCTCCCCATATCCCAAACTACTCCCACAGCGGGTTGATCTTATGCAATAAATAAAACCACCTCTCACCCAAGGTTAGCATGATTCTGACATCTCACAAGGGGTCATCTGTTTGCCATTCCACTCCCCCATGCCCCTCACCACTTTCCTTTATCTATTTATTGTCCAAGTCCCACAACCCTGATTAATATCTTCCTTCTGGTCTCAGCTAAAAGGTCTCTGTATTTAGGGAAGTCTTCCTTCTCAATACTACATATACAAGCATCCTTCCCAATCTCTATTCTCTTATCTCTTTTTGTTCTTAGTACTCATCACCAGTGAGTATGTATTCTATTTATTTTTTTATTGCATGTGTCTCCCAACTAAAATGTAAGCTCTTTCTGTTGTTCATTCTTGACCCCAGGTTCTAGAGTGGGGCTTACCACATAGTAAGCAGCTAATACACCTTTGCTAAATAATGAATATTATTTGCCACCCCTCCATTGGTGCTTTGTTAGCCAGAGCCACTGTCACTTCTCACCGAGATTCACATAACAGACTTATTATTGGTGTCCTCACCTCATGTTCTCTGGCCCTTCTAGGCTATGTTGCAATCATCTGTTACATACTGAACAGCTCACATTTCCTGAATTGTTTGCCCTCAGCATAAAGTCCAATCTTCAAAGCCTGGCAGTTGTACTTCTTATTGAAATGAACTCTTTAGCCCGATCTCCCGCTTTCTTTCATGTTATTCTTTCAGAAAAAAAGGAAACAGTGAAACCCTACAGTGGAAGCCCAGACATGAATAGAATACCTCCCTCATCGATGTTATATTTGATCTTGCCATTTGGTGCATAAAGTAGTCTGAATTGTGCTTCACCTGTCACCAGGAGTCCATGAAAGTCCAATCAATAGTGGTGGGTGATGAAGACATCTCCTGTAAACCTCACCACTATCCCAATATCTTGCTTATCTGTGCCTTAAAACTCACACACAGGCCTCTTTCTTATCTAGTCAAGAACCACCAACACCAAAATCTTTATTGTTATCAAGTAATATCAATATCCTGAGTTTTCTTCAGCCTTGCAGAGGTTCTGTCTGAACCCTTTCCCCATACAAATGAAGGAACCTTGGGAATTTAGTTCCCAGGAAATTGTCCTTAGACCCAGGCAACAGGAGTCCCTGCTCTGGACCATACATGATAACAAAGCCTTAGAGGGTCCCCTGCTCTGGACACATTGCCTCCCCAGCAAGGTAAAGAGTCTATAGGATTCCTGGAGCTTGCAACCCTTTCATCACCCATGCTCTGGGAACCTTGAGCCCTAGAATTTCCTATGCAAAAGATTCCAAACCATGCTTTCATGGCCTGTGTGGTCCTCCACTCTAGGTCCCACCTCCCGAGGCAGACCAGACCAGCACCATGAGCACTGCTAGATTAGGTTTGGCCAAGGGGAGAATAAAATGAGTGAACTGTAATTGCTGTTTGCAGGCATCACTGAAGCTATTAGTTTTTTGGTCAATTCTTCTCCCAGCACTTTGTATGTCCAAAGTTAGAAATTAAATGAGGTGTTTCAGGTTTAAGGCTGTTGGGAATAATGTTTCTCTGATACACGTGTGTGTGATTTTCTTTCTGGTTTATAAACCTGAGTGTAGAACTGGTAAGGCATAGCGAATATGAATTTTCAACTTTGAAAAATATCGAGGGGCCACCTGGTGGCGCAGTGGTTTAGTTCGCGCTTGGCAGCCCGGGGTTCGCGAGTTCGGATCCCGGGCGCCCGCGGACGCACTGCCTGTTAGCCATGCCGTGGCGGCATCCCATATAAAGTGGAGGAAGATGGGCACGGATGTTAGCCCAGGGCCAGTCTTCCTCAGCAGAAGGGGGAGGATTGGCAACAGATGTTAGCTCAGGGCTGGTCTTCCCCACAAAAATAATAATAATAATAATAATATCGAACTATTTTCCAGAGTGGTTGTATCAATGTATATTCTCAGAAATAGCATATGAGAGTTCCTGTTACTCCATATCCTCAGTGACACTCATTATTGTCAGTATTTTTATGATTGTCATTATAGTAACTTTACAGAATAATTAGTGGAGAATTGGTACATTTTAGTTAATTTATCTCTTCATTTATAGACATTGTTTATCCCTCCTTTTATCAAAAGTTCTTTTAATGTCTCACATGATCTTTTATGATTTTTTTCTATAAAGAGCTTGCAGCTCTTTTTTAGATGTATTTCATTTCTTGTAGATTAATGACATCTTAAAATTACATTTTCAAGTAGTCTGTGCCTGATTCAGGGATGTAACTTATTTTGTATGTTGATCAGTATTCACCAGTCTGAATGAACTGTCTTCCTAGTATTCATTGTTTCCCTGTAGGTTCTTTCTGATTTTCCATGAAGAATAAATATAACCTTTATGTTATGACTATTATCTTCATTTCTAATACACATATGTTGTCTTTATTTTTTCCTCTCTTGTCTCATTGGCCAGGGCTCTGGGACAATGTTGACTAGAAGTGATGATAGTGGTAATACTTGCCTTGTACTTAATTTTAAAGGTATTTATTTTAAAATGTTATATTTTAACTTTATTGAGAAATATAATTGTATATTTTTAAATGTGATTATTTGATATACATATGTATTATGTAATGTGTACCAAGATCAAGATAATTAACACATCCATCACCTCACATAGTTAAATATTTGTGTGTGTGTGTGTGTGTGTGTGTGGTGACACTGCTTAAATCTACTCTCAACAACTTTCAAGTACATAATGCCAAATTATTAACTATAGTTACCGTACCATACATGGGACCCTCAGAACTTCTTCTTATAACTGAAAATTGGTACCCTTGTGCCTGTATCTCTGTATTTCCTTCTCCCCACATCCCCTGGCAACCACCATTCTATTCCGTTCCTGTGAAATCTGCTTTTTTTGTATCATGTGTATAAGGGATACCATACAGTATTTTTCTTTCTCTGTCTGACTTATTTCACTTAGCATCATGCCCCCAGGTTCATCCATGTTGTCACAAATACCAGGATTTCCTTTGTTTTTATATCTGAGTAATATTCATATATATGCATATTCATGTATATTCATATGAATATAGTAATATTCATATATGTATAACATTTTCTTTACCCATTCATCCATCAAAGGGCATTTAGGTTGTTTCCATATGTTAATTATTGGAAATAATGCTGAAATGAACATGGATATGCAGGTATCTCTTCAAGATACTGATTTCAGTTCCTTCAGATATATACCCAGAAGTGGGATTGCTGGATCACTGGTAGTTCTATTTTTGAGGAACCGTGATGCTGTTTTCCTAATGGCTGTACCGATTTACATTCCGATCACCAGTGTGTAAAAGATTCCCTTTTCTCCACATCCTCACCAACGTTTATTATCTCTTGTCTTTTTGATAATATGCATGCTAAAAAGTGTGATGTGATATCTCATGGTGGCTGTGATTTGCCCTTCCTTGATGATTGGTGATGTTGAGCACATTTTCATATACCTACTGGCCATTTGTTTGCCTTCTTTGAATAAATATCTATTCAGGTCCTTTGCACAGTTTTTAATTGGACTATTTGCTTTTTTTGCTATTGAGTTGTATGAGTTCTTTATGTTTTGGATGTTAACCCCTTATCAGATATATGGTTTGCAACTATTTTTTCCCATTCCGTAGGTTGCCTTTTCAAATTACTGATTGTTTCCATTGCTATGCAAAAGCTTTTTAGTTTTATGTAGTCCCACTTGTTTATTTTAGCTTTTGTTGCCTGTGCTTTTGGTGTCTCATCCAAGAAATCATTGCCAATCCAATGCCATGGATCTTTTCCCTATGTTTTCTTCTAGGAGTTTTATGGTTTCAGGTCTTATATTTCAGTCTTTGATCCATTTCAAGATAATTTTTGTGAGTGGTGTGAGATAGGGGTCCAGATTCATTCTTTTTCATATGGTTATTCAGTTTTCTCAACACCGTTTATTGAAGAAAATATTCTTTTCCCGTTGCGTGTTCTTAGTGCCCTTATCAAAAATTAGTTGACTGTATATGTGTGAGTTTATATCTGGAATCTCTATTCTGTTCCGCTGGTCTCTGTGCCTGTTTTGATTACCATAGCTTTGTAATAATGCTTGAAATCAGAAAGTGTGATGCCTCCAGCTTCATTCTTCTTTCTCAGGATTGCTTTGTCTATTTGGGGGTCTTTGGTGGTTTTATGCAAATTTTAGGAATTTTTTTCTACTTCTGAAAAGACACCATTGCAATCTTGATAAGAAATGCATTGAATCTGTAGATTACTTGGATATTATGGACATTTTCATAATATTAATACTTCCAACCCAAGAACACAGGATATCTTTCCATTAATTTCTGTCTTCTCAATCTCTTTCATCAATGTCTTATAGTTTCTAGTAAACAAGTCTTTCACCTCCTTGGTTAAATTTATTCTTAAGTATTTTATTCCTTCTGTTGTTATTATAAATGGGATTGCTTTCTTAATTCCCCTTTTAAATGATTCATTGTTAGTGTATAGAAACACAACTGTTTTCTGTATGTTGATTTTGTATCCAGGAACTTTACTAAATTCAATTATTAGTTCTACCAGGTTTTTGGGAGTCTTTAGGATTTTTACATATAAGATCATGTCATCTGAAAATAAAGTTAATTTTACTTCTTCCTTTCTGATTTGGAATTTTCTTGACTAATTGCTGTCACTAGGACTTCTGGAACTGTATTAAATAGAAATGACAAGAGTGGACATCCTCGTCTTTTTCCTGATCTTAGAGGAAAGGCTTTTAACTTTTCACCATTGAGTATAGTATTAGCTGTGGGCTTCTCCTATATGATCTTTATTATGATAAGTAACATTCCTTTTATACCTGATTTGTTCATGGTTTTTATCGTGAGAATGTTGAATTTTGTCAAATGCCTTTTCTGCATCTACTGAAATTCTCATATGATGTTTATCCTTCCTTCTGTTAATGTGGTGTATCACATTAATGATTTGCATATAGTGAAACATCCTTGCATCCCATGGTGTATGATCATTTTAATGTGCTCTTCAGTTCACCTTGCTAATATTTTGTTGAAGATTTTTGCATCTGTGTTCATGGAATATTGGTCTGTAGTTTTCTTTTCTTGTAGTGTCCTTATCTGGCTTTGGTATCCAAGTAATGCTGGCCTCATAAAATGAGTTTGGGAGTGTTCCCTCTTCAATTTTTTGGAAGTTTGAGGGAATTGGTTTTAATTCTTCCTTAAATATTTGTTAGAATTTACCTGGAAACCATTTGGTCCTGGGCTTTTCTTTGTTGGGAGATTTGATTACTGATTCAATCTAACTACTTTTTACTGAATTATTCAGATTGTCTATTTCCTCATGATTCAGTCTTGGTAGGTTGTATGTTTCTAGGAATTTATCCATTTCTTCTAGGTTATTCAAATTTTTAGCATATAATTTTTCACAGTAGTCTATTATGATCCTTTGTATTTCTTTAGCAGCAGTTGTAGTAGCTCTTCTTTCATCTTTTATTTATTTGAGTCTGTTCTGTTTTTTCTTACTCTGGCTAAAGGTTTGTCAATTTTATCTTTTTAAAAAACAAGCTCTTATTTTTGTTAATCTATTCTATTGTTTTCTTGTCTCTGTTTCTTTTTTTTTTTTTTTTTTTTTTTTCTGCTCTGACATTTGTTATTTCCTTACTTCTGCTAACTTTGACCTTAGTTTGATTTTCTCTTTCTAGTTCCTTGAGGTGTGAAGTTAAATTGTTTCTTGACATCTTTTTTTTCTTAATGTAGGTTTTTATAGCTATAAAACTCCCTCTTAGAACTGCTTTTGCTGCAACCTGTAAGTCTGATATGTCATGCTTTCATTTTGTTTGTTTGTTTTGGCTTCCTTTTTAAGTTCCTCTTTGACTCATTGGTTGTTCCACTCTCCTTGATCCACTTTGTTTATTCATAGAGTATAACTTAGATAAGTTCTCTCCTAAAAATAAAGTAGTAAATTCTCTCAGTATTTTCCTGAAAATGTCTTTCTTTTATGCTCATTCTTGAATGATAGTTTAACTAAGTAGAATTCTCAGCTGATAATTAATTTCCCACTACACTTTGGAGTTAAGAAGGGCTCAGGCATGGTAGACAGACCTTAAAAAGAATAAAAAGTTAATACATGGGGGATAGAGTGAGAAGACTTATCTCCCTAGAATATAATACAAAATATAGAGAAAGGCAATTTTCAAGGAAACATGTCTTAGAATTTCCTTCATTGATGAAATCTCAGTTTGAAGAACCACACCAGCCTCACAAAGGATTATTACAAATAATAGTGGGAACTACCTATCAACCAAAAATTCTAAACACTGAACAGATTAGGGGCAATAAGAATACCACACCTCAGGTTACATGGCTCTCTGGACAGGATCTCCTTAGAGATCCTTGAAAACTGGCACAGAGCCTGCTACAAAGGAACAAGGCTCATTACAGGGTAAATGCATGATGAGGGATAATTGTTTTCCATCTTTACTCTCATTTGTTCAGCAAATAGTTAGGACAGGCCTAAATGTGCCAGACATTGTGCTATTAATTGTGCCCACAAGAGTAAACATAATAGATGGATCCCTGTGTTCATAGACTTTTTAAATACTCCCTCTTTCTGCCTCCCCAAAATGCAGTGCTGTATGGATCCTGGTTTGACCACACGCGTGGCTGGATGCCCATGAAAGGGAAGGAGAACTTCCTGATACTGAGTTATGAACAGCTGAAACGGGTAATTATGGTTCTTATGGTTAGCACTCACCCTCTCTCCACCATCTTCACTCCTCTAACTTCCCTCCATTCCTCTGTGTCTCTATTCCACCTTCTCAGTCAAAGTTTAGCCTTGTGAAGGGTTGTTAGGAGTGAGAATAGCTCCCTGTCTTCATTGCCCTACTTCTGGTTGACAATAGCCAAGCTCCATGATCTCTTTCTCCATGTGTTTATCTTTGTTTCATCTTACAACATCTAAAGATGTTTTTTCATAAGTACAATGACTTACGCTCACACTGACAATGGTTCTAAAATTTCTAGGGGTAGGACACATGATGCTGCTGACAATCTAGTGGTGGGAGGGGACTGAGGAAGGAGATGGGTCTGGGTTAAAAAAGTCTGGTTCCGGAGATATGTCCAACTGCCTGACACCCCAGATTGGCTGATAGAAGAAAGATGAAGTCATGAAATCAGTCTGTGTAATTATTCTGACAGGCCAGGTACTAGACTGAACAGTGATGGGCAAGAAAAGCTGTCAAATGATGCTCAAAACCAGGAAGGGGGATTAGACCATTAGAAGAACTTTACCTATTAGTGGTATCCCAGAGAAAAGAAACAATAATGCAAACACAGGCTTTTGCTTCTGAGAAAAAACTCATTTCCCATCCTCTTCTGGCTATTTCTGTCCAACCCCATGTGACCTCCACCTGAATTTCTTTTTTACCAAGAAGTCTTTTGTAATGAGTTTAATTCCTTCAGGTACATTACCTTCCAGTAATTATGTTTTCAAGCTGCAAAATAAACCTTTATTGGAGTAATTTCTACAGTTGTGTGTCTTCTGCTTAGATCAATAGGGGCTCAGGGAATAAAGAAACACTTTTAAAGCATTATAGCTCTAAGAAGAAGGTCTATGATTCAAAGCAAAGTTTTTCTGGTTATAAGTCATTGTCTTCAAATAATCTCCCAAGATCATGTGTCAAGTACTAATTACTAAAATGATCTATAATAAGATGTTGTGAAACTTTGTGTTGTTTAAATGTTAGTTATGTAAAACAGGATTAATTGATGGCACAGCCAGGATTTGAAGTCAATCCCTCCAATCTTTGTGAAGTTCCTGAACCTCTCCTTGCTTAATCCTGATCACAACTGGCTAGAAGCCTTTCTATAAGTCTGTTTAGAAAACTCAGGCCCTGTGTTTAGTGTTAAGGCATCCTGAACTCAGCTATATGGGAAATCCATGTGGATCCTGCATCTTTGTATCCTTTGTGCTCCTTCCTCTTTAACTTTTCCCTTGCTTCCTCCTAGTCACATACAACCAATCACTTCTTCTCATGTTGCTCCTCTTTCTCCCCACCCCCTTCTCCTCACATTGTTGTTTCCTCTTCTCACCTCCTTTTTCGTGTTCTTTCTCCTCCACCCTCTCTCTTGTTTTTCCTTCTTCTAGGACACAAGAAGCACTGTAGAGAAGATCTGCCAATTCCTGGGCAAGAAATTAGAACCAGAAGAATTGAATTCAGTCCTCCTGAATAGCTCCTTTCAGGTCATGAAAGAAAACAAGATGTCCGACTTCACCCTCCTGTGTGGTCATTATTTCAGTGAGGAGAGTGGAATACTTCTGAGAAAAGGTAAAAGAAAATTCTCTGCCTTCAAACTGTATCAGAATATGTGGAGGGCATTCTGGTGCTCACAGTAGGACACTAACAGTTGGGACTAGGGAGTGTTTGACTTTATCAACTCCAATTTCTCATCACCCAGAGAACTTCTCAGGTGCCCTTATCAGGGAGTCTCTTTTCATAGCACTGATGGGGGCTGAAGGCACTTGGAGGATGTTGACTAGGCCTGCAATGGTCATCTGACTTATCCAAGGTCATTCAGATTCTCTCTCCTCAGAATTTGACATGGGCTGTATCCATTCTATAAACACTGACCAGGTTAATTTCGCTACTCCTGCCAACTTGCCATCTGGGATTGACCTGGAAATGAGGACAGCATTGAGGATGGTCATGTTGGTGCTATACCACTGGTGATTTAGCATAGAGAACTATCCTGAACAAAGAAATGTATAAAGAATGACTCAGCTGAAAAAAGGAGAGGAGATACTTTTCACTTAGCTGACAGCCTGATTGTCAGGACCCCTGTGGTGAAAGATTAATCATGTCCATGTCCTTGGGTTCAAGATGAATGAAGAGTGTCTACTGCATGGAGTAGGAGCTTAATTTCCCAGAACTCCATAGTTGCAATACATCCAGGATGGTGATCCATGGAAGGAAGAAATTAAATGATTCAAAATACCTCAAGGGGCCGGCCCGGTGGCACAGCGGTTTAGTCCGCGCTTGGCAGCCTGGGGTTCGCAGGTTCCGATCCCGGGCGCCCGCCGACGCACTGCCTGTCAGCCACGCCATGGCGACGTCCCATATAAAAAAGTAGAGGAAGATGGGCACGGATGTTAGCCCAGGGCCAGTCTTCCTCAGCAAAAAGAGGAGGATTGGCAACGGATGTTAGCTCAGGGTTGGTCTTCCCCACAAAAAAAGAAAAAAAAAAAAAGACCTCAAGCAGGAGGCAGCTGTCATGCAGGGCAGGAGGGTGGGGACCACTGCTCCACTGGGCCCGGAGATCAGACCATCAAGACAAGAGGCTCATTCTCGATCCTTAAAATCTCATGGAATTTGCCCTGCTAGGTTTTGGATTTGCCTGGGACCTGTGGTCACTTTCTTCTTTCTGAGTTCTCCCATTTGGAATACAAATATCTACCTTATGCCTTTCCTACCATTGTATTTTGGAAGCAGGTAATCTGTTACACAGGTCACAGCTGGAGAGGAATCTTGCCTCAATATGAATGCTACCTTGAGTCTCACCCATGCCTGATTTCCATGATATTTAGCTGACTTTTGGACTTAAAGTTGATGTTGGAATGGGTTTAGACTTCTGGGCAGCTGGGATAGGTGAGGGTATTTTGCATGTGAGAAGGACATGAATTGGGGTTGGGGAGGCCCAAAGTATTATAGGCTGAATTATGTCTCCCCAAAATTCACATGTTGAATTCCTAACCCCTAGTACCTCAGAATGTAACTGTATTTAGGGATAAGGTCTTTAAAGAGGTAATTAAGTCAAAATGAGGTCTTCAGGGTGGGCCTTAATCCATATGACTGGTGTCTTTATAAGAAGAGGAAATTGGGACACAAGAATACACGAACACAGGGCCGCCCAGTGGTGCAGCGGTTTAGTCCATGCTTGGCAGCCCGGGGTTCGCAGGTTCGGATCCCGGGCACCTGCTGATGCACTGCTTGTCAACCACGCCATGGTGGTATCCCATATAAAGTAGAGGAAGATGGGCACAGATCTTAGCCCAGGGCCAGTCTTCCTCAGCAAAAAGAGGAGGATTGGTGATGGATGTTAGCTCAGGGCTGGTCTTCCTCACACACACAAAAAAAGAATACATGAACACAAAGAGAAGATCATGTGAAGACTGCCATCCACACGTCAAAGAGAGAAGCATCCAGAAGAAGCCAACCTTGCTGACACCTGGATCCTGGACTTCTAGCCTCTGGACTATGAGAAAATAAATTTCTGTTGTTTAAAAAAACAACCTCTAGCATCTCAGCCTTGACACTTTATTCACTAGAGGTAAAAGGAATCCCTGGCATACAGAGATTGTCCATTCTTAGATTTCCTTTCATGCATCAGGGTTTGGCAGATTTTAAATTTTATACTTGTGTACAGTGTTTGTGTGAAAAGGCTACAATGACAAAAGATGATTGCTTAAGAGAGAAAGGCAATGGGAATTAACAACCCAGATTTTTGGCAGGGACAAAGTAGAGTGGATGCATCAAATTTGGTGCATAATTCAATGAGTACACCCACTATTTCTTCTTGTCTAGGATGACTCCTCCAGAAGGCAACCATATTGGATTTCAACCTTTTCCAATTAGTCATGGATTTGTTACAGGATGCAGAGAGTTGAGAGGAATAGATACAATAATGATAAGAACAGTTAAAGCTACAGTGTGATTATTATTGCTAAGCTGGCGATCTGACTCCACATGTAGCTTGTAATTGAATCATCACAACAATCTCATGGGGTATTATTTTCCTCAGAAAAGTATGATAACTGATGCTGCTAGTGAAACACAAATCTCTTTGAAAACTGGATCCCTGATGCTAGGGACTAAACATAACCATCATGGTTTAGGACTTCAATATTCTAGGACAAAGTAGACTAGGAATGGATGAGTGGGTGAAAGAAAGAAAAAGAATAGGATGAAAAGGAATAATATCCTTCTCTGTCCCAGATCTGATCTGTGTTCTTTCTTTCATCTGAAAGGTGCATACAGGTCCAACATTAATTTTAAAATTAATTATACCAATTATAATTCAACAATTTGTTATATATTATGGCGTAATGAAAATCCATATCAAATGTGGGCTGTTTCTGGTCAAGGGCTGTACTGTTCCACCTAGTTTCACAATGTTTGGGACACTTTTCTGCTCAAGACACAAGAAGACTTTTATTGTCCCTCGAGGGCTACACTTAGGAGAGTCCTGGATGTTGAAGTCTCCATTAGTGGTGACCTATCTGATTTTCAGATAAAAGCAATAGTTTCCCCTAATCGATTGTGGTTATTACTATCTTTGATGATTTTTATTCTAAAGGATGATGCCTGGCATGCATTAGACATTCTAAGACTTTTGTTGAATAAACGGAAGGAACAACTAATAAAAAATAATATAATAATTAATTAAAGAAATGTGGCATAAAGTATAATAATCAATGACCTGGTGACACTTTGGCCTTCCTATTATGACATATCTAAACATATTACACGTCAGAATGGTTGACGTACAGCTGTTAACACTAGAACAGTAAACATCTTAAGTATGACCTGAAGCTCTAATGGACCTTATCCAAAACTTGACATCATTCAGCCATCATTAATACGGTGCTTCACAGATTTTTTTTAAAGGTGTCTTCACACCCAAGATGTTATGGGCTGAACTGTGTCCCCACAAAATCCGTATGTGAAGCCCTAACCTCCAGTACCTCAGAATGTGAGTATATTCGGAGAGAGGGTCTTTACAGAATTAATTAAGTTAAAATGAGGTCATTGGAGTGGGCTGTAATCCAACATGACTGGTGTCCTTAAAAGAAGAGGAAATTTGGATATAGACGCATACAGGTGAATGATGATGTGAAGACATAAAAGAAGACAGCCAAAGAGAGAGGCCTGGAATAGATCTTTCCTTCATGGCCTCAGAAGGAACCAACTCTGTCAACACCTTGACCTCTGACTTCTGACCTCCAGAACTATGAGAAAATACATTTCTGTTGTCAAAGCCACCCAGTCTGTGGTGCCTGGTTACAGCAGCCCCAGAAAACTAACACACAAGAGTTTGGGGAGAGTTTTAAGAAACAAGGACTAAGGAGAAAAATAAACAGAAATTAACATTAAAATTTTTTCTAGGATTTTGAAAATAGTAGGATTTAGAACTTGAGGCCCCTGCATAGAAACATTAGATTCTCTCATGTAGACTAATGTTTAATAGGAGGCTGCCATATTGAATTTACAGAGACTCTGGTGCCTCGAGAGCTCTTTCTGGCTTCCCCAAAGTCAGGTGTGTTATGGATGATACAGGAGCCTAAGAAATCAATAACAATAAAAATTCTCCTAAATATGAGGATAATGATGAGCATGGGAGTAACAGTGGATGTTTCTAGGCACCAATTTATATTTGACATTCTGTTATACACTTCTATACATAGAGTTAAGAGTATGTAATTTATATTTTTACATAGTAATTTATATACAATAACATTCTTTTATATATTAATTTAATGTATTAATTTAGTTAATATATGAATATAATACATAAGTATTAATTTAGATGATATAGAAATAATAATATAAGTGTATAATTAAGAGTATGGCTTCTGATGATAAAATCTTTGGCTTCAAATCCACAGCCATTGCTTTCTAACTCTGTAACCTCTCCAAGTCTTTCTTCATCATCTGTAAAATGGAGATAATAATAGTTCATTCCTCATTCTTTTAGTCACCCTTTCAAGAAATATTTGAGTACATACTGGGTGTTTATGACTCTTTGAAACACTAAGTCTTTGGCAATTTAAAAAGAAAAGCTTGTGAATTTCTAAAACTTACATATATTGGAGCTACATGCCATAAACAAACTCACACACACAGAAAAGAAATACATATAGCATATCATACGTGATAAGTGTTATGAAGTAAAATATAGCAAAGATAGGGATTTACAGTTTTGAAGTGGGTGGTGAGAGAGAACCTCACTGAGAAGATGCATTGGAGTAAAGATGTCAAAGAAGCAAATCAGCAAGACATAGATGTATCTGAGAGAACGGCATTCCAGGAAGAAGGGGCAGGAAATGCAAATAGCCTGAGGAGGGGGAATGTTTGAGACAGAAACAGAAGACTCATTGTGAGGGGGTTAGAGTGAGCAAGTGGATGGTCCTAGGAGAGGGAGTCAGAGAAATGACACGGACCAGATCACCTGAAGCCATAAGCACTTTCACTGAATGAATCCAGAACTCCTTGCAGAATTTGAGCAGGAAAGGACATGATCTGGCTTAGCTTCTCAAGGAATCAAGATGGCTGCCATACTGAGAATAACTTATAAAGGAGAAAGATCAAAAACAGAGAGACTAGTCATAAGTCTAATACAATAATCCAGGTGAGACATGATGTTGGCTTGGGCCAAGGTGGTAGAAATAGAAGTGGTGAGAAGTGGCAAGATTCTGGATGTATCAGAGGATATGGCCACAGTATTGCCAATGAATTGTATATAGGATGAGTTGGAAGAGAGAAGAATATAGGAAATCATTTCCAGGGAGATGGAAGTGTAAATGAGTATGATTGCCAGGAAGTATAAAGGCCCAAAAATGAGCCATTGGTCATTCTGCTCTATTAGCTACAATTTCCATGTCAAGTGGACAGAAGGACTAGATCCAGGAGGGGATGTGTTGGAGTCTTGAGACCTACCCCCAGATCTGATCTGAGTCTCTATTTCATGTTTGTCAGGCATTTCTGGGGACTGGAAAAATTACTTCACAGTGGCCCAAGCTGAAGTCTTTGATGAAATATTCCGGGAGAAGATGGCAGATCTTCCTCAAGAGCTGTTCCCATGGGAATAATGTTCAAAAACGTCTGTATCTTATGTGAATATTGATATTTGTTTCTTATCCTTGTACATGTGCATGACTGGGGGTAATTGCATCAAACCTGTATTTCATCCTGGAACCTCAAATTATCAAATCCTTTCATCTTTGAGGACTTGACTGTTAAAAATTACCAAGGTACCCCTAATTTACTTTGTGGCATCCAGCTTTTAAAAAATGTTTGTAACACTTCATACATACAGAATGATACAGAAATAAAATAATATATATTATTATATATAAATATATATATTTATATATATATCAAAATATATCAAAAAATTTTAAGGAAATTAAGAAGCTTTTCAGACTCGTTTTCTTTCAATTGTCTGTACCTCCACAACTTATTAATATTCTGACCTTAATGTGTATGATTCCCAAACTAATATTATTCTCTATGTGGTGTTTGACCATAAACAATATAAGGTATTTATGGAGGCTTTTAAAACTTAGATAAATGGCTTATGGTATAATGCATTCATCAACTTACATTTCCACTCAGTATTTTCTATTTAGCTTTCATCCATGTTGTTATATAAGTATTTCAGTATTTATTATTGAGACTTATAATGTAGTGACCAATTCTCCCGTGGATGAATTTGGATTTCTCCCCACCAGTGTTTCCCTGTTTAAATCACTGCCTTGGCCTAACATATGATCTATCCTGGAAAATATTCCATGTGCACTTGAAAAGAATGTGTATTCTGCTGCTTTTGGATACAATATTCTGTAAATATCTGTTAAGTCCATCTGGTCTAATATGTAGTGTAATTCCAACATTCCCTTGCTGATCTTCTGTATGGTTGATCTAGCCATTGTTGAAAGTGGGATATTGAAATCCCCTATTATTATTGTATTACTCTCTATTTCTCCCTTCAGATATGTTAATATTTGCTTTATAGATTTAGGTGCTCCTGTATTGGGTGCATAAGTATTTACAAAGTTATATCCTCTTGTTGGATAGTCCCCCTTATATAACGACGTTCTTTGTCTCTTATTACAGCCTGTCTTAAAGCTATTTTGCTGATATAAGTGTAGTTACCACTGCTTTCTTTTGGTCTCCACTTGAATAATAAAGTCTTAATAAATTTAACAAGATTTAAATCATATCAAGCATCTTTTCCAAACACAGTGGTATGAAACTAAAAATCAGCTATAAGAAGAAAAACTAGAAAGTTTACAAAGTGGAGATTAAACAACATGGTACTGAACAACCTGTGGGTCAAAGAAGAAATCAAAAGGGAAATAAAAAATATCTAGAGACAAGTAAAATTGGAAATCCGACATACCAAATCTTACAGGATGCAGCAAAAGCAGTTCTAAGAAGGAAGTTTATATCTATAAAGGCCTACACTAAGAAATAAGAAAGATCTCAATAAACAACCTAACTTTACTCCTCAAGAAACTAGAGAAAGAAGAACAACTAAGCCCAAAGTTAGTAAAAGGAAGGAAATAAATATTAGAGTGGATAAATGAAAAACGTACTAAAATTTTTGTCCAATAAAAAAGATCAAAGAAACTAAAAGCTAATTTTTTGAAAAGAGAAACACAATAGACAAACTTTTAGCTAGACTCACCAAGAAAAAAAAAGAGGATTCACTTCAATAAAACTGGAAATGAAAGAAGAGACATTACAAATGATACCACGGAAATACAAAGCATCAGAAATTACCAAGGAAATACAAACCGCTGCCCAGTGGTGCAGCGGTTTAGTTCGTGCTTTGGCAGCCCGGGATTCTCAGGTTCGGATCCCAGGCGCCCGCCAACGCACTGCTTGTCAGCCATGCTGTGGCGGCGTCCCATATAAAGTAGAGGAAGATGGGCACGGATGTTAGCCCAGAGCCGGTCTTCCTCAGCAAAAAAGAGGAGCATTAGCAACGAATGTTAGCTCAGAGATGGTCTTCTTCACAGAAAAAAAAAAAAGAAATACAAAGGATCATAAGAGACTTCTAGGAACAATAAAATGCCAAGAAATTGGACAACCTAGAAGAAATGGATAAATTCCTAGAAACATACAACATACCAAGATTGAATCATGAAGCTATAGATAATTTGAACAGACTAACTACTAGTAAGGAGCTTAATCAATAATCAAAAATCTCCCAATAAACAAAGCAGAGGACCAGATGGCTTCACTCATGAATTCAACCAAACATTTAAAGAGAATTAAGCCAGCCCTCCTCAAACTCTTTCAAAAAATTGAAGAGTAGGGAACACTCCCAAACTCATTTGATGAGGCCGGCATTATCCTGATACCAAAATCAAATAAGGACACTTCAAGAAAAGAAAATTACAGGCCAATATCCCTGCTGAACATAGATGCAAAATTCCTCAACATATGTTAGCAAAACAAATTCAGCAGTGCATTAAAATGATCATACTCAATGATCAAGTTCAATTTATTCCATAATACAAGCATGGTTCAACATCCACAAATCAATCAATGTGATATATCACACAAACAAAATGAACAATCAAAATCATATGGCCATCTCAATAGATGCAGAAAAAGTATTTGACAAAATTCAAAATCGATTCATGATAAAAACTCTCAACAAATTGGATATAGATGGAACATACCTCAACATAATAAAAGCCATATATGACAAACCCACAGCTAACATCACACTCAATGGTGAAAAGCTGGAACGTTTCCTTTAAGATCAGGAACAAGACAGAGATGCCCACTCTCACCACTTTTATCCAACATGGTATTGGAAGTCCTAGCCATGGAAATCAGACAAGAAAAAGAAATAAAAGGCATCCAAACTGGAAAGGAAGAAGTAAAACTGTCTCTGTTTGCAGATGACATGTTATTATATACAGAAAACCCTAAAAACTCAACCAAAAAACTGTTAGAAGTAATCAACAAACTCAGTAAAGTTGCAGGATATAAAAACAACACACAAAAATCAGTTGTGTTTCTATACACTAACAATGAACTGTCAGAGGAGAAATTAAGACAACAATCCTATTTACAATTTCTCAAAAAGAATAAAATACCTAGGAATAAATGTAACCATGGAGGTGAAAGATCTGTACACTGAGAGCTATAACACATTGATGAAATAAAATTAAAGAAGATGCAAATGAATGGAAACATATTCCATGCTCATGGATTGGAAGAATCAATATTGTTCAAATGTCCATACTACCCAAAGCAATCTACAGATTCAAGGCAATCTATACGAAAATTCCAAAGGTATTTTTCACAGAAATAGGAAAAACACTTCTAAAATTTGTATGAAACCTCAAAAGAGCCTGAATAGCCAAAGCAATCTTGAGAAGGAAGAACAAAGCTGAACGTATCCTACTTCCTGATTTCAAACAATATTACAAAGCTATAGTGATCAAAATAGTATGACATTGGCATAGAAATAAACAACCTGGATAAATGGAACAGAATAGAGAGCCCAGAAATAATAGAGAGGCTTGTGCATCTATGGACAGTTAAATCATGACAAAGGAATCAAGAATATACGATGGGGAAAGGATAATCTCTTCAATAAATTGTGTTGGTAAAACTGGACAGCCACATGCAAAAGAATGAAACTGGACTTCTGTCGTAAATCATACACAAAAATCAACTCAAAATGGACTAAAGATTTGAACATAAGCTCTGAAACCATAAAACTCCTAGAAGAGAGGCCAGCCCCGTGGTGTAGCGGTTAAGTTCGCACGCTCTGCTTTGACGGCCCAGGGTTCACAGGTTCGGATCCTGGGTGCGGACTGATGCACCGCTTGTCAAGCCATGCTGTGGGGGTGTCCCATTTAAGGTAGAGGAAGATGGGTAGGGATGTTAGCCCAAGGCCAGTCTTCTTCAGCAAAAAGAGGAGGATTGGCAACGGATGTTAGCTCAGGGCTAGCCTCCTTCCAAAAAAAAAAAAAAACTCCTAGAGGGAATGATCCTTGCATCAGTCTTGCCAATGATTTTTTGGATTTCACACCAACAGTAAAGGCAATAAAGGGAAAAATAAACAAGTGGGATTACATCAAACTAAAAAGCTTCTGCACAGCAAAGGATAACGTCAGCAAAATGAAAAGGCAACCTATGGAATGGGAGAAAATATTTGCAAATTATATATGTGATAAGAGATTAATATCCAAAATATATAAAGAACTCATACAATTCAGTATCAAACAACAAAAAATCTGATTGAAAACTGGGCAGAGGATCTCAATAGACATTTTTCCAAAGAAGACATGCAAATGTGCAACAGATACATGAAAAGGTGTTCAACGTCATTAATCATCAGGAAATGCAAATCACAACCACAATGAGCTCTCACCTCAAACCTATTAGGGTGCCTATTATCAAAAAAACTTAAAACATAACAAATGTTTTCGAGAATGTGGAGAAATTGGAACCCTGGTACATTGTTGGTGGGAATGTAAATTGGTGCAGCTACTATGGAAAACAGTATGGAGTTTCCTCAAAAAATTAAAAATAGAACTACTATATGATCCAGCAGTTCCACTGCTGGGTATTTATCCAAAAGGAGTGCAATCAGGATCTCAAAGAGATATCTGATTTCTCTTTGATTAATGCTGCACCCAAATGTTCATGCAGCATTATTCTCAATAGCCAAAACACGTAAACAACGTAAATGTCCATCGACAAATGAGTGGATAAAGACGTGGTCTATACAAATGATGGAATATTACTGAGCCATAAAGAAGAAGGAAATTCTGCCATTTGAAACATGAATGAACCTAGAGGACATTACACTAAGTGAAATATGCCAGACAGAAGGACAAATATGGGGTGATTCCATTTATATGAAGTATCTAAAATCGTCAAACTAATAAAGAGAGAGAGAGTAAAATGGTAGTTGCCAGAGATCAAGAGGGAAAAGGAAATAGGGTGTTTCTGTGCATTGAGTACAAAGTTTCAGTTATACAAGATGAGTAAGTTCTAGAGATTTGCTATGCAATATTGTGCCTGTACAACAAAACCGTATTGTGCATTTACAAATTAGTTAAGAGGGTACACCTCATGTTAAATGTTCATACCACAAAAAAACATTAATTAATTTTATAAAATAAGTAGACATTCTTTTTTTTAAAAAATGAAAATAACTTCTACTTCAAGAAGGTAGAGAAAGAGGGACAAAATAAACCCAAGCAAACAGAAGGAAAGAAATAATCAAGATTAGAGCAGAATTTGATAATTTTGAAAACAGAAAACCAATAGAGAAATCAATGAAACAAAGCTGGTACTTTGAAAAAAATAAACTTGATAAAACTTTATCAAGACTTATTGGGAGAGAGGCCAGCCAGGGGGTGTAGTGGTTACATTCACGCGCTCCAGTTTGGTGGCCCAGGGTTTGCAGGTTCAGATCCCAGGCATGGACTGACGCACCACTTGTCAAGCCATGCTGTGGTGGTGTCCCATATAAAGTAGAGGAAGATGGGCATGGATGTTAGCCCAGGGCCAATCTTCCTCAGCAAAAAAGAGGAGGATTGGCAATGGAGATTAGCTCACGGCCAGTCTCTCCCCTCCCCCCCAAAAAAAAGAATTATTGGGAGAGAAAGAAAACACATAGTTATCAACATTAGGGAGAAATGACCAGAACCCACAGACATTTAAAAACTAATAAGGGAGTGCTATGAGCAACTATGTACATAAATTCAACAATTTATATTAAATGGACCCTTTCCTCGAAAAACACAAACTGCCAAATGTCATCCAAGATGAAACAGATAATATGACTAGTCCTATAACTAATAAAGAAATTGGATTCATAGCTTAATATCTTCTGAAAAAGAAATCTCCAGGCCTAGATGATTTTATCAGTGAATTCTACCAAGTACTTAAGGAAAAATAAGACCAGTTCTACACGTTTTGTTCCAGAATAGAGAAGAGGATAAACACCTCTCAACTCGTTTTCTGAGACCAGCATTATCCTGACACTAACAACAGAAAACACTAGAAAGAAAGAAAACTACAGACCAATATTGGGGATTTTTTTAACTTTCGTTTTTGTTTATTTGAGGAAGATTGGCCCTGCGCTAACACCTGTTGCCAATCTTCCTCTTTTTCTTTTTTCTCCCCAAAGCCCCAGGACATACTTATGTATCATAGTTGCAGAGTTGTAGCTCTTCTATGTGGGACGCCGCCTCAGCATGGCTGGATGAGCGGTGAGTAGGTCCACACCCAGGATCCAAACCGGCCAACCCCGGGCCACCAAAGTGAAACGCGTGAACTTGACCACTAAGCCACTGGGCCGGCCCTAGAGACCAATATTGTTTATAAGCACAAATGCAGAAATTCTCAACTAAATTTTAGAAAATTGGATCCAGCAATATACATAAAGAATAATAAGTCATGACTAAGTGGGATTTCTCCCAAGAAGGCAATGTTGACTCAATATCCAAAAATCAATGTAATCCACTATACCAGCAGACTAAAGTAGAAAAATCACATAAACATATCTAGTGATACACAAAAATCATTTAACCAAATTCAACATACATTCTTGATAAAAAGAACTTTCAGCAAAGTAAGAATACAAGGAACTTCCTGTCCCTAATAAAGGCATCTGCAAACACCCATGACTAACATCCCACGTCATAGTGACAGACTGAATGCTTCCTCCCCAAGACTGGAAACCAGGCGAGGATGTGCATGATCACCTCTCCTATTCACCCACATCCTGGAAGTCTGAGTCAATGCAATAAGGCAGGAAAAGGAAAGAAAAGTCACACAGTTTGGAAAAGTAGAACTAAAACTGTCCCTATTTGCAGACGTCATAGGATCTACCACAACAGCAACAAAAACCAAACTCCTGGAGCTAGCAAGTGAATTTAGCAAGATTGTAGGATGCAAGAGTGATGCATCAAAATTAACTGTACTTCAATATAGTAGCAAAGTATAATTGGAAACTGAAATTTTTAAATCTCATTTATTACAGCGCCTCACAAAAGAAAATTCAGGCATAAATAAAATGTGGACAGGATCTGTATGCTTATAACCACAAAATACTGATGAAAGAAGTCAAAGAAGGTCTGAATATATAAGGAAACATACTATGTTTGTGGTTTGACTCAACATAGTAAAGATGTCAGTTCTCCACAAATCCAGCTAAAGATTTAACCCAACCACAGTCAAAATCCCAAGAGTATTTTTGGGAAATCCCTACAGTACTCTTTGTAGATACACACAAGATGATTGTAAAATTTGTATGGAAAGGCAAAGGAACTGAAATACCTTAAACAATTTTGAAAAAGAAGAATAAAGTTGGAGGAGTTATACTCCCTGCTTTTAAGACCTACTATGAAGCTGCAGTAGTACACTGTGACACAAAGATAATGGGACAGAACAGAGAATCCAGAAATAGAGCCACACAAATATGATCAATTGCTTTTGAGCAAAGGTGCAAACCCAAGTAAATGGAGACAGGATATATTCCTTTCAACAAATGGTGATGTTACAAATGAGCTCAGACCTAAACTTCACACATTGTAAAAAAAAAAATAGTTCAAAATGGATCATAAATTTAAATATAAATCATAAAACTATAATTTTTAGAAAAAATGTTTTTTAAAAATCCTCAGGACTCAGGGTTAGGCAACGAGTTCTTAGACTTGACATCAAAAGCATGACCCATAAAAGAAAAGTGAGAAACCAGACTTCATAAAAAGTTTTCAAGTTTTGCTCTGTGAAAGACCTTGTTAAGAGAATGAAACGACAACAGATGGGGGAAAATATTTGTAAAAACATATCCGGCAAAGGACATATTCCAGAATATATAAAGAATTGTCAAAACTCAGCAGTAAGAAGCAACTTTTTTTTTTAATGAGGAAAACATTTGAACAAACACTTCATCAAAGAGAATATAAAGATGGCAAATAAGCATATGAGAAGATGTTTAGCATCATTAGCCCTTAGGGAAATAAAATATTAAAGCCACAATAAGACACTAAAGGAAAAATACTAAAAGGAAATGACTAAAAGAAAAATACTCACATGACCTAGTGCTGGCAGGGATGGAAGCAGCCGAATCACTTAGGCACTGCTGGTGACTCAGTCCATCGGGGCTGCTATAACAAAGCGCCGTAGACGAAGTGGCTTATAAACCACAGTATATATTTATTTCTCATGGATCTGGAGGCTGGAAGTCTAAAATCAGGTGCCAGGTATCAGGTGAGGTCCCTCTTCTGGGTGGCCGACTTCTGCCTGCATCTGAACAGGGCGGAAGGGGGGTGCTGCTCTCTGGGGTCTCTCTTGTCAGGGCGCTAATCCCATTCATGAGGGCTTCACCTCCCTCTCATGACCTAGTCTCCTCCCAAAGGCCCCACCTCCTAATGCTGTCCCCTAATAGGTTTTCAACCTAAGAATTATGGGGACACAAACATTCAGACTACAAGACTGGTAGAAATGCAAAACTGTGAGTCACTTGGAAAACAGGCAGGTTTTATAAAGTTTTGTCTTCTTTATAAATCAAGTTGCAGCAACATTTTTGTCTGGCTTCCTTTACTCATCATTATGCCCATGAGATTCCCACTCACATTCAGTATTTCAACGGCAGAATGCACCAAAACTTATTCTATCCGTTATATTGTTGGTGGGCATTTGGGAAGTTTATAGCTTGGACTTATGATCCTGGATGCACCTGTGAATGTGCCTTTTTGTGTGTCTCTTGGTGAACATTTCTTTTGCAAATACACCCAGGACTGGCATTGCCAGATCACAAGATGTGTGTGCTTGAGGATTTAGTAGCTGCTGCCAAATGTTTTCCAAAGGGCTTGTTCAAATTTTAATTTCCACCAGCCGTGGTTCCAAATCCTTGCAAAATTAGCATTTTCTAGCTGTTTGGTTGTGGCTTTAAATCATACTAATGGAAACAAACATTTGGAAACAAACATGCCTCTGTGCCTTTTTCTTGCTTTTCTCTCATTAAATGTGGAGCATCTCTCCCACCCACCAAGGACCCCAGCTCTGGAGCAGTGCTGTGCTGGTGCCCCCTGGTGGCCGTGATGCATCACAGCAGGTGTGTGGATGCACTGTCCCCGTCTCACGGGTGCCCCTGAATGAACCACACCTCCGATCTCACCCAACTGTGCCTCTAGACACGTTGTTTACTGCAACAACTATTTAAAAACTGCACTAGTTTAGGGTTATTTCCTGTTAGACACTTTATTTACAGAAATTTCAGGTAAAGAGTCTAACAAAATGATTATTTTACAAGCAAAATTACTGGCAGATGTTGCATTCGTTTAGTCTAAAAACAACCACCACCATTAAAAATCTTTCTTTTATGACACAACTTATTTAGATGGATTTCTGCAAAAGGACACTCAAACACAGCAATTTTGAATTTTCTTTCAGTGAAATAAAGGCTTCACATGGTCTTAATAATGACAGCGATATATTAACTCTGAGTCCATCTACCTCAGCAGAGATTCGGCTGAGAGCAGTTCTCGGACTTTGCACTGTGGAATCCCTGGGAGCTTTAGAACATACTGCTGCCCGGGTCCCACCCCCAGAGACACCGCTTCATTGGCCTGGGGTTTAGGAATGTTAAAACTCCCAGGGGCTCTAGTGGGTGTGAAAGTTTGAGAACATGATTTACAGCAGTGGTTCTCAAAGTGTGGTTCCTGGACCAGCAGCATCAGCATCACCTGGGAACCGAGAAATGCAAAGTCTCAGGCCCCACCCAGATGTACTGAATGACAAACCAGAGACCTGGGATGATGCAGAGTTGAAACAAGATGCTTCACTGAGGTCAGCATCCTGCAGGGACACAATGGGCCCTGGATGACTTGGAGTTTGGGGGAGTGAGGTAACTTGACTGGTGGGATGGAGGCTCCTGTGAGCAGACTCCAGGTTAAGACAGGTGAGGTGTCACATGCCCCACCTTTCCTCTAGCCAGGCTGAGGAGCCAGCACACCTGGGTCTCAGGTGACGATTCTGTCCAACTCAAACATGCTCCATCCTCTGCACCACCCAGAATCTCAGTTTGTTGCTGCTAGAAAATGGGTTATCTCTTCTATTTTCTCTGATGCCTGTGTTTTCATCCTAGAAATGGAGCTCCATGAAAACTAAAAGTAGAAACTGTGATCATCCACCTGCCTATTCCTCCAGACCCCTGGACAGTGGTTACATTCTTGGTATCTTTTGTTCCATGCTTTGTTCCTCCTGCACAAGGGAACACCCTGTGTCTCTCAGCACGAATATATCCTACGCTGCTCCCTGGATGTCTCAAAGTGGGTTTCCTCTTCACATGTTGGTTCAGGGACCCCATCTGTCCCTTCTGGCAAATAGACCCTCAGTCCCAGTCACTCCAGATTTCTGTTTGACTTCCTTCTGCCCTCTCTCCAATCCTCATGAGGCAAAGACACTTCTCCCTGTACCACCTCCATCTCCACCCCAGAGCACCCAGAACAGAGCTGAGCTTGAACTTTACCCATTTGTTGAAGGTACAATGAACCCTCCTCATATACACCCCGAGCCCTTTTCCTACATCTGCTGTGGCTGAGTCTAAAAGCTTCACCTTCTCTGGAGGAAAACACACAGCAGATTCTTATCTTTACCATGTTACCATGGATACCAATGGGCCTACAAGGATCACCATGGAAACCACCAAATTGCATCACCATGGATCATAGGAATCACCATAGGTCCCAACAGATCACCAGTGCTGGCCATAGCCATACGATTGATGGTGCAATAGTATTTGTCTTGCTACAGGTAGGAAAACAAAGAGAAATTCTTGCTCTGGGCCTACCCTGGGGAACAAGATGTGGGAAAACTCCAAGACCTGCCCTCAGGAAGTCACCACCTCCCTCCTTCCTGAGCTGAGCAGGAAGTCCAGATGCTGCCACTGGGGATGGTCAGGACACAGCCTGGGATTGTGAGGAGAGGTGGGGTAGAGCTTCCTAGGTGATGGGAAAGATTCCCCATTCAGAAGGAGGTGGGGGCTGGGCCTGCTTGGGTAAAGAGGAGAAATGGAATTGAGAAGATGAGGAAGGAAGGAATCCTGTGCTACTTAATCCATTCACTTTCTATTCAGACAGTCAGGGCAAATGTCTCCAGTCAGTTATAAAATTAAGCCATTTTCAAGATATACAGATGGCCAATCAGGACGTGAAAAGATGTTCAACATCACTAACCATCAGGGAAATGCAAATCAAAACTACACTAAGATATCACCTTACACCCATTAGAATGGCTATAATCACCAAGACAAAAAAATAACAAATGTTGGAGAGGTTGTGGAGAAATGGGAACCCTAATTCGCTGCTGGTGGGAATGCAAACTGTGCAGCCTCTGTGGAAAGCAGTATGGAGAGTCCTCAAACAATTAAAACTAGAAATGCCTTATAATCCAACTATCCCACTCTTGGGCATCTACCCAACAGACCCTAAATCAACCATCACAAGAGGCTTATGAACCCCTGTGTTCATTGCAGCATTATTCACTATAGCCAAGAAGTGGAAGCAACCCAAGTGTCCCTCGGCTGATGATTGGATAAAGAAGATGTGATATATATACAATGGAACACTACTCAGCCATAAAAAAGACAAAATCAGGGGCCGCCCTGTGGCGCAGCGGTTTAGTTCGCGCTTGGCAGCCCGGGGTTCGCGAGTTCGGATCCCGGGCGCCCCGCCGACGCACTGCTTGTCAGCCATGCTGTGGTGGCGTCCCATATAAAGTAGAGGAAGATGGGCATGGATGTTAGCCCAGGGCCAGTCTTCCTCAGCAAAAAGGGGAGGATTGGCGACGGACGTTAGCTCAGGGCTGGTCTTCCCCACAAAAAAGAAAAAAAAAAAAGACAAAATCATCCCATTTGCAACAATGTGGATGGACCTGGAGGGTATTATGTTAAGCAAAATAAGCCAGACAAAGACAAACAGCACATGATTTCACTCATACGTGGAAAATAAACTAACACAGGGACAGAGAGAACAGTTTGGTGGTTACCAGGGTAAAAGGGGTTGGGGGGTAGGCACAACGGGTAAAGGGACACCTTTATATGGTGAGTGACAAACAACAATGTACAACTAAAATTTCACAGTGTTATAACAAAAAAAATTAATCCATTTTCCATTCATTGGTGGCCCTTTGGTGCCTGGAGGTCCCCAGGGGCACCACTCACCTGCCCCACCTGCCCCCCTGCCCAGGGTGTGAGTCTGTATCTTCTCTCACACATTTCCCCCAGGATGTCCACAGGGACTCCCCCCACCTCAGCTCCCTCTCCTTGGATAGATGGAAAGTTAGATTCCTCTCTGCCCTTCCCCACAATGTCAGGGTCTGACTGGGGTGGGGTTCCAGGTTTTTGTGTGTCCATCCCTACTAGGGTCTGTAGATAAGCAGGAGGGGCTTTCATTATATCCTGGATGGATGGCTGTTCCCTCCCCCTCAGTACTGCCCTCCAGAGCCTGTCACATGAGTGACCCCTCCCCCCACCCAGATCTGATCTAATTCTCTCTGCGCTCTGCTGAGGCTGTCCTGGGCTAAGAGGATTGGAGCATTTGCTAAATGGGTCCAGGACAGGGTCAGAAAATCTGCTGTGGGGACACCCAGGACCCAGAACTGCCACAAGGGGGTGGCAGAGGAAGCGAGACACTGGAGACAGAGGGACTGAGAGAAGGAGAGAGGGGTCTCCTACAGTGTTCGGGGTGTGGATACCAAACGAGGGGACACACTCGCTGGCTCTGCAGGAAACAGTGTTTACAAGACAACCGTGAACTTTATTAACGTTCAAATTATCAAGCCCAAAACAATGTCCAGATAAGTTATTAGAATTAAAAACAATTGAGCCAGGTCCCTGGATAAAAAAAATATATATGTCGACTGAATCATATATACAGGACAGATTTTAAAATAAAATTTTAAATACCGTCTAAAATGCCAGGCAACAATAAGATGAAGTATCAAAATAAACCTACAGAAAGATGTACAGCTGACCTCTGTGGTAAAATAGTAACCCTTCCTAGAGAGTCTCGTAAACAAACATATGAATGAATAAATAAGTAGTAGACTTAGATTGGAAGGCTCGGTGTTGTAAAGACGTCAGTGAATCCCAAACTATTTATGGATTTAATGCAATTCCAGTATAAATCCCAACGAGGCTGGTCAAGGCGCTTTAGAAAGCTCTCTGGCAGCTTTCACCAAAGTGAAACCCACCACGAGCAGCAATTTCACTGCTGGACCTAGGAACCCACAGAAGTGCCCACGTGCGCCCTAAATAACCGGGCGGGGACCTTCAGAGCAGCGCGACACCTGACGGCCGCACGGGGAACGGGCAGACGCCACCTCCGCAGGTGGATGAACGGTGGTGCGTCCGCGCGCAGAGGAGTAACCAGCCGCGAAGACCACGCGCCACCACTTCCCGCGCCCGCGCGGACGCCACGTGCAGGCCGACGACACCCTAGTCCCCTCTCGCTCCCCGGATCTGCAGGACTCTTCGGGGACAGAATCCTCTATAAATCCTGTAACCTCCCAGGGCCCGAGTCGTTCTCATCCGCAGAGTCCTCCTCCTCTTGGTACCCAGACGTGGAGGAGGAGGAGGGTCCCTCTAAAGGGTCTTGGAGCGAGAGGATCGCTGTGAGATCAGGGATTGCAATGGGGTCTGGTGTGAAGTCCGAGGCGTAGGGGTCGTGAGGCCAGGCTGGGGCCGGGGCAGGGGCAGCCGGGACCATGTCCTGGGCGCCCTGCGCAGGGGCCCACCAGGCCTGGCCGGGGCTGGAGGCGCTGGGCTCTGCTGCTGGGAAGATTCCCGCGGCGCTGGGCGGAGGGGGGCTGCAGAAACCCGGGCCCTCGGGGAGCAGGGGGCTCGCAAAGGCCGGGACTCGGGGGATCCCGGGTGCAGCGCGGGCTCCCCGGCCTTGTTGCCTAGGCAGTTGCCGCAGCCTAGACTCTTTGGCCCGGCGGTTCTTGAACCACACCTGGGGGCACAGAGGCGACAGGAAGGAGGTGTAAGACGAGGGGGGCCGCGCACCTGCTCCGTCCCAGGTGGGCGGCTGCCCCGGTGGGAAGGGCCGGCTCACACCTCGCCCTCTGTCCCCAGACCCATCAGAGGCCGCTGGGGTGGAGGAGGCTGGGGGAGGGGTGCCGAGGGCAGGATGGACAGGGCTTGGGCACCCAGGGGCCCAGGTGCCAGGGGCCAGGAAGGGGTCTGCCCGAGAGGGTCCCCAGGTTCACAGAGGCCCGAGGTCCGGGCACCTGGAGTCCCCGCGGGGCGTCAGTCGGGGCGCGATGGTGTGGCCGGTTTGTACAGCACAGGGCTGAGGTGGACTCGGGGTCCAGCGCTCGGTATCACCGGGGGACCCTGTGCTAGCTGTGTGACCCCGGGCGGCACTCGCCCCTCTGGCCTCACTGTCCTCGCCCGCAGCGGGAGGACGGGGAGGCGGCCCAGGGGCCCGGCCCTGCTCAGCGGCTGTGTGGGAGCGGGTCTGGGGTGACTGTGGGGGAGGGGCGGGGTCACACCTGCACTTGGTGCTCCTGCAGGGACAGCCTGGCCGCCAGGGCCTCGCGGTCCTGGTAGGTCGGGTACTTGTTCCTCTGGAAAAGGCTCTCCAGCTCCTGCTGCTGCCCCTTAGTGTACACCGTGCGCTCCTGCCGCCGCCTCCTCGGGGGGCTTGGGGGCGGTGGGGGACCTGGCCGAGGGGGACACAGGGTGAGACGGGCCCCGCGGACAGTCCCCGGCCCTCAGGCACCCTCCCCCTGCCTGGGCCAGCCCTTGGGAGCGGATGAGGGGCTCAGGCCTGAGGGCGGACGCACAGCCTTGGATGAGGGTGTGGATGAGGAGCAGAGGCCCCGGGGTCAGGCCTGGCTCTCCACCCTCCAGCCCCGGCCCCACACCTGTCTGGGCCTCAGTGTCCACATCCTTGAGATGGGCCTGATACCAGCTCCTGTGTCGTTATTACGCCTCATCGGGCTCCCCCACCCCCTCCCATCCAAGGGCTGAAGCCACGCTGACTCGTGCAGGGGCCCCTGTGTGCCAGGCCCTCTGCTCAGCTCGCCCCAATAATGGAATTCCACTCCCCAAACTCCACTAAGTCCTCCCCACGCCACAGCCCAGGAGGCCCTCCCATACAATTGAGCCCACCTCTGGACGCCCAGAAGGTCTCCCCAGCCTCAGCTACAGGGTCCCAGCCGCACAACCCCACCCACTGCCCGGGCCCCTCACACCCGGGCCCAGACTCACCCATGGGAAACCCGGGTTCTTGCATCCCTGCTGCTGCTCTGCTCCCTGCGTTTGAGGCTCTGCCCACAGGGCCTGGGGCTTTAATCCCACCTCCACGCTGTGCCCACCCAGGCACACCCTAAGGGTCCCGGGACCCTCCCTCTCTCGCCCCACCTTCAGCCCCGCCCCTTGCAGGAGACGCAATGGTTGATTAATCCTTTCATTATTGGGCAGCTACTGCCTGCTGGGCCCTCTGCTGGGGGCTGGGAACCCCCCTGGGATGACAACCTTTGTCCCGCCAGCATGGGGCTCTAGCCCAGGGGTCCCCATCGCAGGAAACAGCCCCTGCTGCCAGCTAGCCAAGTGTCCAGGTGTCATCCTACCCCTTTCCAGTCCTGGGAGCCCCACCTCCCCATGCAGCCACCATCCTCTTCTGCCTAGAAGGCTCAGCAGGCCCCTCCCAGGTCCCCCAGGCCACTCTCACCCCTCTGGTCCATTCTCCAAGTAGCCCCCCAGGTCCTGGACACGGGGAGGCTCAGACACACTGGCCCTGAGGAAGGTTTGGTGTCTGTGCCAGTTTCCCTGTGGGATGAAGGTGGGTTGGGGGTGCAGGTGGACAGCGCCCGTTTCCCTTTGTGAGTGAACGAACTGGGTCTGGTTTATGGGTTGGACTCAGGAGCTTGAGTCACAGGAGTCCAGCCCCTCCGAGCTGCATAGACCTTCATCTACACATCAGACTGAACTCCTGGCCTGTGCCGGGGTCTGCTGGGACCCGGGTCAGGGAGAACACGGCCGATGCTCAGTCCCCAGGGACTTGATTATAATCAGTGTGAATGATAAGTAGACAGGTGGGCAAACACAAACTGAAACAGAGCAGAGAGATCTTGCTAGTAGAGGTTTACCTCACTCTCTGAGCTGCCACTGAACGACGGTTTCTACCATAACTGGATGTTTATTCTGCTTCCTTTCCCACAACATTCTTTCACAATTGGACATTATT
Source organism: Tapirus indicus (assembly GCA_031878705.1). Lineage (NCBI taxonomy): Eukaryota > Metazoa > Chordata > Mammalia > Perissodactyla > Tapiridae > Tapirus > Tapirus indicus. The sequence goes on along the minus strand of CM062926.1, from coordinate 21,898,160 downwards.
TCTGTTTTTGGGGCAGCTGGGAACACATTGGTCACCAGACAGTTGATTACCCTGCTGTCAACAAAAGATAATCTAGAAATTTCCTTGGTCCATAAAATGTGTAGTAAAAAACAATTAAATGTAACATTTTGCTGAATCGAGTGGCTTAGATTGAGAAGAGGGACCATGCCTGGGATTGTTAGGTGAGGGGATGGGGAATCTCACCTTCTGGTGCTTTTGGAGTGTAGGTTGGTTTTGGAGACAGACTTGGTGATATCTGTCAGTGTCCCTCAGTCAAAGACCACCAGTAGGACCCTGGAGATGCGCCCTTTCAGTCCAGAAGCCTGGGGGACCCCATCTCCTTGTGGCAGGATCCTGATGGAGTTAGGAGTCAGGAGTCAGGGGAGAGCCTGGCTGACAAGGCTCACAGTCCAGGGAACTGGACATTACTCGGGAGATCAAATTCAACTGGACATTACTCGGGAGATCAAATTCAACATTAAATAAAACATACAGACGTTTTTATTATAGGTCTAACTCGTAATTTTGAACTGCTACTTAGTGTCGTATGGTGGAAAGTACCATCATCCTCAACGCTTCCTCATCTAACAGGTTGTCACACCTCATAAATATGCTGGGGACACAGTGGTGACCAAGAAAGCAATGTCCCTGTCTTTAAGGTTTTGCACTGTAGCAATTTATTTGTCCCATAAAGACATAAATAGATGGACAAGCTCACTGATAACTACAATATGAAAATATGCAAGGAAAGTCATGGCAGCACTGTTCACAACAGCCAAAAAGTGGAATCAAACCTAAATGTCTGTCAACTGATGAAACGTGTGGACAGCGATAATAAAATGGAGTAACATATGTCAAGGCTTCTCAACGAGCTGGGAGGCCATGAAGGAAATGGGGTTATGCACGCGAACGACATCTCTACCCAGATGGAATGTACCTCTCGAACCGTGCTTCACTGTTGTCATCTTGACCTTCTTTCAAGAAATGTGCTCACTCCTGTCGATAAAGACTTTTCGCCTTAGAGATGGCCTTAGCAACCAATCACGTCTAGCCAATAAGAAACAGTTGTTGCCAGCACCAATCACAAATTTTGCAAAACAACCTGTGTGATTTGTCTCTTTTTTGACTTTGTAAACCCTGCCTCCTCTATCTTCCTTGGAGCATCCTTTCAGTTTGCTGCTGAAGGCGACATCTCCCCAGTTTGCAAACTGTATGAGCATTAAAGCTTCCTGACTAAATTCTTGTATTCCAGATATTTTTGTTGTCAAGGGATAAACATGATGTTATATATTCATACGATGGAATGTTATTTAACCATAAAAAGGAATAAAGTGCTGACCCACACTACAACATAGACGAACCTTGAAAACACGTTAAGTGAAAGAAGTCAGACATAAGACATCACATATTGTACAATTCCATTTATATGAAATGTCCAGAATAGACAAATCCATGGAGATAGAAGGTAGGTTAGTGATTGCCAGGAACTGGGGGGAGAAGAGAATGGGGACTCACTAGAGATAGGTGTGGGATTTCTATTTGGGGTGATGAAAATGTTTTAAAATTGATTGTGGTGATGGATGCACAATTCTGTGAATAAACTAAAAAACATTGAATTGTATACTTTAAATGGATGAAGTTTATGTTATGTGGACACATATCAATAAACAAATATAAATTAATGCAATGCTCGTTATATTGTCCAATGGATTGATCAAGATGAATGAGATGGGGTTCATCTAGACCTGGTGGAGTATAGGATGGGGAATGTGGCTTTCTGTTGCCATTGATGGCGTGTAGATTGGTAAAATAAATTTGCAGATTTTGGAGACTGAGTTGGTGACATCTGATAAAGGATCGAATGAACATCATTACCTTTGACTCAGTGGTTTTATCGTAAGGCATTTATCCTGGGAGAATCCTTGCCCACTGTGAACAAGCTCAAGTATATTTACTCGAAATATCAATTAGCTGAGTTAATTGAATTAATTCATGTCCATGAATAAGAGAATGATTAAATAATTCCTGGCAACTTCAGACAGTGGAATGCTAATCAACAGTTAAAAGGAATGAGGGGTAGAATTTTTAGTAACAATTGTTGACTTTCGATGTATGTTTTGTTTGCATGGTGGAGGTCTGCCTTCTTTTTGCCAAAATAAATGTGTCCTGAGTAGAGTCCTTGTTAGCCTTTTATTTTGCTCCAGAATCTCCTTGTCTAGAATGAGAAAAGCTCCAAGTTGATGACTAACGATATGTTAAATGATTGAACGAGCCTGCAGTTTTTGACATCGAGTAATGTCTCAGCCACACTGTTCATTTCTGAGAATGTATACATTTAATAAGTACATGCAAAAATATATACATACATACATACATATTTAAATTAACAACAACAAAACACTCAGCAAAAATTAATTACCCAGAGATTATGGGGAATGTTGAATGTTCATTTTCTCTCTTTCCAACTGCTTAATTTTTTTTTTAAGTTTGCGAGCAGGAAAACAAGGAAAATTTCTGGCTTTGGATGCTGCCCGGGGCATGTCGAAGTCTTGCCCTCTGTCCTTCTGACCTGACTCCTTCTAGGGCTGGTTGGAAACCCAGAGGGACAGAGCCCACCCTGGGACAGCTGGGGCAGCTGGAGCTCCCTGAGGGTTCCTCCCTGGGTTTCCCAGACTGTCCAATTCCAAAATTCAGACGGAGGGGGAGGTGAACTGTGGCTCAGAATCCACTTGGGCAAAAGAGAAGGAGGTGAGAAGGGAGTTGGTGGAAATGTGTGCTAACAGGAAAGAATTAATCCATTCATTTTTGATTCAGTCAGAACAGAAACAATGGGTCTTTCCCCACCCATCGTTTCCTTAATCTCCTCTGCAACCCCTTCCTCTGCAAACTCTGATTCTGGGCCTCCCAGTGTGGTTGACCCACCTCTACCTCCCGCCACCAAGATGCCCATAGACAGCCAGATATCTCCCTGTTTTTTCTGCAGTGAGAGGCATCACTCAGTGTAGGGGAGGGGTCCCAAGATGGGGAGGACAAAGAAGAGAAAACTGAGCTTTGAAGACAATGTTGGGGAGATGGAGAGGTGGTGGGGGAATTAGTCTCCACCTTCTAGAACCTTCCAGCCTGTCTTTCTGTCATTGGGTTTCCTCTCTGTGTCTCTAGACATTGCTCTCTGCCTCCTCTTTCATTCTTGAGATACACTTAATCCTCACTTGACAGATTCCGTATTTGTGAACCTGCCTACCTGCTAAAATTTCTTTGTAACCCCAAATCAGATACTCTCCGCGCTTTCCTGGCCTTTCACAGACATGTGCGGGGCTGTGGAAAAGTTCAAGGGATCGACGTGGTGTGTTCCCAGCTGATGCCGAAGACGACACTCCGCCTTCTTGTTTCAGCTCTTATACTGTAAACGAGTGTCCTTCCTGAGGTATATCTAGTGCCACATTTTTCATATTTTTGTGCTTTTAAAAATTGTAATAAAATATGTATAACAGTAGTTATCATTTTAATCATTTGTAAGTATACAATTCAGTGACATTAAATACATTCACAATATTGTGCAACCATCACCACTATCTACACTTTAAACTTTTTCATCATCTCCAACAGAAACTCTGCACCCATTAAAAAGTAACTCCCCCTTCTGCCCTCCCCCCAGCCCCTGGTAACCTCTATTCCCCCTTTCATCTCTGTGAATTTGACTAAGTACCTAACATAAGTGGAATCATATAACATTTGTCATTCTGTGTCTGGCTTACTTCATTAAGCATATTATCAAGGTGCATCTATGTTGTAACATGTATAAAAATTTCATTCCTTTTTAGGGAATGGATAATATTCCATTGTACACATTACATTTTGTCCATCTATTGATGGACACTTGGGTCATTTCCACCTTTTGGCTTTTGGGAATAATACTGCTATGAACATTGTACAAATATCTGTTCACATCCATGCTTTCAATTCTTTTGGATATACACCTAGGAGTGAAATTCCTGATTCAATGGTATTTTGTGCTTTTGGTTGGTGATTTCACTGCTTAAAATGCCCCCAAGCATAGTGTTGAAGAGCTGTCCACCGTCCCTCTCAAGAAGACTGTGATGTGCTTCACAGAGAAAATACGTGTGTTAGATGAGCTTCATTCAGGCACCAGTTACAGTGCTGTTGGCCCTGAGTTCAATGTGAATGAATTAAATAAATAAAACAAGGTGATGTATTGATCAGCTCATGAAAATGTGACCTGAGGCTCGCAGGATTGTAGGCGCAGGAACGAATTTGATAATTTGGTGTTTGAGGTGACTTTACAGAACATAACTACTCAAAGAGTCACAGTGAAGGATGTCAAAAGTCAACTCAGCCCTTCGAAGGAGGGGCTGTGCATAGGCCAGACAAGGCCTAGGAGCTAATCTGGTGGGGGAGAAGTTCTGAAAATTCCCAGCAAGGTGCCAAGTACATGGGAAGAGTTGAACATATGCTGGTTCCCTGACCAAACAGCTTTCTACCTCTGCAAGTTACTCTTGATGTCCACCTGGCCCTATTCAGAAATTCTGGAAAGAAGGTGGTTGCTGGAATCTGTGAGTTCCTGGGGCTTCGTCAGATGCTCAAGGAAAAGCTGGCTGCCCTTGTGGTACCTGCTCCTCTGCCCTGGAAACCGTTCCCTAGTCTAACGGTTGTCGGTCCTGCAGTACATGGAGGAAGTGGCGGAGGCTGGGGTGGAGAAGGGGGGGTGGTGCTCCTCAGGGCAACCCGGAGCATCCTCACCACAGCCTCTGTGAACCTCATGTTTTCTTCCCCAAGACTCCACCGGAAGTGGAGAGAAAGGAAGAACTGCCAACATTTATCCCATAAAAACACACATGCCAAGAATTAATAATTCTGGAGGAGAAAACAGGGTCCCTACAGAGAAAAAAGATGTTCTGAAAATGTAGGCAGAAGCATTAGGCTGTATGGTGACCACAGAGATGACAGCCAGACACGGGAAAATGCTTTCCAGGCGTCGGATCAAGAAATCTCGGCTTCCAGGTGCTTCCTTGCCCATCAGTCTCTCCTCCCACCCAACCCCACCAGCCCCTTGGTGTCCCCTCCCCCTGCCCCTTGGTCTGGCCCCTCTCTGCCCATCAGTCTCCTTCCTCTGTCTCCCCTCCTCGGTTCCCCATCTCTCTGCCCCTCGGTCCCCCCTCCTTGGTCTCCCTCCTCTGTCTCCCCATGTCTCCTCCTGGGGTCTCGGCGTGTGAGAGGTCTCAGACCTCCTTGTGGGGTTTCACACAAGCAGGAAGAGTTTTCATTCTTTTGGGACAGTCTGTTCACTCCCCTCCCCCACAGCCTGTCACGTGTCCCTCTCCCCTCCCCCAAATCTGATCTAATTCTCTCTCTGCTCTGCTGAGGCTGGCCTGGCCTAAGAGGATTGGAGCATTTGCTAAGTGGGACCAGGACAGGGTCAGAGAACCCGCTGTGGGGCCAGGACGGCCACTGGGGGGCGGCAGAGGAGGCTGGAGATTGGAGACAGAGGGGCAGAGGGGTGAGGGGAACAGAGGGGCGCACTCCCTGGCTGTTTAGGAAACATTTAAAGGGTTAGGAGGGTACCATCAGTGTTGATTTTTAAAATTTATCATGAACTTATGTCCTGATTTCCTACCTGCTCTTGCCTCTCTGTCCCTTTGGGAGTAACTAGGAGTTCTGGAAAATGGAAAAGGGGGTACAGGTGTGGGGGCCTGAGGGTGCCTGACCAGGGAATTCACAAATGGCCTGGGGGGGGGCGGTTCCTGGCCTGAGAATGTTCTGGAAGGTCTGACCTGCCCGGAATGTATGCAGAGCCTGAGGTCTATCTCTGACATGAGGCATTTTGCAGCTTTGGTGTGTCCAAGTAAAGCATTAAAATTTTTTTAAATACAGAATTTAAAAAATATTTTTAATAAATTAAAAACTATTTTTTAAAGACCTTAGTTTTAATTTCTAATACAGTAAATGGCAATCGCTATAACAGATATCAACAAAGCTCTCTGGGTCCTCAATAACTTTCAGGAGCTGGAGAGGACCCAGGTGTGTCCGTCCAGGTGAAAGTCCCATTCAGACTCTGGGTGGTGTGTGGCAGGCAGCCGAGGGCACGGATTCGATGGGCAAACGAGCTGAGGCCCAAATACTGTTTCTTTTAGAAATTAACCATGTGTCTTTGGGCGAGGCACCCCTTTCTCTGGGTCTGTTTTCCTCCTCTGAAGACTGGAGTTGATAATCCTCACCTCCGGAGCTGACCGGTAGGGAGGTTCCAGTTATTACATTGAAATATGCTCCTGAGCTTGGTCAGTATCCCCTCCCCAAAGCAGGGGAGCAACTCTCCCCATTTGCCTGGGTTCAGGGGTTCCTGGGATGCGATACTTTCAGTGCCAAACCAGGACAGTTCCAAGAAAACTGGGTTGGTTGGTCACCTTATCCCTACGTCCCTCAAGGGCCTGGTCACTTCAGGGTTAATGTTCCTAAGACCTGGTCCAGCACCACAGGCTCTGCAATTGCTGTTGGGGCCCAAGGAGTATTATATATATAAATATATAATGTATATATAACATATGTTATATGATATATAATATAATTATAATATATATAACTCACATATATATGTCTGTCTGCCTATCTATCTATATCTCTTTCATATGCGTGAAGAAAAGTACATAGTGATAAATCTTCACAAACACTCCATGACCAGCACCTAGATCAAGAAAGGGACACGACCAGCCCCCCAGAAGCCCTTCTCGAGCCCCCACGCTTGCTCCCTCTCCCCCCACCCATGGCAACCTTTATCTTGACTTCTAATACCGTAGATTTGGGGTGCCAGAGTTTGTCATTTGTGGATCTGGGATCATACCATTCTCTCTCCCTCTCTCCCCCCCTCTCTGCACACTCTTTTATGCCCGGCTTCTTTTGCTCAGCAGTAAGGTTGTGACTTTCATTTGTGTTTTGCGTCTCATTATTCATTTCTTTTTATTGTGGAAAAGCAGCTATTCTCAAAGGGTGGCCCCCAGGGGTCACTGAGACCCTTTTGGGGAGCTTGTGAGATCAAAACTACTCTCATAACAATGCTCAGACAGTATTTGCCCTTTTCATGTTATTCCACGGTGGACTTTTCTAGAGCCTGCAAGACATGCACTATCTCAACGGACCGAATGCAGCAACGGATCTGGGGATCCAGCTGTCTCCCATTTGGCCCCATGGTAAAGAGATTTGCAAGACAGTAAACGGTCCCACTCTTCTCGTGAACTTATTTCGGAAAACACAGTTACTTTTTCAGTTAAAAATACATCGTTTTATGTTAACGTGTCACAGGTTTATTTTGAACGAACTGCTAAATACTTTGTATTTTTTTATTCCTCAGTTTTAATTTTAATGTGGTAAATGTAATAGATATAACTGATGTAAACAAATGCTTTTTGGGTCTTAGATGACTTTTAAGAACTGAAAGGATTCGTGAGACCAACGAGTTTTAGACGCGTCTTTGGGCAGGACTGTTGTGCTGGGAGGGTCCCTTCTGCTGTCGACGGGCCTCTGAGTGACTTCCTGTTTGAGGCTGTCATGAATGTTCTTGTTCTCGTCTTTTCCATGAAATAAGTATGCGTTTCTGTCCGGTATGTACCGAGGAATGAACTCCCTGGATCATATGATAGGCACACACTCAACTTTTAAAAATACTGCCAAGTGGTTTTCCAGAGGGGCTGTTGTACTTTACACGCTCACCAGCCATGTGTGAGAGTCCGGATTGCCCCCCGCCCTCGCCAACACCTGGTGCTGTCAGTCTTTCATTTCAGCCACCCTGGTGGGACATAGAGGGATTGCTGTGAGGTTTTAATTTATGTTTCCCTGAAGACCGATGAAACCGTGTGCCCTGTGTCATTCGTTGATGGACAATTTACAATTCTCACTTTTGAGATGTATGTTTGAGTCTTCCACAACCTGGGTGAATTTCGAGGGAATAATGCTTCACAATGCCAAAGGGTGGAGGGAGGGAGACCACCATCCCTGCCCTGGGGCCCGAGGCTGGTGCTCAGGGCTCCTGGTGTCCAGCACCCACTGGGTCCCGGTTCCCACCTGAGCAGGTGCTCTGACAGGGGAGGCCTGAAGCCTCACACCCACCTTGTGGGAAGACCTGGAGATAATCCCATTCTACAGATGGGAGACTGAGCCTGAGGGTGGGGAGGAAGGTGCCTGCCCCAGGTCAGACAGCTGACAACGATCAGAACCTCCGGCTGGGACCCCCAGCTGCTCAGATACTGCACCGAGGGCCTCGGGAATAAGATCTCGGGGAACAATAATCCAGTGAAAACTTCCTACATGGTAGGTCCTATTATCCCCACTTCACAGAGGAGGAAACTGAGGCTCAGAGAGGCAGAGTCCCTGGTCCCGTCAATCAGTCAGTGGCTGAGCCAGCACCTGCCCCTGCAGCCTGTGCCGTCCTGAACACCAACCTACACGGCCTATTAAGACACTCACCACAGCCCCACACAGAGCTCAGATGTCCATTTCTCAGATGAGGAAACCGAGGCTGAGAGAGGTTCTGTCAACTCCTGAAATCACACAAGGGGTGAGTGTCATAGCCAGGAATAGAACTCAGATCTCTCAGGCTCCAGAACCCCACCCTTGACCCCCAAGTCTACTCAGGATCCCCCAAAGCAGGATGAGGCCAGCCCCTCCCCTGCACTCATTGTGCAGTGACACGGGCTTCCGATGGCTCATCTGACTGGATCATCATGGCAACTTGTCATTGTCTCCACTTTGCAGATGAGGAAACTGAGGCCCAGAGAGGTTATGTGAAGGGCCCAAGGCCACACAGCGAGAAAAAAGCAGGCTTTAACCCCAGCCTCACATGGCTCCAGGTCAGCCCTTGGCAAGACTCTCCCAGCTCATCTGGGTTCTTCCTCTCTCTGCAGCTGCTGTCGGCTCCCCTGTCCAGTGGGGACAAGGAACTGGGGTGGATGCCCCCACTACCCAACATGGGACATGGGGGGAACCTGGATTGGTGGGACAGTTAGATCCTGAACTAATCGACCCAGCAGTAATGTGATCGCTGAAGCATTCAGCATCCCAGACACCGTTGGGCATCCCCACAGTGTAACCTCAGTCCCTCTTGCTGAAATCTCAGGTTCTTGGTCCTTTTGTTAAAACCACACCAAACCTCTTCCCCGTGTGCACATCTCCACCTGCCTCTGCCCGTCTGTCGTTCATTCAGCCCTTCATCCATCCCTCCATATTGACTGAGCATCTGCTCTGTGTCTGGGACTGTCCCAGGCACTGGGAACACAGCTGAGAACAGGACAGACAAGGTCCCAGCCCTCCTGTAGCTCATGTCCCTTCAAGAGGGGCAGACGAGAGACGAGGCAGTGATAAGAGTTTTGCAGAAAGTAAAACCGGGTGTGCTAGGGAGCTAGGGGGGCACAGGTGTGAGGAGCCCCAATCTTGCAGTAGAGCCTGGACTGAAGCTCATCCACACCCGATCCTGGGGTCCTCCATCATCCCGCACATCCTGAGGCCACCCGCCAGTCCAACCCGCTTCCTCCTGCTGCAACCGTGGGCCCTTGACGGTCCTTGACAGGCACCAAGACGCCTTCTCTATTGTACCTGTCTGTCGTGGTCATTCCATCATTGAACAAATGAGTATTTGTTCCTTCCCTGTAGCTCTCCTCTTCCTCACTTTGTCCCTCAGTCCTTTGATCTCTCCTAGCATCTCTGTCTCTCGCTCTGTTCACTCTCAGCCGCGCCAGGACCTGTCCTGTGGGCCATCATGGGTCCTCCTCTCCTTCCGGGCTCCCTGCACTTGGCTAGTTTTGTGGACAGAAGGTGAGTGAGTGATGAGGGGCCAGATCACATAGCACTGGGCACACGGTGGGTTTTCTTCTAATTGTAGGAGGAGTTAACACTCTGATCATATGAGAAATAGAGGCTCCTGCGGGGACAATAGAAGGGAGGCTCCTGTGGGGCTAGGGACTGGGGAAGAGAGGCTTCTGCAGCCTGCAGGTGACCTGGTCTAGGTTACCAGCAGTCCAGGTGGTGAGAAAAGGTTAGATTGGGGATAATAATATTTCCCTCCCATACTCTTTTCTAAAAAATTGAGGTACAGGGGCCGCCCCGTGGCGCAGCGGTTTAGTTTGTGCTTTGGCAGTCCGGGGTTTGCCGGTTCGGATCCCGGGTGCCAGGCGACACACTGCTTGTCAGCCATGCTGTGGCGGCGTCCCATATAAAGTAGAGGAAGATGGGCACGGATGTTAGCCCAGGGCCAGTCTTCCTCAACAAAAAGAGGAGGATTGGCAACGGATGTTAGCTCAGGGCTGGTCTTCCTCACACACACAAAATTGAGGTACAGCTTACGTACAATGAAATGCACATATTTTAAATGATCTGTTTGATGAATTTTGACAAATGCTTACTCTCGTGTACTCACCATGCCTGTCAAGATATAGAACGTTTGCTCCACCTAAAACTTTCTTCATGTCACTTTGCAGTCAATACTCCTTCTCCACTCTGGGCAATTACTTTTCTGATTTTTAAAGAAATTGAGATCTAATTCATATACCATAAAATTCACCATTTTAAAGTATACAGTTCAGTGGCATTTAATATGTTCACAAAGTTGTGCAATCATCACCACTATCTAATTCCAGAACGTTTTCATCACCCCCCCCAAAAAACCCCATATCCATTAAGCAATCACGCTCCATTCTCTATCCCCCCAGCCCCTGACAACCATTTTCTGATTAAAAAACTTTTGTCATTGTTCTTGAACTTTGGAATCCTACACTACCAAGAAATTAACTCCATTCTGACACTATCTACCTGGAGTTAGCATCGGATCCCGCAGGTTAAGGGCTCAGTCCCACAAGACTTCCCCCTCATCAGAAGCCAATCGCAAGTCCAGGTTGTCACCTGTGCTTTTGACCAACTGGCTTTAAATTGGAGGTTCCCATGACTCCCTCCTTGGGTTCGATTAATTTGCTAGAGCAGCTCACAAAACAAAGGAAAACGTCTACTTACTAGATGACCAGTTTATTATAAAAGGATATTAAAGGACATGAATGAACAGCCAGTTGAAGAGATACATACAATGAGGTCTGGAAGGGTCCCCAACATAGGAGCTTCTGTCCTTGTGCAGTTTGGGGTGCACCACCCTCCAGGCATGTGCATGTGACCTGGTTCACTAACCTAGAAACTCTCAGAACCCCACTCCTTTTGGTTTTTGATGGAGGCTTCCTTACATTGGCAGGATTGATTAAATCACTGGCTATTGGTGATTGGCCTCAATCTCCAGCCCCTCTCACATCCCAGGAGGTCGGGGCTGGGAGGACTGAAAATTCCAACTCTGTAATCCCTTGGTTGGTTCCCCTGGCAACCAGCCCATCTTTAGGTCACCTGGGGCTTTCCAAAAGTCACCCAATTAACACAACAAAAGACACCTTTATCAATCCCATCACAGGAAATTCCAAGGGTTTTAGGAGCTCTGTGCCAGGAACTGGACTAAGACCAAAGATATGTTTCTTATTATAAATCACAACATCACATACAGTGTTCACTCTTTGCGTCTGGATTCTTTCACTCAGCATAATGTTTTATGAAACATCTATGAGCTTGTGCACGCAGTAGATTATTCCTTTTGTTCCTTTTTGATAGCTGAGTAGTAGTGCATTTTATGGCTGTGTCAGTCTATTCTTTTACAGCTTGACAGACACTTGAGTTGTTTCCCATTTGGGATTATTATGAAAAAAAAAGCTGCTGTGAACATTTCTGTACAAGTCTTATTGTGGACATATGTTTTCATTTCTCTTGCATAAATACCCAAGAGTGGAATTGTTGGATCAATTTATAAGATTAAAATAGTTCAGCTTTATAGAAAACAGCCGAGCAATTCTCCAAAGGGATCGCACCATTTCGTTCCTGCCAGCAGGGTATGAGAGTTCCAGTTGCTCCACGATGTCACCAACACTCCTGATGTTGGTCTTTTTCATTGTAACCGTTTTGGTGGGCGTGTAGTGGTGTCTTGTTGCTTTAATTTGTATTTTTCTAATGACAAATAATGTCGAGTATTTTTTTGTGAGCTTATTGGCCATTTGCATATCTTTTGTGAAATGTCTCTTCCAGCTCTTTTATTATTGAGTTGAAGGAGTCTTACGTATTCTGGATATAAGGTCTTTGACAGCTATATGTTTTGCAAATACTTTCTAGCTGACTGTGGCTAGCATTTTCTTAAACAATGATTTTTTTTGAAGAGTAGAATTTTTAAAATTTTGATCAAATCTAAATTTATCAATTTTCTTTCTTTATTTATTTTTGGTGAGGAAGATTAGCCCTGGGCTAACGTCTGTGCCCATCTTCCTCTGCTTTATATGGGATCGCATCACAGCATGGCTTGAGAAGAATTGCTTAGGTCCACGCCCGGGATCCGAACCCGTGAACCCCAGGCCGCCGAAGTGGAGCATGCAAATTTAACCACTACGCCACTGGGCCGGCCCCTAATTTATTGATTTCCTATTTCATGCTTATTGTTTTCTGTATCCTGTCTAAGAAAACTTTGCCTACTCCCAGGTTGAGAAAATCTCTCTTTGTTTTTTTTCCTAGGAGTTTTATACTTTTGCTTTTCACACTTAGGGCTATGATCTATCTCAAATTAATTTTTGTGTATTGTGTGATGGAGAGATTAGGCATTTTTTTTTTTGCATGTGGCTATCCAGTTGTTCAAGCATAATATATTGAAAAGATTTTCCTGTTGACTTACTTTGGCACTTTTGTCAAAAATCAATTGGTCATAAAGTTTTAGTCAATTTCTGAACTGTCTATTCTGTCCCATTCATCTATTTCTTTGTCTTTATTCAGTATCACACTGTCTTGATTCCTGTTGTGTTATAATAAGTCTTGAAGTCACGTAGTATAAGTTCTCCAACTAGCTTTTTTTTTTTCAAGATTGTTTTGACTATTCTAGATCCTTTGAATTTCCATATACATTTTGAACCAGCTTGTCAATTTCCAAAAAAAACATCCTTCTGGGATTTTGATTGGGATTGCAGTGAATCTAAAGATGAGTTTGAGAACAATTGACATCTTAACAATATCGAGTCTTCCAATCCATGAGCTTGGTATATTTCACTACTGACTGGAGTCTTCTTTAATATCTGTAGTTTAATATTTGTAATTTTAAGCAGGACAGTTATCTGAAAGAAGAAATGACTGGATTTATGGATGGATTGGATGTGAAGGGGGAGGCCAAGGCTGAATGCCAAGATTTCTGCCTGAGTCACTGGGTGTAGATGAGAAAGAAAGCAACTTGCTCCAGGGGGTCCAGCTCAGGAGAGGAAGAGCCTGGATTAGACTCCAGGGCCACGAGCGTGACCTTCAAAACCCACCTCTCCACACCCTGCCACGCTGGGGCGACTCTGGGCCTGAGAGCAAATTGGTGCCAAAGTTCCAGGAGGAGGTGATATAGAGCAGCTGGCACCTTCTCCCCTAGGCCTACGAGACCCTATTGTCTTTTCTCTCCTCCTGCACAGCCAACCTTCCTTCCCCGCTCTGGTGGGCCAGGAGGGTCTCTTATAGGACTGCATTCTCCCATCAGTAGCCTCCTGACTGGTCACTGAGGGGCAGACGGCCCCTCCCTCTCTCCCTCTCACCCTGGCTCTTCAAGCTAATGAGACCTGCCCTGACTCCCCCGCCAGGCTGCTGGCCTTAATCTCTCCTAGCAGGAGGTTTTGGGGGGGGTGGAGAAAGAAAGGGCCCCTTATGGTGAGACACAATGACCCGGCCACAAGGTGGGATTACCGTGATCTCATGCATGTACGTGTGTATGCGCGTGTGCATGTGCCCGTTTGCGTGTACGGGGACGTAGAACAGACCCATGCAGAGACCAGGAACTCAGGGAGATATTAATATCCAGAGAGAGGGGCAGAGGGAGGGGCAGAGGGAGGGACAGAGGGAGGGACAGATAAGGGCAATCAGAGGTACAGATCGGGAGAGGTGCCAAGATGGCGAGAAAGACAGAAATGAAGGGAAAGCTAGAGAGAAGGAAAGCAAGAATCACAGGGAGAGGCAGGGAAAAGAGAGAGAAGAGGAACAGAGGCTGGAGCTCAAGAGGTTGGATAAAGGACAGAGGTCCTGAGGGGAGGTGGACAGACAGGGAGACGGGGACAGAGAGACACAGAGGTTGAGAGAGACACAGACCCCAAGACCAAAACAGAAACAGAGTCACAGAGAGAGACAGAGAATGAGAGAGATGGAGGATGAGAGAGACCCAGGCAGAAATACAGGTAAATCGATAAAGACAGGGACAGAGAGAAACAGACGGAGGATGAGAGAGGGGCGCACAGGCAAATTGACAGAGGTGGCATAGCCTGGGGCCCAAAGAAAAGAGAAACTGAGGCACAGAGACCCTAAACAGGGGCCAACGGTGTGGAGGGAGGGAGAGAGAGAGCACAGAGGGGAAGAGCAGTTGGGAGAGATTGATGTCTGACAACACAGAGACTGGAAGATCGGAGATGAGAGTGATAGAGGCTGAGACAAAGAAAGAGAGAAAAGGAAACTGAGGCAGAAAAAGAGAGCAGTGGGGCAGTGCAGGGATGGACTAGTTGGCAGACAGTTGAGGAGAGAAAGGGTGACCCAAGAAAAGGATCCAGAAGGCCCTGCACCCCTCATTTTTCAAATGATCTCTCACAACATCCAGCATTTCTCTCCTTCCTCTTTGACAACAGTAGCCAAAGCTGGCGGGACACCAGTTAGACCTAAGGAAGAACTTCCCTGAGGAGTGGGGGCTTCTGGTCACAGGCGGGAGCTGAGGCCTCCCTTCCCCATCAGCCCTAATTGCCAAGATGTCATGGAGGGGAGAGAAGGGGATTAGGCAGACGGTGCCCCTCCCCCTCCCAGCCAATGTCACCTCCTGGCGCCCAGTCGCGTCCCCCACCCGGGGCCAGGATTACCCTCCGAGATCCAGGCCACGGCAAATGACATCACTCCCAGCCGGGGCTTAAAATCTGCCCATGTGAGGGGACCGGTTTCCTTCAGCCTCTGACCAGGACCTGGGCCCCCATCCCTCCTTTCTGAAGGTGAGCGTCGTCAGCAGGAGCCGCGGAGGGGACGGAGGACGGGGGAGCGAGAGAGGGGAGAGGTGGGGGCAGGAGTAGGGTTCATTTTATTCGTGGCTATGTTTCCGGTGTGTGGCACGGGGGCTGACAAGAAGGAGTGTGTGATGTTTGCTGAATAATGAAAAGCGGAACAGGGGGTCCGTCCTGACGTGTGGGGAAACTGGGTGGGCTGTGACTGCAGCAGGACGGAGTAAGGGTAGACAGTGGGGGGGACCGGCCCACGGTTTGGGGGCTCTGGGGGGTTCAGGGGAGGCTTGTTGGTGAACTCTCCCGGCTTCCAGGGCTAGGCTTCCATCCCTGTTCAAGGCAACCCCCTAGCACATCTCCCTGTAGTATTTTCTTTAAAACTCTTATCACCACCTGAAACTTTCTCTTCGTTTGTGTGTTTATCCACTCATTGCCCGTCTCCCCACTGAACCTTGATTTCCAGACACCTGAGTGCCTGGCATGTGATGCCTAAATATTTGTTGACTAGGTGTTGAATGACAGAAACAGAGTCAAAGAGACACACACACAGAAGGCCCGGGTTTCGAGGCTGCAGCAGGAAGGACAAAGGGCAGATGATGAGACTGCCCAAGGGGGCTGGGAATGTGACGATTTGGGGATCACAGTGCTGGGGAATGGATCACTTGGGGACCTCAGTGCCGCCAGAGGCTCCGGCTTCTCCCACGTCCCACCTCGGGTAGTGGGTGCATGCTCCCCAGCTCCCTGTCCCATGGGATGGCAGAGCCAAAAGAGATCTGACAAAGGAGGGCCTGGAACGGACTGAGCTGGGGGAGTCTTGCCAAAGGGCTGACCTGGAGCCACGTGAGGCTGGGTTTAAAGCCTGCTTTTTTCTCGCTGTGTGGCCTTGGGCCCCTCACGTGAACTCTCTGGGCCTCAGTTTTCTCATCTGCAAAGTGGGGACAGTGACAAGTTGCCATGATGACCCAGTCAGGTGAGCCGTGGGAAGCCCGTGTCACGGGCCGGGCCTGCAATGATAGGGGAGGGGCTGCCCTCATCCTGCTTTGGGGGATCCCAGGTAGATTTGGGGGTCAACGGTGGGACCCTGGGGCCTGAGAGATCTGGGTTCTATTCCTGGCTGTGCCACTTACCCCTCATGTGACCTCAGGAGTTGACAGAACCTCTCTCAGCCTCAGTTTCCTCATCTGAGAATTGGACATCTGAGCTCTGTGTGGGACTGTCGTGAGTGTCTTAATAGGCCGCGTAGGTTGGTGTTCAGGACGGCACAGGCTGCAGGGGCAGGTGCTGGCTCAGCCACTGACCGATTGACAGGACCAGGGACTCTGCCTCTCTGAGCCTCAGTTTCCTCCTCTGTGAAGTGGGGATGATAACAGGACCACCTCGTAGGAAGTTTTCACTGGATTCTTGTTCCCCGAGATCTTGTTGCCGAGGCCCTCGGTGCAGTATGCGAGCAGCCGGGGGTCCCAGCTGGAGGGCCTTCTGGTTGTCAGCTGTCTGACCTGGGGCGGGCACCTCCTCCCCACCCTCAGGCTCAGTCTCCCATCTGTAGAATGGGATTATCTCCGGGTCTTCCCACAAGGTGGTTGTGAGGCTTCAGGCCTCCCCTGTCAGAGCACCTGCTCAGGTGGGAACCGGGACCCAGTGGATCCCGGACACCAGGAGCCCTGAGCACCAGCCTCGCCCCACAGGTTGGTCCCCAGGGCAGGGACGTTGGTCTCCCTTGCCCGACCCTCTGGGATTATGAATCACCACTGCCTGGAGATTCACCCGGCAGGATGATAACAGAGCTGCTGTCAGGCTCACTGGAAATTCTCGGTGAAAGGTAGACACGGTCGTCGTTGTCTGTGCTCCTGAGATCAGACATGCAAAGCCTTCGGCCGAGTGTCTGCAGAGGGAAGAAGTCCTGGAAGTTCTGATATCATCAGCTGCCTAGTTTGTTGCCAAACCCAGAGAAAGGTGTCAAATATTTTTTTGTTGTTATTATTCTTTGCTACGTCTTGTCCAGGAAGCACTTCCTGGATGTCTGAGGAGTGGGCAGACCCTCAGTCCTGGAGGTCATTACCATTATCAGCTGCGTGAACTTGGGCGAGGACCTTCCTCTCCCTGAGGCTCCGATCCCCTTACCTGTGGGATGGGGTCATTCGAGTGAGAGAATTCTAGGCTTTCCTGGAAGGCCAGCTGCTTAGCAGGATAAATGGGTGCAGATTTGAGGGTGAAGACAATGGAAGTGGATGCTCTTGTTCCAGGCCCTGCAAATGGTCCCTAGCAGGGCAAATTCACAGATCTCCCTGCTTCCCCTCTCTCCAGAGGTTCTGATGAAACATCACTGCTCCTTGGAGAAGAGGGAACCCAGGCTCTGGGGCTGGGAGAACAGGGCCTTAGGAAGTCTCCAGGGTTGGAATCCCGGGTCCCCACCACAGCCTGTGTGTGATCCTGGGCAAGTCATGGTGCCTGCGCCTGAAGATGTTCCTGTCTGTAAAATGGGAGCATGTTAGTAATACAGTCTCTACGTGCCGAGGTTGTGCTGAGGATTCAATGACATCCTGCACAGAGAAGGCTTCTGTATTAGCTGTCTATGGCTGTGTAACAAGTTACCCAAACACTTAGCAGCTTAAAACAGTAAACGTTTATGATGTTAGACAGTTCCTGAGGGATGGGAATCCGGGGGCAGCTTCGGTGGATGATTCCAGCCCGGGGGCTCTCGTGCCTGAAGTCAGATGTTGACTGAGGTTGGAGAATCAACTTCCATGGTGGCTCATTCCCATGGCTGTTGGCAGGAGGCCTCGGTTCCTCGTCACATAGACCTCTCCACGAGACGGCTTGAGCGTCCTCGTTACATGGCAGCTGGCTTTCCTTGACCAAGTGCCAGCCCTGGAAGTCACGCTGTCATGTCTGCAATATCCTGTTGGCTGCACACATCCACCCTGCTCAGTGACAGGGGACAACGCAAGGGTGTGAATATCTGGGTGAAGATTACAGGGCGCTACCAATTCTTAGGATTTAAGCAATCAGCCAGTTGATTCTTAGGATTTAAAGTTGTTGTTTTTGCTTTTATGACTATTATCAGCACTGAGCCTTCCCATGACCTTCCTATCAAGTCCTGTGATCTTCGTCATTTTCTCTCTTGGTCTCTCTGCTCCTGTCACACTGGACACCTGTTTCTCCTCCAACAAGACAAAACGATTCCAGCCTCCAGGCCTTTGCACCTGCTGTTCCCTCTGCCTGGAAGCCTCTTCCCCAGGATCTTCCCTGGGCTGGTACAGCTCTGCAGCCACCTCCTCCCAGGGAGGTCTTCCCTGGTGGTTCATCTAAATGCCTCATCCTCACCTCAGAATCCATCGCTCTCAGATTACCCCATTTAATTTTCCTTGGAGATCTTTCAACTCTCTGAAAGCATTTGAATTTTCTAAAAAATCTCTTTCCATGTTCACTGTCTGGTTCTCCAGCTGGAACCTGGAAGTTCAATCCCATGAGAACAGAGATGCTGTGTGTCTTATTTCTTGCAATGTCCCTAGTTCCTAGAGCATGGTCGACTCTCAAAAAATATTTGCTGAATGGACAGTAGAACCTCAATCTGTAGTTAATAGAACTCTCCCTCCCAAGTGAGGGATGAGAAGGCCGGAGCAGTGAGAGAAGGAAGGGGTGGGAGCTAAAATAAATGTCATACATTTTCTGTCCATTTACTTATTTTTCAAGTATTTAATGGGGGTGCTGGGGACCTGGCAGGGACTGGGGAGACAACAAATGTAAATACATCATATTTAGTGCACGTGATGCCCTGAAGAACAAGAGAGAGAAAGCGTGTGTGTGTGTGTGTGTGTGTGTGTGTGTGTGTGAAATCCAGTTCAGGGTGTGGGATGACTCCCCCGGAAAGTGATGTTGGAGCTGTGACCTGTAGCAGGAGAAGGGTGAGCTGCTGAGAGGGGCTTCGGATCAGGGGAGGCATTCCTGGCCCCGGCAACACCTTGTGCTGGTCTCCGGAGAGGCCGAGAGGTTTCCCGAGGCCACACTGATGAGGGCAATAGGGAGCCCTGGAAAGGTTCTCATTTTATTATTTTTTTTTCTTCAGATCTTACTGTTGTTTTCGTTTTAGAAAACACATGGTTAAAAAGTGATCCAAACTGTAAAAACAAGGTATGGATACAGCACACCTCCCGAGAGGCAGCCACAGTAACCATATCTTGTGTCCTTCCTGGAAATTTTCTATGCATGTACAAGCATATATATAAATGCTT
This sequence comes from Tapirus indicus, assembly GCA_031878705.1. Classification (NCBI taxonomy): domain Eukaryota; kingdom Metazoa; phylum Chordata; class Mammalia; order Perissodactyla; family Tapiridae; genus Tapirus; species Tapirus indicus. Next base: position 21,878,866 of record CM062926.1, on the reverse strand, counting down.
ATATATATAAGATATTTACTATATATTTTTAAATCAAAGTAGTGATTACATATATATTATAATATACATATATAATATATATGTGTTATATATGTATGTGTATATGTATATTTTATAATATGCATATATAATATATACATATAATACACATATATGCATATAATATATACATGTAATAACACATAATATACATATAATATATACACACAACATATACATACATATAATTATATATAATATTGTAATATATAAATGTATATATGTAATCATTACCTTGTTTTAAAAATCACAAATGATAACTATATGCACTACTCAGTACCATATTTTTCCCTTTGAATATACAATATATATTGCATATGTATATATTATATACAATGTATAACATGGTAATATATGATATCTAATATGCACATACCCACACCACATACCTCTATTGTCAAAGTGTGATTTAAAAATATTTAAAAATCTTACTCTCAAAGATTTCTTTAAGTCATTAAATGCGGGGACCAGCTGTTTCAAAGAAGGGTCAAGGAACAGAGACTAATACAGTTATTCAGGAAAAGTGTGCTGAAAAAAATTTGCCAGGTTGGATCGGAAACTGATTTAAGTCTTACAGGGCAATAAAACTCTGCCCTTTGAGGTTCTCTTTTCAGTGGGATCATTGGCAATCAAACTTCTAGAAGTTACCATTTACCTTGTCAGAGTCTGAACCTTAGTCAATAGTGAATAATAAATTGAACCAACATACAGTCCTCTAGAAAATGAAATGATCCTTGGGTGGGTCTGTAGGGCAAGCCTCCAGGGGGACCTGGAAATGACAGGCTGTCATCCTTTGTCTTGCCAAGCTTAGGGTAATTTTTCTTAACTATATACTAGAGATCCTTTAAAATCAATTCATAGACAGCAGCCTCCTACTTTTTAATGACTGTATAGTATTTCCTTGCGTAGATGTGCCATCATCTACTTAACATAACTTACTGAATTCACCCAATTTACATAATTTATTTAATGTATCCCCTTTGGTGGACATTTTGGCAAGAAACATCTGCTTTCAAATAACAACAATAATTGCCAACAATTGCATAGGGTTTACTCTGTGTCAGGTGCTGTTTTGAGCACCTTAAATGCACATAAATGCATTTAACCCTCACAACAACTCGAGATGTAAATGCTATTTTCTTTTTTTTGTGTGTGTGAGGAAGATCAGCCCTGGGCTAACATCCGTGCCCATCTTCCTCTACTTTATATGGGACGCTGCCACAGCATGACTGACAAGCAGTGGGTCGGCCTGCGCCTGGGATCCGAACCTGAGAACCCCGGGCCGCCAAAGCGCGACCTAAACCACTATGCCACCCGGCCGGCCTGTAAACACAATTTTCAGTCCCATTTTCTGATGAGGGGACTGTAGCATACACTGAAGACGAATTGCTGGGACAAAGAAAAGATGGCATCTTTGATAAGCGTTTCTAATTTGTTCCGATCCTCGCTGCCACTGCCCTGACACGGGAGCTCCTGTTTCTCCACACTGAGGCCAGCCCTGGAGTCATCAAACCTCTTATCTTTGCCAACCTCATGGGTCAAAAATGGTCATGGAAGATCATCACTTGCTGTCGTTTTAATGTGACTCTCCCTTAGGCTGACTAACCATCCCGGTTTGGCTGGGACTCTTTCGCTTTTGGGGGTGAAAGTCCCACATCTGTAGAAACCCCTCTGTCCCAGGCAGACCAGGACAGCTGGTCCCCCAGTCTCCTGGATTCTGCGTGAGGCTGACCATCTCTTCCGGGGTCATAGAAAGAAAAGATCTTGGAGAGGGAGTGGCAGGATCAGATTTTTTAACAGAGTAGGAAGGAGGGCTTCCATATAAGATGCCCATTATAGCTTCAGCTCTCTGCTTTACAGACAGATTCTCAATGAAGCTTTGACAACCTTAAGCAGAGGATTGTTTTATAGGTGGGGAAACTGAGGCACAGAGAGGCTAGATAAATTGCCCAAGGTCACATGCCCAAGAAAAGACTGAGGCAGGATTTGAACCTGAGCCTGCCTGTGACCACGTGGTGAGGAACTGGGAGTGTCTGAGCATCACCCCTTTTCTCTTACAGGCCCACTGACCTGGGCCCCAGTGTCCCCGGAGATCATGATGGCATATATGAACCCGGGGCCCCCCTATTCCGTCAACGCCTTGGCCCTGAGTGCCCCCAGCGTGGATTTGATGCACCAAGCTGTGTCCTACCCGAGTGAGTACCGTCCTTCTCCCTGCCACCCAGGCTGGCCCCCATCTCTTGGGGGCCTCTGGGGTCCCTTGCCCTCGGGAAGAAGATGGGCACTTACAGGGTATGAGCCATACACCAGCTGTATGTGTTCATCTGCAAGTACAAAACGCTACTCTGTGTCATTTAGGGATGCAGGAAAGCAGATGGACATTCACAGAAATTAAAGATGGCAGTTCCCTTTGGGGTGAGGGAGGGGGAAGCGATCTGGAAGGGGGACCCAGAGGAAGTCACACCTGTTAGCAATGCTTTATTTCTAAGAGAGGTGAGCACTCAGTTTTTTTGTGGCATTATTGTTTAGCTTCTTGTTTTTTCTTGTTAAGTTGAACATGATGGACCTGCCACTTTTTTTTCTGCTGAGGAAGATTGGCCCTGAGCTAACATCTGTGCCCATCTTCTTCCATTTTGTATGTGGGACGCTGCCACAGCATGGCTTGATGAACAGTGTGTGGGTTGGTGCCTGGGATTGGAATCTGTGAACCCCGGGCAGCCAAAGCGAGCGTGTGAACTTAACCACTACGCCACCAGGCCGGCCCCGACCTGCCACTTTTATAGGCCAGAAATGGTTAAATATCTGCAATGTCATGTTTCAACTGGGTATATCTTAGTGCACAAGAAATTTTAGAAAGGGAATAAAAACCAAACTCACACACCTCCTTACAGGGCTAAAAACAGTTCTCCTCAGGGTGAGGCCTGAGTCCCATCACGATGGGCAAAGAGGGACCCCGTTTCCCAGGTGGATGGAGTGAGGTCCAGAAGGTCAGGGAACAGGCACACTCTTAGTTTTGGCAGATAAACACCCAGAAAGGGCTTCTTGGCGTCCCACGCACCCTCAAGACCGCACACCAGCAGATGAAGACAGCGGGAGGCCCGGGCCACCCTAAGGGGCCCGTGTTCCTGTCCCCACCCCAGGCGCCCCAAGAAAGCAGCGGCGGGAACGGACCACCTTCACCCGGAGCCAGCTGGAGGAGCTGGAAGCCCTGTTTGCCAAGACCCAGTACCCGGACGTGTATGCCCGTGAGGAGGTGGCTCTGAAGATCAATCTGCCAGAGTCCAGGGTTCAGGTGGGATGTTCTGGTTCCTGGACCCCTCCTGGCCCTTCCTGGGACCCAGAATGAAGGGAGGAGGGAGAGATCACAGAGTAACAGCCAAAGTCATAAAGGGCCCAAACAGTCCTTCACGGCCATTGTTTCACCAGTGTCCTCTCTTCCATTCTCCTCCACTCCCACCCTTTGTCACTCCACTTCAGCCACACTGGCCCCTCATTCTTCCTGTAATGTGCTAGCCAAGCCCACTCCTGCCTCGGGACCTTTGCACTCTCTGTTCCCTCCCCCTGGAATGTTCCCCACCACCTTGTTCAACCAGTCAAGTCATCTTGTCAGTCAATGAGACCCCACCAGCCATCCCACTTAGAGTTGCCATCTTCCCCCGCCCCAGCTCCCCTGCTCCCCTATCCTGATCAATAGGTTCTTCCATAGCATTTATCACCGTCTAAAATACAATGTGATTTACTTACTTACTGTTTATTTGTAATCTGTCTCTTTCAACTTGAATGCCAGCTCTGCAGATGTATCCCTAAAGCAGTAGAAGACGGTTAATGAGTGTTTATTAACTGATTGGATGGATGGATGGATGGATGGATGGGTGGGTGGATGGAGGGATGGAAGGAAGGATGGATGGATGGATGGATGTGTGGGTGGATGGATGGATGGATGGGTGGGTGGGTGGATAGATTGTCCCATAACTGATTGCAAAGTGCAGAGGGGTGATTCTGGTGTGTCTCACCAATAAGCATCATCATTCCTGGCACCATGAGGGCTCTCTTGGGCCTCCTCCCCACTCACCCACATGATTTCCCCTCTTTCCCCCAGGTTTGGTTCAAGAACCGCAGGGCTAAGTGCAGACAGCAGCGGCAGCAGCAGAAGCAGCAGCAGCAGCCCCCAGGGGCACAAGCCAAGGCTCGTCCTGCCAAGAGGAAGGCAGGCGCATCCCCAAGACCCTCCACAGATGTCTGTCCAGATCCCCTGGGCATCTCAGATTCCTACAGTCCCCCTCTACCTGGCCCCTCAGGCTCCCCCACCACGGCAGTGGCCACTGTGTCCATTTGGAGTCCAGCCTCAGAGTCCCCTTTGCCCGAGGCCCAACGGGCTGGGCTTGTGGCCTCAGGGCCTACTCTGTCCTCAGCGCCCTATGCCATGACCTACGCCCCCGCCTCAGCTTTCTGCTCTTCCCCCTCACCCTATGGGTCTCCGAGCTCCTATTTCAGTGGCCTGGACCCCTATCTCTCTCCCATGGTGCCCCAGTTGGGGGGCCCAGCTCTCAGTCCCCTTTCTGGCCCCTCCGTAGGACCCTCCCTGGCGCAGTCCCCCACCTCCCTGTCAGGCCAGAGCTATGGCGCCTACAGCCCTGTGGACAGCTTGGAATTCAAGGACCCCACAGGCACCTGGAAGTTCACCTACAACCCCATGGATCCTCTGGACTATAAGGATCAGAGTGCCTGGAAGTTTCAGATCTTGTAGAAGATACTCTTCTCCATCTCGCTCCATCTCTTGTCTAAATCTGCCTCCCTGCAGCTTAGATGCTGGGACCGCATCCCTGAGAGCAGCAGGAGCTAGCAGTCTTTCCAAAGGCTGTGGCCTCTTGGCTTCAGGTGCAGCTTAGCTCAACACAGTCCACCCCTTTCCTTCCTGGGAGAGAGGCCCCTCCCTATCCTGGGGCAGCTCAACAGGTCTTAGTAATTCTCTCAACCCGAACACCATCTCACATGGCCTCTAACAGGCATATTAGACCCTGAGCCCCAGACTCCAGAAACTGGTGCTGAGAACTTGCCCCAAGACGAAATTAAACCAAGCCTGCAGTTGACTTGGGGGTCATCTTTAGGTCAGAATCGAGATGCCCTTGAACAAACACGCAGGGAGGCTCGATTCCTTAACTTTCCATTTGGGACACTTCTTTAGTGTATCGCTAGAGATCCTTCTAGAAATTCCAAAGACAGACTTTAAGAGGCCCTATATGGAGCCTTAGGCCAATGATCCAGTTAAATTAAAAAATTCACTTGGCAATTTTACAGACTTCACAGATGTCAGGTTTACGTGGTAGGTTTAGGGGCTGTTTGATATATATATATATATACATATATATTTTTTTCTTAGTTTCTTCTTAAAGACATTTCATCATTCAATCATTCATTCATTAGGACACTGGGAATGGGCATATGTGGTAGGAGAATGGAAGGCAATTTGCCCATTCCAGGTCTACTTTTTTTCTTTTGTTTTAGGATTTTCTAAAGGTGAATTTCACCCAAACATTGGAGAAATTGTGGTTGTTGCATGGGGTGCACCAACATAGCTGTGGGTATTTCAAGGAGAAGAGGAGGTAGACTGGTCTCCCGTCTGTAAACGTATAAGAGACAGGGCCAGGGGAAAGGATTTGGAGGAAGCCCCATAGTTCAAACATACATTCTCTCTTTTAGATGGTTTGTTTTCCATTTTGATTGTGGGATTGGAAAGGAAATTTTCCTGGGGCAGCACCATCTTTCTTTCAATACATTTTTTACCCACAGCGACAGAGACAAGCACTGAGAATTTTAAGGATTCAGGCATTTTGACCCTCCTGGAAGTTTGGTGCCTTGGCCTCTGCCTCCTCAGTCTGAGTTCTCCTTTCATTTTCAACTGAAGGAGGCAGGAGTCAGGAGCCTTTCAATGGTGGGTTTCACAAGGAAAGGGGTGAAAGAAAGTAGGGCAGGAAGGCAGTGGTATGCTGGTAGGAGTTTGACGACTCGCTCTCCGAGGAACAGGAAGAGCCCTGATTCGTAGCTTTTGTCCATTTCTGTGGTGTAAATACTCCCACTATGGCTGGTTTCAAGCCACCAATCTGCAGTCACCGAACTTGGAGTTGGGAAGAGACGAGTGCTCGTGAGCCGGTACAAGCTGGCTCCAGGGCCCCAGTGCAGACAGGATGTCAGGTGAAGAGAGGCTGGGAGGCAACAGGTGATTTTTCTGGGTCCAGGCCAGAAGAGGTCCACACAGCCTGGACCTCTGAGGAGCACATGGCCATCACTAGAGCCCACAAAGATGGTTTACTCAACACACCACTTGATCATCTCTCATGGGCCTGAGTCATGCTGGGCTCTGGGACATGAGACCCAGGAGTGGCTCAGACACAGAGTATAAACAGAGGAGGATGGCACGTGTTGGGGTGCGGGGTGGGGGATCCAGACGCAAGTCGCAGGGGAGGGACAGGGAGAAGACAACATTGTGCTCTGGATCTGTGCAAAGGTTGGGACCAGAATCCTATGTCAATCATTCATTTTGCAGAGACTCCCATGCTGGAGGCTGGAGGCTGGAGGCTCAGCTGTGAATAAGAATCTCTCCCTGCCCCAGGGAGCTCTTCATTCGTGGGGGAGGGCATGTCTTGTGCAAACAAATCAAAGGCAGCTTGAGAAGGGGGTCGGGAGAGCTTGAAGGATGGATGCGATGTTCTAGAGGAAGGTGGAAAGTAATGGAGACTGGGGGGCCACAGTCACAGGCCAACAGGGGGTAAGATCTCAAGAGACCTCTATCCTGGGGCTTTCCAAGACTTCTCTAGGAGTCGGACAAAGTGAAATCTGCTTGGGAGTTTCCAGGTTCCTTTTCCTGGGCCGGCCTCCTTGAATTCTGCTTCTCCAGCTGTCCATTGGAAATGTCAAAGGTTCTACTTCCTAAAGCCAGGAAGAGTGACAAGGGAAGTGGAGCCAGGGGTGTCCCTCATTCTGGGTCAGGCCCACTGTCCTCCCCTTTCCTGGTCAATGGAACTCCAGGTCCCCCATCCCTGGCCCTCAGCAGAATGAAACTGATTAAAATGTTGAATCCTGTTTAAAGTCTGGGTGATTTTTTTATTTCCATGCAGGGGCAGACCAGGGGAGGTAGAAACAGGGACTGCTCTGTCACTTCCCTCTCCCCTACCCTCTGTCTCTAGGGCCATGTGTCTGTCCGCGTGCTTCCTCTGTCTGGTCACCGTCTTTTCCTTGCGAGCTCCTAAAGCCAATTAAGCAGGGACTTGGGTTCCAGACGGCCAGTTCCCACCTGCTGTGACCTCACTTGGTCCCCATGGCCCCCTCCTTCCTCAGTGGCCTGTGTGAGGATTAAAGCCCCCCCATCACCTCCCAGTCTTCTGCAGCTTCGTCTTGCCCCTCTCCCTTTCTCCTTCCATTTCTTCTCCCTGGGTCACTTTCAGCTTTACACCATTTGTCTCTCATTTCTTCTTTTCTCTCTTTCCTTTATTTTTTTCTCCTGTCTCCCAGGTCCCTGTTTATTTTTGCTGAAGTTTTGTCTTTTTCTTTTTTTCTCTTTTCCTTTGCCTTGGACTTACTATTTCTTCAACTCTAGGTCATCTTTCTCTGCTTCTGTCCCTCTCAATTGCTGGGTCCCAGGTTAAGATTTGTCTGTGTGTGTGTGTCGGGGTGGGGGGCAAATACAGAATTGATGGGTCAGACAGACTTGCTGTCTGAGCCTGACTCAGCCACCTCTGGTCATATGACCTGGGGCGATTCATTTTTGCCAGCCTCGGTTTCCCCACCTGTAACACGGGGCATCAGGAAGACCTACCTTGAGAGAATTAAATGAGATTATTGTATTAAGCGTGTGGTCCCAAAGCCTGGCCCACAGTAACAGCCCAATAAACGTTTATTTATTTTTGTGGTAAAATACACATCACATAAAATTGACCATTTTTACCATATTAAAGTATGGTAAGTACATTCACAGAAGAAACCAGACACAAAAGACTACATATTATATGATTCCATTCATATGAAATGTCCAGAATAGGCAAATCCATAGAGACAGAAAGCTGATTAGTGGTTGCCAGGGGCTGGAGGGAGGGGGGATGGGGAGTGACTACTTAATGGGTATGGGGTTTCCATTTGGAGTAATGAAAAAGTTCTGGAACTAGATAGTGACTCAGCAATTCCACTCCTAACTATATACCCCAAAGAACTGAAAACAGGTATTCAAACAAAAACTTGTACGTCACATTCACTATTCACAGTAACCAAGGGATGGAAACAACCCAAATGTCCATCAACAGATGGATCAGCAAAATGTGGTGTAGCCATACAATGGAATATTATTCAGCCATGAAAAGAAAAGTCCAGAGACATGCTACACCATGGATAAACCTTGGAGACATTATGCCAAATGTTTGTCTTAACCTACATGTTTTTTTTGTTGTTTTTTTTTTTTTTTTACTGAACTTGTATTTGTGCTGTTTATGGCAGCTTTATTCATAATGGCCCCAAACTGGAAACTATCCAAATGTCCGTCAACAGGTGAACGGATAAACAGACTGTGGTGCATCCAGGCAATGGACTATTCCTCAGGGATAAAAAGGAATGAACTCCTGACACACATAACAACATGGATGAATAACCCAACAATGAGTGAAGGAAACCAGGCTCAAAGCGGTCACACTGCATGATCCCACTGATACGAAATTCTAGAAGAGATAAAATCAGAGTGACAGAAAGTGAATGGTGGTTGCCAGGAGCTGGGGGACAGCAGACAGGGTTCACTACAAAGGAACAAAAGGGAACCTTTCTGGGGTGCTAGAAATATTCTATATCTTGATTATGGTGGTGTTCCACGACTGTATATAATTGCCCAAACTCCTCAAGTTGTACACTTAACATGGGTGGGTTTTATAGTATATAAATTATCCCTTCATAAATCGGGAGGAAAAGAAAAGAAAGAAAAATTTACTGACCAGGTACTACTTGCCAGACATTGGTGACAGCCAGTCCTGACTCTTAATTCTCAAAACAACCCACCAGAGAGATGCTATTATTAATTATCCCCACTTCACAGATGAGAAAGCTGAGGCAGAGGGAGGTCAGGTGACCTGCCCAAGTTCCCACAGCTAGGAAGAAGTAGAACCGGGATTTGTATTCATCGTGTTGGGGTGCAGACCCTCTGGACTCTCCTGGCGTTTCTCCCCTCCCACCATTTTCGGTCCTGCCTTTCACTTCTGCTTCTCTCCTTCCCGGTTCTTCCTTCCTCCGTCTCAGGCTCAGGTGTGAGTATTTCTGTCCTCTCTCCGTCTCACCCCTGGCCCCCATATGTCTCCATCCTCCCTTCTGTCCCTTCTGCTCTCTGAGCCCCTCCCTGGCTCTTTCCTCTGTCCCTGAACACGACTAATTTAGCAAATGCTCCAATCCTCTTACGACGACAGTCCAGCCTCAGCAGAACGGCAGGGGAATTGGGGGGGATTAGGTTCAGACTCATGACCCACGGGGGAGGGGACTTCCTGGAGACAGCCCAGTTTTAACTAAGTGATGCTCTCCTCACTCCTATTCCTTCCAAGTGAAATCATGCCCGGGACAAACAATAATACTAAACTCACAGCTAAACTCTTTATTGAGCGCTTACGATGTGCCAGACACTGTTGGGCACTTTCCTGGTATTTCTCCCTCATTCACTGAATCTTCATTACAACCTCATGGGGTAGGGGCCGTCCCCCGTCTCCTCTATTTTACGGATCAGGAGAGGTTAAGTTACTTTCCCAAGGCAAACAGGATCCAGTCTCAGCCTTCCTGGTACCTCTCAGGGTAAAGATGGAGAAACAGAGGCTGGGAGATGGGAATGGAATGGCCCTGGGGCCACACAGTGTGCAAGGGAAACCCCTGTTTGGTGACTTCAAAGATGATACTTTCAACTCCCTCAAAGAATGGAGGAGATGAGAGAGAGAGAGAGGGAAATGAAGAAGGGGTGAAAATGGAGAGGAAAATGCATTACGAGAAGGAGGAACAGAAAGCAGAGTGGAGGAGGAGATTAGTCAGGGAAAGAAGAGGCAAGACAGCTGTCAGAAGGGGAGTCTGTGCAGGTATTAATTCTTCCTTAAGCATGTGAGAGAATTCACCACTGAAGCATATAGGCCTGGAGTTTTCTGTAGGAAGGTTAACTATGTATTTAATTTATTTAACAGATATATAATTGCTCATAATTTAAAATTTCTTCTTGTGCCAGTTTCAGAAAGTTGTATTCCTCAAGGAATTTGTCCATTTCCTCTAAGCTGTCAAATGTATTGACACACATTTGTCTGTAATATTCTAATTCCCACTTGGTTTATCTGTAGCATTAAATGATAGATAAGATATCAGATAAGAAGAAAAACTAAAATCATCCATTTTGAACATCATCTCGAGAAATTAGAACAGAGAGAAGAAGTAATAAAGATGAGAGTAGAAATTAATAAAAATAAAATTCTACAATAGAAAAAAACAACAAAGGCATAAGCTGTTTTGTTAAAGACTAATAAAAGCAATAGCTCACGAAAACACTAACAAAGAGAAAAAGAGAGAAATTACCAAATCACCAATGTCGGGAATGAAAAAGTTATTAAAGACATCAATGATCATAAGAGGATATTATGAACAATTTTATGCTAAGAAATTTGACAATTTAGATGACCAGTTCCTAGCAAAACACAACTTACCAAAGCAAGCATACACACAAATAGAAAATCTGAATAGTCCTATTAAAGAAGAGTAATCCATAATTAAAATTTTTCACACGAAGAACATTTCGTGCCCATTTGGCTTCACCAATGAATTTCACATAACAATGAAGAAATAAATTACATTAATCTTATGCAAACTTCTGGGGGAATCGAAAGAGAGGGAACACTTTTCATTATATTTCATAAGGGTGGCATAAGGTTGATATCAAAAACCTGGCAAGAACATTAAAATAAAGGAAAATTATTGGCCATGAACTTAGACATAAAATTCCTAGACAAATATTATCAAACAGAATCCAGCATATATAATGGAAGAATAATACATCCGACCAAGTTAAGTATATTCCAGGAATGCAAGATTGGTTTAATGTTCAAAAACTAAGGAAGGTTATTTGCCCCATTAATATAACAAGGAGATCATATCATCTCAACATATGCAGGGGAAGCATTTGATAAAACTCAAAATCCATTTTTGATTAAAAATAACAAACTCTCAGAAATGAGGAAGAGATGTGAATTCCTTAATTTGATAAAAGGGATCTGCAAAATAATCCTATAGAAAACATTATGTTTAATGTTAAAATGTTGAAAGCTTTCCTTCTGTTCCTGCTAACGAGAGGAATATCTAGTCCTCAACCCCTCCCCTCCAAACTGTAGTGAAGGTCCATGCAATAAGGAAATAAAGATGCAATCAAGAAAAAAAAAAAGGAAATAAAAAGTATACTGGTTTAGAAAGAAAGAAACAGAACTTTGTTTTTAGATGACATGATGGTTTAGGTTTTAAACTCAAAAAAATTTATAGATAATCATTTAGAATTAACATGAGAGTTTCACAAGGTCATTGGAAACAAGTCAATATAACAAAAACTGATTATTTTTCTGTATTCCAGCCAGAAACAATTAAGAAACAAATTTTAAAAAACTGATACAATTTATGATAATAAATACTTTGGGAAAAAAAATCTAACAAAATCTGTGTATGATCTCTACATAGAAAACTCTACAATACAACAGAAAAAAGATTAAAGTGGACCATAATGAATGCAAAGGTGTTCAACTTCACTGATCACCAGGAAAATACAAAATAAAGCCACAGCGATCTTCCGCTCCATACCCATCAGCATGGCTAAAATTAAAAGGGAGACAATGCCAGGTTTTGGTGAAGATATGAAGTAACTGGAAGTAGTGACTGGTAAAATCACTTTGGAAATCTATTAAGCATTATCTACTAAATTTGAACAAATGCTTCCTCTATGGCCCAGTAATTCCACTCCTAGGACTATACCAACAAAAATGCATAGCACATATGTGTGTCAGAAGACATGCACAAGGGTATTCACAGTGTCACTGTTTGCAATAACGCAAAACTGGAACCATCCCAGATGGACACTGAAGAGAGAATGGATAAATCAGTGGTGCTATATCATGCAATGGAAAACTACACCCGTCAGAAGGTACAGAATTGCTACAGGCAACAGGGATGACTCTCGCAAGTATGGTGAACGGAAGAAGCCAAACACAAAAGAAGACACATTCTATGATTCTATGCATGTAAATTTCAAAAACAGGCAAAACTAACCTACAGTATCAGAAGGCAGAACAGTGGTTATCTTTGCGACAGCTGCCATGAGAAGCTGCAGTCTTGCTGGGAATATTCTGTTTCTCACTTTCTAATAACTTGTTGATTTGTGCATTTTTCTGAACCAACGTTGTACTTCAATGAAACATTTCTTTTCTTTTCCTTTTTTTTTTTTCAAAAAAATTTCCCTGCTGATGAGGTTGAAGCCCATTTACCAGGGAGGATAAAAAGAGGCCCAGATAGGTGGGCCAAAGGAGACAGATTTTTCAGAGAAAACCTAAAGCACAGAGCAGTGGATAGAAAAGGGGCTATTTTCCATGGAGTCGACCTGAGGCTTGTTTGGGAAAGGAAAGCATGTTCCCAGAAGGAAGAGAATGTAGTCCAGAGAAATCAGAAAAAAGGAACCGATTTCTAAAAAAGAGAATAGGCTTTATTTTATTTAATATACATTTGCATTATTAATAACTCTGCACTATGGGGAGTTCGCAATGAGTGCTGTGAAAATTCTCCCAGCCCCCTCTCAGCAGCTTCTTGTGTGTCCTGCTAGATGCAGGCTGTGCATGGTTTGTACCTATTCCTCTTTTCATGTTTCTTCCCTTCTTTGCCTCTCTATTTTGCTTCTCAAGTTTGGTTCAAGAAACCTCTGTTCTCAGAACCGGGTTATAGATAGAGGGTTAGAAAATGGAAAGATATATGATGGATGGATGGATGGATGGATAGACGGAAGGGCACATAGTCTTAAAAACTCTACTGGAACTTGGGAAATGGATAATTAGGGGGCAGAGGGAAGATTTTGGAGGGCACAAAAGTAGAGAGAGAATTGATATGAAATGGAGTGATGGAGCCACAAGATTCTTCCGAGGAATAGAGAACAGGGTCCTATCCACCCAGCTGGGAGGAGAGAGGGTACAGGATAGAAACAGTTTGTCACGGCAGAGGGAGGGACTAAGGGTAAGGGATGCAGTCAGCTGAGACTCTAGTTAATAAATATAAGGCACATAAGGGGCCGCCCGGTGGCGCAGCGGTTTCGTCCGCGCTTGGCAGCCCGGGGTTCGCCGGTTCAGATCCCGGGCGCCCGCCGACGCACTGCCTGTCAGCCACGCTGTGGCGGCGTCCCATATAAAGTAGAGGAAGATGGGCACGATGTTAGCCCAGGGCCAGTCTTCCTCAGCAAAAAGAGGAGGATTAGCGACGGATGTTAGCTCAGGGCTGGTCTTCCTCACCAAAAAAATAAATAAATAAATAAATATAAGGCACATAGAATAGACAGTGCCTGGCACATAAGAAAAGTGTCTTTGTGTTTCTCTTTCTCTTCCTTGCTCTCTTCATCTCATACACTTTTTGTGTTTGCCTCCATTTCTCCTGTCCGTCTTCTTATCTCTGTATCTCTCTTTCACTTTCTCCCTCTGTTTTCTGGGAATAACCTCAGAGCTCCTCCCAGGCCCAGCATGATTCTGGCTCACCCCTCCATCCTCCCTACTCTGCTTTGCCAGCCCCTTCCTGTCTCTAGAGCAAGCCAAGCTCTGGGAAGAAAGGTGGTGGGGGAGGGAGGCTGTCACTTATAGCAGTGGTTCTCAAAGCGTGGTCCCTGATTCAGATCAGCTGCATCAGCATTACCTGAGAACTTGTTAGAAATGCAAATTTCTCGGCCCCACCCTTGGACCTACTGAATCAGAAACTCTGGGGATGAGGCTCAGAAATTTGGGCTTCAACACGTCCTCTGGCAAATTCTAATACCCACTAGAATTTGAAAATCGCTGGCTTAGATAACATGAGATGCTAGGGAGAAAGGCTGGTTTTCCAGGCAATAATGTCTGGTCTGTGTCTCCTGCAGGGTGAAGGCCAGGCAGAGAAACCAGTGACTTTGCCCTGCGGACAAACCTTTGGGGACAGGGGTGGGTTCTCTGAGCTGCCGTGACGGGTTCTCTCCTGAGCAGATGTCAGCCTGAATGCTCCCAGGCACGTGTGGGACAGACGCTGAGATAATCCCGTTGTACAGGTGGGGAAAACCAAGTGCGGCTGGGGAGGATGGCTTTGCCCAAGGTCAGGTGGCTCATAAACATAAGGATCTCCAGGGATTCCCAAGTGCTCAGACACTGCGCTTGGCACGTTGAGTTCAAGGGAGAGGGCTAAATACGAGAAAGGAAAAAGAGAAAGAGAAAACCAGCTCCCTGAGAGCCGGGAGCTGGTGTGGCACTCACAGCCAAGCCTTGTGCCCTCCTGCTGAATATAATCAATTTCACAAAACACAAAGGGAGAAGGCCAGTCTTCGATGGTGTTGAAGTGACCTCTCGGTAGTCATGCCTGAACACAGAAACACAAACATTGTCTGAACCACAAGAGACCAATGTCCCCCATTCAGACTAACACTAATGGCACTTTCTTTCTTTTTGTGAGGAAGATTAGCCCTGAGCTAACATCTTTTGCCAATCCTCCTCTTTTTGCTGAGTAAGATTGGCCCTGGGCTAACATCCACACCCATCTTCCTCTATTTTATGTGGGACACCACCACAGCATTACTTGACAAGCAGTGCATCGGTCTGCACCCGGGATCCGAACCCATGAACCCAGGGCCGCCGAAGTGGAGCACATGAACTTAACCACTAGGCCACCGGGCTGACCCCAGTGACACTTTCTATACACAACACAACTCCAGCAATGCTCCATCCTCCTCACCTTCTAGGTAAGATACCCAATCATGGAATTGCCCCCGTCTCCTGACGGCATCCGACCCAGAACAAAGCCACTCTTCTTGTTTTAAAATTGTGGTAAAATATGCATAACATAAAATTGACCATTTTAACCATTTTCAAGTGTACATTTCAATGGCATTAAGTACATTCACATTGTTGTGCAACCATCACCACCATCCATCTCCAGGACTTTATCATCTTCCCCAACTGAAACTCCCTTTCCATTAAACACTAACTCCCCATTTCCCCTTCCCCTAGTCCCCGGTACCGCCAATCTACTTTCTGTCTCTATGAATTTGCCTATTCTAGATATTTCATAAAAGTGGAATCATGTGATATTTGTTCTTTTTGACTGGCTTATTTCATTTAGTATAATACTTTCTAGGTTCATCCACGTTGCACTATGTATCAGGACTTCTTTCCTTTTTAACGCTGAATAATACTTCATTGTACGGATAGACCACATTTTGTTTCTCCATTCATCTGTCAATGGACGTTAACATTGTCTATTATGAATAATGCTGCTATGAATCTGGGTGTACAAGTGTCTGAGTCCCTGATTTCAATTCTTTTGGGCATAAAAGTCACTCTTCTTTGAATCTTACTCCAAATCATCTCATACAAGCCCAAATCCCATATAGGTCCTTTTAAACACCCTCTTACAAGGACACCTCTAGGATTTCCATGGTGTTCATCCCCTTCATTGCAATGAGACAATATCTAAATTTGCTCACTCCAGGGTCCTCCTGGTGGTCTTTGGCTGAGGGACACTGACGGATAGCACCATGTCTTTCTCCAAAAACAAGCTACACACCAAAAGCACCAGAAGGTGAGATTCCCCATCCCCTCACCTACCAATCCCAGGCATGGTCCCTCTTCTCAATCTTTGCCAATCTAACCAGCAAAATGTTACATTTAATTTCTTTAAAAAAGTTAGGTAGAAGGTGACCGTCTAGTCACATCTTATAGACCAAGGAAATTGCTAGATGTCCCTTGTTCACAGCGGGGCCATCGACTATCTTGGTGGCCAATATGTTCCCAGCTGCCCCAAAAACAGAAATAATGTCCAATTGTGAAAGAATGTTGTGGGAAAGGAAGCAGAATAAACATCCAGTTATGGTAGAAACCGCCGTTCAGTGGCAGCTCAGAGAGTGAGGTAAACCTCTACTAGCAAGATCTCTCTGCTCTGTTTCAGTTTGTGTTTGCTCACCTGTTTACTTATCATTCACACTGATTATAATCAAGTCCCTGGGGACTGAGCATCGGCCGTGTTCTCCCTGACCCGGGTCCCAGCAGACCCCGGCACAGGCCAGGAGTTCAGTCTGATGTGTAGATGAAGGTCTATGCAGCTCGGAGGGGCTGGACTCCTGTGACTCAAGCTCCTGAGTCCAACCCATAAACCAGACCCAGTTCGTTCACTCACAAAGGGAAACGGGCGCTGTCCACCTGCACCCCCAACCCACCTTCATCCCACAGGGAAACTGGCACAGACACCAAACCTTCCTCAGGGCCAGTGTGTCTGAGCCTCCCCGTGTCCAGGACCTGGGGGGCTACTTGGAGAATGGACCAGAGGGGTGAGAGTGGCCTGGGGGACCTGGGAGGGGCCTGCTGAGCCTTCTAGGCAGAAGAGGATGGTGGCTGCATGGGGAGGTGGGGCTCCCAGGACTGGAAAGGGGTAGGATGACACCTGGACACTTGGCTAGCTGGCAGCAGGGGCTGTTTCCTGCGATGGGGACCCCTGGGCTAGAGCCCCATGCTGGCGGGACAAAGGTTGTCATCCCAGGGGGGTTCCCAGCCCCCAGCAGAGGGCCCAGCAAGCAGTAGCTGCCCAATAATGAAAGGATTAATCAACCATTGCGTCTCCTGCAAGGGGCGGGGCTGAAGGTGGGGCGAGGGAGGGAGGGTCCCGGGACCCTTAGGGTGTGCCTGGGTGGGCACAGCGTGGAGGTGGCATTTAAGCCCCAGGCCCTGTGGGCAGAGCCTCAAACGCAGGGAGCAGAGCAGCAGCGAGGATGCAAGAACCCGGGTTTCCCATGGGTGAGTCTGGGCCCGGGTGTGAGGGGCCTGGGCAGTGGGTGGGGTTGTGCGGCTGGGACCCTGTAGCTGAGGCTGGGGAGACCTTCTGGGCGTCCAGAGGTGGGCTCAATTGTATGGGAGGGCCTCCTGGGCTGTGGCGTGGGGAGGACTTAGTGGAGTTTGGGGAGTGGAATTCCATTATTGGGGCGAGCTGAGCAGAGGGCCTGGCACACAGGGGCCCCTGCACGAGTCAGCGTGGCTTCAGCCCTTGGATGGGAAGGGGTGGGGGAGCCCGATGAGGCGTAATAACGACACAGGAGCTGGTATCAGGCCCATCTCAAGGAGGTGGACACTGAGGCCCAGACAGGTGTGGGGCCGGGGCTGGAGGGTGAAGAACCAGGCCTGACCCCGGGGCCTCTGCTCCGCATCCACACCCTCATCCAAGGCTGTGCGTCCGCCCTCAGGCCTGAGCCCCTCATCCGCTCCCAAGGGCTGGCCCAGGCAGGGGGAGGGTGCCTGTGGGCCGGGGACTGTCCGCGGGGCCCGTCTCACCCTGTGTCCCCCTCGGCCAGGTCCCCCACCGCCCCCAAGCCCCCCGAGGAGGCGGTGGCAGGAGCGCACGGTGTACACTAAGGGGCAGCAGCAGGAGCTGGAGAGCCTTTTCCAGAGGAACAAGTACCCGACCTACCAGGACCGCGAGGCCCTGGCGGCCAGGCTGTCCCTGCAGGAGCACCAAGTGCAGGTGTGACCCCGCCCCTCCCCCACAGTCACCCCAGACCCTCTCCCACACAGCCGCTGACCAGGGCCGGGCCCCTGGGCCGCCTCCCCGTCCTCCCGCTGCGGGCGAGGACAGTGAGGCCAGAGGGGCGAGTGCCGCCCGGGGTCACACAGCTAGCACAGGGTCCCCCGGTGATACCGAGCGCTGGACCCCGAGTCCACCTCAGCCCTGTGCTGTACAAACCGGCCACACCATCGCGCCCCGACTGACGCCCCGTGGGGACTCCAGGTGCCCGGACCTCGGGCCTCTGTGAACACGGCCCCTGGGCCCCTGGGTGCCCAAGCCCTGTCCATCCTGCCCTCGGCACCCCTCCCCCAGCCTCCTCCACCCCAGCGGCCTCTGATGGGTCTGGGGACAGAGGGCGAGGTGTGAGCCGGCCCTTCCCACCGGGGCAGCCGCCCACCTGGGACGGAGCGGGTGCGCGGCCCCCTCGTCTTACACCTCCTCCCTGTCGCCTCTGCCCCCAGGTGTGGTTCAAGAACCGCCGGGCCAAAGAGTCTAGGCTGCGGCAACTGCCCAGGCAACGAGGCCGGGGAGCCCGCGCTGCACCCGGGATCCCCCGAGTCCGGGCCTTTGCGAGCCCCCTGCTCCCCGAGGGCCCGGGTTTCTGCAGCCCCCCTCCGCCCAGCGCCGCGGAAATCTTCCCAGCAGCAGAGCCCAGCGCCTCCAGCCCCGGCCAGGCTTGGTGGGCCCCTGCGCAGGGCGCCCAGGACATGGTCCCGGCTGCCCCCGCCCCGGCCCCAGCCTGGCCTCACGACCCCTACGCCTCGGACTTCACACCAGACCCCATTGCAATCCCTGATCTCACAGCGATCCTCTCGCTCCAAGACCCTTTAGAGGGACCCTCCTCCTCCTCCACGTCTGGGTACCAAGAGGAGGAGGATTCTGCGGATGAGAACGACTCGGGCCCTGGGAGGTTACAGGATTTATAGAGGATTCTGTCCCCGAAGAGTCCTGCAGATCCGGGGAGCGAGAGGGGACTAGGGTGTCGTCGGCCTGCACGTGGCGTCCGCGCGGGCGGTGGTGGAAGTGGTGGCGCGTGGTCTTCGCGGCTGGTTACTCCTCTGCGCGCGGACGCAGCCCCGTTCATCCACCTGCGGAGGTGGCGTCTGCCCGTTCCCCGTGCGGCCGTCAGGTGCTGCTCTGGGGTTATTAGAATTATTGTTAGAATGCACTGAGCTTTACAACCTAAGTCTTCTACTTATTTATTCGTTCATTTGGTTGTTTACAAAGACCCTCTAGGAAGTGTTATTATTTAACCACAGAGGTCTTACATCTTTCTGTAGGTTTATTTCTAGTACTTCACCTTTATTATTGCCTAACATTTTAGATGATATTTTAAATTTTATTTTAAAATCTGTCCTATATAAAAGATTCAGTTGACATATTTATTCTCTATCCAGGGACCTGATTTTTTTTCATTTTGACAACTTATCTGGACATTATTTTGGGCTTGATAATTTGACTATTAATAAAGTTCATGGTCGTCTTGTAAACACTGTTTCCTGCAGGGCCAGAGAGTGTGGTCCCTCCTTTGGTATCGACACCCATCAACACTGTAGGAGATCCCTCTCCCCTTCTCTCAGCCCCTCTGTCTCCAATCTTCCACTTCCTCTGCTGCCTCCTCGTGACCATCCTGGACCCTGGTTGTCCCCACAGCTGGTTCTCTGACCCTGTCCTGGACCCATTTAGCAAATTCTCCAATCCTCTTAGGCCAGGCCAGCCTCAGCAGAGCACAGAGAGAATTAGATCAGATTTGGGAGGGGTCACCCATGTGACAGGCTCTGGAGGGGAGTGCTGGGGGTGACAGGCTGGCCAGGATATAATGAAAGCCCCTCCTGCTTATCTGGCAGATCCTGGTAGGGATGGACACACAAAAACACTGGAACCCCACCCCAGTCAGACCCTGACATTGTGGGGAGGGCAGGGAGGAATCTAATTTTCCATCTATCCCAGGAGAGGGACCTGAGGTGGGGGAGTCCCTGTGGGCATCTTGGGGTTGAGGGGGAGATAAGATTCAGACTCACACCCTGGGCAGGGGGAGGGAGCGTGGTGCCCCTGGGGACCTCCAAATGGCCATCAGTGAATGGAAAATGGATTAATTTTATAACTTAATGGAGTCCAAGTTTGCGTTTGCCCTGTCTAAATAGAAAGTGAATGGATTAAGTAGCACAGGATTCCTTCCTTCCTCATCTTCTCAATTCCATTTCTCCTCTTTACCCAAGCAGTCCCAGCACCCCCACCTCCTTCTGAATAGGGAATCTTTACCAACAGCTAGGAAGCTCTGCCCCATCTCTCCTCACAATCGCAGACTGTGTCTTGATCATCCCCAGCGGAAACACCTGGACTTCCTGCTCAGCTTAGGAAGGAGGGAGGTAGAGACTTCCTGAGGGCAGGTCTTGGAACTTCTCCACATCTGGTTCCCCAGGGTAGGGCCAGAGCAAGAATTTCTCTTTGTTTTCATACCTGTAGCAAAACAAACAAAAAAACCTGTTGCACCATCAATTGTATGGCTATGGTCAGCACTGGTGATCTTTTGGTTTGGAACCCTTAGTGATCCCTGTGGTCCATGATTGGTGGTTTCCATGGTGATCCTTGTAGGTGCATTGGTATCCATGGTAACATGGTAAAGATAAGAATCTACTGTGTGTTTTCCTCTGGAGAAGGTGAAGCTTTTAGACTCAGTCACAGCAGATGTAGGAAAAGGACTCGGGGTGTATATGAGGAGGGTTCATTGTACCTTCAACAAATGGGTAAAGTTCAAGCTCAGCTCTGTTCTGGGTGCTCTGGGGTGGAGATGGAGGTGGTGCAGGGAGAAGTGTCTTTGCCTCGTGAGGATTGGAGAGAGGGGAGAAGGAAGTCAAACAAATCTGGAGAGACTGGGACTGAGGGGTCATTTGCCAGAAGGCACAGATGGGGTCCCTGAACCAACATGTGAAGAGGAAACCCACTTTGAGACATCCAGGGAGCAGCGTGGGATATATTCGTGCTGAGAGACACAGGGTGTTCCCTTGTGCAGGAGGAACAAAGTATGGAACAAAAGATACCAAGAATGTAACCACTGTCCAGGGGTCTGGAGGAATAGGCAGGTGGATGATCACAGTTTCTAGTTTTAGTTTCTATGGAGCTCCATTTCTAGGATGAAAACATGAGCACTGGAGAAAAAAAGAGGAGTCAACCCATTTTCTAGCAGCAACAAACTGAGATTCTGGGTGGTGCAGAGGATTGAGCATGTTTGAGTTGAACAGAATCGTCACCTGAGACCCAGGTGTGCTGGCTCCTCAGCCTGGCTAGAGGGAAGGTGGGGCATGTGACACCTCACCTGTCTTAACCTGGAGTCTGCTCACAGGAGCCTCCATCCCACCAGTCAAGTTACCTCACTCCCCCAAACTCCAAGTCATCCAGGGCCCATTGTGTCCCTGCAGGATGCTGACCTCAGTGAAGCATCTTGTTTCAACTCTGCATCATCCCAGGTCCCTGGTTTGTCATTCAGTACATCTGGGTGGGGCCTGAGACTTTGCGTTTCTCAGTTCCCAGGTGATGCTGATGCTGCTGGTCCAGGAACCACACTTTGAGAACCACTGCTGTAAATCATGTTCTCAAACTTTCACACCCATTATAGCCCCTGGGAGTTTTAACATTCCTAAACCCCAGGCCAATGAAGCGGTGTCTCTGGGGGTGGGACCCGGGCAACAGTATGTTCTAAAGCTCCCAGGGATTCCACAGTGCAAAGTCTGAGAACTGCTCTCAGCCGAATCTCTGCTGAGGTAGACGGACTCACAGAGTTAATATATCGCTGTCATTATTAAGACCATGTGAAGCCTTTATTTCACTGAAAGAAAATTCAAAATTGCGTACCTGATTGTCCCTTTTGCAGAAATCCATCTAAATAAATCAAGTGCCATAGAAATACTTTTTGTCATTCTTGTTTTTATACTAAATGAATATAGTATCTTCTAGTAATTTTGCTAGTAAAAAAAAAAATAACATTTTTGATTCTTTACCTGAAATTCCTCTAAATAAAAAACCTAACAGGAAATAACCATAAACTAGTGCAGTTTTTAAATAGCTGTTACAGTAACAAAGTGTCTAGAGACACAGTTGGGTCAGATCAGAGATGTGGTTCATTCAGGGGCACCCGTGAGTCTGGGAGAGAGAGGGTATTCACATACCTGTTGTGATGCATCACGGCCATCAGGGGGCACCAGCACAGCACCGCTCCAGAGCTGGGGCCCTTGGGTGGGTGGGAGAGATGCTCCACATTCAATGGGAGAAAAGCAGGAAAAAAACACAGAGGCAATATTATGTTCGTTTCCATTAGTATAATTTAAAGCTAAAACCAAACGGCTAGAAAATGCTAATTTTGCAAGGATTTGGAACCACGGCTGGTGGAAATTAAAACTTGAACAAGCCCTTTGGAAAACATTTGGCAGCAGCTACTAAATCCTCAAGCACACACATCTTGTGATCCGGCAATGCCAGTCCTGGGTGTATTCGCAAAAGAAATGTTCACCAAGAGACACACAAAAAGACTCATTCACAGGTGCATCCAGGATCATAAGTCCAAGCTATAAACTTCCCAAACGCCCATCAACAGCATCATGGATAAAATAAGTTTTGGTGCATTTGCCCAGTGAAATACTGAACGTGAGTATGAATCTCATGAGCATAATAACGAGTAAAGGAAGCTGACACAAAAATGTTGCTGCAATTTGATTTATTAAGATGACAAAACTCATAAGAAACTGCCTGTTTTCCAGAGTGACTTACAATTTTGCATTTCTGAGACTGTTATGGTCCAAATGTTTGTGTCCCCCCAATATCTTATGTTGAAAACCCGATGCCCCAAGGGGAAGGCATTAGGAGGTGGGGACTTGGGGAGGTGATTAGGTCACGAAAGTGAGGTGAAGCCCTTGTGAATGGGATTAGTGCCCTGACCAAAGAGACCCCAGAGAGCTAACACCCCCACTTCCGGCCCGTTCACATATTAGAAGTCAACAACCCAGAAGAGGGACCTCACTGACCACGCTGGGACCTGTCTCAGGCTTCCAGCCTCCAGAACTGTGAGAAATAAATTTCTGTTGTTTTTAGCCGCTCTGTCCATGGTGTTTTGTTACAGCAGCCCTGGCGGACTAAGACACCAGCAGTTCATAAGAGATTCACCTGCTTCCATCCCTGCCCTCACTAGGTCAGGTGAGTATTTTTTCTTTTAGCCATTCTATTAGGTATGTACCGGTGTCTTATTGTGGCTTTAATCTTTTATTTCCCTGAGGGCTAATGATGCTAAACAGCTTCCCATGTGCTTATTTGCCATCATTATATTCTCTTCGGTAAGGTGTTTGTTCAAATCTTTTGCTCATTAAAAAAAGAATGGTTGTTTTCTTACTGCTGAGTTTGAGAGTTCTTTGTATATTTTGACATATTCTGGAAGAAGTCCTTTGTCAGCTATGTTCCTTACAAATATTTATCCCCATCTGTAGTTTGTCTTTTCATTCTCTTAACAGGGGCTTCTACAGCAAAACTTGAAACATTTTTATGAAGTCTGACTTCTCACTTTTCTTATATGGGTCATACTTTTGATGTCACGTCTAAGAACTGGTAGCCTAACCTCGGGTCATGAAGATTTTCTTTTATATTTTTTGTAATAGTTTTATAGTTCTTGGTTTTATACTTAGATTTATGATCCATTTTGAACTAACTTTTGTATAAGGTGTGAAGTTTAGGTCCAAGTTCATTTGTAACATCACTGTTTGTTGAAAGGAATATCCTTTCTTCATTTAATTGGTTTTGCACCTCTGCTTAAAATCAATTGATCATAATTGTGTGGGTCTATTTCTGGATTCTCTATTCTGTTCCAATATCTTTGTGTCACATTGTACTGATTCCTGCAGCTTCAAAGGAAGTTTTAAACACGGGGAATATAACTCCTCCAACTTTATTCTTCTTTTTCAAACTTGTTTAAGCTATTTTAGTTCCTTTGCCTTTCCCCACAAATTTTACAATAAGCTTGTATATAACTGCAAAAAGTACTGTAGGGATTTTGATTGTGTTGGGTTAAAGGTTTAGGTGAATTTGGGGAGAATTGCCATCTTTACTACATCGAGTCTTCCAAACCATAAACACAGTATGTTTCTTCATATATTTAGACCTTCTTTGACTTCTTTCAGCAGTATTTTGTGGTTATCAGCATACAGATCCTGTCCATATTTTATTTATGCCTAAGTTTTCTTTTATGAGGAGCTATAATAAATGATGTTTACAAATTTCAGTTTCCAATTTTACTTTGCTACTGTATTGAAGTACAGTTAATTTTTATGTGTTGATCTTGCATCTTACAATCCTGCTAAATTCACTTGCTACCTCTGGGAGTTTGGTTTTTGTTTTATTGTAGAATCTATGACATCTGCAAATAGGGACAGTTTTATTTCTACTTTTCCAAGCCGTGTGGCTTTTCTTTCCTTTTCCTGCCTTATTGCATTGACTCAGACTTCCAGGATGTGGGTGAATAGGAGAGGTGATCATGAACATCCTTGCTTGGTTTCCAGTCTTGGGGAGGAAGCATTCAGTCTGTCACTATGAAGCAGGATGTTAGTCATGGGTGTTTGTAGATGCCTTTACTAGGGACAGAAAGTTCCTTCTATTCTTAGTTTGCTGAAAATTTTTATCAAGAATGTATGTTGAGGGGCCGCCCGGTGGCGCAGCGGTTTAGTCCGCGCTTGGCAGCCCGGGGTTGGCGAGTTCGGATCCCGGGCGCCCGCCGACGCACTGCCCGTCAGCCACGCCGTGGCGGCGTCCCATATAAAGTGGAGGAAGATGGGCACGGATGTTAGCTCAGGGCCAGTCTTCCTCAGCAAAAAGGGGAGGATTGGCAACAGATGTTAGCTCAGGGCTTGTCTTCCCCACAAAAAAAAAAAAAAAAGAATGTATGTTGAATTTGTAAACGATTTTTCTGCATCAGTTGACATGTCAACGTGAATTTTCTACATTAGTTGGCTGGTATAGCGGGTTCCATTGATTGATTTTCGGATATTGAATCAGCCTTGCATTCCTGGGAGAAATCCCACTTAGTCATGACTTGTTATTCTTTGTGTATATTGCTGGATCAAATTTTCTAATATTTTGATGAGAATGTCTGCATTTGTGTTTATACACAGCATTGGTCTCTAGTTTTCTTTCTTTGTAGTGTTTTCTGTTGCTAGGATAATGCTGGTCTCAGAAAATGACTTGAGAGGTGTTTACTCCTCTTCTCTATTCTGGAACAAAATATGTAGAATTGGTCTTATTTTTCCTTGAGTACTTGTAGGAATTCACTGATAAAATCATCTAGGCCAGGAGATTTCTTTTTCAGAAGGTATTAAACTATGAATTCAATGTCTTTCTTAGTTATAGAACTATTCAGCTTATCTCTTTCATCTTGGGTGACTTTTGGTAGTTTGTGGTTTTTGAGGAATTGATCCATTTAATATAAATTGTTGAATCATGTACATAGTTTTTCATAGCACTCCCTCATTATCTTTTAAATGTCTGTGGGGTCTGGTCATATCTCTTCCTATGTTCTTAAAGTTGATAACTGTGTTTTTTCTCTCTCTCTCAATAAGTCTTGATAGAGTTTTATCAAGTTTATTTTTTTTCAAAGTACCAGCTTTTGTTTCAGTGATTTTCTTTATTGCTTTTCTGTTGTTTTATTGATCTCTGCTCTAATCTTTCCTTTCTTTCCTTCTGCTTGCTTTGGGTTTATTTTGCCCTTCTTTTCTACCTTCTTGACATAGAAGCTTATATCATTGATTTGAGACTTTTCTTTCTTTTTTGAAAATAAAAAGTCTACTTATTTTCAATTAATTAATTAGTTTTCTACTCTTGGATGAACACATAACATGAGATCTGCCCTCTTAACAAATTTTTAAACACACTGTACAGTATTGTTAACTATAATAGGCACAATATTGTACAGCAAATCTCTAGAACTTATTCCTCTTGTATCACTGAAACTTTATACCCGTTGAACAGCAACTCCCCATTTCCCTCTCCCCCTTGATCTCTGGCAAGTATCATTCTACTCTCTCTTCCTATGAGTTTGACTGTTTTAGCTACCTTGTGTAAGTGGAATCATGCAGTATCTGTCCTTTTGTGTCTGGCGTATTTCACTTAGCACAATATCCTCCAGGTTCATTCATGTGGTTGCAAATGGCAGAATTTCCTTCTTTGTTAAGGCTCATTAATGTTCCATTGTTTGAATAGACCATGTTTTCTTTATCCAATCATTCGTCGATGGACATTTAAGTTGTTTCCATGTCTTGGCTATTGAGAATAGTGCTGCTTTGATCATGGGGGTGTAGGTATGTCTTTGAGATCATGATTTCTTTTGGATAAATACTCAGGAGTAGGGTTGCTGGATCAGATAGTTGTTCTGTTTTTAATTTTTTGAGGAACCTCCATACTGATGTCCATAGTGGCTGCACCAATTTCCATCCCCACCAACAGTGTACAAAGGTTCCAATTTCTCCACATCCTCACAAACATTTGTTATATTTTAAGTTTTTTGATAATAGGCATCCTAACAGATTTGAAGTGATAGCTCATTGTGATTTTGATTTGCTTTTCCCTGATGATTAGTTATGTTGAGCATCTTTTCATGTACCTGTTGGACATTTGTATGTTTTCTTTGGAAAAACATCTATTCAGATCCTCTGCCCAATTTTCAATAGGATTGTTTGGGGTTTTTGTTATTGATTGATTCTTTATATGTTTGGGATATTAACCCCTTATCAGATATATGATTTGCAAATATTTTCTCCAATTCCATAGGTTGCCTTTCATTTTGTTGATAGTTTCCTTTGCTGTGCAGAAGCTTTTTAGTTTGATGTAATCCCACTTATTTATTTTTGCTTTTGTTCCTTTTGCTGTGGTGTCAAATCCAAAAAATCATTGCCAGACCAATGTCAGGGATCATTTCCTCTAGGTTTCTTCTAGGAGTTTTATGCTTTCAGGTCTTATGTACAAACTTTTAGTCCATTTTTAGTTGATTTTTATTTATGGTGTAAGATAATGGTCTACTTCATTCTTTTACATGTGGCATTCCAGTTTTCCCAAAACCGTTTGAAGAGACTATCATTTCCCCACTGTATATTCTTGGCTCCTTTGTCATAATTTAGTTGACATAGATGTATGCATATATTTCTGGGCTTTCTGTTTTGGTCCATTGATCTACGTGTCTATTTTTATGCCAATTCCATACTGTTCTGATTACTATAGCTTTGTAATAGCTTGAAATCAGGAAGTGTGATACTTCCAGCTTTGTTCTTTCTCAAGATTACTTTGTCTATTAAGGGTCTTTTGAGGTTCCATACAAATTTTTGAATTGTTTTTCCTATTTCTGTAAAAAAATGCCATTGGAATTTCGATACGGATTGCATTGAATCTGTAGATTGCTTTGGGTAGTATGGACATTTTAGCAATATTCATTCTTCCAATCCATGAGCATGGAATATCTTTTCATTGATTTGTGTCTTCTATTTTATTTCATCAATGTCTTATAACTTCAGTGTACAGATCTTTCACCTCCTTGGTTAAATTTATTCCTAGGTATTTTAGTCTTTTTGATGCAATTGTAAATGGGATTGGTTTCTTAATTTCTCTTTTGGACAGTTCGTTGTCATTGCATAGAATCGCAACTGATTTCTGTATATTGATATTATATCCTGCAACTTTACCAAATGCGTTGATTATTTCTAACAGTTTTTTCATAGAGTCTTTTCAGTTTTCTATATCTAATATCATGTTATCTGCAAATAGAGACAGTTTTACTTCTTCCTTTGGAGTTTGGATGCCTTTCATTTCTTTTTATTGTCTGATTGCCTGGCTAGAACTTCCAATACTATGTTGAATGAAAGTGGTGACAGTGCACATCCTTGTCTTGATCCTGATCTTAGAGGAAATGCTTTCAGCTTTTCACCATTGAATGTGATGTTAGTTGTAGGCTTGTCATTTATGGCCTTCATTATGTTGAAGTTTGTTCCATCTATACCCAATTTGTTGAGAGTTCTTGTCATGAAGAGATGTTGAATTTTGTCAAAAGCTTGTTCTGCATCTACCGAGATGATCCTATGATTTTCATCCTTCGTTTTGTTAATGTGATGTATCACATTGATTATTTGTGGATGTTGAACCATGCGTGTATTCCTGGAATAAATCACACTTCATCATAGTGTATGATCGTTTTAATGTGCTGTTGAATTTGTTTTGCTAATATTTGTTGAGGAATTTTTCACCTATGTTCAGCAGAGATATTGGCCTGTAATTTTTTTTCTTGAATTGTCCTTGTCTGGTTTTGGTATCGGGGTAATATTGTCCTCATAAAATGAATTTGGGAGTTGTCCTCCCTGTTCAGTTTTTTGGAAGAGTTTGAGGAGGATTGGTATTAATTCTTCTTTAAATGTCTGGTAGAACTCACCAGTGAAGCCATCTGGTCCTGGACTTTTGTTTGTTGGGAGATTTTTGACTACTGATTTAATCTCCTTACTAGTAATTAGTCTGTTCAAATTACCTATTTCTTCATAGGGAAGACCAAGATTCAATCTTGGTAGGTTGTATGTTTCTAGGAATTTATCCATTTGTTCTAGGTTATCCAATTTGTTGGCATTTTATTGTTCATAGTAGTCTCTTAAGATCCTTTGTATTTCTATGGTATCAGTTGTAATGTCTCTTCTTTCATTTCTAATTTTATTTTTTTCAGTCTTCTATTATTTTCTTGATGAGTCCAGCTAGAGTTTTGTGCATTGTGTATATCTTTTCAAAAAACCAGCTCTCGGTGTCATTGATTTTTTTCTACTGTCTTTTTAGTCTCCATTTCATCACTCACTCTGATCTTTGTTATTTCCTTCCTCCTATTAACTTTGAGCTAAGTTTAGTCTTCTTTTTCGAATTCCTTCAGGTGTAAAGTTAGGTGGTTTATGTGAGATAGTTCTTGTTTCTTAACATAAGCCTTGAGAGCTATAAACTTCCTTCTCAGACTGCTTTTGCTGCATCCCATAAGTTTTGGTATGTTGGATTTCCATTTGTATTTGTCTCTATATTTTTATTTCTCTTTTGATTACCCTATTTGACCCACAGGTTGTTCAGTAGTATATTGTTTAATCCCCACATATTTGTAAATTTTCTAGTTTTCTCCTTGTAATTGATTTCTAGTTTCATACTATTATGGTTGGAAATGATGCTTGATATGATTTAAATTTATTAAGTTGTTTTCATTCAAATGGAAACCAAAAGAAAGCAAGTGTAGCTATATTATATCAGACAAAACAGACTTTAAGACACACTGTAATTAGAAACAAAGGAGATCATTTTATAGTGATAATGGAGTTATTTCAACAGGAGGATGTGACATTTGTAAATATTTATGCACCCAACCTAGGAGAACCTAAATATATGAAATAAATACTAACACACTCAAAGGGAGAAATAGAGAGCAATACGATAATAATAGGGGACTTTCAACAATAGATAGATCAACCAGATGGAAAATCTACAAGGAAACATTTGACTTAAGCTACATATTAGGCCACATGGACTTAACAGACATATACAGAATATTCCATCCAAAAGCAGCAGAGTATACATTCTTCTCAAGTGCACATGGAACATTCTCCAGGATAGATCATATGTTAGGCCAAAGCAGTGATTTAATATGGAAAAACTGGTGGGGAAGAAACCCAAATTCATCCACAGGATAATTGGTAACTCAATTATAAGTCTCAATACTAAATATTGAATGAGTTATATAATCAACATGAATGAAACCCAAATATAAAACAGAGTGGAAAATATAAGTTGATGAATGTATTATACAGTAGCCATTTATATAAGTTTTAAAAGCCTCTTTAAATATGATATTGTTCATAGTCAAACACCACATAGTAAGAGAATAATGCTAGGTTGGGAATTATATACCTTCTAGGTCAGAATAATTATAAACTGTGGAGATCCAGACAATGGGAAGAAAAGGATCCTTAACTCCGTCTCTAATTTTATTTCTTATTTTTATTTTAAAATTCTGACATAATTTTGGGTAATACTTACATTATTTCTGTATCATTTTATATGTACGAAACGTTACAAATATTTTTAAAAAGCTGAGATGCCAGAAAGTGAATTAGGGGTACCTTGATAATTTTTAACAATCAAATCCTCAAAGATGCAAAGATTTGATAATTTGAGGTTCCAGGATGAAATACAGATTTGATGCAATTACCCCCAGTCATGCACATGTACAAGGACAGGAAAACAAATATCAATATTCATATAAGATCCAGAAGTTTTTGAACATTATTCCCATGGGACCATCTCTCGAGGAAGATCTGCCATCTTCTCCCGGAATATTTTGTCAAAGGCTTCAGCTTGGGCCACCGTGAAGTAATTTTTCCAGTCCCCAGAAATGCCTACAAACATGAAATAGAGACTCAGATCAGATCTGGGGGTAGGTCTCAAGTCCCCAACACATCCCCTCCTGGATCTAGTCCTTCTGTCCACTTGACATGGAAATTGTAGCTAATAGAGCAGAATGATCGATGGCTCATTGGTGAGACTTTATACTGCCTGGCAATCATACCCATTTACACTTCCACCTGCCTAGAAACAATTTCCAATATTCTCCTCTCTTCCAACCCATCCTGTATACAATTCATTGGCAATACTGTGGCCATATCCTCTGATACATTGAGAATCTTGCCACTTCTCATCACCTCTATTTCTACCACCATGGCCCAAGCCAACATCATGTCTCACCTGGATTATCGTATTAGGCTTATGACTAGTCTCTCTGTTTCTGATATTTCTCCTTTATAAGTTATTCTCAATGTGGCAGCCATCTTGATTCCTTGAGAAGTTAAGCCAGATCATGTCCTTTCCTGCTCAATTCTGCAAGGAGTTCTGGATTCATTCAGTGAAAATGCTTATGGCTTCAGGTGATCTGGTCCGTGTCATTTCTCTGACTCCATCTCCTATGACCATCCACTTGCTCACTCGACT
Organism: Tapirus indicus; assembly: GCA_031878705.1. Taxonomy (NCBI): domain Eukaryota; kingdom Metazoa; phylum Chordata; class Mammalia; order Perissodactyla; family Tapiridae; genus Tapirus; species Tapirus indicus. The sequence continues at coordinate 21,848,017 of CM062926.1, read as the reverse complement.
CCCCCACATTGAGTCTTCTGATTCTGCCACAAACATTCCCCCTCCTCAGGCTTTTGCATGTCCTGTTCCTTCTTCCTGGAATGCTGTTCTCTCAGATACATCCATGCCTTGCTGATTTGCTTCTTTGACATCTTTACTGCAATGCAACTTCTCAGTGAGATTCTCTTCCACCACCCAGTTTAAAACTCTAAATCCCCATCCCTGCTGTATTTTACTTCATAATACATTATGTATGATATGCTATATGTATTTCCTTTGTGTGTGTGTGCGTGTGGCATGTGTCCCCAGTATATGTAAGTTTTAGAAAGTCACATATATTTCTTTTTAAATTGCCAAAGACTCCAGGGTTCACAGGTTCGGATCCCAGGAGCAAATGCACCACTTGTCAAGCCATGCTGTGGCGGCGTCCCATATAAAGTGGAGGAAGATGGGCACGGATGTTAGCCCAGGGCCAATCTTCCTCAGCAAAAAGAGGAGGATTGGCAATGGATGCTAGCTCAGGACTAATCTTCCTCGTAAATAAATAAATAAATTGCCAAAGACTTACTGTTACAAAGAGTCATAGACACATAGTACATACTCAAATGTTTGTTGAAAGGATGACCAATAGAATGAGGAATGTACGATTATTGTCTCCACTTTACAGATGAGGAAAAAAAGACTTTAGAATAAAAGAGAGTTAGAAAATGATGGATGTGGATTTAAAGCCAAATATTTTGATATCAGAAGTCATACTCTTAATTATACGATTATATTATTATTTCTATATCACATAAATTAACATTTGTGTATTATATTAATATATTAACTAAATTAATACATTAATTAAATGAATATATAACAGAATAATATCTAATTATCTATAAATTAATATGTGTAAATATAAATTATATACTCAACTTATATGCATAGAAGTAATATAACAGAATGTCTAATAAAAAACTCGTGCCCTGGAAACATCTACTCTTCCTCTAATGCTCGTCATTATCTTCATTATTGGAACAATTTTTATTATTATTGATCATTCTTGATTTTTTTGGCTCCTGTATCATCTATAGCACACCTGACTTTTGGGAAACCAGAAAGAGCTCTTGGGGCACTAGAGTCTCTGTAAATTCAATATAGCGGGCCCTACTGAACATCAGTCCAGATGAGAGAATTCAATGTTTCTATGCAGGGGCATCAACTTCTAAACCCTACACATTTTCAAAATCCTACAAATCCTCCCCATGTAAATTTCTATTCATGTCTCTCCTTAGTCCTTGTCTCTTAAAAACCTCCCCAAATTCTTGTGTATTAGTTTGCTAGGGCTGCTGTAACCAGGCACCACAGACAGGTGGCTTAACAACAGAAATGCATTTTCTCACAGTTCTGGAGGCCAGAAGTCAGAGATCAAGGTGTTTACAGAGTTGGTTCCTTCTGAGGCCTCGAGGAAAAGATCTGTTCCAGGCATCTCTCCTTGGCTTGTAAATAACTGTCTTCCTCTTGTGTCTTTGCATCCTCTTCCCTATGTATGCATCTATGTCCAAATTTCCTCTTCTTATGAGGACACCAGTCGTATTGGATTACATCCCACTCATTTTAACTTAATTATTACCTCTGTAGAGACCCTCTCTCCAAATATTCTCACATTCTGAGGTACTGGAGGTTAGGACTTCAACATATGGATTTGGGGGGGGATACAATTCAGTCCATAACATCCCGGGTATGAAGACACCTTTAAAAAAAATTTGTGAAGCATTAATATATAATATTGGCTAAATGATGTCAACTTTTGGATAAAGTTCATTAGAGCTTCAGGTCATACTTATGATGTTTACTGTTCCAGTGTTAACAGCTATACTTCAATTTTGATATTCTGATGTGTAACTTATTTAGATATGTCATAATAGGGTGGACAGTTTGTCACCAGCTCATTGATTATTATACTTTAAACAAATTTCTTTAATAAATTAGGTTTTTATTCATTCTTCCTTCTGTTTATTCAAGAAAAGTCATAGAATGTTAATCCATGCCGGGTATTATCCTTTAGCACAAAATCATCCAGGGTAATAATAACCACAATTGGTTAGAGAAAACTATTGCTTTCATCTAAAAATCAAACAGGTCACCACTAATGGAGACTTCAACAGCCAGGAATCTCCTAAGTGCAGTTGGTATGTGTAGACACCAAGGGGCAATAAAAACTATTTTTCTTGTGTCCTGAGCAGAAAAGTTCCCCAAATATCATGAAGGTAGGCCAAGTAGAACAGTCCTTGATGAAGAACAACCAACATTTCATAACAGCTTACGTATATGTCATGATTTATATAATTTATTATAAAATTATAATCAATGAAATTAATTTTAAAATTAATCTTGAACCTGTATGTGCCTCCCAGATGAAAGAAAGGACACAGATCAGACGTGGGATACAGAAGCAGGATATTATTCCTTTTCATTCCTTTCTTTTTTTCTTTCCTTCTTTCCTTCTTTCTTTCTTTCACCCACCTATCCATTCTTAGTCTACTCCATCCTAGAATAGTGAAGTCATAAAACTAAAGTGGCTATAAGTTTAGTCTCTAGCATCAGAGACCCAGTTTTCAAAGGGACTTGTGTCTGACTAGCTGCATCAGGTATCACACTTTTCTGAGGAAAATAATACTCCATGGGATTGTTGTGATGATTCAATTACAAACTACATATGCAGAAAATTGTCTAGTCAGATCCTCTGCTCATTTTTTATTAGGATTGTTTGGTTTGTTGTTGTTATTGAGTTGTATGAGTTCCTTATATATTTTGGATATTATCCCCTTATCAGATATATGATTTGCAAATATTTTCTCCCATTCCATAGGTTGTCTTTCATTTTGTTGATGGTTTCCTTTCCTGTGCAGAAGCTTTTTACTTTGATGTAAACCCACTTGTTTAGTTTTGCTCTTCTGCCCTTTGCTCTTGGTGTCAAATCCAAAAAAATCATCGCCAAGACTGATGTCAAAGATATTTTCCTTTATGTTTTCTACTAGGAATTTTGCGGTTTCAGGTCTTACATGAGGCCATTTTGAGTTAATTTTTGTGTATGGTGTAAGACAGGAGTCCAGTTACATTCTTTTGCATGTGGCTGTCCAATTTTCCCAACACCATTTGTTGAAGAGACTTTTTCCCATTGTATAGTCTTGGCTTCTTTGTCATAAATTATTTGACCATATATGCGTGGGTTTACTTCTGGGCAATTATGTTCCATTGATCTATGTGTCTGTTTTTATGCCAATACATTATATATAGTTGAAATCAGGAAGTGTACTACCTTCAGCTTTGTTCTTTCTCAAGATTGTTTTGGCTATTCAGGGGCTTTTGAGGATCCATACAAATTTTAGAACTGTTTTTCCTGTTTCTATGGAAAATGCCATTGGAATTTTGATAGGCATGGCATTGAAGCTGTAGATTGCTTTGGATAGTATGGACATTTTAGCAATATTAATTCTTCCAATCCATGAGCATGGAATATCTTTCTCTTTATTCGTGCCTTTTCAATTTCTTTCATCAATTTCTTGCAGCTTTATGTGTACAGATCTTTCACCTCCTTGGTTAAATTTATTCCTAGGTATTTTATTCTTTTTGATGCAACTGTAAATGGGATTGTCTTCTTAATTTTGCTTTCTGATGGTTCATTGTTAGTGGATAGAAATGCAACTGATTTTTGTATATTGATTTTGTATCCTACAACTTTACTGAATTTGTTGATTAGTTCTAACAGTTTTTTTGGTGGAGCCTTTTCGGTTTTCTATATATAATATCATGTCATCTGCAAATAGAGACAGTTGTACTTGTTCATTTTCAATTTTGATGCCTTTTATTTCTTTTTCTTGTCTGACTGCCTAACTGGGACTTCCAATACTACGTTGACTAAAAGTTGTGAGAGTGGGCACCTCTATCTTGCTCCCGATCTTAGAAGGAACGCTTTTAGCTTTTCACTGTTGAGTATGTCAGCTGCAAGCTTGTCATATGTGGTCTTTATTGTATTGAGATACATTTATACCCAGTTTCTGAGAGTTCTTATCATGAATTGACGTTGAATTTTGTCAAATGCTTTCTCTGTATCTATTGAGATGATTGGATGATTTTTATCTTTCATTTTGTTAATGTGATGTATCACGTTGATTGATTTGTGCATGTTGAACCATCCCTGTATTCCTGAGTACATCACACTTGGTCATGGTATATGATCCTTTTAATGTGCTGTTGAATTTGGTTTGCTAATATTTTGTTGAGGACTTTTGCATCTATGTTCATCCAAAATACTGGCCTGTAATTTTCTTTTCTTGAAGTGTCCTTGTCTGGTTTTGGCATCCGGAGAATGCTGACCTCATAAAATGAGTTTGGGAGGCTTCGCTTTTAGTTTCATTTATCTTTTCTGTTGTGTTTTTAGTCTCTATTTCATGTATCCACTCTGAACTTTGTTATTGCTATTTCCTTCTATTAACTTTGTGCTTAGTATGTTCTTCTTTTTCTACTTCCTTGAGGTGTAAAGTTAGGTTCTTTATCTGAGATCTTTCTTGTTTCTTAACGTAGGCATTTATAGCTATAAAGTTGCTTCTTAGAACTGCTTTCACTGCATCCCATAAGTTTTGGTATGTTGGATTCCCATTTTTATTTGTCTCTAGATTTTTTTCATTTCTCTTTCAATTTCTTCTTTGACCCACTGGTTATTCAGTAGCATGTGGTTTAATCTCCACATATTTGTAACTTTTCTGGTTTTATTCTGTGATTGATTCCTAGTTTCATACCATTATGTTTGGAAAAGATGCTTGATATGATTTAAATCTTCCTCAATTTATTGAAGCTCGTTTTCATGCAAATGGAAACCAAAAGAAAGCAGAGACAGCTCTACTTATATCAGACAAAACAGACTTCAAGACAGATGTAATAAGATCATTATATGGTGATAATGGGGTCAATCCAACTGGAGGATATAACATTTGTAAATATTTATGCACCCAAAGAAGAAGCAACTAAATATATAAAACAAATATTAACAGACCCAAAGGAAGAAAAAGACAGCACTACAATAATAATAGGAGACTTCAATACCCTACTTTGGATAGATCAACCAGAGAGAAAATCAACAGGAAATGTGGGATTTACACTACATATTAGACCAGATGGACTTAACAGACATTTACAGACTATTCCACCCAAAGCAGCAGAATTCACATTCTTCTCAAGTGCATGTGGAACATTCTGCAGCCTAGATCACAGTTTAGGCCAAGGCAGTGATTTAAATAAGAAAAAGCTGGTAGGGAAGAAACCCAAATTCATCCACAGGAGAATTGGTAAATAAATTATAAGTGTCAATAGTAGTACTGAACTAGTTTTGTAATCAACACAAATGAAACTCAAATATAAAATACTGAGTGGAAATGTAAGTTGATGAATGCATTATACAGTATTCTGTTTATCCAAGTTTTAAAGGCCTCCATAAACACCATATATTGTTAATTTTTCTTTTTTTCAATTATTTTTTGAGGTCATATTGGTTTATAACATTGTGTAATTGCAGGTGTACATTATTATATATCAGTTTCTGTATAGACTGCATCATGCTCGCCGCCAATAGTCTAATTTTTATTCGTCACCGTGCATATCTGCCCCTTTACCCCTTTCACCCTGCCCCCCACCCCTTCCCCTCTGGTAACCACTAATCTGTTCTCTTTATCCATATTGTGTTTATCTTCCACATATGAGTGAAATCACACAGTGTTTGTCTTTCTCTATCTGGCTTATTTCACTTAACATAATACCCTCAAGGTCCACCCATGTTGTTGCAAATGGACAATTTTGTCTTTCCTTATAGCTGAGTAGTATTCCATTGTATATATATACCACATCTTCTTTATCCATGCAACAGTTGATGGGCATTTGGGTTGTTTCCACACCTTGGCTATTGTGAATAATACTGCAATGAACGTGGGGTGCATAAGTCTCTTTGAGTTGTTTATTTTGTGTTCTTTGGATAAATACCCCATAGTGAGATAGCTGAGTTGTATGGTATTTCTACTTTTGATTATTTGAGAAATCTCCATACAGTATTCAATAGGGGCTGCACCAGTTTGCATTCCCACCAGCTGTGTATGAGGGTTCCCTTTTCTTCACATCCTCTCCAACATTTGTTATTTTTTGTCTTGGTAATTATAGCCATCCTGACAGATGTGAATTGATATCTCAGTGTAGTTTTGATTTGCATTTCCCTGATGATTAGTGATATTGAACATCTTTTCATGTGCCTATTGGCCATCTGTAACGTCTGCTGTTACTCTTATGCTCATTGTTATCCTCAATACTGGAACAATTTTTATTATTGATTTCTTAGGCTCCTGTATCATCCATAACACACCTGACTTTTGGGAAGCTACAAAGTGCTCTTGAGGTGCCAAAGTCTCTGTAAATTCAATATGGCAACCCCATATTAAACATTAGTCCAGAATAGAGAATCCAATGTTTCTATGCAGGAGCCTCAAGTTCTAAAACGTACCTGTTTTCAAAATCCCATAAATCCTTCCAATGTAAATGTCTGTTTATGTCTCTCCTTAGTCCTTTTCTCTTAAAAACCTCCCCAAATTCTTGTGTATTAATTTGCTAGGACTTCTGTAACAAGCACCACAGACTGGGTGGCTTAACAATGGAAATGTATTTTCTTGCCATTCTAGCAGCCAGAAGTCAGAGATCAAGGTGTTGACAGAGTTGCTTCCTTCTGAGGCAACAAGGAAGGACCTGTTCCAGGTCTCTCTCTTTGGCTTATAAATGACTGTCTTTTTCCTATGTTTTCATATTGTCTTCCCTCTGTATGCATCTGTGTCCAAATTTACTATTCTTATAAGGACACCAGTCATATTGGATTACATCCTACTCTAGTGACCTCATTTTAGCTTAAGTACCTCTGTAAGACCCTCTCTCCAATATGGTCACATTCTGAGGTACTGGATGTTAGGGCTTCAACATACGGATTTTTGTGCAGGACACAATTCAGTCCATAACATCTTGGGTATGAAGACACCTTTAAAATATTCTGTGAAGCACTAATATATAATAATGGCTGAATGATGTCAAGTTTTGGATAAAGTTCTTTAGAGCTTCAGGTCACACTTGTGACATTTACTGTTCTAGTGTTAACAGCTATACTTCAATGATTTTGATATTCTGATGTGTAACATGTTTATATATGTCATAATAGGGTGGGCAAAGTGTCACCGGCTCATTGATTACTATACTTCAAACCAAATTTCTTTAATAAATTAGTATACTATGTTTTTAATCATTCTTCTTTCTGTTTATTCAACAAAAGTCATAGAATGTCTAATCCATGCCAGGCACTATCCTTTAGCACAAAAACCATCAAGGATAATAATAACCACAATTGGTTAGAGAAAACTATTGCTTTTATCTGAAAATCAGATTGGTCAACACTAATGGAGACTTTAGCAGCCAACATTCTCCCAGGCGCAGTTGGTATGCATAGACCCCAAGGAGCAATAAAAAGTATTTTTCTTGTGTCCTGAGCTGAAAAGTGCATGAAACATCATGAAAGTAGGTCGAACAGATCAGCCCTTGACCAAGAATAGCCAACATATGATATAGCTTTTCAGTACATCATGATTTATATAATTAATTAATTATAATTGAGGTAATTAATTTTAAAATTAATCTTGGACCTGTATGTGCCTCCAGATGAAAGAAAGGACACAGATCAGACCTAGGGTAGAGAAGCAGGGTATTATTCCTTTTCATCTCTTTCTTTTTTATCACCCATCTATCCATTCCTATTATACTCTGTCCTAAAGTAGTGAAGTCGTAAAGCATGGTAGTTACGAGTTTAGTCTCTAGCATCAGAGACCCGATTTTCAAAGCTTCTTACCAGCTGAATCAGGTGTCACACTTTTCTGAGGAAAATAATACCCCATGAAATTGTTGTGATGCTTCAATTACAAGCGACATATGGAGTCAGATCATCAGCTTATCAACAATAGTCACATGGTAGTTGTTAACTATTGTCATTATTATATCTATCCCTGTCAAAATCTCTCTAACGCAAAACAAATTCCCTGAGTTATTGGAAAATATTGAAATCCAATGTGGTTGCCTTGTGGAGGAGTCATCCTAGACAAGAAGAAATAGTGGGTGTACTCTTTGAATTCTGCACCAAATTTTATTGAATTCACTCTATTTTGTCTCTGCCAAAAAAATCTGGTTTGTTCATTCCCATTGCCTTTCTCTCTTAAACAACCATCTTTTGTCCTTTTAGCCATTTCACACAAGCATTGTATATAAACATAACATTTTAAACTCTGTCAAACCCAGATGCATAAAAGGAAATTGAAGAAGGGGAATCTCTCAATGCTAGGTATTCTCTTTACTTCTAGTTTAGTAAAGTGTCAGAGGCTGGAATTCTTGAGACTTTTTTCTGAACAACAATGATTTATTTTCTCACAGTCTAGAGGCTAGAAGTCCAGGATCCAGGTATCAGCAGGGTTGGTTTCTTCTGGAGGTTCCTCCCCTTGGCCTATAGATGGACATCACATAATCTTCTCTTTGTGTGTGCTCTTGCCTGTGTCCAAATTTCCTCTTCTTATAAGGACACCAGTCACATGGATTAAGGCCCACCCTAAAATCTTCACTTTACTTACCTCTTTAAAGAACTTATCTCCAAATACAGTTACATTCTGAGGAACTAGGTTAGGAATTCAACATATAAATTTGGGGGGAAACTAAATTCAGCCTATAATGCTCATCCTTCTGGCATCCTTCTCCCCCCAGCTCATGTCCTTCTCTCATGCAAAATACATCCACCCCACCCCAACTGCCCAGAAGTCTAAACCCGTTCCAACATCAACTCTAAGTTCAAAAATCACCTAAATATCATGTAAATCAGGCATGGGCGAGAGCTGAGCTAGGAGTCATCCTGAGGCAAGATTCCTCTCCAGTTGTGAAGCTGTGGAACCAAACAAGTTATCTGCTTTCAAAATACAATGGTAGGAAAGGCATATGAAACATAGTCCTATTCCAAATGTGAAAACTCAGAAAGAAGAAAGGGATTGTGGGTCCCAAGCAAATTCAAAACCTAGCAGGGAAAATTCCATGAGATTTTAAAGATCGAGAATGAGCCTCATTGTGTTGATGCTCTGACCTCCTGGCCCACTGGAGTGGTGGCCGTTGCCCCCTCTGCCCTGAGTGCAGCCACCACCTGCTTGAAGTCTTTTGAATCATTCAATTTCTTCCTTCTGTGGATCACCATCCTGGATATATTTGAACTATGGGGTTCTAGGAATATGCGCTCCTACTCCATGCAGCAGACATTCTTCACTCATCTTGAGCCCAAGGATATGGACACGATCAATCTTTCATCACAGGGGGCCTCACAATGTCTGGTAGCAAGACAGGCTCTCAGCTAAGTGAAAAGTCTCTCCTCTCTCCTTTTCTTAGTTGAGTCATTCTTCATACATTTCTTTGTTCAGGATACTTCTCCACACTAAATCACCAGAGCAGTGGCACCAGTATGACCATCCCCAATCCTGTCCTCGTTTCCCAGCTCAATCCCAGCTGGTAAATTGGCAATAGTAGCATTTAACCTGGTCAGTGTTTGTAGAATGTATATGCCCCATGTCAAATTCTGAGGAGAGAGAATCTGAATGACCTCACATGAGTCAGGTGACCATTGCTGGACTATCAATGTCCTCCAAGTGCCAGAAGCCCCCATCAGTGCTATGAGAAGAGACTCCTGATAAGGGCACCTGAGAAGTCCTCTGGGTGATGAGCAATTAGAGCTGATAAACTCAAACACTCCCTTGTCCCAACTGCTAGTGCTCTACTGTGAGCACCAGAATGCAGTCCACATATTTTGATACATTTTGAAGGCAGAGCATTTTCTTTTACCTTTTCTCATAAGGGATCCATTCTTCTCATCTAAATACTGACCCCACAGGAGGGTAAAGCTGGACATCTTGTTTTCTTTCATGACCTGAAAGGGGCTATTCTTGAGGAGTGAGTTCAGTTCTTTTGGTTCTAATTTCTTGCCCAGGAATTGGCAGATCTTCTCTATGGTGCTTCTTGTGTCCTAGAAGAAGAAAAAAACAATAGAGTGGATATGAAAGAGAAAGAACATAAAAAACAAGATGCAAAGGAGGAAACAACAATGTAAGGATAAGGAGGAGGTGGGAGGAAGAGAGGAACAAAGAAGGAAGAAGCAACTGGTTGGATGTGACTAGGAGGAAGAAAAGGAAAGGGTAAAGAGGAAGGGCACAAAGGGTGGAAAAGATGCAGGATCCACATGAATTTCCCAGTATAGTTGAGTTCAGGATGGCTTCACACTAAATGCAAGGCCTGGGTTTTCTAAAGAGACTTTTAGAAATTCTACTAGAAAAGTGTGTTCAGGGTTAAGTGAGGAAAGGTTCAGGGAGAACTTGACAAAGATTGAAGACATTGATTTCAAATCCTGGCTGTGTCACTAAATAGTACCATTTTATAAAACTAACATTTGAATAACAGGTAGAGTTCCCTAATATCTTCGTATATATTATCTCAATAATTAGTATTTGGCACATGATTCTGGGAAATTATTATAATAAAGTGGATTTTATAACCAGAAAGACTTTGCTTTGGCAGTTGGACAGGCAAAAGAGAGAACCCCTCCCCCCACACGCCCTGCACTTCAGCACAATCCCTCCGGGGACTGCAGCCAGCTCAGAGCACACTGCTCATGACCTCCACCCAGTGACTGCAAGTGGAAACCGCAGGACCAGAGATTTTATCAAGATGAAGAATAGCAAAGGTAAATCAGCCGGCTCTATGCAAAAGTATCTTAAGTCTCCAGACCAAGAGGAAAGTGACAAACACCCAGAAACCAACCCTGAAAGCACAGAAATCTATAACCTGAATGACAGAGAATTCAAAATAGCTATCATAAAAAAACTCAACGAATTACAAGAGAACACAGAGAAACAAATCAACAAATTCAGGGATTTCTTCACAAAAGAGAAACCATAAAGAAAAACCAATCAGAAATATTGGAGATGAAAAACAATGGATGAGATAAAGGAAAACCTGGAGTATTTAAAGAGCAGAACTGACAATATGGAGGAAAGAATTAGCATTATTGAGGATAACCATGCAGAAATGCTCCAGATAGAGGAGGAGAGAGAGCTAAGACTAAAAAGAAATGAAGAAATTCTTCAAGAAACATCAGACTCAGTTAGGAAAAGTAACATAAGGATAATAGGTATTCCAGAAGGAGAAGAAAGGGAAAAAGGAGCAGAGAGTTTGTGCAAAGAAATAATAGCTGAGAACTTCCCAAACCTGGGGAAAGAGATGGAAATAACAGTGAATGAAGTCAATAGATCACCTAAATATATAAAGAGGAAAAGGCAAACTCCATGCCACATAGTGGCTAAATTAGCAAGAGTCAATGATAAAGAAAAGATATTAAGGGCAGCTAAACAAAAAAGACAAAATATCACACAAAGGAAACCCCATCAGGCTCTCAGCTGATTTCTCGACAGAAACTCTACAGGCTAGGAGAAAGTGGAATGATGTATTCAAAATCCTGAAAGACAAAAACCTTCAGCTAAGAATACTTTATCCAGTGAAAATATCCTTCAAATATGATGGAGAAATAATAACTCTCTCTGATAAACAAAAGCTAAGGGAGTTCATCCCCACAAGACCCCCACTACAAGAAATGCTCAAGAAGGCCCCTAGGACTGGAAAAAAAACAAAAGAGAAAGGGGTTACAAAGTTTTGAGCAAGGATAAAAACAAGGAGACTAAACCAGAAAAACTACAGTTGGAAAACATAAAAAATGGATTTAAACTCATCACTGTAAACACACACTCACAACACAAGAGTTTGCTTTGAACTGTAGACCTTCCTCTTAGAGCTTTAATGCTCTAAAATGTTTATTTACTCCATGAGCCTTTGCTATGATCTAACCAGAAAACACACAACTGTAGAAATTACTACAATAAAAGTTTATTTTCTGGTTTGAAAGCATAATCACTGGAAGGTGTGGGAGCATGTACCTGAGGTAGGTAACTTGTTACAAAAGACATCTTGGTAAAAATGATATTCATGTGGAGGTCATAGCAGGTTGGACAGAAGTAACCAGAGGAAGATGATGAGAAGTAATGTTTGTCAGAATCGAAAGCACGTGTTTGTATTTTCTCCTTTCTCCAGGATACCATTAATGGGTAAAGTTCTTCCAATGGTTCAATCACCCTTCCTGATTTTGAGCATCATCTGACAGCTTTTCCTGTCCATTACTGTTCAATCTAGTATATGGCCTGTCAAAATAATTACACAGGCTGATTTCATGACTTCATATTTCTTCTATCAGTCAATCAGGGGTATCAGACAGTTGGACACATCTCTGGAACTGGACTTGTTTCTACCCAGGTCCCATCTTCCTCCTCAGTCCCATCTCACCACTAGGTTATCAGCAGCATCATATGTCCCACCCCTAGAAATTTTAGAAGCATTGCCAGTGTGAGCATAAGCCCTTGTACTCTGTCTCAGTGCATGAAAAAACGCCTTTAGATATTGTAAGATGAAACAGAAAGAACACGTGAAGAAACAGAGCATGGAACTTGGGCAGTGTCAACCAGAAGTAGGGCACTGAAGACCTGGGAGCTATTCTCACTCCTACCAACACTTTACAAGGCTAAACTTTGACTGTGAAGGTGGGGTAGAGACACAGAGGAATGGAGGGAAGTTATAGGAGTGAAGGTGGTGGTGAGAGGTTGTGTGCTAATCCTAAGAAGCATAGTTACCCATTTCAGCTCTTCATAACTCAGTATCAGGAAGTTCTCCTTCCCTTTCATGGAGATCCAGTCATGAATGTGGTCAAATCAGGATCATATGGTACTATATATTGGGGAGGCAGAAAGAGGGGGTAGATTACAAATCTATGAAACCAGGGATCTATTATGTTCACTCTAGTGGGCACAATTAATAGCACAATGTCTGGCACATTTAGCCCTGTCCTAACTATTTGCTGAATGAATGAGAGTAAGGGTGGAAAACTATTATCCAACATCATGCATTTACCCTGTAATGAACCTTGTTCCTTTGGAGCAGGCTCTGTGCCAGCTTTGAAGAGTCTCCAAGGAGATCCTATCCAGCGAGCCATGTGGCCTGAGGGATGGTATTCTTACTGTCCCTAATCGGTTCACTGTTTAGAATTTTAGGTTGATAAGTCATTCTGACAGTCCTTGAATGTATTTTTTGGTCTTCTTGCCTTCATTGTTGCTATTGTAATTATTGTTCCTTTAGAAATTACCTGTCTTTGCTCTGGCTTAGAGTTTCCTTTTTTCCCCTACAACTTTCCTAGAAACTAGGTAAAGATTTATTTGTAATAATTCTTTGTGGGGCTAGGTGTGGTTCTTCAAACTGAGATTGCACCAATGCAGGAAATACTCAGGCAGGTTACCTTGAATATTGCCTTTCTCTATATTTTATATTATTTTCAAGGGAGGTAAATCTCCTCACTCCATCCTTCACACGTTAACTATTTTATACATTTGAATGGCTGTCTACCATGCCCGGGGGCTTCTTAGCTCCAAAGTGTAGTGAGAAAATTAACTATAAACTGAGAATTCTACTCAGCTAAACTATCATTCAAAAATGAGCAAAAAAACAAAACTGAGCCAGCCCTGATGGCCTAGTGGTTGAAGTTGGTGCTCTCCACTTCAGCAGCCCAGGTTCACTTCCTGGGCGCAGAACAACACCACTTGTCTTTCAGTAGCCATGCTGTGGTGGTGGCTCTCATAGAAGAACTAGAAGGATTTACAACTGGAATATGCAACTATGTACTGGAGCTTCAGGGAGGGAAAAAAAGAGAGAGGGGAAGATTGGCAACAGATGTTAGCTCATGATGAATCTTTCCCAGCAAAAGAAAAGAAAAAAGAAAAAGAGTGCCTGGCTTCAAACCCTGGCTCCACCATTTACCAGCTGGGTGACCAAGAGCAAGTAAATTTAAAAAAAAAGAATGAGCATAAAATAAAGACATTTTCAGTCAAAGTACTAAGGGAACTTACCACTTCTGTTATGAGTGAACTAACTGAAGTTCTACTTTATGAATAAATAAACTGAATCCGGGAGGAAGGAACAGCCAATGTGTCAAAGAAGAAATCAAAAGGGAAATTTTAAAAATATGAACTAAACAAAAATGGCAGCATAATATACCAAAACTTATGGGATGCAGCAAAGCAGTTCTAAGAGGGAAGATAATAACTATAAATGCCTACATTAAGAAAAAGAAAGATCTCAAATAAAAAAGCCTAACTTTATACCTCTTAGAACTAGAAAGAGAAGAAAAAAACTAAGCCCAGAGTTAGCAGAAGAGGAAATATGCCAAATGCCAGAGGAGGAAAAAAATTATATACAGATGAGAAACAATAGAACAGATTAATGAAAATAAGATTTTTTTAAAAAAAATAAACAAAATTAAGAAACCTTTAGCTAGACTAAAGAGACAAAAACAGCTCAGACTCAAACAAATAAAAGAAATGAAAGAGGAGACATTATAACTGATGCCACAGAAATACTAAGAATCATGAGAGACTACTATGAACAATTACACACCAACAAATTGGATAACCCAGAAGAAATGGATAAATTTCTAGAAACATACAACCTACCAGTACTGAATCATGAAGAAATAGAAAATCTGAATAGTCCAATAACAGGTAACAAGATTGAATCCATAACCAAAAATCTCTCAACAAAGAAAAGCCCAGGACCAGATGGTTTCCTGGTAAATTCTAGCAAACATTAAAGGAATAATTAATGCCACACCTTCTCAAACTTCAAAAAAATTGAAGAGGGGGCTGACCTGGTGGCATAGTGGTTAAGTTCGCACATTCCACTTTGGCAGCCCCGAGTTCACTGGTTCAGATCCTGGGCGCAGACCTACTCACTGCTCATCAAGCCACGCTGAGGTGGCGACCCACATAGAAGAACTAGAAGGACCTAAGCTAGTATATACAACCAGGTACAGGGGCTTTGGGGAGAAAAAAAGAAAGAAAAAGAGGAAGATTGGCAACAGATGTTAGCTCAGGGCCAATCTTCCTCAAAAATAAAGCATGCTTGCTCTTCCATCCAAATGTTTGGCTGCAGAGGCGCTCATTCGAGAGCTCTGAGAAAGGCCTCTACCACTACAGTGTTTACACACAGCTTTGCCTTGCATAAGTTCAAAGCACCTAAGATAAGATTTTAAAAAAGAAAAAAAATTGAAGAGGCGGGAACACTCCCAAACTCATTTATAAGGTCAGCATTACCCTGATACCATGCCAGATAAGGACACTATAAGAAAAGAAAACTACAGACCAATATTCCTGATGAATATAGATGAGGAGAAAAATCCTCAACAAAATATTAGCAACCTAGATTCAAAAGCACATTGAAAGGATCTTATTTCGTGGGATGCAAAGATGGTTCATCATATGCAAATCGTTAATGTGATACACCACATTAGCAGAATGAAGGATAAAAATCATTTGTTCATTTCATTAGATACAGAAAAAGCACCTGACAAAATTCAACATCCTTGTGATAAAAACTCTCAGGAAATTAGATGTAAAAGGAATGTTCTTCATCATAATGAAGGTCACATGTGACAAGCCCACAGCTAACATAATACTCAATGGTGAAAAACTTACCTCTAAGATCAGGAAAAAGACAAGGATCCCCACTCTTGCTATTTCTATTCAAGATAGTGCTGGAAGACCTGGCCACAGGAGTTAGGCAAGAAAAAAAAAAGAGGCATCCAAATCAGAAAGGAAGTAAAATTATCTCTACTTGCAGATAACATGATCTTGTATATAGAAAATCTTACAGACTCTACTCTCTTATTATGGTAGAACTAATAAATGAATTTAGTAAAGTTGCAGAATGCAAAATCAACATACAGAAATCATAGTGTTTCTATACACTAACAATGAACAATCTGAAAGAGAAATTAAGAAGGCAACCCTATTTACAATAGCATCAAAAAATAATAAAATATTTAGGAATAAATTTAAGCAAGGAGGTGAAAGTCTGTATACTGAAAACTATAAGACATGGATTAAAGAGATTGAGAAGACACAAATAAATGGAAAGATATCCTGTGTTCTTGCATTGGAAGTATTAATATTGTGAAAATATCCATACTACCCAAAGCAATCTCCAGATTCAATGCAATCCTTATCAAAATTCCAATGACATCTTTCATAGAAGTAGAATAAAAATCCTAAAATTTCTGTGAAACCACAAAAGACCCTGAATAGAGAAAGCAATCCTGAGAAAGAATAAAGCTGGATGCATTACACTTCCTGATTTCAAGTGTTATGGCAAAACTATAGTAATCAAAACAGTATGGTGCTAGCATAAAAACAGGTGTGTAGGCCACTGGAATAGAATAGAGAATCCAGATATAAACCCACACATATATAGTCAACTAATTTTTGACAAGGGCACCAAGAGCCCACAATGGTGAAAGGACAGTCTGTACAGTAAATGGTGCTGGGAAAACTGGATAGCCATATGTAAAAGACTGAAGCTGGACCCCTGTCTTACTCCACTCACAAAAATTAACTCAAAATGGATCAAAGACTGATATGTAAGACCTGAAACCATAAAACTCCCAGAAGAAAACATAGAGAAAATATCCTTGACATTGGATTGGCAATGATTTCTTAGATAAGACATCAAAAGCACAGGCAACAAACGCTTAAAAAAAAGTGGGACTACACAAAACTAAAAAGTTTCTGCACAGCAATGGAAACAATCAGTAATTTGAAAAGGCAACACACATAATGGAAAAAATATTTGCAAACCATATATCTGATAAGGGGTAAATATTCAAAATATAAAGAACACATACAACTCAATGGCAAAAAAGCAAATAATCCAATTTAAAAATGGGCAATGGACCTGAACAGATATTTTTCCAAAGAAGACATACAAATGGCCAGTAGGTATATGAAAAGGTGCTCAACATCATTAATCATCAGGGAAATGCAAATCAAAGCCACAATCAAATATCACATCACACCTGTTAAGATGACTATTATCAAAAAGACAAGACATGACGTATTGGTGAGGATGTGGAGAACAGGGAACCCTTTATACACTGTTGATGGAAATGTAAATTGGTACAGGCATTATGGAAAATAGTATAATGGTTCGTCAAAAAATTAAAAATTGAGAGGCCGGCCCAGTGGTGTAGTGGTTAAGTTCACATGCTCTGCTTCAGCAGCCTGGGGTTTGCAGGTTCAGATCTGGGGCATGGACCTACGCATTGCTTAACAAGCCATGCTGTGGAAGGCACCCCACATATAAAGTAGAGGAATATGGGCACAGATGTTAGCCCATGGCCAATCTTCCTCAGCAAAAAAAAAAAAGGAGGATTGGCAATGGGTGTTAGCTCAGGGCTAATCTTCCTCACAAAAAAAATAATAAAAATTGATCTACTATATGATCCAGCAATCCCACTCGTGGGTAAATATCTGATGAAATTGAAATCATATCTTGGAGAGATACCTGCACAGCCATGTTCACTACAGCATTATTTACAATAGCCAAGATACGGAAACAACCAAACTGTCTTTCAGTGAATGAATGGATAAAGATAATGTGGTATAGGAGTGAAGTCAGCATCATTGGGGAGTGAGTTGTTCCCTTTGTCTCTCCTCTCTAAGTTACAACAAGTCAGACATCCATTGAACAAGAAAGGCCTCTTTTCACAGCACACCAGAACACAAGAGATCCATGCATCTATGCATCTGAAGGTGGGTGGACTGGACCTCCAGGAGGCAGTGGAACCATGAGAGCAGCCCCTTCCCCCCCAGCAGTCATGATCAAAAACACAAATCCTCACACCAGTGCACTTACCAGTACCAGAGGCTGCAGGAGCAGGCACAGCAGTCATGACTTAGCCCCTGTTCCCCCTAGTGGTGGTGGGAGGTGCACATGTCCTGAGGCTTCAGGACACAGAGTGGATCAGGGACCCAGCCCCCTCCCCCTCCACCCAGCAGTGGCAACTGTATTTCCAGTGGTGGGGATAGCACGTAAAATATGGATTCCAGTGGGGGCGGGGTTCCCTGACCTTGGTTTCAAAGCACACCAACGTGCACACCACCCACCAGAGGCTGCAGGATCAGCAACAAGATTTGTGGTTCAGCCCCTGCCCCTCCCCCCAGCAGTGGCAGGTGACACCTACAACCTGAGGCTTCAAGAACCACAGCAGAACCTGTGACCCAGCCCCCAGTGGCAGCACTCCTGACACTGTCTCTTCCAGCACTGGGGGCTGCACACAAGACCCCAGACCCATGGTAGTGACAGCAACATCTGTAAACCCAGCACCCCCAGATAACCTGGGAGCAGCAGTGCAAGTGGTGCATGGGGCAGTAGCACCTGAGCCTGTGGAAAGCCTACCGTGAGCCAGGGGGAACAAGAGACCCAGGTGACTCTGGAAGCAAGAAAAGTGCCCAAAGCATGGTGATCGTGGTGGTGATGCCCGAGACTGCAGCAGCATTGTAAGCAGCAAGGAACCAGCAACCTCAGAGACAAAGGCAGCACAAGGAGGGCACTGACAGTGCCTGTAGCAGAGGCAGTGGAGGGTGGAAAGTGCAGGCTCTCAAATACAACCAGAAGCAGCTCAGAACCAAAATAACTAAGGCCTTACCCAAATAAGAAAGGTGATTACTACCACAAATGTGCTGGCAGAGGGTCAACTCATCAAGCACCATGAAGAACTACAGTAACATGGTAGAACAAAAAGAAAGTGACAACTCTCCAGAAACCAAGCTTGAAGTCACAGAAGATTGCAATCTAACTGACAGAGAATTCAAAATAACTATCATGAAGAAACTCAATGAGTTACAAGAAAACTCAGAAAGACAGTTCAACGAGCTCAGGAATAAAATTAGTGAACAGAAGGAATACTTCGCCAAAGAGATTGAAACTCTAAAAAAAGACAAACAGAAATTATGGAGATGAAGAACACAATTAATGAAATAAAAAATAAAAATAGCAAGCATTGAAAATAGAGCAGACCATATGGAAGAGAGAATTAGTGAGCTCACAATGAGAAATCTAAAAATTATTCAAGTGGAAGAGGAGACAAAATTAAAATTGTTTTAAAAATGAAGAAATTATATGAGAAATACATGACTTAATAAGGAAAAGCAACATAAGGATAAAGGGTACCTCAGAAGGAGAAGAGAGGGAGAAAGGAGCAGAAAGCTTATTCAAAGACATAATAGGTTAAAACTTCCCAAACCTGGGGAAGGAACTGGATATACAGAGAGTCAGAGAAAAGAAAATAACTTACTAATAAATGTCCTTTGGCTATCAGTGGATTTCTCAGCAGAAACTCAACAGGCTAGGAGACAGTGGAATGATATATTCAAAATATTGGAAGACAGAAATTATCAGCCAAGACTACTCTATCCAGCAAAGCTATCCTTCAGATATGAAGGAGAAATAAAAGCTTT
The DNA here is from genome assembly GCA_031878705.1 of Tapirus indicus. Lineage (NCBI taxonomy): Eukaryota > Metazoa > Chordata > Mammalia > Perissodactyla > Tapiridae > Tapirus > Tapirus indicus. The sequence goes on along the minus strand of CM062926.1, from coordinate 21,828,515 downwards.
CCCAGACAAACAAAAGCTGAGGGAGGTCATCACCACTAAACCTGTGTTACAAGAAATGTTGAAAGAAGCCCTCTTGCCTGAAACAAAAAGGCAAAGGATTACAAAGTTTTTAGCAAGGTGATAAACAGACAGAATCAGAAAATTGCAATTCTATATCAGAATAGGTTAGTAAACATTTAATTATAATAAAAAAGCTAAAGGGAAAGAAAGCATCAAAAATAACTATAACCACTTCAATTTGGTGACAAACTCACAATATAAAAAAGGAAAATTTATGACAACAAAAACATAGAAGGGGAAGAGGAAAGAGATGGACCCTGCATATGCAAATGGAGATAAGATGCTATCAGCAGAAAAGGGACTATCTCATCTATGAGATCATTTATACAAAACTCATGGTGACCACAAAACAAAAAAATCAGAGCAGAGTCAAAAATCATAAATAAAGAGAAAACTGAGAAAAACATCACAAAAAACCCACCAAACTGAAATGACAGAAATACAAGGAAAAAGAAACAATGGACATATACAACAATCAAAAAACAAAAGAGGAAATGCATTATTAAGCCCTCATATATCAATAATCACTCTAAATGTAAATGGATTGAATTCACCAAAAATCAAAAGACGCAGAGTGGTGGGATGGATTAAAAAACAAGGCCCAGGGGTCGGCCCAGTGGCGCAGTGGTTTAGTTCATGCTTGGCAGCCCAGGGTTCGCCGGTTTGGATCCCAGGCACCTGCTGATGCACTGCTTGTCAGCCATGCTGTGGCAGCATCTCACATAAAGTAGAGGAAGATGAGCACGGATGTTAGCCCAGGGCCAGTCTTCCTCAGCAAAAAGAGGAAGATTAGCAATGGATGTTAGCTCAGGGCTGGTCTTCCTCACACACACACACACACAAAGACCCAATATACTGCCTCCAGGAGACCCAACTCAGCTCTAAAGACAAGCATAGGCTCAGAGTGAAGGGATGGAACATAATACTCCAAGCAAATGGCAACCAAAAGAAAGCAGGTGTAGCCATACTTATATCAGACAAAATAGACTTCAAGCCAAAAAAAAAAAAAGAGAGAGAGAGAGAGACAAAGACACACATTATATAATGATAAAAGGAACATTCCACCAAGAAGACATAACACTTATGAATATATATGCACCTAACATAGGAGCAAAGTATATAAAGCAATTATTAACAGACCTAAAGGGAGAGAATGACAGCAAGACAATAATTGTAGGGGACTTTAACACCCCACTTACATTAACGGATAGATTATCTGGACAGAAAGTCAACAAGGAAGCAGTGGCCTTAAATGAAACACTAGACCAGAGGGACGTAATAGATATATATAGCACATTGCATCCAAAAGCAGCAGAATACACATTCTTCTCAAGTGCACATGGAATATTCTCAAAGATAGACCATGTCTTGGGAACAAAACAAGCCTCAATAAATTTAAGAAGATTGAAATCATATCAAGTATCTTTCCAACCACAATGCTATGAACAGGGAATCAACTACAAGAAAAAGGCTAGAAAAGTCACAAAAATATCAAGACTAAACAACATGCTACTGAACAATTATTGGATCAACAAAGAAATAAAGGGAGAAATCAAAAAATACCTGGAGACAAATGAAAATTAAAGCACAACATACCAAAATCTAGGGGATGCAGCAAACGTGGTACTAAGAGGGAAGTTTAATGCAACAAAGGCCTACCCCAACAAACAAGAGAAATCTCAAATAAGCATTCTAACACTATACATGGAAGAAATAGAAAAAGAAGAACAAAGCCCAAAGTCAGTGGAAGGAAGGAAATAATAAAAATCAAAGCAGAAATAAATGCAATAGACTAAAAAGAAACAATGGAAAGGATCAATGAAACTAAGAGCTGGTTCTTTGTAAAGATAAACAAATTTGACAAACCCTTAGCTAGACTCGCTAAGAAAAACAGAGAGAAGACTCAAATAAATAAAATTAGAAATGAAAGAGGAGAAATTACAATGGATACCACAGAATACAAAGGATTAAAAGAGATTACTATGAAAAGCTATATGCCAATAAATTAGATAACCTTGAAGAAACAGACAAATTCTTGGAATCATACAACTTCGCAAAACTGAATCAAGAAGATATAGAGTTCTGAATACATCAGTTACAAGTAAAGAGAATGAAACAGTAATCAAAAACTTCCCAAAAAAACAAAAGTTCAGGACCAGATGGCTTGTTTAGTGGCAAATAAATATTCATTATTTAACAAGGGCATTTTAGCTGCTTACCATGTGGCAAGCAGCACTCTAGGACCTGGGGTCAACAACGAAAAACTCAAAGAGCTTACATTTTAGTGGGAATACACAGGCAATAAACAAATAAATAAAATACATACTCATTGGTAGTGAGTACTAAGGGAAGAAAACTATAGAGATGGGAGGGATGCTATTTCATATAGTATTGAAAAGGAAGAAGAGACATTTTAGCAGAGACCAGAATGAAGATATTTGTCAAGGTTGTGGGACTTGGGTAATAAATAGATAAAGGAAAGTGGTGAGGGGCTTGGGGGAGTGGAATGGGAAACAGATGACACTTGTGAGATGTCAGAGTCATGCTAACCTTGGGGGAGGGGTGGTTCTACTTATTGATGAGAGCAGTGAGAGCAGTTTGGGATATGGGGGAAATGTATTCAGTTTTGAACATACTGAATTAGAGGTGTCTGTGGCTCTCTCCAGGGAAGATGTCCATAGGCTATTAAAGAAACATGGCTGAAGATATATCACAGCTGAGATATGGGACCCATAATGTAGTTTTGAGAAAAATTACAAAATCTCAAGCATCTGAGAAAGTCTAGAAATTCTGCATAATTAAAAGTATAGGGGGCATGATGTCAGCATCATGGCGGAGTGAGCTCTCCCCTTAGACTCTCCTCCCTAAGATACAACTAAAAGGCCATTCATATACGAACAGAGGACATGCACATAACACAAAAGACATCTGAGAGACCCATGCAGTCGTACATCTGAAGGTGGAGGTGCTGGACCCCCTGGAAGAAGTGGAAGGAGGTAAAGAAAGCTTCTCTCCCTTCTGAATGGCAGCAATCCTGGGACTGCACAGAGATCTGAGAGGAGGGGGAGCAGCACTCCATGGGAACACCTTCACTCTCCAAGTTCCCTCACAGCCCATGGGAAACCCCCACATGGAGGTGACTAAACTGTTGCGGGGTGTCTTCATCAAGCTAGCACCCCAGGAGGGCAGATAGTGAGGTAAGAGTGAGAAGCCCCTGGGATCACACAGGCAAAAGAAAGGGCCCCTTCCCCAACCCAGTGCTCCAGCTCAGCCATTCAGCCAGAGTGTCCATGCATCCCTTAGAAAAGCAGCAGCTAGAGGCCAGGGCTTGTGGCAGGCCCAGAATACACAGCTCTTGACCCCCACTCAGTGGTGGCAGGTGGAAGCTGCAACCAGATATTATCACTCTGCAGAGGCACAAATCCACACCATCAAAGAGTATGAAAAAATATATTAAGTTTCCAGACCAGAAGGAAAATGACAAGCACCCAGAAATCAATCCTGAAGGCACAGAAATCAATCATCTAAATGAAAGGGAATTCCAAATAACTATCATAAAAAAGCTCAATGAGTTACAAGTAAGTACAGATAGACAGTTCAATGAAATCAGGAACTCCTTCTCAAAAGAGATTGAAATTATAAAGAAAAACCAATGAGAAATGTTGCAGATGAAAACAAAATGGAAGAGATAAAGAAAAATCTGGAATCTTTAAATAACAGAGCTGAAAATATGGAGGATAGAATTAGCAATCTAGAGGATGAGGATGAAGAAATGCTCCAGATGGAGGAGGAGAGAGAACTAAAACTAAAAAGAGATGAAGAAATTCTCTGAGAAATATCCGACTCAATTAGGAAATGCAACATAAGGATTATAGGTGTTCCAGAGGGAGAGGAGATGGAAAAAGAAGCAGAGAGTTTGTCCAAAGAAATAATAGCTGAGACCTTCCCAAGCCTGGGGAAGGAGCCGGAAATACAAGTGAATGAAGCCAATAGATCTCCTAAATATATCAACATAAAAAGACCCTCTCCAAGGCATATAGTACTAAAACTGGCAAAAGTCAATTACAAACAAAAAATATTAAGGGCAGCAAGGCAGAAGAAAATAACTTACAAAGGATCCCTGTCAGGCTTCCTGTGGATTTCTCAGCAGAAACCTTACAGGCTAAGAGAGAGTGCAATGTTATACTCAAAATTCTGAAAGACAAAAACTTTCAGCCAAGAAAACTCTATCCAGTGAAAATATCATCACATATGATGGAGAAATAAAAACTTTCCCAGATAAACAAAAGCTAAGGGAGTTCATCATCACAAGACCACCCTACGAGAAATGCTAAAGAAGATCCTCATACACGAGAAAAAAAGAAAGGGGATACAAAGTGGTCAGCGAGGAGAAAAATAGGTAACAAAATCAGAAAAAATTGCAGCTCTCTATCAAAACAGATTAGCAATCAATTATAACATCAAAGATAAGGAAAAGGAAAATACAAAAAGTAAACATAGTCATTTTAACCACAAACTCATAACACAAGATGGAATAAGTTGTGACTTAATAACTTAGAAGGGGAAGAGGAAAGTGAAATCATCCAGACAGAGAAAACAAACACTGTATGATTTACTCATACGTGGAAGATAAACTAACACATGAACAGAGAGAACAGTTTGGTGGTTACCAGGGGGAAGGGGGTTGGGGGGCGGGCACAAGGGGTGAAGGGGCACATTTGTTTATCCATCTGTCAATGAGCATGTGGGTTGCTTCAACCTTTTGGCTATTTGCTTAAATCCTTTTAACATGTTCCCATTGCCCTTGGCTTTTCACTACCTCACCACTTCCACCATCTTCAGCTTCAGTCCTTGCCCAGTCTGCAGTCCCTCTACCCATCTCCCCTCATAGAAATGTGATCCACATCCTTTCAGTCCCTTGAATTTTCCAGGCTCTTTTCCAATTCCTGACCATTGTCCATGCTGCTACCTTTACCTGAAACTATCCTTTTTAACTAGTTTCACATTCATTCTTTCATCTCAGTTTAGATGCTATTTCTTCTCCTTTTTTTTTTTTTTTTTGGCTGTGATAGTTGTATATATTCATCCCTCCCCAGTTTTACTGAGGTGTAACCAACCAAGAAAAATTGATTTAAGGTGTATGATGTGATGATTTGATATACATATACACTATGAAATGATGACCACAATCGAGCTAACTAATATATCCATCATCTCACATAATTACCTTTTTTTGTTGTTTCTTCTATAAGGACTTCACTGGTCATCCTCCTCCACTCCTCCATACAAATTCCTGGCTCTGCCTTAGGATTCACTCCTGTGGGTTCCCCTAATATCTTACATTACCCCTCTGGACATTCATCTTACTGTGTAACTGCCTGGCTGATGCCTTTTCTCTGGATGTAAATGGCATCAGGGCACAACTCTATTCCCCCACAGCACCACACATTGTCCGGTATAAAGAAATCACTCCATTCATCTACTGACTGAATGAGAGACATGACCACAGCCTGTCCCAGTATGTCACCCCACTTCTTTATCTGATTTGGGGGAAGTCAGTATTAAGACATCTTCATCCTTGAACACAAACATCTCCCAGGCTTCTCTCAGGACTTCAGGGATGAAAGTCGAGGCAGGGAGGGGTATCCCTCTAAACCACACATGCCCGTCTGACATTATGATTAGATCTTGTAGCTGGCGTTAGTCTCAGCTGTAGCCACTCTTAGAGGTTGTGGCAGCTGCTGGGAGGTCAGCTTTTATACTAAAGATAAAACAATGATTAATCTCTCCCAGCTTGTTGAGGAAGTGCCTGCTGATGAAGAAAAGTCAATATTGTATCTGGCAGATAGTCAGTCCCAAGGTTGATGATACCAAGCAACCGTGAGGTCAGTCCAAGAGCATTCTATGGTAATCTGAGTTCGAATGCATGAAAGGGAGCCAGGAATTCAATAATAAGCCCAAGGACATAGAAATGTGGGAAAATTTGAAAAAAATTTCATAAGCTTTATTTTTTAGAGCCATTTTAGATGTATTGGAAAATTGCAAAGATAATAGAGTTAGTTCCCGGAGTCCACACTTTATTCAGATTCCCAGTTTTTCCCTAATGTCCTTTTTCTGTTCTGGGATCCCATCTAGACCCCACATCACACTGAGTCATCATGTCTCCTTAGGCTCCTCTTGTCTGTGACAGTTTCTCAGACTTTCCTTGTTTTTGGTGATCTTGACAGTTGTGAGGAACACTGATCAGGTATTTTGGAGAAGTCCCTCTACTGGGGTCTTCCAGATGCCTTTCTCCTGATCAGACTGGGCTTATGAGTTTTGGGGAGGAAGATCATGGAGGAGGAACACCATTATTCTCACAACATTTCAGGGGAACTTACTATCCACGCGACTATCACTGTAGATGTTGACCTTGATCACCTGGGTGAGGTAACATTTGTCAGGTTTCTCTACTGCACTTTTACTCTCCCTCCTTTCTATGTGGGCATATCTAAATCATGAACTGTGGGTCTGAGTGTATTTATGAGTGCACATTGTATAAATTTTAACTGAGGAATATTCTACAAATTAATTGGCCAGCAGTATTCATATTGTCAAATTGTTATGAAAAACTGGGGCTACATTCCATGTAAATAGAACATGTAAACTAAATCCTGGATTGGATCCTGGACCCCAAAAATGCTGCCATTATATTATTGTGATAAAAGAAAGAGATAAGAACAAGGTCAGAGTCAATGTGATGGTTACCATGACCACGTCAAGGCTGAACTATGGGCAGAAATAGAAAATTACATTTTAACCTTGACTGTCTCCAGATGGCCAGAGAACAATGTGGTGGTTTTTCCCTGTAGTTAGGACATTGAGAAAGCCCTGGGCAGAAGATACACTGTAGCTGGAACCAATCAGAACTGGGCTCGGCCTTAGCCTTGCAAACTCTGCACTTTTTCCCTTTAAAAACCAGCCACCCATGAGGGGGTAGGGGGAGGGGTGGCTCACCTATCAACTTTCGGGTTGAGGTGTACTTCCCTGATTTGCAAACATTTTAATAAAGACTCTTTTCAACTTACCTTTGCCTCGTAAAGCTGCTCATTTCAGTTAACATTTCTGGTGACGAGGATGGGATGTGAAGTGGCCACCTGATCTCCTCCTGGGGGTGGGCTGGACACTGCATGTGAGCACAGCCCAGAGTCTTTTGACTGCTCTCCACATCTCCAATGGCCTCAGGAGGATGATCAAGGTAAGGCCCTCTCAATCCTCATCCTCCCAAGCTTTGGTAGAGGTCTAGAGGCTGTTTTTCTAGGGAGGGGAATCCCTCATAAGATTCAGCTGCAGCTGATCTACAGCGAGGTTTCTCCATTCAGGATGGGTGCCTTTTGTTCTCAAGATTGCTCTAGAGAAACAGCAAATGGCCAGCCACCACTCCTGTGGCTTTTATGTACAAAAATTATGGACCAAATACTTGCAAGTTCCTTATTACCTGGGTCCAAATCATTAAAGATGGTCTAAGATTACAATGGCCACAATGGGGCTCCTTTGATATTTCCAAATTGGTTTATTTGCATCCTCAATTAGAAAAAAGAGGATATTTCATCTCTCAAATGGGAAGCCTATTTTAATTGGTACCTAGAGGCTTCCAAAAAGGGGAAATGAATCCATCGTCACTTCTCTGAGAAGCATTCTAAAGTAGAGGAAAGATTTAATCAATTAGGAGCTTCAAACTCCAGTGATGATTGGATGGAATCAAAGAAATCTAAACACCCACCTGTTTCTCCTCCTTCCCCCACCTCTTCCCTTACCTCTTATCCTACCACTACCTCCTTGTCCTGCCCATTCTACCCTAATCTGCTGGAACTCCCCTACTTCAACTCCCCCCAAATTCCTGAACTAAAATTAAGCACATGGAAATGGATAAACTTTTGAGATAATTTAAAATTATAATGGCAATTCTAGGAAATCTCTGTTTCAGATAAGTCCACCATAAGGGTCACCTTTAAAAGAGAGGATTCAAAACCTCTCACAATGGAATGCATTCTTTGATTAATATCCCGAAATTTCTAAAAGACACAATGACTTCAAAAACAGCTCTGAAAAGGATTGTTACAGCAAAAAGAAAAGAACCTTTAATAAAAATCTTTGGCCATCTGAACAAGTCCATCTGCCAGGGAATGATTTAGAGCCAACTATTCTTTTGAGATTTGTGCCTCAGATATGGCTAAAATTTTAAAGATCTCTGTTTATGTCTATCAGTTTGTTTGTGTCTGTGTATGTTTCTCTCTACATGTATTGTCTGCCTCTGGATGACATAATTTCTAAAAGAGCTCTATTTAATTGGCTTAAAGTAAGTGCTTATATAAATTATTTATAAATGTAATAGAAACTAGCCCAGACATCTTTCAAGTTAATGTAATAGAAAAATTATCTAAATAAAAGCTTGTTGAAGTTTGTTGGTTTAATAAAAACAGGCATGTCTTCAGAGTTATCAATATTAAATATAATGCAAACATACAACTTTTTCTACCTGGGTTTACTGAGCTCATGATGTTTCTGCCGTGGAGTTTGTCAGCAGGGAGAGTGACTTGGGATGACGGTTAACTATTTAACGTCTAATCCAAACATAATTGTTAAAAACAAATCTTTAAATAAATGTAAATAAGATAAAAGCTTATATGAAATTAAACTAAATAATGGATATTCATTGAATATCTGAATCATTTCTGGATAGGATGGTATACTGAGACATTGACTGCTAAACATAAGTTTGTCTAGTTTTGGCTTTCTAATTTTTTAGCAGAGACAAACAATATTTGGGCGTATCAATAGACATGTTTTGTGCCACAGTGAAAAGTCTTCTGTAAAGAGAAATACGCTTCTAGAAATTATGAAATGTGTTTATGGGTTTGCTAATCTACTACAGGATGCTAATGTGTGATAGAGAGTTCACAGTTGCCTGCTTCCTAGTTTTCACTGGAAAGCAAAGATTACAAATAGCTTTTTAAAAGTTGGGAGAAGAGCTGAAAATACAAAGTGAATCAAAGAGAAAGTGTCAGAACACTTAATAAATGTAAATTAACTCTATGCAAATTGGATGCATTGATTCTGAGAGGAGGCAGGCAAAGCAGCAGGAACCCCTTTGAAGATAAGAAGCAGTGGAACTCACATGAGAGCTTTCTCCTGCTATGGGAGGATTCACTGTAACTTCTTATTTTTCAAACTATGGTCACAGACCATTGATAAATTATGAGTAATATTTGTTTAAATAGAAAATGTACATGGCATCTACATTTGTCAATATAGATAAATGGATAATATCTTCAATTTTATCTATAATACATAGATAAATTTATCATAAAATTTATATATTTAAATAAAAGAAAATAATTTCATAAAATACAAAATAGAATGCATGTATGGCATATACTAAAAATAGAAAATACATGTCAGTTTATTAAATTTTTCTTTCAGTTACTTATATGATTTTATACTTGTAGGTATATGCTGGACCATAATATACAGTATATTTCTTGCTATGGAATGATCCAACATGTTTGAAAGCCACTGCTCTTATACCACAGTAAGCTGAGAAACAGAAGGGTCTATGCAGCCAGATGGAAAAGTCAATACAAGGACAACCACCCATTCTGTCCTGTATGTGCACAATGATAACTCCTCAAGGCCAAGCTGTAATCACTCTCTGATAGGCTCTAACTCTGTTGACTTGTCTTTTCATATTTACAGCCAAACAACAATATTTGTTTAAAGAACTTCCCCTATTTCTTATAACTACTTGCAGAGCTAAAAATTCTGGTGGTGGCTTCCCAGATATTTGTAGCTCTGCCATCAGTTTAGAAGTTGTTGTTCCATCTTTCAAATATTTATTCGGCCTACTCAACCTAGAGCAACCCCTTTCAGCAATAATAAAATATTCTTGCCTCTGCCTGTTCTATTATTCCCAGTTTGGCAGAACAATGTCAGTATGAACCTATAGACACAAATGAATCTCATAGTTTTTTCCAAAAAAGTGTATGATTTATTTTAACCATAGTATGTAAAAGTTTATATTCATTTAATGTAATGCCTAGCCATTTATGCTATCCTCTAAGAGTAAAATCTGTAGTTATTCTGTAATAACTGCCTTGCATCATTTCTTTTCTAGATAAAGTTTGTAAGTTTTTGAAATTGAGAGTGACTTTATATGAAAAGTGGAATATAGGGCATGTGTTTTCAATAAGAAGGTATAAAGAAGAAATATTTTTGTCTGTTTTGTTAAAAAAGATAAATTTGTCCTCAAGTACTAGGAAAGAAAAAAGGAAAAAAGCCATGGGACAAATTCTAAATGTAAAAAGCAAGTGACAAAAGCGTTGTGGAACTAAAACCCTGAGGAAAGAGTTTTATGCGTGGTCAAGTTGGCTAAGACTAAAACAAATTCAGTTAGATGAATGAGCTTCAATATAAAGAGTAAGCTAGTGCAAAATTAGGATTTGGCTTTCTCTCTCTTGAAAGGATGATCTTCTTGAACTTTTGGTCTGCTCTCGATAAGGAGATTGTAGAGGGTTTTTCTTTGCCTTTGAGTAAGTCTACCTGGGTGACAGCATGTGTATGTTTTGTTAAAATAATTTCCCATGTTCAAAGAAGCTGAGGTTTCTCTACTAGGGTTTTTTTTAACTGTTCAACTCTCTCTGTTTGTCTTTAACATCATCTGTTGTCATCTTGGTAAAATGGATAATTAAGCATTACTTCCTATTTGACCAAGTGTTTTAAAACCTTTTGATATTTTTGACAAACGTTCCCCAGAGTTCAAACGCTGGGTAAAATCTTTCTTTTGACTTAAAAAGGAACTTTGGGAGTCTGAAAGGGCCCTGGGACATCTCAAAGAATTTGTCCTCTTTTCCTATAATGTGGGAGATATTAAACTAATTAGACTTATTTAGTATGTTAAATTACATTATGTCTTTATATGTTATGAGTTCCAGAAATTATGTGAAATTCCTAGAAATGTAATATGTTCTTGTATGTTATGTTGTCTGTCATCAAATGGAGGCTCACACTAAATATCAGGGAAGTGCCCTGACTTTCATGCAAAGGCAACAACAAAATCTACAAATGTTGTGACACATGTGAATGAAATCCATTCTGCTTCTCTTGAAAAACAAGTTGACCCCTCACTGCTAGACTTTTGCCATCCTGTGTTCTTGTCTGCATCCTGATGTTCTCCACAGCAACAGTCTGCTCCTGGATCAGAGAAATTAAGATGGGTGAGCAATGGCTGTAAATTCAACAAACACTCAGGGCTATGAGAAACCCACGATGGCTCCTTGGTTCTTCCCAGCTCCCTGGCAAAATCCCATTTTTTTTCATTTTTACATTCCTTCACCTACCATAGTGCATTATGAAAAACTACTTCTGTCCCCAGAGGCCTCAGAACTCCTCACTCTCCACCCCTTGAGCACCTGCAGCTGGATTTCATTCAACTGCCACTTAGTATGGGTTATCAATATGTTCTTGTTCTTATACGTATGTTTTCCAGATGGGTTAAAGCCTTCCCTTGCCACAAAGCTGAAAGCCTCACAATGTCAAAGAAATTGTCATAAAGTGTATTTCCCACTTGGGGTATACCTTCCACAGTCTCCAGTGATGGTGGCACCCACACCACTAGGCAAATCATATGAACTTTAACAAAAACCTTTTAAACTTCTTGGACTTTTAAACTTTTAAACTTCTTGGTTCCTATCATCCTCAATCATCATACAAAGTTAAAAAAACTAGATTCAAGCCGAAGAAATATTAAATTACATGGGACTACAAGAACTATGGGAGATACTGTAATGTTTTGTTTTTCCAGATTTAAAGAAATCTTTTCTCTTAAGCTAACTAGGACTCATAGCAAATTGTACGTAGAATGGAAGCATTTCTTTTTATCCCTATCTGATCCTTCCCGAATTTGGAAAACTTGATGAGAGTATTCTTATTTTCATGGAAATACAGTTGTTTGCATAAGTTCAATAAGAATCTGTTCTCCTTATAGCAGGACACAATTGGAAACACTGGTTATATTACCAAGGCTTTGACTGGAATGTCATACTTGAGAAAAACATGCATGGACTCAGATATGACCAAACAGCTTTAAGGAACAAGGATTCATTTTATGGAACAAATAAAGCCACTTGGAAATATTGATATGGTACCTGGCTTATCAGGTTCCCAGCAACATTATCAGATGAGTAAAGAAGGTCACTTCCCTGACAGGTGCAAGAACCTCAGGATATTTTGGGGACCTCAAAAAGAGAGGCGTTCACCCAAATCTGTACGTATTGCAGGCAGAGTCTGATGACAAGTCCTTGGCTTGACTTTCCTGGCCTTAAGAGGCTTTTAAAGTTCAATCTGAGATTCCTTATAAAAAGTTCTAGCAAAGCACATTTAAAAGAGTCTATGTGATCAATTGCTATTCATGCTGCACTTATGTAAATAATTGGGCCGAGTTTATTAAAACTAGGCTTATTTTGCAAACCAATGAGTCATAATTTGGCTATCTTTGGTAAAATGAGAGTGATTTTAGAGAGAAAAATTATGTTTCAGTAAAAACTATAATACTCATTTGTGGATAATGGGTTCTAGTCTCTTAATTGTCTTTTAGGTTTTTGTTTTCTATCTGTGAACTGGACTGGATAATGAATTCTTCTAGTTTCCTCGATTATCTGGTACAGATCTCCAAACTAATGTTTTTGATTTTTTCCATCCTTTTCATTTGAAATTATTGAAAACTGAAACCACCCTTTTTGTCCTGAGGCTCTGCAATGTGAAACTAGATGGCTTGACATCAACTTAAGAGAGATCACCACAACAGCCCATGTTTAGACAATCTTCATGCCTGTTTCTGTATAAGCCATTCAAAAAGTTTACGTGGACACTCAATGACATCATCAGAGACATTTCAAACTGCAAAAGATGCTTTTGCCCTGAAATCTAGAAATCTTCTTGACTGGCCATCCCCTGAGCTCAGGAATTAATTTATAATTTGCTCCAACCATTAACATTTTTCTTTTATTCATCAGATTTCACTGGACTTTCCAGTCCCTCACCTTCACTGTTTTACAGGCCTCTTCTGGATTCCCCAAGGATTGAGGTCCATTATGAAGGAGATACTAAAATTTGGGCTGTCTATTTTGCTAATATGTGTCATCATCTATGTAATTATAAAATGTGGACTTAAGTGTTGTTCCAAAGCCATTGATCAGAGTGCAAAAATAGTCATGCAAATCATTCCTCACTCTCCCCACCTGGTACCCAAAAATATTTTAAAATAAAAGTAGAACAATTTCATTCCTCTGACCTTGGTCTTTGCCATTTCACAGGAGGAAGTGGCTAAAGAGGTCTTTGCTCCCATTCCCCAAGATTCAGGAATGATCATAAAACCGTGGGGATTAAAACTGAGAACAAAGGAGTTAAAATTTCCCTGGATTAGGGTGAAACTTTGCCTCCTACCCACAAGGTTGACATGGGAAACAAAGTAACCATAGTTTCTGAGTGTGTTTTGCAGAACAGGAGGACCACTGATAAGATAGCAGCTCACTGACAGTTCCCCCCACCCCTTGCCTGACTAAACATTGCACAGTTGATGTCTGGATGCCACCCTGCCACTGGCTACCTACATGATGCTGGTTCAAACCAGCACCTCTGTTCAACCCATGCCATATCTGGTGGCTCCTACGTGGGACTGGATGGAACCCAAACAGCCAAGGGGGCAGTTGAGCACTGATGGACCCGAATACTCCCCAGATTGATCAAAGATGTCACCCTGGTGAACCTATGATCAACAGGAGAAATGATAAAAGAAAGAGATAAGAACAAGGTCAGAGTCAGCATGAGAGTCACCATGACCACGTCAAGGCCGAGCTTTGGCAGAAATAGAAAATTAAATTCTAATCTTGACTGTCACCAGATGGCCAGAGAACAATGCAGTTGTCTTTCCCTGCAGTTAGGACATTTAGAAAGCCCCAGCCACAAGAAACACTGTAGCTGGAGAAGGTGACCAAGCAGAACTTATCAAGTCATGCTGTGGTGGTGTCCCATATAAAGTAGAGGGAGATGGACATGGATGTTAGCTCAGGGCTAATCTTCCTCACACACACACACAAAAATCTTCCCTGGAGCAAAAACTGTAAGATAAGCTTTGCTGACTGCAGCTGTGCATATTCAGCATAATCAACTGTTGTTCAAAACTAACCAGGGCTTTCTGTCCCTCCTTAGTATATGAGTGAGCTGTCCTTCCCAGGACGTCAAGGTCCAGACATGAAGATTCAGCCTCACAAGGCCAAACGCAAGCTGAAGGTAAAAACCAACCAGAAAAGTCCAGACGGTCAAGGGAAAAGAAATTCAGTCTTCAAGGCCAAACGCAGGCTGATGGGAAGATGCCAACCAGCAAGGCCACATGCTCCCCCACCCCTACCTAAAGCCCCAGATAAAAGCCCCTACCTTTTTCCCTTCAAGGAGGGGGTCTGAATTCTAACTCCCGTCTCCTCATCTGGTTGCCTTTTGATAGTAAACCTCTTTCCTTGCCAAAAACCTGATGTTTCAGGGGTGTTTTTTTTTTTTTCTTTTTTCTTTTTTGGCCCTACTCTGAGGTGGGTAAAGGAACCTGTATTTCTGTTTCTGTAGGTAACAGCTACTCCTCTGCAGCGTGGATGCACCTCCTTTTATCCAACCTGCAGAGGTGGGCATTTGCTTGTTTGCTGTGTGGCCATCAGGTGGTGTGCTTCTCTGAGTGTCCCTGTCCCATTATTTAGGGTGCACATGGGCATTTCTGTGGGTCCCTAGGTCTAGCAGTGGAATCGCTGCTTGCAGTTTATTTCACTTTGGTGGAAGCTCACCAAGAGCTTTCTGAAGTCTTTGACCAGATTTGTTCGCCCAGTGCTCCTGCTGGTCAGTGTCCTTGCTGACACTAGGATTGTGAGACCCTGTAATGTTTGCAGACCTGCTGAGTTGTGTCTTCCTTGTAGTTTTAATAGTCATTTACCTGGTGGTCAAGAAGTTAAGCCCTTCTCACATGTTAATTGGATATTAGGAAAACTCATAACGTGTGCATTATTTTTACCCATTTTTCTTAATTTATTTGAATTAATTCTTATATCCCTCTTGGCAACTGGCATGTTGCAAACATTTTTCCCATTTGTATTTTATTTATAAGTAGAACTTCTTGATTTTAAAGTTGTCTGTTTCAGTTCTTCTCAGTATCTGTTGTTATGGACCAGTTTTTTTCTTTTTTCATTTCCACCAGTGGCCACTGATATATGGTAAAAAGAAAATAAAATTGTTAATAAAAACTCAGAACGACTTCCACAAGAAAAGTCTCATTTTCACGTTGACATAAAAGTTTATAAAAGCTGATGTTCAGTGTGTCCACTTGTCTTGTTACAAACTGGAAACAGTTTACAAATAACATCAATCTGAGGTCCCTAGTCTACTCCTTTGAATATAGCTCAGGGTTTTTGTAGGTTTTTTGTTTTTTACTTTTCCTCTCTACAGTGAATGCTTTTTCATTTTTCTTTCTTGTTTGAGAAATCTTTCATTACCTTTCATTTCAATATATTCTGTTTTGTTCTCTAAAACCTTTATGGTTTTATCCTTCATATTTAGGTCTTCAATACATCTAGAATTGATTGTGTATGGTGTGAGATATGGATTCTTTTTTTTTTTTTTTTTCCTCTTGGATTTCCTATTTTCAATTTCTGGAGAGTCTGGTAATTTGTCATAAATCAAGCATCTGTTCAAGTATGGGTTAGTATCTACAAAGTCTATATTTTGGGTCCATGGTCACTATATCCTTGCACCAATGACATGCTCCTTCTGTCCCTTCTCTGGCAGTTTCTCTTCTGCCCCCTTGTGGCCATCCTGGTCCCTGGGTGTCCCTTCAGCCAGTTCTCTGACCCTGCCCTGTCCCATTTACCAAATGCTCTAATCTTCTTAAGCCAGGCCAGCCTCAGCAGAATATAGGGAGAATTAGCAGTGATTTGGAGGGACATGTGACAGGCTGTGGGAGTGCGGGCTGCACAACTTCCAGCATGTCATGAGACCCCTCCCACTTATCAGAAAGATGCTGATAGGAGTGTACACAAAAAAACACACTGAGATCTCATGAGGACACTGAGGGGCAGAAAGAGGGGACACAGAGGGACAGAGAGAGGGGGAGACTTTGGGGTAAACAGGGAAGAGATTGAGGGAGGCAGAAAGAATGGGAAACTGAGGCACCAGAGTTTCTTGCTCTCAAAACCAGAACAGGCAGGGCCCCCCCAGCGTGTGTCACTTCCCATGTGACAGCAGCTGTCCTATATGCTGTAATATCCTTACAAAAGGTCCTTTAAGGCTGGCAACCTAATCCCTTGCCTACAGGAGGTCACATCAAACATCAGAGCGTTCAGGTGCCTTTCTGAGAAGACAGCAAGTAAATGAGCTGAGCGTGAACTAGGCTGCCCAGCTGGAGAACACAGCTCTTAAAATCTTTGCTCTGGTGAGTTGTGCCGAGCCCATCTGCTTCTTGGACTATTCAGAGAAGGACGTGTGGACAACTGGATGTCCATGAGACCTTGGGTAACAACTACACGTTCTCCACATGTGTGGGTGTGAATTACATGGAGTGTGCCACTTACACACCCCAGCACAGAGCCTGATTTACAGGAAGCACTGAGTAAATGGGCAGTCTTTCTATTGTGCCATTTAGACAACCCTCTGCCCCCCCACCTCTTCCCACCTCTCTGTACTGTGTAGACCCATGCTGTCCCTTCCTTCTCCTTCTCTGACCTCCCTCCCTCCCCCTCAGTCCCTGGGCTTCTCCCCAGTGGATTTCCCTGGCCTTGACCTAGGCTGACTCACCACCTGCCCCCACCTCCTTAGGCCAGGCCAGGCCAGCATCTGCAGAATCTCAGCCAGGTCAGAGGAGAGCTGAAGGGGACGTAGGACATCTTGGCAGATGATGGCAAAACCTTTCTCAAGCCCCTGCTCACTCCTTCTCACACCTCCTTGGTGGCTGTGAGACTTCGGTTATGGCAGTAGATGCCATCAGGGTCTCTGGGATCCCCTCCCCCACATAAGCCCGGGGCAGATGCTCTCGGGAAGAGAAGGTGAAGCTGCAGAATCTCCCTCTCCCTGACCTATCCGCAATGACTTGGGCAGTGGAGGGGACACAGTGAAGATGTTCACAGACATACTTGAATGCATTCACATTTTTGTGTGTGTGTGTGAGGAAGACCAGCCCTGAGCTAACATCCGTTGCCAATCCTCCTCTTTTTGCTGAGGAAGACTGGCCCTGGGCTAACATCGTGCCCATCTTCCTCTACTTTATATGGGACGCCGCCACAGCATGGCTGACAAGCAGTGCGTCAGCAGGCGCCTGGGATCTGAACCGCGAACCCCGAACCCGCGAACCCCGGGCTGCCAAGCACGAACTAAACTGCTGCGCCACTGGGCTGGCCCCTATGCATTCACATTTTTAATTAAAAATTTAAGTATACTTATCTCCAAACTCATTAAGTTGCAAATATTAAGTATATACAGCTTTTCCTATATCCATCATACCTAATAATGTGGTTTTTAAAAATAGCATGTCCTCCAACAGCCGACTCAGCTGCAGTATGTCAGTCTGAATTGTACTCACTTACGGCGAATCATTTTATGTTACTGTTTTCGGTGCTTTGCTGCAGACTCTGGCTTTACCGTGTTTAAGCCGGCAGCACTGAGTTGTTCATTTGGCTTTTCTTTTTCCAGGTTGCCTTTTTCTTAAATAAAGCGTTTTACTTTCAAAACAAATGTTTTTATCCCTCCGTAATTTGTTCTCTTTTGGCTGCACTGAGCTCTGCATTTACATCCCTTCTCTGGGAAGTGAGACGGGATGGAAATTTATATTTTGTATCATATTCATTCCCTTTTATAGATTTGGAATTTCTTGCCAGAGAAGTGGGTTTTGTTTTAATCTTTAAAAAACTGTACCTTGGAAAAGGTAAAACTCTAACACTTGTAGTTGGCATAGGAAAAAACCTACATAATACACACACACTCTACTGGAACTAATAAATGAATTTTGCAAGGTCCCAGGATGCAAAATCAATAAACAAAAATTCATTGTATTTCTATAAAGTGGCAATGAAAAATTGGAAAAAGATATTTTTTCAATAACACTATTTAGGACAGCATTAAACAACATAAAATACCTAGGAAGAAATCTAATAAAAGATGTGCATGACACTGACAATTATCAAAACACTGCTGAGAGAAATTAAGAAGACCTACACAAATGAAAGACATCCCATATTCACAACGTTCTCCCCAAATCTGTATATTCAGTGCAAATCCCATAAAAATCTCAGCAAGCTTTTTTGAAGAAATTGACAAGACAGTCCTAAAATTAGACAGAAATGTGGAAAATCTAGAATAGTCAAAACAGTCTCGAATAAAAAAAAATTGGAGAACTTATACTACCTAATTTCAAGATTGATTATGAAGGTACAGCAGTCAAGAAAATGTGTTATGAGCATAAGGATCAACAAATAGATCAATGGAACAAAAGAAAATACCCAGAAATAAATCCTCATATGTAATCAACTTGTTCTGAAAAAAGCATCGAGTCAGTTCAGTGGTAGGGGGGCAATAACAAATGGTTCTGAAACAACTGGACATTTACATGTGGGAGAAAAATGAATTTTGATACCCACCTCACTCCAAAGGAAAAAGTAGAACCAGGAAACGTCTAGAAGCATCCATAGAAGAACATTTTCACAACCTTGAAGTGAGCAAAGGTTTCTCAGGACACAAAAAGCACGAAACATAAAAAGAAAAAAATGATAAACTGGACTTTGTCAAAATCAAAGTTTTCTGCTCATCACGACACCATGAATAAAAGTAATAAAGAAGCCACAAACTTGGAAAACATATTCACAGTGCATATATATGGCAAACAACTCAGATCCAGGATAAATTTTTAAAATCCTACAAATCAACAGTAAAAAGACAAACAGCATGACTTCTAAAAACGGGCAGAAAAGCTTTAAGAGAACTCCCAAAAGAAGATATGCAAGAGGTCAGTAAGCACATAACCTCACTAATCATCAGGGAAATGCGTATTAAAACCAAAATGAGCTACCAGTTCACATCCACAGGAATGGCTACAATCAGAAAGGCCGGCCACCCCAAGTGTTGGCGAGGATGTGAAGCAACCAGAGCTCTCACAAACGGCTGTTGGGGGCAAACGGCATGACTTTGGTTAGCTCTGGAAGACTGGTTTCTTATAAAGTTAAACATGAACTTACCATTTGACCCAGAAATTCTTCTACCAGTATTTACACAAGGGAAATGAAAACAACATGTGTCCACAAAAAGACTTGTACAAGAATGTTCACAGCAGCTTTATTCATAATAGACGAAAATGGAAACAGCCCAAGTGAAGGGAGAAAACATTGTGGTACATCCATATGATGGGATGCCGCTCGGCCATAGAAAGGAACTAATATAGGACCAGCTTGGTCGCACAGCAGCTAAGTTTGCGCGCTCCGCTTCGGTGGCCCGGGGTTCACAAGTTCAGATTCCAGGCACAGACCAACACACCGTTTGTCAGCCATGCTGTGGCGGCGTCCCATATAAAGTAGAGGAAGATGGGCACGGATGTTAGCTCAGGGCCAGTCTTCCTCAGCAAAAAGAGGAGGATTGGCAATGGATGTCAGCTCAGGGCTGGTCTTCCTCACAGAAAGAAAAGGAACAAATACAGATACACATGATAATATGGAATAATCTCAAAATCATTATACTGAGTAAAAGAAACCAGACACAAAACACTATATACTGTGTGATTTCATTTGTATGAAATTCAGGAAGAAACAAAGCTAATCTATTGTTGCAAAAAGCACCTCAGTGGTTGTCAAGTGGAGGGATGGAGAGAAAAGGACTGCAAAGATGCCCCAGGAAACTTTTTGGGGTGATGGGTACTGACATCATGGTCATACACATGTAACAAGTCAATTGTACTAAATGCATAAAACCTGTCTGTGCATTTTATTTAACGTAAATAAAACATCAATAAAAAGGTTTAGGAGTGACGTCAGCATCATGGTGGAGTGGTCTTTCCACTGTAAACTCTCCCCCTGCTAAGATATAACAAAAAGGACACTCATGTACCAACCGAGGACACTCACACAACACAAAGGACGTCTGAGAGACACACGCAGCTGTACACCTGAAGGTGGAGGTGCTGGAACCCCCAGAGGAAGTAGGGAGGGGTAAGGAGAAATCCCTCCTCCCTGTTCATTTGTGACTCCAGGTCTGCGTGGCTCCCAAGGAGGAGGGGGGACGGGTGGCCCTCTGTGGGGAAACCCTCACTCTTGAAGTTCTCTCACAACCTGTGGGGAATTCTCACATGGAAGAGACTGAATGGTTGCGGGGGGTGCTGCCATCATCCGAGCACCCCAGGAGAGCAGATAGCAAGGGAAGAACAAGAAGCGCCCTTCCCCCCTCACACCTTGTGCTTCAGCACAACCCCTCAGCCAGAGGGCCTGGGATCAGAGCCGGCTCAGAATACACAGTGCTTGACTGCCACCCAGTGGCAGCAAGTGGAAACTACGACCAGATATCTTCAGTATGAGAAAAAATAAGCCAACATCTGCAGGCACTGTGCAAAAATATGTTAAATCTCCAGACCAGAAGGAAAATGACAAGCATCCAGAAATCAACCTTGAAGGCACAGAAATTTATAACCTAAATAACAGAGAATTCAAAATAGCTATCATAAAAAAGCTCAACGAATTACAAGAAAATACAGATATAGGGCCAGCCTGGTGGCATAGTGGTTAAGTTCGTGCACTCTGCTTCAGCAGTCCAGGGTTCACAGGTTCGGATCCCAGGAGGAGACCTTTGCACCACTTATCAAGCCATGCAGGGATGGCGTCCTATATAAAGTAGAGGAAGATGGGCACGGATGTTAGCCCAGGGCCAGTCTTCCTCAGCAAAAAAAAAAAAAAATTAATTAATTAATTAATTTAAAAAGATCATACACCACGATCAAGTGAGATTTATACCAGGGATGCAGGGATGGTTCAACATCTACATATCAATGCAATACCCACATTAACAAAATGATGAATAAAAACCACATGATCATCTCGATAAATGCAGAGTCAGCATTTGGCAAGATCCAACATCCATTTATGATAAAAACTCTCAATAAAATGGGTATAGAAGGAAAGTACCTCAACATAATAAAGGCCATATATGACAAACCCACAGCCAAGATCATACTCACTGGGGAAAACCTGAAAGCCATTCCTCTGAGAACAGGAACAAGACAAGGGTGCCCACTCTCACTGCTCTTATTCAACATAGTACTGCAGGTTTGGGCCAGAGCAATTAGACAAGAAAAAGGAATAAAAGGAATCCAAATAGCAATGAAGAAGTGAAACTCTCACTGTTTGCAGATGATATGATTTTACACATAGAAAACCCTAAAGAATCCATTGAAGACTTATTAGAAATAATCAACAACTACAGCAAACTTGCAGGGTACAAAATCAACTTACAAAAATCAGCTGCATTTCTATACTCTAATAACCAGCTAACAGAAAGAGAAGTCAAGAATACAATCCCATTTACAACTGCAACAAAAAGAATAAAATATCTAGGAATAAATTTAACCAAGGAGGTGAAAGACCTATACAATGAAAACTATAAGACATTATTAAAAGAAATCAATGATGACATAAAGAGATGGAATGATATTCTACGCACGTGGATTGGGTAAACATAGTTAAAATGTCCATACTGCCTAAAGCAATCTACAGATTCAATGCAATCCCAATCAGAATCCCAATGACATTCTTCATGGAAATAGAACAAAGAATCCTAAAATTCATATGGGACAACAAAAGACTCTGAATAGCTAAAACAATCCTGAGAAAAAGAACAAAGCTGGAGGCATCACAATCCCTTATTTCAAAATATACTACAAAGCTACAGTACAGTACTGGTACAAAAATAGACACACAGATCCATGGAACAGAACTGAAAGCCCAGAAATAAACCCACACATCTATGGACAGCTAATCTTTGGCAAAGGAGCTAAGAACATACAGTGAAGAAAGGAAAGTCTCTTCAATAAATGGTGATAGGAAAACTGGACAGCCACATATAAAAGAATGAAAGTAGACCATTATCTCTCACTATACACAAAAATTAACTCAAAATGGATCAAAGACTTGAAGGTAAGACCTGAAACCATAAAACTCCTAAAAGAAAATATAGGCAGTACACTCTTTGACATCAGCCTTAGAAGCACATTTTTGAATACCATGTCTACTCGGACAAGGGAAAGAAAAGAAAAAGTAAACAAGTGGGACTACATCAGACTACAGAGCTTCTACAAGGCAAATGAAACCAGGAACAAATGAATAGACAGCCCACCAGCTGGGAGAAAATATTGGCAAATCATATATCCGACAAGGGGTTAATCTTCACAGTGTATAAAGAACTCACACAACTCAACAACAAAAAAACAAACAACCCGATCAAAAAGTGGGCAGAGGATATGAACAGATATTTTTCCAAAGAAGAGATACAGATGGCCAACAGGCACATGAAAAGATGTTCAACATCACTAATCATCAGGGAAATGCAAATCAAAACTACACTAAGATATCACCTGACACCCATTAGAATGGCCACAATCGCCAGGACAAAACATAACAAACGTTGGAGAGGATGTGGGGAAAAGGGAACCCTCATGCCCTGCTGGTGGGAATGCAAACTGGTGCAGCCTCTATGGAAAACAGTATGGAGAGTCCTCAAAAAATTAAAAATAGAAATACCTTATGATCCAGCAATTCCACTATTGGGTATTTATCCAAGGAACTTGAAATGAACAATTCAAAGAGGCTTATGCACCCCTATGTTCATTGCAGCATTATTCACTATAGCCAAGAAGTGGAAGCAACCCAAGTGTCCCTCGACTGATGATTGGTTAAAGAAGATGTGGTGTATATCTACAATGGAATACTACTCAGCCATAAAAAAGGACAAAATCGTTCTCATTCACAACATGGACAGACCTAGAGGGTATTATGTTAAGCAAAATAAGCCAGAAAGAGAAGGACAGACACTGCATGAACTCACTCACATGTGGAATATAAACTCACACACAGACAGAGAGAACGCTTTGGTGGTTACCAGGGGCACGAGGGAGGGGGGGCGGGCACAAGGGGTGCAGGGAAGCATTTATATGGTGACTGACAAATAATAACGTACAACTGAAATTTCACAATGTTATAAACTATTATGACCTCAATTAAAAAATAAATTTAAAAAAGATTTTAAGGAAAGACCTTTAGAATAGTCTAAAAAATTTTTGTGTGTGTGTGAGGAGGATTGGCCCTGAACTAACATCCGTTGCCAATCTTCCTCTTTTTTGCTTGAGGAAGATTGTCCCTGAACTAACATCTGTGCCCATCTTCCTCTACTTTTATGGGACACAGCCACAGCATGGCTCGATGAGTGGTGTGTAGGTCCGCCCCCAGGATCTGAACCTGCAAACCCCAGGCTGCTGAAGCAGAGTGTGTGAACTTAGCCACTACACCACCAGGCCAGCCCCAGAACTGTCTAAATTTTTAATATGAGGGACTTGGTGAGAAGGAGGGATCTGGGAAGGACTGAATGAGTCCAATCATATAAATCTTAGCCAAGCGTCAGCATAGTAAGTGCCCAAAAAGTGGTGTCTGCCATTATGATGGCTAATAACAGCATCACGTAAGGAATTTTCTTGGTCTCTCTCTGCCTCTGCCTCTCTCTGTCCCTCTGCCCGCTGCCTCCCTTCACTGGTTTCCCGTCTGGGTTCTCAGTCTCCATCCGTCTCTCATCTCCTGCCAGGTTCCCATCTTCTTCATCCGCCTCCTGACCCTCTCTCTTCTCTTTCTCCTTCTGCATCTTGGGCTCTCATTTCTTGTAGAGTAATTCGGAGCTGGACCGGATCCCAGCAGAAGCAGGCATCCGCTGTGTGACCTGGGGCAGGGCACTACACCTCTCTGAGCCCAAGCCGTCTCAGCTGTAAAAGGAGGATTAAAACATATCACCGGCTGCACATAGTGACTTCCTTCCAAAAAGGACAGCGTGGAAAGGAAGAGAAACCATAACTTTATGTTAGAGAAACTGACAAACACTACTTCAGCCAGGTGATCAAATATGTACCCTTGGTATAACGTATGGAAATGGCATTTTACCTCTGTGGTCTTCGTCCCAAAACCCCATAACCCCAGTCGAATCATGAGAAAAACGTGACACAAATTCCCATAGAGGGGCATCCTGCAAAATGGATGAACTACAACATGGATGAACCTTGAAAACGTCGCACCAAGTGAAAGCACATGAGACCACAGATCGTACGATTCTATTTCTATGACGTATCCAGAAGAGCCAAATCCATCCACATAAAGCAGATTAGCAGTTACCGGGGGCTGGGGGGAAGGTAGACTGGGGAGTGACTGCTTCATGGATTCCGGGTTTCTTTTTGGAGTGATGAAATATTCTAGAACTAGCAGGTGGCGATAGTTGTGTAACATTGAGAAGGTACTAAATGTCACTGAATCGATCATACACTTTCAGATGGTTCAAATGGTACATTTTATGTTAGGCGTATTTTACCTCAATTTTTTAAAAATGGCAGGACAGGCACAAAAGGAGAGAGTACTGGCAGGGTGCCTTCCTCCTTCTTGCTTTGAACGCAGATGTGATGCCTGGAGCTGCGGTGGCCCTCTTGTCACCATGAGGCAAAAACTAAGCAGATGAAAACCCAACAAACTAGAGAAAGGAGCTTTTCATTCAAAAAGATAGAAAAATTCTGAAACCTTGATTACTTTGTTGAGCTGATTACCACCCTCAAGACTTCTTAACAATAAATGTCCTTGAAATCTAAAATTAAAAAATATATATATATGGGAGGAGCTGCCTGTCACAGGGGCTGCAAAGTAGAATTGCTGAGGGGTTGGGCTCAGGGGAGAGGAAGACTCAGTCTCTTCTCTGGATGGAGAGAAGCGAGGAAAGGCAGGGAGGCACAAAAAGCAGTTCTTTGAATCGAGAAGGTAAGACGTCTGGATGCTACAGAGTCACTGAGGGCGAAATCTCTCATTCTGCACATGACCCTGCTCATACCCAATCCCAGCCTGGGGTTGCCTGGATCCCCCACCTCCATTTCCCTTGCTTCCTCCCTTCACCAAATCTTTACCCAGAGAGGTGAAGTCACTTGTCTGAGCTCCCACAGCCAGCAAGTAAGTAGCGAAGCTGGGGCAGGTGACAGACTAAATGGAAGGGGTCCAAAGAGAGACGATGCATTTTTTCCTCTTCCATTTTTCTTTGAAAAGTGTCACGTCACCAAGCCAATGACGGTGATTCACTTGACTATACTAAATCTCAGTGACTGGAAGTGATTCCACTGGGGGGCACTGGGATCCCATACTGACGCCTGGTGATCTGGGAAGATGCAGTTCTCACAGTTGGCCACATGGTGTCGCTATAGGAAAAGAATTCAGTGTGTCGCCCAGTCCGGGCTGCACGTGAAGTTCTTGCTAAACTCTCTTCTTGAAGGTGTGAGCTGTCTTGGTTAAGCCAAATAGGATCTCGGCACTTTCTCCTCCATGCATAAGGTAGAATTAAAATAACAAGGCCGTGGTAGATATTTCTAGTGCTCACCCTTTTTCCAGCTCTCCTCCCCTTCCTGAGTGCAAGACGACTCGGGGGGGGGGGGGCGGTCTGCAGGTGGGCGGGGCCGTGATGGTTCTGGCCAATGGGCTGCGGCTAGAGGTGACACGTGTCACTTCCTGGCTGATGCTTTAAGAGCCAGTGCATGATTCTCTAGCTGCTTCCCAAACACGTGGACTGAGGATGCTATGCGTCCAGGCGCAGCCACAGGAGAAGGGAGTCTAATCTAGATTCTAAATGAGAATCTACAGTCCAGGTCTGCCATGTCCAATAAGATAGCCCCAAGCCACACATTACATATATTTGAATGTAAATGTAAATAAAGTGAAAGGGAACATTCAGGTTCTGTCACACCCACCACATTTCAAGCACTGTGCGGCCAGTGGCTGTGGTGCTGGACAGAGCAGATACAGAAAAAGGCCATCATCACAGGAGATTCTACCGGACAGTGCCACTCTAGATCACTGAATGGGTGCCCTGCAGAGGGCTTTGCGTGTGTTGTGTCAATCCATTGTGATTTAGGTTTGCTTTTGTTTGTTTCTTTCCACTGGTGCGTAACTCAGCCCAGCCTGATTTCTTGCTTAAACAAAGAACGCAAGAGTCTCGTGTCATTTCAATTACCAACTGGTGCCACGATGTGGCTTGGCTGAGCCAAACAAGAGCTGAGAGCTGAGGATAATGACACCCGGCTGACCCCAAATATGCACCGAGCTAGCAAAATGGGATGAAGATGAAGCCCCAGCGGGTGTTAACTGCTCAGCTGCCTCTCTCTGTGATCCACCTCTGCCTGGCTTACGAACTGAACCACCAAAGAATCGTTTACTGAGAAAATCGTCAGAATCACTAGAAATGAAGACAGGCAAGGGGTTTGTTTCTTGCTGCTGTTGTTGATGGTTGTCTCGCGACTTTTCCCAGATGTCACCGGGGATAGATCCATGAAACACAGACATAGTCGCACGAATTACCAGCATTCGGCTTAGGGGAGAAACACTTCCATTTCTGTCCTCCTACACTGAGTGGCTCAAGGTTTGAGAGTTCATCGAGTTAGAACTGTATTTGATTTGAGGCAAGTGTATTTCGTGGCCATCGGCAATTACAAAGACAGGACGAGTTCCTCAATTCTGAGGGAGTCTAACGGTCTTCCTGTGACCTGCTGCCGTGGAGCTTATAAAATATCATTGCCGTTGACCCAGCAATTCCACTCCGAGGTATATGCCCAAAGGAACTGAAAACAGGTGTTCATGCAAACACTTGTACACGAATGCTCGTAGATGCACTATTCACAATAGCCAAAAAGTAGGAACCACCTAAATGTCCATCAACTGATAAACTGATAAACAAAACGTGGTGTAACCAGACAGTGGAATATTATGCAGCCATAAAAAGGAATGGAGCACCAGTGCATGCTACAACATGGATGAACTTTGAACACACTATGTTAAGTGAAGGAAGCCAGACACAACATAGATTACCGGTTGCTCGGGGCTGGGGGGTGGAGGGGTGCTAAAGGTCATGTGAGTTTCTCTTTGTGGTGTTCTAAAATTGACGTTCTAAAATTGACTGTGGTGACAGCTGCACTTATCTGTGAATATAGCACAAACCATTGAATTGTATGGCATGTTACTTCTCAATAAAGCTATTTTAAAAAGAAGAGTATCATTTCCAAAGTTGTGGCTTTTTCTAGTTCTCAGGCGCTTTTCCACTTTTCTTCGCCCACTGACCAGTCCCGCCCACCTCACTCCCGCCCCTCAACGGCATGGCTCAAACTATCAGAGAGGGGAATTGGGGCATAATTAGGCATGACCCATTGGCTCCACCATTTTCCAGAGTTTTTCTAGCAGGATTGTAGAGCTCCCAATTTTGTCAGCCCACAATGAGGGTAAGAGGTGTCAAAAATAGTAACGCCCTGGGGCTGGCCCAGTGGTGTAGTGGTTAAGTTCACGTGCTCCGCTGTGACGCCCGGGGTTGGTGGGTTCGGATCCCAGGCACTGACCTACACACTACCTATCAAGCCACGCTGTGGCAGGTGTCCCACATATAAAGTACAGGAAGATGGACACGGATGTTAGCCCAGGGCCAATCTTCCTGACCAAAAAAAAAAAAAAAGAGTAACACCCTTCTGTTTGGGGGTGCTTTTATAAATACTCTGGTGGATTTTATACAAATGAAATTTTGTTCATGTTTTAGGGATTTGAATAAATTTTTTCAGGGTAGGTAGATGCACATAAGATATAAATGGCCCCCAGTGAAAAGACTTCTGAAAGATCTATTTCTAATTTTGAAATACCTTTATTAATGCCCACCAGGACCTGCCCTTTATGAAATGGATTATAGTTTTTAAAACCTCTCTGATTCACCCACGTTGTCACAGCCCACATCATCTGGAATCAGCTGGGATCGTGAAATGTCAAAATGGAGTTCTTAAGAAATAAACTGGTTTGTCTGTACAGAAGCGGGACAGAAGTGGCCAGACTCCCACAGCTCTCACGGTCTTCCCACAGGAAATATTAGCAAGTGGGCCCGCGAGACTTCCAGTCACTTCCCGCTGGTTTCCCGCTGGCAGGAAAGCAAGGCCTCTCGGGCACAGGCTCAGAACTGGCACGTGGTGGCTCTGTCTCACTCAGTTGGCCAAAGCCAGTCATGTGGTCAAACCCAAGGTTACAAGGTAAGGACGTACAGTTCACCTCCAGCAGGAGGACCACAAAGGGGGAAAGGCACAGATTATGCAGAGGGGTGAAACACTGGGACCAAAGGTGCCATCCACCACACCACCTTTCTAGCACCTTCTTCCAATTAGCCTCAGGTTTTCTCCTAAACACAGGAATCGGGGACCCACTTCGCAGTGGAGGACGGCACCAGTGATGGATACGGGACGCTCCAGGTGGTGTCTGGAGACCACCTTAACCTTGGCTGGCTGACCACCAGAATTCAACCCCGAGTTACAGAAAGTTCTGCATACATTAATGTTAATAATATATATAACATATCGCCAACAGAACGACCCTCTAAATCCACCTTCCAGACCTGTGACAAATGAGGTAACTGGAGAAATTCAAGAAAATCTTCAAGACAGGGCTGGGTCTGCCTGTTTGTCCACAAGGATTTCTTGCTTCTGACTTCACCTGTTGCCCCCGTGGTTGCCATTTGTCCCCAAACCCGGAGGTCCAGCCACTTCTCCTCTGAATTGGGCCAGAGAATCCGAGACCCTGCAGCTGACCGAGTTCAAGGGCCCCACTCCTCACCCCCACCACGTGCTTCGCAACACCGCCCACCAGACAGGGAGGACCCCAGTCCACTTCACGACCCCTAGACTCCAGGTTCGGCTGTGTGACTGGCTGTAACAGCCGATGGAACGTCAGGGGTGTGTGCAGAGGTTTGAAAAGCGCTGTACCAGGCTTCTATCACGCCTGGTGGTCCCCGGGGGATAGGTGCCCACAGCCAGCGCTCCAGGGCCCAGGGAGCTGCGGGACTCGTCCGGCCTCCAGCCCTGGACGTCTCAGGGCGACACCTCTCCCACATCCTGCTGGAGAGATTACAGCCCACCCGGACGCATGGGGAGGGGCGCAGGCCCAGCTCTCCACAGGAGCGCTGTCACAACGGGCCAGATCACGTCCCCCCTCAAATTCACACTGAAGTCCCAACCGCCAGGAATCAGAATGTGACTGTCCGTGGAGACAGGGCCTTCAAGGAGGTAATGAAGCTCGAATGAGGGCATTCAAGTGGCCCTCACCCAAGGACTGGTGTCTTAGGAGAGGAAATCCGGACACACCCAGGTGACCAGGGTGCACACGCAGAGACCACAGGGAGAGGGCAGCCGCCTGCAAGCAGAGGCCTCGGGAGACACCAAACCCGCCACACCTGGTGTGAGGTGTGCAGCCTCCGAGCCGTGAGGAAGTGCCGTCGGGTGCTCGAGCCCCGCCTGTGCTATCTGGGAAGGCCGCCCTAGCTCCGGCAGCATCGGAGAACGCGGGGCCCTGGCAAGGTTCACGGGAACAAAAGATCTGGCGTCTGGGACTCGTTTAAGTAACATCCCCCCGCGTGTTTCCTCATCTGCCTAACTTCACAGCTGCCACAGGCGTTTCTTCATCAGCGAGGGCCTGGCACAGGCGCACACAATAGCTGGTGGCCCATTTCCCGGACTGGAGACGGGGGGAGGAGGTTCTGGGAAAAGGGACGCACGCACACACAGGCCCCTGCTGTTGAACTCATCTGATGTTTACTGAATCGTGAAATCGTGAACTGTTGCAAACGTTGCTGAGTTGAGACTCACTCATCCTTGGGAAGGAGGCCTGGCGCGGGACCACCCCACACGCCCGAGGGAAGGCGGGGAGACACGGGGATGCGGGGAGATGGGGAAGGCGGGGAGAGGAAGGAGCAGGGCCAGCGTGCAGACCCAGACTCCTGGGGGACACACACACACACAGGCAAAGCCCAGGGGCGTCGATCTCTGCCCCGCCCGGCGTC
Organism: Tapirus indicus; assembly: GCA_031878705.1. Lineage (NCBI taxonomy): Eukaryota > Metazoa > Chordata > Mammalia > Perissodactyla > Tapiridae > Tapirus > Tapirus indicus. The sequence continues at coordinate 21,798,281 of CM062926.1, read as the reverse complement.
CGCGAGAACCTCAGGGAAAGACCAGGCGTCCAGGGGACATTTCAGCCCTTCCTGTCATGAAACAGCTGCCGAGGGGGCCGGGCCAAGGCCACTGGACTGCAGAGAGAAGGGGCAGGAGGGGGTCAGCTTGCACCGAGAGAGGCCGGGATGGGGCCCGTGATAAAGGGAGGACAGATAGGAGCGAGCGAGGGAAATGCTGTCCCCCAGGGAAACTGAGGCACGAGGAATACCCTATGGTTTTCCACCAACCCACGGGTGCCCACGAGGGAAAAAGTGCAACCCAGGAAAGTGGGCTGGGCTAAGACTTGGCTCTCTGTCCAGTCTGTCATGGGAAACTGATGAGAACGAGGCAGATGGACGGCTGACAGGCGACCAGCAGCGGACCTTACAGAGAGCCCGATGCACACGCTCCTCGGGGACCCTTCCCACAGAAGCCGTGGAGTGGTTTCTCCGAGACCCCCATGGGCTCACTCCAGCTCAGTGCCCCCGACAGACCTCTCTGCTCGTCACCAACTGGTCAGCACCCCCTGTGCAGGAGAGGACTCACCTCACCCAAACACAGACGTGCCCTTGCGCCAGCGCCCGGGAGGAACCTCTAAGCGCTTGGCGTGTCCTGCCTGAGGACAGCATCTCGGTCTACCCGGGGCCACACCGGATCATCTGTGCCATGGGACTGATGGTGGGGCCGTGTGGAGGGGCTGGAGATGAAGACCAGCCACGCAGGCAGCCAGGCAGCCCTATGTGACTGACTTCGAATAAACACCCTGGACGCCAAGGCTCAGGTGAGCGTCCCCAGTTGGTGACACTCCGTGCATCGTCACACGTCCCTGCTGGAAGAGTTAACCGCCATCTGCACGTCTGCACCGGGAAAGACCCGGGAAGCTGGGGCCTGGTTACTCCTGGGCCCTGCCCCACGCGCCCCCTCCCTTCGCTGACTCGAGTCTCCGTGTTTTCCCTGTGATAAACCGTAACCGCGGGTACAAGGGCTTTGCTGAGTTCTGAGTCCTTCTAGCAAATCACTGAACCCGAGGGTGGTCTTGGGGGGCCCCCTGAAATCGCACCCCCAAAACACGCATCCTCCCTCCTTTCTCTTATATCAATTTTTGCTCATGTTGGATGAAGTCCTCCATTGACGGGTCTCTCTGGAATCCAAGGAAACGTCGTAAATTAGGCAGCTGCCTCTGAGCTACCGACAGTTTGGAAGTGGCCAAAACAGGCCAAACCTGCTCTAGTTTAGCCTTTAAGAACTCAGACCTCACCCGGCAGGCCTTCCAGAGACGGCATCCATGAACAAGCCTGTGCAGCTTTGACATTACGCGATTCTCAATTTTTTTAATTTGGGGAGCCTCGCTTCTTTTCCGCAAATGAGGCAAGATGTTTGTATTTCTGTACTGTATTGTCTCAAGTTTGCAAGTCCCAATTCACAATGAGGTGACCTCACTCTGCTCTAGTGAAGGACTCTAAGAAACGGAACTTGAGTGTAAAGGGCTTGAGAACCAGTCTTCAGGTGAAATGCATGCTGGGGCAGGTACTTGGGTCCAGTTTCCTGGGATGCGATACCCAGTTCTAGACCACCGCGGGGTGGGAACTGACATCAAGTTCAGAGGGTGCTAGAAAGCGCTTCTAGGCTCTCCAGGGTCAGGAACGAGCACCTGGATCTGGACTGGGCTAGCACCCAGGGCCCAGTTCTAGAATAAGGTGGATTTGGCTCATCTGGAACATACTGGCTTGAAAATTGGAAATCAGGCTCAGGAGGTGCTCACGACCCAGGGAGTAATAATGAAATTGCTACTTGTTCTGGAATGTACTGGGCTGGGAACTAGCACTCAGCTCTGAAGTACATTAGGAACTAGGACAGACCCCATGTTTAAGAGCGGCCCCTCACCTCTGCCTTCAGGGCACATCAGCCCTGAGCCAAAGCGGCTTTGATGGCGGCCACCAGCTTCAGAAACTTGCTCTCCGTGTCCACGAAGCCATCACCTCCCTGGGGACAGGAGGACGAGGGAAGCGGTGAGCTGAGACTAAGACACCAGTGCCAGCCCCAAGCCCTCTAGAGCCTCAAAACGAGGTGGGATGGACAGACAGACATACCTTCTTGGAGTGAACCAACTTCCCTGCTACCATCACTTCAAAGAACCCGGTGACCTGGGGCGTCCCCTCGCCGCTCTGGGGAGAGGGAGAGATGCTGGGGGGGCTGAGATGCCCTCTGGGGGACACCGCCCCCGCCCAGGGAATGGAGAACACGGGGCAGGGGAGGGGCTGACCCAAACCACCCTCTGCCATCTAGGGCTGAGGGACAGACAAGGTGACCCATTCCTTCCCCCGTCCCCAAGACTCACGATATCCAGGCGTCCGGGGAACTCATCTTCTAGCTTCTTCTTCAGCTGAAGATACTGAAAGGGGGTGGGAAGTCACAACAGGGGTCAAGAGGGGCCACACTGGCTAGCCCTCCTCTCCCCCAGGGAGGCCACTCTGCTTACCTTGGGCTTGTAGCCTCAAGCGCCACTGGGGGGAGAGAGTCCAAGAGGGCAGGTCACGGGCGAGAGAGAGAGAGACAGGCGGTGATCCAGGGAGAGCAGGGGACAGGCAGGAAGGCGGGGGGCCAGGAAACAGGAAGCAATGAGGGGCAGAGATGACAAAACCAAGGAGGGGACAGATGCCCTCAAGAGAGGGGAGGACAGACACAGAGGGTCGGGGAGCGGCACAGAGACGGGGAGACAGGGACACAGGAAGAAGGTGGACACCCACACAAGGAAAACCGACAGAGAGCAAGGGAGACGCCACAGCGAGGGGGCGCAGACAACACGCAACAAGGAGAGCCCATAAGTATGAGACAGAGAAGAGAAGGCGACAGGGAGGGAAACAGACACTGGGTTAGGACAAGAACTGCAAAAACAGCCTCCCCACCGCCCACCCACAGCGGGAGGGTCCGAGGGAAGCCTCCGGTCCTGAAGATAAAATCCAAACCTTCCCCAACCCGCACGGCGGCTATTCCGGGACGGAGCCTGGTGCCCAGGCCCGTGAGGCCCCACAGTGTGACTCCGCCCTCCGCTCTGCTGAGTGCGCAGGGGCGTTTCTAACGCTGAGGCAGAAGGGAGCCTTTCAAAACCCTGGGTGGGCATTGCACGCCACCGCTGACGGCGGACGCAGGTTCAAGTCACCCCTGTCACCTGCAGGCTGGACCTCAAGCTCCTGACCCGCCCTTGCCCCACTTCCGGCCTCAGTTTCCTCACCTGTAGGGTGGAGCAAAAATTCCCCTCCCTCAAGGGATTTCTGGGAGAGGACATTCCCTGAACATGCACTTATTAGGCGCCAGCACGCCTATGCACGCCAGCAGAGTAGCCGGTGCCAGAGGAGGAAAGCAATCAACAGAAGAGAAAATCCCCTGGCTCCCGGGGACTTGCACTCCAGCCGGGGAATTAATTCGGCCAAACACGGTTAGCACCCACACACAGCACTCCACCCGCGGTAACTATTAAGATCCCTCTCTTCCTCTACAGATGGGGAAACTGAGGCCAGAAAGGGAGGAGGGTTAGTAGCTAGGGGCGCCCACTGTATCCCTTCAAGTCCTTTCCAAACACACCCCAGATATGGAACATTCTCGAACCTTCTCGCCTCGCTTGCCCCACCCCGTGACTGTTCATACACTGGGGGAGGGGAAACCTAAGGGTGGACGGAGGTTCCTCTTTCAACACAAAACTGACCCCCAGCCGCTCCACAAACCGAGCCCCGGAATCGGGGGTTCCAAGTGGACACCCACGTATCTCGGTTCCACCGTTTACAGTAGCCGAGATTTCTGGAATGTCACAAACTGGGGAAGGGGTCAGCGCCCTCTTCGCCCCTCCGCACGCCACCCCACCCACCCGGGATCCCTTTCCTCGGGGAGGGATCCCCCGGACGCCCCCGGCGCCCAGCTCCGTGGGGACGGAGGGGGGGTTCCGGACGGGGGTCGGGAGGGGGTCTCTGGCCGTCGTGCTCACCAGTAAACGACTCGAACGGCGAGCGCCATGACTCGGGAGCGCGGCGACCACGACAGCGCGGACACACGACCGACCACCGGCAGGGACGCGCGAGGTCTGCGCCCAGGGCGCGCGTCCGCGCAGAGGGCGGCTCCGCGGCACCGTGGCGCGAACCAACGCGGGGGGGAGACGGGGGGGAGAAAGGCCCGCAGCGGGGGACGAGGGGCCCTGCCGCCCGCCACCCTGAGCCCCCCACGCAGGCCGCCCTCCCCTCCCCCGGTGGGGCCAGGGAGACCCGCGACAGAGGGAGTCCCCGGAGCCTCTGTGCGCCCCTCCCGGAGCCCCCTCCGGGCCGGAATGGTATGGCCCCGTGGGGCGGGGCTCAGGGCCCACCGCTTCTGGCTGGAAATGGAACTGCAAAGAAGGTGGTGGTGTCCCCGGGGCCGGGAGGGGACGACTCTGCACCCCTCTCCTCCTCCGAGATGGCGGGAGGGGCGCGTCCGAAAGGATTCGGGGTGCGCAGGCCCCGGCGCGTGGAGCTGAGGTCGCCAGTGAGAGCTCCAGGGCCCCCAGCCGCCTTATTAGGGCCTGGCAGCTGGATCTGGGTGCCCCCTAATCGCCATTGCGCCTTCCAGCCCTCTCCGAAGGGAGGGGCTCATGGAAGGTGCTGGAAGCTAGCTGCTGAGTTAAGGCGTTAGGGCGCGGACGCCCCTCTCTGAGCTTCAGTCTCCCCGTCTGGAAGATGGGCGGCTAGACTGCGCACCCACCTGCCGTCCTGATTCCGGGGATCTATTGAAGAAATAGACAAAGCGCCTCTCTCGTGGGAGTGATTTGGCCGGTGGGGATAAGGGATATGAAGCAACGTGAACCTAGTGCTTCCCCGTGGGGTTGAAGTGATGTTAAATGAGTTCCTCCACGTGGACAGAACTAGAACAGCGGCTGGCTCAGCGGTCAGGGCAGTGGAGACGACTCTGCCCGAGGGCTCCCTGCCCCAGCCTCTCTTCGCGTCCCTGGGCCTCGCATGCTGGGTCCCTGACATCTCAGCGCAGGGGGCAGACGAGGTTCAAGTCCCACTCCACCTCTGCCGGGCTGTGTGACCTGATCCCGGGGAGGTCTGAGGATGCAATGAGCCTGTGATGTAGAGCACTTTCGGCTGGGTGCAGTCAGTGTCCCACAGATAGCGGTCTCTTGCAGTGGCTTCCAGTGACCCCTGAACAAAATCCCAAACCTAGCGTGATCCGCCCCTGGCTGGTCCCATCCTCCCCTTCCTGCCGCTTCTCTCGGTGGCCTGGCCACGCGGAACCGCTGCAGTCCCATCACGGGCTACACCCACTTTCCTCCTCTGGGCCTTTGCACATGCTCCTACCCTCTCTCGCAGCCCGATTCCTGCTCCTCCTCCGAGAATCAGCTCCAACATATTGTAGGGGAAATTTTGTGCTTCGGTGGAGGACTATGCTTTCTCCATATTACGTCTCTATTAGTTTGCTAGGGCCGTCGTCACCATAAGTACCATACACCCAGTGGCTTAAACTACAGAAATTTATCTCACAGTTCTAGAGGCCAGAAATCCGAGATCAAGGCTGGTTCCTTCTGAGGATTGTGAGAAGGAACCTGTTCCCTGCGTGTCTCCCAGCTTCTGGGGGTTTGCTGGCAATCTTGGGCGTTCCTTGGCTTGTAGAAGCGTCACCCCCATTTCTGCCTCCATCTTCACACGGTGTTCTCCTGTATGTGTGTCTGTGTCCAAATTTCCCCATTTATAAGGACACCAGTCACGTTGGCGTAGGGCCCGCCCTATTCCGTGTGAACCCGTCTTAGCTAATTACATTTGCAACGACCCTATTTCCAAATCAGGCCGGAGCCACTGGGGGTTAGGGCATCAACGTATTAATTTTGGGTGGGACACAATTCAACCTGTAATAACATCATTCAGAGTTATATGATTCTATAGAATCTGTTTTACAACTCCATAAATTGTAAGTAAGTGATGGCAGTGCAAAATAATTCTTTTCTACAGACACGTGAATGAATTCTGTCTGGTAGGGGGACAACTCTGTCCCCGGTCATGGTCCATCAGGGCTGCTATAACAAAATAGCAGACTGGGTGGCTTATAAACAACAGAAATTTATTGCTCACAGTTCTGGAGGCTGGGAAGTCCAAGATCAAGGTGCCAGCGTGGTCTGGTGAGGGCTCTCTTCTTCGTTCACAGCCGGCACCTTCTCTCTGTGTCCTCATATGGCGGAAGGGGCTAGGCATCTCTCTGGAGCCTGTTTTATAAGGCAGTAATCCCATTCATGAAGGCCCCACCCTCTTGACTTAAGCACCTCCCAAGGCCCCACTTCCTAATACCATCTCCTTTGGGGGTTAGGATTTCAACATGGATTTGGGGGAAACACAAACATTCAGACGAGAGGAATCTCCCCCAAATGTTTTGCCTCCATTTGCACATTCGTTCCAGTATTCCTGATCTGTAAGTGTGTCTGTTCTTTGATTCTCCTTTGAACTTGTAACACTTCACCGATGTCAAGTCAATTCTTTAACAAGTGTTCACTTTTAGATCTGAGTCCTGATTTTCCTTTTTTTCCCCAAAATTATCTTGTAACAATACCATCCTCAAGGAAGACCTCTCAGGCCCCTTGAGCTGGGTCAGGGTCCCCTCGGGGGTCCCCCATCGCTGTCCCAACCACAGGTTGTCACAGGTCTGCTGCCCCCGCTGACGTCCCCAGCACACCCAGCAAGTGGCCAGGCGCAGGGCAGAAGCTCAGAGGAGGTTTTGTTGAGCAGGCTCAGGGCTGAGAACTTGCCAGGGTCTCAAGAGGGAGAGATACCCCCCTTCTGCCCGAGGACAAAGGGGTCTCTGTTCTCCGGAAGTGGAGGAGGCCGGAGGGATTAGTAACACTTCTCGGGCTGGGAATCCATCCCTTGCTCGCTCGCTCTCCCTCTCTGTCTCTCACACACACACACACACACACACACACACACACACACACACATAGACCAGTGGTAACACACAGCACTCACCCTTACCTGGCTACACAGTTGCACATTCGGACAAACCACGACCCAGCCAGGGACACAACAACACGACAGCACACAGCACTATTCTGCCACCAGTGACACAAAGGCACACCAGGCTCTCGACATACAACAGCCCAGCCCATACCCAACCAGCATCACAACAACACAGCTCCAAATGCACAATGGCAGCCACCTGCTGAGACACAGAACTGTACCCCAGACTCACAATAACACAACACACACGTATCCAGCCAGAGACACGACAGCTCACACTGAGATCCAAGTCACTGGGACACACAATCATGTACAAAGCACACACTGCTGAATACGGTCACGGGCACTGATACACAACAGTGCAGCTGCACGCACAAACGTGATCACTAATGCCCACTGGCGTGCACACACACCCAGAAACACACAACTCCACCCACCCCCAAGAGACAAAGCCACACAATTAACCCAGTAACACGATAGCACACACCATCACGCCAGGGACAATGTGGCTGTACAACCACATTGCTGCACTTTGGCACACAACAGCGCAGCCACACACACACACACACACACACACACATTAACTGACACAATAGCGCAGCCACACTCCCACACAAACTCACTTGGACACATCTGGACACGAACACCACAGCACACAACACGCACAGAGCCGCACCCAGCCAGAGACATTGAAGCCCAGTTACACAACACGGGGACTCTTCCAGTCGTGCCGCACAGTGGCCCACGCCCAGGCCCGGGGACACGCCATGCACAGGGGCCCACGTTACCGCAGGGAGGCGGACACAGATGACATAAGTAAACAGGTGTTCCGTGAGGGCTCGTGAGTGCTGGGGGGAAAATAAAGCCAGGAGGGGCGCGGGGAGGGCTGGGGCGGGTGTGTAAATAGGTCAGGGGAGGCGGCTGTGCTATTAATAAGAGCAGCCGGCACCTACTTCAGGCCCCAAGAGGCAGGAGCTGTATTTGTCCCATTTTCTGGAGGGGTAAACTGAGGCACTTGCCTGAGGTCGTTTGAAGCACGGAGCACAAGCAACTTGTGAGAGGCCAGGAGGCCCAGCCTCTGCCTGTCCCTGCCCTGGGGAAGATACTGCCCGAGGCTGTGTCCAAGCTGGTGCCCCTGGAGGGCGACCAGGGCGACCCCTTCACGCTCTTCAACGTCTTCAACGCCTGGGTGCAGGTGAGGCTGGGGGCGCCCCTTCTGGCTGTCGTTCTGCCCACGGTCAGGGCCTCCCGAGGCAGTGGCTCCTCCTCGTGCCCCTGCCCTCCCTGGGGAGGACCCCTGAGCCCTCCAGGCCGATTGGGCCCGTCTGGGGAGGACCCCGTCTCCACCATCCATGGGACCAGCGCGTGCAGAGGCCCTGGCTCAGGGGGCGCCTGGAGAGTGTCCTGAAACACTGACCTGACCCTGTCACTCCCCTTCGTGGCCCCCCAGTGCCCTCTAGAAAACGTCCAAACTCCCTAGTGTAGCATCTATTCCTTCCTTCCTTCATTCATTCAACAAACGTTCCCCGAGGCCCTGGTCTGTGCTGTCCCCAGATGAAGACCCAGAGTGGGTGGGGCTAAGATTGGAGGAGGCTGAGGGGGTTGAAGGAGCCCAGAGGGGGCGCCTGACCCAGCCTGGGAGTCAGGGAGGGCTTCCTGGAGGAGGGGTCTTCTGAGTTGAGGGGGAACCTGACCAAGAGAGCGGAGGGAAAGTGTTCTGGGCAGCAGGAGGAGCAGGTGGAGGGCCTCCGTCACCTGGCCCCCGCCTTTGGCCTCTGCAGATTTTCCACACCCGGGCCAAGCAGGGCACCGTGCTGCACCCCACCTGTGTCTTCGCCGACAGCCCCGAGGTGCTGCACACACAGGAGCAGGAGGCTGAGGGCGGCGAAGGGCACCAAGGTACTGGGACCCCAGTGGGGAGAGAACCCCCTCCATCGGGGATGCGAGGGGTGGGAACAGTGACGTCAGGGGCCCTCACCATGAGGGGTCACCCCCTTGTCCTCCCCACACTCTGCTGGGGCTGCTGACATGGGACCTGCAAGGGGGGGGGGTCCCAGGAGCCAGGCCTCCCTGGGCGGCCTTGGCAGCCACCCCACACAGAGCCCCGCCCTCCCCACAGCCTTGGCAGACCAGCACTGTGACATCCCACGGCCTCAGTTCATAGCGAGTAGAGCAGCGCCTGTCAGGAGACTGTCCCATGGACTCCATGAGCCCCTGGCTTGGTCCTGCCCAGGGGGGCTCCCCCAGCCTTTCACAATCAAAGCTGCAATGTACCTTCATGCACAAATCTTTGCAGGGCCATAAGCTTTCCTGTCTCTGGTGAAAACAGCTGGGTGTGGAATGACTGGACCATAGGGTAGGTGTATGGTTAACTTTTTAAGAAAGCGCCAAACTGTTATCCAAAGTGATTGTGTTACCACCCAAGGGGGGTCGTCTGCCCACCGCAAGACATGCCAGTAGTTGAGAGGCAAGGTGCTAGGAGAGAAGGGGTTTTATTACAGCTCGCTAGCAAGGGGGAATATGGCAGACTAATGTCAGAAAGAACCATCTTACAGAACAAAGACGACAGGCCAGTTGTATGGGGGGCTGGTCTCTGGGTCAGGGAGGCATCTGGTCTTAGTTCCTGATAACATTTTGTTTTACTGGATACGCATCAGAGACCAGAGCAACGCCCTACACTACACCCAGACCTTTCGGTGGTCATTGATGATGGCTGTCAGCATAGGCTCTCTGCCCCAGGGTCATCACATTCCTTAGGAACTCAAAAGAACAAAGTTATCAACTTATGGCAGCTGAGAGGAGCCATAAACTCTACAGAGCATATATATCTCCCAGAGGGTGCATGCCCAGCTGAGTTAGTTAATCAGATCGTTCAAAGTTACAATAGGGTTTCTTTTTCTACAGTATGGCTTCCCTTATGTCAACCTGGTGTTGAGCCGGTATCCATTGTGCCATTTTCCATTCCCACCAGCAGGGTAGGCGCGTCCCAGTTGCTCTGTGTCATCGCCAGCACTTGGTATGGTCAGTCTTTCTAATTTTGTCATCCTAATGGGCCTGTGGGAGTATCTCATTGTGATTTGCATCTCCCTAAAGATGAACGAGGTTAGGCATCTTTTCACACCCTTAATTGCCATCGTATATCTTCTCGAAGTGTCTATTTATTCAAATCTTTTGCCCATTTTTTACTGGGCTGTTTGTCTTATTAAGTTGTAAGAGTTCTTCATATATTCCAGAGACAAGTCTTTGGTCAGATATATGTTTTGCAAACATTTTTCCAGTCTGTGACTTGCCTTTTCATCTTGGCAATTGTCTTTCAAAGAGCAAAAGATTTTCGTTTAGATGAAGTCTGATTTATTTTTTCTTTAATTATACTTCATGCTTTTTTTGTGTTGTATGTAAGGTATCTCTGTCAAGCCTAAGGCCATTAAGATTTCCTGTGTTTTCTTATAGAAGTTTTATGGTTCTAGCTCTTCTTTCAGATCTTACATTTGCTTTTCATTGCACAGCTTCTTATCGTCAAACCAATCACTGCCACACGGCCTCTTTAAGAGACAGAGATTCAGGCTGCAGGCATGGGGTCTGTTGTGCAGAAAATAGCTGGTGTGGCAGTGTCAGTCCTGCCATCCTTAGAAAGGCCTGCTTGCAAGGTTGGTCTTCACCTTGAATCTGGGAAACTGACCGGTTAACATTTCCCTCCACTGATACAAAACTTTCCCACAATGATGAGAGTGGCTCACCGGGCCTATGCTGTTTGTACTGTGGGGGATCAGCACTGGCCACCCCAAAATGCATCTCTTTGGCATGAGGATTATTTGGGGCTGGTTACTTTCAAGAAACTGCAGACAGGGGAGAAGCTCTGAAAAGGAGAAGTTGCCCATCGTAAGAGACATTTACATTCATAAGGGAAATCTCCATTTGTAAGGGTGTCTCCCTCTCTGTACCAGGAAAAGGGGGATGACCTCATCTCTAGAAACTCTTATCAGTGCGGAAGGCAACGACTTAAATCTGCATAATAACCTTACTTTTGTTTAGTGTGCTTTTCTAGTAATCTCCCATAACTGACTCCCCCCACCCACAACATCATCCTTTGTCATTAGCTGAAGATGGTATTTAAGATAAGAACCTCTGCCATTTTGGCAAGTGACTCAGTTTTCCTGGGTCTCTCCCACGTATACATGTCATAAAGCTTTGTTTGATTTTCTCCTGTTATTCTGTCTCACGTCAATTTAATTTGTAGCCCAGCCAGGAAGGACCTAGAGTGGGTGGAGGATAGCCTTCCTCCCCTACAGTACAAAACAATATGATTTATGCTGCTGACACCCATTTCCTTCTGGAAGTCTAGCATTTGGGTACGTGCTAGACAGAGGGTGCCTATGTGACCAGCTCCCCCCCCCCCAAAAAAAGCCTGGGGTCCTGAGTCTCTAATGGGATCCCCTGGGCAAAAACATTGCACACAGGTTGCTGCATTTTCATTGCTGGTGTTAAAAAGGAGACGGCAGGCCCAAAAATGAGTCACTGCGCCAAGCCCCATGTCAGCAAACCAAGATTTAATACTGACCCTTGGGGCCGGCCCAGTGGCATAGCAGTTAGGTTCACATGCTCTACTGGGGTTTGCGCTTCAGATCCTGGGCGCAGACCTACTCACCACTCATCAAGCCAGGCTGGGGTGGCGTCCCACATAGAAGAGCTAGAAGGACCTATAACTGAGATATACAACTATGTACTGGGGCTTTGGGGAGAAAAAAGAGGAAGACTGGCAACAGATGTTAGCCAACCTTCCTCAAAAAACTTAAGTAATTAAAATAAAATGAAATGCTTAACCTAATTGCAGGTTCAGCCCCTTCCAGGAATGTAACCTTTAACCAGTCACCATTGAATTACCTGATCAGCACTAGCAAGATAAGCTGCCCGTGGAACCCTGCCCTTTCCTGTAGGAGAGTGGCCTTGCCTGAAATGATGAATTCAGAATGTATTAGAAACATTGCTAATAATTTCCTTTTTTTCTGCTCCCTCTCTACCTGTAAGAACCTTTCCTTTCCTACGGCTCAACGGAGCTCCTTTCTACTTGCTAGGTGAGATGCTGCCTGATTCATGAATCATTCAATAAAGTCAATTAGATCCTTAAACAAAGGAAACTGTGAACAAAACAAAAAGACAACCCCCCAACTGGGAGAAAGTATTTGCAAATCATATCTCCAGCAAGGGGTTATTTTCTAAAATATATATATATAAAGAGGGGCCAGCCCGGGGGTGTGGTGGTTGGGTTCACATGTTCCGCTTCAGCGGCCCGGGGTTGTGGGTTCAGATCCCGGGCACAGACCTACACACTGCTCCTCAGCCACGCTGTGGCAGCGTCCCATATACAAAGTAGAGGAAGATGGGCACAGATGTTAGCCCAGGGCCAGTCTTCCTCAGCAAAATATATATATATAAAGAACACATACAACTCAACAACAAACAAACAAACAACTGGATCAAAAAATGGGTAGAAGATATGAACAAACATTTCTCCAAAGAAGAGACACAGATGGCCAACAGACACATGAAAAGATGTTCAACGTCACTAATCATCAGGGAAATGCAAATCAAAACTATAATGAGATGTCACCTCATACCTGTCAGAATGGCTATAATTAACAAAAGAGAAACGGTGTCAAGATGGCGGTGTAGGCGGACTCTGAACTCACCTCCTCCCATGGACACAATGAATTTACAACTACTCCTGGAACAATTACCCCTGAGAGAGAACCGGAAACCGGATATAAAGAACCCCTGCAACAAGGGACAGTGCTGACTGAGGTGGAAGAGGCAGAAATTCCTTTCTGGAGAGAAAAAAGCCACCTTCTAGCCACAACACTTCATGGCCAGCTGGGAGCAGCCTTAAGGTATGAAGCCTTCCCTAGAGGAGCGGGGGATCTGAGCGGGAGAGCTTTCCACAATAAGCAGCTTTTGGACTCAGCACAACTGAGACAAGTGTCATAATATCTGGCTTTGCTGACTATTAACTACAGTGGAGAATACGCTCCAGAAAAGCTATTTACATAAGGGAAAGAAAAGCCTACTCTTAAAGAGCCCACACACAAATTCACCTGTTTCAGAAAGCAACCTTAAATCACCAGAAAGAAAGGTGCACAGTCCTTTGGTGAAAAGAAACTCACCTGATAGGCCCTGGGTACCTCTTGGTGAGAGGCGAGACCTCCCCAGGGACTGAGACATTGGCGGCAGCCATTATTGTGACCTAGTACAAGCTGCTGACACTGATGCTGGCAGATGCCATTGGAGTTCTCCCCCTGCCCTGTTAGAGCAGGGGTCTGCCCACCCACCAGAGCATCAATTCAATCCAGCTCAGCCAGGGCAGGCAGCCCGCCCTAGGGACTGGCCCCACACAACAGCAAACCCTCGGGCAACTTGTGGGCCCACATAGGAGGGGTGTGTAGGGCCTCTGCAATGGGCAACTGAGTCCACTTCAGTGGGTCAAGACATGCACACAGTGCAGGACTGTGTTGATGGGGTGTGGGGCCCTGTGGACAGTGGGGCTTGTCAGCTGCATCAGACTTGGGCTTCTCAAACAGACACAAAGGGATCAGCCCCAACTTTCAAAGCCTGAAGCAATTGGGTGCTCCCATGACTGGGGCCGGCCCCACCCAGCTGCACTCCTGAGAGGGCTGACAACAGCCTTGCAGGGTGGAGGCCCACAGTAATTGTAAGGTGCTGAGCCTAGCAACCAGTCACACTGGGAGCCTGCTCACTTAACGGGAAAACCGCAGCAGTAATGTGCTGTTAGACCTTGCAGCCAACTGTGCTGGTGCTCCCCATGCCCGATAAAGTGACTGAAGGGACCGTAGCAGCCACACACAGCTGAGCATCACAACCAGCTGGCCAGGGGGACAGCCCAGCCTCCCTGGGCACCTGAGCAACTCTGCCACAACAGAAGGACACAAGCAGCCCACACGGGGGACACTCCTGGAACATTTGGAACTGGTGACGAGAGGGAAGCACAATGCTGGACCTCATAAGGCATCTCTTACATAAGGCCACCTCTCCAAGATTGAGAGAAATAGCTGACCTCCTAATACACAGATATAAGCACAGAGAAAGAGGCAAAATGAGGAGACAGAGGAATATGTTCCAAATAAGGGAACAGGATAAAACCCCAGAAAAGGAACTAAATGAAACAGAGATAAACAATCTACCTGATAAAGGCTGCAACCTAGTAGTCATAAGGATGCTCACTGATCTTCGGAGAAGAATGGATGAATTCAGTGAGAATTTCAACAAAGAATTAGAAAATATAAAAAAGAGCCAATCAAAAATGAAGAATATGGGGCTGACCCAGTGGCTGAGCGGTTAAGTTCACACACTCTGCTTTGGTGGCCTGGGGTTCGCAGGTTCGGATCCCAGGCACGGACCAACACACTGCTTCTGAAGTCACGCTGTGGCAGCATCCCATATAAAGTAGAGGAAGATGGGCACGGATGTTAGCTCAGGGCTAATCTTCCTCACACACACATACACACACACACAAATTGCTAAAGGGACTTATTTAAGTGGAAAAGAGATGACCACAAATGGGAATAAGAAAATTATAAAAAAAAATTTTTAGAGAAATAAAAACACTGGTAAAGGCAAATATATAATAAAGGGAGCAGATCAAACACCTATGAAGCTAATATGAAGGTCAGAAGACAAAAGTACTAAAATTATCTATTTCCATGGTAAGAGGGTAATGTACACATATGCACAAAAAAATAAGTTAGTATGATATCAAAAACATAAAATGTGGGAGGAAGAGAGTGAAGGAGTAGAGCTTGTAGCAAGAGGTCAAACTAAAGAGACCACCAACTTAATACAGATTGCTATATACATAGGTTATTATATAAGAACCTCATGGTAATCACAAACCAGAAACCTATAATATATACACACAAAATTAAGAAAAGGAACCCAAACATAATACTAAAGAAAGCCATCAAACCACAAGGGAAGAGAGCAAGAGAAGAAGAAAGGAACAGAGAACTACTAAAACACCCAGAAAAAAAGTTTAAAAATGGCAGTAAGTACATACTTATCAATATCTACTTTAAATGTCAATGGACTAAGTGCTCTAATCAAAAGGCATAGGGTGGCTGAGTAGATAAAAAAACAAGACCCATATATATGCTGCACACAAGACACACACTTCAGACTTAAAGACACTCACAAACTGAAAGTGAAGGGATGGAAAAAAATGCTCCATGCAAAAGGCAATGAAAAGAAAGGTGGGGTAGCAATACTCCTATCAGACAAAATAGACTTTAAAACAAAAACTGTAACAAGAGACAAAGAAGGGCTCTACATAATGATCAAGGGAACAATCCAACAAGAGGATATAACACTTGTAAATATCTATGCAGCCAACATAGGAGCACCTACATATATAAAGCAATTATTGACAGACATAAAAGGAGAAATAGACAGTAACACAATAATGGTAGCAGACTTTAACACTCCACTTACACCAATGGATAGATCATCCAAACAGAAGATCAACAAGGAAACATTGGCCTTAAATGACACATTAGACCAGATGGACCTAGTAGATATAAACACAACATTCCATCCAAAAACAGAAAAATACACATTCTTTTCAAATGCACATGGAACATTCTCCAGGATTGATCACATATTAGGCCACAAAACAAATCTCAATAAATTTAAGAAGATTGAAATACTACCAAACATCTTTTCTGACCACAATGGTATGAAAATAGAAATTAACTACAGGATGAAAATTGGAAAAGCCATAAATATGTGGAGATTAAACAAAATGCTACTGAACAAAAATTGGGTCAATGAAGAAATCAAAGGAGAAAACAAAAATACCTGGAGACAAATGAACATGAAAATATGACATGCAAAAATTTATGCAATACAGCAAAAGTGGTTCTAAGAGGAAAGTTTATAGCAATACAGGACTACCTCAACACACAAGAAAAACCTCAAAAAAACAATCTGACAGTGTACCTAAAGGAACTGGAAATAGAAGAACAAAGTCCAAAATCAGTAGAAGGAAGGAAATAATAAAAATCAGAGCAGAAATAAATGAAATAGAGACTGAAAGAAAAAAATCAATGAAACTAAGAGCTGGTTCTTTGAAAAGATAAACAAAATTGACAAACCTTTAGCCAGACTCACCAAGAAAAAAGAGAGAAGGCTCAAATAAAAAAAAAATCAGAAATGAAAGAGGAGAAATTACTATGGACGCCTCAGAAATACAAAAGATTATAAAAGAATACTACAAAAAGCTATATGCCAACAAATTGGATAATCTAGAAGAAATGGATAAATTCTTAGAATTATACAACCTACCAAAACTGAATCAAGAAGAAATAAAGAATTTGAATAGACCAATCACCAGTAAGGAGATTGAAACAGTAATCAAAAACTTCCCAAAAAATAAAAGTCCAGGACCAGATGGCTTCCTTGGTGAATTCTACCAAACATTCAAAGAAGACTTAATACCTATCCTTCTCAAACTCTTCCAAAAAATAGAAGAGGAGGGGAAGCTTCCTAATTCATTCTACGAAGTCAACATTACCCTGATACCAAAACCAGACAAGGACAACACAAAAAAAGAAAATTACAGGCCAATATCACTGATGAGCATCGATGCAAAAATCCTCAACAAAATACTAGCAAATCAAATACAACAATACATTAAAAAGATCATACACCATGATCAAGTGGGATTCATTCCAGGGATGTAGGGACAGTCCAACATCTGCAAATCAATCAACGTGATACACCACACTAACAAAATGAAGAATAAAAGTCACATGAGCATCTCAACAGATGCAGAGAAAGCATTTGACAAGATACAGCGTCACTTATAATAAAAACCCTGAATAAAATGGGTATAGAAGGAAAGTACCTCAGCATAGTAAAGGCCATATGTGACAAACCCACAGCTAATATCAAACTCAATGGGGAAAAACTGAAAGCCATCCCTCTAAGAGCAGGAACGAGACAACGATGCCCACTTTCACCACTCCTATTTAACATCGATCTTAGCAGCATATTTTCAAGTACTGTGTCTGACCGGGCAAGGAAAACAATAGAAAAAATAAACAAATGGGACTACATCAAACTAAAACGCTTCTGCACAGCAAAGGAAACCATCCACAAAATGAAAAGACAACCTAACAATTGTGAGAAGACGTTTGCAAACCAGACGTTTGCAAACCAAAAAAAACTAACAACCCAATTAAAAAATGGGCAAAAGACCAGGGCCAATCTTCCTCAGCAAAAAAAAGGGGGGGGGGCAAAAGATCTGAACAGACATTTCTCCAAAGAAGATACACAGATGGCCAACAGGCACATGAAAATGTGTTGAACATCACTAATTATCAGGGAAATGCAAATCCAAACTACAATGAGATATCACCTCACACCTGTCAGGATGGCTATAATTAACAGGACAGATAATAATAAGTGTTGGAGAGGTTGTGGAGAGAAGGGAACTCTCATACCCTGCTGGTGGGAGTGCAAACTGGTGTAGCCACTATGGAAAACAGGATGAAGATTCCTCAAAAAATTAAGAATAGAACTACCATACGATCCAGCTATTCCACTGCTGGGTATTTATCCAAACGACTGGAAAACATGAATGCGTAAAGATATATGCACCCCTGTGTTCATTGCAGCATTGTTCACAATAGCCAAGACTTGGAAGCAACCTAAGTGCCCATCAAGGGAGGAATGGATAAAGAAGATGTGGTATATATGCACAATGGAATACTACTCAGCCATGAAAAGGATGAAATCTGGCCATTTGTGACAACATGGATGGACCTTGAGGATATTATGCTAAAAGAAATAAGTCAGAGGGAGAAGGTCAAAAACTGTATGGTCTCACTCATAAATAGAAGAAAACAACAACAACAAACACGTAGAAATAGAGATTGGATTGGTGGTTACCAGAGGGGAAGGGAGGAGGGAGGAGGGTGAAAGAGGTGACTGGGCACACGTGTGTGGTGATGGATTGTAATTAGTCTTTGGGTGGTGAACATGATATAATCTACACAGAAATTGAAATATAATGATGTACACCTGAAATTTATATAACATTATAAACCAATGTTACCACAATAAATAAAATAAATCTAAAAAATAATAACAATAAATATTAGAGAGGGTGTAGAGAAAAGGGAACCTTCATACACTGCTGGTGGGAATGCAAACTGGTGCAGCTACTATGGAAAACAGTATGGAGATTTCTGAAAAAATTAGAAATAGAAATACCATATGATCCAGCTATCCCACTACTGGGTATTTATGCAAAGGACATGAACTCAACAATATGAAGAGATCTATGCACCCCTGTGTTCATTGCAGCATTATTCACTCTAGGCGAGACATGGAAGCAACCCAAGTGCCCATCAACTGATGACTGGATAAAGAAGATGTGGTATATACATACACAATGGAATACTACTCAGCCATAAGAAAAGACAGAATTGTCCTATTCGCAACAACATGGATGGACCTAGAGGGTATTATGTTAAGTGAAATAAGTCAGACAGAGAAAGACAAACACCGTATGATTTCACTCACATGTGGAAGATAAACTAACACAGGGATAAAGAGAACAGATTAGTGGTTACCAGCGGGGAAGGGGTGGTGGGAGGGTGAAAGGGGTAAAGGGGCACATATATATGGTAATGAATAAAAATTAGACTATTGGTGGTGAGCACGATGCAGTCTGTACAGAAACTGATACATAATAACATACACCTGCAATTACACAATGTTATAAACCAATGTTATAAACCAGTATGACCTCAGTAAAATAATTTAAATAAAAATAAAGCCAATTAGATCCTTAAAATTTACTCTGGTGAATTTTGTGGGGGTTTTTAACCCTGGGGAAGAGTGTTCTGGGAGGTAGAGAGCATGCAGAGGCTGGCACATGGATTCCTCCAGACTCTGTCTTTTTCCGTCAGGACCCGCTGTTTGTCCTTACTGTGTCACCACAATAAATCAGCTATATCCTGACTCCTGTGGGACCTTCCAGCAAATCTCCAAACACGGGGGTGGTTTGCAGACCCTGACATAACTGGGAACCCAGATGGCCAGACCCAGATGGAGAGGGAAGAACGTGGAAGAAAAAAATCACACACAAACCACCCCACGCTGTTCGACTGTGTCTGGGCTTTGGGGGTGCTGACAGGAATCGCTCTATGAAATAAAAATTCTCCCCTACTAGAAAGGAAGAGAATGGGCAGCTTTGACGGGTTTGGGATATAAGGAAAGGCCGCATGATACAGGTTTGGGATATATAATGCAAATTCCAAATGCATGTTTCCAGTCCCTGAATTCCAGAGTTTTACATCCAACTGTCTACACTCGGGCGTCCAGAGGGCACCTCGAACCCCAGTTCCTGACTCCCCCACCCCACCGCGGGGCCCCCTTCTTCACTCAGTCTTCCCCATCCCAGGAAATGGTAATTTCAGGCCAAAAACCTTGGCATCGTCGTTGACATTTTCCGTTTCCTTGTACATCAGCCAATTCAGACCGTACCCTGGGTGCACCTACCCCTCCGCACCTCCACCTGCCAGGGCTGGGGGGCGGCGTCGCCTTCTCCAGGACTCAGGGGTTCCTCTACCGTCGGTTCCCCACGCGGCCGCCAGGGGGCGCCGGGCCCCACTCACGGCGGCTCACGCTCCTCCTCCGCTCAGAACCCTCCGTGGCTCCCGGCGCAGAGGCCAAGGAGAATCGTCCCCGCAGATGCAAGGCCCGGGTGTTCTGCCCCCTCTCCCCAATCTCTCGGATCTTACCCCCTCCACACTAGGGCCACTCTCACTGGCCTGAACATAGCGGACACACTGCCTCCTCAGAGGCTGAGGCTTTTTTTTTTTCTTTTTCTTAAATTGAGCTAAAAGTTACATAACATAAAATTAACCACTTTAGAGATACGATTCAACAGCATTTAGTACATTCACAGAGTGCATGCTGCCTATTTTTAAAAAACGGTCCTAAGTCATCACTGCTTATAGGAAATGATGGCGATGGGAGATGAGAGTTGTGTGGGTTTTTTAAATTGTGGTAAAATACACACAACCTAACATTCACCATTAGAGGCATTTAGTACAGTCACAGTGTTGTGCCACCAGCATCTCGATCTAGTCCCAAGACATTTTCATCACCCCAAAAGGAGGCCGGTGCCCATTAAGCAGTCACTGCTCACTTCCCTCCTCCCCCCACCCCAGCCCAGGGCAACCACCAGTCTGCTCTCCGCCTCTATGGACCTGCCTCTTCTGGACAGTTCGTGTAAATGCAATCCTACAGTAGGTGACCTTCTGTGTCTGACTTAGCATGATGTTTTCGATGTTCACCCGTTGTAGCCTGGATCTGCCTCAGGGATTTTGCATTTTCTGTTCCCTCCACCCGGAACACGGTTCCTTGAGACGATCTCCGGGCTCTCTCCACGCTTCTTCAGATCTTTTCTCAAATGTCACTTCTTTCCTGACACCTATTTAAAATCGCAACCCCTCCCCCAGCCCTCTGTACCCCCTTTTCCTCATGGCCCTCACACCCTTGACGTTCTGTGCCATTTACTTGTGATTTTGTGATGCTGTTAGCTGTCTCGCCCACTAGAATGTGTTGTTCTGTTGGGTCCTCCTGGTAGGTGCCCCGCATCTAAAGCAGGGGTGGCACACGGTGGGCACTCAGTAAGTACTTGTCAGATGAATGCATCTTTAAGAAAATATCTAGTAAGCTTATTGTTGAGTCGCTTATATCAACGGCTACGATTGTGAACATGAAGTTTCACAAAACCTGTCTCTAAAATGACGTCATTTATTTGAAGGTTCACAAACATTCGAAACAATTGAATGGTGTAAAAACCATATGTGCAACAGGAAGGCAGGCTCAGTCATTTGTTAGCACCGGGAGAATTCTTATCTTCCTTTCCCTGCGATAAGTCTTATCTCTTCCTAGGCAAGTACCAGGAGCAAAGAATTCAGGCAAGTTGGACGGGGGTGGGGGGGGATTCATTTCCTTGCGGAGGAGCCCTTGGCTGATAAGAGGCTGATTTGCATCTTTAAAGGGGAAAGGCATATTTCAGATTTTAAATGTTTTAAAGTAGGGCTTATAGGCTCTTCTTCCACTGGGGGCAGATTTGTCCCAAGTCCCACCGAGTTCCCGTCAGGTCTCTTCCGTTTAGAGGGGGCACACTGTGCACCCACACAGGTGCATACGGTAGAGGCAGGAGTAGTGTGATCTATTCTGGAGAATATGGTACTCGAAGGAGCTAGGGCGGGTATTTGGGTGCAGGCTACACTGAGGAATACGGTACCTGCAGGAGCCTGGGAGACTTCAGTGGTGCTGGTGACACAGGTATTTACTCAAATGTCACCTCCTGGGGTGAGGCCTTCCCTGATCGTTCTTTTTTTTAAAAAAAGAAAACTTTTTTAACATAGTAAAGCGCACAAATCTTAAATGCACATCTCGGTGAATTTTTCATATGTATAACACCATTTAACCACCTCCCATATCAAATTGTAGGTCATTTCCGGTTCCCCAGGAAGTTTTCTCAGGTAGCTTCCCTGTCAGTTCACCAAGGGTCACCGCTATCCTGACCTATATCACCATACATTAGCTTGGCCTGTTCTAGAATTTCATATAATGAGAATCATACAGCATGCACTCTATATGGATGGATGCATGGATAAATGGAGGGAGGGAGGGATGGATGGAGGGATCAATGATGGATGTGTTACCAGACACATAGCCAGGTTCTTTATCCGCCACACAAGAGGGGCCAAATAAAAACTAGAACACCAGGCTTATGGCAAGGAAAGAGTTTTTATTTCAGGTGACGTCAGTGAGCCCTCAAATTTGTCCTGCCTCCCCGAAAGATGGGAGGCAAGGGGTTTTAAAGGTTGTGAGGGAGTGCATGCGCTCGGGTTTTAGGTAGGGGAGGGGGACCATGTGGCCATGCTGGTTGGCACCTTCCCACCAGCCTGTGTTTGGCCTTGAAGACTGAATTTCTTTCCCATGACTGTCTGGACTTTTCTAGTTAGTTTTCATCTTCAGCCTGCGTTTGGCCTTGTGAGGCTGCATCTTCATGTCTGGACCTTGACGTCCTGGGAAAGACAGCTCACTCATATACTAAGGAGGGACAGAAAGACCTGGTTAAACAGTTGATTATGTTGAACATGCACAGCTGCAGTTGGCAAAGCTTATCTCAAAGATTTTGCTCTCTTCTTCTAGCCCAGGGAAGGTTTTTTAACCTCTTTGTGCTCAGTTTCAGATGGATGGATGGATGGATGGATGAATAGATGGACCCACTGGTGGATGAAGGGGGTGGAATGATGCCTGCCGGCCCCTAGAGGTCCTGGGTAAAGTCTCAGCCTGGCAGTGGGGGAAGACATAGGGCAGGGGAGGGGAATCACAGCAAACTGACAAGGACCTATAGAGCAACTGTCTCTGCACCTTCTGGCCTCACGCCTGCCATGACCTCATGGGCAAGGACCCCTGTCCGTCCTACCGTCCTGCTGGCCCTCACCCTTTAACTGCACCCCCCTCCCAGGTCCAGGACACCTGCCCACCCCCACTCTCCCACTCCCCCAAGCCGAGGTCTTGGTCCAGGCCGGAGTGGAGGGGGTTGTAAGCAGTGTGGACATATTAATCAAGTCTCATTGACTGACCCAGACTGCAGCCCCGGGACCCCCAAAAGCCTCTCTGGACGGGCCTGGAGAAGCGTCTCCTCGGATCTGCTCCCGCCCATTCAGAAAGCAGCAGCCACCGCGCTGGCGCCCCCGGGGTCTGGCTTCTATCCCGCCCGCTGCAGTGTGGCCCTGTGAGGGGTCCTGCCTCGGGGTGCCGGGGAGTCAGGGCGGCGCGGGAAGCCCCCGGCAGAGCTGCTCCGGGCGCGGGCTCTCGGCGCCCCCTGGCGGCCACCGTCTCTCCTGCAGCTCTACTCGCTTCCCCGCGAACTTGGGAGACCCTGCGTTTGACCGTCCGCCCGGGACACTCAGGGAGAGGGGGCACGGTCACCAGGGGAGGCCCCGCCCTGAATCCCCCAGGGCACTGCTCAGCGATCCATCCCCTGACCCCACCTCCTGGCCACCCCGCCTCCCTCCTGGGGGTGCGTCCAGCCTTGTGGGTGGGGATGGGAGCGGTTCATCCGCTGCCCTGGTTCCTCCACTCACACTTCTCTGGCGGCTTCTGCTGCCCGCCCTCCTCTGCTCCTTCCCCGCCTCCTCTCTCCCCCCCTTCTTCGTCTACACTGCCCTGCTAGTACCCACTGCCTCAAATGACACCCATCCCCGCACGCTGAGCCCCAGTCTCTCCCTGACCAGTCCCCTGAGCTCCGGCCCGTGTCCGGCTTTACAAGCCCAATAGGCGGCTCAGGCTTCATCCGGCCAAAATCCAATCCGAATTTCTCTGCCCAAACCCGCTCTCACTGGAGTTGTTCCCTAGTCTGTTGACCTGTTTCTAAGTCATTGAACTCCATTCATTCATTCAATTTTCATTCATTCTCTGTCTCCCTCTGCATCTCCCCACCAGCCAGGAAGGTGTTAGAACTTTACTTTCTGGAATTTGTGTTCCCAGACCATCAATGCCCATCTCTGGATAGGGCACCTCTATCCAGCCAAATGTTCTGCCTAGAATATCCTTGGTGTCTTTTTTTCTTTCTTTTCTTTTCTTTTTTTTTTTTTTTTGCTGAGGAAGATTGGCCCTGAGCTAACATCTGTTGACAGTCTTTCCTCTATTTTGTATGTGGGATGCCGCCACAGCCTGGCTTGAGGAGTGGTGTAGGTCTGCCCCCGGGATCCAAACCCACGAACCCAGGCCACCGAAACAGAGCGTGCTGAACTTCACCACCACTAAGCCACCAGGCCAGTCCCTGGTGTCATCCTTGATCTCCCTCCAACCCTCTCACACCCACATGCAGCCTCTTAGCCAATCTGTGTATCCCACCTTCAAAATGTATCCAGAATCTGCCCACTGCTCACTTCCACTGAGACCACTTGGTCCAGCACCATCATCCCCCGCCTGGACTACTGCAGTAGCTTTCTCGCTGAGTTTCCTGCTTCATCTCTTGCCCCCTATAATCTGTTCCCCAGCCACAGCCAGAAGGACTCTCTGTCCTCCCGTGGTCCACCTGGCCCTGCACTACCCGGTTCCAGGTCGCATCACCTCCCACCCTCTCTCCTTGGTTCCCTTGGCTACAAGCATCCAGGTCTCCCTTGCCCTTCCTGGGGTTCCCAACCCCAGGGCCTTTGCACTGGCTGCTCTCTCTACCTGGAAAGCTTTTCCCTGTGATATCCACATGGCTGGCTCCCTTGCTTTATTCCAGTCTCTGCTCAAACATCAGCCACTAGGAGAGGACTTAGTGCCTGGGTGGGTGAGTGGGGGTGGGGACAAATGGAAGGGCTGTTATCTCAAAGGGTGAAGGGACATGACTTGTGCTGGAATCTCAAATCTGGGCAAGATACTTCCCTTGTCTGTGCTTCAGGTTCCTCAGCTCTAAAAAGGGAGTCACAACAGCACCTGTCTCCCTGGGACCAGAACAAGGACCTGGGATAGAGATGGCTCTCTACATATGGACCAAGTATTCACTTTTTAAATGACATCATTATCGTTAAAGGAAAGGGAGGAATACGTGATGTTGCCAGGTTTCTGGCCTGGGGGACTTATGCGAGTGCCGTTCCGGGGTTTGGATCACAGGTTGATTTTGGATCATTAGTCGACACCCGTCTGTGAACCTGGGGGCAGGTAAGGCACAAAGGGGTCAGCCGTCCATCTGTCTGTGTTCCTGCCTCATTCATGGAAGCCTGGGCTTAGTGGAATGAGAAGTCCTGGCTGCACCGACTCTCAGCAAGTCTGTGTGGCCTTGGGTAAACCCCTTGCCCTCTCTGGGCCACTGTCTCTCTTGCAGGCAAATGACCACAGCAAAAATGTCAACTGTTCACAGTGGTTTAGTTTCATGCAGACCTTGAAAGCTCTTAGAGTTTTTAAATGATTTTCCTGAGTATAAAAGCAGTGCACGGCTGTGTCGGGCGGGGTCTGGAGCGTAACCAGGAACCACTCCAGGTGTCTTGAACAGGAAGGGATCTAACATGGGGATCGGTGCTCACAGACCTGCGGGAGGCTGGAGCAGCGGCTCCCTGCCCTCAAGAAGGACGACAGCACAGGACCCACCCACCATGGCCACCGGAACCACCGGGTTCAGGAACGCCCGGTCCGGCTGTGACCCCGGGGTCGCGTCTCTGGAGGGCCTCGAGCTGCCGACACCTGCTCCTCGTCCAGGGTCCAGCCGCGAGGGCGTCTGGGAGACACAGCTGCTGCTCTGGCCTCTGCTGCGAGGAGGGAGGGGAGCCCGGCCCGTGTCCGCCCAGCGAGGGGCAGGGAGGGACCGAGAGGACGCGGGAGAGCAGACGGGGACGATGCCACCTACGTCCTTCACCAGCCGGGCTCAGGCCCCGTCACCCGGGGCCGCCTACTCCGTGTGTATACGCGTTATTTAAGTCGTCACGGTTCCACTGGATGTCGTTTTCTGTCCTCTCCATGTAGTACTTCTCTGTGGCTAATCTTCAGTATTTCTCCAGGCCATTATGAATTCTCCCAGAATTAGATCTTCCAGGAGCTGTGAAATACCCATTGTTTAGCGTGCCACTCAAATCCTTGTAGAACCTATTTCCTGCTCTGCCTGTGGACTGGTTCGGTTCTTTTCTCTTCCAGTAACACAATAGGAAATATCTTTGCCAACATCTTTTTGCAGGAATGTTGTCCATTTTGGGTTCCCGTTTTTAAAAAGTTTTCTCCATTATAGAAAACTTGGAAAAGCCGGGAAAAGTGAGGAAAGAGAATCCCCTGGAGGCCCCCAAGATGCTGTGGGCGCGGGGTGTTGGCCGGACCGCGGCGCGGACGGGGCGGACGGCTTTGCCCGCGGAGCGTCGGACGTGAGCGCGCCCGGTCATCGCGGGGCCGAGCCCCGTCAGCGGCCGCAGAGCGCCCCCCCCCCCCCCCCCCCCGCGGCCGGGCCCGTGACCGCGCTTCTTCCCTCCTACACGGCCCTCTGCCGGCCGCCTCTCCCCAAACCTCCCGCCGCTTCCTTAGGGCGCGTTCCCGAGAGGGCAATCGGGGTCAGCAGCTGAGAGCATTTGTGCGGAGCCGTCGGCACAGATTGCAAGTTTCCAGGCTTTTTTTTTTTTAAACGTATTTTTCCCCTAACGTTGTTACAATCACACTCACCCACCTAGGGCTTACTCTGCGCCAGGCCCTGTTCTAAGCACTTTCGTGTGCTGACTCATTTAATCCTTGTAATAACCCACAGCGAGGTCGGCACTATCATTACATCCATTTTGCAGATGGGGACTCTGAGGCACAGAGAGGTTGAGTCACCTTCACAAGGTCACACAGCTAGTAACAGAGCTGGGATTTGAAATCAGGACGTTGCTCCCAAGTGCATGCTCTTAACAATCCTAGGCTGCTGCCTACAGATGGCCTCCGTCCTTTTTAACAGCCATGTCATGCTCATCCTGCAGTATAGATGCACCATCATTTTTTCAGCCTTGACCCAATTGGTGGGTAGTTCTTCCGATTTTTTTTATATCACCATCAGAGGCAGATCCAGCAAGGCCTGAAGCCTTTACAACTTGGGGAACCCGCTTTAGGAAAAATAATAAGTTACAAATTCGAAAGAAGATGTAGGGCTTTGAAAGGGACCAGTGGAAATAAGTGGCCCTGAAAATTAAGCTCCATTAGCATCACACTGAATCCCAATGAGCCTTTTTCCCAATAATTATTAGGGAAATTTTCAAACAGTCGAGAGTTTTCTTGTGATCACCATATGCCCACCCCCTAGATCCTACCCCTCACATTTCACTACTTGTTCTAGGATGCATCTGGGCGGCCAGCCATCTCCCATCATCCACTAACCCGCCTCATTGTGTCATGATCCCACAGGAATGCATCATAGCAGGGCACCACCTCAGCTTGTAAATCATATAACTAGAGCTCAGCATTTTTTTCTTTTGCTGTAAAATCCAAATGTAAAATGTAACTTACATGCAATAAAACACACAAACGTCTTTGCTGCGACCCGGTTTTTTACACGTGAGAACAGACCCATTTCCCCAGGCAATGAGACGGGAGGACCGCCTGAGGGCTCTGCCTCATGTCCAGGCGGCAGGATTTGCCACCACTCCCCAGAGTGGGTCTACTGGGGTGGAGGCTGGGGCTTATGGCCCATTAGCAGACAATCAATGGCTCTGATTTTCACCCCAACCTACTGGCTCCTGTCCCTCCCTCCCATACACACACACAGCTGTTTTCTTGTCTGCACAACACTCCTTTTTAAAATGAGAGAGGGGAAGGAACAGTTCCTTCAAGTCATGATGTTTTACGGGACGTGGCGGGAGAAGGGGGAGGCTCTGACGTTAGTCACTCCCTTCACCCATTTCTTCTATAAATTGCTTGCTCTATTTTTACAAAGATTTTGTCCCAAAGAAACTTTCCCAAGGGCCATATGAGAAACTAGAGAAAGACTAACTGAAAACTAAAAACACTGAACACTTCTGACAAAAGATGCCATGAACAAAGTCAAAAGGAAAGCCTGGGGGGCCGCCTGGTGGCGCAGCAGTTTAGTCCGCGCTTGGCAGCCCGGGGTTTGCGAGTTCGGATCCCGGGCGCCCGCCGACCCACTGCCTGTCAGCCATGCTGTGGCGGCATCCCATATAAAGTGGAGGAAGATGGGCACGGATGTTAGCCCAGGGCCAGTCTTCCTCAGCAAAAAGGGGAGGATTGGCAACAGATGTTAGCTCAGGGCTGGTCTTCCCCACAAAAAAAAAAAAAAAAGGAAAGCCTGGGAGAAATTTTTGTAACATGTATGACAGACTTTGGTTCCATAATAAATAAAGAGCTATGATAAATAAACAAGAAAATGACAACCCAGGAGGAAAATAGTCAAAAGATCTGAAACAGCACAGAAGAGGAAATTGCCGGTGATCATATGAAGAGATGGTCAACCTCACCAGTAACCAGGCACAATAAAATAAAAATAGTGAGACTGCACAGGAGTGAAGCTATGAGCAAACAAGTGGGCTCCTATGTGTCGGAAGATAAAAATCAGCACAGCCTAGAGGAGAGCAATTTGGCTGAATTCATCAAATGACCTTTTAGATATACTTCCCCTTTAGCCCAGACTCACTGCAGGTACGTGCCTTATAGACATGTGAGAGATGGCACACATACACAGACGCTCCTTCCTGCTTCATTAGCAGGAGCTATACGGGCCTGGCGCAGTGAATTACGGCACATCCGTATAGAAGTCTACGCAGCTGAGAAAAAGAGTAAGAACTCTGTATGGACACAGAAAGTTCTCCGAGATGCACTAAAAAGCAAGTTATAGAACCACAAATGGTATGATTCTATCCAAAAAACAAAAATCAAAACAACTGTCTTTTCACACGTACACGTATGTAACAGAATGACACACGGAACGCAGTGGGATCATTCACACCAAAATGCAGGGGCACCTACTCTGCAGAGGAGCGAGTGGGTCTGAACGCAGGGCAAAGGTCAAGGGTGATACACACTTTTCTGGTATCCTGATGCACCATATCAACTACTTACAGTGAGAACGCAGTCCTTTATTACTTGTAGAATAAAGGCTTAAAAAAACCTTTAAACAGGTATGGGGGTGCAAGAGGGGAAAATTAACCCCCCCTGCAGTGCTCCAGTCCCCTGGTCCTTGAAATGGGGTAGCTCTAGCCCTCCTAACCGGGTGGTCCCGGGGCTCGTGACTGATCGCCCAGCAGCTGCTCAGTGAACCTGAGGCCCCACCAATGTGGTCAACTGTAGTCAAGATCCGCTTCCCAGTCCCCCAGGGCAGACAGCAGGGCTATTCCCGCCAGAAATCCAGGTGAGGGTTTCGACTCCGCTCCCCTCGCCGCCCCGACCCAGTCAGCCTGTGGGCTACCTCCTCTGTCCTTGTTCTTTAAAATCTTCCTCACTCCTGGGACGGAACCCACCCAGGTTCCCACAGGCTCTGGTGGAGGTGAATGTTCTGGTACCCACACCCTTGTGTGCTAGAGGGGGGCGGACGGAGAGAAGCTGCCCGCAGGAGGCAGACAAGGCACACGAGGCTCGAGCTGTGGGGCACAGGTGCTTTACTGAAGGGTGGGGGCTCCAGCATCCCGTGGCGGCTATAACCTGGGGACAGAGGGAGGGGGACTGAGGGTGTACAAACGGAGCGGGGGGCCCACATCCTCGCCCACCGGACCCGTCCCTCTGGTTTGGGCCCTTCCGTTTCCCTCTGGGGACCCTCCCCGCCCCAACTCTGGGTTCAGGTGCTTCTGATGAGCTGACCCTCTCCTGGGCCTGGCCAAGGGGGCGTCACTCAACCACCGACCCTGGCCGACACCACTCACTGGATCTCGCGGAACGCCCGCTTCTCCACAAGCTTCACTTTGTACTTGCGCTTGAACCTGGACACGGGAGGACAGAGATCAGTGAGCGGAGGCCCACCAGGCGCAGCAAGGTCCCCACTGCCCTCCCCACGGCAGCGCCGGGGCCCTCACTTGGCTCTCTCCCGAGGCTCGATCATGTTCCTCCTCTGGAAGCTCTTGAAACGGTCGCGGAGGATGTTGCCCTCGGGCTGTGGGACAGAGACAGGGAGGCCTCAGCGGGGCCGGGCAGAAGTCCAAGGGCCCCCAACCTCCCCACGGGGTCCAGCGGGAGCTCAGCCCCTGCAGTGGTCCCGTCAGCCGAGACCCCCAGCCTGGCCTTGTGCCCACCTGGGGCTCGGCCTGGCCCTGAGCTCATGGGGTGACAGGCAGTGACCCCCGTGCTGCCTCTGAGCTGGGTTTGGAGGAATAACAGGAAGCAGGCGGGTGAAGAAGTGGAAAAGACCATGCCAGGCAGTGGGAGCGGCAGGGGCAAAGGCCAGACGTCACAGAAGGATGGGTGCCCGGTGAGCCCACTGATGACACGCAGCTGGCTGGAGCCCCGAGGCGGGCCAGACCACTCAGGGCCCAGGGCCCGCGTGAGGAGCTGCGCAGCCACAGCAGGCGTGGGCGGGGGAGGGACGGGGACGTTTTGGGCTGTAGGGACACGCCTGAGGAGCTGAAGAGGGTGGGGCAGGGAGTCCAGGGGCTACAGTGGGACCTGGCTGGGAGGACGGGCCTCCTGAGGGTCACAGGCTCGAACCATCGCCGGCCCCCACCCCTGGGGACCCCCATGCCCTCAGCCCCCGGGCATCAGCCCCACTGGCCCAGCCTGGGGCAGCCATGATGTCGCCCACAGTCCCGGAGGACACGGGGAGCAAGGATGGGTGTCATCACCGGGCACTGGGGTTCCCAACAGCACCCCAGCACCCCACGTGGGAAAGTACCTTCAGGGTCCTGAGTGAACCACACAGCTCCGAGCTGAGCTGCACGTCCATGTCGGGGGCCTGATACCTGGAGAACACGGGGACAGCGCGTCCCGGGGGTCAGCCAGGCCAGGGGCACAGAGTCCACAGGCCCCTTTGGGGAAGAGTGAATGGGGCAGTGAGCCGTCCCGGGGGAAGACACAGCCTCCCAGGGGCACAGGCTGAGCAAAGGTAGAAAAGTGCCAGGACAGGGACTGGGACCCCCTCTCCAACCTCCCTGGAGCCCCCAGCCTGGGCCTCACTTGAGCCGCCCCAGCCGGCGGGGCTGGTCTGCCTCGGCCAGCCGCCGTGCCCGCCGCTGCTCCCGCCGCCGTGCCAGCTCTGCCAGGCGCCGCGCCACCTGCACCTTGATCCCACGGAGCCTGAAGACCTCCTGGTGCCGTAGCCGGGCGGCCCGCAGTGTGGCCTGCTGCACCCGCTGTGGGGACAGGCGGAGTCGGGGGCTCAGCCCAGCGCCGTCCCGCCCTGGGGGCCTTCCCTCCCCTCAGGCCCTCCAACGCCACCTCCCCCAAGGCGGAGGAAACTCGATCTCGCCGTTCCCTGCTGCATCCTCTAACCCAGCCCGGAGAACACTGCCAAAGAGGTCTCAGCTGACAAAGCAGCTGCGACAATCCCAAACAGCATCAAAAAGCAGGCGGAAGACAGGAGAAATCAGGCTGCAGGAGCAGGGAAAGCAGACCGGAGCCCACAGAGCTCACCAGGGTCCGGGCGGCCTTCTCCCGCCGCCGCTGCTGCTCTGTCTTCTTCTCCACAGCGGCCAGGCGGACAGGAGCGGGCGAGGCCGCGGCGCCTCCGGCCTGGTCTCCTCCCGCCTCGGGCCCCTCATCCGGCCCCTGCTCCCCGTCCGACTCCTCCAGCAGCCCCTGGCACATCTCCTGGAACGTCGACTCCTGCGGGGGTGGGGGGAGAGTCACGGGCCAGGCGAGCGGCAGGCAGCGGACGGGTGGGGAGGGGGGGAGGCAGGTGGCTCACCTGGGTGGCGGCCTGCTCGGTGGTGGGCAGGGCCAGCTGCCGCTCCAGCCTCTCCGCCTCCTTCTGCCGCTGCAGCTCCACCTCGTGGGCTGCCCGGAGCAGGGTCTGGGAGGAGGCAGGGTGGGCTGAGGGCCGGGGGCTCCTGGGACTTACGGGCCTGGCCCTCGTCCCTCCCATAGGGCCCAGCCCCTCCTCTCCCAGCGACAGGCCACCCTCCCCGCGGCAGCGAGAGGGGCTTTCTCCTCCTCAACCTCACGTCCGTTCTCCGGGAACCTGTGCTCCCGAGGGCAGGGCTTTGCCCCCTCTGTTCACGTCTGTGCTCAACAGGTGTCTGTGAAACGAACACGGTGCCTCTCACAGCCAAGCCTTCCTGTTGCTAAACCATCTTCGCCTTCGCATAAATCTCACTTGCTCACGTGGTTTCCTTGCTAAGAGTCAATCAAGGCCTTTTCCATCTCTGTCCCGTGAACTTCCTGAAAGCTCGCATGGTCTCCCTTATCTCTGGGCCTTTGCATGTGCTGTTCCTCTGCCTGGAACACCCATTCCCCTCTTCCCACAGCAAACTCCTCCTCAGCCTGCAGTCTCAGCTGACGTCCCCTCCTCCAGGAACCCCTCCCTAACCACAAGGCTGAGTCTGACGACCCCCCTGCGCTCGCCCCATCCCTGCCCTGCCCTCTCTGGGTCGTCACTCTCTAGAAATAGGTGTATCTCCCCCACTAGACCATGAGCCCCAGGAGGGCAGGCCCAGGGCTGTCCTGGTCACTGCTGAGACCCCAAGCACCAGGCAGGCAGGCAGGAACGCCTGGCAAGGGCATGCTGACAAGCAGCCAGGAGACAACCGAGGAGAGGCCCGGCCGGGGCTGCGCACCTGGTGGTCCTCAAAGGATGGGTTGTAGGACGCTCCAGCAGGGGTCACCTCCACGGCAGGCACCTGGGAGGGCTTGGTGTGGAGACGCAGCGGCCGCTGCACGACAACACGAGGGAGGGTCAGGCCCGGGGGCCCCACGCCTCAACTCTCACGAGCTCTGATGCCAGGACCCCAGGATCAGAGGACACAGAGACTGTGACACGGCCCGCAGCCTTCAAGCTGGGAGGTGCCTGCGGGATCCCGTCGGGGACAAGAGATGCCTGGTACGCCGGGAGCCGCACCCCAGGACGAGCAAGCTCCCCACACGCAAGGGCTCTGCCTGTCTTTCCTGAAAGGAGTCCCTGTGACCCCCATGTGGGAGGGGCTGGGTGACACTAACAAGGACAAATGGCTACAATGGGTCTTGGTTTTCGTCACCGCTGCCTGTCACTGAAACCTGCCCCAGGGCCGGGCAGAGGATACGAGATTTCCTCGGTGTGTCAGAGCAGC
The DNA here is from genome assembly GCA_031878705.1 of Tapirus indicus. NCBI lineage: Eukaryota > Metazoa > Chordata > Mammalia > Perissodactyla > Tapiridae > Tapirus > Tapirus indicus. Next base: position 21,765,561 of record CM062926.1, on the reverse strand, counting down.
GCCCGGCTGACAAAGGGCCGACAGACACTCTGAGGGTGGCCCTCGACCCCCAGGAGTCTGTGGGGCACTCAGCAGCCCAGGCGCCCCCTCGACTTGCTCATCAGCATCCGCATCTGAACGCCGCCCCGGGGATTCGAGCGCACGCTCAGGCCTGAGCATCGCCGCCCGCCAGCACCTCCACTCCTGGACCTTCCTGTCCCTGCCCGGCCGGCCTCCACCCCAGCAACGGCCCTCAGACTCCAACAGAAGCCTGGGGGTCGCTGTGGAGGCCCCGGTCCCAGTGCTTCTGGCCAAGGACTGTGTCTTGGGTCGTCCCCCATTCCCCCAACGCTGGTGCCCACCCCACCTCAGTCCCACCCCCTGAGGGCAGCCACCGGACCCCACGGCTCTCCTACGCAGAACCACTTAGGAGAAAGCTCCGGAACCTGAACTGTGCTCTCTCCGGGGTTTCTCCTCCCACCACACCGCCCCCGCCCCGCAGCAGCCCTGCCTAGAGGCCCTTCCCTCCCCCCTCCGCAGGCTCGCTCCCCCAGTCCTAACCCGTCAGCACCCTCTTCTTCTCAGGGGGGCCCTGGCCTCCACCAAGCACATCCGCTGACCCGCCACCATCGCTCTCTCCCTTGGAGACGCAGACTCACTGCCTGACTCCCGCTCGTGTTCTTGGTCCCAGGACGGACGGACTCCGAGACGGAGGCCCCGCGGCCTGAACGCAGAGCAGTCCCCACGCTCCCCAGCCCCCTCCAACTCCACCACCCAGGACGCCCTTCTGACGCACTCTCACCTTCACGCCTTTCTTCTTGGTCTGCTCCAGGAAAAAGGGGTCCTGGCCTGCCAGGGGCCGGTCCAGAGGGTCTGTGGAGGCGGCGAGGGGCGGCTGCTGGGGGCTTTCCAGTGAGGAAAACACTATGGCCCTGAGGAGCTCCCTCAACCCCTCCTCCTTTCATGAAGACGGCACTGGAGCACGGGTGAGGGGAGGACTGATTCTCACACCCCCAGGGGCTTCGAACGACAGGCAAGAGCATCTGGACGGGGTCCAGAGAGCAGAGACCCAAGGCTGGGGGACAGGAGTCAGCCCTCAGGAAAGCCCACTTGGAAAAGAAAGCACAAACGGGAGAAGGACACCACCTAAACATACCTAACTCCGCTGAAGATCGTCAAAGCAACACCCACAGGGCACCCCCTTCAGACACAGTGCTCTCGTCCAGTGCACAACCTGCACAACTGTGTGTGGCAGCCCTGTGCCCACCCACAGGTGACAGCATGGGCACTCACTGTCTTTGTCCCAGAGATCGTAGAAGGGCCGCTTGACGACGTCCTGAGGCCCAGGCTTGGCTCTGGCCACTGGGGGGTTGAGGAGCCGGGCCTGGGCCCTGCGCACCTCCCGCGGCAATTCGCCCTGCTTCGCCAGCTTCTCCCATAGCTGCTCCTTCCGTTTGAGCTTCTTGGCGTTGGGGACCTGGTGGGCGAGGATGCTGGGTCGGGGAGAAGCAGCACAGGTGGCGTGAGTGAGGCAGAGGCCTGAGAGGGGGTCTGGCTCCTCCCAGTCGGGCTCCCCACCTCTGCACGCCCCCCACCATCTTCTCTCCCAGGCACCCTCCACAAGGCAAACTTCCCCTCGGCTCCTCCTCGTCGTCGGTCCACCAGCTCAGAGACCATCTCCCCACGTCTGTTTCCAGCCCAGGTCTCTTCTGAGCCCCAAATCCAACAACACAACAACCTCTGGGGCCCTCACCCTGGACGTCTCCAGGCACCACACACGCCACCTCAAAACCGACCTCGGCATCACATCACCCCCAGAGCCACTCCTCCTCCCATATCCCCATCTCGGGGCAGCCCTGCTGTCCACCCCATCACCCATCCAGCCTCTCCCTCCTTCAGGGGTCAGTCACTAAGCCCTGCCTGATCTGCCTCCTGACTGTGGCTCCCACCATCCCCTCCTCCCCATCCCCAGAGCCCCGGCCAGGTCTAGGCCCCATCCTCACCCGCCTCAGCCACAGCACCCTGGCCCCCTGCCTCCAATCCACCCTCCAAAGCCCAAATCTGACCCATCCCTCCCTTCCAAGTGACCCTCACCTATCCCCCACTCTCCCCAGAAATTCCTTTAGAGCCAGGAAGTGAGTCGGGGCTGCCGCAGAGAAAGACATGAGGCCAAAGTCAGCAGGAAAGAAGCGTCAGGGGGTGGTGGACACTCACTCTTTGGGGGCAGGGACCTTGGATGTGTTCTCTAGAACGAGGTCGACCCGAAGGGGTTTCTTGAGAAGCTGTGACCTCTTCTGGCCTTTGATCCTCTTCTTGTTCAGCTCTGGGAACAGGAAAAAAGAGAGGCATCGAGGCCTCAACCACCTCACTTCCCAAGAGAGACTCCCCTTCCCCCCATTTCAGCTCCACTGGAGCCATCAGACCCACATCCCAGGGCAGACTTGGAGGCCAGGCCGACCCCAGGCTCCCACCTGAGGAAAGAGGCCTCAAGCTCTGACCACCCCCGCCACACACACACCCACCCACTTCCTGGGTCAGCTGGAGGCAGCCCTGTGCTGGGGGCGCAGGAAGCAGACCCACAGCCCTGCACACAAGGGCTTCCGGAAGCAAGGAAAGTCACAGAACCGGTAATGCTAACCAGGAAGCAAGCAGGAAGCCAGGTGACACTGAGGCCCAGGGAGCTGGACTCAGGGCCCAAGATGACTGATTCTCAACACAACAGGCTTTTCTGCCTTTTATTTCCAAAGCCTAGCAGTGAAATGAGCTCTACGACAAAACACACTAGGACAGAACCCACATCCTTGTTTACTGTGGGACCTCGTCAAAGCGACTCTGTTCCTCTGTGCTTCCAAAATAAGAACGTTAACAGCTCCCTCACAAGGTCATGTAGAAACCTGACCATTTCCAGGACACAGTGAGCACTCGTAAGAGTGCAAAATCACTATTATCTTTCTTTTCATTTCAGATCTAAAACAGAATCTGTGAACTGCCTCCCTTCTGCCCCCAGAGACTTCCTCCCGGCCAAAGATGGCTTCCACTGCGTCCTCACCTGTTCACCAGGGCAGGTCGCTGACTTCCCCTTCTGTTCACACACCAGAGCTACTCAATCTGTGAAAGACGACCTCTCCACTAACCCTGTCTCACCTGCTCACTCAGCCTTCTACACCTCAAAGTGGGTCCTTTTCACTTTTTCTGCTCACTGGAACGGGTCCTCTCACTTTAGTCAGAACAGGCCCCTTCACTGATCTCACGCGTGCTCATCCTGCTGTTAAAGCAGCTCGCCATTTCGTTGTTAAAGCAGACTCTTCAGCTTGTTTTCCCGTTGGAGCAGATTGCCTATTCTGAGTGTTTTCCTACCTATTGACATAAACCCTACCACTCATGAAGCAATCCCTGACTCGCTTCTCCTCTGCTTGTTTCAGCAGGTCCTGACCCTACAATTTGGCAGACGAAAGCAGGCAGGTTAAGACCAGTTTCTCACCTCCTCAATCAAGTGGACCTTATTATCCTTACTAAAACATTTTATTAACTAAAACAGGTCTGACGCCCTAGAGCAAGTCCTTGACTGGCTTTTCTGCAAAGTCACGGAAATCCCCTAATTTATGTCAGATGTACTCATCAAAGCAGCCTTCTACTGCCTTTTCTGTGCATTGAGATCTAACACGAAAACACGACTTTTTTAAGTTAGTCTCCAGCTTGCTTTCTGTTCATTCCAGGTCCTCTAGTTTAAAGACCCTTTTTAGCAGGTGTCTGCCACCCAAATCATGTCGTTAACACAGAGATCCTCTCAGAGACTGAGGGGAGCACCCCCTCCAAAGGCCCTGCCTCACCTTTTCCCTTGGGACCGGTGTCCACGAAGAAGAGGTCTTCATCCGGGGCCTCTGACACCAAGCCACTGGGATATGGAGATGAGAATGTCAGCCATAGATGTTGGGAGTGAGGTTTACTTCTCAGGGCCCAGCTTTCCTCTCATGCTCATTCAAGCATCCTCTTTCCGCCCTGGGACTCCTCCAGGCTAAAGCCCCTCCCTTCAGTTTACGGGACTTAAGCTAGAATAACTGCATGAGATGTACTGATACTAAAAATATTACTCGTTGTTTACCTAAATTCTAACTTAGCCAGTCGTCCTGTACCTGGTAACCCTACCAAGTCCCCCAGCCTCCCACCCGGAGCCCCCAGCCCATCCTCCCGGCTTCCCCCGCGCGCCCGAGGACCAGCGCTCCCAGCCCCCGGAAGTCCTCCCCAGGCACGCTCGGCCCCGCACCTGGCCACACAGAACGCGGCCCGGCTGCCGGAAGTCCCGCCCCACGCACCCGCTCGTGCGCTCCTGCAGCCGTACGTCCTCCAGGTACTGGTCGACCTCGAGCCCCAGCGGCTCCTGAGCGAGCCGCCGCCAGCCCCGCTTCTTATTTCTGGGGCCTCGCCGCCGCCGCCTCAGCGCCGGGTCCACCGAAGTGGGCCGCAGCCCCAGGAAGCCGGACTCGGCCTCGCTTTTCGAGGAGCGCCGGCCTCCACCGCCGCTGCCTCCCGCCGCCATCTTGTTAAAGGAAGAATCTGGCCGCCGGCGTCCCGAAATCCGGTTCGGGGCATGCGCGCGCAGAGGCCCCGCCCCCTCCTTTGACCTACTTCCGGTGGCCGCCATCTTGGTAAAGTGGCTGGAGCCGCAAAGGGGCGGGGAGGCTGCCATCTTTATAAAGGGTAAATGATTCCTCTCTCTGAAGATTCCTGGCGGCCCCGGGTGTAGGTTCTCGACGATACACTTTTCCAGGCAGCCCAGGAATAGTCATTTAATCTGAGAGTTATTTTTTATTATTTGCTGATTACTTTTTTTACTGAGGTCACATTGGTTTATAACATTATGTAAATTTCAAGGTGTCCATCATCATATTTTGACATCTATGTAGACTGCATCGTGTTTACCACCAAAAGTCTAGTTGCCATCCATCACTATACACACGTGCTCCTTGCCGATGATTATTTTTTAATCCAATTTCCTTAAAATATGAACTGTCAGTGGTAGATTCGACCCAAGACACGTTCTAATCCCAGAATCTCCGCAAAGAGTGTCCAAAATGTCGAGGTTGGAAGCACAGAACGATCCATGCAGAGAATGTTAAAAACATACACTATTAGAATCCTAGAAGCGCAGACTCGGAATCGTTAATCTTGGGCAAGCTGCTTAGCTGCCTCAGTTTCCTCATCTGTAAATGGGGATGATAAGGGTACACCTGCCTCCTAGATTACTCAGATTAAACAAGAGAGTATATGTAAAGCGTTTAAGATTGTGCTTGGCATCTAAATGTCAGCTATTGTTCTTGCCTCGCCCCCCCCCCCCCCCAGACTTCGTCTTAGAATCAATTCAGTCGTCCCTGTTTACAAATAAGGAAGGAAGCTCAGAGGCCCCTGGGCCTGGCACCCATCCACAGGGATCCAGGGCCTCATAAAGGCTCTTCTCTGCTCAAAAAGGGAAAAGGCACAGAGAGGGAAGGCGCCACGCAGGGGGTCACACAGCGGACCTAGCTGGATCCTCGCGCAGAGCATTGGCAGGTGACGCCCTGGAGACCGGAGCACCGACCACCGGGGACAGGGGACTGGGGGACCAGCCGCCTAGCTGCCGAGTGTCCGCCAGAGGGCGCCGGAAGCCGAGAACCGGCGCGCGGGCGGGAAGAGCCGTCCCGGGCGCCGTGGGTGTGGTCTGGGCTGTGTGTCGGCGGGACGGCCCGCGGCTCCGCGGCAGAGCCGAGGCGAGCGCCCTGGGCTGAGCGCGCGTGCGCACGCAGGGTGGTCCTTGCGGGCAGCGTCACCCCCTCTCCAGGAGGTGTCCCCGGTGTTACGTGTCAGTCGTGTACCCAGCTGTGTGGGTGCATGGGGGGGCAGGGGCACGTCGTGCACACGGTCACACACACACACACACGCGCCCCAGGGCTTGGTTCCCAGGCCCCCGCGGCAGGGGGGTGGCAGGGAGGGATGTCCCGGAGGGAGGGCCCCCGAGTCCCTTTTCTTCGGAAAATATGTCGGTCTGGCCCCCGGCCCAGGCGTGAGTCATCGGGCCCCGCCGCACTGAGTCAGGGCCTCCACCCCCGCCCCGGGAGCCGGAGGGGACCCCCCTGAAGAGCCCAGGGCTCGCCTTCCCCGGGGTGGGGATGGGGGGTCGGGGGGAGAGCCCTCCCCCCACAGCCCATCCCAAGACAGCTCGACTCCCACAAGGAAAGCAGCCTCGGCTTTATTCGGTCTGCGGGGACGCTGTTCCCGGCACAGGCCCCTCCCAGGCATCGGGTGGGGGTGACGGGGGCGTGGGAGCCCCGGCCTGCACCCTGGAGGGGGCATCGTCCCACTTCTTTCCCTCTTCCCCGTCTTTCCCAGGGGTCCCCCCCAGGGTCAAGCACTAGTATGTGGTGAAGGCAAGAGGAAGGGGGGGATGAGGTCCCTTTAGGGAGGGGGAGGGCTGTAGCACCAAGAGCCCCTCCCCCCACGACAGCCCTGAAAAGGAGACTAAAATAAAGCCCTGGGGCCTGGGGTTGTGTCTAGGACGGGCTCCGCGTCAATATGGCCTGAAGGGGACAGAGAGGCTGCCCCAGCAGTTTAAAATTCAGACCACCAGCTGGGGGGGGGGCGGGGGGGGGCACGGACAGAAATACCTCCAAGTGGGCAGTCTGGGAGGAGCAAGGGTCAAGGGGGCTTTTCTGTCTGCTAAGGATCCTCATTTAAAAAGGGGTGTGGCCAGAAGTAGGGGGAGGGGCTGCAGGAGGGTCCCTCCTCGAAGGAGGAGGTTGTGTCTCCCCTCCGAGCCCCCGGTGGTCCCAAGGAGGCCCGAGGACGTGATGGGGTGGGTGGTCCTTGCCTGGCCGGGCAGGAGGAAGTGGGGCGAGGGGGCCCGTCTGCTAGTCGTTGCCGCCCAGTGGCTGCTCGTGTATGGGGAGGGGCAGGGGGTCCTGCCCAGAATGGGGGATCAGACTGGTTAGGGCCGGGCGTGTGCGTGTGCATGCATATGTGTGTGTGATTGTGATTGTGCAGCTGTCCTCTCCTGAGAACTCAGCTCCGTGGGCAGATGTGTCTGTCTGCTCTCTGCTGTAATCCCTGTGCCTAACATGAGCCCTGAACATCGAAACACCGTAGGTGTTCAATAAATACTCGAATGAATGGACGCCTCTGTGTGTGTGTGTGTGTGTGTGTGTGTGTGTGTGTGTGTTAGTGTCCATGCGGGTGGAGGTGTGAAAGGCGGGCAGGGAGGACTTGCCCTTCCCCGGTCCCTACCGTCTGGCAGTGGAGGGGGAGAGACCCCCGTCCTTAGAGCCGGGAGGGTGGGCAGGCAGGGTGCGTGTGGCCAGGGCGGGGCGTGCATGCAGCAGACGGGAGCTGGGGAGCCACAGCAGGGCAAGTGGGAGGGAGGGCCAGCGGCGCCGGCTCACTCGGCGGAGCCCTTGTGGCGCCGCTTGGAGGGCGGCACGAGGCGGCGGGGCAGGTTGGTGGGCAGCCCGTGGCCCTCCAGCTTGGCCTCGATGAGGTGGCTGGCCAGGGCGAACTCCTCGTCGTCCAGCATGCCATCCCGGTCGACGTCGCTCAGCTTCCAGATGCGCCCCAGCACCGAGTTGGGGAGCTTGGTCCCCACCATCCAGGTCTTGGCCTTGGTGCCGCTCAGCTTGCCGTCGGCCGGCGCCAGGTTGTAGAAGATCTCGTCGTACTTGGACTTGTCCTTGGTCACCACCCACTCGGCCTCGTCGTCCGAGCCCCCCTCGCCGTCCTCCAGGGCCTCGTCGGGCCCCCGTTCCACAAACGGGCCCATGTGGGTGCCCTCGAAGGCGCCGCCCTGCACGCCTGTCTCAGAGCTCTCCAGCTCCTCCTGGCGCAGCAGCGGCATCAGCTTGGCGATGTCCTGCGTCAGCATCTCGTCGAGTGCCTCCAGCAGCTTCGGCTTCAGTGAGTGGAACTTGGTGAAGTCGTGAGCCATCAGCAGCTCCTACGGGGGGGCGGGGAGGAGACGGGACGCCGAGAGGTCAGGGGGCACCATCCCCGGGGCCCCCCAGCCCCCTGGTGGCACGGGGACCCTTGGGCCGCTCCAGGGGCAGCTCTTGAGCGAGATGTGCAGAAGTATTTGAACGTCCGCACAACCCGTTCTGTCTGGGCACCCACCACTCAGAAGAGATTCAGGCAACAGGGTCCAGAGGCCCTCCCCCTGGGCTGGGCGCGCCCCCAGAATCACAGGCAGTAGGGAGCTCGGGGGCCATCCGGTGACGCAGAGCAGCAGTCGTTGCCCAGCTGGTGGAGAAGGATGTCAGTATTTTGACATCAGCCACAGCTTTACCAGAGCACCCCCTCAGCCCTCAGCCCTGCCCGCCCTCTATGGCCGCCCAGCCAGCACCCCAACTGTCGTGCACGTTAAGAAAATCCAATTCCTGCCCTTCTCTTAGCTCTGTTACCCCACTACACAGAAACAGCTAAGCGGCCCGCTGCCAAATTTGGAAGTTAGGTTTGGGATGGCCAGATGTTGGGAGATCCTGGGACCCCCGCCCCCACCCCAAGAAGTCCTCACGCTAGAGCAGGTGTGGGGCTGGGTTTGTGGTCTCGCTACTTCTCATACGAGCAGCTCTAAGTCGCCTGCACTGGCAGAGTCTCAGCAAAGACTGGCCCGTTTCATGGCACCACGTTAATTTCCAGAGCCAAGGCGGAGGGGTCCGCTGATGGGGACATAAAACGGGGTGGGATGGTGAAGAGCAGGGAGGACTCCAGGGCCAGGCTGCCTGGGTTCCCACCCGGTTCTGCCATGTAGGAGCTGTGTGTTCTCAGGGAAGTGACTTCACCTCTCTGGGCCTGTTTCCACATTTGTAAAATGCGTTGATAGCATCAGCACTCCCCTCGTTTGAGGGGGTGGGGAAGGATAAATGAATTCTTCTGGATAAAGGGCTCCACGTCAGGGTGACATGAACAGCTGCTGTGTATCTAGCCCAGCAGTTTTCCACCAGGGGTGATGCTGCCCCGCCAGTGGACAGGTGGCACGATCGAGAGACATTTTGGAGTGTCGCAACTGGGGGGCACTGGCCTCTAGTGGGTGGAGGCCAGGGATGCTGCTAAACAGCCTGCAGTGCACAGGACAGCCCCCCACAACGAAGGATCTCGCCTCAAATGTCAGTAGTGCTGAGAAACCCTAATTAGACCAGACTCTGCCAGACCCTGTACAAAGGGGGTAGCTGATTCAGCACCCAGGCAACAGGCAGGTACTGTCAGATGCCCATTTTCCAGCTGAGGAAACTGAGGCTCAGAAAAGGCAGGGGACTTGCCCAGGCTCATGGGGCTCGTAAGTGGCCGAGGCGAAATTCACTGTATAATTCCTGCAAGTCTTGGGTCAGGTCCTTGACCTTGACCCAAAGGTCACAGGCTTTGAGATCAGCCTAACGCAATCTCAGAACAGAGGGTCAGCCCCGGCCAGGGGGCCAGTCCCCGCCTCCATGACTGAGCCTGGACCTCTGTCCCCATGGTCATGTGGTCCTGCCCTGCCCACCTCCAGTAGCTCTTCATTTATCCTATGCCACCACACCCAGGCCCAACGCTTTCCTCAACACTGATTGATCCGAGGCCTGGACAGGCGAGCAGCCTCCCAGGGGACCCCCAATACCCATCTGTCCCTTCTTCCTCCGTTCTGGAACCCCTGAACGTTACCTGGCCACCTGGAGGAAAGACTACATTTCCCAGCATTCCTTGCAGCCAGCCATGGCCATGTGACTATGTTCTGGCCAATTGGATATCAGCACAAGTTACAGCTGCAACTCTAGAACGGCCCTGTTCAATACAGTTGCCACATGTGGTTATTTAAATTTAAATTAGTTAAAATTAAACGAAACCTAAAATTTCAGTTTTAATGTGGCTAGAGGCTACCATATTGGACAGCACAGCATAAGACATTTCCATCATTGTAGAAAGTACGATTGGACAGCACTGTTCTAGAGAGCATCCGTAGAGAGACTGTCCCATTAGCTTCCCCTCCTCCCTTCCCCTCCCTTCTTGCTGGCTGGAATGCAGACACAATGGGTGGAGTTTCCACAGCCATTTTGTACCATGAGGGGTTCTTGGGACTGGAGGCCACACATGGAGGAGAAATAAGACAGAAAAGTCCCTGGCTCTGTAGAGCACCAAACCAGCCCTGGCCCATCTTCTGGGGCTTTACGAAGGAGAGAAATAGACCTTTATCTTAATTAACTCACAGTAATTTTGGGTTTTCTCTTCACTCCCTTATGCTAACTCATAAAACCACGCTTCTACAGAACAATTTGCAGGAGGTGCTTTCCAGAACCTGCCATCCAACCCTCCAGTTTTCGAGGCCCCATCCTGGAGCCCACCAAAGCCAACCTTCCCGTCCTGCCTCCCAAGTCCCTCCTGGGAGGCCTCCCACCTGCATCTTCTGGCAGTCAGGAAAGTCGCCAGGAGATATGTGGTGTTCCAGCTGAATCTTCGCAAAGATGACGGGCAGCTTGAGGATCAGCTGCTTCTTCTTGTTCTCCTTCCCAAACACGGAGGGCATCTCCTTCTTCAGGTAGCTGATGATGTAGGCGTGAACCTGCGGGAGGGGAGTTCTCGCCTGAGCCTGCATCACAGTCACCCGGGGGGGCTCTTGAAAACACAGGTTGCTGGTCCCTCGCCCAGAGCTGCTGCTTCACTCACTCGGTCCAGGGTGGGGCCCGAGAATTTGCATTTCTAACAGTTACAGATGAGCTGCTGCCGCTGCTGCTGCCAGGGACAGAAGGGCTCCTCCTCTTTTCTAAGCAATCTCGGCCCCTCCTGCTGCTCAGACACCTCTCCAGCCGTCCACTCCGAATCTACATACCAGCCCAGGCCTCTCCCTGGGGCTCAAGACTCAGAACCAACTGCCTCGTCCACATTCCTAGACAGCTCTTCTGACACCCTCGGTGGAATGTGGGCCCAGTCCCCAGAGCCGTGTCTCTCTCAGCCGTGCCCATCTCAGGAAACAAACAGTACCCCCTCCTACCCAGGAGAGGCCAGAAATCTGGAAATCATTCCTGAATGGATTCTTCTCACTCCTCGGGGGCCACAACCCATCCATCAGTGAGTCCTTTTCCTTTTGCCTCTTAAATCTCTCCCTGACCTTTTCATTTCTCGCCACCACCCTCGTCCCAGCTGTCACCATCTCTTGCCCGGGGAGACACCCCAGTCACCCCACTGGCCTCCTAGTGTCTCCTCTTGCCCTTGTTTTTTTTTTTTTTTTTAGGAACAAACACCAGACCACGCGAGACATTGCTCCGAAGTCTCGATTTGCTTCTTATCCAAGTTCGAAAGTCCTACCACAGCCCACGAGGCCCTACAGCAGCAGTTCTCAAAGTGGGGTCCGGGGAACCCCTGGGGGAGTTCCCCGAGACCCTGTCAGATGTTTGCACAGTCAAAACTATTTTGATAATAATACTAAGGCGCGATGTCTTTTTCACTCTCATTTCCTCCAGAGTGGACAGTGAGGTTTTTAAAGGCTACAAGCTGTGTGATACTGCAACCGACTGAATGCAGGAGCAGATATGAGAATCCAGATGTATCCTCAGGAGCCAGACGTTAAAAAGATTTGCAGGGGGCCGGCCCGGTGGTGCAGTGGTTAAGTTCGGGCGCTCCGCTTCGGCAGCCCAGGGTTCACGGGTTTGGATCCCGGGCGCAGATCTACGCACCGCTCACCAAGCCATGCTGTGGTGGCATCCCACATGTAAAGTGGAGGAAGATGGGCACAGATGTTAGCTCAGTGCCAGTCTTCCTCACCAAAAAAAATAAAATTAAAATATTTACAAAAATATAAAACAGGGCCACTGTCCTCCCCTAACTTTTGTTTGTTTGGAAAACAGTTAATTTCCATAAAACATATGTGACTTAAGTTAACATGTAATAGGTTTGTTATTTTAAATGATCGTATAATGTTAACTATTATCAATATTTGTTAATTAATATAAATTAACATTATCAATAACTCATTGATCATATTTATAATAAATAAATTGCTACTTAATAATTGCACAATTATTGTTGGTTAATATCATGAGATAAATAAATATTCAACGTTTTCACGGTTTTGACTTTTAATATGGTCAATATAGGCAGATTTAATCCATATACATACAAACTCTTTGGGGTCCTCAATTATTTGAGAGCGTGTAAGAGGTCCTGAGACTGGATGGTTTGAGGAGCAGGGCTCTATCTGATTCGGCTCCTGCTGCTTCCTCCCACCTTACCTCCCCTCCAGCCTCTTCACCTGCCTTCCTCATTTAACCAGCACACCAACCTCTTTTCCACCCCAGGGCCTTTGCACAGGCCGCTCACTGCCTGGAACTCTGCCCTCGGCTCCCCCCGCTGGCTCCCTCAGCTTCCTACTGATGTCACCTCCTCCCAGCCGATGGGAAGCAGGTGCGCCAACCACCACCTTCCACTCACTTCCTATCTTGACCTTTATTGTTTCATTCACAACACTTATCGCAATTCATCACTATTTTACTTATCTGTTGGTTTCCTTATTGTGTCTCCTTCCACTAGAATGTGAGCTCCAGGAGAGCTGGGACCGTATCTATTCCCTCTGTCCCCAGCGCTGGCACATTGTGCCCAGAAAGCACTCAAGACATATTTGTGTAATAAACTAATGAACTGGGGAGTCTTGGAGCCACAGTCTCACATGTTATCAAAAAACAAACAAGGAAGGCAGAATAATGAGCACTTGTATGTCCTATTTTTAAACAGAAAGCTCAATAATTAAATGTATGTGCTTTCATGAAAATAGAATAAATCTGGAAAAAGACGCAAGAAACTACTCATGGGGGCTGCCTCTCGGGCCCAGAACCTGAGAGCTGGTGGGGTCAGGGGTGGGAGGGAGCATGTGTGACACAGCATGAATGCTTTGCCATGAGATAAGCCTTAAATGTTCAGTTAAAAACACTTGTTTAGTGAATCATAAGTTTAGAATGCTAAAAATTTTGGTGGCCCCTGGCCAGTTCTGAATCCTCATCGCCTCCCACCCTCCACCACCCTGTCTCCTCCAGCCACTCTGGGCTCCTTGTTCAAACAGACCAGACGTGTTCCTGCCCCAGGGCCTTTGTACTTGCTGTTCCCTTTGACTGATATGGTCTCCATGCAGCTCACCCCCTCCTCTCCTTCAGGTCTCTGCTCAAATATTGCCTCCTCCGGGAGACCCTCCCTGATGCCCCTAAAATAGTCCCTCACCAGTCTCTCTTTCTTCTGCTTCATTTTTCTTCATAATTCTTATCACATATGATATAATACCATAGATTAATTCGTTTAACATCCACTTTCCCATTAACAGGTAATTCTACAACAGAAGAACCTTTATCTAGTTTGTTCCTTGCTATAGCCCCAGGGCCTAGAACAGTGCGGGAGCACGCTGTAGGCGCTCAGGAAGTTTGCTGACTGAATGTCACTGAGCCACCTCAGAGAAGCTTGGTATGAAAGTTCAGGGCACGTTGGCCTCTTTAGAATGAGACCCTCTCAAGACCTTGGCCTCAAGTATCACAGCACAGTGAAATCGCCCCTTCTAGCAGCTGTCATTTCAACCAAAGGGCAGAGCCAGAGGACTCAACCACACCCTATAGCGCACAGATGGGGAAACTGAGGCACAGAGGGGCAGTCACCAAGAAGACCGTTAGGGGAGAGCAGGTAGGGGTCAGGCAAATGGTGTGGCTGTTGTTCCACGGCTGGACCAACCGTGGCGGATGAGGGAGTGACACGGGGCAGGGGGGGGGCAGCCAGGCTGGGTCACGGCACACCAGTGTCCTGATTGGCACTGGGGAGCCAAGGATGGAGCTGCACGAAGACGGGGAAGGAGTGGTCTGTGGGGCCAATCAGGGCAGGGGGTGTGGCCAGGACGGTGGGCGGGGCCCGGGAGAGCGGGCCAATGAGGTTAGGGGGCGTGGCCTAGGCTGCTCCTCCGGTACCCAGAAGAGGCCAGGCGGAGGGAGCTGATGGCTTTTCCAGAGAGGAAGCGGGGGAAGGTGCCAGGAAGAGATAAGGTGGGAGGGCGGGCCGGCCGGGGCGCGGGTCCCGGACTCCGGGGTTTGTCCGGGTTTCCGGAGCCGCCTCCAACCCGGCGGTGGCACCAGGTGTCTGGGCCGACCCCGCCCCTCGGTCCCTTGGCCTGGGCTCCAGCTCCGGCCGCCATCCGCTTCCCCAAAGGGACCTGGGGGACAGGGGTCCGTGGAGAACGAGGGGGACCCAGGGGGAGACTGAGAGAGACCGGGAGGAAGACAGAGGGAGACACGAGAGAGGGAGAGACAGAGGGAGGGAGAGAGATGGAGAAACAGGGAGAGATGGAGAGACAGAGGGACAGAGGAAAAGAGAAAGAGGTGGAAATGAGAGAGACAGACAGACAGACAGAGCAGAGCCTGGGCATAGGAGAGAAAGGTGGATTTCGAAGGCCTCAGGAGCAGTGCACACTGGGCTGCTCCCTCCCAAGGAGGATTCCTGGGGTGGGAGTGGGGGCTCTGACTCACTCCCTCTCGAGGCTCCTTAAACCAACACCTCAGGCTCCTCCACCCCCCATAACCTTCTCGGCCTCCCCGCCTGCCCAGCTTCCTGCCCCACCTCCACCCTGGCACCCTCCCCTATTAATGTTCCATTTGGCCTCCAAAATCGCTCTTAAACCGTGCTCTCCTCCTCCTCCCCAAGGCCCTGTCCTGATCAGGCTCCTCCCTGATCTCCAGCCCCAGTCTCACTCACCACCCTTGAATCCACACTCCAGAAGGCAGCTGGAGTTGGACGCTGTCCCTCCCCTGCTCTGACCCCTTCCATGGCTCCCCAGTGCCCTCGGGACAAAGCGCAGGTTCCTGGCCACAGCCCTGCATGGTCTGACTCCCACTCATCTCCCCAGCCTCAGATTCAGTTACACTGTCTACACTGGGTTCACCACTGACATTTTCCCTCTTCCTTGAACTGGCCATTTCTCATCCCCAGTCCACACACTTGCTGTTCCCACTGTCTAGAATCCCTTCCCCTCCTCATCCTGCTCATCCTCCAGTTGGCGTCTCAGATGCTCTCTCCTCCAAGAAGCCCTCACTGATTCCCCCTGGGCTCCCCAGTCCCAGCCCTGGCCACGCTGGGTCGTCACTGTCTGGACATGGGTCTGCCTCTTCCCCTGGACTCCCCTGGTCACTGCTGTGTCCCCAGCACACCGGGCACAGAGCCAGGCACAGAGATTTTGTTGAATGTGAGTGTTTGTTCCATGTCATTCATTCAATAAATATTTACTGAGCACCAACTCTGTGCCAGGTGCTGGGGATACAGCGGTGAACAAATTCAAACAAAGACCCCTGATTCTGTGGAGCTTAAACTCCGTGGAGACAGGCAGTAAACACAGAATCAATGAATGGATAACACAAGGCCAGGCAGTAATGAACGCCACGAACAAAACTACACAGAGACAAAGCAGGACTCATATGGGGGGAGTTATATTCATAAAAAGGGAGGGCAGGAAAGCCTTTCTGAGAGGTGACATTGAAGGAAACACCTGAAGGAGCCATGTGGATAGCCAGGGGGGAGTGGGGTGAGGAGGGGGAGGTTTCCAGGAAGAAGGAAGAGCAAGTGCAAAGGCCCTGAGGTAGGAATGAGGAGGCAAGTGTGAAGTGCAATGGATGATGGGAAGAGAATGGAAAACAAGGACAAGAGGAAAAGCGGAGTGGAGGGTGAGGGTGGAAGAAGTTGACTGTGGACCTCAGAGAGGGCTTGTTTTTGGCTGAGTGAGACGGGAGTCCCGGGACAGTTTGTGAGCAGAGGTGGGAGGTGACACATCTGACTGGTGGTGGGAGATGAATGAAGGAAAAATAGAACAGAGAAGAGACAGGGAGATGTGGAAATAGAGAGAGAGAAATGTCACGGTAGAGGAATGATTCTCCATGCAATTCTGCCTCCCCCACTCCAATCTGCGCCAGAATGACCCAGCCTGGAGAACTCTCTTAGGTTAGAGAACCGACTAATCACAGAACTGATAAGTCAGTGACTGGCAGCCAAGTAGAGGAGGATCGGAGGAAAGGCAAGAGCCGCCCCTGCCTCCGCACCCCCATCGCTGCTCACCCATCCCCCACCACGGCTCACCCATCCCCATCACCGCTCACCCACCTCCCATCACCCCTTACCCATCCCCCCATCACCCCTCGCTCATCCCCCATCACCCCTCGCCCATCCCCCATCACCGCTCACCCACCTCCCATCACCCCTTACCCATCCCCCCATCACCCCTCGCTCATCCCCCATCACCCCTCGCCCATCCCCCATCACCGCTGACCCACCTCCCATCACCCCTCGCCCGTCCCCCATCACCCCTCGCTCGTCCCCCATCACCCCTCGCCCATCCCCATCCCCGCCCGCCCATTCCCCCATCACCGCCAACCCATCACCATCACCCCTCACCCATCCCCCCACTTCTCACCCATCCCCCATCACCCCTCGCCCATCCCCATCCCCGCCCGCCCATTCCCCCATCCCCCCCCACTGCTCACCCGCACCAGCCGGGCCCTCTTCACCAGGTCATTGAGCTTGCGCAGGGCGGCGTGGCGAGGCAGGCCCTGGATGTCGCGGAAGAGGTCCTGCTCCTCCAGCTCGAAGAGGCGCCGGTTGTCGGGCACAAGGAGGGGCTGGGACCAGAAGGAGCCGATGTAGACGCGCAGCACCTCGGGCGTGCCCACCACCTTGCCCAGCGCCCACATGAGCGCGCCATAGACGCGCATCAGCTGCTGCGTCTCCACCATGTCGGCCTTGTTGAGCACCACGCGGATCTTGTCCTCGTGGCCCCGCAGGGCGCCGATGGCCTCCGAGAACTCGTCGGAGATCTCCAGCTTGTGCGCGTCGAAGAGCAGGATGATGAGGTCCACGCGCTCCGCGAACCAGCGCAGCACCGCCGGGAAGTCGTAGCCTGGGGGAAAGGGGAAACCGGGGCACAAGGCGCAGAGGTCAGCCCCCTGCCCTCCGCCCGTTCGGAGGCAGCCTCTCCTTTGGACTGATGTGGGACTGTACGGATGTTCAGGTTGTTAACTCCCGAAATCTTCGTCTGCGCAATATAACTGAGGCCCCAGGTGTATCCCATTGCTCTGGTGCCACCCCCAGAATTCCCCCCATCAACCTGGCCCCAGTCCCTCAAGTCACCTGGCTACAGGGGGCAATCACCCCTCCACCCCCACCCCTGCCCCATTTCCATTCATTCATCCCGGGTGCACTGGTCCGGATGTACAGGTTGTTAAAATACTGCTGTCTCCTACCGGGACTCCCTGTGCTTCCATGAACCCCCCAGTTCCCCAGGTGCCTCCATCTCCCCGGCCCCTCCCCAGGACCTGTCAGATCTCCCCACAATCCAGCAAACTGAGCGTTCACGCCGGCCCTGGCTATGCTCTTGCCGTAGCAGACGTTAAATATTTTAAATTTATTTCACAATATTTACTGAGATTCTTGTGTGTGCCAGGCCCTGTCCTGGGCCCTGGGGACACCACAGAGAACACGCAGACAAGGTCCTTTCCTTGGTGGCCTTGGTGGAGCACCCACCCCTACAGCTGGCTCCTGGCTTCATTCATTCATTCCTTTCACCATTCATTTCCTCATTCATACACGCTGCTCACTCTTTTGCTTATGCATTTAACAACAAGCAATACTTGGGAGAGCAAAGAGTGGTTGAGACCCCCTGCCTTGGCAGTCAAGAAGACCCGGGTTGAATCCCCGCTCTGCCCCCATCAGCTGTGTGACCTCAGGCAAGTAGGTAACCTCTCTGAACCTCTGTTTCTTCTTCTGTAAGATGGAAATCATAATAGGGACCTACTTTATAGGACTGTTGTGAAGATTAAAAAAAATGTAAATGAGCTAATATATGTAAAAGCTTAAAACAGTGCCTGGCACTGAACGGTACACTTAAAATGGGTGAGCTTTAGGCATGTAAATTATACCTCAATAAAAGTGTTGAAAAAGAAAAAAAAAAAAAAAACAGTGCTGGGCGCATGGTAAGTGCTCAACAACTATTAGTCACGATGCCTGCCAGGCACTGTGGGGGAGTCATTCAGGGGCCATCTCCAAGCTGCCTGCTCTGTGCCGGGGACACTGTGTGGCTCAGGCAGCCCCAGTCCTGTCCTTCCTGGGCTCACAGTCCACTGGGGACACAGAGCCATCTCCAGAGCGGTCAGGCCGGGATGGGGGAGCCCCGGGAACTGCGGGAGCCCAGAGGGGGCACCTGACCCAGGCTGGGGGTCAGGGAGGGCTTCCCGGAGGAGGAGGGAATGCAGAGTGGCAACCTGGGGTATGTTAACTGGCAGAACAGGGAGCCACTGGTGATTCACCTGATGTCACTTCACGTTCTCCCCGACTTAACTCACTGAATCTTCAAAACAACCCCAGGAGACAGGCACCTTTATGACCCTCATGTTCCAAAAGAGGAAACCGAGGCACAGAGAGGTTAAGGGATTTACTCAAGACACACAGGCAGGAGGCGACAGAGCAGGAGCCCCGTGGGCCTCCACGCTCCGCTGGGGAGCCCTCCCTCCCCAACGTCTGCACAAACACACACACGGCCGGGATCTGGAAAGTGTGTCTCATGAGGGGAGGACGGGAGGGACGAGGTTGAGTCAGCGTGGGAATGGAGACGTGGCAGAGGGGAACACGGCGCACAGCGGCCCTCACACAGGACGGACCGTCATCGCCGGCGTTTGTGTAGCACCTACTGTGTGCCCCCGCCGCTCCCCCAGCACAGCTGTTTACAACACACTGTTGCAAGTGTGCTTTGCACATTGTGACATTCAGTTTTAACCCTCAGTGCAACCTATGAGGCTGATGCTATTATTATTCCCATCTTACAGATGAGGAAACTGAGGCATGCAGAGGTTAAGTGGCTGGCCCGAGGTCCCATGGTTGAAATATAGCAGAGCCCCCACTGGACCCCCGCCAGAGGGCTCCACTCTGCTACAGTCACACACGTGTGTGTTCACAGATATTCCACGTAGACGCAGCCACACATCACACTAATGCATACACACATGCCCGCACACACACAGGCGTGCAGCTGCTACAAGATGCAGACTCCCAGACACACCCTTGCTCTACACAGATATTCGTGGTCACACAATCACAAAGACGCTGTGAGACCCGCACAAAATAAAATACCCACCTGAACACACAAGCACACTTGTACACTCACCATCACACACACAAACTTCACACCCTTCCAGATCCAAAGGCATCCACACGGACACAGTCACACACAGATTCACCCAAGATACACTCCTGCACGCTCACACATAGTCTCACTTGCACACACAGTATACAGAGATACAATCACATGGAGTCACACACAATCCAACAAGATCCCCTTGGTCCTATATAGTCCTACGTGGCCACACCACAGCCCCAACACACACACACATACACACAACCTCAGGGTCACACCCACAATTAGTTTCCCAGACACACACTAAGTTAGCCACATTTACACAAAATATTCCTTTGCGCACACACACTCATGCACACATTTCAGCATACAACCGCATATATGACCACAATCAATCACACACAAGCCCACAAGGTCCCCCACGGTCCTCAGAGCCACACAAAGCCGCGCCCAGCCACAATCACAGGCGCACACAAATCCACACAGACAGATGGGCAGACTCGCCTCCTCTTCCTCTACCCCCTCTGCCGGGGAAGGAGACCCCGTCCTCTACCCTCTCCCCCTCCCCACAGCCTTTGGGGCCCCCACCCCGCACCCCGGCCCTGGTTCGGAGACCCGGCTCCCTCCCGCTGTCCCAGGCCCAGCCCCCCAGGAACTCCCCGCCCGCAGCCTCCCCCGCGGGCTGGCAGCGCGCCCCCCAATCGCTTCTGCAGCTGCCTCCTCCCCTCTCCCCGGGGGATGCGCGCCCGCTGGGCAGCGGCCAGGGACACCGGAGCCCTCGCGCCCGCGCGCTGCCCCGCGGCCCGGCCTCCCGGTCCCCTCTGCCCCAGTTCCCGGGCTCCGAGGCCACGCGGGGCGGGGACAGAGCGCGGGCCAGGGTGGGGCCGGGCTCCCTCGGAGGCCCCGCTGGAATCCACCCCCCGCCGCTCCCCCTGCACAGCTGTTTATAAATTCCAGGCCGGCCTGGGCCCCCGCCCAGCGCCCCTCCCGCCCCTTCTCGGCCCATCTGTGGCCACGCGCGGAGCCAGGAGCTCGCACCGGCCCAGGGCCTCCCTGCCCCGGCGGCCTCCTCCCCGGCCCCCGTCTCTCTGTATTGCTGCCTAGTCCCCCATCCCTCTGCGTCTCTGACTGTGTCCTTCCCGATCGCTCCTGCTCCATCCTTCCACCCGCCCGGACGTGCAACTGCAGCCTGCTCACACGTGCTCACCCCGGCCTCCCCCACCCTCAACGTGCGCCGACATGGAGGGACCACGGCCTTCCGCCAGCTCCCTTCTGCTGCCCGGCCAGCTCGGGGCCAGCTGACACGGCCAAAGTCCTGGAGGAGAGACCCCGGCCCCCCCCCCTCAGACCCGGAGCCCGGGCCTCCAGCCCCTCCTCCCTCAGACCCGGGAGTCCATCCCCGGCCCCTCCTCCCTCAGACCCGGAGCCCGGGCCTCCAGTCCCTCCTCCCTCAGACCCAGGAGTCCATCCCCCGGCCCCTCCTCCCTCAGACCCAGGGGTCCATCCCCCAGCCCCTCCTCCCTCAGACCCAGGGGTCCAGGCGTCCAGCCCCTCCTCCCTCAGACCCAGGAGTCCATCCCCCGGCCCCTCCTCCCTCAGACCCAGGGGTCCATCCCCCGGCCCCTCCTCCCTCAGACCCAGGGGTCCATCCCCCGGCCCCTCCTCCCTCAGACCCAGGGGTCCAGGCGTCCAGCCCCTCCTCCCTCAGACCCAGGGGTCCATCCCCCGGCCCCTCCTCCCTCAGACCCCGGGGTCAGGCCTCCAGCCCCTCCTCCCTCAGACCCAGGGGTCCATCCCCCAGCCCCTCCTCCCTCAGACCCAGGGGTCCAGGCCTCCAGCCCCTCCTCCCTCAGACCCAGGGGTCCAGGCGTCCAGCCCCTCCTCCCTCAGACCCAGGGGTCCAGGCCTCCAGCCCCTCCTCCCTCAGACCCGGAGCGCGGCCTCACTCACCGCGGCTGACTCTCTGTTTGGCGCCCGACAGGATGCCCGGGGTGTCAATGATACTGATGCTTTCCAGGACTTGATTGGGGAGCTGGGCGCACATGAACCTGGGGCGGAGGGAAGGTCAGGGGTCAGTGCGGGGAGGGGCAGGAGGAAAGGACACACAAGAAGGGAAACCAGAACTGCACAGAGGTGAATCAGGTTCAGAGAAGGGAAGAATCTTGCAAGAGAAAAGGAAGATCGGTTCAGAGAACAACTATTAAAAAAATCAGAGCTAACATTCACTGAGCACTTACTTTGTGCCCAGTCCTTTTCTAAGCATTTTATATGTGTTCACTTAGTCGTCACATGGGGACGTCCACCCCATGGGCACTATGGAGTGGGGAGTGGGGACTGGTTATCCCCATTTTCCAGATGAGGATAAGAGAGGCCCAGAGAGGTTAAGTCATTTGTCCAAGGCCACCCAGCTAGACAAGAGTTGAACCCAGGCAGGCTGGCTCCACTGGCTTGCCTGCTCCCCCAGAGAAGGCAAGAGAGCAGAGGCAGGAAGGGGAAGGATCAGGTAGAGAGAAGAGAATTGGGGCTAAAAAGGAGAGAAACACAGGCAGGGGTGGGACAGAGACGGAGGCCAGGGATAGGAAGATGCGCCCCTGGCTCCCGGCTGCACACCTGTTGAGAAATGTGTTCCCGAACGGGTTGAGTTTGCGGAAGGGCTTGTCCGGGTCCACGACCAGGGCGTTGCCGGGCACGGTGCCCTCGGTGTCGCCGTGCATGACGGCCACGAAGCAGTCGGTGGTGGGCTCGGGCCCCACGCGGGAGCCGGGCACCTCCTGCTCCAGCAGGTACTGGATGAAGCTGGTCTTGCCCGTGCTGTACTGGCCGGCCACCAGCACCATGGGCTTGCCATCAAAGTCGGCATCCTCCAGGGCCGGCGAGTGGAAGGCCCCGAAGCGGTAGTGCTCCTCGAGAGGCAGCAGCTTGGTGCGGTACAGCTCCTTGAGGGCCGAGGTCACCGTGCGGATGGCCTCCGGCTGCTGGCCCCGCGCCCCGCCCCGCTTCAGCCAGCTGAACATGGTGGCTGCACGCTGCCTGCTGGGCTCGCCGAGGGAGATGCGTAGGGGGAGAGCTGCCTGCAAGAGGAGAGCGTGTTGATGGAGGACTGCCTGGTGGAGGAGGAGGCGAAGGAAGGGAGCCGGGAGGCTGCATGGGTGGAGGATGGTGGAATGGGTAGAGGGGGAGGAGCAGAGAGCACTGATGGGAATGGCAGAAGTTGATTGTTCGTGGAGGAAGAGGTTATTATTCCAGCTGGAGGAAGAGAAAGAGATTAACGGTGGAATGACTGAAGAACGGGGATTGATGTGGAAGACCAAGGGAAGGATGCAGAAGCCGCCTAGAAGAATACATTCCTTCATTCTTTCATTCTTTTCTTCCTCCCGTCCCCTCTTCTGTCATTTCACACATTGTCATGAAATCACTCCATGTGTCAGAAGCTGTGGACCCAGAAATATGCCAGAGACCAGTCCCGACCCACTCAGAGCCCCCAGTGAGGAGAGGACCTGGGTACCAAGCAGCCAGGGATGCCTGGAAAATGCCAGGCAGTGGACATCTGGGCACCAGACGGGGACACAATAAACCCACCACAGGATCAGCAAAGCTCTGGCTGGGCTTTCTTTTGAGCTGCTCCCTGAAGAGTGGGCACGACAAGAGCATGCGGGCAGAGAGGATGGTACAGCTGGACACGGGGGCATGAGAAGAGGGGTGAGAAATGAGCCTGAGGAGCTGCCCGGGTGCACCCAGGTCTTGAGGGGCCTTGGGCATTCACAAGAATAATAACTCAACACGTATGACCACTGCGTGCCAGACACGGCTCTCCTGACATCTTCATAACAACGTCGTAAGGTGGGGCTATGGTTATCCCCACTTTCCTGACAAGGAAATGGAGGCTCCGCCGGTTACCCAAGACTTGCCCAAGATCACTTAGCTAGAAAGTGCTCAATGCAGGGACTCCAGGCGACCTGAGCTCAGAGCCCGTGCTCCTAGGTCTAAGGAGTTAGGGAGAGAAACAATTACCAACCCAGCAGCGAGGAGCACCCCGGGACCCAGACTGTGTTCTGTACAGACCCTTCCTCTCCTTTCATTCTCTGTACGATCTGTAGTGATGTCCTCTCTTTCATTCCTGAAATGAGTCATTTGTGTCTTTGCTATGTTTTTTTTTCCTTAATCAGTCTAAGCCAATGCTTTTAATTTTACTGATCCTTTCACAGAACCAGCTTTTGGTCCGACTGGAGTCTCTAAATACCATTTTCCACTGAAAGAAACGGGAGCTTCTTGGGGAAATGGCTGATTCCAGGGCTGGGGCAGGGAAAGGACAAGTGAGCCTGGATCAGATAGGGGGCAAGTGCTCAAAGATGGATGGGGCATGTCATGGGCACACAGGACCCAGCTTGAAGGGGCTCCCACTGGCCCAAGATGGGACAATTGGAGCATCAAAAGTAACTGCAAATCAAATATGTTAAAACCCATAAAATCATAAAGATACTTTTAAACAAAAGGAAAATGAGGCAGGGAAGGAAGGCCAGTGAGCTGGGACTGGGATGTTGGTCCTGGGCGGTGTCCTTGGCAGGGAGGGGTCTCGGGGACATCTCGGGGAGGACGCTTGGGGGTGGCTGGACAGGGGTAGCTGGACGCACGGTGGGGCTGATGAGGCAAGAGGGGCAGAGATGGGTGAGGGTGGAGGTGGGAGACCCCTCAAGGAGGAGAACTCCCCTGGCTGAGAGGATGGGGGAGTGCGGGCGACTGGAAGGGCCTGGGAGGGAGGAGGAGAGTGGGGGACACCGTTACAGACTGGAAGGGGCTCTCTGGGGGAGTGGGGGAGACAGGGAGGTTTCCAGGGGGACTGGGGACACGGGGAGACCAACACACACTGGGGGGGTGGGGACTGAGGGTCTTCGGCGAGCAGGGGAATGATCTGCAGCCAGGGTAGGCCCGGGGCGCGGGCTGGAAGGCGACAGCTGCGGTCGGGGGCCACTCACCGAGAGGGCGCGCAGGCGGCTGGAGCGGGCGGGCGGGCGGCCGGTGGGGGT
The DNA here is from genome assembly GCA_031878705.1 of Tapirus indicus. Classification (NCBI taxonomy): domain Eukaryota; kingdom Metazoa; phylum Chordata; class Mammalia; order Perissodactyla; family Tapiridae; genus Tapirus; species Tapirus indicus. The sequence continues at coordinate 21,741,438 of CM062926.1, read as the reverse complement.
CCCGCGGGGATCCGAGGCGCCCGGAGCGGCCTGTGCTGGCGGTCCGTCCGTCCGGAGCCGTCTGAGCCGGGTGGGGCCCGGAGCGGGGAGGAGGGAAGGGGGGGCGGGACGAGGCGCCCCACCCCCCCAAACCGGGCCCCGGGCCTCTGGCGCCCCCTGGTGGGGAGTGTCAGGGCGCCTTCGCGAGACGGTGAGAGCGCGGGCCTCCAGTCCTGGGTTCAAATTCCGCCTCCCCCTCGGGCCACTCCCCGATCTGTCTCCCTTCCTAACACGGGAATGATCACAATAATAACAATAACAGCGGCAGCAGCATTAATAATAATAATTAAACTTAAGTGAGTTTGTGAAACTCTTCTGCTCACAACCCACCCTGGCTCCTCTCTCGCTCAAAGTCAAGGTCAAAGCCCTCACCGGGGCCCACGAGGCCCTGCACCATCTGTGAGTTCCCTCTGCCCTCCCTCCCTCTCCCTGTCGCTTGTCCCGCTCCAGCCACACTGGCCTCCTTGCTCTTCCTCAAACACACGAACAATCCTCCAACCTCAGGACCTTTGCACTTGCTGTTTCACCCACCTGGAACGGTCTTCCCACAGGGATCGGAATGGCTCGCTCCCTCCCCTCCTTCAGGGGACTGCTCACAGGTCACCTCCTCAGAGAGGCCCTCCTTGATCTCTCTGTTAAATGCAGCACCCACCATCTATCTGTCATTGCTGATTTATTTTTGTGCACTGTTCCTATCACCACTACATAGTGCACATTTCTCTGCTTCAGTGACTCGAGTCCCATGAGGGCAGGGATTTCCGACTGCTGGTTTCCTGCTGTGTCCCGCACCACCCCCCCACCGCCCCCAGCACAGTGCCTGGCTGAATTGATCCCTAAGGCTTCCCGAGCGCTTCCTGGGTGCGGGCGCCCCTCGAAGCCCGTTACCTGTATTAGCTCACTGAATTCTCAGAACAGCCCTAAGAGGCAGGTATTGTTGTCCCATTTTACGGATGAGACAACTGAGTCCTGGAGAAGGGAATTCAGAAAACCCAGAGAGGTTGTTCAGAATTTAGCCCCGCACCCAGCACACAGCAGGTGCCTAAGGAACGGCGGCTTTATCCTCCAGGTCCGGGAGCTGGGGTTTTCTCCCAGCGCGCGACTCACAGCATCAAGGCCTCGAGTCGAGTCCCAGCCCTGCTACTTGCTTGCGAGAGAGCCCCAGAGTAGCGCCGCCTCTCCGAGCCTCAGTTTCCCCATCCGTCTTGCTTCGCAGGGCCACTTCCCTTGTGCCTTTGCTCCAAAGGCCTCTCCCGGCTCCTTGAGCCGCCCCCGCCTCCCACCCCCTCCGCAGTCCCCACCTCGCTTTCCTTCTTTGCTCTTAGCACCGCCGGCGGGGATAGATGTTACCGACCCCAGCGTGCGCTCGGGGAACGGTGACTGGGTTGAATGCAATAACGTAAGCAACCGGGGTGACGAAATGTTCCAAAATTGATTGTGGTGATGGTGGCACACCTCTCAAATATACCAAAACCATTGAATTGTGCCCTTTAAATGGTGCATGGCATGGCTTGTGAGATATCTCAATAAAGCTGATATATAGAAAGCGGCATATACAACATATACTATGCATAGTTATAATATATAATCACATATAATGTATATAAAGTGGTATATATAGTATAAAATATACATAATTATATATTTATACAATTATATATTTTACAATATATTGTGGTATATATAATATACGTAATTATTATATAAAATCATATATTGTATGTAACGGTATATGCATGTGTAATGTAATCTATATAACACATAAATAAAAAGCCCGGAGCTTAGTGATAACTAACGCTCTTACTGCTAGGAGCCAGGTTCTATTCTAAAAGCTTGACACGGACCATCTCCCTCCCCCACCAGGGGGCGATGTCCCGCTGGTATTGTTTCAACCCCCTTGCTCAGATGGGGAAGTTAGGACCAGGGACGTGGAGTCCCTGTGGCTCAGGCGTGGGAGAACAGGTGGTCAAGCTCAGCTTTCACTTCCACCCAGGGCCTCTCAGGTTGCCTCGAGGGTGGGTGAACTTGGACGGGAAAAACAATGCCATCTGGATTTTTTACTGAAATTTCGGGTTTTCCTCACCCATGAATGGGAGCAACAAAGCACAGTGGCATGGGCAGAACCTGTGTCACTGTCCCCGAGAGGAATCGCCCGTGTTTTCATCATATTGGAATTGCTCCAGAAACTTCCAGTGATTGTTGACTCATTACTGACTAGCCCCCCTCCCCCCGCCCCCTGCTGGCTCTTTTTTTTTTTTTTTTTTTTGGTGAGGGAGCTGGGCCACGAGGTAACATTGGTGCCCATCTTCCTCTATGTTTTTTTTATATATATGGGACGCCGCCACAGCACGGCTTGACGAGCGGTGCACAGGTCCGCGCCCGGGATCCGAACCTGCGAACCCCGGGCTGACAAAGCGGAGCCCGTGAACTTAACCACTACGCCACCCGGCCGGCCCCTCCCCGCTGGCTCCTTCTAACCAGTGCGTTGATGCAGCTCCTGTTACAGCGTCACACATTTGTGGGTTTTTAATACACTGATGACTATATTTCAGTATAACTGGTTCCCTTGTAATCCTCTGGGGTTTATTTTATGCATTTAGAGCCATCACTCTAGGAAGGGGTCTGTGGAGTGAAGAAGCCCCTCGCCGACACTACCCGGCCTCATTAAACATGCCGTGAGCCCTTAATGACGGGGCTGCTCTGATCTGGCTGTCCCCCGCTCTCTGAATCCGGATCTCTGAGATCTGTGCCCCACGTCGTCCAACATCCCCGATGGCCTCTCGGCCTCCAGAGCCCCTCCCCAAGACACAAACTCAGATTTTCTTTTTTCTAGCTCCCTCCTTCCCCGTCTGTCAAAACTGGATGGAGAAATTCTGGCACATTCTACAACATGGATGAACCTTGGAGACATTACGCCAAGCGAAATAAGCCAGTCACAAAAGGACAAACCCTTCATGATTCCACTCATGTGAGGTGTTTACAGTAGTCAAATTCATCGAGATAGAAAGTAGAGGGCCAGCTCCGGTGGCCTAGTGGTTCGGTTCAGTGCGCTCCACTTTGGCGGCCAGGGTTCGGCTCCCGGGCGTGGACCTAGACCATCCGTCTGTCAGTGGCCGTGCTGTGGTGGCGGCTCACATATAAAAAGAGGAAGATTGGCAGCAGCTGTTAGCTTAGGGCGAATTTTCCTCAGCAAAAAAAAAAGAATGGTGGCTGGGCTGGGCCAGGGGATGGGGAGTTAGTGTTTAACCGGGACAGAGTTTCCGTTCTGCAGGATGAAACAAGTTCTGAGGATGGACGGTGGTGGTGGCTGTGCAATCTGAAAGTGTTCATGGCACTGAACTGCATCCTTAAAAAGGGTTAAAATGGTGAATTTTATGTTATGTATATTTTACCCCAATTAAAAAAGAAAAAAAGAGGTGGAGAAGGCGGCCAGCGAGCCTGGTAGTTACATCATGAACTGGGGATGCTGTCAGTCTTGGGTGTCAATCCTGCTCTGTGCCCAGGTGACTTGGGGTGTGAGGTAACCCTTCAGGGCCTCCCTCATCTTCCAGATGGTTCCGCTGCAGAAAAAGGGGACCCCACAGTCGCCCACTGAGCTGTTTCCCGGATTGAGGAGCCGGTGTCTAAGAAGTCTGGTCCGGAGTGCTGACTTTTTTGGAGCCCAGCTCAGTTTTGGTCTCCTCCCCAGGGGCCAGGGAAGGACGGGGTGGGAGGATCTCTGGCTCGGGAACAGCCGGCTCGGAAAGGCCTTGCTGTCGACCCCGGGCTCCCTGGAAGCTGGGTGTGCAGAGGCCAAGATTGTGGGCTTGCAGCCCACCCTACCCCTCACTGCATCCCCCGGGGGCCTTGGATCCCTCACCTGCAAGATGGGGCTTTCAATTCCCACACGGGGGCTTCTGTGAGGACCACATAAGACACCCCCGGTGAAGGGCGTGGAGCAGTGCCCACGGGAAGCGTTCCATAAATGTTAGCCATCATGTTCCTCTGCTCCGGCTGCAGGCAGCCAGCCTTCCAGAACCGAAGCCCCGGGCCGTGCAAATGATGGGCAAACTTTTGCGCGGCCACATGGGGTCAAGGACGTTGACGGGGCTTTATTTCCCCCGCGGCGGAAGTAGGTCTGGAGCTAGGAAGGGGGTGGTCCCTCTCTCGGAGATCCCCTATTATCAGCTCCCCCCACTCCCTCCAAACACCTTCAGGGGCCTGCAGAGGAACAGGGCGCGTCACCCCTGGTCCAGCCGCCGTCACCGCCCACATGGACTCTGGCGGCCGCCTCCTCGCCCTGTCTGTTTCCCACGCGGCCGCCAGAGGGCGCCTGGGGAGCCTAAGTCAGCTCCCTGCCCTCCGCTCAGAACCCTCAGACTAAGAGCTAAGTCAGCACCGCGGAGCAGAAGGTCCTACAGGATGGGCCCCCTTTGTTCCCTCTCTGACCTCATCTCCCGCCCCCTCTCCCCGACTGGGCTCCAGTCGTACTGGCCTCCTTGTTGTTCCTCAACACTGTAGGCATGCTCCTGCCTCAGGGCCTTTGCACTGGCTGTTCTCTACCTTGAGTGCTCTTCCCGCGGATCTCCCTGTGGCCCCCTTTCTCATTTCATGCACCTCTCTGCTCAAATGTCACCTCCTCAGAGAAGTCTTCCCTTCCCACCTGCTCCTGAGGGCCTTCATGTGCAGTTGGGCAGGTTGTTCACTGCACAAAGCACTCACTGAATGGGTGATGGGGGCTGGAATCCAGATCCAGGAGAAGGGGGTGCTGTTTTCTAGTCCACATAAAGATGTCTAGGGACGAGCAGCTGCCTTGTCCACTCCTTCACCCTGCATTACGAATTGAGCTGTGTCCTCCCAAAAGATATGCCGATGTCCTAACCCCCAGTACCCGTGAATGGGATAATATTTGGAAATAAGATCTCTGCAGATGTAAGCAAGTTAGGACAAGATCATGCTGGAGCAGGGTGGGTTGTAATCCAATATGGCTCATGTCTTTATAAGAAGACACACCAATGGCAGAGGGAACATGGCCATGAGAAGACGGAGGCAGAGAAGGGAGTGATGCAGCCACAAGCCAAGGAACACCTGGGGCCACCAGACTGGAAGAGGCCAGGAAGGACCTTCCCCCAGAGTCTCTAGAGGGAGCGTGGCCCTGACCACACTTTGAGTTGAGACTTCCCACCTCCAGACCTGTCCAAGAATAAATTTCTGTTCTTTTAAGCCCCTCGATTTGTGACGCTTTGTTACGGCAGCCACAGGAAACTAACACACCCTGCTTGATTTTCCTTCATATCTTCCATCTGACCTGTACACAGGGACAGTCAAGCCTCCTTATTTGCGGATGCCGTATTCGTGAATTCACCTACTTGTTAAAATGTATTCGTAACTCCGAAGCTCGCAGCACTTTCATGGATGTGGGCAGAGTGGCAAAAAATTGAGTCACCCAACACGCAAGTTACGTTTCCAACTGAGGTCGAACTAGGCGACGCTCGGCCCTCTCTGTTTCAGCTCTCATATCGTAGGCAACGGTCCTTTTCGAGATCTATTTATGGCCACGTTTTCCACGTTTTTGTTGGTTATCTCACCGTTTAAAACGGCCCCCAGGCATAGTGCTTAATGGTGTGTTGTGTTCCTAAGCTCAATAAGACTGCCATGTGCCTTACGGAGAAAATACGTGCCTCAGATAAGCTTCATTCAGGCACGAGTTATAGCGCTGTTGGCTGTGATTCATATAGTGAATCAACACTATATGTTAAATAAGGTGTCTTTAAACAGAAACACACATAAAACAAGGTGACGTACTGATGGGTTGACAGAAATGTGACCAGAGGCTCATAGGAAGGTAACCTTGAATTTTCCCAGGAACAGCGCTTGTATTCGCTAACTCCGTGTTCGCGGAGGCCGTAGAACTCTACCAGGAATGACAAGAATCACCGGTGTTTGGTGGAGCTGTTCACTACCTGCCTCCCTCACTAACAAGTCCGCCCCCACCCTCCGGCCCCCGTCCCCAGGGCAGGGACTTCCCCCTGTGCCTAGAACAGGGCTGGCACCCAGTAGGTGCTCAACAAATACATGTGGAATAAGCCCTCACAATCCCCCTCCCCATCCCAGACTCCAAACGAGTCCCCAAAGACCCAAAAGCAATGGGGGCGAGGGGGCATCAGTACAGTTTTAAAAAAAGGATCGGTTTTTAATTTACAAGAGTTCTAAATGTACAGAATTCTCCTTTAAAAAAATCGTTATACACAATAAATACAGTACAAAAAAATTTATCTTACAGTACTAGTTTTGTCTCCGAGATTTCAAAATCTGGCGCGGGTGGCTGGCGGCAGGAAGAACAGAGGGAAGACTGGTTGGGGAGGGGTGAAGTGGGGAGGAAGACCCCGGTTTCCTGCTGGGAGGTGCTCGCATTTCCGTCGAGGGACAGGGGGGTTCGGGATCTCTCTCGCGTGCGCTCCCTCGAGCGCACACAGGGACACAGGACACGGAGCTGGACGCGCACACGGACGTGACAGGTGCCCGCAGGCGGGCTCCGGGACGCGGGTCCTGGGCTGCCGGCTCCCGCCGCCCCTCCCTGCGTTTCCGCCTGCAGCCTGTAGGGGGCGCTGGCGAGGCCGAGCGCGGCTGCCCGGGACCCCCAGCTCCGAGCGCCCCCGAGGCCCGGATCCGCGAAGCCTCCCAGACAAGCCCGGGACCCCGACGCGCGGGAGCGCACGCGTCCCGGGGCGCAGGGGCGGGGTGCGGCAGGAAGGGGGAAGAAACGGGAAACGACACACCAGGATGCCCCCCTCCTTGGGCAGGGGGCGTTTTACACTACACCCCCTCCCCGAAATCCACGACCCCACCCGACGGCCGGGCCGGAGCAGGAGGTGGGCCAGGGGGCCCTTGTGACTCAAATAACTTAGGCAAGAGAAACGGGGGGATCCCCGGCGCGTGCCCCCCAGGCGGCGAGGGGACGGGCAGGGAGGACCAGCCCGGTGTTATCTGTTCAACGTCCTGGCGCCCAGGCCGCCGTTGTGGCTGGAGGGCGGGTAGGTCTCCGGCCTGTGCAGGGGCGACGGGGAGGCGGGCGCGGTGGGCGCGGGGGCGCCGTGGGGGTAGGGGGGCGCGGGCGTCCGGCCGGGGGCCTGCTGCAGGTTGAGGATGCTGTCGATGGCGCTCTGCAGGTGCTCCGTGAGCGTGTCGTCCTGCGGGCTGTCGCTGGAGAAGCTGGCCTGGTCCACGTCGGGCGACTCGGACTTGCGCCGCTTGGCGGCGGGCAGCGCGGGCGCCTCCCAGCCGGGCTCCCGGCTGCCGCCGCCCTGCGCGGCCGCGGGCTCGGGGGGCGCGCCCTTCATCATGCGCTGGTACAGCTCGTCCTCCACCGCCGCCAGCTCGCGGATGAGCCCGCTGGTGGCCTCGTCCACCTTGGCGGGCAGCGGCGCGGGACTGCCGCTCCGGGCCCGGCCGGGGCCCGGCCCGTCCGCGCCGCCGCCCAGGGCCTCCACGTTCTCCCGGTAGGTCTTCCGCAGGGGCAGGCGCGGGCAGTGGGGGGCCGGCGCCGGCGGCTTGCGGTCCGCGGGGGCCGGCGGCGGGTGGTCCACCGTGCCGTTCATCTGGCCGGGGGCGGGCGGCGGCGGCGGCCGGGGCGGGGGCTCGGCCGCCTTGAGGGCGGCGGGCGGCGGGGGCTGGTGCACGGGGTCCAGCGCCGTGTTGTGGACGACCTTGCTGAGCCCGGCCTCCTGCTTGATCTTCAGCTTGAGGCCGATGCGGCTGCGGGCCTCGTAGGTCTTGATGGGCGGCCGGTTGCGGGAGGGCATCGGGCCGTCCTCGTCGGCGTCCAGGGAGGAGGCGGCGGAGGACGAGGACGACGCGGAGGACAGCGAGGAGGAGGCCCGGGCCCAGGTCACGGAAGGGGAGCCGCCCGCGCCCCCGTGCCGGATCACCAGCTTGGTGGGCAGGTGCAGGGGGGGCTGGGCCGGGGCCCCGGACGCTGAGGACGGCGGGGGGCCGTGGCCGGGGAGCCGGTGTCCCTCGGAAGCGGCGGCGACCGGGAGGCCGAGGGAGCGCGAGGAAGACACGTACTCGTCTGCAGAGAAGGGGAAGCGTGAGCGCGCGCAGGGCCGAGGGGCCGGCGTGCACTGGCCGCTGCCCTCCGCCGGGCTAAGCCCGGGACCCATCAGATCCTCAGGACACACCGCCAGCTACGACCCTTTTCAGCAATCCCCGAGCCCCTCTCACGTGCAAGCGGGGGGCGGCACCGGAGAGTGGGCGCCCCCTCAATTTTGCAACCCAGGCACCTCGCCCGCTTCCCCCTAGCCCTGGCTCTGCTCTCCTGCTTTTCTGCTTTTCTCTCGCCCTGGGTGGGGGACGGGGCGCAGAATGTTCCCTCCATGGCGGGATCAAGGGGGTGAAGTGGACACGTGGTGATGGAAGAAGATGACCTCAGTTCTCTCTGGTCTCAGAGCCGGGAGGTCGGGGAGACCCAGCCACGGCGCCGCCTAGTGGTGGAGTAAGGTAGGGCCACGCAGCCCTCTCCTGGGCCCCAAGTCCAGTCCAGCCGTGCTGCGCCCCACTCCTCCCCTCCCCTCCCCTCTCACCCGGCTTCTCCTTGGCCAGCTGTTTGTCCAAGGCAAGGGTGGTCTTCTCCTCCTGAATGAACATTCGGTCGATCATGACCATCTCCGCTGAGGGGCTCACCCTCTGAAGGAGAAGAGAAATGGGCAAGTGACAAGCGAGGAGGGGGAGGGGACCCGAGCAGCCGGGATGAATGGGAGCAGACTGCCAACTGTCCTTGTGATCTGACTCCAGCCTCTCTCCCTCCCTCCCGAGGAGCAGGAGGCTCCACCCTGCCCAGAGGGGGCGGAGGGAAACGCAGGGTCCCCGGGGAGGAAGGTGACGGCCACCCTACCCGGGACTCCTCCAGGAGCAGGAGGCGGTATTTATTCAGCATGGCCTGGGTGCGTTTCAGCAGCTGCGTGGAGACCGTCTCAAACTCCTCGTCCACTGCGGAGGAAGAGAAGGGGTCCAGAGGCACAGCCGCTGGGGGCGGGGGGACCCGCAGCCGAGCGCGCGCACGCAGGGTGGCGCCACCTCCGCACACCGGGGACAGCGGGGCAAGCCCGGGAGGCCTCACCTTTGTGGTAGTCGTTGGGGGAGGGGAGGGTGCCCTGGTAGACGTGGTAGGGCAGGAGGCGATGCAGGGCGTCCTCGAAGGAGGGGAAGGCTGTCTTGTAGTCAGGGTGCAGGACGGAGCCCTGATGTTTGTGCAAATGCTCCAAGAAACTGGGGGTGGTGGGGAGAGACCGCACACACACAGGGCCGGTGGTGAGGCCGGGAGAAACCAGACCCCCCACCGGCGCGCAGACAACCGCGGGGAAGCGCGCGCGTTAACGTGTGCTGACCGTGCTCGCTCTGGCTCACTGAATCTCTGGCGGCAACCAAAGGACGTGGGGGCTGTCATTATCCCCATTTTACAGATGAGGAAACTGAGGCTGGGAGAGGTGAGCTCCCTAGACCTAAAGCACATAGAGTGAGGAAGAGGCCGAGCTGGCAGGCAGATGCCAGAGCTTGCAACTCGTCCTCCATGCTATACTGTCTCCTGCCACCTGGGGTCAGCATGTCCCCACTCTGCCTTTGGCCCAACAGCAACCTTGGGGAGAGGGGTGGGAGGTTGGTGGGTTGGTTGATAAGACCCTGTTCTCTCTCACCCGGCTGTCTTCTACTATAGCACATATGACAGCGGCTTATGTCTCTTTACTGTGTGGTCGTCTCTCCCACCAGACATGCTTGTCTCCACCCTGTGCTGAAGACCAGTGGCCCCCACGCATCACGGGGACAGGTCTGTCTTGTGTTTCCAGAGCCCAGCACGGGACTGGGCACTGAGTCAGTACTTGATCAACACTCGGTGGAAGGATGGCAGAAGAGAAGGAGAGAACACAGGCAAGCACCCAACATTTACCCATCCATCCACGCAAACACCCATCCAGCCAGCCAACATCCATCCAGACAGCCATTCATCCGCACATTCATCCAGCCGGCCAGCCATCCACCCCTCCACCCACCCCTCCCACGACACCAAGCCCCAACAGTCCCAGCCCTGAGATGCTAGGGGGCAGCGTGACCAAGCCACACCAAATCCCTCCCTCTTGAAGCCAGCAGCCCCGTGGTGCACGTGAATGCTCTTCAGTCCCACCGAATCCTCACTCTGTCACCCCATTATCACTACTATGACCACCCCATTTTCCAGGCAGGAACGGTATTGCCCTAAACCTCAGGGCTAACAACAGGTGGAGCGGGGATCTGTACTCGGGCCTGCCCGACCCCACTTCTGAAGGGTGGTCCCCCTCTCGGGAAGGCACGGGGGCGGGGGAAGCACAGGGCCGGGCGCTGCCACTCACCAGGCTTCCTTGCTGGGCTGGAGCATGGGTGGCTTCTTCAGGCTGCTCAACTTGCTGTCATACTGGAGGGGAGAAAGAGGCGAGTGAGAGGTGTCGCAGCGGAGCCTCCCCTCTGAGCGCTGACCCCCTCTGCCCCAGCCTGGGACAAAACAGGAGGGGGCCGACGTCTCCCTGGACGGTGTCCCGGCCCCAGCTGCGGGATGCCCTGCCCGACACACTCAACCTGCGGGGAAGACCGGGGCGGAGCCCAGGCGGGGGACACGGCAAGGAGAGGGCGACAGGCAGGTGAGAGCCCTGGACGCCCCCCTCGTCCTCCAGCGTGGGTCTCGCCTGACTTCGGTCTGGACAGCGGACCCACCTCTGGTGTCTCCTGCCCTGCGCATCGGATGGCCCGTCTCCGCGGTCACCACCCGGCGTCTGATCTGCCCGGTCTCTGTCCTCCCACCCCTGACGCCTCTCCTTTTGCCTCTGATCTCTTCAAGTTGACTCCTCTCTCGTGCCCAGTCTTCCCTCTCAGCCTCTGGCGAATCTTGTCTCTGAGTCTCTCCCGACCTCTGGGGTCCTGGTCCCCCCTCCCGCCCCTCTCATCTCTCTCCTGCATTCCCGGACAGGCAGCTCTGCCTCAGTTTCCCCATACACACCGCCCCTCCCTGTAAGACTGTCCCAGTTCTCCCCGGACCCGCCCCATCTCCGCCGTCTCTGTGGACTCTCGGTGTCCCACGCCGCCCCTGCCCCTCTGTCTGGGGTCTCCCCCGTGTCCTTTCTCCTGCATCGCTCGTCCAGCCCACTTGCCCGCCTGTCCTGAGCTGACATCTGACGGTCTCAACCCCTCACCTGCTCCCACCCCCAGTGACCATCTCTCAGGCCATCTCTCCTCTCGTCGCCCTGTCGTCTTGGTGTCTGTGGGTCTCTGTCCAACTCTCTTGGTCTTCCGCGTGCCCCTCTCTGACCGCCTGTCTGTCAGCCTCACCTGCCCCTCCTGCCCCTGGGGGCTCCCGTGCCCGCCGCCCCTTCCCCGGTTCCCTGGCGGCGTCACCCCGGCCCAGCCCTCCACTCGGGGCCTCTTACCTGCAGCCCAGAGGCCTTCCCTGGCCCGGATGCAGTGGCCTTGGTCACACTTGGGGTCCGGACATTGCTGGCAAAAGCTTTGCTCTCGGCGGGAAGCAGAGGAGGGAGGCCTGGGGGCAGGGCGGGCAGGGCAGACAGGGCTCAGGGGTCGCTGGCACGGAGGCCCCCTCCACAAACATGACCCCCAAGCTTGTACCCTGCTCTCCTCCAGTTCCTTGGCCTTGGCGGCCACGCCAGCCCTAGAGTGAGCGCCCTCGGGTCTGGGGAGACAGCCCCTCCTCCACCTGCCCTGCCCCGTGAGGTCTGGGCCACCCTTGGGTCCAGCGCCCACAACTCTGCCCCAGCCCACCCTCCCTCCCTGTCGCTCAGCCCCCCACCCACACACCGTCTGGCCCCCATCTCTCCTGCATGGGCTACCTCTCCCCTACCTGCGGTGGCCATGGGTGCTGGGGCAGGGGCATGGCTGGGGGCGGTGGGGGTCCCCGATGGGGCCTGCCCGCTGACCAGCACAGAGGCAGTGGGGCTGGCGAGGGGCCCCAGGCTGGCGGAGGTCTGCGGGGCAGCGGGGGCCCCCCCGGCCTTGTTCTGGAGGATGATTCCGGACGGCACCTGAGGAGAGGACAGGTGGTTGAGGGGTGGGGGCACACACTAGGAGTGGGGCGGCCAGGCACCAGGGCTGGGGGGAGAAGGCGCTGGGGCCGGTCCCTGCCTCTGATTACCTGGTGAAATCTCTCGAGAAGAGCCTTCGGCTGGGGCAGCGCCGGGAAGGGGGTGGTCACCATCTGGAAGGTCCGAGGAGGCGGTGGGGGGGGCGCTGCGGGCTCGGGGACCAGGTGGAGGGTCGGAGGGGGTGTGGGGGACTTGTGGGGCCCCTGGCTGGGCGGGAACTGGAGCTGGAAGTCAGGTGGTGTGGGGGCTGGCAGTCTGGTGGATGTCTCGGAGGAGGCCACGACAGAGGAGGTGGAGGCCGGAGGGAGGTGGGGGGCTGGGGGCAGCGGCCCCTCTAGGGGCTGGGACGGGGGACGCAGAGGGGGCTGGGGTGGGCCTGGGGCCATGGGGGCTGGGGTGCTGGCAGGTGGGGGGATGCCCAGCTGGTTCTGGATGACAAAGATGCCAGGCAGAGTAGGGGGGGCCTGGGGCAGGGGGCAGGGGTGCAGGGCAGGCTCTGAGGGTGGGCGAGACAAGCTCTGGGGCTGGGAGGGAGGGCGGGAGTGGGGTCGGGAGGGCGGGCGGGAAGGGGGCCGGGCAGGGTGTGGGGAGGGCAGGTGGGGGCTGTCTCCCAGAGGGGCCTGGTGAGGTAGTGATGGGGACGAGGAGGGGCCTGGGCCCTTCAGCGGAGCTGCTGCCGGGATCTGGGCAGGGGAGGGAGGGAGAGGGGAGGGGGTGGGGGTCAGAACCAACCTTGGCTCCCATTGCCCCAAGACACTGGGGACACCAGCCACTCCCACCAGAAACTCCCCTTCTCGGCCACCCCTTGTCCTGAGAGAAAGGGCCCCACCATGGCCATCCTGTCCACCTCTTGTTTCTCAGCTCCCCACCTCACTCCTGCACCTCTGTCCCCCCCACCTCATCCCTGCACCCCTCCCCCACCTCACCCCTGCCCCCTACCCCACCTTACCCCTCTACCCGTGCCCCACCTCACTCCTCCACCCGTCCCCCACCTCACCCCTGCACCCGTACCCCACCTCACCCCTCCACCTGTCCCCCACCTCACTCCTCCACCCGTCCCCCACCTCACTCCTCCACCTGTCCCCCACCTCACTCCTCCACCCGTGCCCCACGTCACTCCTTCACCTGTCCCCTACCTCATCCCTGCACTTGTCATCTCACCTCTTCACCCATCCCCCATGTCACCCCTGCACCCGTCCCCCACCTCACCCCTCCATATCTCTGCCCTCTGATCTCACCCCCCTCCCCAATCCCCCCAGATGAAGGCGAGCCCTGCAGGGTTTGGGGGGCAGCAGCAGAGGAAGCAGCGGCGGCGGGGGCACCACACTAGCTGCCCAGCGGGGAGGCGGGGGGGCCAGGGAGCGCGAGCACAGCAGCGAGAGGAAGGAGGCGGCTGGGCGGGGGCAGCGTCCCAGCCGCCAGCCCCGGCCTGACTGTCCAGCTCACACAGGACAACAGACACCAGCGTAGACGCCATGACTGCGTACCGGGCTGTGGGGCCGATGGCCATGGAGGACGTGGGGGAGGGGGTGTGGGGACCAGGGGACCCAGGAGCCAAGGATAAGGGTCGAAACTGAGGGGCAGGGCCAGAACCCCTCTAAGTGTGCAGAGCCTCTGCCTCCGTGTGCCTGTGTGGCTGTGGCTACACGCCTACCTGAGTGCCACGCGAGCCTGCAGGTGTAGGTATGGGTGAGTGTGTGTGTGCACGCGTGTGCACGGGCATCAGAATTGCACACATGATGTGGGCACTAGTTCTGTAACACGTACACGGTGACCTCGCCTAGAACACGCCTCAGCCGGAGCGCACTCCCCTCCCCAGAGACCACTCCCCAAGCATCATAACCTCGGGAGCCACTGTTTAACCAGGACCGCCAGCCGCGTGCCCAACACTGGGCTGGCGTCTTTCCACTCACTGTCACAGTGACACTCATTACTTATCGTCACAGTGACAGCACCCACTCATGTGGTCTCTCCACGGCCCCGAGAGCTGGGATAATACTGCACCCGTTTCACAGAGGAGAAACTGAGGCCGGGGAGCCAAAATGCCTGGTCCAGAGTCTCCAGAGAGGCAGAGGTGGGGCTTGTGTGGGTTGTCTCCCCGCCTCACCGCCACCCAGTGACTTCAAAGCTGACAGAAGAGGACGCAGGCTCAGAGGGCTCAGGGGACTTGCCACCCAACCCCGGCAGGCTCCAAAGCCGGGGCCGTTGGCTTCGAGCCCTCAAAGTGGGCCGACTCGTGATTTCAGAGTTCTGACTTGCTTTAAGCCTCCAGGCTTGGCACTGAGTAACTAGCAATTGAAAATAAAAAACGCCCCAACCAATCAATCAAAACACCCCCAAAGGCGTGCCACCTCTAAGGACAGATAAGAAGGCCAGCCCTCGACTCTCAGGGGGCTGGTGAGATTGTCACCTGGACAACCCTCCAGAAGGCAGTTTGGTCTGGTGACTTTGACAGAGCCATGACCTTTGACCTGGCAACCCCGGTCCAGGAATCTGTGCTAAGGAGCATTCAGGCACTGGCTCACAGGGCCGTCCACTGCGGGGGTATTTACAATAGAGAAAACAGGAAAACACCCCGATGGCCAGCAGCAGGTGAGCGGCTAAGTGAGTAAGGACGAGCGAGCGAGTACATCCACACCACCCTAAACACACGCTTCAGGGCTTAGTGAAGGGGCCGAGACACACATGCCAGAACGCAACATGAAACAAGGAGAATAAGACACTACATGATTGCTGGACAATTGGAAAAACTGCATTATGGGCAGTGTCTCAATGCAAAATTTGCTGAACTTGATAACTCCACTGTGGTTAACTAAGAGAATGTTCTTGTTCTCCAAGGCTAAAATATTAGGGAGTAAAGGAGCATGTCTGCAATTTACTCTCAAATGATTCAGGAAAAAAAATGTAGACATATTGAGAGCACTAAGGATAAAGCAAACATAGCAAAATATTTACAGTGGGTAAATTTGGTGATGCAGCCAGCTTTCCAATCAGCCCCCAGTGATCCCCGCCTCCTCAGTCAGTCTCCGCCCACACTGTGCCAGGGTTGGTCTCTGTGACCAACAGAATTCAGTGGAAGTGATCATATGCTAATTCCAAGATGAGGTTATAAAAAAGACTGCAGCCTCCAGCCCGGGCACTTTCCCACTCTCTGTTGGATCATTCACTCTAGGGGAAGCCATCTGTGGAGCATGTTATGAGCCATCCTTTGAAGAGGCCCGTGTAGGGAGGAGCTGAGGCCTCCTGCCAACAGCCATGAGTGAGCCGTCTTGGAAGCAAATTCTCCAGCCCAGTCAAGCCTTCAGGTGACTGCAGCCCCGGCTGACATCTTGACTATACCTCGTGAGAGATTTCAAGCCAAAACCCTTCAGCTAAGCCACTTCCAGATTCCTGACCCTTAGAAACTGTGTGAGATAAATTAATGTTTGTTGTTTTAAACTGCTAAGTTTTGGGGTAATCTGTTACACAGCAATAGAGAACTAATACATCTGGTTAAAGAGGTAAGAACTCCCATGAGTTCTTTGTGCTATTCTTGCAACTTTGCTATGTGTTTGAAATAATTTTAAAATGAAGTTTACAAATACCCCAAAATTAAAAAAAAAATTTTTAAATCTGTTCTCATTAAAAATGCAGAGACAGGGCCGGCCTGGTGGCATAGCAGTTAAGTTCGGCACACTCCACTTTGGCGGCCCGGGTTCAGTTCCCAGGCACAGACCTACACCACTTATGGGCGGCCATGTTGTGGTGGTGGCTCACATACAAAATCAAGGAGGATTGGTACAGATGGTAGCTCAGGGCGAATCTTCCTCACGCAAAAAGAGGAAGACGGGTGATGGATGTTAGCTCAGGGTGAATCTTCTTCAGCAAAAAAAAAAAAAAAAGCAGCAGAGACACACACGCACACTAAGTCAAAAACCAAATGACATACTGCTGGAAATATCTGCAATTCGTAGCACAAAGTTCATCTCTCTCATATATAAAGAGCCTCTAGAAATCACTAAGAATAACAACCAGTGAGAAAAGGGGGGCAAAGGATATGAAAAGGAAACACAAGAGGCTTAAGTATTTCAAGAGATGCTCAACCTTACTTGTAATCAGAGAAATGTAAATCAAAAGAACCCTACGAAACCATTTTCACTCATCACATTAGGAATAAGCCATAAGTCTCATAAAGACACTCTCAACTATGGCCCGGGGGGTTCTAAACTGGCACAATTTGCTAGAACTCCAGGGGAATGCCATGCAGCAGCAGCTATCCAAATTATAAGCCCACATTTGCTCCAATTCAGCAAATAGGCTTCCGGGAAGTGACCAGACAGATAGCCCTGCACGTGTGGGAAATGACAGGTGCACGAGCTGTTTACTACAGCTCCGAGTGGAGGCGCAAAGCCCGGATGTGGTCTGGTGAGCATTGGTACAGCATTTACTGCGGAAGGAATGACAGTCCACCCCTATTCACACAGAGGAACACTTCGTGACTGTAACAAAGGACCGAGGACACTGTCCATGTGCTGCCAGAGTAAGTGCACCATGTGTCACCTTCCGGGTAAAGAGGCAGGGGAGAGAAATGACAATCCACATTCACAGCGGGCTGTATATGCACAGAGAGCTGGAAGGATATACACAAGATAAGTCACTGCGGTTGTCTGGAGGGGCACATGGGCTGGGAATTAGGCATGGGTGGGACACTTTCCCCTGAACTTTTAAAAAAGCTTTTTTTCTTCCTTTGCTGAAGAGTCACCCTGAGCTCACACCTGTCACCAATCTTATACACAAGATAAGTCACTGCGGTTGTCTGGAGGGGCACATGGGCTGGGAATTAGGCATGGGTGGGACACTTTCCCCTGAACTTTTAAAAAAGCTTTTTTTCTTCCTTTGCTGAAGAGTCACCCTGAGCTCACACCTGTCACCAATCTTCCTCTTTTGTTGCTTGAGGAAGATTAGCCCTGAGCCATCATCTGTGCCATCTTCCTCTATTTTGTATGTGGGACGCTGCCACAGCATGGCTGACGAGTGGTGTAGGTCCGCGCCTGGGATCCAAACCCGCGAACCTGGGCCACCAAAGTGGAGCACGTGAACTTATGGGGCCAGCCCCTTAAAAAGCTTTTTGATGATGGAACCCTGTGAACATAGAACCTAATTTAAAAAGTGAAAAATGTTTTAAATGGATGGGAAGGAAAACAAAAAGGCTAAAAGAAAACGTCACACCAAAAATGTTACCAACAGCTTCTGCACTGTGGTGTTACGAGTGACTTATTTCTCCTCTTTGTTCTTTTCTGTATTTTTAAAATTCTCTAAATGAGCATGAAATTATTTTTATAATCACTTTTTAAAAACTACCACATGAGTGGAATGTTTACCAAGAGATTCCAACTGCCCGTGAGCAGACGGCAAGATGTTCAACTTCACGCGGAATTCAAGGGCGGGAGGGGTGGCATTCTTCCCCCTGGCGGGGAGCAAGCCGGCTGCTAATCTGGGGTTGACGAAGCTGCTGGAAGAAGCCTTCACTGGCACAGGCCTCGTGGAGGAGCAACCGGTCTAGCACTTTCCATAAAATGTTTGGAAAGAGCAAATACCCTCTGGTCCAGCGATTCAATTTCTAGAAATTTACCCTACAGATACTTTCACACATATGTACAAACCCAGGTACAAGAATATTTATAGGACTGGTTTTTTTTAACAATTACATTGGAAACTACCCTAGGTATTCATGCATAGGGGACTGAATGAATAAATCACGGTGTGTCCATGTAATGAAATACAATCAAAACATGGCAAATTATGGCCCACAGGCCAAATCCGGCCTGCCCCCTCCCCTTGGCCTACCATTTTCTATGGCCTCAAGCTAAGAATCGTTTTTATATTTTTAAATGGTTGAAAAGAAATCAATAAAAGAATGCTATTTTGTGACTCATGAAATTCAAATTTTAGTGTCCACAAATAAAGTTTGATTGGAACATGCTTGTGCTTATCCATTTCTGTATGGTCTATAGCCACTTCTGTGCTACAGTGACAGAGACCCGCATAGCCTAAAATGGTCACTACTGGCCCTTCATAGAAAATACAGAAAGGGGGCCGGCCCGGTGGGGTAGCGGTTAAGTTCTCGCGCTCCACTTCAGCGGTCCGGGGTTCACAGGTTCGGATCTCGGGCGTAGACAGACGCGCCTCTTGTCAGCCGTGCCGTGGCGGCGTCCCATATAAAGTAGAGGAAGATGGCACGGATGTTAGCCCAGGGCCAGTCTTCCTCAGCAAAAAGAGGAGGATTGACAATGGATGTTAGCTCAGGGCTAGTCTTCCTCACACACAAAAAAGAGAGAGAACAGAAACATAGCATTTAAAGAAAGAAAGAAAATACAGAAAGTATTGGCCCTTTATAGAAAGCGTGCCTGGCTTCCTTCGCTGTGTAGGACTTTCAACGTGCCCAACCCCGTTCCAGCACTTGACATATATTAATTTATTTATCCCTGACAACAACCCTATGAAGTAGACGCTGTTATTTTCATCTTCATTTTACAGGTAAGAAAACGGAGGCACAGAGAGGTAAGCGACTTGCCTAAGGCCACAGAGCCTGTGAGGGGCAGAGCCGGGGTTCCAGAGTCCTTGTTCCTAGCTACCAACCCCAACAACTCTTCCAGAATCGGTTTTCAAACCACACCTACGAGTCCCGGCTCTCCCCTCAGCTCACGGTGGCGCATGCAGCACGGGGCGGTGCTGGCACGCGTGGTTGGGTTCCCTCCTGCGTTCATTTATTCAGTAAATGCTCACGGTGTGTCCGTCTGTGCCAGGCACTGTTCTGGGCGCTGGGGATACAGCAGGGACAGAGCTGACACAACTCTCTGCCCTCGTGGAGGTCACATTATAGCAAGGACAGCAAGACAGTAAACAAGGAAAATCTGCAGCCGCTCAGATGGTGTAAGGCAGAGAGGACGGCAGGGGAGGCCCGGGCTATGCGAGGGAGGGCGCTCCAGTTTGAGACGAAGTGGCTGGGAGGGTCAGAAGGAGTAGGTGGCGTGACCAACTTGTCCCATTTGCCTGGGACTGTCTCCGTTTTAGAACTGAAAGTCCTGCCTCCCGAGAATCTCCCCAGTACTGGGTGACTGGGATGGCTGGTCACCCGAGGAGGGAGTCTAGACAGGCAGCCCGCACACACACTCGACAAGTGTCTGCAGAGTGTGCAACGGTGAAATGGCAGAGAACCCACGTGCCCTGGCCCGGCTCTCAACCCCGGTGCTCGGAGGACGGGATTCTAGCAGGCCCGTGTTACAGCCCAGGACAGCAAGCTCGGGGAGGGGAGGGACCCAGGCCCGCGTCTGACCCACTCTAGGAACAGCACTGCCACTTGAGTCTCTCACAGGCTAGGGGGCCCCCGCCCCTCCACTACCCCTGCCTGTTTCCCTCCCTCTGTAGAGATGACCTGATGCCATCCTGTCCCCATGTATTATATTAAAATACATATATTAAAAACTCATTTACTCCTCCTAACAGACCTCTAAGAAACTGTTGCTCCCATTTTCCAGATGAGGAAATTGAGGCCCAGCAGTTACAGGAACTTGCTCAGGGTCAGCACAAGGCCCGGCACATACTAAGCGTGCCCCGTCCCCAGACATCTGTTGATGGAATGAAGAAACTTGTTGCTCAAACTCACACGGGAAGTAGCAGAGTCTGAGAGTAAAATCATGTCTATTTAAGGCCAAAGGTCAGCTGATTTCTGCCATCTTGGATCTCGCTGATGTTATTCCTTCCTCTTCCCACCTATCCTAACCTACCTGTTAGTCCACTGATCCTTCTGGAATGAGTACAGCATCCACCCCTCCAGAATAAAAGGTGACCCCCCCCAACCTCTCATGGGCTTATGATTCATATGAGACAAAGGCTCATTTTCCTAATATGTAAAGAGTTTCTATAAATCAACAAGAAAATGACCAGCAACCCAAATTTTAAAATGGCAAAGGGTATGAACAGGCAATTCCATAGAAAAGAAATCACAGATAGTTCTAAATCTATAAACACCCGCCCAGCTTCATTCACAGTAAAAGAAATGCAAATTCAAATGAAACAAGATACTGTTTTTCACCTACCAGACTGACTAAGTTCAATACATCGCCGAGGTTGTGGGAAAACAGGCACGGATCATATATTGCTGATACAGGTCAAACCAACTGATGCTCAATAGAGGGCAACTTTGCAATATCTGTCAAAACTACAAATGCTTATGCTCTTAGATAGACCTAGCACTTTTCTTTTCAAGAACTATTCTACAAAGTGCCATATGTATAGAGTCATTCTCTACAGCCTTGCTCATAACAGCAAACAACAGGAAGTGACCTAAATGCTCACCAACAAGGACTGGTTAAATAAATAACAGTACATCCACAGAATGGAATACTATGCAGTCGTGAAAAAGAACAAAGTGTAGTCTCCAAGATGTATTTTTAAATGATATAAGGCACAAAATTGCATGCAGAGGATGCTCTTGTTTTTGTAAAAACGGGAGGAAAAGAATCCAGATGTCATTTTGTTTGTCTGTGCATGGAAAAGGATGCAAGAAACCGCCTCAGGAAGAGAAAGCAGGAGGCTACCGTTCAGGACAGGGGCTTTCGTCTAGCTCTTTCAGTATCTTTTGAAATGTGAACTATCCGAATGTATTCCTTGTCCAGATATGAAAATGATAATTTTAGGAAATAATAAATCTGCTGCTGCGTGTCTCTTGTGTCCCTGCCTAGAGTGTGGGCTCCCTCGGGGCTGGCCCTGGTCTCAAGCATCCACGACTGTCAGGAGACGCTCAGGAAATATCCGGGGAGGGAAGGAGAGCACCGTTTCCCAAGCCAGTGAGACAGAGAGGCAGGCAGGGCAGCCAGAGAGCGAGGAGGAGCGGGCAGAGGGCAGAGGGGCGAGGGGCAAGGCTGGTCTGAGCTAGGACAGCGGCTGCTGGGTTCATCTACCTGGGGGGCCGGCACCGGGGAAGCCCCGCTGTCGGGGGCCTGAGGGCCGAGGCCAGCTCCTTTGGCGACAGGGGTGGTCGGGGCTGGGTCTTGGGCGGGAGGCGGGGCGCTGACTATGACCGAGGCGGGCACGGAGAGGTGGGGGCCCTCTGCGGAGAGGGGCTGCTGGCTCCTCTCCTGAAACGGGCAGCCCGCACAGGGTCAGAAGGCCACCCCCACGGACCCGCAGCCTCCCCACCCCGAGACCCCCGCCCCCACTGATGCTCCAGAGAAGGGGGGGTGGGAACCGGGCGGAGGGCACCGAGAGGCTGGGCGCAGAGGCCTGGGGGACCAGGATCCCTGGAGTCCAGGCGCCAGGGAGGCTGCAGGCTGGGCAGTCCGTCCCTCTGAGTCCCTGTCCGGCATCTTCCAGCTCCCCCTCGCCCTCCTCCTCTCCCGCCCCGTCTGTCCGTCCATGTCTTGCCCACTCTCTGCGACCCCTCTCCAACTCTCCAACAGAGGGCAGTCTGTCTGTCGGCCAGGCGGCCCTCCCTGTCTGTCCGCCCTTCTCCTGTCCATCTTTGTCAGCCAGCCAGCCGTTCCCTCTCCGTCTCTGTCCTTCTGTCAGTCAACCAGTCCCTCTCCTTGTCAATCTGTCAGAGTCCTTCCCCCTGTCTGTCTCCCTGTCACCCTCGGCCTCCTCCCAGGGGACGCCCCTACCCAGAGCGGGGGTGCCACCTGCGAGGCGCTCTCCCTAACTCACGAGACCCTCCCCAGTCGCTGCCTCGGCCGCATCCGGTTTCATTTCCCGGCCCCGCCCCGTGGCCCCGCCCCTGCACCTGGCCCCGCCCCCTCTCCACCAGCCCCCGCCCCTCCCCTGCAGCCGGCCCTGCTTACCTGGGGCAGGAACATCTGCAGGGAGTCCTGAGTGAGGATGGCCGTGGTGGCGGCAGAGGGTGGCTGCCCCAGGACGATCTTCTCTGGGCTGGACGCCAGGCCTGGGCTGGGTTGGGGGGTGGTGGCCTGAGGCGGGGCGGCGGCCTGAGGGGTGGGGGCCTGCGGGGGCTGCTGCGGCGCCGGCGGCTGCTGGAGGCCCAGAGGCAGCGGCGTGCTGACCGCAGGGGGCGCCTGGGGCGCCGTCTGCACCGTGAGGACGGGCGCGGCCTCCCCGGCGGCGGCAGGCGTGGCGGGCTGCACCAGACCGTCGGGGGCGTTGAGCATGGCCACGGCGCTGGGCGGCAGAGTGACCCCCTGGAGGACGGTGGTGGCGGCGGGCCCGGTGGGGGCCGGCTGGCTCTGCGTGGGCAGGCTGCCCGCGGCCAGCGACACGGGCATCTGGAAGAGCGCGGGCTGGCCCACCTGGATGGGGGCTGCCGAGAGGATGTGGGCCGCGCTGTGGGCCCCGGAGTGCGGCGCCAGCACGGGGCCCAGGCTCAGCGGGCCCGCCAGGTTCTGGTTGGTGAGGATGGGGTTTGCGATGAGCTGTCCGCCCGCGTGGGGGGCGGCCGCCGCCAGGATCTGCCCCCCCACGTTGGCCGGCAGGGCCGAGAGCGGCTGCGGGAGCTGGACCGCGGAGGCGCTGGGCAGCAGGAACTGGTTCTGGCCGGGCAGCATGTGCTGGGCGGGGATGACGATGCTGCTGCCTTGGTTCAAGAGGTGCACGCTCATGGGCTTGCTCAGGGCCCCGGGGGGCTGCGGCGGCGCGGCGCCCGTGGTGGTGGCGGGGGGCTGCTTGAAGACATTCGCCTGCAGCGCGGGCGCCGGGAAGCCCGACAGCACCACGTTCTGGCCGGCCTTGCCCGCCGCCATGAAAGTCAGGTTCTGGGGGGGCTTGGGCTGCTGCGGGAGGCCCCCGGCCTCGCCCTGGATGGTGAGCGTGGCGCCCGCGGGGGCGAAGGGCTTGGGCGTCAGCTGGTAGAGCTTGGGGGGCAGCACCCCGGCGGGCTTGGGCTGGATGGGCGTGGGCGTGCGATGCAGGATCACGTTGGGCGCCGGGACCAGCGGTGACGTGCCAAGGCCCGGGGCCACCGCCAGCGGCTGCCCTGAGGGTGCCCCGCTGGCTGCCGCGGTGGCAGCTCCCGCCCCTCCAAACACTGAGTTCCCGTTGAGCGTAGTGGCCACGGCCGCTGGAAGGTTCTTCTGGATGACCAGGCCGGCCCCCTGGGGTGAGACGCCGGCTGATGCCAGGGTCACTGGCTCCGAGGGGCCGGCCGCCGAGGCCAGATAGCCACTGACAGGCACCTGCTTGGCCAGGAGCTGGGAGGTGGGCGGGTTCAGCGCCATGACCGGCTGGCCCACCACCTGGATGGGTGCCAGGCCGAGCGTGGCCGCCGTCGCACCCCCAGGGCTGCCATTGGGCAATCCCTGGAGGCCCGGGATGGGCTGCAGGGTCACATTGCCCAGGCCCACGGGCTGCAGGAAGGGCTGGACACTCAGTGCTTTGTTGACCACGTCCTGGGGCGGCACCAGGGCCTGGTGGGTCAGCACAGTGGGCGGGGCCTGCAGCCCCAGCAGGTCGGTTCCACCCGGGAAGAGGGCCTGGGGCCCTGCGGCCACCGGGGCAGCCCCTCCGGCACCAGCTGGGCCTGCCCCGCCATCCGCCGGCTGCAGGGTGGGCAGCTGGAAGGGGCCCAGGTCCAGCTCGGCCTCCGCTTCGAGCGTCTGCTCGGTGATGTTGGCCTCTTGAAGGCTCTGCTGGAGGATGTCGCAGGGCTGGTCAGCGCCCCCGCCGCCCCCGCCGCCGCCCCCCGCCGCAGGCGAGCCCAGAATGTCATCTTCCAGGAAGTCTAGGTCCACGCTGGGGGCCGGCTGGCTGGGCTCTGGGTTCAAGTGGTTGCCAGAAGCTTCCTGCACATGGAGCTAGAGCCGGGTAAGGGGGGAAGAAAGAGCCGAGGTCAGCAAGGGGCTGAGCTCCACACAGCTGAAGCAAAGGACACTGGGTGTCAAGGGGGCACGATCAGAAAGTACATTCCATCTGGAAGTGGCTGGACTCAGGTTCAAATCCTAGCTCCTCCAGGGTTTAGCTGTGTCACTTGGGGCTTGCTGAATCTGACCTGTTTCCCCATCTGTACAGATCAGCAGAATGTAGTAAAGTCCATTTTTTATTTTACTTAATTAAAAAAAATTTTTTTTTGCAGGGGAAGTTTCGCCCTACACTAACATCTGATAAAACCCACTTTTTAAACAGTCCTACAGGCCCATACCACTTATCTGCAATTCCAAAACCCAAAAGGCTCTGAAAACTGGACATGTTTTTGTAACTCTTTTGGCAGCAAAACCTGACCAGCACTGACGTGGCGCTCTGGGGAGAAGGCACGATTGGTCCACGTAACGTGACTCTTCTTAAGCGTGACCACGGGAAGGTGAGCGAGCGTGTGAGGTTGGATGCAGCACACACACATTCTGCATCACCTTTCCAGAATCTGAAAAATCCTGAATTCCGAAACACACCTGGCCCCAAGGGTTTCGGATAAAAGATCGTGGTTCTGTAAAAATAGCAGTAGCGGCGGCGACCGGCCGCGAATCTCTTTGTGCCAACTGCGCTATAGGTTTGCTCTTTCTTAAATGCTTTCCATGCTGTTCTGGATCCAGGACAAGTCTACAGAATCAATATATGCATGTGTACTCGAGCAAATATTCCACATGCAATAATTATGCTGCTAGCATGGAATGCACGCTGATATTGGACCAGATAATGGACCAAAACTTGTAGTTTGAAAGATTCTGAGTTAATCCACGTGGGCGGCTCATGGCAGGACCTGGCGGCTAGCTGGTGCGTGAGAAATATCATCCATCATCATTATTGTCATTATTATTACTCTCCACGCTGTTACTAACAGCCCAGTGAAGAAGGCACGGCTCCCATCTTCGTTTCCCAGATGGGGACACTACCTGGTCACGCAGCCCCTGGGTGGAGGGGAGTGTCTGGAAGGATGGGGCCCCGGCTCAGCCCCCCACCGAGGACCAGGCAGCTCTGACTTAACCGCTAAACGGCCATAACCAAGCCCGCTGCCTAGCGGGGCTGTGACATTCACCGGCATCAGGTGTAGGAGATGCTTGGAACCCGGCCAGGGACTTGATGGGAATTAAAAAATGACAGCAATGACATGAATAATGACCAGTCTAAGAATATAAGCTCCTCGTTGTTCCCGGGTCTATAAATGTAATAACACGAACGTGATGTTTATTTGTTGGGTTCTGGGTTAATCATTTATATTATGCAAGATAAATTATTTGGAATATATTATTATAGTTGTGAGAATTAAATAAAAATTACCCTAAAGAGCCTGGCATACAATAAGTGTTCAGTAAATGATAGTTATGAGGACAAAGGGGGAGGAGGGGGGGGAAGCAGCAGAGAGGAGGAGGAAGAGGGAAGGACAATGGGCATTCAGTAATGGGCCCGGCCCAGTCAGGTATACAGTAGGTGCTCAATGAATGTCCCCTGTCTTCCCCACTCTGGGCTTTGCTTGTCACCCCGGACTTCATTTTCCAGGTGGAGACAGGTCTGCGGGTGAGGCGTTCCCCCTTCCCCTGGGTCACACACCCCCATGGCTGAGCCGGGACAGGCCCCCAGGGCCCCACACCCCCTGCTCCCCAGAGAAGCATCCCCTGGTGAACCCCTGGGCTGGCATCTGCCTCAACTTCCCAGAACCACCCAGCTGACCCCCAAGGCCACGGACCCAGGACCCTCCCCTCCCTCTCTGGGGGGCCTGCGGGCACAGCCAGGGTGCTCCAGCAGTCATGGTCCCACCTCCACCCGCGCTGCTCCCAGTGACTGCCCCCTGCCCTCCCCCCAGCAACGTGCCTCGGGGGGACGAGCGTGACCCCTCCCCTCTTGCCATCAGGGCCTCCCTCCCAGTGGCGCCGCCAGGTCAGGCAACTTGGGCGATGAGCCCCGGCCACTTACCCCAGGACCTTCATAGAAGGCACTTTGGGCCTCCCCAGGATTATCCAGGAGGTCATCACTGTCGAGCTGCAACGAGACCCGCCCCCACCCAAGGTCAAAGGTCAGCTGGGCAGTGGGCAGGCCCACGCTCTGGAACAAAAACCAACTTAGGGTTATACAGGACAAAAAGACAGACGAGGTGGGGGGGGCGAAGGGTACAGGAAACTGCACCTCCAGAAAAGAGGCCCCAAAGAAAGGGGCTTAGCAGTGCATTCAAAACCCAACGTGGCCCCAGCACGGAGGCCAAGGCTCCCCCTGCCTGCCTCTCCGATCCTGCCTCCGTGCCTTTGCTCAAGCTGTGCCCCCGGCCTTTCGCCCCTCACCTCTTTGGTAACACATCCTTCGGGACCTGTCACACAGGCCACTTCCTGGATCTCTCCAGAACCCCAGGCTGCTCTATCCAACACCCCCCCTTGGATTTCTGGAATGCGCCCCCAACTCCCAATCTCAGAAAATGGTACCACAGCCCGCTCAGCTGCTCAGGTCAAAATCCAACAGGCATTCTGGACACTCTCTTCCTCGACCTCTAACCCACCAGCATGCCTAGCTGATTCTGCCTCCCAGAGAGACCCCCAAAGCCAGCGCCTCGCACCTCCTCCACCGCCGGCCCTGTGGCCCAGGCGCCATCATCCATGGCACTTGTGTCTGCTCCACAAATTATTCGATGCTTCTCCTTCCAAGAAGAGGAGCTCCATTCCCTCGCTTCTAGTTAATACAACGTAATGGAAGTGACGGTGTGTGACTTCAGAGACTGGTCCTAAAAAGCACTGAGCTTTGTCCTGGCTGTCTCCCTCGGGTCCCTCGCTCTGGGGGAGCCAGCTGCCGTGCCGTGAGCACACTCAAGCAGCCCCGTGCAGAGGCCCACGTGTGGAGCCTCCAGCCAAGAGCCAAGGGAAGGAGTCATCGTGGAAGCATGTCCTCCGGCCCCAGACAAGCCCTCAGATGACGGGGCCCCAGCCCACATCCTGACGGCAACCTCAGGAGAGACCCGGAACCAGGACACCCAGCAGCTGCTCCCCGATTCCTGACCCTCAGAAACTGCGAGCGCTAACACATGTCTGAAGTCGTGAAGTGCTGGGATAATTTGTTACACAGCCATAGATAACTGATACACCTCCTCTCGGCTCAACAGACTTCCACGTTTCCCCACTTTGTTCCATTCTTTGGGGTGCAAATCATATATGGCTTTCTCCTGCTTAATAACCGGTCAGAGCTGCCTGTCACATTCAGAATAAAATCTAAACTCCATCAGGGTCTTCCAGGCCCTGTACGACCTGGTGACCTTTGTCCACTCCAGTCTCACCAGCTACTAGTTTCCCCTTCAGTCTGGCCCCATCGGCCTTCTTTCTGTTCCTCGAACACACCAAGCTTTTCCCTGCCTTTCTACCTGCTCCTTCTCTGCCCGGAGCACTGTGAGCACCTCCCTTTGATCCTTCAGGTTCACCTTCAATGTCACCTCCTTAGAGTCACCCTCCCTGACCACACTAACTAAAGGAGCCCCTGGCCCACACCCCCCCATCCATTTTCTTTTAAACCTCTTTTGTGGAGCAAGTGACATTATTTCTCACCCTACTCTGCATGGTGCTTTCCACCGTCGCCTGTGTTAGTTACCGGTTGCGTTGTTTACCGAGGAAGTGTGTATGGCGTGAGGGCAGGGATCTGCCATCTCTTTTGCCCTCTGCCGTAACCCTGGTGCCCAGCTCATAGAAGGCACGGGGCAGATGTCTAGGGAATCGGGGGACATGTCTCCTAGCTCCCAGTTCCACGGCCCCTGACTCCATGCCCCAGCACTCACCTTCTCGGATCCATGTAAGAAGTCATTGAGGGCCTGAGGGTCACTGAAAGAGAGAAGGGGAGAGACACTGAGGAGGTGAGGGGCAGGGGAGGGGAGGAGAAGGTGGGGAAGGGTGGGGGGCAGCCTGCTACTCACCAAATCACGTCTAGTAAGCATCTCCCGTCCTCATCATCCATCGCCACTGGATGGGGTGCGGCGGGAAGGGGCAAGGGAGACAAGATTAGATTTCGGCTGTGTACCAGGACCCTCCCTTCAAGGACCATTCCCCGGGGCCAAGGCCCCTGGAGGGGTCAGGTTTCTGTTCCCTCAAGTCTATGGGCTTGGGTGGGGGTGGGGAGCACCTCCCTGCAGAGCTTCCTGACTGGGGACAGCTGCCTTTCCCTCCTCCCTCTCTGGCTCTCTTTCCCCAGCATCTGATGACAACGAAGATGACATCAACCGAGACTACATGAGCCCCCATCATGTGCAGGCCCCGTGCTCAGTGCTTCACACGGATTAACTCATTGAATCCACAGGGTATCCCCGAGGTGGGTCCTGCCACCCCCACTCTGCAAATGAGTAAACAGAGGTGCGGAGACTGTCATTCTCCATCTCCCAGCTAGCAGGCGGCAGAGCCGGGCCTCGAACCCGGGCAGTCTGGCTCCCAAGCCTGTGCCCTTCACCACCACGCTGTCCGGCCTCCCTGAGGTAGGGGTGTGTCCCACATCTGAGCGGGTGAAGGAGGGACGGGGAGTGGAGGTGCATGAAGGGCCTCGCGGGCCAGGTTCTGGGTCCCCCTGAAGACACGTGCAGTGTGGCTCTCAAGGAAGGGGAGGGAGAGGGCGAGGGACCAGGAGGACGGGTGCGCTGAGCCGGGAGAGCCTTGGGGCCAGGCTGAGCCCGTCGGAATGACAAGGATGGCTAACGTTTGTGGAGCGCGGACCAGGCACCAGGCGCCGCTCCAAGCACCGCACAAACGTCAGCCTGTTTGGTCCCCGCGGGGAAGGGACGTTGTTAGCCCTGTTTACAGATGAGGAGACTAAAGTTCTCTGTATGTGCCCACCCACCCCCCCATCTGACCTTCCGTCCCTCCAAACGTCCCTCCAAGCTGCCCCCACGCACCCACCTTTCCAAACTTCCATCCAACCGTCCATCTTCCCCTTCTTCCAAACACACAGCCCGAGCCATCCTTCCACCCGCCCACCCTTCCCTCCCAGTGAGGCAGGCAGGACACGACAAGAAATCAGACGCGCTCCCTCACAGGTGCCGACTTACAGCCCAGGGCCGTGGAGTTCTTACCCTCCTTTTGGGGGGGGGTCCTGAATGTCACTGAGAATGTGGTGACTGCGGTGGATCCCCCCAAAACCGCTACAAAATCACACGTGCGCCCTCAGCTGGTTGCCAGCCCCTCACCTCTGACGGCACCCTCTGGACGCCCCTCACCGCGACCTCCTCGTCGCCACCCCACTCCCATTACCCACAACTGCTGTGTGACATAAGGGAGAGTCTTGGGAAGGGGCCTCCCGTGGTTGGTTGAGGGTCTTCCCTGAACGGTGCCTTGGAGAATCTGACGGGAGCAAAAGACCCTCTTGCCAGAAACACCCATGTGGGCAGAAAGCGCTGCACTTCCTTTCCCAGGGTTCCTGGGACACACACGTGCACACACCTCATGGGCCCCGGGGGGACAAGCCCTGGTCTGTAAGAGGGCGTATAACACAGGCAGAAACACACCGATCACGCCCCTCCCAGAGCTGGCCGTGGGGACCGTTCCCCGAGAGGCCCTTCCAAGATTCTGGCTGCATTTGACGGTGGTGACAACACACACTCTCTGGCTCCGTATCCCAGCCCCACCTGTGCTTTCTTCTTCCCGTGTCACCAGGTCCGTGGCCTACAAGCCCCCGTTCTTCCCAACCAGCCCATGGGGGACAAGGCCCAGCAGGGGACGAAAAGGCGAGAGCTGCACAGAGTCTGGAGGAAAGGGGAAGGGAGGAAGAGGGGGGATGGCCCAAATGACCCCGGGCACCCAGGCGGGACAGGGAGGGGCTGAAGGGCGTTGCCAGGCCAGGCTCTGCCAGGAAGGAATGTTCCTTCCTCATCTGGGGGCCAGGTGGGCGCAGGGAGGTGCAGTGAGGGACAACTCCCCACCCCCTGGGAAGGAACTGGGGCTCTTCGCTGGTTACCTGTGCTACAAACGAATCATGAAGGGAAGGAGGGGGTGTCCACTCCAGGTCTATGCGGGGCCCCCAGCTGGGGACGGGGGGAGTGTCCTTTCGGGAGCCAGCTGTGGAGAGAGGATGAGAGAGGCTGTGAGTGAGAAGGAGGAAAACACAGCCAGAGACAGAGAGACAGAGAGACGGGGGGGAGGGCTGAAGAGGCGATGTTACAGGGAAGTGAGAAAGGACAGATCAAATATAAATTTAAAACCACATAAAACAACACCAGACATTATCATATATACGATACGTACGCATACACATACCCACACACACTTTACTATAGGATACGTTACATGACATCACTTATCGGCATTTCCGTCTAACAAAACACGGCCCTCGTTGTTCGCAGCACTTAAGTTCTACAAAGTTGCTGTGAACACTGAGCCACCGCTCCTAGGGGAACATGGGGTTAGGTCCCCGAGAGCCTCTGGTGACATTTTCATCAACCGATCGATACGTACCCTTGGTTTCTTGGTTTCCATTTAAAGATCCCTTATTCAACACACACTGTTGATTTATTCACACTGAACACACAGCCAACAGCACAAGGCTCATGCAACGCACGTATTTTCTCCACGGGGCACGTCACAGGCTGCCTGCGCCTAGGAGCACTGGGCAGCACTTGAGTGCTACACGGGGGGGAGGGGGGGTCCATTTTAAAACGGTGAAATCACCAAAAAAAAGCACCAAAACACAACGTGGCCCGAAATCGACCACAAGAAGGACGCTTGTGTACAGCACGAGAGCGGAGACGAGAAGGCAGGGCGTCGCCTGTTCAACCTCAGCCGGGAATGTGCACCACGTCGGCGACTCTAACGTTTCACCGCTGGCACACGTCTGCGGGCGACCAGGACAAGCACCGGGAGTGCTGATCTCGAGGTCACAAATGTTAGCGGGTACGCGAATCCGCACACATGGAATCCGCGAATAACGAGGATCGACTGTGATGACGACGAGTCACACTGACCGCAGGCCCGCTGTGTGCCAGCCACTGGTTTTAACTACTCTACACGTATTAACCCATCGCACCTTCTCTAAGTCCCTATAAGGCAGGTACTTCTATTAGGCCCATTCTGCAGATGAGGAAGCTAAGGCTCTGAACGGTTAGTAATATGCCCAGGATCCCTCGGCGGGTGGCCAGGCTGGGGTGCGAGCCAAGGCAGGCTAACTCCAGAGTCCCTGCCCTTGACCACTATCCCACAGACGATCTTCTCATGATATCATTCCTCTTTTAAACTCTGAAGCAAATATGGCAAAAATGTCAAGATAAAAATGTGGGTGATGGCGTGCAGGCCATTGTCATCATTTTATAAATGCCTGGAATAGCTCAGATTTGCAAAAGCGATAGACAGTGGCACAGAAGAGAGAGGAGGACTGGGAGCATCGAGGGGCTTCCTCGCTGCCTCACGAGTCCCAGGCCCTGGAAAAATCTAGAAAGCATCTGTCACGAGACCCTGGAACACGGTATCCTGCCCCATCTGGATTCCAGGGGCACTGCCCTGGCCTGGAGGGTGGCTTTGCGAGAGCAGCCAGCTTCCAGTTGGTTCTTCCCTCCCCTCTGTCTTGAGTTTTGGGTGTGGCCCAGGCTCTGCAAACTCTGGACCCACAGAAACGGAGCTGGGAGGGCTGTTTCCCGAACAGGCTTCTCCAAACGGGCTCCACGGGTGAACGTCCAGTGGGAGGCTCCAGACTCCCCCGTGAGAAGCTTTTATTTGTGTGTTTTCATTCTGATGGTAACGTTAGAGAAATAAACCCAGGAGAGGGAACTTTTCTACATTGTGATGGGGTGTCAGTTACACGAGGGTTTAAAATTTAACAGCTCAGATGTAATGCATTTCAACGTGTGTAAATTTTACCTTAAAAAACTGTAGAAAGTAACCCATGAGCCAGGAGAAAATATTTGCAAATCATATATCTGACAAGGGGTTAATCTCCATAATATATAAAGAACTCACACAACGAAACAACAAAAAAACAAGCACCTGATCAAAAAATGGCCAGAGGACATGAACAGACATTTTTCCAAGGAAGATACACAGATGGTCAACAGGCACATGAAAAGATATTCAACATCACTAATCAGCAGGGAAATGCAAATCAAAACTACACTAAGATATCACCTGACACCCGTTAGAATGGCTATAATCACCAAGACAAAGAACAACAAATGCTGGAGAGGTTGTGGAGAAACAGGGACCCTCATTCACTGCTGGTGGGAATGCAAACTGGTGCAGCCTCTATGGAAAACAGTATGGAGAGTCCTCAAAAAATTAAAAATAGAAATACCTTATGATTCAGCAATCCCACTCTTGGGCATCTACCCAATGGACATGAAATCAACCATCCCAAGAGGCTTATGCACCCCTATGTTCATTGCAGCATTATTCACTATAGCCAAGAAGTGGAAGCAACCCAAGTGTCCCTCGACTGATGAGTGGATAAAGAAGATGTGGTATATACATACAATGGAATACTACTCAGCCATAAAGAAAGACAAAATTGTCCCATTTGCAACAACGTGGATGGACCTGAAGGGTATTATGTTAAGGGAAATAAGCCAGAGAGAGAAGGACAAACACCACATGATTTCACTCATATGTGGAAGATAAACTAACACACGGACAGAGAAAACTGTTTGGTGGTTACCAGGGGCACAGGGGAGGGGGGTGGGCACAAGGGGTGAAGGGGTGGATTCATATGGTGACAGACAAACAATAATGTACAAGTAAAACTTCACAATGTTATAAGCTATTAAGACATGAATTTTAAAAAAACTTGAAATTTCAAAAAAAACTAGAAAATAAATCATCATCATCGAGTAGTGGGGCGGGGGGTTCACTGTCTGAAACACGAATGGCAAAATGTTGGTAACTGTTAAAGCTGGATGATGGGTACCTGGTGGCTTCGTCTCACCGTTCTAGTTACTTTGTATGTTTTTGAAAGTTTCCGTAATAAAGAGAGAAAAATACCTCAGTGATCAGCAGGTCTGGGGCTCCTCTGAGATGGGTCCCCTGTCAGGCGCCCGGGTTGGCATCTATGTCTCCTATCGGGTTGATGCCAAGAGGTCCAGCGTGGGGTGACAGTTTTGGGGTTCAAATCCCTCTCCCCCACGCACGGGCTAGGTGACCTTGGGCAAGTGACTTTGCCTCTCTGGGCCTCAGTGTGCTCATCTGTAAAATGGGCATAATCATAGTCCCTAACGCTCATGTGGCGTGGAGAGGCTCTCGGAAAAGGGTCTGGCGTGTGGTTTTCGCACAACAGGTGCTGGTATCAGTATTACTGGCGTCGATATTATTTTGAGTACTAGCACACGTTGCTGGCTAATGAGGAAAGGTCAGGGGTGCGGAGGTCTCCGGCTTCCGCCCTCTGCCCACCAGTGTCATCTCCACACAGTGATTCTCAGGACCTGGATCTAGAACGTCAGAAGTGAGGAGGGGGCCAGGATTGCTGCATTTTGTACAACGCTGCAGAGTCAGAGCCGCCGTCCTGTACCAAGCTGCCGCGCATGCGCAGCCCGCGAGCGCCCCGGCGGGGACCAAGCGCACTGGACTAAGGAGAGCCCATTGCGAGGGGGGCGCGGCGCATGGGTCAGGGCAGGCTCTGCAGCCGGGTGGCCCGGGTTCCCATCCCGGCGCGGCCACTCCCCAGCTGTGTGCCCTCCGACAAGTTATTTCTCCCCCCGTGCCTCAGTTTCCCCATCTGGAAAATGGGGACAACAGAACGTCCCCCCACAGGACTGTTATATATGAACACCTTTAATCTTCACGCGTCGGAAAGTATCTGGTAAGCGATCTATGCCG
Organism: Tapirus indicus; assembly: GCA_031878705.1. Lineage (NCBI taxonomy): Eukaryota > Metazoa > Chordata > Mammalia > Perissodactyla > Tapiridae > Tapirus > Tapirus indicus. Next base: position 21,707,645 of record CM062926.1, on the reverse strand, counting down.
CGTGTAATCATTTTAAATGCCATTGTGAATATTATCTCGTGTGGCAACTCCCAACGCTTTCTGGCCACAGTCCAGCCAGGGGGGACAAAAGTCCCCAGACCCAGCTTTTCCACCTGGTGCCTTTTGCCACGTGTCGCCCTTGAGAACGTCTGAAAGGGTTTCTGGATCATCCGCTCCAGCCCCGAGTCCTACTTAAGCTGCCAGGCACCAAGTCTCCTTGAATCCTTGGATCCAAGAAATTGTGATTAAAATTCAAGGTGTAATAATGGCATCACGTTCTTTTTCTTCTTTAGAGTTCTGATCTTTTACAAATACCTCGTGAAATATTCAGGGGTGAAATGATAAAATGCCCACGACTTACTGCAAAACCATCCAGTTGTGGGTGTTCAGGGGGCGCAGAGGCCTGCGCTGCCCCGTACAGGAGCCGCTAGCCGCACGTGGGTGTGTACGTTTAAGTTGAAGTGAATCAAATGAAATTAGGGCAAAGGACTTGAACAGATATGTCTCCAGAGAAGACACACAAATGGCCATAAGCACATGAAAAGACGCTCCACATCGCTGGTTATTAGGGAAATGCAGTCGAAATCAGACACCAGCTCGCACCCAAGAGGATGGCTACTGTCAAAACACCAGAAGGTAAGCATTGCTGAGGATGTGGGGACGTTGGAGCTGCTGTGCGCTGCCGGTGGGAATGGACAACGCCGCAGCTGCTGTGGAAAACAGTTCAGCAGTTCCTCAAAAAATTAAAAATAGAATGACCATATGATCCAGCCGTTCCACTTCTGGGTATACACCCAAAAGAATTGAAAGCAGGGTCTCAAAGAGGTGTGTGTACACCCACATGCATAGCAGCACTATGCGCAACAGCCAAAACGTGGAAGCAATTCAAGTGTCCATGGATGGATGAATGGATAAGCGAAATGCAGTGTAAACAGACAATGGAGTCTTATTCAGGAAGGAAATTCTGACACAGGCTACAACATGGATGACCCTGTGCTAAGGGAGATGAGCCAGTCACAAAAAGACAAATAGTGTACGAGTCCCCTTATGACATACAGAGGGACAGAGAACGGGACGGTGGCTGCCAGGGGCTGAGGGGAAGGGGGATGGGGCATTGTGGGTTCACGGGTGCAGAGTTTCAGTTCTGCAGGATGAAGAGAGTTCTGGAGACGGATGGTGGTGATGGTTGCACAATAACGGGAATGTATTTAATGCCACTGAACTGCACACTGAGAAACGGCTAAGATGGTCAATTTTGTGTTATGGCTATTTTGCCACCATAAAAAATTTGAAAAAAATAACAATTAGGAATATCAAAGTTTTAAATAAAAAATACACTGAAAAAGGAAAGGAAATGAAACATTTAGTTCTCAGTCACGCTGGCCACATTGCAAGTGCTCAACAGCCACCTGTGGCTCGTGGCCGCTGTAGGGGACAGTGCAGACACAGGACATTTCCATGGTGGCAGAAAGCTCTATTAGACAGTGCTGGTCTGTAGAGGGGTGGCATTGGTTGATGGGGAGGGGGGTCCCCGCTTTACTATTCTCTCTACTTGGTGCACATTTGGAATTTTCCATAATGAAAAACTCTTACTTAAACAACACTTGAATATCAAATATCATATGTCTGTCTGACTGGGTGTTTACTGTCTGTCCCCTCACCAATGTTGACCCCTCAAAGGTAGAGATTTTGGTCTGTGTTGTTCCCTGTGGGACGCCCAGTGTCGGCCACACAGTTGGAGCTTCAAGAAATATTTGTGGAATGAATGAAGGAATTTGCAGAGGAAGTTAAATCCATTCATTCATTCAAGGAGCAGCCTGGTGAAAAGGGCATTTATGAAGCGCCCACTATGTGGCCAGCATGAGGGAGAGCTAAGGACACTGTAACGAGCAAATGCAGACCCAGTCCTTGACATTGGGGAGCATGACCAGCGGTTCTCAACCAGGGGTGGCACTGGACACCCCTCTGTTTGATACACACACATTCAAAAGCTTAAAAGTGACTGGGGGGGGACACAATTAGTGTGCAGAGCTGCCAACCCCAAACTGTTCACACTTAAGTGGATGGATTGTACCCCTTCAGAGCAGAAGCTTTAAGAGCCATAGCTTGGTTTTGCCTGGGTTCCAGAAGAGAGTGGACGTGTGGACAGAGCCACAGCCAAGCCACGAAGGGCATCCACACAAAGAGAAACGAGCATTCGCTCTTGTCAGCCACTGACATCTGGGGCTCGCTTGTTACTGCACATTGCTCAGCCGAAGCTGACTGCTGCACCTTGAAGAGCTCACATCACCCCAGTCCTTCCTCGGGATCAGGCCTGTGCCAACACCATACCTACTGGCCCTCCCAGTCCCCAGTGACATAAGAACACTGACTCACATTTCCCAGCTCAGGGAACAGGGACTGAGAGGGTCAGGACACCCGCCCCAGACCACGCAATGGGGCCAAAATTCGAACTCAGACCCTGTGATTCTGAAGCCCTCATGCTTCGCCACCACGCTATAAAAAGCAGGAAAAGCCGGGCCTGAAAACCACAACCAGCTCAAGAGAACAGCCATGATGCAACAATGACAAAGTGTCCTTCCAGAAAATCGTGTGAATTCCTCCGGCACTTGTAATGCAATCGGAGTTTTGCGTTGTCATCAGGAGTTGTACAGAAGCCAGACCGCCTAGCAGGATAGGAATTACAAGTCCCCGCGAAGCTCCAGAAACAGGCTGATTGTAATTTCCCAAAACGAATTTTAGTGACCCTCAGGTTAGCGGCGAGCAATAAAAATGACCATCGACGGGACTGGATCCTCTGCTGATGGGAAATGACAGGAAAGGAAGACGAGGTGGCAGAGTCTAGCTGTTGCTTTCCCAACACCGCTTCCCCGCCCTCCACCCGCCTTGCTCACAGAAGCCCGATGCTGCCCCGGGGAACACTCGCCAACTCCGGGATGTAAACAACGACCGTTCTGAGTCAGTCTTTTTCAAACTATGGGTCACGCCTTTGAGGGTTGTGAAATCAGATTAGCAGGTTGTGACCAGAATTTTTTTTTTCCAATTAAATAGTACAGAGTAAAATGGAATGAAATAGAATGGAAGACAGTAAAAAGCAGCCTATATATAAGTGTGAGTATCGGTGTGTGAAATTGATTTCAACGGTGTGTGTGTGTGTGTGTACTTATTTCCTATTGTGGGTTGTGGTCAAAATGGCTTTAAAATAACTGGACTGAGCCAGTGGCACTCCCATCCCCTTTAGCAGACATTCACGTTCCCAGGCTTCCTTGCAGCGAGGGCAGCCACTGCGCTGCATATCATAAAAGCCAAAGGATACAGACTTGGGTTCTGCTCAATGACGTTTTCGGGGAAGACTGTAGGAGACTTTGACAAAGTTTTTCTTCCAGAATATAAAGACAGAGCTTCTCTAGGGAGAAAGTCCCTTGCTCCCCACTTCCAGCTTTGAATACAATTGCGATGACCGGAGCTTTGACAGCCATTTTGCAACCAGGAGGCAACAAACCTGAGGCAGATAAGCCCACCCGCAGAGGATGACTGTTGAGAAAAAAAGATTGGGTTCTTAACACCTCCTCATGGGCTGCCTGCCACCAGGCTTCTTAATCCTTAGTTTAAGCCACTGTTAAGTTTTCCATTATTTGCAGCCAAACACAACCTAACACAAATGAGCTTACATGTCTAGATACCTTTGCAACCCATGGCAAGGACTCTCACAGCCTTCCAGGGGTCAAGGACTGCACTCCACGTATCACTGAGAAGAGAGACCCAGCAAAATGGGAGAGGGCTGGTGGGAAAGGGATCTGAAAAAAAGACCACTGTGGTTGACTGCAAAAGTGGCCAGAAATTCTTTTCCTCCCTAGTCCCACACTCTCTGCAGCTCCTCCCATCAAGAGACGGGGTCTATCACCCCACTTCTTGAACTCGGGCTGGCCATTTGATTTGCCTTGGCCAAGAGAATGTGGCGGAAGTGATGGTGTGTGTGCCTAAGCCTACGCTTAAGAGACTGGGCACACTTCTGCTCCGCCCAGCTGCCACGTGAAGAAGCCCGGGCTAGCCTGTGGGAGGACGAGAGGCACATGCCCGTCACCTCCATCACCCCAGCTTCCAGCCAGCCAAGCCCCAGAAGCAGAGCCACCGAGCTGACCTACAGCTGATCACAGACACCCAGGCAAGGCCAGGAGTACCCAGCTGTGCCCGGTCCAAATGCCCACCTCGAGGACCGTGGTTTTGTTCTAAGCCGCTGTGGCATATCACGTTTTCCAAAGACGGCTGCGACAACGTCTCCCGTCCCCCCGGATCTTCCACCAGGCGGTCATCTACTCCCCTCGAATCAAGGAGAGTTTGTGACGACTTCAGCCAGGGCGATGCAGCCGAGCTCCGCTCTGGGACTCCCGAGGCGAGGCCATGAAAGCCAATCCAGTTTCCGCCTCGTCCACTAGGACATTAGCCTGGGAAGCCCTGAGCCACCTTAACAGAAGTCTGGCTACTCTGAGGCCGTCAGGCTAAGGGGAGGCCGGAGCTGGCCACACGGAGCGACCATGAGCAGGTGCACTGGCTGACGTCCGATCTTCAAGTCATCCAGCCCAGGCGCCCAGCACGTGTGTGAACGAGCCTGCAGCCCCCAGCCTTTCGGTCTTCCCAGCCAAGACCCCAGACATCGCGGAGCAGACCCACTGTGTGAATTCCACGTCCAGTTCTTGACCCATAAAACCCATGAGCATCACACAGTTGTTCCTTTAAGCTGCTCCATTTTGGGGGTAACCTGTTACACAGCAATGGTACCCAGAACAGCCTCGAAGTTTTGGGGTTATGTGGCAGCAGCTAACGGACACAGCCCTCTCTCGAGACTGAGGACCGGCACGGACCTCACACCTCTGACTCGGCCAGGTCTTACCCACCCCGCCTCCCCAGTCTCTCCTCCTCTCCGGGACCACGATTCCTGCCCAAATCCGGGGCTCCCCCATTTCTCTTTCCACCAGCCCTCCCCCACCTGTGCTAACACAGGTTGCTCAAACTGGCTGCACCCTTTATTAAGATACTCAAGCCCTTCCTTACCGATCGGGAAATGAACGCTGCCCCACGCCCCCGGCGCCCGCCTGGGACCTCCTGAGACACCCCAGGACGCAGCAACGGCACAGCAGGGGCCCTGCAGGACCCTCCCTCCACGCCAGGCTCCATCTGTCGGCGCCTACGCTCTACCGCTCGTTGTGAGTTTGAAGTATCGCCGCTGCATCCCCGTCACCAGCGACGCGCCCGTGTCACTCAGCACCTCCTATGTCCCGGTCCCACGCTGGGCACCGGGCACAGCGCTGGGCAGATGCAGACGTGCCTCAAGGAGGTCGAGGCCACGGCCAGGTAAGGCCACCTCCGGGAGCCAGGGTTGCCGTGGTCTCTGCTCCTCCACACCAACCCCTTCCTCGCTGGCCACCAGCCGACCTGCCCAACCGCGAGGTGACCCCTGCTTGGGAGTCGTCCTCGGGTGGCTGGGGTTTGCAAGTCCAGGCTGTGAGGTGGTCCGGGTGTGTCCCCTACGCCCTCGGCTGCCACCACGTCCTGCTTCCTCAGCCTCTTAGATCACAGCCAAGGTTTGCTGAGCGAAGTGCCAGGAGCTGTTCTAAGGGCGTCATCTACTTCACTTCCTCCTCACAACAATCCTTGGTGGCAGGTGCCATTATCCTCACGCCCATTTCACAGCTGGGGAAACTGAGGCAGACAAAAGGGTTAGGCAACGTGCCCGAGGTCGCCCAGGTAGAACGGCAGAGCCGGGATTTGAACCCAGGCCGACAGGCTGCCAAGCTCCCGGGAACCACTTGGTGGTGCCAGCGTGGCCTGCTCCCCCCGCCCCAGGCCGACGGGGGCACTTCCTGCAGGTCCCCACCTTCCTCCAGGAACCCACTAGGGTCCTCTGCCCTTTACGCTGTCCTGAAACGCTTGTCCTGAAACGCTGGAGAGAAGTCAGTTCACGTCCCACACGCCTGGGCCAGACCCGCACATCGGGTGACCAGACCCATTCCCACAGTGGACTCGACACACCACATGCCTAGAAGTTCTGCTCATATGATGCATGTCCAAGGCATCTGCCGGGTGCTGAATGGGCCCCACCACAACTAAAAAGATATGTCTGGGGCCAGTCCGGTGGCATAGTGGTTAAGTTCACACGCTCAGCTTCAGTAGCCTGGGGTTTGCAGGTTCAGATCCCGGTGTGGACCTACACACCGCTCATCAAGCCATGCCGTGGCGGCGTCCCATATAAAGTAGAGGAAGGTGGGCACAGATGTTAGCCCAGGGCCAATCTTCCTCAGCAAAAAAGAAAAAAAAAAGGATATGTCTGTGACCCAGAATCTGTGAATGTGGCATTCCTTATTTGGGAAAAAAGCGTCTTTACAGATGTAATTAAGAATCGTGAGATGACATCATCTTAAATTACCTGGGTGGGCCTTAAATCCAATGACCAGGGACCTTTTAAGAGACAGAAGACGCAAAGGAGAGAAAGCCGTGTGAAGATGTAGGCAGAGACTGGAGTGATGCAGCCACAGGCCAAGGAACACCTGCAGCCACCAGAAGCTGGAAGAGGCAAGGGAGGATTCTCCCCTAGGGCCTTCAGAGAGAGCATGACTCTGACCGCCCTGGTGGCCCTGGCCAACACCTTGATTTTGGACTTCTGGCCTCCCTCCAGAACTGTGAGAGAATGAATTTCTACTATTTTAAGCCACCATGTTTGTTGTATTCATTATGGCAGTCATGGGAAACTAATACAGGATGTAAATTTATAAAATAGACACATGTGATCTGTACTGGGTATATAATACATATACCAACCAACCATGTACAGTTGCACAGGTTGTTCACTGCACAAAGGAATCCAGTCACGGGGACAAGTAGGGCCTCAAAACCAGCCCAGTCTCTGCTCACAAGAGTGAGACCCAGAGATGAGCAACACCCACTTGGAGAAAGGACTCCCTTCTAATTCACACAAAGGAGACTCTGGGACCATGCCCTCCAGAGGAGGCTCCTTTTTCAATTCCATGCAAAGGCCCAGTAAGAGCTAGCTGGTCCCTGGATACATAGCCACTGGCATGCTGTGTCTATTTCAAAGCCAGAAAAGGAAAACAGTAAAAAAATGTTGATTCCTCGCCCACTCCCACCCTTTTTGGGGAAGAGAGAGAGAAAGCAATTTGAAGAGCAATTAAAATCCACACCATTTTTATTTTCAGTGACCTTTAGAGTTCTAAAATCACTGAATCAGTTTAACAACATAAAAGCTTGCCCCATAAAACTTGGATTGCTCATAAAGCGACTGGAGTCTGGCTCCTAAAAGCCTAGTTTATACAGGTAGTTACACAGTGGAAATGTTTCGTGCATTTTTTTTCCCTTTCTGCCGTTCGCCGCTGTTCTAAATGCAGCTATAAAGCCGCAGGCTTGCCAAGAAAATCAGGGATCTCAAAAGGTTTTGGATTTTTTCTTAACACTGGTTTATAAAAAACAGGGAAAACTCTGAGAAGGAATGAAACAGGCGGTGGGGGGTGAAGGGAACAAGAGGAAGGATTAGGTTGACGGGACGCAGGCCTCCCACGGCATCGGGCACCAGAGAAAGTGTCAGGTTTGGGAAAATACGAAGCTAAGAGAAGCAAAAGGGAACAAAAGCTGGGCTGACATCCCACACAGGCTCCCGAACCACTGGCTCCTAAACTTGAGCACACGCCAGAGTCACCCGAGGGGCTTGTAAAATAAAGACTGGATTTCAGACCCAGCTGGTCTGGGGTGGGGCCTGAGAATCTGCATTCCAGTTCCCAGGGATGCTGATCCTGCTGGTCCGGGGACCACACTTTGAGAACCACTGCTCTAGAAGCTTCTGAATCTTTAGTTTTCCTGCTGGGGCTCTTGCTCTCATGTTGAACACAAGCTGCCAGCTCCTAGCCAGTGTCCAGGCCCCTGACAAGGTGGCCTCACAGGGTCCTCTCTCAGGCTATGGAGGGCTAAAGATGTTGCCCAGGGTCCAACAGCCATTCCCAGCCTGACTTTCTGGTCAACAGACCTTGGATTTGGTTTCATTCAGCAATGTATCACCCAAGAGGACAAATCAGAATGAGTATAGCCCTTGCCTCTTTGCCAGAAACTTCCTTTCTCAGCCTCCTTTGCAGCTAAGTGTGGACATGGGAAAGATTTTTACATTTGGATAAAAAGACAGAGTGTTACATTGGGAGGATTATTTGCTCCTGCTTGCAAGACTGATGTGAAACGTGATGACAATGGCCGGTGCTACAGCAGCCATTTTGCACTCCTGAGGGGAAGGTCAAGAGAATCAGAGAGACACAGACCCAGTGGCCTGGCAATACTGAACTACCAAACATCCCTGGAATGGCCTTCCACTAGATGTCTTGTTCCAGAAGAGAATTAAAAACCTGGATTAACTAAGGTTAAACAGACACCTACTCGATGACCCAGCAATTCCACTCCAAGGTATTGACTTAATAGAAAAGTATGTCTACAAAAACATTTGGACAAAAATTTTCACGGCAGCCTTATTCACCAAAGCCCCAAACTGGAAGCAGTGCAGAGGTCCAGCAACTGGCAAATGGATAAACAAATTGTGTTATAGCCACACAATGAAATGCAGCTCAACAATCAAAGGGAACAAGTCACTGATACATACAAGGACGCGGATGAATCTAAAATGCGTCACACTGGCAAAGGAAGCCAGACACTGTGTGATCTCCTTTAGGAAAAGTCCTGGCGAAACTGATGGAAAAAATCGGACGTGTGGTTGCCTCAGGGGTGGGAGGAGGGAAGAGGGAGGGAGACAAGCACCGACCAGGAAGGTCCATGAGGGAATCTTCTGGGATGATGGACCTGTTCTGTATCTAGATCCCAGACATGGCCACATCCGTCATGTTGTAACAACTCATCAAGCTGTGCACTTGAACACGTGCATTGTCTGGGACATAAATTATATCCCGGGAAAGCACAGCTCGTGTGTGAAAAAAAAAGCATATACAATCGATTCTTGTTATTTGCGGTAGTTATGGTCTACAGAGTCGCCACGAGCACTGAATTAGGGAAGAATGACCACTGCTCCCAGGGGGAATACAGGTTCCTGTGAGCCTCTGGTCACACATTTTCATCGACCCATCAATATATACCCTTGTTTTATGTGTGTTTCTGTTAAAGACACCTTATTTAATATCTATTGCTGATTCCTTCACGTTGAACTCGTGTGTAATTCAGGCCTGAAGGAAGCTCATCCGACACGTATTTTCTCCGTAAGGCACATCACAGCCTTCTTGAGCTTAGAAAACTAGACGGCACTTCAGCGCGAGGCTTGGGGGGCTTTTAAACAGCTAAATCAGAAACACAAAGCGCAAAAGTGTGAAAAACGTGGCACTGAATAGACCAAGGAAAAGACACTTGTTCATAGCGTCAGAGCAGAAACCAGCAGGCAGAGAGGGCGACTTGGATCCTTCACGTGCTGCGCATGACCCGGAGAGCACTGGCAGCGCTGATTTGGGGTTACAAAGAAATTTTGGCAGCTAGATGAACTCGCACATATGGCACACGCGAATAACGAGAATCGACCGTTTAGGGGCAGTATCTATCAAGATTATAACACATTTATACTTTACCCAGCGATTTCACTTATGGGAATGTATCCTACAGCTACAACCTGATATATCCAAAATTATACATTTAGGAGGTTTTGGGTTTTTGTTGGTGAGGAAGATTCGCCTTGAGCTAACATCTGTTGCCAATCTTCCTCTATTTTATATGTAGGTCGCTGCCACAGCATGGCTGACAAGTGGTGTAGGTCCGCACCCAGGATCCGAACCCGCAAACCCTGGGCCACTGAACCAGAATGCACCAAACTCAACCACTATGCCCCAGGGCCAGCACCCATTTAGGAGGTTTTATGGCAATGTGTGTTACAGCAAGATACAGAAAACACATTAAAGAAGCTATGGCCCACCTAAACAGGGGAATACTATACAGCTGTAAAAAAGAATAAGGTATAGAGATGGCCAATAAGCATGTGAAGGGAGGCTCAACATCATCAGCCATCAGGGAAATGCAAGTCAAAACCACAATGAGATCCCACTTCACACCCCCTAGGATGACTAGAATCAAAAAGACAGACAATAACAAGTGTTGGTGAGGATGTGGAGAAATCAGCACCCTCCTACATTGCTGGTGGGAATAGAAAATGGTGCAGCCACTGTGGAAAAGGCAGGGAAGTTCCTCCAACAGTTCAAGTTATCACGTGACCTGGCAATTTCATGCCTGCATCTATACCCAAGAGAAATGAAAACATATGTTCACACAAAAACTTGTACACAAATGTCCGTGGCAGCACTATTCATAACAGCCCAAAGGCTGAAATAACTCAAATGCTCACCAGCGGATGGATGGACACAGAAACTGTGGTGCATCGACACAGTGGGATATTATTCAGCCACAAAAAGGAATGAAGTGCTGAGGCATCGTGGTACCATGTGGATGGACCTTGAAAACAGCACAGCGAGTGCGGGAAGCCAGACACAAAGGCCACGTACCACGTGACTCTACTTCTATGAAATGTCCAGAATACACAAACCCACAGAGACAGACAGCAGATCAGTGGCCGCGGCGGGCTGCGGGGAGGAAGGAATCGGAAGTGACTATTCATGGACACAGAGTTTCCTCTGGGTGTGAGGAAAACGTTTCGGAACTAGACAGTGGTGACGGGTGCACAACTCTGTGGATACACTAAAAACCACTGAATTGTACACTTAGGAGGGATGAATTTTATGGTAGGTGAATTATATGTCATTAAAGGTGTCATTTTAAAAAAAAAGAACAAGGATGCTCTCTATTTACTGATACGGAAAGATCTCCAAGACTGTTGCTCTGTGGAAAAGTAAAATGCAGAACAGTCTGTATAAAATGTTATATATATTTATCCTAATTGCCTTTATATGTCTAAAGAACTTCCAGAAGGATCGATATGGCACCAAACACAGTGATGAACTAAGGGGGGACCCGGAAGAGGGGAACAAAGATGGTAGGGAGATCTTTCGCTGTATATGTTTCAAAGTAATTTTTGTTTTTTTAGCCATGTGAATATATTAACCACTCCAAAAAGTAAATTAAAAAATATATATATTTGTTTAAAAAAACTGTTGAAAAGGGGCTGGCCCAGTGGTGTAGCGGTTAAGTTTGCATGCTCCGCTTTGGTGGCCGGGGGTTTGCAAGTTCAGATCCCGGGTGTGGACTGATGCACTGCTCATCAAGCCACGCTGTGGCGGCATCTCATATAAAGTGGAGGAAGATGGCACAGATGTTAGCCCAGGGCCAGTCTTCCTCAGCAAAAAAAAAAAAAAAAAACTGTTGAAATAAATAAGAGCTTTATTTAGGCCATCACTAGACAGGTAAACTGTTACTTGCAGCCAAACACACACAAACTAAAAAACTACTCTGAGATGAAAGGAAGTGCTGGGATTTGAACCCAGATTTCACGGACACCAAGGCCTGGACTGCTTTCCAAGACACCCCACAGCCTTGTTTCTATTGCTCATGGAAAGTCTGGAAAACTGAGCACCTGCTGGCATCGAGACGACCTTCCTTCCTTCCACCCTTCCGCGGCACAAACGCGATTCTTCCTGGATTCCACACAAGCCTTTCTAATTACTGCCCAATTCCTCGTCAGATGGAGCCGTCTTCTGGAACTAGCTAACTCCAAGATGCCACGCTTCCTCCCGGTCAGACCAGTGGGGAGGGAGGTGAAGAGGGGTTGAGGAGGTGAGGTCAGACAGACAGCGAGGGCCACCCCGGAGGGCCTGGTGGGCCATGTGAGGGCTTGGGCTTTTATTCTGAGTCCAGAACCATGGCAGGGCTCTCAAGAGAGTGGGACGCGATCTGACTTGGGTTTTCACAGGATCCCTCTGGCTGCTGAGTGGAGAATGGATTGTAGGAGGTGAGGACGGGAGCAGGGAGCCCAGACAGGAGGTGATAGTGGCAGGGGAAGAGGGGAAAAGTGATTATATTATCAACTTTGTGTGTGTGTGTGTGTGTGTGAGGAAGATTAGCCCTGAGCTAACATCTGTTGCCAATCCTCCTTTTTTTTTTTTTTTTTTTGCTGAGGAAGATTGGTCCTGGGCTAACATCCGTGCCCATCTTTCTCTACTTTATGTGGGACGCCGCCACAGCATGGCTGACAAGCGGTGCATCTGTCCACACCCGGGGTCCAAAACTGCAAACCCCGGGCCCCCGAAGTGGAGTGTGCAAACTTAACCACTACGCCACCGGGCCGGCCCCTATATCATCAACTTTTAACTTGACTCATCTTCACAAAAGAAACAGAGGGCATAAAAAAGTACTCACAAAGCAACCAAGAGTCCAGATAATAATCTACAGACACAAAAGATCACACGTGATACGATTCCGTTGATGTGAAATGTCCAGAAAAGGTAAATCCACAGAGACAGAAAGCAGACGAGTGGTTGCCAGGGGCTGGGGAGGAGGAAAGAGGAGTCGCCGATCGATGGGTGTGGGGTTTCCTTTTGGGCGAACTAAAACCTTCCAGACAGATGGTTGCTGTTAGTGCCACGGAGTGGATTCCGACCCTGGTGACCCTGGGTGCGGATCCCTGCCCCGTCTTCCCGCGCCACCCCTCCCCTCCGCGCTCCGTCAGACAGCGCTCCGCCGCTGTTCACAGGGTTCTCGTGGACAATTTGTTCGGAGGTGGGTGGCCAGGTCCTTCTTCCTAGTCTGTCTTAGTCTAGAAGACTCCGCTGAAGCCTGTCCACCATGGGGGACCCTGCTGGTAATTGAAATCCCGGTGGCCTAGCTTTCAGTGTCACAGCAACACGCGGCCGCCACAAAACGACAAGCGACAGACACGTGGTGGGGTTCCCTGACCCCGAGATGAACCTGGGCCGCAGTGGTGACAGCGGAATCTTAACCACCAGACCACCAGGGCTGGCTTCTAGATATGTCTGTCTGTCTGTCGTCTATCTGTCTGTCCATCCGTCCGTCTGTCTGTCTGTCTACTCATCTAGGCAGGTAGGTTGAAAACTAGACAGAGGCGATGGTTGTGTAACGTTGTCAGTACACTGACACTGAACTGTACACTTTACTTAAAATGGTTAATTTTATGCTATGTGAATTCTACCTCAAAGAAAGAAAATGATGCTAACATAAGCAGAAAATAAAGATAAAGATGATGGTTCTATTCCTATTAGAAGCTCTTTCTAAACCACGTTAAAAAGTAAAATCAGCGATGTGTTAAGCAAAACCGGCAAAAAGTTGGCTGAAACTTTTTTTAATTATCCGGAACATGACTCAAAATACAGACTCTAGTTTGATCATTAGTGAGGACCACTGATAAATGGAATGTTATTTTAAATGTTTAGTTTTTTATCTTCCTCGCCTGTTTTAAATTTACATCCTATGCACGTTTTATAACGTGCCGAACTGTGGTCGTGCACGTAGGTACTGAATAATAAAGAGATGGCGCTGAAGAGTCTGGACTTTGGAACCAGACCTCCTGGGTTCAAATCCCACCTCTGCCACTTAATCGATGTGTGACCTTGGGCAAGTCACTACAACCTTGTGCCTCAGTTTCCTTCTCTGTAAAAATGGGATTAAAGTAGCATCCACCCCATAGGGTTGTGAGGATTGAAATGAGCTGATGCATATAAATACATATGGATTAGGCACATGCTTCTCATTTGTACCGCCAGGAGTGCAGAATCAAGAGCACTGTGTCCTGGGGCAGGCCCGGTGGCGTAGTGGTTGAGTTCACGTTCTGCTGTGGTGGCCCAGGGTTTGTGCTTCGGATCCCAGGCACGGACCCATGCACCGCTCATCAAGCCACGCTGTGGCGGCATCCCACATACAAAATAGAGGAAGGTGGACACAGATGTTAACTCAGGGCCAATCTTCCTCAGCAAAAAAAAAAGGATCGTGTCCTCAGCCAGGTGACCAAGGTCAACATCAACAGTAATAAGTCATGTTGACAGCACGGACCTTTGATGTGACGTCATGGGAAGGGCATTCTACCTCTGCGGTCTTCCTCCCCAAACCCGTAACCCCGATCTAATCACGAGAAAAACATCAGACACGTCCCAAGTGAGGCACGGTCTCCAAAGACCCGACCAGGACTCCCCAAAACCGGCAGGGTCATCGAAAGTAAGGAAAGTCTGAGAAACTGTCACAGCCAAGAGAGGCCGAAGCCAGAGACAAGATGACTCAGTGTGTGTGGTGTCCTGGACAGGATCCCGGAGCAGAAGAGGACATCAGGGAAAACCTAACGGAATCCGAACAAATTCTGGAGCGTGGTTGACGGTAATGCACACGTCGGTTTCTTGGTTGTGACGAATGTACCAAGGCCATGTCAGACGTCAACATCAGGGAAAACCGGGTCGGCGTACACGAGAACTTTCTACTATCTGTGCAACTTTTCTGTAAATTGAAAATTATCCCAAAATAAAAAGTTTATTTAAAAAACCAAAAACTCAACAGTCTTCAATGGACCTAAAAAAGAAAGGTGTTGGAGATGCAGCTCTGGTCTGCTTCCTGAGCTGGCCCCGAGGTCTGCTGAGGGAGCAGACGCATCTCAGGGACCTGCCTGTCCTCACGGCTCCAAAGCAAGGCCATGCAGCTCGTGGGTCTGTCCCCCCCGCCCCCCGATTCTGCCCTTGTTCTCCTACGATCTCATGCAGTGAAAGGGATTGTGCTAGAACCCAAATCAGCCTCACGCGGAGTCAAAGCCCAAGTCCTCACCACAGCCCACCAGGCCCCGCGCCGTCTCTGTCCTCATCTCCCACCCTCTCTCCCTCATTCCCTCCCCTCCAGCCACCCAGCCTCCTCGAGCCAGCACGCCAGGCACACGCCCGCCTCAGGACCTTTGCACGTGCTGCTCTCTCTGTCTGCTACGCTGTTGCCCTTACTTCCTTTTCTCTATTGACACCAGGTCAGTGGGGCTCAACCCGATTCTGTCTACAATTGCAATCCCAACCCCCCCACTCAGCATTTCCACCTCCTTCTCTAACTTTGCTTCTCTTCCAAGCACTGATTACCATCTGACCTGCCACCAACGTGATTTATCTTATCTACTGCTGATCTGCCACAGGGAGTGAGGGCCAGGCCTCTCTGTTCTGTTCACTTTGTGTAAACACGGACTGAAGGACCAAGGGGGACCGTTCTCAGTCCACAGCTGACACTGAACAGTGTAGGCACCGGGGTTGGGGGAGGGCATGGACAGGGGACACATCCACAGGCTGACTAGAGACCCATGAGGCCGGGCCACTTGGATGGGAGTGAGGCCCAGGGACCCAGAGGGAACCTGTCAGCGGGAGGTGGGAGAGGAGATGAAAGGTCACGGTGGGGAGGGGTGAACTGGGCCTCGCACAGGAAGCTGCGCAGAGAAGGGGGAACTGAGCGGAGGTGTGGCCGGGGCAGAGGCAGCGCAGGAAAGAGCAGTGCAGAGAGACAGAGAGGAAGAGGGAGACAGGGAAGGGGGTGCATCTCCACAGGACAGTACAGGACACTCCATGGGACTCAGCCACCCTCCCCGCACACCAGCCCAGGAGGCAAAGTCATCCCGTCCGTCTACACCAATGCTTCCTGCTCGCTCAATGCCAGGACCCACCTCAACAATGAAGACAAGCAAAACTTCCAGCAAGTGTGCAGAACGCCCCCTAGGGGGCGACACCACCCCGATGAACCCTGTCCAGCCCAACAGGTCACCACAGGGGACAGGACCCCCAGGCCGTGCCTCCACGGCTGCACTGACAACGTGGATGTCTCATTCACGGGCCCCGTGCGCCAGAGAACATTCCTCAAGTCCACAGAGCCAGAGTTAAAGAGCTAAAAGCAGCGGCAGGGACTGCGATAATGGCTTTCAATCCTCATCCGGGAAGAAGGATTCTAGCAGAACACATATTGAGGGGGACACGCATACGTGGAGAAGGGAGGGGACCCTACAGATAATCTCTACCTGGCATCATACAGAGCCTGGGGCTACTCTCTTTATAATTCCCTTGTGAATAAGAGGGCAGACGTGGAGCAAAAGACACGTTCTAGAATGTTCTAGCACTCCTGAACTGGGAACAATCCAGATGCCCATCAACGGGAGAATGCACGAAAACATGGCGGCACATCCACACAATGGAGTACTACACAGCAATGAAAAAGGAACAGAGTAGTGATATACACAAGGTGGAGGACTCTCAAAACACGTTGAGTGAAAGAAAACACCACTGTAGGGTTTCATATGTAAAGTACAAAGCCACAACACTCATCTATGGCATCAGAATCAAGATGGTCATTCCCTGGGGGGTGGGCATGGGGGACCGGAAAGGGCACGAGGCATCTTTTGGGAGGGTGGTCATGTTCTATTTTTCTTCTGGGAGCTGGTTACGTGGGTGTGTCCAATCTGAAAATCCATCCAGCTGGACGTTTATGATGTGTGCACTTTTCTGTATGTTGCAATTCAACAAAAAGTTCCCCCAAAGGGGAAGAAAACAATAAAAACAAGTAACTGTCACCCTCATCTACTACTGGTAGCATGTAAAACGGGGTGACCGTGTGGGAAACAGGCTGACAGTTCCTCAAAAGGGTAAACGTAGAGTTACCCTACAACCCGGTCATTCCAACCCTGGGTGAATGCCCGGGAGAAATAAAAACATGTCCACATAAAAATTTGTACACAAATGTTCACAGCAGCATTATTCACACAGCAGCCAAAAGGTGAAAACAACCCAGATGCCCAGCAGCCGATAAATGGAGAAAGCAAATGTGGTACTTCACACAATGGAATACTACTCACCCCTAAACAGGAATGAAGTTCTGATCCGGGCTACAACATGGAGGAACTGAGAAAACATTATGCTGAGTGAAAAGAGCCAGACACAAAAGGCCACGTACTGTATGAATCTGTTTAACTGAAATGTCCAGAAAAGACAAATCTATAGAGATAGACAACCAGTGGTTGTCAGGGGCTGGGATGGATGAGAGGAATGGGGGGGTGACAGCTAAGGGGCACAGGGGTTTTCTTGGGGGTGATGAAAATGTTCTAAAATTGATTATGGTGATGGTTACACGTCTCTGCGAATGTATTAGAAACCACAGAATTGTACACTTTCAATGGGTAAATTGTATGGTATGTAAATTAAAATTTGGAGTTGGAAAAGTAGCGAATATGTACTTACCACACCAGGGCACTTGATCACCCCCATTTTACAGAGTGAAAACTGAGGCAAGAGCCCCCTGAACAAGCCCCAGAAGTGGGGGACTCACTGCTGTGGCTGGGAGGCGGAAGCAGAGGACCAGCTGGGGGCGGCTGGGGTAGACCTTCTAGCCCTCTCCCCTCGCCTCTGCTTGGGCAAACGCCTCCTTCCGCCTGGCTGAAATCATTCCTTCATTCATTCAAAATTGATGACTATTTCCCGAACCCACGTTATGCCTGAATTCCCTCAGCAGCCTCCTCGCGGGTCTCCCTGCCCCCATGCCCAGTCTAGTCTGCACAGGGATCTGGTTAGAACCCCAGTCAGCTCGTGTCCCTCCTCTGCCCAGACCCTGCCCAGGTTCCTGTCTCACTCAGAGTAAAAGCCAGGTCCTCACGGTGGCCCACGAGGCCCCACAAGACCTGCCACTGTCCCCTCTGCCCTCATCCTCCACTCTCCCCACTTTGCTCACTCAGGTCTGGCTACACAGGCCTCAGTATTCTTCAAACACACCAGGCACGGTCCCGCCTCAGGGCCTTTGCACTGGCTAGTCCCTCTGTCTGGAACACTCTTCCCCAAATATCCACATGGTCTATCCCCTCACCTCCTTCAGGTCTCTATTCAAATGTCACCTCCTCGGTGACCTCACCTTCCCTGACCACTCAGTGTAAAAGTACAGCCCCAACCTCCTGCACCCTGATCCCCCTTATCCTGCTTTACCTTTGTTAGGAACACTTACCCACATCTGACATAGTAAATATTTTACTGACTTATCTTGTTTATTGTCTGTCCACAAAGTAGACGCTTGAGAAATATTTGCTAAACATTGGGTAACCGTGTACAGCTGTGCAGGCTGTCCACTGCACAACCCAGGGTGGGGGCACCCCCATCACAGGACACTGCAGATCTGTGTACATACATGACCACAATTTTCTGGCAGATGGCATAAAGGGTCATGAGAAATGGGCATCTGTTTTTAGTTCCACAAAAGTGCCACATGGGCCCGTGGTGGCCATGGCTAAATAAATAGGCAAACTGTTTCTTCAGATGCACCCAGACTGCCTAGCTTCAGATCCCGCTCTGATACCAAGCACCTGGGTGACCTCGGGCAAGTTACTTCTCCTCTCTGTGCCTCAGTTTCCAGGGCTCAGGCTTCAAAAAATAAAACACAGGGGGAAAAAATGTTTTTAAGTGCAACGCATTTCAGGCTGGCATGTGCTGGGCTGAGCCGACCCCCTTGGCTTTGGGATCAGAGCGTCTCTGAGCAGCTCTGGACACCCAGCCCCGCTCACCGCGAGGACCCGGCCTCGGAGACCCCGCCCCGGGACAGTGGAAGGTGCTGGTGTGCACACAGTGGGACAGAAACCTCACCTCCGGGGGCACTGACTCTCAGTGGGCGTTCGCCACCCACGACACGCCCGGCCAGTTCCCCCAAACGCCCCTGGACTGAGCGTGACCGCCTGAATTTTGCTCTTGTGCTCAGCTCTCCAAAAACATCCCTCTTGTCAACTGTGCAAGAATGAACGCCCCGGGGGCAAGGGAGAGAGCAAATCGATGGGGAGGGAATATGCCAGAACACCAAAAGGCTGCTCTAGCCCGGGTGACAGAATTACGAGTCACTGTGTGTTCTCGGCATTTCTGGAACTTTGTGTATTCCAATCTCCCCCCCGCCCCCCCGGCTTTGCCTCTTTTGTTCCTTCCAATGATCTTGCATCACTTTTTCCATGTTGAGAGGCTGTATTCTTCTTTCATTTTTTATTGAAATCACATGCCCCCAAAACGCACTAGTGTGACTGCAACGGACTGTCAGACTGAACACACCAGCCGCTAGGACAGGAACGAGACCAGCCCGCCAGGGGGTCCCGCGGACAGGGGGAACCTCGGTACGGTCAAGGGCGCAGGTCCTGAACATGCCAACCAGTGGCAGGAAAGAGCAGTCGAACCCAAATGGGGGGACGTGCTACAAAATAACTATTCTGGACCCTTCTGAAAGGCCAGTGTCACGAAACACAAAGAAAACACTCCAGCTAAGGGAACGAAGGAGACAAGATGACTAGATGCGGTGTCGGGTCCTATACTGGGGGAAGGGGCAGCCATAAAGAACGTCACTCGGGAAAGTGACAGACCTGGAACACGAAGCGCAGACGAGATAACAGAATCGTGTCAGTGCTCAACGAGGGGCGTCTGATAACTATCCCGGGTCACGTAGGGAATATCCTCGTTCTTCGGAAAGACCCACCCCAGTACCAAGGGCCACAGAAGCCCGTGGTACTGTTCCTCCTCTCAAATGGTTCCAGAAAAACAAAGAGTAGTGTGTGCACAGCACTCGGGTGTGACCGGCCCCTTTTCCAGATGAAGAAACAGACTGGCAGACAGAAAACCTTTTGCTCCACTGGCCCATAGAAAGGGACAAAGAGAGAGAACGAAAAAAAAACACGTGGTAAAATGTTAAAAGTTGGTGAATCTGGATAAAGGTTTCTCTATATTATTTTTGTCAGTTTTCTAGAAATTTGAAATGTTTTCAAAATATAAAGTTCAGGGGCCAGCCCAGTGGCGTCGTGGTTGGGTTCACATGCTCCGCTTTGGCGGCCCGGGGTTTGCTGGACACGGACCTACACACCGCTCATCAAGCCATGCTGTGGCGGCGTCCCACATACAAAGTGGAGGAAGATGGGCACGGATGTTAGCTCAGGGCCAATCTTCCTCACCAAAAAAAAAATTATATATATATATATAAAGTTCAGCTGGCTCTGGGGTGATACTGCCTAGATTTGCCAGCAGCCCTGTCCCTCCTGGCTGTGCAACGCGGAGTGAGTTCCTTCCCCAATCTGTGCCTCAGTTTCTGTGTCTCGAAAGCGGACATCAGAATAAGGACAACCACCTCGCAGGCCAGTGGTGTTCCACCCAAACGTGCCTGCAGGTGTTTCGCAGCCGGTCTGGGCTCTGACGAGGCTTAAATATTCTCAACACCAGCCCTGCTTATGGGGCTGTTTCGGGATGTAATGAGTCCACACGCCTAACACATCGAATATTCAGTCAACGTTCACTATTACTACCGCCGTGAGGGAAGCAAAACCACGAAAATTTACGCCTCATTTTCCCAGCTAATGTACAGGCTCCGCAAGGCCTAAGAATGTGGCTTCTCTCTCGTCTGTCTGTCCAGGCCCACCTAGCGGGGGCTGGCTCCCAGTCGCTCGTCACAGCCTGTCTAATGCTGGGGACCTGGGCGATGGCACCACGAATGGCCCCGAGGACACTGAGACAGGGCCCTATATCCCTTGAAGCGAGTGCCCTTGCAGGGGACTGAGCCCCCGGGTGCAGAGAGCCACATTCAAATCTGTCACTGTGACAGCAAACCAGAAGCCCCAGGTGTATTTGGGTTGGTTCACAGAGTTACTTCTGTGGGCCAAAATTTAGAAACCGGGACAAAGAATTGGGATTTTTTAAAAAAGAATTGGGATTTCCAGCTTTTCTTGAAAATTGATATATGAGACCTACCTCAAGAATTGAGCAGCAACTGATCCCTTTTGACAGGGAAGGGGCTGCTCTCGGCACACCCCCCCTCTCTGGGACCTAAGGGCCACAGTGCACCCGGCCAGGTCCACTCGTGTCCGGGCCCCCGGGGATATCTGGTAGCGGCCCTGGCTTTCTGCTCAGCTGTGGCACCCGGAGTCGATGGTTTCCTGTCTGAGCCTCAGTTTCCTCATCTGGAAAATGGGCCAGCTGCACCTGATCCCTTGCAGGGTTGACATGAGGATAAAACCAGACCATTGTGAGAAGAGGCTGGTACAGAGGTGGCCCCTGTCAACCCTACTCCCCACCCACCGGGTATGGAGTCAAGTGTTATTTACAGAAAAAGAAAAGGGGCCAAGGCTGTTACATCACAGGATAAGATCAGAGCCCAGGAGCACAGGGACGACCAAGTGAACGGATAAACAAAACGGGGTAGGTCCATGCAAGGAATATTACTTGGCAATAAAAAGGAATGAAGTTCTGATAGATGCTACCACGTGGCTGAACCTAGAAAACATGACGCTGAGTGAAAGAAGCCAGACACAAACGACCACATACTGTAGGGGTCCATTCATATGAAATGTCCAGAATAGGGAAATCCATGTTGACACGAAGTAGGCTAGAGGTTGTCAGCGACTGGGGGGCTGGAGGCGAGGATTGAGGGGTGATGGCTAAGAAGTGTGGCGTTTCATTTCAGGGGATAAAAATGCTCTAAAACTTGACTGTGGCGATGGTTGTACAGCTCTGTGAACCACTGAATTGCACGCGTTAAGTGGGTGAATTGTACGGGGTGTGAATTACATCTCGTAAAGCCATTTTAAGAAAAGCATCAGAGGAGGAATAAGGTGGGGCAGGGAAGTCGGGGTGCTTGCGGAAGAGACAGGGTGACATTAGGAGATGTCTGGGTTGGGAGGCCAGTCCCGTGGCCAGTGGTTAAGTTCGATGCGTTCTGCTTCAGCGGCCCAGGTTCAGTTCTTGGGCACGGACCTATACCACTCACTGGTGGGCACGCTGTGGTGGCATCCCACATGCAAAATAGAGGAAAATGGGCACAGATGTTAGCTCAGAGCCAATCTTCTTCAGCAAAAAAATAAATAAATAAAAATAAAAATCAGGAGATGTCTGGGTTGGGACGCAGGCTGGCGGACGGATCCCCACAACATCACATTAGCTGGGGCCTCAGTCCTGCCCGCCACTTGGGGAAGCCAGCGGGAGTTCTGAACAGGCCCTGGTGTGGTTCCTTTGCCAGCTTTCTAGAACATACCTTCTGTGAATGATGAGAACTGACTGTAAATAGACAAATCACACACCAGGAGAAACTGTTCACAACACACATCTCAGACCAAGGACGTGGATCCAGAATACATAAAGAAACCCTGTAACTCACTAATAAGAAGCCAAACAATCCCATTTAAAAACGAGCACAAAGGGGCCGCCCGGTGGCGCAGCGGTTTAGTCCGCGCTTGGCAGCCCGGGGTTCGCGGGTTCGGATCCCGGGCGCCTGCCGATGCACTGCTCGTCAGCCATGCTGAGGCAGCGTCCCATATAAAGTAGAGGAAGATGGGCACGGATGTTAGCCCAGGGCCAGTCTTCCTCAGCAAAAAGAGGAGGATTGGCAGCAGATGTTAGCTCATGGCTGGTCTTCCCCACAAAAAAAACAAAAAAAAAAAACGAGCACAAAAAGATCTACAAATGGCCCATAAGCTAACGAGATGCTCAACGTTTTTAGTCATCGGGGAAACTAAAATTCAGACCATAATGAGATACCACACCACACCCATTAGAATGTCTAAAATTAAAGACTGACAACAGCAAGTGCTGGTAAAGATGTGGAGAGACTGGAACTCACACATCGCCGGGGGTAACGTAAAATGTTACGGCCACTTTGAGAAATCGTTGGGCAGTTTCTAAGAAAGTTAAGCAAATCTTCATCCAACCCAGCCATTCCACACCTAGGAATTCACCCAAGAGAAATGACAGCGTGTGTCCACACAAAGAGCAGTGCATGAATGAAGGAGCACAGCAGCTTCCTCTGTTATGGCCAAGCACCGGAAACAACCCAGAGGTCCACCAACGGGGGAATGGATGCACAAACTGTGATATATCCCCTCTGCTCAGGAAGAATACGGCTCAGCAACAAAAACCAACCACAGGGGCCGGCCCCGTGGCATAGTGGTTAAGTTCGGCGCACTCTGCTTCGGCCGCCTGGGTTCACAGGTTCA
Source organism: Tapirus indicus (assembly GCA_031878705.1). Classification (NCBI taxonomy): domain Eukaryota; kingdom Metazoa; phylum Chordata; class Mammalia; order Perissodactyla; family Tapiridae; genus Tapirus; species Tapirus indicus. Next base: position 21,684,715 of record CM062926.1, on the reverse strand, counting down.
GATCCCGGGCGTGGACCTACACCACTCGTCAGCCATGCTGTGGCAGTGACCCACATACAAAATAGAGGAGGACTGGCATAGATGTTAGCTCAGGGCCACTCTTCCTCAAGCAACAAAAAGAGGAAGATTGGCAACAGATGTTAGCTCAGGCAGAATCTTCCTCAGCAAAAAAAAAAGAAACCAACCACTGACACACGCAATGTAGATGAATCTCAGAATCGTTATGCCGAGTGGCAGAAGCCAGACACAGAAAAATACATGCTGTGTGATTCTATTTATATCAGACTTCAGAGAAGACAAATCGAATCTATAGTTACAGAAAGCAGATTCTACTGCCCGAGGCCAGGAGAAGGGGAGGATTGGTTACAAGAGGGCACGAGGGACCCTTTTTTGGGTGATAGAAATGTTTTGTGCCTTGATTGGGGTGGCAGTTACAGAATGGTTCACAGTTGTCAAAATGCACCCGATAATACTCTTAAGATGGGATCAATTATACTTCAATAAAGTTCATTACAAAAAAACCAAAACCAGACTCTGACTCCAGACTGCCCAGTTCACAGCTTATTGGCTATGACTTGGGGCAAGTGTCTTCACTTTCCCACCTCAGTGCCTTTGCACACACTGGTCTCTCTGCCAGGAACACCCTTTCTGCAGACAGCAGATCTGGGATGTAAATTGCAAAGACGTTCAATAAGTGTCTAATAAAGGAAAGAAGGAGAAAGGGCAGATGGAAAGACATGGACTTCACAACCCTCCTGTCAAAGAACTAAGGCCCAGAGAGGTAAAGGTATCGACCCCAGGTCACACAGAAGGAGCGGAGCTGTGGTTCCCACCCAGCAGGGTGACACCATCAACTGCCTGCACTGCACTCTGAGCTGCCCCAGGGAAGGGCATGAACTGAGGACCACCAGGAAACCCAGATTTCATCCCCCAAGTAAGGGAACGAGGAGGATTGGAGGTCTCTGTATGGGAAGACTACTCAGTCGAGACCGAGAATCATGAGACTGAGAAACCAGGGCCAGAGGAAACAGTCAGGGAAGGCGAGTGTTTGGGGGACAAATTAAAGACAAGGCAGTCAAAAAGAGGGGTTCCGTCCCCATTTGGAAACAGATCAGAATTCAGAATGCACATCCCCCCGGGAAAAGATGGTGAGGATCATTAGCCATGAGGGAAATGCAAATCAAAACCGTGATGAGATTCCACTTCACACCCACTAGATTGGTTACGATCAAAAGAGAAACTGCAGTCCTCACGCACTGCTGGTGGGAGTGAAAAATGATGCAGCTGCTGTGGAGACTGGTCTGGCGGTTCCACAATGAGTTAACGTAGCTACCACAGGACCCGGCGATTCCACCCCGAGGTACAGACACGAGAGAAATGAAAATGCACAAATGCATGTATACACAAGAAATGGGACACGAATGTCCACAGCAGCATGATTCATGGTAGCCAGGAAGTGGAAAGTCCCAAATGTTCATTAACTGATGAATGGGTAAACAAAAGGTGGGATGGCCATACATGGAATATTACTCAGCCCTGAAAAGTCACGAAGTTCTGATAAATGCTACAGTGTGGATGAACCTTGAAAACATCTTGCTGTGTGAAAGAAGCCAGATACAATGGACCACATACTATATGATTTCATTTATGTGAAATGCCCAGATAGGCAAATCTACAGAAACAGAAGGCAGATTAATGGCTGCCAGGGGCTTACAGTAGGGAAGGAGGGATGGGGAAAATGGGGAAACTGCTAACGAGTATGGGATTTCTTTGTGGAGTGATAGAAATATTCCGGATTCAGATAGTGGTGATGGTTGCACAACCCTGTGAATATACTAAAAACCACTGATTTGTATACTTCAAAAGGGTAAATTTTATGGAATGTGAATTATATCTCAATTTAAAAAATGTAATAAAAAAGCACATCCCTTGGGCCAGCCCCGGTGTCCTAGTGGTTAAGTTTGGTGCATTTTGCTTCAGCAGCCCGGGTTCAGTTCCCAGGCACAGACCTACACCATTCATCTGTTAGTGGCCATGCTGTGGTGACAGCTCACATACAAAAAAGAAGAGGAAGACTGGCAGTGGATGTTAGCTCAGGGCGAATCTTCCTCAGCAAAAAAAAGCACATCCCTTGATGATACCAAACAACTGTTACTTCTGTTTGGTTTGATGATGTCATTGTGGTTATGTAAGAAAACACTTATTTTTGTATTTTAAATACACACTTAAATATGTAGAATTAAAATGACAGATCTGGGATTTGTGTTAAAATACTTCAACAACAACAAAACAGAGATCAATAAAGCAAGTGTGGCCAAATCTGGATGTATGTGGAACCTGGAGATAAGCAACGGGGATTCATTATGCTGTTCTCTCTAGTTTTGTGTACTTTTGAAAATACTTGTAATTTTTTTTTTAATGCACACACCCTTTGTCCCAGCAATTCCACCTCTGGGATTTTAACTTACAGCTCTACTCATGCAAATCAACAGTGGCACACGGTTACTCACTGTAGCCTTGTTTATGATAGCTTGGAGCTAACCTAAGTGTCCAGTGAAGGGGGACTGGTTCAATAAGTGAGGGCCCTCCAATGGAATACTATGCAGCTGTGAAAGACACTGAACTTGGCAAGTCAGAACCTCCTGGATACATTATTAAAAGGAAAAGGCAAAGGGCAGAATGGTGTGAGTAACCAGTCATTAGTGCTTTAAAAAAAAGTGTGTGTGTGTGTGTGTGTGTGTGTGTGTGTGTGTGTCTGTGAGAGATGCTCATACATGCACAGCACACTTCCTTGGAAAGAGGCCCCCAAACTAACCGTTTTACCTCTGGGAAGAGGACGTGGGTATAGATGGCTGGGAATCGGGGAGGGAGAGAGACTTTCCATTAGAAAATTTTGATACCATTTGAGTTTTGGACTTGGGTATATGTTCCCTATTCCAAACAAATAAATATGTAAATTTGTAAAAGCCCCAAAGAAAAGCTGTTTCCTAAGCGTGACCCTGTCCCCAACACAGCTCCCCTGGGGCTGGCTTAGAAGGATCAGGTTGTCCTTTCTGCTCCCTCCCCCAGGGTGGGCAGCCAGGCACAGGCCGAGGCCTCCCTGCGGGGAGAGTGGAAACACCCCATGGGCTCCGTGGAGACGATTTCCAGACTCACAGTCCCTTGGCTGAGGCTGGGGGTGGAGAAGACAGGAGAGGGAAAGAACAGGAGGAGGGAGGAAGAGAAAGGAGAAGAGGAAGAGGGGAGGAGGAGGGAGAGGGGAAGGAGGAGAAGGGGGAGGAGGCCTGTGTGCCTCTGAGACCGTGATGGAAAAACAGTCCTGGGCAAGGGGTGGCTGGAAATGCCACCTGTCACCTTGGCTGAAGACATGGTCACCAAGTAGCTTTCTTCGTAAGTGACAAAAAGTGGAAACAATCCAAATGTCCATCCACTGATGAATGGATACACAAAATGTAGCCTATCCATACAAAAGAATATTATTCTGCCCTGAAAAAGAATGAAGCACTGATCCAGGCAAAACATGGATGAACCTTGAAAACATTAAGCAAAAGCCCGACACAAAAGACCACATGTTGTAGGATTCCACTTATCGAAATGTCCAGAAGAGGCAAATCCTCAGAGACAGAAAGTAGATTGGTGGTTGCCACAGACTGGAGGGAAATAGGTACAAGGTTTCCTTTTGGGGTGATGAAAATGTTCTAGAACTAGATTGTGGTCATGGTTGCACAACTTTGTGAATATAGTAAAAACCACTGAATTGTACACTTCAAAGGGAGAAATTTCTAGTAGTAAATATCTCTATTTTTTAAGAGAAAATGAAAAAACAATCAATAAAAGGAATGAAGTACTGATTCATGCTACCACATGGATGAACCTTGAAAACATGATGCTGACTGAAAGAAGTCAGACCCAAAAGCCCACACAGTGTAGGACTCCATTTATAGGAAATGTCCAGAATAGGGAAATCCATAGCGAGAGAATGCAGATCGGTGGCTGCCCGAGGCTGGAGGGAGGGGGAACGGGGAGCGACTGTTAGTAACAGGCATGGCGTTTCTTTTTGGTGTGATGAAAATGTTCTGGAACTAGACGGTGGTGATGGTTGTACAACTCTGAGAATAAACTAATAACCACTGAATTGTACGCTTTAAGTGGGTGAGTTTTATGGTATGTGAATTATATCTCAATACAGCTGTTTAAAATTTTAAGCAAGGAAAATAAAGAAACTGGTCACATGGCCCACCCCATCCCAACTCAATCTCCACCTGCACCTCCCAGGCCGCATGCTCAGTCACAGCATCTCCCCTCAGCACAGCCCCCACCCCCCAACACCCAGAGGCCTAAGCAAGATCAGCGGAAGCAGACCTCACCCCCAGCCCTGGTGGTACTTCCTGGTGCCCTACACCATCCGGCGGGTCCCCCAGTCATCCTGGGTTGCCTCCCTCTGCACCCCCTGCTGTCCAGGGACAGGGGTGCCGGGAGGGGTGAGGACGACGCTTTGGCCTCACATTCCATCAACCACTCGCCCCCCCCCAACCAAAGCCAAAAATGGGCAAAAAAACCCAGAAACCACAAAGGAATGTGAAATGTGCTGGGTTTGTAGAATTTCCTAAGCGTGTAAAGTGCTGATTCCAGAAGCACAAATACGTTTATACTTCAGCAAAACAAAACAAACCATAGGAACCTTTATACCTCAATAAAAAGCAAAAATACCTACACAAATAGAAAATCAGACCTGAGGGACTTGAGGAAAAGGACCAGAGGGGACCCCCATCTCTGTGCTTTGCGGCGTCTCAGGAGGTTAAGTTGATTAAGAGGTGAGATTTAGGGCTGTTTTTAAGCAGAGAGGAGGGAAAAAACCAGTACGTGCTCCTAAGCAGTTCTGTTAGGAAATAGTCTTGCGCCGCATAACGACGACATTTCGGTCAACGACGGACCGCGCGGACATCGAGGTCCCATCAGATTGGTACCATGGAGCCTGGGTGCGCCACCTAGCAGGCTCTGCCACCTAGGTTTGTGTAAGTACACCCTGTGATGCTCGTACAACCACGAGATCGCCTAACGACACAGTTCTCAGAACATGTCCCCGTCGTTAAGGGACACACAACTGTAATGATCTACAGACATATATTCTCGCTTCAAGCAACCAAGCTGTTGGTTCCATAGAATTCCCAGGAACGGCTTTCCCGGCTCCAGTTTCTCCCCTCCCCCCCACCCCCCCACTGTGCCCCTCAATGCAACACCCTGTGTACAGTTCACCTTCCCCAAATGCTGACCTGGGGAAACTGCTTTCCCGCTGGGCAGGGAAAAAAGCAAAATCGAAAACCTTCGATTCATTCACTCGACAAATATCGAGTGAGCATCTATGTGCCCCAGACCCTGGGAGACCCCTCACGGAGCTAAATACTCACAGAAGGAGCAAACCATAAATCAGTAAACAGATTGATCTGCAGTGTAATACCGGCTAGTGGTAAGTGGTTAATGGAGGAGAACATAATGCAGGATAAGGGAGTGATGGGGAAGCGGAAGTTTCAATTTTAAAATAGGGTGGTCAACAGAAGTGACACTGAAGCAGAATGAAGTGAAGCAAGAGTCAGGCAAATATGTGGGGGAAAAGCATCCCAGGCTGAGGAACAGTGGGTGCAAAGGCCCTAAGGCAGGAATGTACCCGGTCGGCTCCAAGAACAACTAGAAGATCCCTGTGAGGGGGTGCAGGGAGGCAGTGGGGCCGAGCAAGCAGATTCTGTTCCAAGTGTTCTAACCCTCAGTGTTGCCTCAATGCCTCCAGCATCCTTCTCAAACTGGGGCTGGGACACGTGGGGAACTGAGGGGGTACTCTCAGGAGTCCAGAGGCTTCCCACACAGTTCAGATTTTCCCATATTTCCATTTTCATTTTCAGCGTCTTTCAAATTGTGGGTTGCAATATTTGAAGAGTAATGAAATCCATTCAGTGGGTCTCAGTCATCACTTAAACAGATGAAGGAAAAAGAAGAGACTAAAATTTGAAAAACGTATTGCTGAATGACGCAAAGGTGGTCAGGCTAAGAGTTCACCCAACTTTTGTCTCCGATATGTGTGTGTGTCTGTCAGCCTGGGTCACGGTGTAAAATATATGTCTCAGCGGGGATTAGGAGTCAAAAGTTAGGAAAACAGCCAATCCAGATGCCCCTCCCGTAGAACTTCCTACCCACTCCACCGGCCACGTGGGCATCTATGAACACACACCTGCTGTGGCAAAGACTATTGTGTGTTCCCCCATAACTATTCTCTTTCCCTCCCAGGCACACCGCTGGACTACATTTCCCAGCATCCCTTGTGACCGGGTGTGGCCACATGACTGAATTCTGGCCAATAGAGTGTAAGTGAAATTGACAAACGCCCTTCCAGGCCTGGCACATGGATACTCCTCCACTCTTCCTCAGCGCCCGTGGACTCCACAGACTTGGGCGGGGACAGAGCCACACAAGGGAGGGAGTCTGGTTCCTCAGTGGGTTCATATGAGGCCACCCAACCAGAAACACCATCGCTGATCTATGACACGTGCAAGAAAAATACTTTTATCGTGTTAAGTCACCGAGAATAAAGGGCTTGTTTGTTACAGCGGCCAGCGTGACGGGTGTAACTCACACACCCACCAGATGAAGGCTGGTCCACTCGGCAGCCCGCTGAACACAGAACCTTCTGCTGAAGTTCCAGAAGGAGAAGTGAGGGCGGGAAACTGAGTCTCTGCACGCCTCAGGGACAATGGGCCCGCCCCTCTCGGAAGAGCCCACAGCAAAGCCTTAGGGCCACAGCCAAGGCCAGGGAGGCAGCGTCCACAGAATGTTCTAAGCCATGTCAAGGTCGCGAAAATTCTATTTTGAAAAGAAACATAAGCTCCACGATGAAGGCCCACCTGGGTCTCCAGCCCAACACCACACCAATAATAAGAGCCCGATTTATGAATCACCGATGCCATAAATGAGGTGCTGGGCTTTCACAACAACCCTGCACAGAGGGACCTTCATCCCCGCCTTAAAGATGAGAGCTAGAGCCTCCGGCTAACTGACACCTGACACTGGAGTTAAGGTTCACCACAGGCCTGGGGGCGTGTAAGTGCGTAATTCACACATCGGCCCTGGAGGTGGGAGCCCAGACTAGAAGGTCAAGAGGGCAAGGATGTTGCCTACCTCATCTACCACACTGCCTGGCACATGGTAGATAGGCAGGAAATACTTGTTGAATAAATGAACAAACAGCTGCTCCTTTCTCTTTTTACAGATGAGGCAATGAGGCTCAGAGAGGGCATGTCACTGACTCAAGGTCACCCAGCAAATGAGTGGGGCACCAGGTTTCAGGTCAAGATTGGACCCCCAAGCACCCCCCTGCCTTCTCTGCCAGCTGTTCCTAGTGCCCCTCACACCCACCCAGGGACTGATCACATCAGCTAAAAGCTTCGGGGCCTTTTTTCTGCTGTTCCCAACTTCTTCTCACCTGCACCCCCAACACACTTTCTTTTGGTTCATTCGCATCCTCCTCTGTTCTTCATTCACTAAATTGTTCATCCATTCAGCAGTTAAGGACTGCTGTGTGCCAGGCTCTGTTCTAGAAGCTGGGGGATGGCCCTGAACCAAACAAAGATCCCTGTTCACTTAGAGCTTACATTTTTGAGAAGGGTAAGGTCGGAGACAAAAAAGAACAATAACATAACATACTATACTAAGTATTTACAAATATTTGATTTGCATGTATTTAATTTATATCTCCTGACTGAGGACCTGGGCTTTTACTCTGAGTCACAGGAGCCACAGAATGGATCTGAGCAGAGGAGGGACGTGAGCCGAGTAGGTCACAACAGGGTCCCTCTGGCTGCATGAGGGGAACAGACTGGGGGGCACAGGGTGGAGGGCACCCCAGGAGGAGGAGACTGCAACAGTCCAGGCGGGGGGTGACGGTGGCTGGACCAGGGTAGGGGCAGCGGAGGTGGGGAGACGAGGCCAGGTTCTGGAGATATTCTGCAGGCAGGGCTGATAGGTGTCCAAAAAAAGAGAAAGAGAATGGCCAGCACAACAGTGTGAATCACTCAACACTTCTGAACTGCACCGTCAAAAAAGGTTAAGATGGTAAATTTTACATTATGTGTTGTTTACTGCAATAAAAAAAATTAAATTAAAAAAGAAAGAGAGAGAGAGAAAAAGAAGCGTCAAGGATGATGTCAAAGTATCCAGCCCAGGCTGCTGGAAGGATGGAGGCTCCATGAACAGAGATGGTGACAACCTGGGGAGCAGCAGACTTTGTCTTGTTTTGGGGTGAGGGGGTGCTCAATGCTGGACATGTTAAGTTTGAGGTTCCCATGGGACACCCCAGCGGAGAGTTCTGCAGAGTACAGGCTGGAGACCATGTGCAAGTAACCAAGGGGAAAAGCGAATAAAATCTCCTCCCTGGCTGGCTCGTCCTTAATTCCTCCACCTGACCATGGACAGTGCCTGGCCTCTCTCGTGGTTCCCACGACACTGCACCCGGCCCCACAGGGAGCGGCAATCTCCAGGGCAGGCCCTCACCACGCTCTCCCCTCCCCTCCCACCACCAGCCAGGGCCCCACACAGACTCCAGGCTGCCAGCTTTCAGAGACCAGGTTTCCAGAAGCCTCTCTGCCGACTCCCACCGCCCACCCTGCCTCCCCGCCTCCAGATCCCATCCAGGCTCCACACCGCTGCTCATTCGGAATCGCCTAGCAAGGAGTGGGGGATCTGAGGAGTAAGCACAATCCAGCAGAGCGCTGGGAGATGTCAAACAGGGTGCGCGACATGCAACCTGGGCTGTGTGACGGGGAGAAGCAGGATTCATATTCGCCCAGGCCCCCGATCCTTCCCTCAAAACCCTTGAGGTATGATGTGTTCTGAAAGGCAGGTTTTTCAAAGACTGCAAGGTGCTGGGGTACACGCATGTCTGTTACAGAACACACCCAGGGGCTCGGGGGCGGCACCCTGTAACCAAACGCTAATATTCCTGCAGCCAAACATATGAATATTCACGTGGAGCGCGATGACGGGCTATAAATAGCCGGGCTTCAGGTCAGGTCTTGTTGCAGATGAGTCACTGCGGGCGACTGCAGTTACTATTACTGATGCCGGCGGTGTTATTTTGATAGCGTCTTGCTGGCTGGCTGCTCTAAGAGGGGAGAAGCCTTTAAGTGCTGGACCTGGAGGCTCCCCAAAGGCCCAGAAGGGGGAAGCCTAAGACTGATCTGGCTTGACAACCCCACTCTGCAGTTTTTTGACCTTGAGCAACTGACCTCGTTTCTCTGGGGTCTCAGTCCTGGGGACTAAGGAAGGATCTGGCTGTTGCCTATAGGCCTTAAATTAACAATAATGACGCCAGCAACAATCATAATAGCAGCTAACCTTTGTCGAGCCTTACTGTGGTCCAGGGGGGTACCAAGATCTGTGGGGCCATCATCTGATTGACTGAACCCTCGCCACACTCCCCGGGAGGGAGCTCTTGCTGTTATTTATCCTCTTTTAACAGAGGCCTGGAGTAACTTGCCTGAGGAACGAGCGAGCTGCGGGCCAAGCCCAAATTTATCTGACACAGGCCTTAAACAATGTCCAAAACTTGGGTCAAGCCTGCCCCCGGGTCAGGCCGACCTGTTCCTGACACTGATCCCCTCCCACCACGGGGAGAATTTAGTCAAACATCAACCCACGTGCTCTCTGTCTGCTCGAATCCTCCCAAACAAGCCCCACGAGGGAGGGACTATTATTTTACTCCTCAACTGCACCCCGACATGTCCCGCGATGGGGAGCCCACACGTGCGGTCCCAGACCACTACAGTCCGCCTCCTGACCCAGCCAGCTCTCACACCACCCGGGAAGTGCCATCCTCCCTCCACCACCTAGAATATTCTCTCTCCTCTCCTTTTTTGGTTCCTCTGAAATCTTCGCCTTTGAGCTCAGAGGCAGCTCCAGAGGCCGCTCTGGGCCTCGAGGCCCGAGAGTTATTTAAGCAGCAGGACCAAGGCTGATTCTCGCCAGTGTCCCTGGGGTCCGGCACAGGCCTGGCACCAAGCAGCCACTCAATAAATCTTGGCTGCTGTTTGCAAGGGGTGAGAATGGCGAAGCCTCTCTGGAATGCAATTTGGCAGGTCCGACCCAAATCTAAACGCACGCTTCCCTTCGCCTTAGCAATTCCTCTTCCAGGAATCCGGCTGGTGGAAATGCTCTTGCACAAGGGACTGAAGGTGTGGATACAAAAATGTCAGGTCAGGTCACCCCGCCAGCTCCAAAGCTCCCCGTGGCTCCCATCTCACTGAGAATCGAACCCAAGAACTAGTCACAGATGCAGAATGGAAACTCTAGAGCAACAAAGAGTAGCATGAATCAGCTAATAGTGGAGATAAGATGGAACACGAAAATACTCATTTAATCTAAAGGAAGCAGGAAACGAGAAAAAAAAAGGAACAAAGAACACAGGAGATAAACAGAAAACAAACGGCGAGATGGAAGATTTAAATCCAGCCGCATCAATAATGACAGTGAACACAAATGGTCTAAACGTGAGGTGTCCACCGTGTATTTCAAGCACTGGGCGCTGCAAATACAGCTGGTCTCAGCTGAGATGTGCAGTGAATGAAGAATACACACTGGATTTCAAAAACTTAGCATGAAAAAAAAAGACCATATGATAAATGTTGGCAAGGATGTGGAGAAATCGGAACCCTTGGGCATTGCAGGTAGGAATGTGAAATGGTGCAGCCGCTGTGGAAAATAACGGTTCTTCAAAAAGTTACTCAGAGAATTACATGACCCAGCAATTCCACTCCTAGGTATACACATCCAAAAGAAATGAAAGCAAGGACTCAGACACTTGTGCGCCAGTGTTCACAGCAGCAATACAGTCATGCGTCACGTAATGACGGGGTATATTCTGAGAAATGTGTCGTTAGGCAATTTCACCGTTGTGCAAATATCACAGAGTGCACTTACACAAACTTAGATGGTATAGCCTACTACACGCCTAGGCTCTATGGCACTAATCTTATGGGACCATTGTCGTGTACATGGTTCATCATTGGCGGAAACATCTTCACACACTGCATAACTGTATTCACAATAGCCAAAAGGTGAAAACGACCCAAACGTCCATCGGCAGATGAACAGATAAACAAAATGTGGTATATCCAGACAATGGAATATTATTCAGCCATGAAAAGGAATGAAGCACTGGCACATGCTCCAACGTGGATGAGCCTTGAGGACATTATGCTGAGTGAAATAAGCCAGACACAGAAGGACGAATACTGTGTGAGTCCACTTATATGGTGCCCAGAGAAGGCAAATGCAGAGAGGCAGAAAACAGAATAGAGGTTCCTTGTGGGTGGGGGAGAGGGCGTGTTTAATGGGAACAGAGAACAAGTTCTGGAAATGGATAGTGGTGACAGTCATACAACATTGCAAATATACTTGTCACTGAATGTACACTGAAAAATGGTTAAAACAGGGGCTGGCCCTGTGGCACAGTGGTTGAGTTCAGCACGCTCCGCTTTGGCGGCCTGGGTTTGTGGTTCAGATCCCAGGCACAGACCTACGCCACTCGTCAGCCATGCCGAGGCAGCGTCCCACATACAAAATAGAGGAAGATTGGTACAGATGTTAGCTCAGGACTAATCTTCCTCAGCAAAAAAAAAAAAAAAAAAAAGAGGAAGATTGGTGGTGGATGTTAGCTCAGGGAGAATCTTCCTCACCAAAAAAAAAAAGAATGGTTAAAATGGTAAATTTTATATTATGTTTATTTTACATCAATCAAACGATGTAAAATATCTCATTAACGATTTCTATATTGATCACATGTTGAAATGATAGTATTTTGGATATACTGGGTTATTCAAAATATACTCACATTAGTTTTCCCTCTTTCTACTGTGGCTACTAGAAAATTTAAAATAACATCTAAGAGGCTAGCATTGTATTTCTATTGGACAGCTTTGGTATCAACATTCCAGTTATCAGACGGAGATTGTCAGACTGTATGCCATTTGCAAGAGACACACTTTAAATATAAAGACACGTAGAAGCTCATAGAAAAAACTGGAACTAAACTGAAAAAAACATTGATAGCGTGGAGGTTAAATAATTTATGGACTACTCCTCAGCTGCGAAAGGAATGGAGTTCTAGATTGCTGACATGGCAACAATTCTAAGACATTTGTTCAATTTAAAAAGTCAGGTGTAGAAGAATTCGTATAGTATGGTGATCACAGGGAAAAAAATGTATGCATAGAAAAGGGGGCTGAAAGAATGAACCCCAAACTCCTCACAGGGGTCCCCTCTGGAGAGGGGAGAATGGGGGGACGGTGAAAAGACTTTCCTAGGTTACGTGACTTTTTTCCTGGTATAATAATTAATACAGACCTGCCCGCAAATTGGCAACCCCAAAAGCTACGAGTTAAGGAATCTTGTTTCAGCCTCAGCATCCGAGGTGTCCATTCCATTTGCAGAACCCTCGAAGCAACGCAGAACCGGCCGACATCCACTGTACACCTTGCTACTCAAATGTGTGGTCTGGGAGCTTCTTGGGAATGCAGAGTCTCGGGCCGGCCCCAGACCTACTGAGTCAGAACCCACCTTCTAGCAGAAGTCCCAAGGAATCTGCACGCACATTCAAGTTTGAGAAACTGCTGATCTACACCACAGCCCAATCTCCCTGCACCAGTAGGTTCAGACTAAAGGCTGGTTGGTGGTAATAATAGCAACCATCATAGTAACAGCAACCAGCATTTACAACGTGCTGATTACCCGCCACTCACTCGACAATCCATCATCTCAGTTAAACTCCCCAACAATCCCACCAGGTAGATATTTTAGATCTATGACTGCATATTTGCAATGCCAACCTCCAAAATCTCTAAAAACCACTTTTTTTTCCCCGACTCACTCTGGCAGCTCTAACCCACAATGACTGTCCTTATGTGTCCCTCTTAGTGTCAACAGTCACAGATCCATCATCAGCAGAAATATTACTGGCTGCGGAAATCTCAGCATGTTGGGGGACGGGGAGCTGCCCCGCCTTGCTGGGGGGTGTTCCACCAGCCACTGTAAGCTCCAGTCTAAAATATTCTGAATTTCAAAACACCTACGATGCTGGTTACTGCCATAAACGCAGCGCTTCTGTGACGTCATCTGCTCTACCTCCAAGAGGAAGACTAAGCCTCCTCTCACTGATGGGGAAGCTGAGGCTGAGAGAGGTGGGGGCCCTCGCTCCAAGTCCCACAGCTGGCTCCAGGCCAGATGCGCCCTGGAAGTCCCCACCTTCCACCCTGTCCGGGTCTTGCTGACTCACAGCAGCTCGTGGCCACCCACCCACCCAGGCTGCTCACCAGCTCGCAAACACATCCGCGTCTGGAGGAAGCTGGGGCGGCCACGGTTATGTTAATGAAGACACCGTGGAGGGTGAGAAGGGAAAGAGGAGGGAAGGAGGGCGCTCTGCTGAGCCCCGGCCTCTGATCGCTCAGCTGAGAGCCAAGCTGGATCCCAGGGCAAAAGAGGGGGGAGGGGGGCAGGGAAGGTTCTGGACTGTGGATTTCTCATCTTGGTCCCTGTAACCAGGAAACAGGGAAGGTTTATGGCTCCAAGGCCTGGGATTTGGGGCCAGACGGCCCAGGGGGATCCCCACTCTGCCATTTAGCAGCTGGGTGACTCTGGGCAAGTCACTTAACGGCTCTGTGCCTCAGTTTCCTCATCATGCGGATGCTCACGGACCTACCTCCTAAGGTCTTTCTGTGCGTCAGTGAGTCAGTACTTGTAAAGGGCCTAGGCCAGCGCTCGGGGCAGTGCTGGCTATTATTACTGTTGCTATGGTCACGATCTGTGTAAAGCTCTAAACCGGATCCCACCCCACCCCACCCCCCAAATTCTTAGCCACATGTTAGGAAAGCCAAGTGTGCGTTTCTCTGGGGAAAAGGTCTGTGGCCTCTGAGCAGATTCCCAAAAGGACTGAGACCTCCTTCCCCCAAATTACGAACCAGCACATGCCGGAAAAAGATAGAAGGCCCCTCTCCCAGCTGGGACAGGACTGGCAAAGCACCCCCTCCCCCACCAGCTGGCAAGACCACCAGCCACCCCCCACCAGGCCTCTCCCTCCCCATCTCCAACCAGGTCCACGCCGGGCCGGCCTCCTTAATTGCACGAACATCTCCCTCCCACCTTTAGACCCCTCTCCTCGCCTCCTGACTCCTGAGCCCAACCTGGTACCACCTCCTCCTGCCTCTTCTAGAACCTTCCTTCACTCCCTTTCCTTTCCTCTGCTGAGCCTGTAAGTCTGCTCAGATCCTAAAAAACCAACCCAGTGTGCTTCTCTCCTCACGATCTCTGAAAGGTCACCAGTCCCTCATTCATTCCATAAAGAGCAATGACAGGCTTATCCTGGGTCAGGTCCTGGGGATGAATCCTAACACGGAAATAAACTGAGTGACGTGGAGGAAGTTGGACGGGTTGTGAAGGAAGGCTTCCCTGAGGAGGGGGCATTTAAGTAGAGGAGGAGCCCGGAGGCAGGAAGGACTTGGGGAGATCACTGCAGGCAGAGAGCACAGCGAGGACAAAGGTGGGGAGGCAGGAACAAGCCTGGTACGTGAAGAAGGGAAGGTGAAGGGTAAGGGACAGGCTCAGGGAGATAAGCCCAGACCACCAGACTAGTGGGGCTTCGTTGGGAGGGGGCAGGTTACCTGAGGGAACTGGGGGGCCATAGAAGGTAGCAAGATATTTGTGTGTGTGTGTGTGTGTGTGTGAGGAAGATTAGCCCTGGGCTAACATCCGCTGCCAATCCTCCTCTTTTTGCTGAGGAAGACAGGCCCTGGGCTAACATCTGTGCCCACCTTCCTCTACTTTATATGGGACGCCGCCACAGCATGGCTGACAAGCAGTGCGTCTGTTAGTGCCCAGGATCCGAACTTGTGAAACCCCAGGCTGCAAAGCAGAGTGTGCGAACTTAACCGCTACGCCACCGGGCCGGCACCAAGATATACATATTTTTTAATCTCTGGGCTGCCAAGAGCTCTCATCTGTCTTCCTTCCTTCCATCCATCCATGCATCCATCCACCCATGAGATCTCACCTTCTTTCCTTCCTTCCTTCCATCCATCCACCCATGAGATCTCTCCTTCCTTCCATCCATCCACCCATGAGATCTCACCTTCTTTCCTTCCATTCATCCATCCATGAGATCTCTCCTTCCTTCCTTCCATCAATCCACCCATGAGATCTCTCCTTCCTTCCTTCCATCCATCCACCATGAGATCTCACCTTCTTTCCTTCCTTCCTTTCATCCATCCACCCATGAGATCTCTCCTTCCTTCCTTCCTTCCATCCCTCCATCCATGAGATCTCACCTTCTTTCCTTCCTTCCTTTCATCCATCCACCCATGAGATCTCTCCTTCTTTCCTTCCTTCCATCCCTCCACCCATGAGATCTCACCTTCTTTCCTTCCATTCATCCATCCATGAGATCTCTCCTTCCTTCCTTCCATCAATCCACCCATGAGATCTCTCCTTCCTTCCTTCCATCCATCCACCATGAGATCTCACCTTCTTTCCTTCCTTCCTTTCATCCATCCACCCATGAGATCTCTCCTTCCTTCCTTCCTTCCATCCCTCCATCCATGAGATCTCACCTTCCTTCCTTCCTTCCTTCCATCGATGAGATCTCTCCTTCCTTCCATCCATCCACCCATGAGATCTCACCTTCTTTCCTTCCATTCATCCATCCATGAGATCTCTCCTTCCTTCCTTCCATCCACCCACCCATGAGATCTCATCTTCCTTCCATCCCTCCATCCATGAGATCTCACCTTCCTTCCTTCCTTCCTTCCTTCCTTCCTTCCATCCATCCATCCATCCATGAAGCCATGCTTCCCCTTCTCGTGGCTCCTCATCAAACTCCAGCCTGGCTCCCGCCCCTACCTACCCATCAAACCCAGGAAAGCCTTGCTTCCAGAGCAGCTGCATCCAACCCAGGAAGCCTGACCTCAAGTCAATTGAAGCCAAGACCTTTCTGGAAACTCCCTTCCTTTATTCCTGAGACTGACTATGCCTCATCCTGATCCTCCTCCCCTCTTCCTCTGTTTCAGCCAAAGAAGTTCCTGCCTCTCCAGTGAGCAGCCACCTAGATTGCTTCTCAACCCTCTTCTGTCCTCTCCCTGGGGAACTGTCCCCATCCTGGGACTTCAGTTATCACTCAGTGTCACTGTCTCTCACTCGCGACCCCTACAGTTCATTCATTCATTCTCCATCTCTCTCCTCTCTGCATCTCTCTACCAGCGGAGGGGGTGTCAGAGCTTTATTCTTGGGGTCTGTGTTCCCCAAACCACAGACACCTCCACCTCGTCTCAAGAAAGGGCACCTGCATTTACCCAGTTGCTCAGGCCAACGACTATGCATCATCCTAGACTCCCTTTTTCTCTTACCTGCCATCAACGAAACCAAGGCAACCACGTCCCAGTCCCAATGTCCCAGGCCCTCCTTCCACATGAAGCTTCAACTGGCCTTTCTGCAAAGCATCCCAGGCTTCTCTCTGTTGGGAATGGCCTTGAGCCCAAAGCCTGTCCCCAGAAGTCCCCTCCTCCAGGAAGCCTGCCCTGATGCCCCAACATACCCCAGAAGCAATGCCTCTTCCTGACCTCCACCAGCCCAGCTGGTGCTCCTCAAACACAGCTGTCACCTGGCAGGGAGGAGGGTGTGTTCTTCCCTATCTCCCTCCCCCACCCGAGGGCAGAGCTCTGAGGCCGGGCACACTGGAGGCCTCTGTGTGGTCTGAATTAGCCAGCAGGATGTCCTGGATTCAACTCCCGCTCCGCCAGCAGCCAGCTGTGTGACCTGGGACCAGTCACTTCACCTTGGCTGCCTCTGTGACAGGGAGATGGTGGCAACCTGGGGGTCTGGCCCTGGGGGGAATTTTAAGCAAACCGTGATGATTGCACCCGAGGGGGCACCCCAGCTGGGAGAAGCCACAGAAGGACAAGCAGCAACACGGGGGCCTGAAAGGGGGTGCCGGGCGAAAAAGACACAGAAGGAGAAAATAAAGCAGGATCCTGCACATCAGGTAAAAATCCACCACACAAAACAAACAATTCGCCGGGAGCACAGGAGAACAAAAAGCGCACATTAGGGGCTGGCCTGGTGGCATGGTGGTTAACTTTGCGCACTCCGCTTCAGCGGCCCGGGGTTCACGGGTTCGGATCCTGGGCACGGACCTACATACCGCTCGTCAAGCCATGTTGTGGTGGCGTCCCACATACAAAGTGGAGGAAGATGGGCACAGATGTTAGCTCAGGGCCAATCTTCCTCACCAAAAAAAGAAAAAGATGCACATTAAATATGTGAGGAGGTTGTGGGGGAGAGGATAAAGGGAATTTTATACATACATATAAATACATACTTGTATTTATATACATAATATATATTATATTTCTACCATATTAAATTTCAATTTAATATGAAATTATATAATGTATAATAACATATTATATATGTGTGTGTGTATATATATTTTTGTTTGTTTAAGGTAGACTTATGTTAGGAACTCAGTTAAATAAAATTCCCAATTCTGGGGGCCCAGCCCAGTGGCATAGTAGTTAAGTTCACGCGCTCTGCTTTGGCGGCACGGGGCTCACGGGTTCAGATCCCAGGCACGGACCGATGCACCGCTTGTCAAGCCATACTGTGGCGGCGTCCCATATAAAGTAGAGGAAGATGGCACGGATGTTAGCCCAGGGCCAATCTTCCTCAGCAAAAAAAAAAGAGGAGAATTGGCAACAGATGTTAGCTCAGGGCTAATCTTCCTCAACAAAAAAAAAGAAAAAAAAATCCCAACTTTGCTACAGCATCTGGCTGGGGGCTCCTCAAGCCCAGAATTTGGCTCAGTGTCCCCTGTGACAAATGGAAATACAGCTTCCTGCTTCTTAAAGGTCTAAAGAAAAAACTGGGACCCTGGAAGGGGGACATGCTCGAGGAGGGGAAAGGGCTGGGCAGATGTAGGGAATTCTGCTCACCCAGCTAAGGAGACAGAAGTCTGACAAAGAACAGCCCCTCACGAAACAGCTTTGAGACTTGGGTGGCAAACCCTAGGCAGCCTGGAAGGGCCTCAGAAGCCAGAAGCCATGGACGGATGAGGGCTCTTCCCGAATTTTTATCAATTCTGTGATGCGCTTTTTCCCCATTTCCCCATCTCTGAAAAAGGAGGCACATCTTACAACCTATGGCTGTGGAGATTCATACAGTATGTCTGGCTTCCACTCCTGAGCCCCATCGAGCCTCAGTTTCCCCGCTGAGCAGTGGGCAGACCACAGTCCTGACCTGCCCCACAGGTTCCAATTCTTTCCCTCTCCGGAGGGCACGCGGGAGCGCGTACTGGGCACCGGGGAGGCGGCGAGGGCAGGATGGGCGATGTCCATGGAGCAACGGTCAACTGCGGCTGGAAGGCCCACGGCCGCCTGTCCTGGGTGAGGGGCCCGCAGGTGAGCCCTGCCACTTTGAGGGGTGGGCTTTCTGAGCAAAGGAACCGCTCAGGGGTGGGGATCAATAAAAATGCTGAGGGGATGGGCCCAGGGGAGCAAGGAAGGCAGCTGAGCCTGGCTGGGGGCCTCCCAGGAGACAGGACCAGGTGGGGCCCTGGGATTGGCATTTTAACAAACACCTCTGGTGATTTGGAAGCTGGTGGGTCGCTGTCTGAGAAAGAGAATAGGGACTCCAAACACAAGCTCTCTGCTCCCCTTTCTCCACCCCTGTGACGTGTCCATCATTCCATTCGGTCAGTCAGTCAGTCAACAAACATCTACGGGGCTCCTACTGAGAAGGTGGGGCGTGTCGTTTCTCTCCTGCAGTTTAGAGTCTAGTGAGAAGGCCAGACCTGAAGAAAAGCTCACAGGAGACCTACTACATCCCAACAGGGCTACGAGGGGTGGGACAGTGAACGGGAGAGTGTCCCTAGACCAGGGGGCTGGGGGCTGGGACGGGTACCCAGGGGAGGGGCGTCAGGAAGAAGAGACTTCAGGGGTGGTCTCTCTCCAGAGTGAAAGGGGGTGAAAACCTTCCACGGACTCCTGCTCAGTGACAGATAGGAAGGCCTTCCTCACACCCACAGCAACATGGCTGAATCCCAAAATAATGAACCCAAAGGACCACACACTGTAGGGTCCAAGTCTGTGCAACACGAGAAGAGGCGACACTGAGCCACCAGACCGAGCAGGCCAGCAGCTGCTTCTCGGAGGGGTGCTGAGTAGGAAGGGGGACAAGGGGACTTTTGGGGCCCAATGTAATGTTCTGGATCTTGACAGGGAGGTGGGTTACAGAGGTGGCCACGTGTGTCAAGACTCGTCGAGATGCACACTTAACTGTGTATTTTACTGTATGTAAATTATCCTTCAGTGAGAAAGGGTTGGGGGGTATATATATACACATTTATATATAACTTTCTGTGAAAGGGGAAGCGTGTACACAAAAGCAGGAGGTCACTGGGCACATTCTGGGGACAGAAGTAAAGCCAGTGTGGCAACAGCTTGCCAAGCCCAGGGGAGCCTGGCATGAGAGGCTAAGGGCTAAGAACTCTTCCAGGAGCCCCGTCCCCGGGGGGCTCAGTGTTTGAGGATGGGTGAGGCGCCATGCATGCCGGGAAGGGCAGGAGGTCATAGCCACCCCAGCACCACACGGTGGACAAAAGGCAGCACCCATCCTCCGGAGCGGGGGCTCCAGGGGGCTCCGACCTGCAGGTGTCCTGGGGGACTGGGCCGCCCTTTGCCTCCAGGCTGCAGGGGCCACCAGGGGCTCCCTCCAGGGCCCCCGGGGTCATTAACGAGGGTCCCGCAGCCACAGACAGACATGCCCCTCACTCTGCTTCCAAGGCTGCCAGGCTGGGACTCGGGGGACACAGGAGCCGGGAGGGGGGTCACCCAGAAGCGAGCAGCCCCCTCCCACCCCTCCAAGCATAAGAAGCACTTCAAAGGGGAAGCCTAGAGGGATGGAGTGGGCAAGAGGAGGGGATGAAGGCAGCCGAGCCTGGCTGGGGGGCTCAAGGGGCATCAGCCCTTCCTCTGACCCTCTTTACCCTGGAAGAGCAGCTGGTTACGCCCCCCTCAGAGTACACACAGAAGTAATAACTAACAACAGTGACCACAGCAATGACCGCTACCCCTTGCTGAGCGCTTACTCTGAGCCAAGCACTTGCAAAACGCTTTTCCATGCAGGACCTTATTTAACTGGAGCAAAGGCTCTCGAAAGAAGCATTTACTATTATTCCTGCACTTCTGGTTCTCTAACCTGTGATCAGAGGAGGGAAGTAACTTGCCCCCAAGTCACAAGGGCAGAAAGAGGACTGGAACCCGGGTGGCTGATCCAGTTACCCCTCACCTCCAGGGTCATCCCATCCATCCTCCTGCCACCAGCCCAACTTCTCCGACTCGCCCTTTCCAGGGACGATTTCTGCACAGAGCATCTGAACCTGTGCCCACGCTGTACACATCCAGGCATAAACCCCCAAACCCGTGTCATCAGAAACAGCCCCCAGAGTGCAAGGCCTGGGGCGGTCAAGACAGGGACCGCAACATGGTCCCAAAGAAGGGAATGCAGAGAAAGGACAACTTGGCCAACGTCTACTCCCTGCTGCCTTGGTTTCCCCACTCTGTGAAATGGGCTTCATGCCATCCCCTCCGCAGAACAGGGCAGATCCTGGAGGTGGTGCAACAGATTCTGGACCCCAGAAATAACACCGCCATTAGTAACAATAATAATACAGTTGACATGAGATGATGTCTGGAATCTGGGGTAGGGGGTGAGGTACTGCATAAAAAAAGATGATCAGAAAACGGCAGAAGCTGGCAATGGGTACACGGGGGCTGCTTATGCCATTCTCTCAACTCCTGGAGGGTACTTTATTTTTTCATTTTTTTGCTGAGGAAGACCGGCCCTGAGCTAACATCTGTGCCAGGCCTCCTCTATTTCCCATGTGGGAGGCCTCCACAGCATGGCTGACAAGTGGTGTAGGTCCACACCCGGGATCCGAACCTGCGAACCCGGGCCGCCGAAGCAGAGGGCGCCAAACTTAACCACTACGCCACGGGGCCAGCCCCCTGGTGGGTACTTTAACATTTCTGCAAGAAAAAGTTAAAATAATAATAATAATAAGCAAAGTGAACCTTCACCACGCATCCTTCCAGCGAGGCCCTGTCTCAAAAGCTTTCCGCCTCTTCCCTCACTTAAGCTGCACAAGGACCCCGCAAGGAGGTTCTGTTACAGATGAGGAAACTGAGGCCCGAAGGGTATTGGACTGCCTTGGACTTTGGCCTCTGTTTATAATGCCAACCTCGATTGCCTAGGGTTTGAGGGAAGGCAATAAGGACTTGGGTACCTGATCCCCTGGGAGACTGCTGCTTCCCTTCTTCATCATCATCATCACAGCCACGAACACTGTTTGAGCACTGGCTCTAAGCCAGGCATTGTGTTACGACTGAACATTCGTGAGCAGGCCTGAGGCAGGCCTCCCGCCATTCCCATTCTTCCGGTGAGGAAACTGAGGCCCGGAGCAGGGAGGCCTGTCTGCTCGCAGTGCCTGAGGCCAGAGCAGCCTGCTCTGTGCCCTCTGCTCTGCTGCGGTTTAGAAGGCCAGCGCTGTTCCCTGTGTGTCTTTTGGGAAGACAACGGGGACCTTTTAGAGTGAGGAGTCCGCATGGGACCCAAGGGAGAACAGTAAGCATAGTGAAAATAACAGCAACCTCATTTGCTAGTTACTGAGCAGACTGCACGCCCAGCCTGGGAGAGCACGGCCTGATTTGGGCCTCACAGCAGACCCGACGCGGCAGCCATCCTGGGCCCGCTTTACAGACAAGGAAACTGAGACCCAGAAAAGGGATCACTTGACCAGAGTCACGTTGCAAGTAAGTGGAAAAGCCAGCATTCCCTCCCATGCCTGCCAATTAGGGGGCATGCAGCCCAGAATTAGGGGGTTCCTGGCCCCAGGAAAAAGAACAGCCAAAGAACGACAGATAACATCGCCCCTGGCTGACAAGGCTGCCTCTGCACTTTATGGGTGTTATTTACTCCTCACAACAAACTTCCAAAAGCAGGTACTGAGATGAACCCATTTAATAGAGGGGAAAACCGAGGCCCAGAGTGAGCAAGTCCCTTGCCTGTGGCCATTCAGTCGGCAAGTGGCAGAGCCAGGATTTAAACCAACAGACAGTCGGCTTCCAGAACTCTTGACCTCCACACCAAGTGGCAAGCACACGATGCAGGCTACGAGCAGGACAAAGAGGTGAGCAGGTCACAAAAGACTCCAGGGCAGACAGACAGATGAACTGAACAGCAGGGGGAACAACTTCCTTCAAGATGCAGCCGCCAGGTTGCCTCCAAAGAGTGACCAAATGACAAATCAAGGGCCTTGACCCAGCAATCCCACTTCCAGGAGCGTATCCCACTGGCATCCCCATTTCCCAATAGGACACGTGGACGCGTGCCTGCCAGCTCGGCAAGTTTGGACGCACCTCCACGTCCGTGTTAAGTAAATGAGGATTTGCCCGTACCGTGGAATACCACACAGCCAAGAAAAAGATGGAGGAAACCCTCTGTGTACTGTGTAGTAGGGTCTCCCGGGGAGATGAAGGGAAAAGGACAAAGGAAAGAGCATGCCACCACCGGTGTACAATAAATAGTTTTAAAGACACACACATGTGTATAAATGTGTGTGCACAGAATGTTGGGATCGTGCAGTTGCCTCTGTGAAGGCGGGCTGGGGGACCAGGGACGCTGGGGAGGATGGAAGGTGTTTAGTATTTTGAATTTGTCCCGTGTGCATGCATCACTTAGAAAAAAAGGAAGAGGCACAGAGAGAGAAGTTGCTTCCTTGGAGCCGTGGCAGACCACCCAGACAGAATTCATCAAATCCCCCAGCAGCTAATCTAGCCCTGAAGATGACACTTGTCTGCAGCCCCGTCCTGGACTGGGTCCCAGGGCCCTGGCACACAGTAGGCCCTCAGGAAGTTTATTTGGGAACAATTAAAGGAACAAAGGCACCCTCTCCCGCTCCTCCTGCCAACAGATCCCCGCCACCATGAATACACAAACTCGTACACAAAAGTCATTGTCACCAAACTAGAAATGTCTAAGAAAACTCTCTCTCCTTCCATTGGGAAAACGTGCGTGTCACGGAGACACAAAGGGTTCAGTCAATGGGGACAAAACTCTAATGGTGGTATTCCAGGCAGGGAGAATTCTAGGGAAGGAATGAGGGCGTCCTTGGGGACAATTCAACCCGACATTCCCCATGTGTCTCTGGTGTGACGCATCCTACTCTGGGGAGCCAACCCAGGCAGGCCCTGTGCCCTCAGAGAAGAGACAGACTCTGATGTGCACGGGGAGTAAGCAGGAGGCGACTCACTCTGATGGGGGGCGGTTTCCCTGGTGGGCGGCAGCTGGGCGGCAGCTCAGGCAACCTGCTGCTAAGTGAGGGTGCCCAGTGGGGGGAAGACCCAAAAGGGAGGAGGGCAATCTATGCCCCCCACCCCTCTCCCCTGCAGGGTGGGAGAGGGAAAAAGGCAGCCCCTCGCTGCTTTCCGGGCCCAGGCCGCCTGGAAAGGAATGCCATGTCTTCCTGTTTCCAATTAACTTCCCCCACCAGCAGCCCTCTGAATTCTTGAGACCAGGAGTCAAGACGGCCACGGGGGAGAGCTGAGCTGGGAGGGCTGGCGGGAACTCAGCCGGTGGCTGGACCTGGAGCTAAAAGGCGGCCCCCAGGAACCTGGGGAACCCTCCCTCACACCCCAGGACCCCGCCCGCCAGGCCCCAGGGCTTGGCACTCATCCCTCAGCCCTTCCACAGTCTCCTGGAGGCAGGCGGGGGGGAAGACCCCACATCCTGAGGGAAGGTTGGAGAAGGCCCCGGAGGCCTCTGGGAAGGAAGTCTGCAGGGAGGGGGGCAGGGCACAGGCCTGCCCCTCTTGGGCCTTATTCATGCTTCCCCCTTCAAAAAACAATCAGCTCCTACTTTCAGGAAACACTCAGACCTGTGTCTCTCTACAGTCCCTCTTCTCCTGCCCCCCAGGAATTAGCATTACTTATGCCTATCATCTCTGGAAGAAAGATATTTGCACATCAAGGAGAGGACAGCAGTCTGGGGGCAGGGGCTCCCTCAAAACGTTGTCTCCCCTGCTCTGCTGACAAATATGAACCCCTCTCCCAGCCACCTGCAGCCCCTGCAGTCCGGGTTGGAGGCCCCTCTTAGCCATGGAATGAGCTTCCCCTGGACTCGGCCTCCCCAACTGTAAAATGGGAAGATCAGCTGTGTCATCTCCCTCATCGGGTGAGCTGGGCCCTCCGCAGCCCCTCTGCCTCAGCCCACCCCCCCCCAAAGGTTTACTCAGCACCAGTAAGTGCGGAAGGGGTAGGGTCCCAGTCCAGAGAGCTGGAAGGGCGTGTCACCAAAGTGGAATTATTCAAAGCCAGCCCTCGCCCATCGCCCACCACAGGGAATTCCTCCGGGATGGATGCCTTTTGCTACTCACCCTAAAATGTCCAGCCAGCACCCCACATTCCTCCCCACCCCTGCAGGCACCCCATAACCCGTCCGCTGAATGAGAAATAAAAATAACACGTCTGGATCATACTTTCGGCCACCTCAGGGTCATTAAGGGGATAGTAATTATCCCCATCTACAGATGAGAAGACTGAGGAGGAGTTCAATGACCCGCCAAAGGTGGGACAGGGAGTCTGACACGCAGGCCGAGGGAAGAATGGGCAGGAAAGTTCTCTGCCAGCTGCATCAGGGCACCACGGAAGGTCCCCATCAGCCCAGCTTCCCTCCCTGCAGGGCTACATAGCAGCAAGCGGGGCAAGTCCCAGCTTAGGGGAAGAAGGAGGATGAGAATGGGCCGGCTCCTAGGTGCCCCCCAAACTCCCACCCAGCCAGGCCTGGGGTCCCCCTTCCCCGGATTCACACACCTCCAACTCTCCCCTCTTGCAGGCAAAGGCTCTGCCCCAGCCACAGGGGAAATCACCCTGCCCTCAGCCCAGCTTCCAGGGGCTCCCTACCCCTGCCAAGCCAGCACTGGGGGGAAAAATCTGACAGCTCCTTCCAAGTATAACCTATATTTGAGACCCAGGTCAAAGTCAAAGGAACAAACTGCCAAAGAGGGGTATAGGAGAACCTAACAGTTTTGAGCCAAGTTGGAGAAACTTGAGATGGCTCCAAATCGGGGCTGTGTGACCTTGAGCAAGCCACTTCACCTCTCTGAGCCTCCATTAGCCTGTCTGCAAAATGGGAATAACAACTGTCCCTACTTCCTCCCGGGGTTGCAGCCAGAGCAGTAATGCACTTAGCAGGAGACAATCCATAATGGTCCCTGAGTAGGGAGATGCTATTTCCAGCTTCCAGGAGTGGGGGAGCCATGGGGGAGGGTGGGGTAGGTAAACACGGCCCTTAAGTCCCAAGGGACAGCAGCACAGGGGAAGGGGGTGGCTCCTGAGCTGTCCACCTCCCCTGCTCTCCCACCACCCAGAGATCAGAGTTGACTGAGGCCCCGACCCCCGCCCCAGGTGAGGGGAGAGGCTGCAAGCCCGGAGAACTTAACATAAATCTCAGGCCTTGGAGTCTTGGCGGTTGCAACAAACCGCTTTCCTGACAAGCGCCCTGGGAAAGGAGGTGTGAGGGAGATGCGGTCGCTCCAGACATCCCCAGATCGTGACACCATTGGAGGGCTGTGTGACAAAAGGGGCTGATCGTCCAGACATGAGGCCGGGCACCGGCGGCAGCCCCCAGTCCGGGAACACCAGAGGGCTGGGACCTGTCACCCCGGCCTCGCCGGGAGAGCTGACAGGGCGGCCTCTGACCCCACCTCCCGGGAAGTTCAGCTGCTCAGAACCACAAAGCAAAACAAAGGGGCGCGGAGAGGAAGGAGCCGCCGAGCCTTCCAATCACCGCCCGCCCGCGCCCGCCCGCGCCTCCGCGCCCGCCCGCCGCTGGCCGCAGACCAAGGCCCGGGCAGCCCCCGCGCTCCCGCGTCCCCGCGGCCGCCGTGACAGGAGCCGGGGAAGCAGCCGGGGGGCAGCCGGGCCGGGAGAGCCAGATGGCTCCATCCCTCCTCCGCCATCCCTCCCTCCGGTGCCCGCGGCCTGGCCGCCCCGCGCGGGGGCCCGGCGCGTCCGGGCTCACCCCAGGGAAAGGGTTGCCTTTGTCTAAAGGTCACCACCCGAGCGCCGTGCCCGGGCCGGGCCTGCTGCCTCCCTTCCCAGGCCGGGGGGGTGGGGACGGGGGCCGCCCCAAATCTCGGGAGGTGGCAGGGGTCAGGCTCCCCACCCTGCTCCCCCGCGACGGCCCCCTCCGGGCGCAGCCCGCCCGCGGGGGCGGGGGTCGACTCCTTTCCCCGCCGGGGGGTGGGGGACCCAGTCAACTCCTTTCATTGTTTAGGGGCGGCGAGGAGGGGGAGACCCGGTGGCCTCCTTCCGCATCCCTCCCTCGCCAGCTTGCCGGAGGCCCCAGGTCTCCCCGGCACCCCCGGGAGTGATCTAGGGAGGGGGCGCAGGGGACGCGCCAGAGGGGGACATGCAGGCTCGCCGCCTCCGGCCGGGAAATCACCATCCGCTGCCCCGCTGCCCTCTGCTTCCCCGAAAGGCGGGGAGCTGGGCGCGGGGAGGGGGCCCGGGGCGGGGGAGGGGGTCTCCCCGCCCCTCCCCCCGTGGAACGTTAGGTCTCGTTTTTCCGCCGCTCCATTGTATCCCCGGCAGCCGGCGGGAGGGCCGGGAGGCACCGGGCGCCGGATCTGGGCAGGGGAGCAGTGGGGGGGGGGTCCCCGCAGGATCGGGGCGGCGGTGATGGTGGGAGAGACGCAGGGGGTGGGGGGGCTGCCGGGGGTGGGGGGCGCAGAGCAAAAAAAGAGGCAGCGGGCGCTGCGCCCCGGTTGGGGGGCTGAGTGTGTGAGTGTCGGGGGGGTGGGTTCGGCCCCGGCTCCGGCTCCCCCCACACACACCCTCGCCGCCAACCCCCACTCCCCCCTCGCTTTTGCGCCCTGTCACAGCCCCGACTCGCAGGTAGAGAGAGTTAAGAGATTTAAAGAGAAATTGCTACATTGTGAGAAACTCACCCTGATGTTTGAGCAGCCGTCGGCGCGGGGTCTCCGAGACGGCCCCGCACGGGCTGCAAAGGGAGGACCCAGAAGGGGCCGACCGGCCGGGCCGGTCAGCGCACTGCCTGATCGCATGGCGGCCGCCCGGCAGCCTCCGCCAGGCCCCTGCCGCCGCCCCGCGCCGCGGCCCGGGCGCCCCGGACCCGCGCCCGCTCCGGGGAGGACCCCTCGGGTTTGCAAAAAAAAAAAAATTTTTTTTTAATTAAATGCAAAAGAAAAAAAAAAGCCTTGCAGGTTTTGTGTTCCGCCCCCCCTTCCTCCTCCTCCTCCTCCTCCTCCTCCTCCTCCCTCCGCCCTCGCCGGGGGACGGGCTTGGGGGAGGCCCCGCCCCGCAGCTCGGCAAACCAGCCCCAGCTCCCGGCGCCGAGCGGCGGGTCCGGGAGCGAATGGGAGGCTGCGATCGCCCCGGGAGGGTGCCCTCGCACCAGCGCCGCCCCCTCCCCAGCTCCAGTCCCGGGGGTTTGGGGGGCGCGCCTTCCCGGGCTCCGGTGGAGTCTGCCGACGGCGTCGAGCGATGCTCCGGGTTGGAGGGGAAGGGTAAAGGGATCGGCGCTCCCAGGCTCCCGGAGCCCGGCCCGGCTGGGGAGGGGGCGCCGTGCGCCCTGGGTGCGCCCCCGGCGCGGGGGACGATCGCCGGGCAGGAGGACGCGCCCAGGGCGAGCGCCGAAGGTTCGAAAAGGTAGCGGGAGTCGAGGATGGCGAAGGAGAGGAGGCCTCGCAGGTGGAACGGCGAAGGAGCCGGGAGTCGGAGCCAAAAGGGTGGAAGGTGGCGGAGGCTTTGGGGCGACTGGCCAGGACCCCGGGCGTGGCTGGATCACTCACCCCGGTCGGTCTTTCCCGAGCTGTGATGGCCCCGGGGAGCACGCCGGGGACGCAGGTCCCTCCTGCCTCTGAGCCTCCTCGAGGCCTCGCGGACCGCGCTGATGGGATTCCCAGAAGCCCCAGGACCTCTCGGTGGTGTTGGGTCCGTTTCCGCCTCACCAGGCCGTGAACGCCTTGCGGGCGGAACACTTAGGTTCACGCTTTCATTAAGGGGACGCTTGCTGAGCGCCTACTGTGTACCCTGCGCCGTGCTGGGGGGCCTAGCGGGGACCCAGACAGCCCGGACCTGCCCTCCCTGGGCGCACAGGCCAGGGGGATTTATATTCTGATTTATTACCTTCTGTCTCCCCAGTGCCCTAGAAAAGCTTCGTGCATATAGAAGCTGCTCAATAAATGTGTACTGAATGAGTGACTGAGACATATCTGTGTTTTTTAAACTTTAGCATTCTAGTATTTTGGTGGTAACACCCCTATTATTTAAGACACCACAAAGGTTAAGGGCCCTGACTCAAACCAGTGAGCCGCTGGTTCACATCCTGCCTTCGCCACTTCCTTGCTGTGTGACCTTGGGCGAATTACTTGACCTCTCCGTGCCTCCATTTCCTCATCTCCAAATAACAGGTCTCACTTCACAGGGTCAATAGGAGGAAATGAGCTATCATGGAGAGCAGCACCTGCCAGGAAGTGCGAGATAATTGCTGACTGCTGTCATTATTGATTATTATATAAAAAGGAAACTTGATCAGTTCCAGAAGTGAACACATTATGGGTTGCCCTAAACACAAGACAGCGGCAGATCTGTAACTTACGCAGTGGTCATCTGAGGCGCACTGGAGGTATGTGACCCTTCAGGGGACAGCAATATACAGGCTTTATTTTTTTTTTGTGGCCTGCCCTTCCTTTGGCCACGATTGAGCCCACTGACCTACTCCGTGAGTGTCCAGTAACTGGGCGCTGAGTACGATGTTTTGAATCCTCAGTGCTGCCCACCAGGAAGAGAACTCCAGTAACCTCCATCTGGAAACCCTTAGTTGCTCCCGTCTTACAGTGTAGAAAACTAAATTGGCTCCAAAGAGGAAGTGTTTGGCCCAAGGTCACGCAAGCAGGAAGTGGGGCCTGATCTGAGCTGGGTGGCACTTGTGTCTCTGTCATAGCCGCCAGCCCCGCGGGGACTCAGAACTTGAAGTCTAGCTGACTCAAAGTTAGCAGACTTGAAGCACTGGGGGGCAACTGTCCACGTTTATTCATTTCATACAGGAAATACTGTTGGAGGGGCTAGTGTGTGCCAGGAATCTGGTAGTGACCAGAACATTCTGGTTCCTTCCCCCACCACACACACATAGCTCACAGTGTTAGGGGATACAGACAATGAGCAAATAAAAGTCACATAGCCTCAGTGTCCCCCTGCCCTCCATGGCAGGTGCCAGCTTTCCTTGGTGCACTGTGGTATCGCTCACCCATAGAATGGTGCCTCATGCTTAGTGCTTGAGAAAGGTCTGCTGAACAGAGATAATACCCACCCTCCCCCAGGTAGACCTGACCTCTCGGGGAGATGGTCATGAGGCCATGCCACTTGGAACGGGCCTGGCTGGGTGTGAAGGAAGCCAGCAAAAGGCCAGCCCGAAACCTAGCCATGGCTGGAAGGGCCCTGGAGAACTGGATGTCCAAGGCCAGTGTAGGGATCAATATGGAGCCAAATGGAAAGAGATTTGCTGGCCTTTGGGGCTGATCCATCCCCTTCCCTTTGAGAATCGGATGCAAGTTGTGAGTTTCAGGTTAAGAACGGAGTTGGCAGTCAGACCCAGAGAGGTTCAGCGACTGGCCCAGGGCTACTGAGTCAGGGTGGGGACTAACTCAGTACAGGCAGGTTTTCTGTCACCAACTTTGTCTCTGGGTCACCAGTTGGACCTGGGGCCATCTGGTTCCTGTCACTTCTCTGGCACCTCCATTTTCTCATCTGTCCAATGGGAGTGTATAGTCAGACACCGAAATCCACCCTCGCAAAGACTGATGAAAACTTTCAAATATGGCAAAGCAGAATATTATAGGGAACACCTGAATACCCACCCCCTAGATTCGCCCATCAGCAGGTTACTCTGTTTGCTTTATCACACATCTATGCATCTATCCATCCATCAAATCCATCTTATTTTTTGATGCATTGCAGATATCTGTTTATATTAACCAGGTAATTCTAACTAATCCCCCACTCCAACAGACATTCTGATGACTATAATAACCCCCCAGGCCAGGTGCTGGCTCTCATTTAAACCTCAATTCTATCCTTTTTGTGTGAGGGAGAAACAGGTTCAGAGAGGGTAAGAAACCAGATCAACGCCACACAGCCAAGAATTCAAACCCAGCTGTCTGTCCCCAGAGTCCAGACTTTATGAGGACGGGAAAGGATGAAATGCGACAATGGACATGGAAGCTCTTTGGGGACAGGGACAAAGCAGTATACACATGTGAGAAATTAGGACCGGAGAAAATGCATCCACGTTCCTCAACCAGCAAATATGCGGCGCCCCTGTGTTCAGCTGGGCCCCTGGCACAGGGTCCTTTGCCTGCCAATTATTTGGGACTTAATCCCATATGGGTCACATGCTTTTCTTTCCTAGCATAGGGCTGGGAAGGTGACAAGACACCTCACAAATGTTTACTGAATGAATAGAGGGGTCCAAAACAGTTTGCTGTGAGAAAAAATGGCTTCTCTTATAGGCCCCCACAGCCACTCAACACCAAGGGGAGCCCTAGACATTGGACCTGGGGTTTGAAAACCCTGTGACCTCAGTATGAGCTTGGGTTTCTGGGCCCCTCATCTCAACCTTTAACAGATGGCTTTAATTATACCCAAGCAACCAAAAAAGGAAGGGCAGGAAACCCCCTATTCGCTACGGAACGGTCCAGTACATTGGAGAACTAACTTGCTCTATCCCAGGGGCCTGATGCCCCTTCCGTATCCAGCACATTGGTTCCAAGTCCCCCTTCCCCTCCCAACCTTCCTGGCAGGAGAGGCCCCTCCTCCCCCCACCAAGTAGCACAGCATTTTCTACCCCATCCACTCACATTTCTCATCCTTCCCCACCTCACCCCCAGCTCTCCCAGCCAGACTCTAATCCCCTCTACTTCTAACTGAGCCCTGCACCTCCTACCCGCCCAGCAACCCAGCCCCTACCCTAAGGGACCCTGATCAACGTCTGGCCTGATTGCCATCTCTCTACAGAGAGGGGTGCTTTTTCTCTATCTTTCTCTCTCTCTCTCTCTCTTTTTGTTTTTTATAAGTGGTTTGTGCCTCTGAAAGTCACAACCACCCCCATCGCGGCTCCTCCCTCGCACCGGCAGCTGCAAAGTTGAAAACTTCGCCAACCCGAGATCTGCTCCTTGATCTGGGAGGATGCTGGTGCCACGGGTTTTCAGTCGAGCAGCACACTTAGGATGCGTGCACTTCTCTGTATGTATGTAACACTTCAACAGGGAACCAAACAAGAAAGAGCTTTGCCCAATCCTAAAACAGCCCTGCAGCCCCTCCAGGTTTCCTGGGGAGAAAGTTTCCATCAGAGACCTTTCCAGGATCTGGGAGTTAGCCGCCAGGCGGAGGAAGGAGAGGGGATCAGAAGGCACTGATCGGGGGGACGACCTCTGCCCTCTGACCGCGCCCCGTAAGTATGGCTCGTACAGTGGGAGTCGCCGCGCCAGCTCCCGGGCCCGCTGGCCCGGCCGGAGCGCCGAGACCGCCAGTGGCGACGAAATCAGGCAGCTGCGAGCCCAGCCCGGCCTCGGGTCCTCAGCGCGGCAAGTGCGGGGGGCGGGGTCTGGCCGCCCATTGGTCCAAGGCAGGGGGCGTGACCACGTCTCCGTCCCGCCCCCAACCCCCGCCAGGTTAATAGGCCTAGGGCCAACCCCGGGAATTATTCATCGGGGGCGGGGCCTGGGTTTGTTTACACGCTGCCATTGGCTGGATTTGAATCGCGGGCCGGCCGCGGGGCGGGGCTCCAGGGGGCCCCAGCCCGCGCCTGACAGCTTCGGGGAGGCAGGGCCGGCGCCGGACGCCCGGCCCCAGCTCTGCGACCCCAGAGATGGGGGTACCTTTGGCGGATGCGGGCAGAGGGGGCGGGCAGGTTGAGGCTTCCGCCCGTTTCTTGATAAATATTAACCAAGGAGTGGGGAGCATTGTTTTTGTTCTCATAAAAATGTCTCAGGAAAAACAAACCCGGAAACAACCTAGCTGTCCATCGATGGGGGACTCATTAAATAGTTGTAGTCCGACCCACAACGGGACACGAAGTAACCGTAATGTGGGGAAGCAATACATGAACCCACACGGAATGAGCTTTGTATCTGATCAAGGGAAAAGAGCAAACAAGGAAGTGGAGTGTATAATCACTTAAAAGGTGGGGGCGGGGAGGGGAGTACAAGCTTTTGCTTGTTAAATGCACAGAGTATCTTCGAAAGCAGAAACAAACTGGTAACAGCACTTGCCTGTGGCAGGGAGGCAGGGGTGGGTGGAGGGTGGATCTTTTTGCACCTTTGTAAGGTTGAATCTTGTATCACTTATTCAAAGAAATACATAAATGTAAATCAAAATACTAAATTCTGAGAACTTTCCCTTTGCTTCCACGTAGCTCGCTGCAACTCTTGGCTTGGCTATAGAGGCCGTGGACCCCCGACCTGTGCCCCCTGCACCCCGCAATGGTATTGGGGGTAGGGATACCCTAGGAACGAGTTTCTTCACGTACTCATGCACCACCAGCTATCCAAACCCAACAGAGAGCGGCCTTATTTATGTGTTGCTTTAAGTGACTTTGTAATCACTGCCGGATTTAACATCCCAACTGCGCGGGGAAGTGGGGGGCGCTTCCTGGGCGATACTTGGGGGAGGATGAGGAGGAGAAACCAGCCAGTCCTTCTTAGGAAAGAGAAGAGAAAGTCAAAACTGGGAGAGGCCCCTTTAAGAAGGGAAGCCGGCCTCTACGGGAAAACGACGCGAGGCTGGCGGAGTTGGTGGGCAGAGGGGAGGGTTGTCCGGGTTTTGACTTTTATCATTGCTCTCTGTTCCGGGAGGTCTGGAGCATCTGGAGGGGAGGATGAGAACGACTTCCTGAAGCTAATGAGTTTGGGCCTGTTAGAGATCCTCCTTGTAAAGACTTCGTCTGCATGAGTTCACTACAGGGTTTGTGAAGCGTTGTTTGGATGGCTGTGCCAGTCACTCACGCCTAGAGTAAAAATTTGCTAGGTTACTAGATGAGTAGTTATAAGTAACGCCTCGTCGAGCTGGCGCTGCCGGCAAGGGTACATAGACTCCATGAATGCCCCAACTATCCGAGCAAGTGGGATGTTCTAATATCGTCCCCCGTCTACAGATGTGGAAACTGAGTCACAGAGGTTACAGAAGTGCCCAGATCAGGCGCCACAGGGGATTCGAACCCAGGCAGCCCTGCTCCAGACTTCATCCTGTCAACCACCACGTTACACTTGCCCCTAAAAACTTTTCTTTTGATGCATCGTTTGTTTTAAAAGCTATAAGAAGCTTGATGCAGATTTTTAATGAAGGTGAATCATTTGTATCTACTTTCTGCAGTAGAGTTTTTTTTAATAAAAGAATTTCTGATGTTTTTCCTAAAATTCTATGCCACAGCAAACTTAAAATTTTTTTTCTAGTACGTTTCACAGGGGAAAAGTTGTGGGGGGCTTCTGCCCCTCTCACCATGAAACACTTATCTGATGCTTACTGTGCACCAGGCACACTTCTAAGCCTTTTATATACATTAGCTCATTGGATCGTTACAACCCTGAAATCAAAATTATTCCCATTTCACAGATGAAGAAACTGGGGCACAGAGACCTTAAATAACTGTCCCACATCTCTCTCCAGAAAAAGAAGAGGAAGATCAGGAATGGGCAGGTCGTGGGGCAGGTGCAGTGGTGTTGTGGTTAAATTCATGCCCTCGGCTTTGGCAGCCCTGGGTTCACAGGTTCAGATCCCAGGTGCAGACCTACACTCTGCTTATCAAGCCATGCTGTGGCAGCGTCCCATATAAAGTACAGGAAGATGGGCACGGATGTTAGCCCAGGGCCAGTCTCCCTCAACAAAAAGAGGAGGATTGGCAACGGATGTTAGCTCAGGGCTGATCTTCCTCACCAAAAAAAAAGGGGGGGGGGCAGGTCATGGCTGGAGAGGGAGGAAGGTGTCCAAAGTTGCTGAGAGACAGAAAAGAGTGGGAATTAAGATAAGTCACTGGAATGGTGAACATGGAGAAATTGACTTCAGTGAGGTAGCAGGGTGGGGACTGAAGTCAGCTTGCAAAAGGTGGTGAGAAAAATGGCCAAAAAGCACATGAAAAGATGCTCCAAGTTGTTAGTCATTAGGGAAATGCAAATCAAAACCACAGTGAGATGCTAATTCACCCTCACTGGAATGGCCATCATCAAAAAGGGGAAAATAACAAGCGCTGGGGAGGATGTGGAGAAATCAGAGCCCTCATATGCTGCTGGCAGGTAAAATAGTGCAGCGATGTGGAAAACAGTTTGGCATTTCCTCAAATCAGTTGCACATAGAATTACTATAGATTTATATAGACTTACTATGTGCACTCGTA
Organism: Tapirus indicus; assembly: GCA_031878705.1. NCBI lineage: Eukaryota > Metazoa > Chordata > Mammalia > Perissodactyla > Tapiridae > Tapirus > Tapirus indicus. The sequence goes on along the minus strand of CM062926.1, from coordinate 21,650,167 downwards.
GGTATATACCCAAAATAATTGAAAACAGGTGTTCAAACAATAACTTGTATGCGAATGTTCATAGCAGCATTATTCACAATAGCCAAAAGGCAGAAACACCCCAAATGTCTATCAACAGATGAATAGATAAACCAAATGTGGTGTATCCAGACAATGGAATATTATTCAGCCATGAAAAGGAACAAAGTACTGTGACATGGTACAACATGGAACCTTGAAAACATTATGCTGAGCGGAAGAAGCCAGATACAATAGGCCACATATCATATGAGTCCTTTTATATGAAATGTCCAGAATAGGCAAATCCATAGAGACGGAAAGCAGATTAGTGGTTTCCAGGGGCGGGCGGGGGGGCGGGGGGAGGAGGAAGGAATGGCGAGTGAGTGCTAAACAGGCACAGGGCTTCCTTTTGGGGTGATGGGAAAGTTCTGGAATTAGATAGTGGTGATGGTTGTAAAACATTGTGAATATACTTCATGCCACTGAATTGTACGCTTTAAAATGGTTAAAACAGTAAATTTTATGATATAAATATTTTTAAATTAAAAAAGCGTGGTAGAAAAGCAGAGGTGTCGATTACACATGATTTAAAAAATAGCACATAGGGCAGTGTGTACAAGGAGAGGAGCAGAAAACAGCTGAGGAGGGGCTGGTGGAGGAAAGAATGAGGAGATCTGGGGAGATGGCAGTGGAGTGAGGTCCAGTGACTGGAGGGGTGACTGAGAGCCCGAGGCTGTCCTCGTGGAGTTCTCACAGGTCTATGGGGATACAGACCCAGCCCCAGGGTAGACAGGTCCGGGGTGGGAGACGCGGGGGACTGTGGGAGCCCAGAGCAGGCACCTGACCCAGCCTGGAGTTCGGGAGGGCTTCCTGGAGGAGGAGAAGGATAAAGAGGAGTTTGACAGGAAAAGGTCATGTGGGGAGAAGTGATTTTCCGGGCCCAGAGTAGTGGGGGAGCCCGGAGTTTCTAAAGCACAGATCAACCTTGACACTCCCCAGTGCCCTCGGGGAAAGTCCACATTCCGTAGCTTGGCACGGATTCAATCAACACACACTCCCTGAGCACCTGCTCTGTGCCCCACCCTGGGCGGGCAATGCTGGCGACACGGAGACAGGTCCAGCCCTGCCCTCATGGGGCTCATGCCCCAGTGGGAGAGACAGACACAAAACAAACCATTTTCCGTGGTGTGATAGATATTAGCCTGGTGGCTGCTCTGGGAGGTCAGGCGGAGTTAACCCAGCCCCTCGGGTTTTGCAACTTCCACTATTCCTAAAGGACTATTTCTCAATTTTTGCAGAGTACCGCTTCTCCCATTTGTACCTTAAATTTGTTCTTTCAACCAACTTTCGCTTCTCCCTTTAATGGGTTCCCACGGGGCTACCTTAGGCTCATCCTAAGCCACAACAGTCATGAAATCACGGGTATGATGGGCTAGTTACCTTTTTTCCTCATGCGCATTAAAATAAATGCATGAAAATTACAAGAGGTCACCTGGAAATCATCTCAAATGCGACTTTGGGAGCCCGTGACATAGACTCTGGGGATTAGGGGACATCTTTCTGAAGAAAGTCAGTTGTAAGCTAAGACTTGCAAGATGAAAAGAGTGAGTCAGACAAAGGGGGAGGGGAAGAGTATATGCAAAGGCCCAGAGGTGGCAGCGTCAGACAAAGAAGGCGGGCCAGCCGGCTCGAGTGTCAGGAGTTTAGCTGAAAGAGGCTGAGGGATCAGGTGCCTTGCAGGACCCCCAGGGATGTGGAGTTTGATCCTAAAGGCAATACACAGTCATTGAAAGGTGTGTTGCATCATTGTTATTTTTAATTGCTATACAATCCACATACCATAAAATTTACGCATTTAAAGTGTACGATTCAATGGTTTTTTGTATATTCATAATGCTGTGCAACCGTCACCACTGTCTAGTTCCAGAACATTTTCATCACCCCAGCAGGAAACCTTGTACCCATGAGCAGTCACTCCCCACCCCACCAACCCTAGGCAACCACTGCTGCTTTCTGTCTCTATGGATTTGCCTATTCTGGACATTTCATGTAAATGGAATCATACAATACGTGGCCTCTTGCGTCTGGCTTCTTTCACTCAGCGTCATGTTTTCAAAGCTCAACCATGTTGTAGCCTGGATCAGCACTTCATTCCTTTTTTATGACTGAATAATATTCCACTGTCTGGATACACCACATTTAGTTTATCCATTCATCAGTTGATGGACATTTGTGTCATTTCCATTTTTTGGCTATTACAAACAATGCTGCTATGGACATTTGTGTATAAGTTTTGTGTGGACTTATGTTTTCATTTCTCTTGGGTTGGTAGATAGATACTCATGTGTGGAATGAAAGGTTTATTTTTGTTGTTCTGTTTTCTACCTGAAACAAGTCCAAACCTACAGAAAACTAGCAAAACGGGTATAAAGAACTCCCCTTTTCGAGATTCATCAGTTAATAACATTTTGCCACATTTGTTTTACTCCACTCTTTTCTGAACGTTTGAGAAGCATTTGCAGACATCATGTCCCTTGATTCCTATAAAGGCCTCAGCATGGAGCTACAGAACAAAGACATTCTTTTCAAAAACCCCAAGGCAGTTCAAAATCAGGAAATATAACACTGATACAATAATATTTAATCCACAAATTCAAATCTCTCCATTCATCTCAATAACGTCCTTTTTCTTTTCCCTCCAAAGCCCCAGGATGTAGTCGTGTATCCCAGCTGGAAGTCCTTCTAGTTCTTCTACGTGAGCCGCCACCACAGCATGGCAACTGACAGAAGGGTGGTGTGGTTCCATGACCGGGAACCGAACCTGGGCCACCAAAGTGGAGCGTGCCGAACTTAACCACTAGGCTGTCAGGGCTGGCTCTCAATAGTGTCCTTTATAGCTGTGTTTTCCCCAGGCCAGGAGTCATGTCGCCAAGATCTTAGGAAGGGGGAGCCTCGATCAGCTTCACCCCTTCCTTGCGTCCCTTTGGCTGACGTGGGGAGAAGAGGGGAAGCAGGGAGACCAGTGAGAAGCTGGTGCCCACAGTCAGAAAGAGGAACTGAGGAATCAGATGGCTCTCTGTTCAAATTGTGGCCCAATCATTCAGTAACTGTGGCCACGGGCAAGTGACTGGACCTCTCTGACCCTCAGTCGTTCCATCAGAAAAATGGGACTAAGCCCCGGGCTCGCCGTGAAGACCAGTGACATGCTGAGCACAGACCCAGCACGTCGGACGGAATCAATTCCCCTTCGCCGTCCCATCATTGCCATTTATTCCCGTCAGTTACCAGGACCCAGAACAGTCCCAAGTGCGCAGATCTTCAGATCCTCACAACAAACAACCCCACAAGCAGATATTATCATCATCCCCACTTTATAGAGGAGGTGTCTCAGTCCTTTGGGGCTGCTGTAACTGAATATCTTAGATGAGGTGGCTTATAAACAACAGAAATTCATTTCTCATGGTTCTGGAGGCTGGAAGTCCAAGATCAAGAGGCCGGCAGATTCGGTGGCTGGTGAGGGCCCGCTTCCTGGTTCATAGACGGCCTTCTTCTCACTGTGTTCTCAACATGGCAGATGGGGTTGGGGGGGTCTCTCTTAACAGGGTACAAATCCCACTCCTGAGGGCTCCATCCTTATGACCTAATCACCTCCCAAAAGCCCCACCTCCAGATACCATCACCTTGGGGGTTAGGTTTCAACACATGGATCTGGGGAGACACAAACATTCAATCTATAGAAGGAGGAAACTGAGGCACAGAGAAATAATGTCACTCCCTGAGGCCACCCAGCTAGTCAATGACAGAACCAAAATTAAAACCCAGTCCTCCCCTCCCCCCACCAGTACACATGGTGGCTGTTAGTCTAGGCAAGAGATGATGGCGGCCTGGACCAGGGTGGAGACGTGGGGATGGACACAAGGGGACCGACCCACAGGGAGGTAGAACGGTGACTGACTGGGAAGGGGCTGAGAAAGCGGGAGAAGTCCAGGCCGAACCCCTCACGAGCTTCTAAGAGGCAGCACTTCCTCGCAGGAGATGGAAGAAATAAAGAGGCAGAGGAACTGGAATAGACCTCATCCTGAAGCAGGAGGGGGGTCATCAGCCTCTGATTTTGGGTGGAGGTGGGACTGGGGACTTGGAGAGTGAGGAATGGGATAGAGTCCCCCCAAAATACCAAAGGGACCCACAGAAAGAAGCGAAGGTTGAAGTCAGAAGCTAGGAACGTTGAGCCGATGAGGCAACTGTGGACAAAGGGACCCAGGCTTTGCCAGCTCATGGGAAGCAGAAATAGCGAGCATCACTCTTGCCGGCCTCGAGGTGGCCCTTCTCTGCCCCTTCCTGAGTGCAGGCCCTTCGCCATGTCACTTTGCAGCTCCTCCCATCAAGAGATGGAGTCTATTTCCCCATCCCCCAAACTGGAACTTGCAACGTGCTTTGGCCGGTAGAACACAGCAGAGACGACAGTGTACAAGTTTGGACTAGGCCTTAAGTGGCTCTGAGTACTTTTCTCTCTTGCTTCTCTGCCTTCGCCATGAGAACATGCCTGGGCTGGCTCGCTGGAGGGATGTGAGCAAAAGGTAGAGAAGAATTGAGTCATCTCTCAATCAGCCAGCCTCTCGAAAACCCACCAGACAACGGCGGATTCATGAGTGAGCCGAGCGTGGCCCAGATTAGCAGAACCATCCAGATGACCCAAATAGACGTGAGAAAATATAAATGGTTGTTGTTTTAAGCCATTATGTTTCGAGGTGGTTTGTTACGCAGCTGCAGCTAACTGATACAAGGGAGAAACTAAGAGCTGAGCTAAACGTGTGGGCGTCCACAACACCTAGTACTTGAGTACTTACTGAATGACAAAGGAAGTGCAAATTTCTCTCTCCCCCTTCCTTCACCTCCTTCCCCTTTAAACCCTACTCCAATAACCCGATCTCAGCTTACTGCTAATAATACAATATATCCCTCTTCTGGGGGGTGCTGGATTAACACTGTAAGAAAGAGAGAATGGCAGCCAAAGAATAAGAGCTTCGGAGCTTGCGCCTTTTGTTAGCTGAGAGCTATCACTATCATTTAAGTAAAGGAACCGTGGTCTTGGAGGGACTGGTGATCTTGTTGAATTTCAGGAAATGAGGTGACGGGAACTGGTGGAAGGGGAGAAGTGCGGACCTCAGCCACCCACGTCACCCACCTGCACTAAGGTGGCTCTGACCCACATCACTCTGTTGTGTCCTTGCTTCTTTTGTGGACCGCACGCAGGGAGCCACCAGAACTTCAGGAAGGGAGGGCATCTGTGAACCTGGATGCTTCTGTGAGGAAAGTGAGTGTCCTGGGTGTCCTCAGGCACAGGACACACTTGGACTTGGTTTTCTTCATGGAAGGAGCTGTACTTCGGGACCTTTGAGCCTTGTGCTCTAAATGCACGTGGCCGGCGTGGCAGGGCAGGAGTCCGTCTGCCCTCGGAAAACCCATCCCACGCGGGACATCCACCATCATTGAACAAAACCAAGAACAAAACAAAATCCGCCCCAAAAGGATTGTAAGTAGAGGGAGCTGAAATGACCCAGACCACATTCCCCCACCCCCAAAATGAACTCATTCAACAGATCTTTCTTGCAGCTTCTTGCTGAGGCCGGTGGAGCATCGTGTTGAGGAGTGAGCGCAGGTTCTGGAATGGGGCCTCCAGGTTTGTATCCCCGCTCTGCCACCTACTGGCTGTATGCCTCAGGCACGTGTGTCCCCTCTCTGTGCCTCAGTTTCCTCATCTGTACAATGGGCATAGCAGCCATCCTCCTGTCACTGAGGGAGTGAATGTGAAGGGTTCACAGCAGTAGCTGGTGCTTTTCTATTGTTACTGGAAGGCCCTGTCAGGTACTGGGGACTCAGTGACCAAGATGAGCATGGCCCCCGTCCTCACGGGACAAGCAGAGTAGACAATTCGTTATAGAGCGAGTGATTTAATTACAACTGAAGCCAGAATCCGAGTGCCTTTCACCACCTCTGTTCCTCCTACACGAGTCCCAGCCGCTGTCACCTCTGATGCGGTCAACTGCAGTGAAATGTTGTTCTAGGCAAGGGTCAGGGTGGGACACCAGAATGACCGGGGGAAGGCAGTGGGAGCAGGGCATTCACCAGTCTCAGAGCATCGCCTCTCAGGCTGCTGGTCACAGAGAAGAGGTTCCTTTACCACAAGAGATCTGTCACCACCCGTCGTCGCTGAAATCCATCCTTCTTCCCACCGACAGGTGGAGGGATCCCATTTGCCTTTTTTTTTTTTTTTTTTTTGCTGAGGAACATTAGCCCTGAGCTAACATCTGTGCCCATCTTCCTCTATTTCGTATGTGGGATGCTGCCACAGCATGGCTGACAAGTGGTGTAGGTCTGCACCTGGGATCCAAACCCACGAACCTGGGCCACCAAAGAGGAGCACACGGAAGTTAACCACTACACCATGGGGCCAGTCCCCCCCTTTGCCTTTTAGGAAGGACAACAGCAGCTGGTGTGGGGCCAGACGGCACAGGGGGGAGGAGGAAGGAGAAAGGGAAGGAGAAGAAGCAGCAGCAGCAACAGAGGAGGAAGCAGGGAGGGAAGGAAGGAAAGAAAGGAGACAACCTCAATCCTGGGGAGAGGGATGGAGCCCAGAGGGGTGGGGGATGGAAAGGGCCGTAGCTGGGAGTGGGCAGTGAAAGGGAAGAAGACGAGGGGGCTAGTGCCCTGGCGATGGGCAATGAAGGAGTTCCCGTCTGACAGCTTGGGTTTGCACAGGGAAGGATGGGGCATGGTCACGCTGGAGGGCAGGGGTGCAGGCGTGGGAGGCCTGGAAGGAGATGTTCCTCTTGCGAAACTGCAGAGAAGCAGGCACCAGAGACGCAGAGGCAATGCCCTGTGCCCGTTTGAGGTCTGTGATTTCTCCGATTCAGGTAAAACCTGTCGGGCTGGCTGGGTGGTTTCCTCCTGCTTCGTTCAGCTGGCATGGAGAAGACAGATGGCTGGAGTTTGGCCAGGTGCGGGCTCTGGAGGACGAGAGGGTAAGGAGTTAGAGGGTGCTTGAAGGAAGTGATTCAAAAGACGAACGATGAAAGCAGGGCTGAGCAAAGTAAAGACGACAGGAAAGAGCGGTGGAGAGGAGAAACTGGTGGTCAGGGTGGACCCCTCACTCCCTTTGGGGAGCATCTCTTCCCTTGGCTTCAGTGGGGCTTCCCTTTTCAGACTTTTCCTTCCACTTCTCTGGTTCCTCTTTTGCAGTGTCCTCGTAGATTGACTTCTCCTCAAATGCCTGTACTTTTCCAGTGCAAATCTGGGCCCCCTTTGCCTCTCCATTTCTGCTGGGTCTTCTTGTATACTCTCACACCTTCCAAGAGTTCGGTGACCACAGATAACCTTGACCCCAGTGTGAGAAGCCCTGTCCCAACCTGTTGAAAAGATCAGGTGGTCTGCACCCAGGTTGGGCAGAGGTGGAGGCAGAGAAGACCACGGGGCAGCTTCTCCACCACTGTCCCAGGGAGAGCCTGGTGACTTCTGAGATAGGCAGGCTTTCCTGTGGCCGCAGAAGTGATTCCCAGACCTGGCTGCATACTGTGATCACCTGGGCAGCTTTACAGCAAAACAGTGCTCAGGCCACACGCCTGCTCGGTTAATCCACAACATCCGGGCGTGAGGGTGCGCTGGCTGGCCCTCCGACAGCGCACTTGCCACCATACTATTCCGTTGGGGGCCAGCTGTGTAAAATTTGGTCACACCAAGGGGAGCAGCTTTTGGGAGATGATGAGTTGCCACCCCTAACAGATGCTCTGTCTTTGCAATTATATATAATCAACCTCGGGACAGCTCTCATTGTCACCCACAATAGTATCAATATTAATAATTAATATCAATACCATTAATGATAATAAATGTATTAATTATTATCAAGTTATTATATTAATATATAAACAAATAATTATTACATAATTATATACATAATTATTAGTATGAATATTATTGACATTTGGGGGACAAATGGGGAAATCTGAATATGGGCTGTATATTAGATAAAAATCACTGAATGAATCTTAATGTGCAGGTTTCTCTTCTGGCCAAGTCTAACACAGACGCACATATGGGAGGGAATTCTGAGAAATGTGGTTCTGGCTTAGCTAAGTTGTCACAATATAAAGCCATCACAGGCCCAGGGGGACATTTTTTTCTTTCTCTTTTTTTGCTGAGGAAGATTCGCCCTGAGCTAACATCCGTGCCCATCTTCCCCTGTTTTTTGTAGTATGTGGGCCGCCGGCACAGCATGGCCGCTGACAAGAGTGGTGTAGGTCTGTGCCCGGGGACGGAACCCGGGCCACTGAAGTGGAGTGCGCCCAACTTAAAACCACTAGGCCACTGGGGCTGGCCCCTGGAGGGACACTTTTGTAAATGTCAATCAGATTGTGTCCCTCCCCCGCACATGGTCTTCAGTGGGGTCCATCGATTTCACATGGTATCTGAACTCCTTCCCAGAGCTCACCAGGCTCTGGGGGGCCCTTGTCTGCCTCCCCCGGGACCCCAGGGTCCCCGACATGCTTATCCTAGTAATATTGGTCTTCTTTGAGCTTCTCAGACCTTTACTTGGTATCATGACCCTTATACGTGAAGTTCTCTTTGCCTGGAATTCTCGCTCCAGACCTCTGCGTGACTGCGTGACTCTCAACCTTCAGGTCTCAATTCAAATGCCACCTCCTCCGAGAAGCCTTCCTGGGTCATGCTCTCTAAGGCAGTGTTTCTCAACCCTCAGGGTGCACACGAATCCCATGAGAATCTTCCTAACATGCAAGAGCTCCTGATTCCCAGACCCAGGAGGTGTGGGACGGGGTCTGAACTTCTGCATTTCTGACAAGCCGCCAATGCTGCTGGTCTGGGGATCCTAAAGCACTCAGATCCTCTCCGTCACGCCATCGTGTTTACTTCTTTCATAGCTCTCGTTGCTCTTTGGAATTAACTTATTTCTTTGCTTGTTTATTGCCCTCCCGTCTTCTACATGAGAATGTAAAGTCCAGGAGACCAGGGAGGTTGTCTGCTTGTCCATTGCGGCATCCTGGCACAGAGCAGGCGCTCAATGCTTATTAAATGTCTGACTGCAGGAGACTCAAAGATAAAAAGAGACGGTCCCGTCTAGAGAATACTGAAGGGCAGGCGCGCACTTATAACAGGATGACGGAGGTGTGGCAGGGTACCCGAAGGCTGTCCTAGATATGTTACTTTTAATGAAGGCTAATCCTAACCTTAATATTGTTCTTCATTATTTTATCTCTCTTTTTATCTCTCCAAACTCTCAATCACTAAACCAGTTAAGGGTGTGTCTTGTCTGTTCCGGCTGCTGTAGCAAAAATACCATAAACTGGTATTATAAACAGTTAACATGTATTTCTCACAGTTTTGGAGGCTGGGAAGTCCAAGATCGTGGTGCGGGCGGATTTGGTGTCTAGTGAGGTAGACGGCCGTCTTTACACTATAACCTCACATGGCAGGAGGGGTGAGGGGGCTCCTGGGCGTCTCTTTTAAAAGGGCACCAATCCCGCTCATGGGGGCTCCACCCTCGTGATCTAATCAGATCTAGTCACTTCCTAAGGCCCCACTCCTAATACCACCACAGTGGGGGTTAGGTTTCAACATATGAATTTGTGGGGGGGGGGACGACACGAACATTCAGACCATAGCAGGGTGGGACAATTTCTTGGGTCTTTTTCTAGAATGTTCTTTGCTGCTTAGCACATTACTGGAGATAGAGTGGAGACTTAGTAAATACTTGGTTGAATCACTTATTCCTTAAAATAGCTGAATGCCAAACTTAAAAAAAAATTTTTTTTTTTTTTTTTTTTGGTGGGGAAGACCAGCCCTGAGCTAACACCTGTTGCCAATCCTCCTCTTTTTGCTGAGGAAGACTGGCCCTGGGCTAACATCCGCGCCCATCTTCCTCCACTTTATATGGGATGCCGCCACGGCATGGCTGACAGGCAGTGCGTCTGCGGGCGCCTGGGATCCGAACCTGCGAACCCCGGGCTGCCAAGTGCGAACTAAACCGCTGTGCCACCGGGCCTCCCCTAAAAATTTTTAATATCATGGTGGTGGTTGTTCCTTGTCAAGGCAAGTACCACCTATCTTTCTCTTGGGCAATATGCCTGGCAGCCCCCCTCCCCCTCACCCATGTGCGTAATTCATACGAACTCCCAGGTACCCCCATACACAAACCCTGGGGGAGAGGAGAAAGCATAGGTCCAGGAATCAGCATAGCTGCATCTGGCCCTGTTTCTGCAACTGATTTGCTGTGTGACTTTGGGCAAGTCCCTTGCCCTCTCTGGTCCTTTCCAGTTCTACATCCTGTTCCATTTTTCCTAAATTGAGGTGAGTTTTCTCTGGGGGTTGGGGGAGAATTCTGAGACTCTACCAGAGATAATGGGACACGTCCTTAGGGTGGGAAGCCCTGACCCAAGGAGCTGACCCCTTAGAGTCACGCTGTCTCCACCCACGTGAGCCAGCACCACCAGAGGAGAGTCTTGCTCTGTGGCCACCAAGTTGCAGCTCATTCACTAAGCACCAGAAGGAAAAAGGTGTCCAGGAGGCATCAGGATTCGGGGCACAAACACACCGCGGTCCCCGTGTCCTACAGCAACTTCCAGCACAGCCGCATTGGCCTGGCCAGCACAGCGAGGTCTCAGTGCCTTTGCTCATGCTGTTCTCCCTGCCAGCACTGCCGGCCTCCCTCCCGGCCGGTTAATCATTAACACAGGTTCAGCAGTTCATGATGCAGCGAGGGCTGTCTTCAAAGTCTTCCTGCTTTCTCTTTGTGACTCCCAGTCACGTGGGTCACCGTCCCCACCCCGTGGTGCAGAAATTGAGGTCATACAGCTTGCGGGTCGGGGGCCTGGGTTGAAATCCAGGTCTTTAAATCCTGACTTCTCCATTTACTAGGTTAGTGCCTCAGTTTACTCATCCGGAAAATGGGAATAATAATAGCATCGGCCTCGTAGGGTGTTTATAAGGATTCGGTGAGTTAATATAGGCGAAGAGCATCAAACGGTGCCCACCACACAGTAGGGCTGATTCTACGCTGCTGCTGCTCGTCTGCCCCGACCCTCCAAACCCGAGCTCAGGTCCCACCTCGTCATTCACCCATCTGAGCGCCCCCCGCTCGCCAGGCACCGTGTTTGGTCCTTCGCGTACCTGTTGCACGAACTCCTTTAATCGTAGAATTATAACTGGAACATAATCTATTGGAAATGTTATTTAATTTAATAACTTAAAATCTAATTTTTAGTGACAAAATTTTAATTAAAATTTATTAATAGATTTTAATCTAACCACTAAATTTAAAGTTTAATTGAATTAGCAAATTTTAATGTCATCTTAATCAATCATTTGAGCTTAACTTGAATCAATACATTTAAATTAATAACTTTCATTTTAATCAATACTTCTTAATGTTTTCATTTAATTAATAAGTTTTAATGTCATTTTAGTTACTAAGTTTCCATTTTAATGAGTATGTTTTCATATAAACTTTTACATTTTGGAGAAAATTAAAACCCTTACTGATTATGCTGGAGGCCTCCTTGATCCATTGCCCACCCCAGTTCCGGCCCCAGAAGGGACCACCGTTTCTCCTGGGTCCTCATTTGCGTGCATCTCCTCCACGCCCCCCGCTCCCCCATCCACCCCCCGCCCCCCGGCCCAGAACAGGAATAGTATCTTCAGTCGTCATGGTGACAGATGCTGCTTGGTGCCCACCCCACAGTCATCCCTGCCCTGCCTTGGCTAACAGAACCTGGGTTTTGTTTGGGGAGGTCGGTCACGTGACCAGCCCCAGGGATTGATCCTGATTGCCCAAGCCAATTGATCCGTCCCTTTCCTCTCACCAGTTACCCACTTTCTCAGACTCCCTTGCAGCTGTGTTGGGATATGTGACACCCCCACCCACCCGCCACCTCCCTGCTCTGGCAAAGACTGCTCGGAAGATTTCTGAAAAAAGTGAATCAGTTATCTACTCCCATAATGACGCTGCGTACTAAGCAACCACGAACCTCAGTGGAATCTAATAATGAGCATTTATTGCTCTTGCATCTGGAGTCCGCGAGGGTGGGCTAGGCGGCTCTGCTGGTCTCGGTGGGGCTCACTCACGTGTCTGTTGAGTGATCGAGGCTGCCCAGGCGACTAGAGCAGCTCGACTCTGCTCCGCGCGCCTCTCTCGTCCTCCAGCAAGCCAGCCTGCGCATGTTCTCGCGGTGATGGCAGAGGCTTAGGAGTGAGGGAGCCCAAGCTCATCAGCCCAATTCAAGCTTCTGCTGGTGTCACATCTACTAACATCCCATTGGCCCAGGCAAGTTCCATGGCTGAGCCCCAAGTCAGAGTGGGAGGGCACTACAAAGTTTTAAGGCCAAGGCATGGATACATGGAGAGGAGAATAGGGCAATTTTTGCAATCTACCACACAGAAAATATCTTTCTGGATAAAAATATTGAGACTCTTAAGAAGAAAGCCTTTTGCTATTGCTTTCTACCTTTAGCATTTAGGACGATGGGTCACATAGGTGATGCTTGGAGCTGCAGCAGCCATAGTGTGACCATGAGGCAACAACAATGAGGCTCAAAAACATCAGTACTCTGAGAACCACAGAGCAGAAGGATATGAAAATCTGATGATGTGGCTGAGTTGTGGAACCAGCCCTGGGCCACCACCTCTAGTCATTGTTAGTTCAATGTTCTTTTTCTTGTAGCCGAACTCATCCGAATGGATATAGTTTGATTCCAGGGCTGCTGAGCATGCCCTTTTTCAAGAAATGCCTGCCTCTGTCCCAGCCTCTACATCAGCACTTGACATTTGTATTTTCCAAATCTAGCTACAACACTATCTGCCATTCCACATGCTCTTTTTAAATTTTTTGGTGAGCAAGATAGGCCCTGAGCTAACATCTGTTGCCAATCTTCCTCTATTTTGTATGTGGGACACCTCTACCACATGGCTTCATGAGCGGTGGGTAGGTCGGTGCCTGGGATCTGAACCTGTGAACCCCTGGTTGCCAAAGTGGAATGCACAAATTTAACCACTACACCACTGGGCCAGCCCCTCACAAGCTTTTCTTACCATGAGACTTTGGCACGTCTCCTATTAAGAGTTGGGGTTCTATGTTCCTTCCCCTTGAATCTGGGCAGGCTTGGGATGATAGCAGAAGTGACCTGTTGTGGGTCGAACTGTGTCCTTCGCAAATTTCTGTGTTGAAGTCCCAACCCCCAACACCTCAGAACGTACCCTTACTTGGAAATAGGGTTGTTCCAGTTAAGTTAGTTAAGATGAGGTTGTACTGGAGTAGGGTGGCCCTAATCCAGTATGACTGGTGTCCTTATAAAGAGGGGAAATTTGGACACAGACGCGCACACACAGGGGGAACACCACGTGAAGATGGAGGCAGAGATCGGGGTGATGCAGCAGAACCAAGGAATGCCACGGATTGCCAGCAAACCAGCCAAAGCCGGGAGAGACGCCTGGAACAGATTCTCCCTCAGCCTCAGAAGGAGCCAACCCTACCAACACCCTGATCTTGGACTTCTGGTCTCCAGATTTATGAGTGAGATGATAAATTTCTGTGGTTCCAGCCACACAGTTTGTGGTGCTTTGTTACGCTGGCCCTAGCAAACTAATACCCAAGTCTCTGTGACTCTTGAGGCGAGGTCATAAAAAGGCAACATAGTATCTGTTTAGCTCTCTGGAGACATCGCCTTGCAGCCCCAGCTGCCATGTAAGAAGCTCCAGGCCTGGAGGCCGCCATGTTGGGAGGAAGCCCAGCCCACATGGAGAGACCACACGTTGGTGTTCCAGCCAGCGCCAGCATCGACCTCCAGAAGTTGGGTGAACAAGCCTCGGAGATGACTCCAGCCCACCCTCATCTGACTACGACTGCGTGAGAGGCCCTGAGCTGAGTCCAGTCAACTCCCAGGCTTGTGAACAAAATAAATGACTGTTATGTTAAGCCACCATGTTGGGGCAGTTTGTTCTGTAGCAACAGATCATGAGAACACTGGTCAACTCCTCTCACTGTCAGTGCCGTCAGTTCTGACTCCTAGTGACCCTGTGTGCAGCAGAGCAGAGCCCTGCCCGGTCTTCTCTGTGCCATCCTCTCATGTTCCGCTTAACTCCTATTCATCCTTTAAACCTCAACTGAAATATCCCTCGCTACGCAAACCTTTCCTGACCCTCCAAGCCTGACCGGATTCTCAAGGCACACCCTCTCACTGGCCCTCAACTTTTCCTTTGGAGCGCTTGTCCCTGTCATTATCGGCTGCATAATTATTTGTTTAACCTCTGTCTCCTGTATAGACTGTGTGGGCAGGGTCTGACGTACTCAGTTATATATAACTCCACGACCTGGTTCATTGAGTCCAAACAGGTCTAAAACTGAGCTCATGACTGTCCTCCACTCTGCCATCTATTCCCCACCTCCTGCTGGTGTCCCTGTCTCTGTGACGGGCACCACCACTCATTTGCCCAATTGCTTGGTTCAAAAATTCTGGAATCAGCTTTGACGCATCTCCTCTCTCCTCAGCAAATCCTCTCCCTTCAAAATCAATCTTCCTCAACAAGTTAAACATAAAACCACCATATGACCCAGCAATTCCACTCCTAGGTATACATCCGAAAGAATGAATACAGGTATTCAAACGCACACTTGTACGTGAATGTTCAAAGCAGCATTATTCATCACAGCCAAAGGCAGAAACAATCCATTGTTTTCAAGTTTCATCCATGTTGTAGCCTGTATCAGAACTTCATTCCTTTTCATTGCTGAGTAATATTCCATTGTATGGATGGACCACATGTTGTTATCCACTTATCAGTTGGACACTTGGGCTGTTTCCACTTTTGGCTACAATGAATAATGCTCCTATAACTTCCGTGTGGACGTTACCAGGGCTTTTTAAACAGGTGACAGTGACATGATCAGATTCATGTTCTTAGATGACAGGAGATGATGGGTCTTGAAAGGGTTTTGGGGGGCAGGCACCATATCTCGTTCATCTTTGAAACCCCACGTCTTAGCACAGTGGCGATTGGGGGCCCGTACGTGATGGCCGTGTGAACCAAGGTCCAAAGAGGGATGCACGGGGCAATCAATGATTTAAGAGCCTCAGAATATTCTCTTATCCGAAGTCCCTCTGGAAGCCAGATGTCCCACACGCTGGCCTGGGAGGGCTGAATTAATCTAGTGCCACCACAGCTGTCAGGGATGGTTGAAAGGATACAGATGTCTGATTTGTGGGTGTGGGTTCAAATTCTCCTTTGGAAATTACTTCTATTCATGCCGGCAGGGGGCTAGAGAGGAAAGAGCCTGCCTTGGAGGACGAGAGACCTGGGTATTAAGTCTTCTCGTGTAGTACAGGATTAACTCAGCAGGTCTGCGTGGTCCACACCCTGTACTTCCAAAGAAAGGTTTAGCCCTTGCTCCTGACTCCAAGGAGGTAAAATCTTTAAGCTCTTGGTCTGTTTTGCCTGAACAAGAGTGTTTATGTTTACTTGGGGCATCGGGCCACCTGGTGGGGCCTTGGCCCATTCAGTGGCAGCTTGACGTCTGGGGGGCTGGAGACTAAGGTCAGGCACACAAGAAATACTCTGGACACTGAGACTCCGGCAAGCTTCCCTGGGTGGTAAGACCTCGTGCGTGTTGTCACACATCATCGCGGGGAGAAATAAGCGCTGTCTGACTCCACTGGGAGACACACTGGAAGCTCGTGTCTGGTCTCTCCCGGACTCTGCCCCCTGCGCCTCTTCCCTTTGCTGATTTTAATCTCTATCGTTTCACTGAAACAGATCGTAACCACGAGTACAACAGCCTTGCTGACTTCTGTGAGTCCTTCTAGCAAATCATTAAACCTGAGGGTGGTCTTCAGGACTCCTGGAGTCCAGTCCAGACCCTAACACGCTGCGTCATCCGTCCCCAGTCACGCCTGCCCACCCGCCACATCGCCATCTCCACGTCCCGTGAGACAGCCCGGTGCCTGCGGGGGTCTCTTCTCCCTTTCCCTGAGATAGAAGGAAAAAAATCTGAAAACCCATTTACACTCAGGATTCAACCCTGATTCCTATTTTAAAAGCCCTGAGCTGGTACAGAGGCACGGTGGAGCATCGAGCGAGTGATAAATGAAGGGAGGGCAGCAGAGCCCTCAAATTCCAATATTTGGGCTCACACCTCAGGGTTGCCTTTCTGGGCTCCCAGAGACGTAATTCCAGACCCAGGTGTGGGTCCCTCCACTGTTCACAAAATCACTAGAGTAATGGCTCTCAAGCGGGAGTGATTTTTCCCCTTGGGGGACATTCTGGTTGTCACTGTGGGAGGACGGTGCTACGGGCCGCTGGCTGGTAAAGGCCAGGGGTACTGCTAATGCCCTACAATGCACAGGACAGCCCCGCAACAAAGGATGACCTGCCCCCAAGTGTCAGGATTGCGGAGGCTGAGAGCTCTGTGCAGGGGACTCCCGAGGGCCTACCGAACAAAGTCCAAAACTCCGCCACCTGTCACGTGCTGTTGAGAGTCTCCTCTTCCATGAAATAGGCTGAGTAACAGTACCCACACCCTGGGGTTGTTGCGAGGATTAAGTGCGATTATACACACAGAACTCTAGAAGAGGGTGTGGTGCGTGGTCGCACTGGTGAAGCGTTTCTTGTGATATTTGTATTATTATTCTTACGGTCCCCTCAGTCTTGGAGCGCCAATCTGCTGCCCCCAGATCTAAATCTGACCCCTCTCTGGATTTCCCAGGCTCTCTTTCCCTTTCATATCTTCTGTCCGGGGAGACTCGCCCACACTCCAGCCCCTCTGGTGATACTTTTTAGCAAAGTGTCTGGCGCATGGTGAGCAACTGGTGGCCACTGGGCTGACCGAATCCCCCATAATCCACTAGCCCTTTAAGACAGGTTATGTCTGAAACTTCTTTTTTTATCTGCTCCAGTCACCTGAACATTCTCCTTCCTCCTCTGGCCGGCCGTGGAAGCTAGCTCCTCCTCTGGTAGTCAACCCAAAGCTGCTGGTGGTGTTTTTCCAGTGTTGGGGCTGTGTGATTTCACAACAGAGTTACTATGTGTCAGTCCCTGCTAGGTTACTAGATACCCAGGGATGAGTTCTTACCTCTTCCACTAGATTTTATGGTCAAATACTAAGGTACTAAGAATTCTGAATCTACTCATTCAATCAACAGATATTTACTGAACACCCACAGTGGTAAAAAGGATGGGCTTGTTCCCACCTCTACCTCTTCCTAGCTGTGTGGCCTTGAGAAGGTTACTTAACCTCTCTGAGCCGGTTTCCTCATCTGGAAAATAGGGATGATGATAATATTCCTACATCATCAGGATGTTGTGAGGAGTGACTTAATACAAGTAGAGCTTGATGAATGTTTTCTATTTGTATTATATATTATAATTAGGGTGACCAAGAGTCCCAGTTTGCCTGGAATTGAGGAGTTTCCAGGGACACAAGGCTTTCAGTGCTAAAATCAGGAAAGTTCTGGGCAAATTGGGATGAGTTGCTCATCTTGATATAATTATATATTATTACGAATAGAATTTTTTATTAGTAGTATTATAGGTGATGATGTCTTGCTAAGTGCTATGGGGGATAGACTGTTGAAGAGGCCAGACCATGATTTCAAGTAGCATTTAGTCTGGTAGGAAAAGCAAAAGAGTTACAAAAATAGAAAAGAGGATTATGAGATAGATTTCATAACATCTAAGAGAGTTGGAAAGGTTACTGTCAACAGGAATACACACCCTAGAAGACAGGGTGCTGTATTCTCACACAGCGCCCCCAAGAGTGTTGTGCTCACCGCAGACGGTCAAGGGCGTTTGTTGAATGACTTGCAAAAGGATCAAGCACAAATGGAACAGCGCTGTGGGAGAGCCCAGCATTTATCCAGTCGGAGAAGCTGTTCTGTTTCCTCTTCTCCTCCAGGATGGTCATCCATGATCGTCACCACTTACTATTTGTTCATTGCGCCGGGGAAATCATATTCCACTTCTGTGGGCTCGTCATTTTCACGGCTAAATATCAAGAAGCAGAGCTGCTTGCTTTCTGTCTTTTTTTTTCTTGGTATCAGGCTTGTTCAAGTCCTAATTTCAACCAGACACATCTTGCCAATGTCTCCCGATATTGTATTTCAGGGTAGGGGACAGCCAGTAATTTTGATCATGCACACAGTCACCCAGCCGATTCATTCATTCCACAAAGGTGAGCGTGTGCTGTGGTCGCACCACACTCAGGGTGCGGTGCTGAGTCAGCGGGGGGACCGCTACCCTGCTCTTGAAAGATCTCACGCAGCACCCCAAAACTTTAGTAGATGATTGGGACAAAAAAATGGTGATTTCTAGTGTGGTTTCTAGTCCAGTAGCAGCCACTGCACCAGAGAAATGCAAATTCTCTGGTCCCACCCCGCCCCCCAGCGTCAGCCCTCCCGGGGGCTCTGACACAGGCTCGGTTTTGAGAACCACTGAGCTAGGGCAGGTCAAAGGATATTCCTCTACAAGAGATGTAGCCGTGACTTTTCACCTTCAAAAGTTCAAAAGTACTGAGGGTTTTAAAATTAATTTTTTTATTGAGGTAAAATTCACGTAACATAAAGTTAGCCATGTTAGAGTGTACAATTCGGTGGCATTAAGTACAATGTTGTGCAACCAGCACTTCTATCTCATTCCAGAACATTTTCATCACCCCAAAAGGAAACCCCTCACTAAATAGTCACTCCCCATTCCCTGACCCCCATCCCCGGGCAACTACTAATCCATCTCCAGTCTCTATGGATTTGCCTATTCTGAACAGTTCACATAAATGGAATCATATATCACCTTGTATGTCTGGCTTCTCTCATTCAGCATAATGTTTTCAAGATTCATCCACGTTGTAGTACATATCAGTGCTTCATTCCTTTTTCATGGCTGAATAATATTCCATTGTATGGCTATACCACATTTTGTTTACCCATTCATCTGTCGATGGACATTTGGGTTGTTTCCACCTTTTAGCCATCATGTTTAGTGCTGACCTGAGTTTTTTAAGACATTTTTATCCAGAGAGGCTGTCTTGATGGGAAATGCCCTTCCACACAAACCTTAAAAATAAATCTCCACTTAAAAAGAGGGGCAAAAGGCCATTTGCACAGACGCCAGCATCTCCTCCAGGCGGGGAGAAGGCTGCCATTTCGAGGTCAGTTCTGGTGACCTTCCTCCTCCCCACTCGTTTCCTCCTGCGGTGCCCCCATGAGACCGTAAGCTCTCCCACAGGCGGGAATTCTTAGTCTCCAGCAGGCACACAGTGAGCACTTGGCCGACCAGTATGTGACAGTGAATCATGGACATGAATCCTTCTGAGGTTTTCCAGCTTTTACTAGGCTCCTTGCATTTTCTTTTTCCTCTCTCCAGCATAAGCTCTGAGCAGAGGACAGACACTCAATATTTCTCAACGTCTATTAAATAAATGCAAGAATCCTTGTTAATTCACTCCTAGGGTTTCAGTCCCATCTTGCTAAGTAGACTGACATCTCCCTTGTCCAGGACCCCACCTTCTTAAGTCTCAGTCTCTTCGTAGAAAAGCTCATCCCTGGGTTGGGCATAAAGCAGACACTCAGTGTTGGTTTAACAGGAGGAATGCCTCATTCTCAAACCATTTCAGCAGTTAAGTCCTACTTCCTGTAAGCAGATCCTCACTGGCCAGGGCCCTATCTCCTTATTTTCTTGTCCACCCAGCTCAGGTGGCACACAGGGAGAGCCTCAGTATTTCTTAATGTTTGCTAAATAATGGAATAATTTTTTTTTTTGCAGGAGAAGATTCACCCTATGCTAACATCTATTGCCAGTCTTCCTCCTTTTTCTTCCTCTGCCCCCCAAAGCCTGAGTAAATAGTTTTATCTTCTAGTTGTAGGTCCTTCTACTTCTTCTATGTGAGTCACCATCAAAGCATGGCTACTGACAGACGGGTGGCGTGGTCCTGCGCCCAGGAACCGAACCCGGGCTGCTGAAGCGGAGTGTGCCAAACTTTAACCACTAGGCCATCAGGGCTGGCTCACTGTTCCACACTGTTCCCGGGGTTTAAATCCTGCCTCTCTAACTGGATCACCATGTCCCTGTGACCAGTGTCCCCTCTTCCTTTTCTGTATCTCCTTCAAAGAACAGCACCCAGAAGCCTTCAAGGTTTGAGAGGGGATAGAAAGAACTACGTGAATTGTTTCAGAGGCCAAAGTCTTGCTGCCCCAGCTAAACTCTCATTTCTCTTAAAAAAATTTTTAAACTAAATATGGAGCAGATATTTTAAAAATCAAATATATTTAAGATATAAAGAACAAAATAAATACCCATGGGCTCATCACCCAATTTAAGGAAGAAAGTTCCACGTCCTCTGAAGTTCCCTCGTGGGCCCTTCTCCAACTCATGCCCTTCCTTTGCTCCTAGGGGGCAACTACTTTGCTAAACTTTGTGTTTATCTTTCCCTCACTTAAAAAAAATAATCTACAATATATTTGTGTCCCTAAATTGTATGCTGTTTGGTTTTGCCTGTGTTTTGAAACTTCCTAAGTAAATGGAAGCATATCTGTATTGTTGTGGCTAGCTGAAATTGATTTTTTCACTGCTGTATAATATTCCATTGAATAAACATACCACAATTTATCCAGTCTCCTGTAGATGGACATTTTTCTTTTTCTTTTGTGCCCTAAACCTTTGATTTTGGAATAATTTTAGATTCACTGGAAAGTTGGAAAGATATACGCCTCCATATACCCCTCACCCAATTTTCTCTGTCAGCATCTTACATTATCACTGTAGATTTGTTGAAACCATGAAGTCAACATTAATAATGACTATTAACTGAATTCCAGTCTTTGTTGAGATTTCACTAGTTTTTCCACTAATGTCCTTTTTCTGTTCCAGGGTCATCCCATCCAGGATCCAACCCAGGTTTTTTGGGGCTATTACAAACATTGCTGCTTATGAATATTCTTGTACACGTCTCCTACTGCACATGAGCAAGAGTTTCTCTCATTCCCTGGATTTGCTGGGGCACGGGACACATTACATCTTTAATTTTATTCAGTAAGTCAAATTTGTTCTCCAATGTGACTGTACCAATTTCATCCATTACCAGTACTGGTGAGTTCCCCTTGCTCCACCTGACAGAAAAAATTTTAAATTGGCCAAACTGGTGTGTGACATTATATCTGTGGTGACATTATATCTATTTAATCTGCATTCCCTTGTTATTGTGGCCTCTTTTCATGTATTTCCTCTTGGATGAAGTACCTCTTCATATTTTTGTTTTCTTATTGGGGTGTTGCATTGATTTGTAGTATTTGAAAATAATTTCTGAATGCTGATTCTTTGTGTTACGTGTTGCAAGCATCTTCCGTCTCTGTCCATAAAGTGTTCAATGTTTCTCAAAGGACAGAAAGATGTCAATTTATTTCAGGAGCTTAAGTCCTGTTCTTTAAACCCTCACCTACCCAGTGGCCAGGGTCTTCATTTCTTCCATCAAGAGAATAGACCACGCTGTTGAAACTCAATATTTTTTAATATTTGCTAAATAAATGAAGAATCCCTCCTAAATTGAAGGCAGGTGTTGAACGCCTATTTTCGCATAACCTACAAGTCACTCCATAATTTGCACCTAGTTTTCTTTTACACATGAGGTTCTAGCCACATGGGTCTCTGCTGTTCTTCAAATGGACCCCACATCTTCCTGCCTCAGGGCCTTTGCACTTGCTCTTCCCTGGGATATTTTTATAGCTCCCGTCCTCATTTCCCTCAGGTCTCTGCTCATTAATTCACCAGAGAAGCCTTTACTGACTGTATAAAATAGCATCCTCTGACACACTCTGTCCTCTTCCCTTACTTTTTCGTTAAAGTATAACCCCATTGCATTCTAAATGTATTTGCCTGTCCCCCACTAGAGGTACGCCGTTCAGTGCCAGAGCCTCTAGCTTCATGTGGCTGTGGAGCCCTTGCAATGTGGGTGGTCTGAATTGAGATGTCCTGAGAATGTCAAACATACACCAGATTTTAGAGTCCAAAATAATGTAAATTACCTCATTAAACATTTTGTATTCAATACATGGTGAAATAACACTTTAGGTTAAATTGCATTATTAAAATTAATTTCACTTTTTGGGTTTTTTTACCTTTTTCAAAAAACACGGCTCCTAGGAAATGTAAAATTACGTGGCTGGCGCTGGGAACTTGTGTCATATTTCTATTACATCTAGAACATCAGCCAGGGAGGGGACGTCTGTCTGGCTCGACACGGCTGCACCCCACAACGGACCAGACACGCAATAAATCGCATCTGCCGAATGGAGGAATCCAAAAGCAGGGCGCCAGTCCCTCTCCTCTGCTCTCTGTTCCATCTCCCCCAGGGATCAATGCTTTAAAAACAACAAAACCTTCCTGAGGTATAATTCACATAAAAGTCACCCATTTTAAGGGTATAATCCAGATTTTTAGCGTTGCGCGGTGCGCAGCCATCACCATCACCCACTTTTAGACTATTTCCCGCACCCCAGTCAGAGCCCCTCATGCTCGTTCACGATCGACCCCATTCCCGCCCCCAGGCAACCACAAGTCTATTCCTGTCCCCACAGGTGGTCGGGGGTCAGTTTCTAAAGAGTGAGCTCCCCGTCCAAGCTGTTCCAGGCGTCCAGCTCCCGGACCGGCCAGCATCCTGGAACCACGGCTCTTCCCCACCGGGGCTCCGTGTCCCCTTTGTGCTTCTCCGGCCCCACATCTTCCCACCCACTGAAGGGCGGGTCTCCGGGGCTCCTCAGGGCCACGCAGGGCTGCCGTGCTCCTGCCCTCGCGCCCCCCATCCAGGCGGGAGGCCCTGGCTCACAGCCGCCCGCAGGGCGCCGGAGCTCCCCTCCGCTGCGTTCTAACGCCGCCGTCCAGGAACAATGGCCGGGGCCGCCGGACTCTCGGCCTCGGAGTGCGGTCGTGGGGGTCGGCCCCGCCCCGCCAGCCCTGTCCCCGGCTCCGCCGCGACACTCGCCTGCCCTCAACCGCCCTCCTCCCAAAATGGCGACCAACCGCCTCCTTTCCCGCCCGCTGCCGGTCACCTGACTGCGCCAAGCTCCGCCCCTCGCGTGGCCCCGCCCCTCGGCGGCGGCCGAACAGCCTCTGAGTCTGCGCGGCGAGGCGGCACGCGCCGGGAGCCCGGGCTGGCGCGAGGCGCGCGCGAGGCCGCTCTGGGCGTCGCGAGGCGGCGCGTGGCCACGCACGCGCGCTCGCGCCGCTGGTGAGCGGGCGCTCCGGAGGCGGGCTGGGGTGCGCGTGCGCGCCCGGCCGGCGGGCGGCGCGGAGGAGGTGGAGCGCAGCGGGGAGGCCCCGCGAGGCGCGAGGCGTGAGGCCGGGCGCGCGAGCCCCCGGGGGCGGGTAAAACCCGGTTGCTGCTGCCCTTGCCCCCTCCCCTTCCTCCCTACCCCTCCTTTCCCGCCCCCTCCTCATTTCTCAACCTTTTCAAATCGACTTCGTTTCGATATTTCCTCTTTAGGAGGCCCGTCTCCCTTTCGGGGGGCGCAGCAGGCGCTGCGGGTGCCCTTCACCCCCAGTCACGCACGCACCTTCTGCACCTCAACAGCTCCGGGCCTGCTGCACCCCGCAGCCTCTTCCCCCTTGGAGAAGGCTCTCCTGGGGGCCCCTGGCCCGCTGCACCCCCTTTCTTTCCTACCCCGCCCCCCAGGCCCCAACTGCCCCGTCGCAGCTCCCCAGCTCGCGCGCGGGCCCTACCCGACTCCGCACTTGATGCATCTCGGCCTTGCATCCACCCTCCGCTTACAGGCCCCTCCTGCTCAACACCCTCTTTCCTGCCCACTAGTCGCCCCTTAGAAGACCCAGATTCGTTTCTTTTTAGGATCTTCCAGCAAAGACACATCTCTCCTATTTTCCTTGATTATGCCCCTCCCCGTCTTTTTAGGCACTTCCTCTAGCAAAAAATATATATATTTTTTCCTTTCTCAGATTTTTCCTCCATTCAAGATCACTTTGCAGCAAAAGTCCTTTCTTCCCTCCCAGAGTCCCCCTTTTTGGAATATTCTTCTACATACACCAGACCAACTCAGTCCTTCCAGTTTCTCTTTCCTCTGATACTTATTTTTTCAACCCTCTTCCCCAACTCTCCAACAAAAATCCCTTTTCATCACCAGTTCCACCTCAACTAGGCTTCTCTCAGCAAAACCCTCCAGGTCCTTACCCAGGGGGAGAAAAATAAGGAAAAAAAGAAAAGTTAACTTTCCCTTAACAGCAAAACCCCTTTTCCCACCTAGATCTCCCCAGTGTAGTATTGCTTTCTTCCTTCTTCCAAAAATTGCCCATCTCCCCCAGTTTCACACCCGTGTCCTTGCTTCTTTGGGGACCGAAGTTCTGACTGCCCCTTCCTTTCCACCACCTGCTTTCAGGGCAGAAGGAGTTGGATGAGTATCCTGAATGTACCACCCAGCGTTCCAGGAGGAAATATCCAATGGTTTGACCGTTTCCTGAACTCCCCTCCCTTTGGGGCCTAAACTGGGCCCTCCTTTTCCCTGGAGATTCACTCACTTGCTCTTCTCCTGGTGAGTTGCCTCCCTTTGCACTTGTCCAAAGACACCTGCTTTGTCAGATGGATTCCTTTCCTTCTCAGAAGGGTTTCCTAACGATCCAAGAATCTCTGTACTGATGGTAAGACCATACAAGTTGCTGCTTTGGGAAGTCAGATAAGGAAAAAGGTTATTTTATCTGCATGTTGACCTCTCCGGAGGAATGCAAACTTTTATTAGATTGGTCTAATAAATTGCACTGTCTGTTGCAAAGAAAGGTTTTTTTCTTCTCTAGCTCAGGGTAACAACTTAGATACCTACAGGGGATGGGCGGGTAAAGGCCGGAGTGTTGAATTAAGGATCGTGTACCCCATGTCAGTGATGACAGCCAGTGGAAATGCCAGGCCAGTGTTGCCAGAATTGTTACTTTTTTTTAAAGAGACCAGAACACTGTCTTTATGTGAAACGTTTTGATTTTTATATGCTGACAACAAATTTAAATAAGTGTTTAAAGACGGTGTGGGGCCCTTACAAAACATGTCTGCTGGCAACCAGTTTGGGATTTTGGGTTTAGGGTTTCTTTCTGTGTTAGACACACATGAACAGATACACACCTGCTTGGGCACATGCGTCCATGTGGATGTGCCTTTTTTTCTTTAGAGCAGCAGCTCTCAAACTTTTTGATCTTAGGACCCCTTTACACTTAAAAATGATCAAAGACCCCAGAGAGTTTTGGGGCATGTGAACTGTATTTATTGATATTTGCTGTATTAAAAGTTTATACTAATACACTTTAAAAATATTTGTTAATTCATTTTAAAATAGCACTAATAAACCCATTATATATTAACATAATTGACATTTTTATTAAAAAACTGTACTTTAGAAAACAAGAAACTTATAATAGTGGCATTGCTTTACATTTTTAGAGTCAACTGGATTCTCATATCTGCTTCTGTTCAGCCTCTTGAGATATGTCCTGTAGCCTCTGGAAAATTTCACTGAGAATGAAACAGGCAGATAACATCTGAATGTTATTATGAAAATAGTTTTGAACTCACAGACTCCCTGAAAGACTTGAGGACTCCAGGGGTCTCCCCATCCATTTCACTATGAGAACCGCTATTCTAGATTTTAATGCTTATTTGCATTTTCGGCCAGGATCAGCTTTTAGCGTGAGAAACTTTGATGTCTCTTCCTCGTTTAGTTAATTCTAGGCAAGAAGTTTTCCTGGAAAGTACAGTCATAGCTTTCTCATTCCTCCATGTCTTTCTTATTCCCAGTATAAGCTTTAAATCTGCTCTTCTAATGAGCGATTGGAGGAAATGTGTTAACCTGCTGGTTAAAATGATATTGGTTGCATGGCTAGAGGAGGGAGTCTTCTTTGATTGTCCCTCTTAAGAATGCAGTGCAGAGTGCAGGGCAGGAGTCTCGGCCTCCAGTGTGGAATCACGGTATAGTGGAGTGGTTAAGTGTGAGGGCTTTGAAGTCAGACTCCGAGGGTTGAATCCTAACCCTCATTTGGGGGAAGTTACTTAACTTCTCTGGACTTTATTTACCTCGTTTGTAAAGTAGAGTTAATAATGTGTTAATAATATAGTGGCTCAAAGGAGTGTTGTGGAAATTAAGCGAGATGATATATGATTGCAGGGCCTGGTGTGAAAGCCTCGGGAAGTGTTTGCTGCTGCTGTTATTGTTAGCCAGCCCTGGTGGTCTAGTGGTTAAGATTTGGCACTCTCACCGTCATGGTGCAGGTTCGTCTCCCAGTCAGGGAGCCACACCACCCGTCTGTCTGTGGGTTGTCAGACTGTGGCGGCTGCTTGTTGCTGTGATGCTGAAAGCTAGGCCACCGGGATTTCAATTACCAGCAGGGTCCCCCATGGTAGACAGGTTTCAGCGGAGCTTCCGGACTAGACAGACTAGGAAGAAGCACCTGGCCACCCACTTCTGAAAAAACTGGCCGTGAAAACCCTGTGAATAGCAGCAGAGCATCGTCTGATGGAGCGCCGGAAGGGGAGAGATTAGCGCAGAAAGACCGGGCAGGGATCCGCTCCGCTGTCCACAGGGCCGCTCGGAGTCGGAATCGAGTGGACGTCACTAACAACAAATTATTATTATAATGTTGATTATTATAGGGGCCAGGCAGGAAGAGAAGTGAGGACTATGGGAAGTGGAGGTCATAGCCCTACCCAGAATGGCAGTTGTCCCTCACTGTATCCTATTGTTAACCAGCAGGGACTATCAAATCTAATAATTTTCAAGAGAAGTCAGAAATCCACATATTTAGTTGAAATCTCCTCATTTTGTAAAATGTTGGCAACTAATCCAATTTTTAAAAGCATTGTGTAGGTCACACAAAACGGGCCTATAGTTTACAATAATATTTGGAGTGGGAAGGTAAGGAAAGAATTTGCATCACTAGGGTAAAAGATGCAGGTCTCACCTCTCTCCCGGCTCCTAACAATCTGATGTTACTCAGATGCGATCACTCCCTCCCTGGTAACACTGATGCAGAGAGGGAAGGGAAATGGTGAAACTTGAAAAAAAAAACAAAAAAAGAAGGCTAACAGAACAACAGGTTGGGGCTTTTCAAAGAGGAAGAGAGGTGGCACAATGGAATCCTGTCATTCACCAATGAAAGGGAGGCTGAGAGCCTTCTTTGATCAAAGTTCTGTGCCAGGCAAGATGCTATGAGAAGTACAGACACATAGGCCATCCTAGAGCTTATGGTCTGGGGAAAATAGAAGAACTGAAAGGTAATTAAATTCCAAGGCCATTTGGGATAAGTGTTAAGTGAATTCTCGGACAAGTGTATATCAGAATTCAGAGGAGGGAGAAATAATCTCAGACTTTGTTATACTGGAAGTATTCTCTAGAGCAGAGGGGGCATTTGGGCCTGATTTTGAAAGGTTTCATTTGGTAAAACTGACTCAAGAAAGGTTGGTCAAGGAAAACTTCACAGATCCGGGTCATAAACTCATATGATCCAGGGGCCTGGCAGGGCATATAAATGAGTGAGGTGGGAGGGTGTGAGAGAATAGGGGGTGGTGGGGACTGTGGCAAACTGGAGAGGGCACACTCTGGAGAAAGGCAGCTGCACTTCTCAGTTCCAGCCAGTTGTTGCTTTGTGGACTCAGTGTTGACAGATCATTGGATTTTTTTTCCTGGTTTTTTTTTTGGTGAGGAAGATTGGCTCTAAGCTAACATCTGTTGCCAATCTTCCTTATTTTGCTTGAGGAAGATCGTCCCTGAGCTAACATCTGCACCAGTCTTCCTCTAGTTTGCATGTAGGGTGCTGCCACAGTATGGCTTGATGAGCAGTGTGTAGGTTCACGCCCAGGGTGGCAAACCCCGGGCCATCAAAGCGGAGCGTGTGAATTTAACCACTACACCATGGAGCCAGCCCCCCTGGATTTTTAAATAGAAGTTGGAAAGCTTTACTTTAATGAGAAAACTCTACAGCTGCAGTGTCCCATGTGGTAGTCATTAGCTACTTGTAGCTGTGTAAATTTAAATTTAATTAAAATAAAAAAATTAAGTTCCTCAGTTGCACCAGCTGCATTTCCAGGTGCTCATTAGCCACATGTGGCTGTTGGCTATCATTGGACAGTGCAGATTTAGAACGTTTCCGTCAGCACAGAAAGTTCTTTGGGACAGCGATGCCCTGTCCCAAAGAACTCTGACAGATTTTTTAACTTGAAAGCTAATTGAAAAATATTTAAATTTACTGCAGGCTAAATAAAACATCTTTGTAGAACAGGTGGATATTCAGATTGTTCCCTCTTTCCCCTGCAAACGATGCCATAATAAATATTGTTTACCTAATTGTGGACTTATTGCTGCCTTCTAGAACCGTGTGGTAGGTTACTCCGGAGAAGTTGTAGCGTTTTACAGGAGAATCCATTTATCCTCCTCCCCCCACCGGTCATGGAACAATGGGCCTTTTTTTTTGTGTGTGTGAGGAAGACCAGCCCTGAGCTGACATCCATTGCCAATCCTCCTCTTTTTGCTGAGGAAGACTGGCCCTGGGCTAACATCCGTGCCATCTTCCTCTACTTTATATGGGACGCCGCCACGGCATGGCTGACAGGCAGTGCATCGGCGGGCGCCCGGGATCCGAACTCGCGAACCCCGGGCTGCCAAGTGCAAACTAAACCGCTGCGCCACCGAGCCGGCCCCTTGATGGACCTTTTTTAAAAGAAAAAATTGAAGACTGCTTTAGATCCCCAGTGTTGACTTAAATTGTTTTTTAAACTATTAAACAAGGCCTAAAGGATGATAAAACAAGACAGCTGTTGCTAAAGCTTACAGCTCCTGTGCCGCTGTAAAGCCAAAATCAACTTGCAAATTAAATACAAAGCAAGCAAACCATGTAGTTCAAATTACAAACGTTAATTTAATGAGAGGGATGCTATTTTGCTGAAACTTAACTGCTTCCTTGAAACAAGGGAAGTGTAGTAGCGTGTTCCTGCGTGTAGCAGGCCCTGTGATGTCTCAGTTCTCCTGTCCCTCTTCTCAGTTTGAATGGCAGCGAAACCTCCATTTGTACCACGATGTCTGTTGGCCTTTAGTTGAGCCCAAAGGCGTTATTATGAGCTAAACCCACCAGTATCCTCTTCTCATTAGCCTGTGGCAGTTAAAGTAGTCCTTTTCAGCACTGGTGCGATTATAAACATATTCCGGACGTTGAAGCCAAATGGTAGTACTGACTTATAAGGTGGTGATCCAATAATCCAGATGTACTGATTTTCTTCTTTTAGGTTATGTTCAAAACGAAAACACAAAATTATAAAATTCTTGGGAAGAGTGTTTGGACCCTTGGGAATGTCTACAAAAATTCCAGGGGACCACAAACCCTGCCCCACAGGGACTAGCAGGGACCTCTGTACGTAGAAGCCGCTAAAACTTGTTGAATTGAATTTATCTGTTGACAGAACAAGAACAAGTTTAATACTGGCCGAGGGGGGTTGCTTTACTATCTGGAAAAGGATGTAAATATCAAAGCATGGCTTTTGGACTTCGGGCTTGCCTGCCTGAGACTGTAACCGGACCAGTTTGTTCTGTGGACCATGGGAGGACGTCGGAAAGCAGGCGATTTGGCATTTGGGGAGTCTGGAGACATTTGGTCTCCCACCCCGCCCCCACCCAGCACCTTTTGTTTTCTGCTTCACTGGGTGCAGTGCTGTCTGCAGTTTTGTTTATCAGGAATCAATGTTGTGTTGTGGGTAAGAACACAAGCCCTAAAGTCAAAATATCTGGGTTTAAGATCTGGCTCAACCACTTGTTAGTATGTGACTTTGGACCAATGACTTTGCCTCTCGGAGTCCCTTTCCTTCTCTGCAAAATGGAAGTGATAATAGAACCGGCCTCTGGGTTGTTGTGAGGTGTGGGTGAATTAATGCGTGTAAAGCGCTTGGTGTGAAACCTGACAAGGAGACTGTGCTTCCAATTTTACTTTGTAAAATATCGTTTATATTTCTTTTAGGTAATGCTTTATGTTTTATGCTATTAGCTTGTTTTTATTATTGGGAGGTGAAGGAGATGGAGTCCTTCCCACTTGGAGTCCTGAATGAAAACAGTTTATCGCAGCAATGTAGAAGAAACTTTGGAATTGGCGGAGAAATTCATTTTGCCTCAGAATATAAACTTCTGTAGTCAACACTCCCTTCTCTGCCATTTAGAATCCTGAAAAGCTCTGAGAATGCCAAGGTGTCTCAAACTTCATTTTGTGGCCAAACCTGAACTCACATGTTGCTCTTTTTAGTCTTTATTTATTCCATTTAAATCTGAGTAGTCAAGGGTGTTGATGCAGAAATAATGATTTGGTTACCAGGTGCCGCCCTGGATGCACTGAGAGTTTCTTAAAATATTGTGTGTGTGTTGATTTATGTTTCTAAATCCCGCGAATTCTGAATTCTGAAACTCCTTTGGGTCCTGGAGTTCTGGTACAGGATGGGGAGCTGTAGTCAACTTTAATATGAGCTCCCTCAGTAGACCACAGACACACAGGTAGCTGCACACGTGACACGCAGACATTGGGGGTGCAGGTCCTCTATTACAGCTCAACGTGAAAAGTTTAAAAACAGTAGGAACCAATGGCCTAGGAATCCAGGCCCAAACTCTACTTATTCTAGAATCCACTAGATTTGTTATCAGTGAGTCCTCAAGTGTTTATTAAAGATTTAGGTGTGGACAGAATTATTCATAGCAGCCAAAAATGGAAACAACCCAAATGCCCATCAGCATATGAATGGATGAAGAAAATGTGGTATAGGCAGATGGTAGAATGAATAGTGTTCATCCATAAAAAGGAGTGAAGTAATGGGTACGTGGTGCAATGTGGATTAACCTTGAAACTCCTATGCTTAGTGAAAGAAGCCAGACGTAAAAGGCTGTGTGTCGTGTTTGATTCCTTTTCTATGAAATAGATGGCTCTCTGAATAGGCCACACTTTATTTGTTTACATGCTTCGTAATTTTAATGTGGTGACTCTGGGATTCAGGTGTTCTCCCCCACCCTGGGGTGTATTGTTGCTGCTCCTTGTGGGTTGTAATTGTTTGTGCAGAGACTTTTCTAGGTTATTTTTGTAGAGACTGTATTCTTTGTCATGTGTGGTCAGTGAAATCTCTGTTCCATTAGTTTGGTGGTCAGCTAGTGATTTACAGAGATTTCCTTAAATGCCTGGAGCAAAAAACCAAAAAAAATCCCCCAGTCTTTGCAGTTGGGCTGCGTGAGAGTGTTGGGACATGCCTTCAGCACTCAGCGGGCGGTTAACTCTGCCTTCACTTTCACTTCCTGCTTGCGCAGAACAAAGGTCAGCTGGGGGTGAGAGCTTAGAGCCTTCTTGGGTCTTTGGCTCATGGTCTTGTAGATTCCCTGGAATACGTGGAAGGCTTTTTTTCTTTAAATTAAAGTCCACAGTTTACTTTAAGGTTCACTCTTCGTGTTGTGTAGTTCTGTGGGTTTTGACTAATGTATAACATCATGTATCTACCTTTACAGTGTTATACAGAATAATATTGTAATAATCCCCTAAAAACCCCTCCTGTGCTTCACCTGTCTTCTCTCTTCCCTACCCCTGAACCCTGGCAACCACCAACTTTTTATTGTCTCTATAGTTTTCCCTTTTCCAGAATGTCATGTAGTTGGAATCACACAGTACATAGCCTTTTCAGACTGGCTTCTTAGCAATATGCATTTAAGGTTCCTCTGTGTCTTTTGGTGACTTGATAGGTCCTTGCTTTTTGTTGCTGAAGAATATTCCACTGTGTGGATGTGCCACAGCTTGTTTATCCATTCTCCTGTTGAGGGACGTCTTGACTGCTTCCAGTTTTGGGCAGCTATGAATAAAGCTGCTGTAAACATTTGTGTGCAGGTTTTGTGTGGACATAAGTTTTCAGCTCAGTGGGATAGACACTAGGAGTGCAGTGGCTGGATCATATGGTAAGACCATGTTTAGCTTTGTAAGAAACTGTATGACAGCTTTCCAAAGCCCTTACTCCCCAAGCATTGCATTCTCCAGCCTTTCCTCCCTGGCTTTCAGTGGCACGTCTACTGTTGGCCCCAGTTAGTATCCTTTGCCCCAGACTATATCGACTGTTTCATTGGCCTTTAATGTTTTCAACAAATGCCCTCCCCATAGCCACTCTCTGCCCTGAGAGAACTCCAAGTTAGGCAAAATTAAGGCAAGCCCTTTATGTTTGACCTTCAGGAGCCATCCAACAGGTCAAGACAGACAACCTCAATCCTTTGATAACGAGATCCTCTGTGCTCCCTCCCACACCAGGACCCCACAGCAGGATGTAGGCGCTTTCCTGAAAGCCGTGCAATGCTGGGGAGTGGGGGACGGGCAGGCTCTCCTCCTGGGTTTCGTTCACCTTTTTCTTGATAAAGGTTCACTTGGGTGCTGTAAACCTTTGACTGTTTTCTAGAGTTCTGATAAAGTTGATTTTTTTCAATGTTTCTGTGGTGGCATAGGTGGGAAGTTTTTAAATTACTAATTCAATCTTTTTACTTTTTTTTTTTGAAGAAGATTGGCCCTGTGCTAACATCTGTTGCCAGTCTTCCTCTTTTTCTTTTTTCCTCCGCCCCTGCCCCCCAGTACATAGTTGTGTGTCAGTTGTGGAGTTATAGCTCTTTTATATGGGACGCCACCTCAGCATGACTTGATGAGCAGTGAGTAGGCCCACACTCAGGATCTGAACCAGCAAACCCCGGGCTGCTGAAGAGGAATGCACGAACTTAACTGCTACGCCACGGGGCTGGCCCCGATCTTTTTACTCTTTATAGATCTATTCAGATATTCTATTTCCTCTTGAGTCAGTTTTGGTAACTTGTATCTTTCTAGGAATTTGTTCATTTTTATCTAAGTTGCCTAATCTGTTGGCATGCAATTGTTTATAGTATTCCTTTACAATCCTTTTTATTTTTGTAAGGTCATTAGTGATGTCCCCTTTTTAATTTCTAATTTTAGTAATTTGAGTCTTTTTTCTCTCTCTTTTTTGGGGAGGATAAATTCTACTAGTTTAGAGGTTACCTAGTTTATTCCTTTTCTCTTGGTAGTTACACTTAGCATGCTAAAGTATCAAGTTAATCATTATCTCTTTCTTTTTTCCTAATGATTCAAAACCTGTAATAGTCTTCGAGCCAAGGTCTATGAGGTAAAGTCTTAGGCCTTGTCTGAAAAAGTCCATGTTGCTCCTTTGTGAATCCTGGCTTTCCTGCGTGTTGGGTTCTGTGCTGACTCCTGCCTTTCCTCAGTCTGCAGGGGGCGTTATTCCTGGCCTTCCAGCCTCGTTTCTGTGGGGAAGTTTGCTGTCAGGCTAGGCATCATCCTTCTGTAGACCGTCTCCCCTTCTTTCTTGTAGTTTTTAGGATTTTCTCTTTGTCTTTAGTGTTCTGCAGTTCTACTGTGTGTCGAGGAGTGAATTCATTTTAATTTATCCTGCTCTGCCTTAGAATTCTTGGTCGTTATTAACCATATACCTTCAAAAATCATATCTTTAAGTCTGGATTCATGTGTTTCTGCAATTCAGGAAATTTCTCCACCATATCTCTTTAAGATACTGTCTCTCCTACATTCTCTCCTCTTTCCTTTTGGGACCCCTATTAGACATAGGTTAGACTTTTGCATTTGCCTCTCCATTTGTATTTTCTCAACTGCTCATTCATATTTTCTATTTCTTTATCTCTCTGTGCTGAATTTGGGGGGGATTTCCTCAGGTTGCTCTGCCAGCTCATTATTTCTCTCTGCTATTTAACCCTTCCAGTGAGTTCTTAATTTAAATGTCTTTCATTTCTGGAAGTTCCATTTGTCTCTTTAAAAATGTTTGTTCTTGTCCCATAGTAACTCTTTCCTTATGCTAAGTTTTGTTGTCTCTGACTGTCCTATTTTTTCCTAGTTCGTGGGATGCTTTCCTAGACTTGTGTGCAGTTTTTCCTTCTGTTTATGTGGTTTTCCTGTGGATGGCGCAGCTCTCCTAGAATCCCAGGTCTTCTCTTCCTGTAAGCTCGAGGCCCTGTTTGCTTTTCCCTGTGTCTGTTACAGCCCTAGGTCCCAGCTTCTAGGGTAATGCTCTTTAATAGAAATGTAATATGAGCCATATATACAATTTAAAACTTTCTGGTAGCCACATTAAAAAATAAAAAGACGCAGATGAAATTAATTTTAATAACATTATATTTAACACACTATATCCAAAATATTATCATTTCAACATGTAATCAATATAAAAACCTATTTTGTGCTGGGTCTTCCAAGTCCAGTGTGTATTTTACACTCACAGCGTATCTCAGTTCGGGGCCAGTCACATTCCAAGTGCTTCGTAGCCACAGGTGACTCGCGCCACGATATTGGACACCAGCTCTAGGCTCCGTTTCTGAATCTGATTTTCCCCTTGGGCTGACTTTTGCTGACTTATGCTTAATTCATTTTTTCCTCACAACAACCTTGTGTTGGAGGTACTCCGATACCCACTTTACAGATGAACAAACTGGGGCTCATGGTGTTTAAGCGACTTGCCCAAGGTCACATGGTTGTTAAGTGGCAGGGAACAGACCCGAGTCCATGCTCTATCCATCGCGCTGTGTCGCCATCTCATAATTTTGATTCCTCCTCGTTGGTTTTCAGGAATTAGACACCACCAGGAGCTCTCCTCCCTGACGCCTTGCTTGGCCTTGCTCGCGCGGTGTGGAGAGTAGCTCTTGGCCAAGACCTGGCCGCGCAGAGCCATGGACCAGTACAGCCTTGGGGACGAGGGTGCCCTTCCCTCAGAGATGCACCTCCCTTCGTTTCCTGAGAGCCAGGGGCTCAGCTGCAGGGACACCCTCCACCGGGATCTGGGTCCCAGCACGCGAGACCTGCTCTACGCGGACCTGAGTGGTTTGGACCTGGACCCCAGCCTCCCAACGCCCGACGTGCCCAGCGAGGCGCTGGAGGACAATTTGGACAGCCTGTCCCTGTACTCGGGGAAGGACGGTGACTCTGTGAAGCTGCTGGAGGAGTATGCAGAGCCCGAGGCTCAGGCTTCCTTGCAAGGTGAGCCTGTCCACTTGGGTCCGAGGGCCTGGCGGGCTGTTGGGAAGCTCCTGTGGCCAGCTAGGGGTTGATTCTGCAGATTGGTTAAGAAAATTTTTCTCCTCCACAGGTGAACAGGGAGCAGTCACTTTTATTCTACTTGGGAATTGTTCCCCACTTCCTAGTCGGGGAGACGGGACACTGATCCTAGGGAATAATGTTGAGAAACTTGAGTGTTTGGGGAGGTGCTGATGTCGTGTGTGCTGTGGGCAGACCTTCAAGTTTACAGGAGACTTTCCTATCCGTTACCACATCTCAAAAGCCCTTTTCACGTTTCCAGAATGAACTGGGATCCTGTCCTCCTGCTGCTTTGCGGTCTGACCTTCCTAAGCCTCAGTGTCTTCACTGTAAAGTGGGGGGACACTAATACCCACTCGACTTGTCCCCCCGAGTCACGGCAGTGAGACGCAAAGGAAGAAATGAATTTAAAAGAGCTGCGTAGACTGTAAAGCACTGGACAGATAACTGTTTTTACCCATATTGTTAGAACTAATTTCAGGCAGTCCACTGACTCAGTTCTAAGTCTTTCTCTCCAGCAGTGGAGGAGCAAAGGGAGAATGAATGGACTAGTTAAAGACCTTGGTGAAATCTCACGTTGGTGTGCCTTCAGGCTTCCACCACAAGATAAATCCAATTTTTGTTTTCAACCCTCTTCGTGGGTACCTGGGTAAGCGGCTTAGATGGGGCGGCTGAGCTGGAGCTCTTTGATATTTATAATCACACACGCACATGGAGGCCCCATTTGAAATGACCCTGCCAAACAGATGTTCACTGGGACAAGCAGCTCAAGAAACGTCCTGAAGACTTGCTAAAATGGAAGACTCCCGAGGCCCCCACTCCACACAAGATGTAGTAGACAAGGCAGTAGCCTTGTCCCCATGTTGGAATGGTGGCTAAATATGACACCCTAGAATTAGGGGGCATCTGCAGTGTTGCAGGCACTGGGCCAGGCCTGGGGTACAGCAATTAGGGTTCTCAACCCAGGTCACAGAAATCACCTGAAAGATGCTGGTAGTGCAAATATGTGTGCATTTGCTGGGCAGAGAAATTGTAGTTGTCACCAGAGGCAGAGTTAGGATGAGTCGGGGCCTCAAGACTCCCAGTTTGGGTTTTTTTCTGCTGTGTCTCTCACGCTGCTTCTCAGCCACAGAGAGTTAACATCTGGGGTCCTTCCGTGCAGCCCCCTTCCCCACCCCATGCCCTGGCCTATTGGATTCTTGGATCCCACCTCTGCAGCATCCTGGATAAATAGTGCTTTCTAAATTTGCCATCTCATAAGGCAGTCTAATCCATCTTGAAGAGCAATCTAAGGGGTAGAAAAATCTTCCATGATTCATCTGTCCAACAGTTCTTGAGTGCCTATGAGAGCCAGAACGGGCATTTCAGGAGCCGGGAACTCAGCAGTCAGCCTGCAGAGTCCTCGTATCCAGGGATTTGAAATCAGCCTCCCTTTACTCTGTAGTCACCAAACCCGGCTCTGTGCCTCGGGGCAAGACAACAGCAGTCTGCTCCCTCCTGCACAAGCTGGCCCGTCAGCTATTGAAGACATCTCCCCTCTCCCACCTGAACATTCCCAGTCCCTTCACCTGTTCCTCAGATGACGTGATTTGTAAAAATACCTTTGATCACTTTGCCCAAGGGATACAGAAAATGTGGAAATCCAGATACAGAGAAGAGGGAAATAAAAATGACCCATAATCCTACCAGTCAATCCCACTGTCTGAATTTGTTTTCTCTTCAAATTTATTTATCTTTTTTAAAGACTCTAATGATTCTATTTTGCAACAGGCTGCTTTGTTCTCACTTAGCAGTATGACATGAACATGCTTCCATGTCATCAGATATTTCTCTAGTTTTATCTTAAATGCTTGCGTCCTAGACCATTGAGACCTGAACACGGTCACCCGCCTGCCTTCTCCGCAGACATTAGGCTGTTTCTAACATGTCACCGGGAAGAACAGTACTGCACGGGACTCCCTTGCAGCTAATTCTTTATACAGATCTACGTTTATTTCCTTAATTTAAAAACCCAAAGATAGAACCGGCTTGGAGAAAGGATTCCTACTTTCCTAAGGTTTGGGATGATACATGCTTGGATTGCCCCTCCGAGAGTGTGATTGATGTAGTCTCAAAGCCCCGTGCCCTCGGCCACCGTGTCCTGGAAGTG
The DNA here is from genome assembly GCA_031878705.1 of Tapirus indicus. Lineage (NCBI taxonomy): Eukaryota > Metazoa > Chordata > Mammalia > Perissodactyla > Tapiridae > Tapirus > Tapirus indicus. Next base: position 21,612,876 of record CM062926.1, on the reverse strand, counting down.
CCTCACCCTGCCGCCATCCCTCCGAGTGTGGACCGGGACTGGGTGCTGCCCCCAGGTGTGGCCTGACCAGGGTCCCTTCTCTCCCTGGCCTGGCCCTAAACCTTGTTTTCTCTGCACTCGGAGCTGCGGACGTTGGAGGAGGAGTCCCGGGGCCACTCTTCCAGGCCGGCTGTGCTTGTGAGAGTTGTCGAGTGCTCTAGCCGTGCTCTTGGTTTCCCCAGACCGCTCTAACCTGTGCTTTCTCCCTGTTTAGACCTGGGCCTGGGCGCGCTGAAGGTGCCTAGAGAGGCCGAGGAAGGAGGCAGGGCCGCCTCGGGGAGCGCGAGGAGAGGAAGGCGGCAGCACAGCTCCCCGCAGCACCCGCTCCTGGACTGCAGCCTGTGTGGGAAGGTGTTCAGCAGCGCCAGTTCTCTTAGCAAGCACTACCTGACGCACAGCCAGGAGAGGAAACACGTCTGCAAAATCTGCAGCAAGGCCTTTAAGCGTCAGGACCACCTGTATGTGGGAGCCTGGGCAGGAGCCGGCTAGTCAGGGGCGGGTGGGGTGGCCATGTTCCCGGGTCCTTTTCATACCCTCCCAGATCAGCCCTCTGGGGGTTTTCCCGCCTCCTCATCCTCAACTGTGTGACCTCTGCTTCCACATGGCTCTGTTCTTCTCAACACCACCAGTGTTCCAGGGACACGTCTGGCACTGCCCCCCACAGGTCACTCTTCCAGCCCCCAAATTCACACCAGGGAGGAAATCGCTGCTGGTTTAGAGGCCTGTAATGGCTCGCTCCAGAGGCAGTTTTGTCCTGGAGGGAATTGGGCTCACTTTGTAGAGAAATACTCAGAGTCCCTGGTAGGTGTCTGAGGAGAACGGGTCTGTGTTTCATGAGGAATATGTGTTAGGATAACACGGGGGCATGGCAGGTTCCCAAACGCGTGTTTCTAGAACATGGCAATGGAGCGTAACTCTTGCATTTCCTTTTTAACTCCTTTTTTGTTTAAACTCTTGATTTGTTTTTTGACTCTTGATTTTAAAAAGGAAGCCCATTATAAGAATTAGGAGCAGAATTCCCTTTGTTCCTAATGTCTTGGAAATGATAAGCTTTTCTTGCTAGTGAAGAAGGAAAGAATGACTTTTTTCAAACCAAGACACTTGCAAGTGGGAGATGACAATCCTTTGCATTTTTATAGCTCTCCTGCCCTTTCCAGGGGTTTGATTAATCTCCCTTTCATTTTATCTTCTCTCCCACCCCCACCCCAGGGAAAAGAAGTAATGCTCCTGTGTCAGTTGGTAACAGTTGGGGCTAGAAATTGGGTCTCCTGCTTCCTTCTCTGATGCTTCCCTGAGGGTCAGCCTTTGGAGAAGGGCTTTATTATTTATTGGACACACCCACATACTACATTTTTACAATTGTCTAGAGTAGGAGTATTGGGAACCCAGAGGGTGACTTACTCATTTGTTTATATTTATAATATATTCATGTCGACATCAGTATGATATGAATGTAATACATATTTGTATTCATTTATATTTGCAGAAATTGCAGGCACATTTGGCTGTTTTCTAGAAAGTTTTTACTGATTGGTCATCTGTAAATTTTTTCTTTTTTTATTTTGCTGCGGGGGGTTGCAGGTAGCTGTCTCCTTAGAGGAATCCTATGGTAAGGCCAAGACTCGTTTGTTGAAGGAAAGATCATCCCCAAGGTAGCATTTCCTCCAGTGCATTCTGCAGAACTCTGGTTCTCAAGGATGCTAAAAGGGGCCATTTGAAAAAATGGTTCTGTGAGCAAATAAGTCTGAGAGACATCGGAAGTTAAACAGGTGTCTGTCTGTCTACTATGTGGCTTTTAAATTTGCTACTGTGCACTGTGAACCTCCAAGGAGCAAATAGTGTTTTTTCAAACCTTATTTGCCAGTGGAGCCCAACTCCTCAGGGAGCAACTCTGGAGGACTGGTGTTCCTTGGGAACCCACTTTGGGGGCCACCAGCCTGGCTTCCATGGATTTTTTTCTCAGATAAGGGATTTGCTTAAAGGTGAGGGACAGGAGTGCCCCTTCCAGATTGCTTTGACCGTAACAGGGGCCACTCGGGTCTTTCCTGGGGAGGCTGAGTGCAGTTTCTGAACTGTGGTGCAGATGCACCCTGCCCTTTGGGGACATTTGGGGTCTGCGGTGGAAGGCCCGAGCCGGGGTGCCCACTGACTTCCTTCTTGTGTGTGATTCCAGGACCGGGCACATGCTCACCCACCAGAAGACCAAGCCCTTCGTGTGCATCGAGCAGGGCTGCAGCAAGAGCTACTGCGACTACCGCTCCCTGCGCCGGCACTACGAGGTCCAGCATGGCCTGTGCATCCTCAAGGAAGCCCCCCCAGAAGAGGAAGCCTGTGGGGACTCCCCCCATGCCCACGAGGTGGCTGGCCAGCCAGCACCTGGTGGCCTGCGGTCCCTGGTGCCCCCAGAAGCCAGGTCCCCTGGCTCCCTCTTGCCCAACCGAGACCTCCTGCGTTGTATTGTGAGCAGCATCGTCCATCAGAAGATCCCTTCTCCCGGCCCGGCCCTGGCGGGGCCTTCGGACAGCGGTGAAGGGAGAAACGTGGCCTGCCCCTGCCCGCCCTCGTCGGGGTCCTCCTGCACCCCAGCGAGCACACCAGCGGCCTCAGGAATCCTGGGCCCCGAGCTTCCCGAGGAGCCTCGTCCCCCACGGAAGGAGCCTACTGCTGCCGACGTGCTCACAGCCGTCCACTCAAGGGCAGCAGAGAGCGGCGGCCCTGACCCTGCCGAGTCGGAGCCTTCGCTGCTCCAGCTGCCGTCCACCCTGGAGGGCTGGCCTGAGAGCGGCCCCCTGCCTGCCTGCCTGCCCCTTTTCCGAGGCCAGACAGTCCCTGCCAGTGCCCAGCCCGCGAGTCACAACTTCAAGTGGCTCCGGAATCGGCCCGGCTGCCCCAAGAGCAAAGGGAGCAGCACGTTTGTGGTCCACAAGCCCCCTGCGGTGCCGTCCCGGGAGGGTTCCGAGTCCGGCCCCAGGCCCAGCAGCGCCTTCCCTGCGGGGGAGCCCTCGCCCAGCTCGGGCACCGGTCTAGAGGACGCACTGCCCTTCCCTCCCCCGCTCCTGAAGGTGCCTGGGGAGGCCTCGGGCGACCCCAGATGTGCCAGTGTGGAAGACGACTCCTGGGCTCCCAAGACGAGCACGTTGGACTGCGACTCCTCGTGGCAGAGCCCTGGGGAGCCCGGCCTCCAGGATGCCCAGAAGCCGAGCGGGCTCCCGTCGGACGCCACACCGCTCTTCCGGCAGCTGTTCCTGAAGTCGCAGGAGTCTCTGGTGAACCACGAGCAGATGCAGGTGTTCCAGATGATCGCCAAGTCCCAGCGCTTCTTCTCCCACGCCCAGGTGGCCGCAGCCTCCTCCCAGCTCCCTGCGCCTGAGGGCAAGCAGGCCACCCTGAAGCCACCGCAGGGGCCGTGGCCGCAGCAGCTCCCACCACCAGCACCCACTGTTGACTCTCTCCACGCTGGCCCCAGAAACCCAGAGCCGGAGGGATCCCCAGCCCGCAGGAGAAAAACCATAGCTGCCTTCCCTGGAGAGGCCTCCCCCGGCAGTGTGAGACGGGACGCGAAGGGAGGACCAAAACTGGCCACTGCTCCGCCGTCCTTCACAGCGTCATCTTTGGACCCTCCCGGGAATCCAGACATCTCTCTGGCCAAGCAGTTGAGATCTTCAAAAGGGACCTTGGACCTAGGGGACATCTTCTCTCCTGGGGGCCCACGGCAGACCCGGTTAGGTGGGGGCGAGCCTCCTGGAGCCCAGCTCCCCGGGAAGCAGGCCCAGGCTGAGAATGGCACGGGTTCGGGGGCCGTGAAAGGTGAAAAGGGCCCCGGCTATTCCCGGGGTGGAGGCTACAGGCTCTTCTCCAGCAACCCCAGGCCCCAGCGCTTCTCTGGCTTCCGGAAGGAGAAAGGGAAAATGGACATGTGCTGTGCAGCTTCTCCAAGCCAGGTGGCCATGGCCTCCTTCTCATCGGCCGGCCCTCCAGTGGATCCCCCCCGGGACCCGAAGTCCAAGCTGACGATATTCAACAGAATCCAGGTACCAGGGCTGCTCTCCCGTGACCCGACCTCACGTGAGGCGAGAGTCTCACTCCTTACGTGTTTTCACATTTGTTACTTGTCCAGGCATTTTAGTTCACCTCCGTGAATCCTCAGATGCAATTTTACAGAGGGGTGAGTGAGGTTCAGAGAGATTGTGGTTCCTCCCCTCGACACCCCATCCCCCCCAAAGAAACCAGAAGGAGGGCTTTACAGAGTTGTCAGAGACGCTCTGTGACACGTCACTTTCTCACTAAGCCTTTTGTGCTGACTTTCTTTTTGCCTTTCGCTTCCTTGTGGATTTGCCTCCTTAAATTCTTCAGAGGATATAAAGGTCGAGTTCCTTCTCCTTCAAATATTCTCGTATGCAACACCGAGTCTTTTCTAGTTGTGAGTCCCAGGTCCTGACACTCGTCAGTGCTTGTGGAGCGTTAGCTTAGTTCCTGGGCATGGACAGAGTGGCCACTTCCCTTCGTACCTGCTAAGGTCCAGCATCCTTCCTGTCAGACCACAGCTCCCTCTTTTTTTTTTTTTTTTAACAGCTTTGATATTGACATACCATCTAATTCACCATTTTAAAGTGTACCATCCAGTGGTTTTTAGGATATTCAGAGGGTGGTGCATCCATCACCACTCTTTGCCAGAACATTTTTATCACCACGAAAAGAAACCCCACCCCTTTAGTTGTCACCCCCAGTCTCTCCAGCCCTCCCAGCCCCTGGCAACCAAGAATCTACCCTCTGTCTTTATGGATCTTCCTATTCTGGACATTTCACATAATTAGAATCATACACTACGTGGCCTCTTGTGTCTGGCTTCTTTCACTCAGCATGGTGTTCTTAGAGTTCATCCATCTTGTAGCCTGGATCAGTATTTCATTCCTTTTTATTGCTGAATAATATTCCATTGTGTGACTATACTGCATTTTGTTTATCCACTCATCAGCTGGTGGACATTTGGGTTGTTTCCACTTCTTGGTCATTGTGAAGAATGTCGCTGTGAACATTTGTGTACGAGTTTCTGTGTAGACCTATGTTCTCGTTTCTCTAGGGAAATACCTGGGAATGGAATTGCCAGGTCATAGGGTAACTCTATGTTTAACCGTTTGAGGAACTGCCAGACTTTTCCAAAGCAGTGGCACCATTTTACATTTCCACCCACAGTGTCTGAGGACTGCAGTTCCTCCACAGCCTCACTGACACTGGCCATGGTCCAGTTGTTTCTTTTTACAACAGCCATCTTCGTGGGTCTGAATGGTATCTGATAATGGTTCTGATTTGCGTTTTCCTGGTGGCTAACGATGTGGACCATTTATGTATCCTCTTTGGGTAAGTGTCTATTCAGATCCTTTGCCCTTTTTTTTTTTTTTTTTTTTGATGAGGAAGACCAGCCCTGAGCTAACATCCGTTGCTAATCCTCCTCTGTTTGCTGAGGAAGACTGGCCCTGGGCTAACGTCTGTGCCATCTTCCTCTGCTTTATATGGGACGCTGTCACAGCATGGCTTGATGAGAAGTGTGTAGGTCCACGCCCAGGATCTGAACCTGCAAACCCCGGGCCGCCAAAGCTGAGCACGCGAACTTAACCACTACGCCACCATACCGGCCCCCACTTTGCCCATTTTTAAATTGGGTTATTCATCTTTTTATTATTGAGCTGTAAGAGTTCTTTATGTATTATAAATACAAGTCCCTTCTCAGATATGTGACTTGCAACTCTTTCCTTCCATTCTGTGGCTTGTCTTTTCACTTCTTGGTGGTGTCCTTTGAGGCACAGAAGTTTGAAGTTTTGATGAAGTCCACTTTGTTCTGTCTTTTGTTTTGGTGTCATCCAGGAAACCATTGCCTAATCCAAGGTCACAGAGAACTACGCCTGTGTTTTCTTCTGAGCGTCTTAGAGTTTTAGCTCTTGCGTACCTCATTTCTGATATGTTGGCTCAGATGTGTTTTCATCTTCAGGGTGGAAATATCTACCGGCTCCCCCATCCAGTGAAGGAGGAGAACATGGCGGGTGGATGGTAAGTTCAGAAGCCCTTCCTCGTGCCGCCTGGGGGAGCGCCCCCCCTCAGGAGTCCTCTGGTGGCTTTTATGTGCTGGCCCTGGGGGAGCAAGCTCTGCATGCGTCAGTCCTGAAGAGGTGTGCACCAGGCCCTGAAGAATTGGGGTATCGTCTCTGTTTCCTAGGGTTCATCAAGAGTTGTCAGTGGATCAGACTTAAACGAAAAAAAAAAAAACCCAAAACAGAGTCCCATTCTCCCATTCTTCCCTCCTGCATGTCTACCCACAGTATCCAGCAAAATGGGGGCCCTACAGACTGGGCAGAGCCAAGGAGCACTTATGTCTGCAAGAATTGCAGCCAGATGTTTTATACCGAGAAAGGGCTGAGCAGCCACATGTGTTTTCACAGTGACCAGTGGCCATCACCTCGAGGGAAGCAGGAGCAGCAGGTGAAGGGGCGTGCGCCGTAGGTTCTGTGCTTACAGGGTGTCTGACAGGCTTTGGGGGATAAATGACTGGGTGTCATCTATCTCGGGATGGAGACGTCCTCCTGGGGGAAGCCTGGGCAGGGGCCAGGAGTCAGGGCTGTGCTGCTCCAGAGGGGGCAGCCCTTCCACTGGTCCTGCCCCCAGCCCCACTGCCCGGAGGCAGCTCCTCCTTCCCCTGCCTACTGTTTCTCTTACAGAGCCGTCTCTTCTCCACATTTAGGTGTTTGGTACAGAGTTTTGCAAGCCACCAAGGCAGGTGCTGAGGCCAGAGGGGGACGGGCAGAGTCCCCCGGGAGCCAAGAAGTCCTTGGACAGCACAGCTGCAGCCTCTTTGGTGAGCCCTGTGCCGGTGCCTGTGGCTGCAGTGGACCGACCCCCGGGGAGCACAGCCAAGGTGGGTGCCCCCTCCTTCCTGCCCGCCACTTTCCCCACCTGCCGCTGGAAGCTGTGGGAAAAGCCCGAACCAGACACCACAAAAAAATCCTGACTCCAGAAGAGCTTGGTTTGCACGTTCATTCAGTCGTTCAACATCCACAGCATCCTCTGTGGCCGGTCCTATGCTGGGCAGTGTTAGGAGCACCACAGTGGCCGCAGCAGACCCAGACCTGTCCTCCTGGGGTCACAGCCCAGTGGGGTAGAGAGACCCATCCCCAGACAGTGACGACCCAGGGTGGGCAGGCCTGGGAGGGGGAGCAGAGAAGCTGTAGAAGCCCCAGCCTGAGGAGGTCAGGGAGGGCTTCCTGGAGGAGGGGATGTTGGCGCCAAGAGCTGGAGGATGAGGAGGAGTAAGGCTGGCAGGGGGGAGACTGCATGGAGGTGAGAGAGAGTTTCGTAAATTCAAACCGTCAGTCTCTTCAGCCTGTGCTAACGATCCTACCCTGAGAAGCTCATGCTGGATTTGGGGACAGGGTGCATGGACCCAGAGGTCCCCCAATCGGTGATTGGATCCCATTGTTCATCTCACAGGGGCCGTTGTCATTTTGAAGGGAACAGTGTTTCATTTTGTCACACTGTTGCCCCACGTCTCTGGCCCCTCTCTAACAGTCAATTTAGCTACTGAAACTAGCCTCACACAGTTCCAAATCCTCTGAGTCAGGGCTTCTCCCGGGGGTGTGCGTGCACGAGGGTCGCCAGGTTTAGGACCTAGGGTCAGGGCCAGGCGCGGGGGCCCTGCTCGGCCTCCTTTCTGAGGGCCGGCACAGACACGCGGGGTGGGTGCGTCATGCTTGCCTCTGTCCCCATAGTCAGCACCCTTTTCCATTCTGGTCCATCTTGAAGAACGCTGTGCGGTAGGTGGCCTCCAGGGAGCCCCTGTGGTTCTGAACTCTCTTCTTCTCCAGGGACAAGAGAAAGACGGGGAAGAGAGAGACAGCAAGGAGAGCAGCCAGCACAGAAAGCGGAAGAAGCGCCCGCAGCCCAAGGCGTTGTTCCTCCCTCCACCTCCCTCCACATTTGGGGAGCCAGGCCCAGGAGGAACCCACCAGAGCTGCCTGCGGTCTCCGGTGTTCCTGGTGGACCGCCTCCTGAAGGGATTATTCCAGTGTTCTCCCTACACACCGCCCCCAATGCTCAGCCCCATCCGGGAGGGGTCTGGGCTGTATTTCAACACTCTCTGTTCCACGTCTGCTCATGCCAGTCCCGACACGCTCGTCAGCACCATGCGTGGTGAGTGAGGCTGGCGCGCTCTGATGGTCACGTGACGGGCCTCCTGTGGACTGGCTCCACTCCCTCTTGCGCATTTGGTTCAGCCGTTCTCTCTGGTCTCTGACTGTGTCTGGTCTGTGGGTCCCACTGCTGTTCAGAAGTATCCCAGGACCCTCTGGGACCAGCAGCCTTCTAGGTGCTTGGAATTTTACAGCCAGAAAGAAAACATGGAGGCCATTTAGCCTGACCACCCTTCTCCCTGCCCTTTTGAATAACTTTTAAACAGCTTTATTGCGATATAATTCAAATATCATATCAATCACCCATTTAAAGTGTCCATTGTGGGCTGGCCCAGTGGCGTAGTGGTTAAGTTCGCGTGCTCAGCTTCAGTGGCCCGGGGTTTGCAGGTTCAGATCCCTGGCACCTACTGATGCACCGCTTGTCAGCCATGCCGTGGCGGCGTCCCATATAAAGTAGAGGAAGATGGGCACGGATGTTAGCCCAGGGCCAGTCTTCCTCAGCAAAAAGAGGAGGATTGGCAGCAGATGTTAGCTCGGGGTTAATCGTCCTCACACACACACAAAAGAACTAAAGAACATGTCCTTTGTTTTTATTATATTATATTATAAATATATATTTAAATTAAAATATAAATTAAATATAAATAATATATTAATATATAATAGTATATATTATATTATAATATTATTATATTCACAGGGTTGTGCACCCCTCACACAATCAAATTTTAGAGCATTTTCATCATCCCCAGAAGAAGCACTGTATCCATTATCAGACAGCACATGCACCCATAGCCCCCATCTTCCCAGCCCTGGGCAACCACTAATCTACTTTTTCTCTTTATGGATCTGCCTGTTCTAGACATTTTGTATATTTGGAGTCATATAGTATGTGCCATTTTGTGTTTAGTTTATTGATTTAGCATAATGTTTTCAAGATTCATCCACGTTTTAGTACATGTCAGTGCTTCATCCCTTTTCGTTACTGAATAATATTCCATTGTGTGGATATACCACAGTGTATTTATCCATTCATCAGTTGATGGGTATTTGGGTTGTTTCCACTTTTTGCCTATTATGAATAATACTATTATGAATAATACTGTTATGAATATTCATGTACAAAGTTTTGTTGGACAGTGTTTTAATTTCTCTTGGATGTATGTCTAGGAGTGGAGTTGCTGGGTCATAGGGTAACTGTGTTTAACCATTTCAGGAACTGCCAGACTGTTTTCCAAAATGGCTGAGCCATTTTAAATTTCACCAGCATTATATAAAAGTTCCAATTTCTCCAAGTCCTTGCCAATACTTGTTATTGTCTGTCTTTTTTATTATAATCATCCTAGTAGGTGTGAAGTGGCATCTCATTGTGGTCTTGATTTGCCTTTTCTTGGTGGCTAATGAAGTTGAGCATCTTTTCATGTGTGTGTTGTCCATTTATATATCTTCTCAGGAGAAGTGTCTATTAGATCCTTGGCCCATTTTTAAAACTGAGTTGTCATCTTTTTATTATTTAGTTGTGAGAGTTCCTTATATATTCTGGATGTAAGCCCCTTATCAGTTACATGATTTACAAACCTTCTCTCCCATTTTGTGGGTTGTCTTTTCATTTTATTGGTGTCGTTTGTAATATAAAGGTTTTTTGTTTTGATGAAATTCAATTTATTTTTTCTTTTGTCACCTGTGCTTTTGGTGTTTTTGCCTGACCAAAAGTCACAAAGACTTACTCTCATGTTTTCTTCCAAGAGTTTTATAATTTTAACTCTTACTTTAGGTCTTTGATCCATTTTAAGTTAACTTTTTATATATTGTATTAGGTAGGGGTCCAGATTCATTCTTTTGCATGTGGATAACCATTTGTTCCAGCACTGATTGTTGAGAAGACCATTCTTTTCCCATTGAATTGTCTTGCCACCCTTGTGGCAAATCAATTGAATGTAAATGATTTGAGATTTTTCTTCTTGTCAGTACAGACGTTCACAGCTACAAATTTCCCATTGAGTGTTGCTTTAGCTACATTTCATAAGTTTTAATATGTTGTGTTCTTGTTTTCATTAATTTCAGAGTGTTTTCTAATTTCTCTTTCGATTTCTCCTTTGACACATTGATTATTAAGGAGTGTAGTGTTCAGTTTCCACATGTTCATGAATTCTCCAAATTGTTTCTTTTATTGATTTGTAATTTAAATTTTTTTGTGGTTAGAGAACATGCTTTGTATTAATTCAGTCCTTTTAAATTTATTGAGGCATGTTTTATCGGCTAAATATGTTCTGTCCTGGAGAAGGTTCCCTGTGCACTTGAGAAGAATGTGTTCTACTGGTGATGGGTGGAGTGCTCTCTCTCTCTGGTCTGTCTAGTCACTTTACAGTGTGATTCAAGTCTCCTGTTTCCTTGTTGATCTCTGCCTATTTATTATCTGCCATTGTTCAGAGTATTGAAATCTCCAACTATTATTTTCAAATTGTTTATTTCATCCTTCACTTCTGCCAGTTTTTGCTTCCTGTATTTTTGGACTCTGTTTTTAGGTGCATATGTGTTTATAATTGTCATATCTTCCTGATGGCTTCACCTTGTATCATTATGATATGATTATGATATCATTTATCATCATCATGATAATTTTATCATTATCTCTAGTAATATTTTTTGTTTTACGGTCTAATTGGTCTGACATTAGTATAGACATTCCATCTCTTTTATGGTTGTAGTTTGCTTGGTGTATATTTTCCTGTTCTTTTACTTTCAACTTGTTTGTGTCTTTGGAAACAAAGCCTGCCTCTTGTAGACAGCAGTACTTGGATCATGTTTTTTATCCAGTCTGATAAACTCTCCCTTTTGATTGGCTTGTTTAATCCATTCCCATTTAATGCTATTATTGACATGATTGAATTTACATCTGCCGTGTTGCTTTTTATTTTCTGTAAGTCTCAGATCTTTTTCTCCTTCTGTTCCTCCTGTCCTGCTTTTTTTGTATTAAGTGAATATTTTCTAGTGTAACATTTTAATTCCTTTAATTTTTCACTTTTTCTTAGTCATTTTTCTAGTGGTGGCTATAAGACTTACAATGTATACATCTTACCTTACCAGAATCTGTTTATATGTGTAATACTTAATTACAGTGAATTATAGAAACTTTGCTTTTATCTAGCTCTATTTGCTCTAAGCATTTTGCTATTATCGTGATATGTATTACATCTATATAAGAAACTCAACAATACATTGTCATAATTATGACTTTATCTAATTTTATACCATATTAAAAAAACCAAGAGAATAAAGGAAAGCAAGTATTACTTACCGACTTTGGTTATAGTAACCTTCTTATTTACTACTTCTGATCTCTTCCTTTATTGCTGTGGATTTGCGTTACTGTCTGGTGTTATTTCTTTACATCAGAGCAGCTCTGCTCTTTGGTGCTGTTATTATCACATATGTTACATTTCTGTATGTTATAGGCCCTCAATACATAATTGTTTTATGCAATTACTTTTTAATTCAATTGAGAAAAGAGGAAAATGTGCAGTTATACTGACTTTTATAATTACCTTTACCAGTACTCTTTGTTTTTTTGTTTGGATTCAGATTGCTATCTGATGTCATTTGCTTTCAGTCTGAAGAATTTTCTTTTCATTTATTTTAAATAATAGTCTTTTGAGATATAATTCACATACTATACAATTCATCCCTTTAAAATATATAGTGTAGTGGTTTTTAGTATATTCACAGAGCTGTGCAACCATTACTACAGTCAACTTTTGAACATTTTAATCATCCCAAAAAGAAACCCCATACTCATTAGCAGTTACTCCTTCCCCGCAACACAGCCCTAGGTAACCACTAATCTACTTTCTGTTTCTTTCTTTCTGGCTATTCTGGATATTTCAAGTAAGTGGAATCCTACAATATGTGGTCCTTCGTGACTGCTTTCTTTCACTCAGCATGATGTTTTCAGTTTCATCCATGTTGCAGTGTATATCAATACTTCATTCCTTTTTATGGCTGAATAATATTCTACCTTTAATATTTCTTGTAAGACAGGTCTGCCAGCAACAAATTTCCTCATTTTAAACTTGAGAATGTCTTTATTTCACCTTCCTTTTTTAGAGGTAATTTGCATGGGTGTTAGATTCTTGGTTGACAGTTTTTTACTTGCAGCATTTTGAATATGTTATCCCACTGCCTTCTGACCTCCATCACTTCTGATGAGAAGTCAGCTGTTAATCTTATTGGGGTACCTTTGTATGTGACGAGTTGTTTTTCACTTTTTGCTTTCAAGATCTTATCTGTATCCTCGGCTTTCGACATTTTGCCTATAATGTGTCCAGATGTAGAGCTCTTTGTGTTTATCCTGCTTGGAGTTCTTGAGCTTCTTGGATGTGTATATTGTTCTCCATCAAATTTGGGGAGTTTTCAGCCATTAATACTTTAATATTTTTATGTCCCTTTCTCCCTTCCTTCTGGTACTCCCATTACACGTATGTTGATGCATTTAATAATGTCCCGGATTTCTCTGAGGCTCTCTTCTTTTCCTTCATTCTTTTTTCTCTCTGCTCTTTAGATTCCATAATCTCTCTTGATCTATCTTCAAGCTTGCTGATCATTTCTCCTGTCAGCTCAAATCTACTGTTGAGCTTCACTTTGGTTATTGTAGTTTTTTAACCCCAGAATTTCCATTTGGTTCTTTTTTATAATTTCTGTCTCTTAATGGTATTCTCTCTTTGATGAGACATTTTCATTATACCTCCCTTTAATTATTTGCATGACAGCTGGGGGGAGAGGGACCCCCATCTTGGCTGCACCTACTGGGAGTGAAGCACTCTGGGTAGAGCTGTTACACAGAGCTGGTGGCTGGGTGGATGAGGGAGCGGGTCATGGTGCAGATGCCACAGATGGTCACTGTTCTTACTAAGATTTAGCTGATTTTCTTGAATGAATATTTCTTAAAATGCTATATGCTTTTAGGACAACTTCCAGAGACTTTTAACTTACTGTTTTTTAAAATAATTGTCATCAGTTAATTTGTTATTTTGCTGAGTTCCTTACTCTAGCTTTTCAGAAGTCCTATCCCCCTTCCATGCAGTCTTTTTTAAAATTTTTATTTTATTGTGATAAGAACAGTTAACATGAGATCTATCCTCTTAGCAAATGTTTGTGTGCAATACGGTATTGTTGACTATAAATATAATGTTGTACAGCAGATCTCTAGACTTATTCATATTGCTTAACTGAAACTTTATGCCCATTGATTGGTAACTTCCTATTTCCCATTCCCCCAGCCCCTGGCAACCATCATTCCACTCTTTGATTATATGAATTTGACTACTTTAGATACGTCATATAAGTGGAGTCATGCAGTATTTCTTTCTGTGACTGGCTTATTTCATTTAGCATAAGTCCTCAGGGTTCATCTATGTTGTTGCAAATTGCAAAATTTCCTTTTTTAAGGCTAAATAGTATTCCATTGTGTGTATATATCACATTTCCTTTATCCATTTACTGGTCCATGGGCATTCAGGTGACTTCTGCATCTTGGACATTGTGAATAGTGCTGCAGTGAACATGGGAGTGCAGATACCTCTTTGAGATCCTGATTTCAGTCCTTTTGAATAAATACCCAGAAGTGGTATTGCTGGATCATTTAGTAATCCTATCTTTAATTTTTTGAGGAACCTCCATACCATGCGACCTTAAAGAGCCTGCCTTCAGGTGCTCTGCAAAGGCAGGCAGAATGGGCCCAGTGGGTCATTTCTAGTCAGTCTTCTTGAGGCTTTTCACTGTGTGTTTTCTAGATCAAGTGGATGGCTCTTTTGGCATCTGTGTGGTGAAGGACGACACTAAGATCAGCATTGAACCGTGAGTTGGAACAGATTTAGAACCTGGGCCCTTCCACAGTGGGGGTGCTTTTACCCCGCTTGCATTCCAGTGTCCATTTTCCCACGGGCTCCTTCATCACAGGGGATGCAGTCTAGTTACCGTGCCTCCCTAGGAGAGGAATGGTGGATCTCTCCAGGTATATTTGAGAAGTTCCCTGAGTATTCCCTCTGTCCAGACATACCATAGTGAGGCCCACGGGGGCACACTGCCTGGGACCCTGAGGTTCCAGGTAGACTTGATGGCACAGTGCAAGACTCGTGAGTGCCCATGGAGCATGGTTGCAGGGATGTGGCTGTTGATGTAGAAGCATCCCAGGTATCAGCAGGTACCTCCCCTGTCCTGGACCCTAAGAGAAACACTCAAGGCCAGAAGTCTAGTGATAAAGAAAATGGGAGGAAGGAAGTATCCCTCGAGAGGTTTCTGGAATGCCTGCACATGTCTGTCAGGGTGATTAACACCCAATGCATATGAGAGATGGTGGGGGGCTTCCAGGAGCAGGGCTGTGGCCAGAGAGCAGGGCACACCACACATGTCTGTTTCATTTCCCATCTTCATCACATTTGTATGTTTTGCATGTCTGTGTGTATGTGGCCTCGTTTCAGACACATCAACATAGGAAGCCGGTTTCAGGCTGAGATCCCAGAGCTTCAGGAGAGATCGCTGGCTGGAGTTGATGAACATGTAGCTTCTCTGGTCTGGAAGCCGTGGGGAGATGTGATGACCAACCCGGAAACGCAGGACAGAGGTGGCTGAGGCCAGATTGCCAGGGCCCCTCCTTCCCCCTCCATGCCCAAGGAGTTTCTCCTCCCAGTTCTCGCCTTGACCAGGAAGCACTGTCCCTCAGGGGGGGCTAGTCCTCGGCCCATCATTGCTTCTCCTGTGCTGCCCTCTCCCCCCCCCCCCACCTCTCTTCTCACACAGTAGCTGGCCAGGCCGTCCAGAGCAGGTGCCAGGAGCAGAGTTTCTGCCCTTCCTCCTTGTCCCTCCCTTCCCTCAACAAGATGTGAGGGAGATGGTGACGAGGAGCCCCCCTGCCCCATGCTGTTGGGGAAGTCTCCTGGCCCTTGCTGACTCCATGTGTCTCCCCTCCCTCACGCTCCGCGGGGTCCGCTTGCTGGAAACACAGTCACTGAGCTCTGTAACGTGGCCTGCTCCAGCGTGATGCCGGGCGGGGGCACCAACCTGGAGCTCGCTCTGCACTGCCTGCACGAAGCCCATGGCAACGTTCAGGTGAGGCGCAGGCAGGGGCAGGGCTCAGAGGGGCCTTGGGAAGCTCTCTGCTCTCCTGGGGCTGGGGGCTCCAGGTGCATGCCATGTGCCATCTGCTTGGGGGTTTGCAGTTAGCGAAAACAGAAGGAAGGCCCCCATCCTTCTCCCAGTGGCTTTGGGATTGGCGTGGTCCTTGTGAACTGTAGGAGAAACGCACAGATAAGGGCTCAGTCAACCAGTTATTTATCTGGGGCAACAACAGAGCAGATACCTCAGGGGCTCTGGGGAGCTGGAGTCTAGTAGACCCAACCCGGGTCCTGCAATAATCTGGTTTATTTACCGAGCTTTATCTTTTTGATTAAAAATGCACATGTGAAAACCTGTGATGCCGGGCTGGCCTAGTGGCACAGCAGTTTAGTTCGCGCTTTGGCAGCCCGGGGTTCGCGAGTTTGGATCCCAGGCGCCGGCCAACACACCACTTGTCAGCCATGCTGTGGCGGCGTTCCACATAAAGTGGAGAAAGATGGCACGGATGTGAGCCCAGGGCCAGTCTTCCTCAGCAAACAGAGGAGGATTGGCAACGGATGTTAGCTCAGGGCTGGTCTTCCTCACAAAACAACAACAACAGCAACAACAACAAAAAAAACCTGTGATGCAACAGAAATGCCTCTGCTTACTCCAGGGACCCGTCTCAGAGTCCTAAGGTTTAGGAAATAAATTAAAAGTCCAACTCTGAGTAGTGGGAGAGGGAAAGTCACATCACCCGAGTTGGGGACTGAAGAGTCAGTGCCACAGTCGTGCTTCTCCTGAAGCCGAGAGGCCGTGGCTGGCACACAGCAGGTGCTCGGCAGTGATCGGCCCATAGTACTGAGGGCCTGGTAATGTCCTGGGTGGCGGGGCCAGGGCCGGCTGAGGGGCCCACTCTCGGTTTAATGCTCTGCTGCTGCCATCTTGAAATTCCTCATAATTCAACACGGGGCCCCACAAATTACATAGACAGTCCTGACTGGGGTTGCACGGGTGAGCAAGACAAAATGCCTGTCTTCATGGGGCTTACATTTTAGGAGAGCCAAAACAGGAAATATGTTTTAAAAAACTGTCAGATAATGAGTAGTGCTGTGAAGATGGGACAATGGGCAAGGGCGGTGCCCCTCCAGACGCTGGTCCTTGATGGAGCAAGGAGCTTGTGCTAGAAGAAGTCCACACACTGCTTCCTCCATCAAGGAAATCTTGATGCGGAAAAAATGATGTCAGCTGTACTCAGCAGTACGCCTAGTGATGCGGCCGATGTGCCGCAGACGGTTCACGGCCACTCTGAGGAGCCCTGGGGTAGGGAGGCTTTAGGGAGGGCTGTGAATGGGTTTGAATGCTGAGAGAATGAAGGGGCCTCGACCTCCCCTTCCCTCGCTCAGTTAGTGGCCTAACGCCCCTCTTGTTCCAGGTTGCCCTGGAGACCCTCCTACTGAGAGGGCCCCAGAAGCCGCGGACTCACCCACTCACCGACTACCGCTACACAGGTGACTGGGGCAAGGCCATTGGCATGGTTTTGCCCAGCTGAGACCCCTGTGAACCAGTCAGTTTCAGTGGCCAGCTCTGCTTGAGCCTCTTGGAGTTCTCTTGGGGGCTTCGCCAGCCTTTCCAGAAGGGCCCGTCCTCTCCAGGGCAACTCAGTGGGTGCTGTTCTCTTCTAGTTGGATCCTACCTTCCCCTTTTCCGGGGGTTTCCTAATGGCTCTGCCCAGCCAGGAAGGGGATGCTCCCGGCCCCGCAGAGGTGGAGGTAGGCTCAGCTTCAGCAGTTGAGCGCACCAGCCTGGGAGTCAGGCAGCCTGGGGCTCCCACCTGCCCTTGACAGGTCTTTCAAGCAATGGAAGCCTCAGTTGCTACATCTGGAAAGTGGGGATAGTAATGGTCCCTACCTGCTAAGGTTTTTGTGAGGATCGTGTGAAATAAAGCAGGTCAGGGGCTTCGCAGAACGCTTGGCACGTGAATGGCTCTCGGTAATGGCAGCTCTAAAAAGAAGGGTGGTCTGCATTTCAGCCGTGGCTGTGGTCCCAGAGGAGAAATGTCCTTCCCTCTCGACTGTTTCTCCGGTAGGTTCGGACATCTGGAGCCCCATAGAGAAGAAGCTCTTCAAGAAGGCGTTCTGCGCCCACAAGAAGGACTTCTACTTGATACACAAGACGGTAAGACGAACGTGGGCGGGCTGGCGTGACGGGGCCTCACCTCACGCGGCTGAGCTGAGCCGGAGCACAGGGCCCGTCGGGTGGCGCTCTGCTCGGACTGTGAACAGTTGTGAACGACAGTACAGAAGTGCATCACGTGCTCAGAATAAAGCCTCCATGTCCCCCCTGCAGTCCCACTTCTGACTGACGTCTGACTGTTTGGTGTACGCGTCAGGCATTTCTCCGCCCTTACAGACATCACGCACATATGTTGTTTTTGGTTAGTGGCGTGAAGTCGATTCTGGCTCCTAGTGACCCCGTGGACAGCAGCGTGGAACCCTGCGCCATCCCCTCCCCTTCCGGCGCTCTATCAGACAGTGCTGCGCTGCCGTCCACAGGGTTTTCATGGCCAGATTTTTCAGAAGTGGGTGGCCAGGTCCTTCCTCCTAGTCTGTCTTAGTCTGGAAGCTCCACTGAAACCCGTCCACCATGGGCGACTCTGCTGGTATTTGAAATCCCGGTGACATAGCTTTCAGCATCACAGCAACATGCGGCTGCCACAGTCTGACAACTGACAGACGGGTGGTGTGGTCCCCTGACGGGGAGACGGACCCAGGCCACGAGAGTGCTGAATCTTAACCACTGGACCACCAGGGCTGGCCACACACATAGATGCATGCACTTTAAAAAGGGTGCGATCATACTACACTTAATACCCTGCTGATTTTTTTGTTCTTTTTTTAACTTGATGTACACAAAACTGTACATAATTGAAGTGTAAGATTTGCTGTTTTGACATATTTGTACACCTGTAAAGCCATCACCACAATCAAGATAACAAACGCATCTATCACCCCCAGAAGTTTCTTCCTGCCCCTTGGGAATCCCTTTTTCTTGCCATGCCTGTCTCTAGTCAGCTCCTTATCTACTTTCTGTCACTATAAATTATTTTGCATTTTCCAGAGTTTTATTTAAAAAATGGAATAATCATACAGCATGTGCTCTGCTTTGTCTGGCTTCTTACACTCATCATAATTATTTTGAGATTCATCCACAAGACCATTGTTGTATACCAATAGTTTACTCCTTTTTATTGCTGAGGAGTATTCCATTGTATGGATGTACCACAGCTTATTTAATCTTTCACCTGTGGATGGATATCTGGATGGTTTCCAGTTATCAGCCATTATAAATAAAGCTGCTGTGAACATTCATGTACAAGTCTTTATATGGACATGTACTGGTTTTCAGGTGTAAATACCTATGGGGGAGTGAGTGGATCATATGGTAGGTGCATGTTTAACTTTTTAAGAAACTGCCAAACTGTTATCCAAAGTGGTTGTAGCATCTCACGTTTCCACCAGCAGGGACGAGAGTTCCAGTTGCTCCACACCCTCGGCAACACTTGATATGGTCAGTCTTAAATCTGAGCCATTCTGATGAGTATACATGATACATCATTGCATCTGCCCAATTACTGCTGATGCTGAGCATCTGTTCATGTGCTGTCTGCTATCTGCATGCCTTCTTTGCTGAGATGTCTATTCATATCTTTTGCCTATGTTTTTATTGGGGTGTTTGTGTTTGTATTGAGTTGTAGGAGTTCTTTATTTGTTCCGGCCACAAGTTCTTTATCCAGATATATGCTTTGCAGATATTTTCTCCAAATCTACAGCTTTTCAGTCTCTTAACAGTGTCTTTTGAAGAAAAAATTTTAATTTTGATTAAGTTCAACTTATTGATTTTTCTTTTATGGACTGTGCTTTTGGTGTTGTATCTAAGAAATCTTTGCCTGACTCCAAGTCACAAAGATTTCCTCTGTGTTTTCCTCTAGAAGTTTGTAGTTTTAGGTTTTACATTTAGGTTTATGGTCCATTCTGAGTTAATTTTTGTATGGGATGCAAGGTATGGATTGAAGTTCATTTTTCACATGTGGATATGTAATTGTTCCAGTACTTTTTGTTGAAAAGACCATATTTTCTCCACTCAATTACCTTTCTACCTTTGTTAAATATCAGTTGTCCCTATATGTCTGGGTCTGTTTCTGGACTCTCTGTTCTGTTCATTGATCTGTTTGTCTGTTATGAAGCTATTACCACATTGTCTTTATTACTGTAGCTTTATAGTAAGTCCTGAAATCAGAAAACATTAGTTCTTCAACTTTGTTATTCTTTTTCAAAGTTTTTTTTCTAGTCTAGGTCCTTTGCATTTCCATATAAATTTTAGAATTAGCTTGTCAATTTCTTTAAAAAAATTAAATCCGCTGGAATTTTGATTGGTACTGTGTTGACTCTATAGATCAATTGGGGAGAATTGACATCTTAACAATATTGAGTCTTCTGACCCATGAACAAGGTATATCTCTCTATTTATTTAAATATCTAATTGCTCTCAGCAGTATTTTGAAGTTTTTAGTGTACAGATGTTGCACATCTTTTGTCAGATTTATTCCTAAGTATTTCTAATTTTTATGCTGTTAGATTCTTTTTTATTTCGATTTCCAATAGTTTGTTGCTTGTATGCACAGAAGTGAAATTGATTTTTATATTGATCTTGTGTTCTGCAACCTTGCTAAACTCACCTATTAGTTTTTGTACCTTTCTTATATATTCCATTGGATTTTCTGCATAGACAATCATGTCATCTGCAAATAAAGACAGTTTTATTTCTTCCTTTTCAGTCTGGATGCCTTTAATTTTTTTCTTGCCTTATTGCACTGTAGAACCTCCAGTACACTGTTGAACAGAAATGTGAGAGTGGACATCCTTGTCTTGTTCATGATCTTAGAAGGGAAGCCATTCCGTCTTTTACCTCCTAAGTATGATGTTAGCTGTAGGTTTACTGTAGAAATCATTTGTCAGGTTGAAGGAGTTCCTCTTATTCCTAGTTTGCTGACAGTTTATGTCAGCAGTGGATACTGAATTGTATCAAATGCTTTTTCTGCGTCTGTTGAGATGCTCATATGGCTGTTCTTTTTTAGTTTAGTATGATGAATTACATTGATTTCTGATGTTAAACCAACCTTGCATTTCTGGAATGAGCTCCACTTGGTCATGTTGTGTTGTTCTTTTTGTATATATTGTTGGATTCTGTTTGTTAAAATTTTGTTTAGAATTTTTCACCTATGTTCATGAGGGATGTTGGTCTGTAGCTTTCTTTCCTTGTAATGTCATCGTCTGTCTTTGGTATCAGGGTAATGCTGTCCTTACAGAATGAGTTGGGAAGTAGTCCCTCCTGTTCAATATTTTGGAAGAGTTTGTTTAGAATTGGTTTTATTTCTTCCTTAAATATTTGGTGATGTAGCCACCTAGGCCTGGAGTTTTCTTTTGGGAAAGTTTTGAACTCCAACTTCAATTTATTAACAGATATAGAGCTATTCAGGTTATCAGTGTCTTCTTGAGTGAGCATTGGTAGTTTTTGTCTTTCAAGGAATTTGTACATTTCTTCCAAGTTGATGTTATAGTCACATAAAGTTGGTACTATTCTCGTATTATCCTTTTTGTATGCACAGACTATAGTGATGTCACCTAATTCCTGATATTGGTCATTTGTCTTTTTCTTTTGATCAGTCTGGCTAGAGGCTTATCAATTTTATTGATTTTTCTCAAAGAACCAGCTTTTGATTTTGTTGATATTTTCTATTTAATTGATTTCTGCTCTATTTATTATTTCCTTTTTCCTGATCACTTTGGGTTTAATTTGCTCTTCTTTTTCTAGTTTCTGAAGGTGGAAGCTGAGGTCATTGATTTAAGACCTTTCTTCTTCCCTGAGAAGGGTCTTTAGTGCTATCAATTGTCCTCCAGGTACGCTTTGACAAATTTTGGTGTGTTGGGTTTTCATTTTTATTCAATTCAAAATACTTCTTTGTTTCCCTTTTGATTTCTTTTTTGACTTATGAGTTATTTAGAAGTGTGTCATTCAGTTTCCAAATATTTGAGGATTTTCCAGATCTCTTCTGTTATTGATTTTTCATTTAATGTCATTGTGGTCAGAGAAATACTTTGTATGACTTGAATCCTTTTAAATCTATTGACCCTTGTTCGTGGTGCAGAACATGGTCTCCATCTTGGTGAATGATCCAAGTACACTTAAGGAAAGTGTGTTCTGCTGGTGCTGGTGGCGTTCTTTCTGTAAATGTCAGTTCAAGATGGCTGGCAGCGTGGTTCAGGTCTTCTGTACGTTTACTGTCTACTTGTTCTAGTGATTATTGAGAATGAGATAGTAAAATATTTGGCTGTAATTGTGGATATGTTTTTCCCTGCACTTCTGTCGGTTTTTGCTTCATGTATTTTGAAGCTCTGATTTAGATGCATAAACATTTAGGATGCTTATGTCCTCTTGACTGCTTTACCCTTTTATCTTTATGAAGTGATTTTCTTTATCCCTGGTATTACTCTTGGCTCTGAAGTCTGCTTTTTCTGATATGAATACAGCCATCTACTGCAGCTTCCTTATGATGAGTGTTAGCATTTATATATTTTTTCATTCTCTTACTTTTAACCTATTTGGTTTTTTATTTAAAGTGTGTTCTTGTAAGGAGCATATATTGGATGTTGCTTTTTTATTCCTTATGAGATATTCACCCTTTTAACTGGGGTGTTTAGACCATTCACACTGAATATGATGTGATGGGAAGTCCATCATCGTCTGGCTGTTTGTTTTCTATTTGTCCCATCTCTCTTCTTGTTTCCCCTTCCCACTTTTTCTGCCTTCTTTTGGACTAATGTAGTAAATTTTAGGATTCTATTTTATCTCCTTTGTTGGCTTACTGGCTATAACTCTTTATTATTTTGTTGGTTGCTTTAGGGTTTATAGTTTACGGCATCATTGACTTATCACTGTCTACCTTCAAGTGATTTGATACCAGTTCATGTGCAGAACGAAAACCTTATGGTAGTGTGCTTCCACTCCCCCACCCCAGTCTTTATACTGTTGTTCTTATGCATTTTTTTGTTTGTTTTTGTGAGGAAGACCAGCCCTGAGTTAACATCTGTTGCCAATCCTCCTCTTTTTGCTGAGGAAGACTGCCCTGGGCTAACATCCGTGCCCATCTTCCTCCACTTTGTATGGGACGCCGCCACAGCAGGGCTGACAAGCAGTGCTTCAGCAGGCGCCCGGGATCCGAACCCGCGAACCCCAGGCCGCCAAGGGCGAACTAAACGGCTGCGCCACTGGGCCAGCCCCTATACTGTTGTTCTTATGCATTTTATTTTACATATGTTATAACCCCACAATATATTGTTATTACTTTTGTTTAAACAGTCAATTGTTTTTTGGAGAGATTTAAATAATAAGAAGTCTTATATGTTTACCCATATCGTTACCATTTTCATTGCTCTGCATTTCTTTGTGTAGATCCATATTTCCATCTAGTGTCATGTTCCAGAAGGAAGTAAATGCAAATCCTTTAACATTTCTTATAGTTCAGATTTGCTAGTAATGAATTCTTCCAGCTTTTGTATGTCTAAAAGAATCTTTATTTCGTCTTCATTTTTGAAATGAAATCTTCATTTTTGTCTTCATTCTTTGCTAAGTAGAGAATTCTAGCTTGACAATTTTTTTCTTTCAGTAATTTAAAGATGTTACTCTACTTTCTTCTTGCTTTTATTGTTTCCAACAAGAAATCTACTGATTTCTTTGTGTTTGTTTATTCCTCTGTATATAATGTGTCTTTTTTCTCTGGCTGGCTTTTGTAGGAATTTCTCTCTATCACTAGTTTTGAGCATTTTATTTTATTTTATTTTTAAACATAAGCTATATTTTATTTTATTTTTGTGTGTGTGAAGAAGACTAGCCCTGAGCTAACATCCGTTGCCAATCCTCCTCTTTTTGCTGAGGAAGACTGGCCCTGGGCTAACATCCGTGCCCATCCTCCTCTACTTTATATGGGACGCCGCCACAGCATGGCTGACAGGCAGTGCGTCGGCAGGCGCCCGGGATCCGAACCCGCGAACCCCGGGCTGCCAAGCGCGAACTCAACCACTGCGCCACCGGGCCGGCCCCTTGAGCATTTTATTTTAGTGTGCTTTGGTGTGGTTTTCTTCATTTTTTTCTTGTGCTTGGGGTTGGTTGAGCTGCTTAGATCTGTGGGCTTATAGTTTTCATTAAATTTGGGGAAAATCAGCCTTATTTCTGCAAATATTTCTTTTGTCGTCCCCCCCCCCCTTTTGAGGAGATGTGTGTCAGGCTTCCTGCAATTGTCCCACAGCTCATTGATGCTCTTTTCATTTTTATTTTTTTTCTCTATATGTGTTTCATTTTCTAGAGCTTCTACTGCTGTATCTTCAGGTTCACTAATCTTTCCTTCTGCAGTGTCTAATTTGCCATTAATCTGATGCAGTGTAGTTTTCATCTCTAGAAGTTCTATTTGTGTCCCTTTTATTACTTATTTATTTGCTGAGGAAGATTCACCCTGTGCTAACATCTGTTGCCAATCTTCCTCTTTTTTCGCTTGAGGAAGATTGGCCCTGAGCTAACATCTGTGCCAGTCCTCCTCTATTTTGTATGTGGGATGCTGCCACAGCATTACTGATGAGTGGAGTAGGTCTGCGCCCAGGATTTGAACCCGTGAACCCAGGCCGCCGAAGCGGAGCGCACAGGACTTTAACCACTCGGCCATGGGGCTGTCCCCTGTGTCTCTTTTATATCTTTTATGTCTCTACTTAACTTTTTGAACATATTACATATTACACAGTGAACATATTACACAGTTACAATAACTTTTAATGTCCTTCCCTGCTAATTCTAACATATGTATCTGTTCTGGGTTGATTTCAACAGGTTGATTTTTCTCCCCATCACATGTCTTATTTTCCTGCTTCTCTGCATGCCTGGTAATCTTCCGCTGAATACCAGTCATTGTGAATTTTAGCTTGTTGAGTGCTGGATATTTTTGCATTCTTATTAATATTCTTGAACTATGTTCTGGAACATGGTTACTTGAAAACAACTTGTTCCTTTTGGGTATTGCTTTTAGATTTTTTTAGATGGGCTCGTAGCAGCTTTTCGTCTAGGTCTAATTCCTCATTACTGAGGCAAAACCCTTCTCATTACTGTACCAATGCCCCATGAATTACGAGGTGTTCCACCCCAGCTAGTGGGAGCAGGAACTATTCCTGGCCCTGTGTGAGCGACAGGCACCTTTCCCTCTAATCCTTCTGGATGGTTCTTTACCCAGCTCTGGGCAGTCTCCTCAAAGCATGTGCTGGTCAGCACTTGGCTGAATACTCGAGGGAACTCTCTCCAGACCTCTGGAGTACTTCCCCTGTGCAGCTATCTCCTCTGCCGTCCTGCATCCTGTGGACTCCCACCACCTTGGTCCCCGCAGATGCTCAGCTCCATCTCAACTCAGGAAGTCTGCTGGGCTCTGCCTGGGTCCCCCTTCCCAGGCCGCAGCGTGGAAGCTCTTTCCAGGTAGTAAGTTGGGACAATGGTAGTTTATTTTCTCTCTCTCAGAAAAGACTTTTTATGACTGATGCCTAGTGTCTTGCCAACCATGGTTTCATGTATTTTGACTGTTTCTTTTCATTGTTTTGGATGGGAGGGTAAATCTGGTTCCTGTTGCTCCATCTCATTTGGAAGCAGAAGTCCAACTACTTTTTTTTTTAACCTAGTGATATTTCTTAGGCAGGTGGAGGATGTACTGTTTTGACTCCTAGTTTGTGAATACACACAAAGCTGAAAAAAATCCACATGGAGAAAGTATTTTCTGAAGTGAGCTCCCAATATCAAATGGCTAATTTAATTTTCCTGAGAAATGTTCTTTCTAGAATCATTAAACTGTTCCATCCTTCTTGGTTTTACAGAAGTTATTGTTAATGGGATCACTTCTTACTGGAGGGAGGAGCAGATGGCGGGGTCCGCATGCCCTAGGATCCAACCATGCCCTCGAGACCTCCTCCTCCTCTCGTGGGTCACTTTCCTCAGTGCTGTAGGGCTCTGCCTGGCTGCTGCAAAGGCTGCGTGGTCCGCTGCATAAGGGTGTTCTGCTTTAGTTAGCCCCCGTTGGTAAACCTGTGGCCATCAGGCACGATGTCACAGTGAGCATCCTTGTAGTGTACCTTCGTGTGCACCTTCCCACAGGGAAGGGTTCCTGGGATGGACTTGCTGCTGTGTGTGCAGAGCTGAGATGGTGTTCGCTATGGTGGCTTCGCTCTGAACACCCTCGTCACCCGGGAGGACTTGGCAATTCTCTGCCCCTTGTAGCAAAGTGGGGGGGCATGCCAAGCCAAAGGGGAGAAGATGTTTCGGGAGGGCTTTCAAAAAGTGGTGGTTGGCCCCGTGGGGAGGGATTTAGGGTTTCATGGCAATACTCGTGGCTGCTCGTGAGGCACTGCCCATCACTGGCGTCTGTGTTCTTTCACTAGATCCAGACAAAGACTGTAGCCCAGTGTGTTGAGTATTATTACATCTGGAAGAAAATGATCAAGTTTGACTACAGCCGAGCCCCTGGGCTGGAAAAGAGAGTCAAGAGAGAGCCAGATGAGGGGGACAGGACAGAAGCAAAGGTAGACGGTCCGCAGCTCTAGAGTCCAGCGCTGATCTGATGCCCACTGCCCATCCAAGCTGGGGGTGGGGGAGGGCACCCTGCGGGAAGGGCTTTCCTGCAGCGGAGGCTGGTGCCCTGGATCCCAGCGGCTCCCTTAGAAGGCTTTTTGCCCTTATGTCGTTTTTGCTGCCTCTGCAGGTCACTTGCAGCCCTCGGGAGAGAGCCAGCCACCGTCCAGCCCCCGAGTTAAAGATAAAGACCAAGAGCTACAAGAGGGAGTCCATCGTCAACTCCAGCCCAAACGCTGGCCCCAAGCGGACCCCGGAGCCACCAGGCAGCGTGGAGGGCCAGGGCGTTTTTCCCTGCAGAGAGTGCGAGAGGTACCGGCTGCCCTTAGCCCTCTGTGATCCCCCTCAGGGTGACCTGCCTCCCCACTGCTCTGACCCCTGCCCTCTGGTGACTCCTCAGGGTGTTTGACAAGATCAAGAGTCGAAATGCCCACATGAAACGACACCGGCTTCAGGACCACGTGGAGCCCATCGTCAGGGTGAAGTGGCCGGGGAAGCCCTTCCAGCTGAAGGAGGAGGAGGAGGAGGAGGAGATAGGGGCTGACATCGGCCCCCTGCAGTGGTGATTCCTGGCTGGACCTCCAGCCCCGTCACGTCACATCTCCCTTCCGCCTCTCCAAGGTGTTTAGGGCACCCCTCTGCCTCCCCCCAGCCCCGCTGTCCCCCCACTGGTCAGCCCAGCCTGCAAACATGGCGGGCATTGGTCATAAATAGGCAGGAGAAGCACATGGTCATTGGAGAACTGTGACGTCCCTGTCGGCTAGTGCCAGAGGCTCATCCTCGTAGGTTAATAGTCTCTCCCCTTCTTGTGATTCCACTCCTCCCAGTGCAGGGAGGCTTGGGGAGGGAACCAGTTAGATCCGGGCAGCTCTGAAATCTCAGCCTCAGTTTGGGGGTTTGGTTACATCTGTTAGATAAGGCCAAGATGTAGAGAGTCAGTGGGAAAATGCCTTCAGATCTCCAGAGTGTTGGGCCCCACCCCCCAGCGAGTCACTTTGCATTCCGGATGCAGTCCCTAGTCTTGCAGTGACTTGTACATTGTTAGGTTTTTTTTTTGTACGTGTCGACTTGTAAATCTTATTAAATTGGGTTCTTGAGCAGCTGTCTTCTGGCTTCCCTGGCCCATTGATCGAGCAGAGGCTTTTGAGCCCCTGCCTCTCACTGGAACCACAGAGAGAGTAAGCCGGGTCTCTGCCCTGGGGGAGCTGGGGCCCGCGCATTCATTCAGCAAGTGCCCACTGTGCTATGTGCCAGATAGTGCCTGATGCATGTGACCGGGATACAGTGACGCCAGAGGGACAAAGCCCCTGTCTTCACTGAGCTTACATTTTAGGAGCACGAAGGTAGCAGTAATAAATAAGTGAGAAGGTGATTTTAGATACTAATCGTGGGTGTGCTTTTGGCCATCAGTAACAGAAGAGCCAGCTTAGGTTTAGCAATCAGGGTGTCTGGTGGGCGGCAGCTCAGCCGTGACATCAAGGACCACCAGCAGCCGCCAGCCTCCGTGTGTTGCCTGCAGCAGCATTCAGAGTCACCTCCCTCGCCAACATCTGAACCTTCGGGAGTGCAGGGAAGACAGCATGTCCCTCCCTTCCTTGTGTCTCTCTTTAAGAATGAGGAAAGCTTGTAGCAGCCCCCAGCAGAAGGCCCTGCAGGTCTTACCAGCCAGAACCATAGGCCATGCTCTTTCTAAACTGATCCCCGGCAGTGGGGAGGGAAATGGCCACAGTTACCCTGGACGCTCAAGATTTGTCTCCAGGGGGCTGGCCCGGTGGCGTAGTGGTTAAGTTTGCCCACTTTGCTTCGGCATCCCGAGGTTCATGGGTTTGGATTCTGGGTCCAGACCTACACACCACTCATCAAGCCATGCTGTAGTGGCATCCCACATACAAAGTAGAGGAAGATTGGCAGAGATGTTAGCTCAGGGACAATCTTCCTCACCAAGTAAGTAAATTAAAATAAAAAGAGAAAACCTGATAAAGTTTAAAAAAAATTGTCTCTAGGACTAGGAAGAAGCAGTGTGCTCCCTTAAGTTTGTTGTCCCCTGATCAAAACTCTAATTCTGATGCCAAGGAGAGAAGAGGAAGCAGAAATGGCTACTGGGTAGGCAGACCTTGTGTCCACCACAAAGTGACATGAAGAAAATAAAGCAGGGGGCCAAGTCCCAGGGAGTGACCAGGGTGTAGCAGTTGGTGTTAGGTGGATGGCCAGGGAAGGCCGTGCTGAGGAGGCTGCTGAGGCCGAGATCTGGATTCCAGGCCATGGCACAGCAAGGTGCAGACTCTGCCGAGGGAACTAGTGCAGGGTGTTAAAGAACTTGCGGAGGCAAGATTGCAGGCCTGGAGGGTAAATAGAAGTCTTGAAGGTAAGTGGTGGCCTGGGGTAGCAGTGAAGAGGGACAGAAATGCGATTAGGGGCACATCTTAGAAGTAGATTCGCACTTGTTGACAGGTCACACGTCACCAGGAGAGGTGGTAGGAAAAGGTCAGGCCAAGGTTGGCCTGGTAGGTTTGGGTCTGAGCCGCTGAGTAGATGCCATTACCTCAGATGGGGAAGAGAGACAGTCGGAGGATTGATTGCATCGAGGTGTGACTGCGTCTATTACAGCACGTGCTGTGTTCTGAGGGACTGGCGGGGGAGCAGGGAGAGGGTAGCGTCAGGAGATTTCACAGAGGGGCCACACTTCAGCTCAGTCAGTCGTACAGATCACAGATCGCGAGGGAGGAGGAGCAGAGGGGGAAGCTGAGTTTGAAGCAGTTGGGCGTTGTGGTTAAGAGAAAGGGCTCAGGCATCTGATGAACCACAATTTACATTCTGGCTCCTCTTCCTTGTGACCTTGGGCAAGTCACTTTCACTGTGTGAGCCTCAGTTTTCTCATTCTGTAAAATGGGGGTGGAAAGTGCCTACCCTCGTATCAGTTGAATGAGAAAATGCAAATTAAGCATTTGGCGGGGTGCACCATGTGAGCCGAGCAGCTACTGTGTAATGAGCACCCATGCTATTGCTGTTATTGTTTGGGTCCCACCCTAAGTAACAGATTAGGCTTGGTGACTCTGGAAATGAAAGGCTCTGGCTTAAAGGGTTGGGCGGTATATTAGCTATCGATTGCTGCATAACAAATCACCCTGAAATTTAACAGCTTAAAACAAACGGAAGCTTTTATAATAGTGCTGTTTAGATGGACATGGAACTGAAACTGCTTGTGGTAATCCAGACTCACCCCCAACCTGACCTGTGGTCGGAATATAGTGGCAACCACAAGTGGGTGGTCCAGAAGAGTCTCTGAATGTAAGAAGAGAGTTGGGCAAATGTTTCTTGTGAATTACCCCCCTCAGCCCACCGCCCCCCATCCCCACCCCCAAATAACAGCATTTTCTCAACCGGTGCTCCCGGAATTATCTGCATCCTAATCATGTGGGGGTCCTGTAAAAAAAGCACATATATGGGGCCGGCCCAGTGGCGCAGCGGTTTAGTTGGCACTTGGCAGCCCGGGGTTCGCCAGTTCGGATCCCGGGTGCCTGCTGACACACCACTGTCAGCCATGCTGTGGCGGCATCCCATATACAGTAGACGAAGATGGGCACGGATGTTAGCCCAGGGCCAGTCTTCTCAGCAAAATGAGGAGGATTGGCAACGGATGTTAGCTCAGGGCTGGTCTTCCTCTCACACACACACAAAAAACAAAAAAGCACATATACCATACCTGGTAACCCACACAGACTATCATAATCAGAACCATTAGGGGTAGGGCCCTGGAACTGGAAGTTTTTTAAAGAAGCTTTCTTAGTGGAATAGTTTTTAGATTTACAGAAAAATTGGGAAGATGGTACAAAGAATTCCCATATACCCCACACCCAGTTTCCCCTGTTATTAACATCTTACATTAGTATGGTGCATTTGTTATAATGAACCCATATTGATACATTATTACTAACTAAAGTCCATCCTTTATTCAGATTTCCACAGTTTTTACCTAATGCCCCTCTTCTGTTCCAGGATCCCACACAGGACACCATATTCCATTTAGTAGTGGTGTCTCCTTAGGCTCTTCTTGGCTGTGACGGTTTCTCAGACTTGACTTGTTTTTGATGACTTTTAAGGAGTCCTGGTCAGGTATTTTGAAGAATGTGCCTCCAATGGGATTAGTCTGATGTTTTTCTCATGATTACTCTGGGAAGAAGACCACAGAGGTGAAGTGCCGTTTTCATCACGTGTTATTGAGGCTACACACTATCAACGTGATTTACCACTGTTGACGTTAACCTCGGGTCCCGGGCTGACAGTTTGTCAGGTTTCTATGCGGTAAACCTGGTTCCCCCCTCCCTTCCCATACCGCACTGGGTGGAAGGAAGTCACTGTGCACAGTCCACACTTAAGGAGTGAAGCGTTATGCTCCACCTTCTTGAGGGTGGAGTACTTACGTAAACTATTTGGAATTCTTCTACACGGAATATTTGTCTATTCTCCCTCACTTATTCATGCAGTCACTTATATCAGCATGCGCTCATGGATATTTTATACACTGGGTTATAATCCAATACTACTTTATTTTGTTGGTCAACTTGTTCCAGCTTTGGCCATTGGGAGCTCTTTCAGTTGGCTCCTGTGTCTGACATACCCCATCGTGTGAGTGTGTGTGTGTGTGTGTGAGTGTGAGTGACCGCGCGCGCACACCTGACGCTGACTGACTTTCTGGCGCTACAAGATGCCCCAGGTTCGTCTTGCCTAATTTACTGCCCAGTCCTAGAACCAGCCATTTATCCAAGGAGCCCTGGTTCCTTTTATTGGAGAATAGTATTAAAAACTAAGATCTGGGCACTAGGCGTGCTCAAGCCTGAATTTTTAACACGCTCTCTCCAACTATTTTTTAATGAAACCAGAGAGAACTCCGCTCTCCGTTTTGTCTACCGTCTCAGGTATTTCACTGGCTTTCCCAAACCAGTTTCAGCATCCGCCGGCAGAGGGCGCAAGAAAAGGCAGAACAGTTTCCTTCCTACTACAGGGGCCGTCCCAAACGACGAAGAAGGACGCGCGATAAGCGGCGAGGGCGGGGACTACACTGCGCCCGAGAACTGTCAAACCCGGGCGGGGGCGGGGCGTGTTTCCCGGCAGGGGCGGGAGCCGTCACGTGAGGGGCAGCTGTCAGCTGACTAGGGCCCTGGTTCTCCGCAGAGAGGTACAGCCAGATCCAGGGCTGCTGCTGATTGGTGGAGGAGGATCCAGAAAATTAGCACTCCGGGGCGTGTTCTTGACGGTGGGGACTACCATTGGCTTATGCAGAGTCACGTGGGGCGCCGTACGTTGCACCCGGAAGAGAGTGGGGCGCCCTACGCGGACGTGTGCGCATGCGTTGAAGCACGGGGTCGCCAATTGGAGGCCGTGAGTCACGGGGCGGCGTGCAGCGGCCGGCGGGGGCGGGGCCGGCGGGGCGCGCCCCGAGCTACGAGGCCGCTGGTTGGCCGGCGCGGATCACGTGGTGCCGGGCGGCGGGGGGCGCGCGACAGTGCGACGTCAACGCAGCCGTCTAAGCTCCCACGACCCGTCTCCGCGGCCCGGCCGCCGCTGTCTTCCGAAGGCCGGGGTCGGGCGGGTGGCTGAGTCCCCTTGCGGCCGCCATGGACAACTCCGGGAAGGAAGCGGAGGCGATGGCGCTGCTGGCCGAGGCGGAGCGCAAAGTGAAGAACTCGCAGTCCTTCTTCTCGGGCCTCTTCGGGTAGGAACCGCGCGGAGGGGCGGCCGGGAGCGAGGCTGGGAGGACGGAGGCGTCGTGGCCCGAGGCGGCGGGGTGGGGACGTGGCGATGCCGGGACCAGGTGACGGGGTCTAAGGCAGCGGAGGGGACGCAGGCCGAGGGCCGGGGCCCGGATCGTGGCCACACGGTGTGAGGAAAGACGGTCTGGGACGGTGGAGGGGCTCTGGGCTCAGGACACCCGGGCGAGGGCGACACCATCTCGAGGCGAAACGGGGACGCAGGGTGAAGACGGGCCACGGGGCCAGAGGAGAGCCTGGGCCGAGGGAGTATGAGGTCTGGGCGGGGACCCGGCCTGAGTGCTTGAGGGAGCCTGGGGGAGCAGCCGGGTCCCTTTGGAGCTCTGGGAGCGTCTGTCTGAAGGATCCCAGACGGGCGTGGTGGGGCCGGGAAGTGGGGACACCTGCCCCAGGGGTCGGCCTCCCCAAGGCCTGGGGCGGTGGGTTTGGGTGAACTCGGGGAGAGGGTCAGGTGATCCTGAGGGGTGGGAGGTGCCCGGGGCGAGTGTGGCCTTGGGTGATGGTGATGGTGTAAGAGGACCTTAAACTCGGATGAGAGCTGAGCGGAGGAATGAATCCCCGGGGTGGTGGAGCTACGGCCGAGGAGGCCCGGGCCGAGCGGCTGGGACTGATGTGGGGTGGGGGCATGAGTGAAGCGGGCTCGGTTTAGGAGACGGAGGGATAAAGGGGAGAGATGAGGGGGAGGGGAAGCCAAGGGGGCGGAAGGCCTGCGTGTGAGGTTGGAGTAAGGCTGGGGCGTGTGCGCAGGATGACTGGCGCGCTGAGAGGAGGGCCTGAGCGGGGCCGGGAGACAACTAGTACCTGCAGTCTGGCAGACATTGCACATCAAGTTCACATTAGCTCGTAAAACCAGTTCTGATGACCATCCCTGGAGGAATTTCGGTGGCTTAGGAGTGTCAGAAGCCCAGGTTTGAAATGTGGCTCTGCCACTTCGTGACCTTGGGTAAGTTGTTTAATTTCTCTGTCAAAGGGCATCGCTAGTAAAACCTGCCTCAGATGTTTGCTACTGGTATTGAATAAGAGTGCACGTGAAGTGCTTAGAACTGAGCCTGGCACGTGGTTGACACTCTGAAAGTGTTAGCTATCATCAGTGCTTCTTCCAGGAAGGACGCAGGTGTGGAGCCTCCATGGGTCTGGTGGGGATCAATGTGGGAACCTGAGGGCGAGGTCTGAGAGCCGTCAGAGGAGAGAGAGACGGAGTGTGAGGAAGAGAGAAGCTGAAAGGTTGTGGGAAAAGGACTCTGGGCCATGGGGACTTAGCAGGGTTGGGGAAGGGGCTTGAGGCTCTGGGCGGAGGAAGAGGAGAGCCGGGGAGTACTGGAGAGGGTTGTGTTGCTTTTGGGTTGGGAGGAGAACTAGAGGGACTGGTGGGTTTGTGGAGAGTTAGGAAGAACTGTCGTGGGGGTGGGGCACGGAGTCTGGCAACAGAGCGATGCAGAGACTGGGGAAGGCTGTGGATTGGGAGAGTCTGCCAGAAGGCTAGGGAAGGGGTCTGGGAGGGGGCCTGAGGACTGGGAGAGAGAGTGTGGAAGGTTGGTAAGAAATGAAGAATAAGGTTCTTTCCAAGTGAGGAGACGGAGCCACTCTGTTATTTGATGTTGGATAATGTTTAGCAAAAGAACTTGAATAACATGGCTGAGAGTTACCTAGTGTGGAGAAACATCCGGGGCTGATGGATTGTATTGATTAGGTAAGGAGTATTTTACTTTAGAGGCTGAGAGTAGAGAGAGGGTATGACGTGCTTCTTCTTCCTTCACAAGGGGAGAAGTTCAAGTGCAGTGTTTTGGGGTGGGGCCAAGAGCTCAGTTTTCGGTGATACTTTTCCTGGGTGGTTTTGGTGTCTGGTCCCTTTGGACTGGGAATTAGTGTCCTGTTGGACTGTGCTTGGAGGGAGCAGCTAAGTCAGCCTCTGAGACACTTTGCCACCTGGATGGGAAGGCGAGAGTAGCATTTGCCAAACGCTAGTAAAGCAGAATTGTCCAAGGTAACTGAGAGCTAGACTGTATCATCCGTGTGAAGTTCTGAGCTGCGAGGAAGCGGCATGAACTGGAGGAAGGCTCTCAGTGAGGAGTGAGCTGGGCCCCGAGGAACCCTAAAACTAGCAAGTCCTAGTCCTAGGGAGTGAGAGTGTTCTAAGAGGAGAGGCCTCCATCTGGGAGGATGAACAGGAGTTCTGGGGGTGCCCTCTGGTGGGGAGCACTGCTCCGGGCAGAGGGGACAGCTTGAGCAAGGCCCGGATGTGTGAAGCTCAGTGTGTGAAGATTTAATGCAGGGAGTTCCGGGTTAGCATGTGGTTAGAACAGCAGGAGGAAGAGCTGAAGCTGAACGAGGACGAGGTCCAGTCTCGGAGGGCCTTTCGAGAAAGGGCTTGGACTTGAGGAGGTGCTGGAGAGCGTCGAGGATTTTAATGGGGATCCGTCTTAGTCCGTCTCGGTGGTTGTAACAAAATACCATAGACTGGTGGCTTATAAACAAACAGCAGAAGTTTGTTTCTCACAGTTTTGGGGGTTGGGAGGTCCAAGATGGTGCCAGTAGATTTGGTGTCTGGTGAGAGCCCACTTGCTCATAGATAGCCATCTTTTCACTGTGTCCTTGCCTCATGGAAGGGGTGAACCAGCTCTCTGGGGTCTCTTTCTTAAAGGCATGAATCCCAGTCATGAGGGTTCTGCCCTCATGACCTCATCACCTCCCAAAGGCCCCACCTCCTAATACCGTCACATTCGGGGTTAGGATTTCAACACATGAATTTTGGGGGGACGCAAACAATCAGTCTACAGCAGAGCCAGTCCTGTAGAGTTCCCGTTTGCCTTTTAGCAAGGACTGCAGCAGCGGGTGTGGGGGAGAGGTTGCGTGGGGAGAGTGAAGGCAGTGACAGTAATAATAGCGGATAATGTCTACTAAGTGCTCAGTCTGAGCCAGCCTGGGGGTCTAGTGGTTAAGACTCGGCACTCTGACCGCCATGGCCCGGGTTCGGCTCCCAGTCAGGGAGCCACACCACCCGTCTGTCTGTGGGTTGTCAGACTGTGGCGGCCGCGTGTTGCTGTCATGCTGAAAGCTAGGCCACTGGTATTTCAATTACCAGCAAAGTTGCCCGTGGTGGACAGGTTTCAGCGGAGCTTCCGGACTGGATAGACTAGGAAGAAGCACCTGGCCACCCACTTCTGGAAAAATTGGTCGTGAGAACCCTGTGAATAGCAGCAGAGCATCGTCTGATGGAGCGCCGCAAGGGGAGAGGATGGCGCAGAAAGACCGGGCAGGGATCCGCTCCGCTGTCCACAGGGGCGCTGGGGGTCGGAATCGACTCAGCAGCACTGACAGCAAAGGTCCGAGTCGGGCCTGGGCCAGGCACTGCACCCGCATCGTCACGTTTAATCGTCACAGCATCCCTGTGGAGGTGGACAACGGGTGTCTGAGAGAGGTTGATGTGTTTGTCCAGTCCCCCAGCAAGTGGGAAATCGGTGTCCAGACCCAGGCCTGTCTGATCCCAAGGCCGTCTTGCTGCCACACTAGTTTCTCCTTGAGGCTTGGGCCCATTTCTGGGCGCTTCCTTTAGGAAGGATGTTGGCAAACATCCATGTCTTAGGGAGCTTCCTCCTGATTCCCCCTTTCTCCTCACCCTCATGGCAGATTTCTCCAAACATTTGAAGGAAAGAGCAGGTGTGTTCATCTCAGTCCCTTCCAGCTCCAAGAGCAGCTGAGATGGTGCTGAGGGGAGTGAGCAAGGCGAGAGCAGAGGGCAGGGGCGCGGATGGGAGACCGACCTGACGGGAGCCTGTCTGTCCGAGAACTGGGAGAACATGGAGGGGACGTGGGCGGGAACCACTCCTGGCCCCTCCTCCCCTTTGGGGCCGCCTGTGTTTAGCATTTCACAACGCACCCTTTCTCAAGGCTTCCAGGGACTGGAGAAGGGAGTGTTGTGGCTTAGCCTGTTCCTCGTGCTTCTCCTTCCCCTCGAGGAACCTCAGCGATGACGATATCCCGAACTGAGAGGTCTCTGCTCGTGTCCAAAGGGCCAAGTAGCATAGCCCCCACTGGGATCTGGGGCAGCCCGTTTGCTTGGATGTTGGAGCCGCCTTTGCTCTTCCCTGTTTCTGGGCTGCCAGACGCTAGGGGGCTTTGGTGCGCCGGCAGCCTGTGAGGGAGGCCGTACCAGGCGCCTCCTGGATCAGAGCTCCTTCTCTACCTTCCCTCCTGCTCCCTCCTCGCCCCTCAGCGCCCCAGCCAGTGCTCAGGCACCTGAGGAGGGGCTGCAGGGGGATGGGGAGCAGCCCAAACCTCTGCTCTGCAAGCAAAAAGGTAGCAGTTTCCCGAGTAAAGCGCAGCGACACTGCAGAAAAGGAGAGGGGAGAGGCTTCCTTTCTGCTCCAAGTCTCCTGATGGATCCAGACTTCCCTGGGGCTTCTCCTCGTCCCTGATGCCCACCCTTACCCTCCCCCAGATCCAAAATAAAAACTTCTTTCCACTTGGATGCCGCCGTGTATGGGAAGTTTCTTCATCTGTGAAATGAAGATCATAGTAATCCCTACTTCCTAGGGTGGTTCCAAGAAGGAAACGAGATTGTGCGTGTGAAGTGGTTTAAGCACAGTGCCTGACCCTGGTAAGTGCTTATTGAGTGCTTACTATTATTATTACTATTGTTATTAGGTATCGTTATTGGAAGTTGAGCTGGAGGCGCTGTTCTGTATACAGACGGCACAATCCTAGAGATCCAGTATTGACAGATCAGTTTCTGTTTGAACCTCCTGTGGGCACCAGTAACCCCAGGAGCCTGCAGGGCGGCTTCCCTGAGGGAAGAATTGCTGCCAGGGTCAGAGAGGGTATCCCCTGTACTGGGCCCACTGGGGCCCTTAGCTGAGCCTGCTGTGGGAATGGCAGCTTCCAGACTGCCTTCCATAATCCTCTTGGGGTGCAGAGCGCGTTGGTATAAGAACCACAGAGCATCTGCCAGGCTGTGCAGCGGGCGTGGCCCTGCCTTTGAGCTTATGGTCCGGAGGGCGATGGCCTGCAGATAGGTACTGTCAGTGTGATGTGGTAAGGGGTGGCAGAAGGGAGAGGCCAGGGCTCTTTGGAAACCGGAGAGGGGTGACACTTAGCTGATCTGGGGGTGCGGGAGCTGAAGCCCATGCTGAGATGTTGAAGGAGGTAAACATTTCTAGAATCTGCTCTCCCTGCGAGCCTGATGAGAGGGATGCTCCCGTTTGCGGAGCACCTGCTGTGCGGCAGTTGCTCTCCCTGGCGCTATTGCTTGTGCTTCCAGCAGCTCCGCAGTCCGCCAGGTGGGGAATCTTAGCCCCAGTGACATATGAGGAACCTGGGCTGGTGAGCCGTGAGCCGGCGCTTGAATCCAGGCCTGTCTGACGACAGTCTGAGGTCTTTCCACTGCCCCAGGCGACTCGAGAATTCCCGTCGCCAGGTGGCCGGCAGCCTGGGAGTGTGTTTCTCCTCCTTCCTGTAATAGCAGCCGTTTGAGCACCTGCTCCGCGCTGCACTCTGTGCCAGGTATCGCACGTACGTCATCTCTGATCCTCACAGACTCCTCCCTGGGCAGGTTCATTGTCTCCATTTTCCAGATAAAGAAATCGAGGTTCAGGGATTGCTAGCTCAAGGTCACACAGTTAACAAAGTACCTGAGACTGATCTCAGCTGAGGTCACTCGGCCCCCGAGTCCATTCTCTTTCTACCCCTTGCCTGTACAGGCATGTCACGAGAGTATCCTGGGACAGTTTCAGAGCTGGGCAGTTAGCCTGTAAACCTTTGTTCTTTCATTGTTACTGGGGCCTGTGCCCTGCAGGAACTGGTACCCGTTAGGCACGTAGGAGGCAGTGAGTGGCTCAGTGCTTGCAAGTAATGCAGGAAGAGAAGCCAAGGGGTCCCACCGCCGTGGCTCCTACGGCTCGGTGCAGAGGAACAGGTTGGTGGCCACCTGCTTGCTGTGCGGTGGACCTTTATGTTCTCTAGTGTTCCTTCTGCCTGCAGCACTGTAGGGCAGGCTAGGGATGTGGGGGGCTGGCTTAATGCATCCTCCCTTGCCTGTAGGCCACTCAGCATGGCTCCAGCAGAGCAGATGAGGGAAACCTGAGCAGCACTGGCTGTTTAACCTACAGGAGAGGCAAGAGCAGGCAGGGACCCTTATACGCCTTCTCCTTTTCCAGAAGACTCTTGGACACAGAGAAGAAAGCCTCCCAGATCACTGAGTGAGTGAGAGACGAGGCAGGGCTGGATCCCCAGGGCCCAAGTCCTGTTTCTGGCCCTGCCACTTCCTGGCACATGAGCTTGGGCAAGCCCCTTAACCTCTCTGAGCCCAGCTTCCTCCTCTGTAGAGCAGGGTAATACCCACAGGGGTGTTGCGAGGGACTCGGTGGTGCTCCTTCGGGCGGAGTGCCTGGTGGGCCGTTATAATGCGTAATGAAGCATAGCATCTGAGAACAGGTGTTCATCCCCACCCAGGGCACTGACTGGACAGTGGGGGCAGGGCCTTAAATCTGACGAGAGGACCGAGAGCAGAGAGGACCATGGGCCAGTGGCTGTGGTACCGCAGAGAGACAAGGAGTGTTGAGGACCTAAAACAGGAGTTACTCCATCTGTCCTGCCTCCTGAAGTCCTTAGGAGACTGCAGGTGGGGTGGGTGGCATGTTTGGGAGCCAGGAAGTGCCTAGGGGATGGAGGAAGGAGGGAGGGAGGCTGAGACTCTGCCCTGCAGACCTCCCCTGGCCTGCTTCCCACCCTCCGTCTGTGCGTTCCTGGCATGCTCACTCCCCTCCATATGGCGGTCGCTGGAAGCTGGTAGCTGTGCCTGGGAGACCTGAGACCGCTTCCTCCGCCTTGGGAGGGAGAGCAAAGCTGAGCGGTAATTATAGACAGCCCTGCACCAGGCCGGCCAGCTGAACCAGCTCCATCTACTCAGAGCCGGGGGATGGGGAGAGCAGGCAGAGGCAGCCTGGGGGAGGGACGGGCAGCTGTGGCTCCCGCTGCCAGCCCCGCTCCTGAGAAGAGGCAGGCCCAGCTAGCCTTTCTGGATCTTATGCAGGAGTCGGAGGGAGGAGGCCTGGTTTCTTCCCCTGGGAGGTTTGCGGGTTTTGGCCTCAGAGAGGCCACCCTTAGATGAGGGACAGGAGCTGATCTGACCTGGGAGGTAAGTCCTATACTAAACCAGGCAGATTTACCGTGTGGGGGTCAGCTTGGCAGAGCAGTGGAGCTGGGGACTTCTTCCTCTGGTCACTGTTTCCCAGCCAGAACTGTCCTATGGTGTTAGAATAGGACCTAACCCCTTGTCCTGGCCTCCAGTATGGGGTCCCCTGCCTGCCTCTCCAGCCTCACTGCCTACCACTCCCTCCACCAGAGCCATCCTGGTCCCCCTCACTTCCTTGAACTGGCCAAGCTTGTTTGTGCCTCAAGACCTTTGCACATGCTGTGGCTGCTGCCTGGAATGCTCTTCCCTCTCTTCATGGATGGCGTCTTAGTCATCCCTGGGGACCCAGCTCAGATCTCACATCCGCACAGCAGCTTTCCCTGACCTACCTGTTCCGAGCAGCCCCTCCGCCCTCAGTCCCTCTAGTGCTTGATCACTGTGAACTGGCCTTGCTGATTTCCTGTTTACCGCAGGCCAGGTCCTTCTCCTTTGTTTACTGCTGTTCTCTGCAGTGCCTGGCACATCATACACACTCAGATACTTGTTGCCCAGATGAAGAAATGGCTGTGCGAATGGCTTCTCCTTCAGGATCGGCCAGTGACCCTAGGCAAGTCATTTTCCCCCTTTGAGGATTCCACTTCCATCTCTAAGAGTCTGGAACTCCAGAGGTTCATTCCCCTGCCCCTGTCATCGCCTGGCTGTGGAAATGGCCAGGACCCAAGTGTTGGGAAGGAGGAGGCAGGCCTGGAGGCGTGAGCAGACGTTAATCCCTCTGGCTTTTCCACTCCACAGTTAGAATCACTGACCCCGTGCAGGGCTGGCCCAGCTTTGCCTGAGATCATAGAATTTCAGCCCAGCAGCTGATAGGCTTTGTGTCCTGTGTCCACTCTGTCCCGCTGAGCTGAAAGGAAGCAGCTTGGGCTGACTGTGTGTTGTTGATTACCCCACTTGGGCCTCTCAGTGAGACGGGCTTTCTGCTCATCCGGGAGCCTGAGCTTTTTCAGAGCGTCTGGGTCTGGATAGGACTTAATCGCATCCACCACTAGGGGATCCATGGGGTAGGCAAACCTGTGACTGTGGTCTGTGAATGCATCTGTCTCCTTTAAGAGAACGGTCCAGAGAAGGCCCACCAGGGGGGTTTTGCAGCCTGGCCCCAAGGGAGCCATCTGAAATCCCTTCTGCCAGAAGCTTCTGACAGTTCCTCACCTCTCCAAGACCAGGAGTAGGTTCTGAAGAGGTCACTCCAAGCAGGGGCCTTAGGCCTAAGGTGTGTTGTGCCAGCTGGGGTGAGGTCTGTGGAGGAAAGACAGTGGGACCCAGGAGGGCGAGTGCGGGAGGAGCTTGTTGCTCGGGGCCACTCCCTGGGGACAGCAGAGGGTTGGCAGACAGCGTCAGCACAGCCCCAGAAGGCAGAGGGGAGACTTTCAAACTTTCTAAAGAAGAGCCTTACCTGGTGCGATTTGGGTTCAGGAGCCTGGGATTCCAGTCCCGGCCAGGCAGCCAGCCCTGGGGTTGCAGGGTGGGGAGCGGTGTCTAGGTCAGCTTTTGCCCTCCCAGACTCACCTGATCTTCTGAATCATCTGGGACCATTGTTGAGAATCCTGACTCCAGGCCGCACCCAGCACTGCTGAGTGGAATCTCCAGGGAGCGTTGCTGTGGGGCTCCAGTTCGACTGTTGGAACGAGCACCTGACCTACTACCCTCGCAGTGTGGCGTGAAGGGGCGCTCAGAACACAGCTCCCAGCATTACACCAGAGGCCTCGCAGCTGCAGCCAGTGTTGGCGAGCTTCCAGGGCTGGTGGACACCAGGGTGAGGGGCAGGACAGTGAAGATGATGTGTGTGGCTTGTAATTGGAAAATACCCCCTTGTTTTCTTCCTTCCAAACAAAACACGGGTTGATGTCGGTGAAGAGAGAATATGACAGTCATTTTGGTGGGACTCCTGCACGTGTGGATTTTATTCTACTACTTGTGTGGGCGGCGGGAGTTTCAACAGTCACAGAGACCACAGACCTTGTGGGCTGAGCCCAGTTGGATTATTGGCAGTGGAAGGACAGAGGATATGGCAGGGCCTTATGGGTGAGGTGATAATGTAGGGTCTTCCAATTCTGGAAGAGGTTCATATGCACTGCTTGGGCGTCGGGAAGCTAGGGTAAAGCTGTCCAAACAGGGTGCTTTTTATTTTTTTTCCCCCTTTTTGTTTTGCTGAGAGTTACCCCGAGCCAACATCTGTTGCCAGTCTTCCTCTTTTTTTTTTTTTTTTTTTGTGGCGAAGACCAGCCCTGAGCTAACATCTGTTGCTAATCCTCCCCTTTTTGCTGAGGAAGACTGGCCCTGGGCTAACATCCGTGCCCATCTTCCTCCACTTTATATGGGACGCCACCAGGTCGTGGCTGACAGGCAGTGCGTCCGCGGGCGCCGGGGATCCGAACTCGCGAACCCCGGGCTGCCGAGCGCGAACTAAACCGCTGCGCCACCGGGTGGCCCCCAGTCTTCCTTTTTTGTTTTTTTGTGGGTTTTTTTTGCTTGAGGAAGATTAGCCCTGAGCTAAAATCTGTGCCAGTCTTCCTCTATTTTGTATGTGGGTCACCGCCACAGCATGGTGATGAGTGGTGTAGGTCCACATGTAGGATCCAAACCCGTGAACACCGAGCCACTGAAGTGGAGCATGCTGAACTTAAGCACTATGCCATAGGGCCTGCCCCTTTATTTTTTTAAAAATGTGTTACTCTTCTTATCTCCCAGGCCCCAACTGTTGCACAATAAGTGTTTTGAGGGTTGTTTTGCCATTTTGAATAATGCTGTGCTGAATATCTTTGTAGCTTCTCTGATTAGTTTCTTAGGATAAATTGCTAGAAATGTAATTCATTGCTGGACCACAGGACCCAATACAAATCCTAATATTTTAAAATATATATATTTTTTTCTTGAATAGATAAGACATGTAGGTGATTAAAAAAATTCAGACAGTACAAACAAGGGGTGTAAGTCTGCCTCCCACACCTGGCCCCCCGTCATACAAATCCTGCTGTAGAGAAAAATGCTATAACTAGTCTTTTGTGTATTGTTCCAGAAATATTCCACATTTATATGAACATATACGTTTCTGTTCTCACCATTTTTTGTTTTAACACAAATGGGAACTTTTTATATACACATTTTAAAATAGTATTTCTTTGTCTGTCTGTATTATAGTGTATCTGTCCATTCCTGAATTGGTAATGACATGCTTCTAGTGTTGAGAGATCTTCTTTGGACAACTGCAGTGTGCAGGGCACAGGATTAGGGCACTGGGGAAGGGACAAGGCGTCCCAAGCTGGGCTCTTCCCCCAGAATGTTTTGCAGTCTCTTGGGGAAGGGATCTGCAGAGAGCCTGGGAACCAGTGGTCACGGAGCAGCCCGGGTGGGAAGTGGAAGAGGATCTCAGAGGCAAGGCGCGTGGGGAGCCCAGAAACGCGCCCCCCGCGAGTGCCACCCAGCCCTCCCCAGGGGGCGCCCGGGCGGCCGCATCCAGCGTGCCTGTGTGCGAGGGGCTGGGGGCCACGGGCTCCATCTCTCTCCAGCCCGGTGGGGGCTGAGGCGGAATGCTTGCTTTCTCTTTAACACCAGACTAGATCCTCTTATCTTTTTTTCCTTTCCTTTCTCCCCCAGGGGCTCATCCAAAGTAGAGGAAGCATGCGAAATCTACGCCAGAGCAGCAAACATGTTCAAAATGGCCAAAAACTGGAGTGGTATGTGATCTCTGCTAGAGTCCCTCCGAGGCTCTGTCTCCTCTTCCCTCAGCTTCCCTTCCGAAGGCCTGGCTGAGCGGTTAGCCGGCAGCCCCTCTCTTTTTACGCCATCTCCACAACACAGACTGCCTGGCCTGCCATCTGGTCGTGTTGAACCCACTGGGTTATTTTACAGCTGGGGTCACAGGACCTTGGAGAGAGGATGTAAAGGAGAAGGATAGATACATTACTGAATCCACATAGACCCACGTGGAGTGATGAGCGCTTTGAGGGGTTTCTCCTTAAATTACGAGTCTCGGATTTCCCCGAAAGCTGTTCCCTAGTGCTTCCATCGGAGTCTGAATTCTGGGGTGGGGGTGTTCAGTTGGTTCCAGTAATGACATTGATCACAGCTGCCCTTTATTGAGCACTCTACTGAGGACCCAGCCTGCATTGTTTAACTGAATCATCACAGCAACTTTGTGAGGGTCGGTACCATTGATACCCCCATTGTGTAGTTTGAGAAACCGAGGCTTGGGTCAGCCTCCTGCCCAAGGTGCCACGGCTGGTAAGTGACAGAAGCAGAACTCAGAAGCTAGAACTCAGAGCCCGGGTACTTCACCTGTCCCTACGCTGCTTCACAACCTTTGGAGCCAGAGCGATTTGGGGTTGTGTCACAGCTCAGACTGGTCATGTGACCCTGGGGAATTTACCTCACCTCTCCTAATCTGTTTCCTCCTCAGTGCAACAATGGGGACAATAATAGTCCCGACCCAGTAGAGCCGTGGCAGGGGTTCATGGAGATCAGTCATCACCGCCAAGAGCTGTCAGTGCTCAGTAAATGTGGTAGCCGTGTTACTCCTGG
The DNA here is from genome assembly GCA_031878705.1 of Tapirus indicus. NCBI lineage: Eukaryota > Metazoa > Chordata > Mammalia > Perissodactyla > Tapiridae > Tapirus > Tapirus indicus. Next base: position 21,569,386 of record CM062926.1, on the reverse strand, counting down.
TAGCAACACTGCCCCCCACTGTGGAGTGGAAGGAAAAGCTCTTAGGGACGCCCGTTGACAGATTAGCCAACTTTAGGAGCACCTCCAAGGTGCTCAGCCCCAGTCTCTGTGTGCTCTCACTCTGATTGAAGAAAGACACACACGTGGACAATGTCATATAAGGCTCGAGCTGCCTCCACCCGGAAGAGGGCATCCTGGGTCATGCACCTCCTGAGACACTCATGACCTGTGTTGGTGAGTGGAGTCGTGTCTCTTCTGACTCGGCTCTGAGGTCATCGTCAGACTCCGGCAAGGCTGGAGCTTGGTGGGCATCTGCCGAGGAGAGGCGAGTGGGCAGGGAGTGGTTCCTTGAGGTCAGAGAGATGGGAGCTCCGTTCAGGAGGGCCTGGCGGAGGGGTTCAAAAAGTTAGCATGTTGAGCCCATTGGGTGCTGATTTCATAGTGTGGCTTTGAGCATCAGCAAGATTGGATTGAGGGAATCAAGCAGAGGCACAGTTTGGAACCCAGGGAAGAACTTTCTGACCACGAAGGAGATGAAACCCAGGATGGGACTGTGGAGGCACAGGGTAAAATCGGTTATCATTTTCTGAGAATGTTTGAGCTTTCACAGAATATATTCTGCATGAAGCCAGATGCTGTATGTATTTTTATGCTCCCAAACTAAGAAAGGGCCTTTAGAGAAAGAATACTTGTTTTTCAATCACAGAGATGTTCGTTTTTCCCTAAAAGTTGTTACCCCCTCCCCCCACTGTTCAAATAAAAGTCCTAGGCCATTTTCATTTTCTCCCAGTGGTATTACCTTTCCTGGAAAGTACACTCAAGTTTGGAGCCCTTAAAAATAATAGATCATTCACAGTGGAAACCTGGGCGGCTTGTTTACCCTGCTGCTCTGAAGTTACAGGACGGGCCCTCTCGTCCTCTCCCAGCTCCGGAATCTGTGATTTGGATTCGGCTGGAGGAGAATGGAGGGAAGTAGCCTCAGAGCTGAGCTGAGGTGACTGTTGGAGCTCCCATTAGCACAGTCCCCACCGCCTCCCAGAGGAGGAGAGAGCCTGTTGTCTCCCGCAAGTTCAGTTTAGGATTTGAGATGTGTGAACAGAATGGCTTGGGACCTGTGGGAGGTGACAGTATGCTGCTGAGTACAGGACAGACTGGGCTTCGGGTGTGGTCTCCACTGCCCTCTACTCTGCCCATGGGCACTTGTCCCCACGTACTCGAGTTCTCGGTGTCCACATCCTGTTTCCCTTTCTGGACGTGAACCTCCTGGAGGGAGTGGATCCTGTGTGTCCCCCCAGGTGCCTCATGGTTAGCATAGTGCCTTGCCCAGGTGACTTGTAGTGACTGCACGAGGGACTAGAATGTGGACGGAAGCAGAGGCGTCAGGGGAGCTAGACAGGAAGAGCTGGGAGTCATGGGGAAAAAATCGGACTCGGAAAGGAGGAGTAAATGGGAAAGTGCTGTGTAGTTGAATCTTGATTGCCCCTCTCTTCCCGACACCCCCTCCAGCCCCAGCCTATGATTCAGCCCCCGCTCTGCCTCTGAGTGGTGGCTCCCAGCCCTGTGGCTCGTGGCTCCCCAGGGAGGCACTGCTGGGGTCAGGAGGCCTGAGGTCAAGGCCTCCACCTCGGCACACCCAGGCCAGTGTCTGCCTCTCTCGGGGACTCTTTCCACATACTTGATAGCTTGCCCACCTCCCAGGGCAGTGTTGGAGTGGCTTACAAAGCGTGGAGCCCCGCTAAGACCAGGATCCCTCTTTTCTGTTGCAGCTGCCGGAAATGCTTTCTGCCAGGCGGCCCAGCTGCACCTGCAGCTCCAGAGCAAGCACGACGCGGCCACTTGCTTTGTGGACGCAGGCAACGCCTTCAAGAAAGCCGACCCCCAAGGTGAGGGCCTCTGTGGGTCCCGCCGAGCACTCCCCAGAGAAGTCCTCGGGCTGCCGCGAGGCTCTGGTTTCCTCCGTGGCCGACATGCGATAGGCTGGCAGGGAGGCACACGCGCTTTCACTTCAGAACTGGCTCCCTTCCGGGTGGTGTTTGTATCTTGCTCCGTCTCCACCTCCCCCTTCTACTTAGTGTGTGCAGCTGATGCTCCTTCCCAAGCCTGGAAGCAGGTGGGAGTGGGAGTTACATTTCAGACCCACCGCATGCCAAGAAGGGAGGAAAATCTGTTCTGCTGTCAGAATTAACATGCAGAAGGGGATGGGAGGGGGTTCCAAGACCAGCCAGGTAGGAGTCGCTGGCTGCCGGAAAAGGAGCGGAAATTATCCTAACCTGGCTTTCGTCCCCACTGGGGGAGATCAGAGAGAACTGAGCCTGTGACGCAGTTGCCAGAGAACAGGTTCCTTAAAATGAGTGTTGGGGACAGAAGCTCCGTTTGGGACTGACTCATCGTGGGAAACCGTTTTTGTCCCACTGGGCTCATCCCGAAGTGAAGTGCAGCCCAGTGGGTACCAGACTTTTGAATCTCATGGAGCTGGAATTTTAATTTATTTTTTTAATCTTGGTGCCAGACGTAGGTTGCTAACTTTTAATTTTAGCAAGCAAAGAATTTTTTTTAATGACCATGTTTGGTCACTGTCCTTTCATAAGAGAATAGGAAATACATGAATATTTAAAGAATAAAGATGCATAATCTTGGAATAAAGACCTGCCCTTCCCAAGAGAGGACGGTCTGCACCAGCACACGGGGGTCTCGGCGAAGATTAGTGAGCACCAAGGCACACAGCAGCGCTGGGGAATTGCTGGCACGTCCGTTACCACTATCAGGGACATTTAGTTCCCAGTCAGGGACGTGATCCCTGTAGACCAGGTGGCTTTTCTTTGTCCCCTAGACTTGACTGGTCACCCTTCTGCGGCCAGGTGTCTCACAGATGTTGGTCTGAGTGGTCACGTGGTGGGCTCAGGCTTGCCAAGAACCCCAGGGGAAGCCTCGTGACTGGGTGGGCCGCTGCCGCTCTGTACACAAAGCTAAGTGAGACTGGCTGGCCGCGCTGGCCCACAGCAGGCCGCGTGGGTGATGCGAGGATGACCCGGGGTGACCCCGGGTTTGTTGTCACCCCGAATCACCCAGGGAAGTCTGTGTGTCCCTCACGGAACCCCACCCCAGCCCTTCCTCTGCTCCCTGGGAAAGCAGGTGACCTGGATGCGTGGCCCCAGTGTCCGTGACGTGCAGCTGCTGCCCCGGAGTGACTGGAAGGCCTTGTTTCTGGGGTGGGGCTGGGTGCCAGGCTGCATGACGTGTGCGCGGCACCATTTGCTCTTTAAACAAGCCCGGCACTTCCCGAAGACAGGCCCCTCCTGGCTCTGTGATGCCACCTTCTTCCAGGCTTTTGATCTGAGCTTTTTCAGGCTTTGCAGGGTGTGTGTAGGGTGCTAGGGCCTGAGTCAGGGGTGTGGCCCGTGCCTGGCCTTAGGAAACTTGGGGTGGCTGAGGCGTCCCAGGCCGATGAGAAGGCAGCTGTAGTTAGGTGTGGTGACGTGCCCATCATGGGGCACAGAGGCCAACTTGGTTTCTCCAGGGATCAGCGAGCACAGTTCGCTGCCCTGGGCGGGGAGGGGGTGGGATTGGGGTGGGGGCTACCTGTCAGGAAACATGAGGGGCAGTGGTGTGGAGGAGAGGCCTGATTTGGGCAGAGCTGGGAGCGGGTGCCTCAGTCGGAGCCCCGGTTCCTGGTGCTGGGTGGCGTCCCGGCGCCGCTGCCTCACGACTGTCCACCCCAGTCACGGCCGTGGCAGTGTGGCTCAGTGTGGTCTCCAAGGTCCGGGCAGAGCCTGCTCCTCTGTGACCTGGGCAGTCACTTAACCTTTTGGGCCTCCATTTCCTGGCCTGGTAAAGCAGATACCATGCGTGAGCTCAAGAACAGACATGCGCAGTGCGGCACCTGGCGTGGGATAAACATCCAGTAAGGACAGCCCCTGGCTCCCGTCAGGCGGGGGCCTGGCCTGGGCTCCCCCAGCCTCCACCCCTTCACCCATGCTTTGTGAAACAGAGCTGGAGGGCCCAGGTGGAAACCTGCCCGCTTTCCCCGAGCAGGCGGCTGGCTCCCTGGGGCCTCACTGGTTGCCTCACCTGCCTGAAAGGCCTGCGGCTGTCAGCACTTCCCGCAGGAGCCCTGGAGGCCCCTCAAGAGGCAGCTGGTACTGCCTTTGCCAGAGGCCTGCTGGAGCCGGCTGGGGCAAAGGGAAAGGATTGGGCTCCTGTCATCACACTCTCCCTCTGCCAGTCTGCCTGAGTGCGGGCCAGGAGGTGGCCTGCTGCCCCCTTGGTGACTGGAGTGGGGCGGTGACGCCCATAGGTGTGGTTCCCCAGAGTTCCCAGCCACTGCCTGCCGCTCAGGGTGGACTCAGGCCAGGGAGGCCTCTTCCAGCGCCTGCCTGACAGCTGGACCCCGGGATGCCTCTGTGCTTGCACGTCCTAGGGGCAGGGAAGTGGCCAGGCCCCCACTTGCCCTCCCCTCATGCCCTACCCACCCCCCGCCATTTAGTGGGCACCTGCTGCTTACCCAGACACGCAGAATCTTCCTTTAACCCATTCCACTCCCTTGTGAGGTTCTGCAGTTTATCCCCCATTTTACTGAGGAGGAGCCTGGGGCAGAGTCCCAGGGCATGATGGGAGAGGGACTGCTGATGGACGGGAGGCGGCTGGGGCAGGAGTGGATTGAGGGCCCTGGGTCACAGACTCCCCGTCTCCCTAAGCTGCGCCTTCCCCCTCGGGGCCTCAGCGCCCCCCGCCCCATCCCGGGCTGGATCACTCCTGGAGCCCCTTTCTGGATCCAGCTTTCCGTGGGTGGGTGGAGGGGGTGGTGGGCAGGTGCAGTGGGTTTTGCTGTGCTCGCGTGTGGGGGTGCTGGTCGCTCATCCTCGGGGTCCTAGTGACTGGCGAGGCGCCAGTTGTAGCCAGTGTGTCAGCAGCGGTCTTGCGGGGGCGTCAGCTGGCAGCCTGCTGCTTTCAGAGACAGTTGTCCCAGAGCGAGGAGCAGGTGTGAAGGGGACGTAACCCTGGGAATCCTGGTGCTGCCTGGGGCTAAGCCTTCCTCCCCCGCTGCCCCTGCCTTGCTGACTGCACTCAAGCGCCAGCAGGCCCAGTGGCAGCTGCCGGGGAACCTGTCCTGCTGGGGGAGCTTGCCACCTCTCCCCTCCGGGACTGCTGATCTGACCAGGAGCAGCCTTTGCCACGTCTGCCTGCAGGTGCCGGGTGGGGCACCCCACGTGTTTCCAGGAGAGGGAGAGGGAGCCCCTGAGCCGCCTGCCTGGGGGCCTGCCTCCCCCCCGCCACGGGTGGAGGATGGTGCGAGGTGCGTGTGCAGAGCCCTCCCTGCCTCCGCTGCTTTGCTCTCCGTCCTTATCGTGGTTCTTATCATGGTGTTGCCATCTGGGTTGCAGCCAGTAGTTAGCTCATCAGTTACTTCCAGAAACGCTGTTACAAAGTACCTGTGTGTTAAAGCAACACTGTTTCCAGCTGTAGTTTTTTGTTGTGTTCTCTCCCTTTCCCTCTCCTCTGCCCCTTTCTTGCCTTCTTTTCCTCTTCCCCATTGCCGCAGAGGCCTTTCAGAATTGGATCAAACCTACAGACCCTTTCTCCCCCAGAGTAGTCCTCACAGATACCCACTTTTTATATGTAAGTTTAGGGGGCCGCGTGGGCTCCCTGGAGTCCCAGCCACAGGTCTGAGGCTAAGAGCCCCTGTCTGTGTGTCTCTCTGGGTGGTGAGACCGTTAGCCCCTTGAGAGCAGGCACCAGGCCTGCACTGTGTAGCCTCTCGGCCCCGTGGGCCCGGCTGACTGTGGAGACCCGGGAGTAGACCAGGAGCCTTGCGAATACCCTGGCCTGCAGGGTTAACTTGCAGCCTCACCCCAGCTCCAGGCCCAGGGGTCTGTCCAGGCTCTCCGTCTTCCCCTCCACCTCCCCCAACCCTTTCCTCCTGAGATGCATTACAACAATGTTAAAAAGAAATCCACCCGAGAGCTTGTCTCTATCTGCTAGAAAATGCCTCCCACTCATGCTTCTCTCTCTCCTCCAAATAACTTGTCAAAAAAAAAAAAAAGAAAAAAAGCCATCCCCAAATTTAAAGTCTTGCAGGAGATAGTACAACAAAAGTAGCCCAGTTCCTCCTCTCACGTGCCATCCCATCCCACTGTGTTTGTTTTGTTGGTGACACCTGTGGTTTGAGGAGCGGCAGGGAGCAGTGCCAGGTTACAGGGGGGTAATGGAGGGTCTGCTGAATGCCGAGATGTTGGCGAAGAGATGGTGGAGATTCCAACTGGAGGGGCCTTGGTGTCATGGCATCCATCCTCCTCCTGCCGTAGACGGAGGCCAGACGGGCGTAGGGGATGTCACTGGTTCAGGTCCCGCAGTGAGAGGGTGGCTGAGCCCAGGGGGACCCTGGGCATCCCTCGATGTCAGGTGTGGCCGCCTCTGGCCCCGCCTTTCCCATTGCCAGCAGCTCTGGCCTGTAAGGTAGGGCCTTGGCAGGTCTGGCTCAAAACACCCATGGGAGTCTGGACATCAGCCCGACCCGGCGCCGGCTGGTCCTGTCCCTGGGTTGCTGGGGAGGTAGTGGCATCATGGCGGCCCGAGGGAGAGGCAGCCACATCAGCAGGGCTCCCCCCTGCAGTTGTGCCCAGCAGGTCACAGTTTGCGAAATAAACCAGTGTGATCAAGTTTCCTGGTGCTCAGGGATGTCTTTCCTCTTCTCCCAGCCCTGCAGAGCGTAGCCCTGGCAACCCCACGTGCCTACCCATCTCTGCACGGGCAGCCGGGGCACCTGCCTGGCGTCTCCCTCCTCTCCTCAGCTTCTGCTGACAGGACTTCACTTTCTCATTTCTTCTCCCTCCCTCCTTTTTTCTCTCCCCAGAGGCCATTAACTGTTTGATGAGAGCAATCGAGATCTACACAGACATGGTAAGGGTCACTGCATATCCTGTCCCTGCTCCTGGTCCACCTTATTGCCCCAGCCTCGCCTCTCTTCCAGCACCAAGGACAGGCGGGAGGGCAGTGGGAGCCAGGGGCATTAGGTCACCTGAGCTGGGTTGGGCTGGCTGGGTCCTCACTCAGCTCCTCACCAGCGTGGCTCCTGGCAGCAGCTCCCAGCGTGTCTCAGGGGCTGATGGCCCTTCCCCAGGTCCTGCCTGCGACCTCCCCATGGGCTGTCATTGTTTTCATTTTTGGAAGATAGGATTATTGAGGCGTGTGTGTGTCCAGCACTTTTCCTCTTGCCCAGCCTTCCCCACCAGCATCCCATTTGATCAGCAACTTATGGCAGACCAGAGGGCTGGGGAGGCAGGGCCCAGAGTCGGCTCAGCCCCTGCCCTGCCCCAGGGAGCATCCCCATCAACAGAAGAGGCCCAGAGAGGTGGCTGCCGGCCGGAGGCCAGGGAGCTGGGACCGTGGACCAAACTGGGTGGGCTCCTGTCCATTCTACTTTTTGCCTCTTCACACTCCACCTCTGTGTCATCAGACCCCTCCCCCAGGCAGGAAGATGGGGTTCTGCCCCCACTGTCCAGGCAGATGCTGTGGTATTGTGGTTACAGTGGTGACAGCAGCGCTGTGAGGGGGGCACTGGTGTTATCTCACTTGACAGTCAGGAAAGGGGGGCCCAGACAAGTGACATGACTTGCCCAGGGACACACGCCTACAAATGGGAGTCACTGAGACCCAAAACTAGGCCTGGCTGAGCTCCGGGCCTCGCCCTTTCCTGCCACCCTCAGCAAGTGGGTGGCCCTGGACCAGCCCTGTGTGCGGAGCAGTGGGGTGGAGGCAGGTGGGGTGCTCAGCCTCTCCGGGAGCTGGAGGGCTCCTTGGGGGAGGCTCTGGGCGTCCACAGGGGAGGCTGGAGAACAGGGGTTGGCCTGTGAGGAGGGCCACCTCCATGGCCACTCTGGGGGAGGGCAGGCCGGGTGGGAGGTTGTCCCTTAGGCAGTGGGGATATTCAGGCCCTGGGCCCTGTTTCTCCAGAGCTTTTACCAGGCGACTCTGGGCTGGTCCTTGCGCCTCTCTGGACCATCTTATCAAATGCTTCCTGAGGCCAGGGCCTCTGCCAATTACGTCCACATACGTTATCTCTGGTGCCACCCCATCTGCCCCCGTGGACAGGACGGAAGCGGAGGCTGGATGTGGAGTGACTTGCCCAAGGTCCCCCGGTCAGGGCAGCACTGGGACTGGGCCTTCACGTGAGAGCCTTCCTCTTAAGCCCCCTGCCCCTCTGCTTCTCGGTACCCTCTTCTGCACACCTCACCTCAGGAGCGGCTGAGGGGTGGGAATCCACCAGCTTTGGGGACCCGGAGGGACATGGTTGAGCTGGGGTGGGGCATTCAGGTCATCACTGGTGACAGACGGCCCCTTCCCATGTCCCACCCAGGGCCGATTCACCATTGCGGCCAAGCACCACATCTCTATCGCTGAGATCTATGAGACGGAGCTGGTGGACATCGAGAAGGTGAGTGGCAGTCGGGGCTGACAGCAGGGAAGGGCAGCTGACAGCAGGGAAGGGCTGCAGCGGCCCGTCCTGTGGGACTGGGGCCCCTCTCCCTGTCCTGTCCATTTGGGGGAGTCCTCTGGTGTCTGAGTCCTGGGAAAGGGGCGTGGGACGCTGGCAGAACCTGGATAAAGGGCTGGGCCTGCGAGTGACACAGGCTGCATTGTTGCCTCCTCACCCTCTCCTCCCTCCCGGTGTCTCCCCAGGCCATCGCCCACTACGAGCAGTCTGCAGATTACTACAAAGGCGAGGAGTCCAACAGGTACCAGGCGCCGGGCTCCCCTCCTGCCCGCCCCAGCCCCCAGTGAGCCCCTGACCAGCCACCACCCACCTCCCTCTTCTCTCTGCCCCACACAGCTCGGCCAACAAGTGTCTGCTGAAGGTGGCTGGTTACGCCGCGCAGCTGGAGCAGTATCAGAAGGCCATTGACATCTATGAACAGGTGAGGATGGGAACAGGTGGGGACAGGTGCAGGGTTCCAAGCCCTGCTGCCTGCGGAGGGCACCACGCCCCATCCTACCCGCCCCACAGCACCCCCTTCTCTCTGTCTCACCCTCTCATCGCCCTCCGTCTCTCCACTTCCCTCTGTCATCCCTCCCACCCTCACTCTCTGCTCAGCCTGGCTAAACGCTTTCTCTACCCATGGCCCCACTTGGTGTTACCGCCCTCTCCCTAGACGTGCCCTCCCACGCCCTCAGAGAGCTTCCTGGGTGAGGCCCTCTGAAGAACCAGAGATCGGGAGGAAACGGGAAGAAATGCCCAGACCTGGGGAGCCAGAGGCAGCTGAGGACCCTGCAGCAAAGGGGCGGGGGAGCAGGGTCCCTCACCATGGTGGGAGGGAGGGGGGGAGTGCACGTGGGTGCACAGGCTCCCCTCTGCTGCGTGGGGAGGGCTGGGTGGGGCCCAGGCTGTCCTGGTGGGTTCAGCCTGGCCGGGAGACAGGCAGGCAGCTGGCCTCGGTGGAGAGAGGGGCGGGCACCGCCTCTCATGTTCCTGCAGCCTGCCACCCCTCTGCCGCCGACGTGCCAGCCTCCTGTCGGGCTTGACAGCGGGGCCGCCGCCTCCCACCGTCTCGGGTGCGCCGGGAGGCCCACGGCCACCTGGCTTCAGCCCTGTGGCAACATCCGCCCCGTCGTGCCCTGGTCCTCGGTCACGCACGTAGCAGTTGCCGACTTCCCCAGGGCTGGTCCCTGCTCTCCCTACCTTGGGGTCCCCAACAGGGCCTCACCCGGGGCACAGACTCAGCTCCCAGCGGTTTCCCAATGCCTGGCAGTGACCTGGCCCTCTGGCTGCCACCCCGAGCTCACAGTGCCGCCTCCATGTGCCCACAGGTGGGGACCACCGCCATGGACAGCCCCCTCCTCAAGTACAGCGCCAAGGACTACTTCTTCAAGGCGGGCCTCTGCCACTTCTGCATCGACATGCTCAACGCCAAGGTGAGCCCAGGCCCAGCGGGCCCACCCTGCGCTTACCCCACCCGCCTGGTGACCGCCCCTGGGCACCGTGTCTGTCACTAGGCCAAGTGGCCCCTTAGCAGGGGCAAGTCCCTCACTCACATCTGGCCCCTGACTTTTGGCCTTGGGCAGGAAATGCTGTTCTCACTGGTGCGTTTCGGTCTCTGGTGTCACTGCCCAGTCCCTGTAGCATTTGAGTTGCCAGCTCCTGGCTCTCAGTGGCAGGCTCTTTCTTTTGTGACAGCACGTTTTGAATCCTTTCTGCACCCTGTGAGGTCAGCACCACCATCTCCCGTTTATAGACGAAGACACTGAGGCTAAGACCAGAGTCCCTTGTTCAAGGCCACACGGCGAGTGAGCTGTAGCCCCAGGATTCTCAATCTTTCTGACTCCCGGTGTCGTGATTTGAACCACAGCCTGCGTGCCCACCTCACCCATTTTCAGGGCTTCTTGTTAAGAGAGGGGTCAGGGCTGGGTGAGGGGGTGCAGAATGGCTGAGGGGAGGAGCTAGACTCTGCCGGAGCCCGGGATTTCCTGGGGTCTCAACCATCCCACCCCCACCCTAGCCCTGCTCCCGGCTTTGGCGTCAGGCTGTCCAGATCCCTGCCCCACCACTCACCCTGTGCCTTGATCAGGGCGCTGCCCTCTCTGGGCCTGTTTCCCCACTTTCACAATTGGGTCACCATCCTTTCACCCTCCCTGGGTCCTCGTGACAGTTCAGTGTGAGAAGTGCCCAGCACCAGGCCTGGCCTGTGGATGTATCATAGGAGGCACTTGTTCTCATTTGCCCCCTCCCCTGAGTGGGCCAGGTGTGGGAAGCGGCACTGGGCACTGGCCTGAGAACCGCCCCCCCGGCCCCCCGCCATCCTCCGCCTGCAGCTGTGTCTGCCGCCAGGCTTGTCTGAGCTCAGCCCCACGGAGGTGCCGCCAGGCACACAGCCAGGTGACGCTGGAGGCTGGGAGAGGCATGCAGGGAGCTGACTCAGGGCCCGAGTCCCCAGATCCCCCTGCCAGGCCAGCGGCTCCAAAGGCCCTTCTTATTGGCTTGTCCCCTTCCTTCCTTCCACCCTCACCCATGCTCAGCTGGCTGTCCAGAAGTACGAGGAGCTGTTCCCTGCCTTCTCCGATTCCCGGGAGTGCAAGCTGATGAAGGTGAGTGCTGGGCGCTCGGGCCGCCAGTTCCAGCGGCTGGGCCTGGAGGCGGGTGGCCGGAGCTGTGGGCGGGGAGTCTGGAGGCTTGGGCTCCTGTTATCATGAGACAAGCAGGGCTCAGGCCGCACAGTCACACGCGCACACACGCTTTTCTGTGTCAGCGAGGCTGTGAGTGACTTCTGAAGCCAAGGGAGGACTGGAACACAGCCCCTTCCTCCCTGTCAGCGTGGGAGGCCCCCCGACTTTCACCCGCCCAGGTGGTGTGTGTGTGGATCTAATCCAGGCCAGGCCTCAGGCCAGCCCGGGCCCCTGAGCCCTGCCTGCCGTTTTCTTGCAGAAACTGTTAGACGCCCACGAGGAGCAGAACGTGGACAGCTACACCGAGGCGGTGAGTGGCCGGTGGGGTGGCCGTCCTTCTCAGACGCACTCTTTCATGAATCCCACCCTGCATCTCTGGGCCCGGCTCCTGGCTGTGAATTCCACTCTCCAGTCACCCCAGAATCCTCACAAGTAGCCCCAAGAGGTGCAGGGAGTGTTCCCTGCTTTTGGAGGTGATGCACTGAGGCTGAGAGGGGTGTGGAGACTCGTCCTTGGCACCTCGGGGGCAAAGCTGGGATTCGAACCCACACCTGTCTGCCCCTGATGGTCAGGTCTGTGCACCACTCAGTCCCCCGCGTGCAGTTGAGGGCCGTCGCACATCGGGTGCTTTGGTGACCCACGGGGTACAGGTGGGGAGGGAAACGCGTCGTGTCATCCCCTCTCCTCGAGAGCAGGAGGGAAGTGGAGCCGAGGGGGCAGGAGAGGCAGTGCAGGGAGGGCCCGGCCACCCTTCCAGCCCCACCTTCCCTGAGAGAGCCGCCCCAAGTTGTTTCTCCCTTTCCTCACTCTGTTCGGAGCATTCCAGAACTCAGGTGTGTCCAGCTCAGGTCCTCGTCCGGTCCTCTGGACTGTGTCAAGCATGTCTCTCCCTGGGTGCCCCTCAGGAATCACAGGCCCCTGAACGATGGCAGAGACCCAGCTCCCTCCGGTCCGTCCTGCTCCAGGCGGCGGGGCGGGAGGACGTGTTGGGAAGCTCAGCCAGGGAGCACAGAGAAGGGCGAGGAGGAGGCGTGACAGAGCGTGGGTTCCCTCTCTGGCCTCTCCCTCCCCAGGACACGCAGAACAGGCCTTTTCACATCTCCAGGCCTCAGTTTCCCATTCCTGAAACAAGGAAACTGGACCTCTTTCTTTTAAGCTGCAAAATCTTCTTTTCCCCCAGAGGGAGCCGCTCTGGCTGGGGTCAGGGCTGCCACCTGCCTTTGCTCCTCCTCAGGGACTGAGGCCGACAGGGACACATCCAGAGAGTCTTGGGACTGGAGATCTTGGGCTCCAGGGTGGGGACAGGGAGGGAGCCTCGGCCAGGCGTGGGGTTGGCTGCCGTCGGGTCACCCCTGCGCCCCCGCAGGTGAAGGAGTACGATTGCATCTCCCGGCTGGACCAGTGGCTCACCACCATGCTGCTCCGCATCAAGAAGACCATCCAGGGCGACGAGGAGGACTTGCGCTAAGCCCCACCTCCCCCGGCGCTCTTCCCGCCCCGTCTGCTGTCCCTGGTGGCCCTCCGGCAAGGATCACGCGTGAACCCAGACAGGTGGAGCCCGAGATCTCGGCTGCAAGCCCTCCCTGCCTCCCCACCGAGGAGCCTCGCCAGCCACAGTGCAGCTCAGCACTGCTTCCCGGCCTCGAGGCCAGGCCTGCTGGCCGGTCACCCTCTGTTCTCGCTGCATCCCTCGCCCCCCGCCCATTTATTTAAGCCCTCAAAGGCGCCCTTCTCCACCCCAAAATACAGAATCTTCGACATAGACCTGTTTGCTGTGGGTGCTGCGGGGGGTGGGGCTCAGCATCTGGCCCCCGTCTCCCGACCAGCTGAGTCACGGGGTTGGTGTCTGTCTCCCCACTTTGTCCCCCAGCCGAGCCTTGAGCACAGGTAGCCACCAAGATGTCCTCTCGCCGCTAGGGGTGGGCTCCTTCCCCCCAGCACGGGAGCCGCCCCAGCCTCCTGCAGCCCCGACCTCTCAGGAGAGACCCCTGGAGCGCAGAGGGCCGTCCCGCACCCACCCCTCCACCTGCTCCTGCCCTTTGAGGTTTTGTTGGTCGGAAGCTGCGGCTGGCTCAAGAAAGGAAATAAAAAACACCACTTTTGCATGAGTCTCTCTTCCTCCTCACTCTCCAGGGCCTGTGTCCCTCCTGGTCCCCTTGGGCTCTGGGCACACTCTAGGACGGTGGAGGGCACGCATCCTCAGGGCAGGCTTGACCGGGAGACTGGGCGGGCTGGAGGTCTGGGGAGGGGAGGCCTGGGTTGTGCTCGGGAGTCTGGAAACACTTGTCTGGACCTCGCGCTCTCTGGCCCTTGGGCTCTGTGGGCCCTGGTGTCCTCAGCTGGGACGGTGGGTGGCAGTGCCCCCGCACTGGTGGCTGGAGGATGGGGTGCAGCAGGGGGGTAAGAAGGGGTGGAGGAGGCCCCCCAAATGTCCCGTCCTTGCCCCATGTCCACGTTTCCCTGGAAGGTGGGCTGGGAGCCCCACTGGCACTTGTTCCTTCTGTCGAGGGATTGGGGGGGGAGGGTCGGCTTTGGTGGGCGGAGTGCGAGGACCGAGTAGGTACGGGGAGCGGAGGAGATGACAGGAGCTCTCTGCCGGGGAGCAGGGCGGGAACCACCCTCCACACCCCACCATGTAGCCTGCACGTCAGCCGAGTGACGTGACATGCACGTGCTTCCACCTGGCACTGAGCCGGGGGCGGGGGGCAGGGGGGACAGAGCTGGAGGAGGCTCAGTGCCAGAGGCAGAGAGAGTGTCACTGTAGGATGGGGTGAGGTCAGGAAGTGAACAGGGGCAGGAACAGTGCGGAGACACCAGGGCGGGCTCCCCGGGGAGGTGCTCCAGCCTAGAGCCTGGAAGAAGTCCGGGAGAGGTTCAGGTTCACCGTGTCAAGAAAGAGTGGCCTGTGTGTGACACCCTGCCCTGCTGCTGTCCCCTTCAGCTCCCCCAGCTCCCATCGATTGTTAATGGCTGCCTGAAGCTGAGTTAGACTCCTGAGCCCTGAGATTGATTACCGATGTCTGCCATGGGCACAGGCTGGAGGGTAAGTGGTGTCCGAGTCTGTTTCTGTCGTCAGTGACCTGAATAGTGATTCTCAACCCTGGCTGTGCTTCGAATCATTAGAAGTACTCAAGCTTGGGTCACACCCTGATAAACTGTGGTTTGATTGAGTTCCCCACCCTTTGGGGTTTTTTTGTTTTTGGCTTTTTCCTGAAAGTTCCACAGGTGATTCAAATGTGTAGCTAAGGTTGGAAACCACAAGACAATTTTTTTCCTTCTCGACCTATAACTTCATTCACTCAACAAATATTAAGTGACTGTAGTTTAGGTGTAACCACGTGAGGTAGAAGCAGCCCGAAGAAAACCTTCAGAAGTGGCAGAACTAGACCCCACATTCTATTACTCAACGAGTATTTACTAAGCACCTACTGTGTGCCGTGCCCTGGTCGGGACTGGGGACATGGCCCCAAACACCACGGCCAGACCCGGCCCTCCAGGAGCTTGAAAGCTCTCCTCTTTTCTCACCGCCCTACAGATCCAGTCTGCCCATGAGAACGTTCCTCTTTCGTCTCTTAGGTAACGGTGTCCTAGGTGCTTGGCAAAGGGCCTCGCACAGTTTGTGGGGTTTTTACACATATTTACTGAGTGCTCACTTTGTGTCAGGCCTTGTGGCCCAGGTGCTGGGGATCTGACCAGGGCTCAGGGAGACCCTGTCACCACCTTCACAGATCTTGCGGTCTGTGCGTGTGTGTTTCCGCATGGAGGGGGGTGACAAGATTACTCAAGGTGGCCAGAACAGCTGGCCAAGTCATGTCCTCCAGAAACGATATACAAGTATACGCAGGGTCCCCAAACCCCTGATGCCCATCTAGGGACGAAAAAGCGTATATAGGAACCCCCCTGAAGACCTCGGAGTCAGAAAGACCTGGTTTACATCCTGTCACCATCACTTAGTAGCATATCAGTCAAGAGACTTACTCTCTCTCAGCCTCAATTTCATCCTCCATAAATTAGGATAATAAACTTCTTTCCAGGCTTCTTGCAAGGGTTTATTGAGCTACATTTGTAAAGGATGTCTGGGCACATAGTAAATGCTGAATAAATGCACTGGGGTAACAACAGCAGGGTGGTTGTGAGAATTCCATGAGATAATCAGGGCCAACATGACTGGCACAAAGTAGGCGTTCGATAAAGGAGGTGGTTATTATTTGTCAAAACAGCCAGATCTTTTTTCCTTGGGGGAAGAAGAATGCATTTCATCATTTTAAAGGTGATGTGATTAAAATAATAAACTATGGAGCTATCTTGTTTGGGTTCCAGTACTGACTGCTTCTTACTAGCTGTGTGATCTTAGACAAATTACTTTACCTCTCTGTGCGGCAATTCCTTCATCCATAAAACAAATATAGCACCTACCTCAGCTGGATTGAGTTTTAAATAACTTGATAGATGGAAAGCGCTTCGACCGGTTTCTGGCACGTAAGGGCTATATTCAGTTTTACGATTCTTATTATTATTCCACCTTCCACACAGGCCACAGCGAAGGCCACCACCTCCCATCTTCAGGCCCCAATCCGCTCGTGGCAGCCCCCTCGGCTCTGGAAAGGAACAGGGAGGAGCGCGCAGGCGCGTTCGGGCAAAGTCTCGTGGGAAGCCCAGGTAGCCCTGCTGGCGGCCATGTTGGTAAAGGGCAGCGACGGCAGCTTCTCTACGTCATCAGTCTGCGCGAAGGGCGGGCACCGGCGGTCCAGGTCGCTTCGGGAGCCGTGGGTGGGGTAGGGCGGGCCGCGGCGGGGGCTGCTGGGGGTGAATGGTTGCGGGGCGTGATGGGGGAGGCGGCCGTGGCCGCGGGGCCTTGCCCGCTGCGCGAGGATAGCTTCACGCGCTTCTCGTCGCAGAGCAATGTGTACGGGCTGGCAGGCGGCGCGGGCGGACGCGGGGAGCTGCTGGCCGCCACCCTTAAAGGCAAGGTGCTGGGCTTCCGCTACCAAGACCTCCGACAGAAAATTCGGCCGGTGGCCAAGGAGCTGCAGTTCAACTACATTCCCGGTGCGTGGCGCCATGGGGCTGGGGGGCCGGGAACGTGGTGTTGAGAAGGCTTCTGAGGCTCTAAGCCGGGTCACCATGATGGTTGAATGGGATCAGAATGATTGAAGAGGGTCAAGGTTGATAGGGTCAGAGGGCAGGGATAATAGGAGCCTGGAAGTGGTTACGGTTCCAGATTCCTCAGACTCAGAGGTTAGAATCCCTCATACCACGGTGATGGTGATCAGGACTCAGTCAGACCCAGACGTCATGGTAATTGCGGTGGTCAGAGGTTACTGAGTCCTAGAGGTCACGTGTCACCGGGATTGGGGATATTGGGGTCACGAGCCTGCCTGAAACGCAAACTTTGAACTGTCCCCTCCCAGTGGACGCCGAGATTGTCTCCATCGACACCTTCAACAAGTCGCCCCCAAAACGGGGCCTGGTTGTGGGGATCACATTCATCAAGGTACCCATTCCCTCCTCCTTACACACGCGGTGGATCCCCCTGAGTCTGACCCAGATCCTTCTTGCTGCCTCTACTCTCCCCTGACACCAGTTTCCTCCCCCAGGATTCAGGGGACAAGGGCAGCCCCTTTCTTAACATTTACTGTGACTATGAGCCTGGCTCTGAGTACAACCTCGACTCCATTGCCCGTAAGTGTGGCCTGGGAGGAAGGAGAGATGCAGAGGATGGAAGGGGGGCCTGTCAGGTCCCGGTGCCCATCTGCCTGTGTCCCCCTGCAGAGAGCTGCCTGAACCTGGAGCTCCAGTTCACTCCGTTCCAGCTGTGCCATGCAGAGTACGTAAGCCTTGGGTGCCACAGGATGAGCACGTGTGTGTTGGGAGGGATGCTGTAGCAAACTGGAGATTGCAAACCTACCCATAGACTCTAGTTTTGTTTTTTGGGCATCATTTTAAGGTGGCCACGGACCAGACTTGGCTGGTGGGCTACTGTTTTGTTATCCCTGAACTGGCTAATCTGAAAGTTAATTGAGCACCTATGTTCTAGACATCTAGAAGTCTCAGGTTCTAATGTTCTAGATTTGGACATTCCAAGATCCCGAGATGCTAAGTTTTCTAGAATTGTACAGTGAGATTCTAAGACTTGAAAGGTCTACTGTTCGGTAATTCTGAGATTCTGTAATGATAAAGTCCTAACAGTTCTCATATCTCAAGGAGATAGAATACAGACCATCTACAATACTGAGGTTCTAAACCCCAAAGTATGAGAATTCCATTCTAGAGCTCCCGATTCCATGCTAGAACACAAATGGTCTAGCACAGTGGTTGGCAAACTTTTTCTGTTAAGGGCCAGATGGTAAATATTAGGCTTTGAGGGCCAGTCTCTGTCACAACTACTCAAGTCTGCCATTGTAGCAAGAAGACAGCCATCGATACTGTGTAAATGAATGGGCGTGGCTGTTTCAATAAAACTTTATTTACGAAAAGAGGATTTGGCCTTCAGGTCATAGTTTACCGACCTCTGGTCCAGCAGGTGAGAATTGTGGAAACTGATGTTGTGGATTCTAGGATTTGGATGTTCTACCATTTTATGAGTCTGAATATCCATGATGGCGATTTCTAAAAGTTCTGGTATTTCAAAGGAGACAGAAAACAGAACTTCTGGAACACTGGAGTTCTATGTTAAAGAGGCTTTAGTGTTCTGAGGTTCTGCAGCCCGTTTTAGAGCTCCATGTTCCATTCCTGAATCCACATCTAGAATGAAAATTCTAGCAAGTGAGGGCTCTAGAAATGGAAGGTTCTAGCGTGCCAAGTTTCTGTGATCCTGAGACTGGAAAGTTCTACAATTCTGTGATTCTGAGATTCTGTAAGGGCTAGTCTCTCCAATTCTGCGTTTCAGGGAGATAGAATACTAAGGGACTCAGGCCCTGAGATTGTAGCCCTGGATCCAATGTCTGGGTCCCAGAATGTTAGGCAAGGATTTTTCCAAGAGGGGGGTTTTAAAACACACGGAATCTACCACGCTCAGGTTCTACTACACTGGGGTTCTAGATTTCTCTGCTTTCAGGGTTCAGGTTGGGGATCAACTGGAGACCGTGTTTCTCCTGAGTGGGAATGACCCGGCCATTCATCTCTACAAGGAGGTGAGGCAGTGGTGGGTATGGGGGGGGCCAGCCCTGCTGGGGTCACCATGGGCTGACCACTGACTCCAAGTGGGGGTGGGTCTTGGCTCCCCCAGAACGAGGGGCTGCATCAGTTTGAAGAACAACCCGTGGAAAACCTCTTCCCAGAGCTCACGAACCTGACCAGTAGGTAGGAGAGCCCCGAAAGAGGCGAGTGGGGACCGGGTCAGGCGGCCTCAGAGAAATCAGATGGTGGGGATGACCTCAGAGACAAGAGGGGTGGGGATGACCTTAGAGAAATTGGGCAGCAGGGGTAAGTTCAGAAAAATCAGGCCACGGGCATGACTTCAGAGCAGTTGGTCAACAGTGGTGAACCCAGAGAAAACGGAAATGGACACAGAAATCAGGTGGTGGGAAACGACCCCCTGAGAAATTGGGTGGTGGGCGTTACCTCAGAGAAATCAGGTCCAGCAGGGTCCCAGGGCTATAGGGAGGGGGTGGAAGCTCCTGGGGAGGCAGAATATGGGGCTGGGACCCGGTGACAGCCCTCCAGCCCGTCTGTCCACCTGCCCGCCCACCAGCGTCCTCTGGCTTGATGTCCACAACCTGCCCGGCACATCCCGGCGACTCTCAGCTCTCGGCTGTCAGAGCGGTTATGTCCGTGTCGCCCACGTGGACCAGCGGAGCCGAGGTGATGGCCAGGCCGGGGGCCAGGGTGGGGGCTACGGGCTGGGGGCAGGGCCCTGAGTCCTCACCCTCCACGCAGAGGTTCTGCAGACGTGGACGATCCTGCAGGATGGCCCCATCTCCCGAGTGATCGTGTTCAGCCTCTCAGCCCCTGAGGGTGAGCCCTGGGCATGGCGGGGCGCAACTCTGCAGGCCCAGCCCCCCCCCCCACGTTTGTACCCCTCTCCCAGAGTGTCCAGCTCCCCAGCCCGCCCTCCCGTGTGCCCCGCTCCAGCCCTGGAGCTACAGTGTGCTCCTTCCCTCCCCTCTATTCTCTTGAATTTCACTTCCAGCTCCTCACCCTGGTGGGCTAATCTCAGACCTTTACTCTGGAGCTGAACTTCTGCCTTGCCCTGGGTGGTCTAACCTTCACCCTCGCACCCTCGTGACTGCCTCTGATCCCCCTCTCTGGCCTCGTCACTGTGTCTCTTGCTGTGAGCTAACTCAGTCTTTTCTCGTGGACTCAATGCTCTCCCACCGCTCAGGGTCTCCCCTCCCCCCACGTTGCCCTGTTCCTCTCACGTTGGTCCATCCTCCTCTGGCGTCTCCCTTGGCCTGACCCCTGGAGTCTGCCTTCTGTCCCTCGGGTTGGTCTTTACTCTACTCCTCCCACTGTGGTTTGTTCCCTGACACTCCCACTGTGGTCTAACCTCAGACTTTTCTGCTGTCATCGAACCTTTGTCTCTTCTACTATGGTGGTCTAGCCTCGAACTTTTAAACCGTTGTCTAACACCTGTTCCTCCTCCTGGTGGTCTGACCTCAATCACTCTCTCGTGGTCTAATCTCTAACCCTCCCTCTGTAGCACAACCGCAAGTCTTTCTCCTGAGGTCTAACCTGCAGTCCTCTCACTGAAGGGGGCGGGGTGTGAGGAGATGCCTGGAAGCTGTCCCCTCAGACCCACCCCCCCATTCCTGTTCCTTCTCCAGAGACCAAGGACAGGCCACAGGAGGAAGAGTACAGCGTGCTTGTGGCCAGCATGTTGGAGCCAGCAGTGGTGTATCGGTGAGGGGCCTAGGGCACGTGGGTGCTGTCTGACCTCAGGCCTTTGCACCGGGGTCTAACCTTGTCATTCTCAGCAGAAAGTCCTGGGGGAGATTGTTTCAGAGTTGGGCAGGTGCAGGTGTCCGTGTCCCGGGGAGGGGAATGCGAGTGTTCAAGCCTAGAACTATAAGGATATGTTGAGGTCTTGGGGTGGGAACTGAGATGTCCACTCCTGGAATAGTTGGACAGAGGATGCTGGCAGATGTTTAACAACTGGCTCCGTGTGTGAGAAAGCCCTGATGCATAGCACGTGCCGATGTCCATGGTAAAAATACTCAGTAGCAGATTTTGAGCCACCGACATGATGCCAACTGGCTTGCAAAATTTCTGAAAATTTCCCCTCGGCTCTCGTGAGCCAGTACGAGCCAGCCGTGGCACACGTGGTGGGCGGCAAAGATGTCCAAGCTGGGGCCGAGGTCTGCAGCCTCCGTGGGTGTCCAGGCTGGGACAAGGGTGTCTGGATCCCCAGAAGGAGCAACGTGGGTTTCCATTTGGGAGTGAGATGGTCCCGCCTCCAGGGGACAGGGTGGGTGTCCAGATTGGGGAGTAGGGGGTTGACAGTGTGCGTAAATGATTTGAGTTCCCCTTGGTGGATGTGAGGATGTCCACACTCGAGACGAGGGTGTCCAGGCTTCAGGAGGGACAGTGTGTCCAGACCTGAGAAGGGGAGCACTGTGGGCGCCCCGGCCAGGGTCTGGCACTAAGAGTGGCGGGCACTGCAGTCTGACCTCAGTGTCCCCACCACATTCGCGACCCTCAGGGACCTGCTGAGCCGGGGCCTTGAGGACCAGCTTCTCCTGCCTGGCAGTGACCAGTTTGACAGCGTCCTCTGTGGCCTGGTCACCGATGTGGATTTGGATGGGCGGCCAGAAGTCCTGGTGGCCACCTATGGACAGGTGGGACCTGAGGGATGGGGCTGCCACTGCCTGTCCCCCCCCCACAGTCCCCCTCTTCCTGTGTGACCCCAACCCCTCGCCCCCTGCAGGAGCTGCTCTGTTACAAGTACTCTGACCCGGAGTCTGGGCTTCCCGAGGCCGAGCGTGGATTCCGCTTGTTGTGGCGGCGAAGCTTCTCCAGCCCCCTGCTGGCCATGGCTCACGTGGACCTGACCGGGGACGGGCTGCGGGAGCTGGCCGTGGTCTCCCTGAAGGGCGTACACATCCTGCAGGTAGCCGGGGTCCTGGGGTGGGGTCCCTCAAAGCAGAGCCTGAGATGGAGGCTTTGCACACCTGCATTGTCGAGGGCGTGTTCTCCCAGGGACGTGTCGGGAGGGGAGAAGCCACACAAGCAGGTGGATTCACGGGCAGTCGGGCCTCAGCTCCATCCCACAGGGAGCTCTGAAACCTGAGCCCACCTTCAGGCAAGGGGGTCACTGGCTGCAGGCCCCTCCTGGAGGAGGGCGTGACCTGTTTCTGGGAGGCATTCCTGTTGGCCAAGGACAGCTCCCAGGAGAAGGGGACTCTGGTGCCTCGTCTGTCAGCCATGGCCCCGGCCAACCCTCAGCCTCCCTAACTCTGTCCTTCGTCCTTCATGCTTTGTCTGACTCTGTCCCTTCACCGTGGCCTGGCCTGCACCTGCCCCTGTGATCTAACCTCGGTCCTGACACCACATGTCAGGCGGTGACAGTGCTCCTTACTGCAGCCACCCTCTCTTCTGTGTAGGCGACCGGCTTCCCTCTGGCTGTGGTCTAACCTCAACCTCACTGTTGAGTTTCTGACTCCCGAGCCACGGTTCTGCCCTTTCCCTGCATGTACCCTCCAGCCCTCCTTCTACAGCCGGTCTCTAGCTTTCTGCTCTGGTCTAACCTTGAACCCTTCCACTTTGGTCTGACCTCTAAACTTTCTATTGTGGTCAATGTCCAGCCTTGTGCTGTACTTTGACCTCTGACCCTCTCCTAGCAGTCTAACTGCCATTTCTCCTGTTGTGGTCTAATATGCAACCATTCCAATGGTCCAAGGTCCAACCTGGAACCCTCTCTTGCAGTTTACCCCACAACAATATAGTCTGACCTCTGACCTTGTCCCTGTGGCCCACCCCAACCCTTGAGGCTGTGATGTCTCTTTGTTTCCTACTCTGGTGTTTTCCTTCTCCTTCCCTCTAGTCTGACTTCAGGCTCCTTTCCTGTGTGGTCTAACCTGGTTCTTTCTCCTGGAGTCTAACCTTACTGCCTCCTCTGTACTCTGCCTGAGCCTTTTCCTACCATCTCTTCCTTAAAGGAATGGTCTAGGTTAGGCCCCAGGAGAAAAGATACAGGTTGGACCCCAGTGGAAAGATCTGAGGTTGAACCACAGTGGATGGGACAAAGATTAGACCCGAGTAAAGCAGAATGAGGTTAGACCCAGTGGAGAGGTCTGAGGTTAGACCCTGATGGAAAGGGCATAGGTTAGACCACAATGGAAGAGGCAGTGGTCCAACTTTGGGAGAAGGGGCTTCCCTTTTACTGTGGTTTAACCATCCCGTCTTCCCTCATTATGATCTGTTTCAGGCCATTCCACTGTGATCTTCTCTATGTCCCTTCTAATAGGGTCTAACCTCAGACCCTCCAACCAGGGTCTAACTCTGTCCCTCATGTGGTGATAAATTCTTCTCTTCTCCACTTTGGTTTGCTCCTCCTCTGTCCTGTTGGCTTGTCCTTTTCTGCCAGGGTCTCACCTTTGTCTCCCCCACCGTGGTCTAACCTCAGCCTCTCTCCAGTGGTCAAACCTCATTCCCATATAATGCAATCTCTGTCTCTTTTTAGTCCATCCCTATTCCTTCTACTGAGGTCTAACCTCAGACCCATACATTTGGGTCTAGGCTTTGTTGCTTCCCCTGGAAATTCACTGAAGACCATCCCCCCGGGTCCAACCTTCACCCCATTACAGAGACTAGCTCCCACGCACTGTGGTCTGCTCTCTGACCTCCCGCTGTGGCAGAGCTCCCACCATTGGGATGGTCTAACTCCACACTGTCCCGTGTGGTCTCCCCTGCACCCCTGCAGCTCTGTGTCAGCTCTGCCCTCCTCCTCTTGTTCCCTACAGCACAGCCTGATCCAGGCCTCGGAGCTGGTCCTGACCCGGCTTCGGCATCAAGTGGAGCAGAGGAGACATCAGCCACAAAGGCTGGGCGACAGGGTGGGTCCAGGGCCTGCTGAGACCCCAGCCCCTGAGCACCCACCCACCGCCCGCCCCAGGCCAGGGGGAAGTTCACTGGGGTAATCACCTCCAGCCGCTCGTGGTGGGGGAAGCATCCTGAAGGAGGGGATGGTTTCCCCAGACCCCCCGGGCAGTGGAGCTGAGAGTTCCCGCTCTGGCTCTGCCCCAGTGTGCCCTGTGACCCCGGGTAACACGCTTCTCTCTCTCTGCCTCGGTGTCACCGCTGGGAAACGGGATGACCTCACCCAGCCCCCCTCCCGCTCCCTATGAGAACTGGTCAGCTGACAATTATTGATATGTTCCGAGGAGCCAGACCTTCCGTTGTCTTCATTCTTTTGTTTGGCATGTGTTTGATGAGCGCCTGCTGGGTACCAGGCTCTGTGTTGGGTGCTGGATTCGCCCGGAAGAATGGAAGGAGGGGGATGTGGGGAGACAGGATCCAAGGTTAGACCCAGAAGCAGGACTGAGGTGAAATCGTAGTGTAGACCTCAGAGGGAAGAAATGAGGGTGGTTAGTGCCTAGCAGAAAGGCCAAAGTTAAGCCACCGTGGAAAAGACTGTGTAGAAGGTAGGGGAAAGGCCTGAGGTTAGACCCTAGTAGACACCTGAGGTTAGACCCCAATGGAAAGACAGGGAAATTGAGCCTCGGAGGAAAAGTTATGGGTGGAAAGGACTGTTGTGGGTAAGCCATGGTCAAATTGCAGCAGAGGGTCCGAGGCTAGACCTTCTATGAATAGTGCTGAGGTTGGACCCTAACAAAAATTCCTATGGTTAGACCCTGCACCAAGGGCCAAGTTCAGACCCCAACAGCAAGTAATTGAGGTTACATCCCAGTTGGGGAGTACAGACAAGACCCAGGCAGATGGGACCCGGAATGTACCATGCTGGAAAGGACTAAGGTTAAACCTAACTGAAGAGCCCAGGGGACTGGGGAACCCAGGGAGTTGGAGACAAGGCTGATTTTCCCAACCTGTGGCTGTAGGAATTGCCCCTTCCCGTGGCCCCTTCTGTGGCTCCAGGAGAAGGAGTCAGAGGCCTCCATCTCAGGGACCAGGGAGGGTGGAGGTGATGGAAGAAATCTTGCCGTCCCCCACCACAGGCCAGGGATAGAATCCATGCAGGAGAGCTGGGGAGTCATTCCTGAGTGGGATCCAGGCTGGTGGGGAGGGTGGGCTCCTTCCTCCCTGGGGCCGGGGTTGGGTGGGACTCCTGCTTCCTGGGGGAGAGGGGCAGGCACCACGGTCTTTCTGGCCATCTGTCTGCCTCCTAGTGTGGAAGCCCACCCATGGGTCTGACCACTGGCACTGACAGTGAAGACCAAGCCTCCAGATCTCCACAGTTTGTTTTTAGGAGGTAGGAGCCCACCAATTCTTGGCCACCCCTGTCTTCATCCATCTCCCAGAACCAGGCCCCGCGTGGGAAATCGCAGGGAGCTGGATTGTCTCCCTCCTCAGCTGGCAGCTGGCCGGAGGGTGTCCAGCCAGGCCTGGCGGTGGGCACGGGTCGTGGGCACCTGCAGGGTCTCTTCTCTCCCGCGGCCCGCCTGCTGAAGTGGGGCACTCCATCACCTCCCGTCCTGGGTGGGAGTGGAACTTTGGGGTGGATTTAGTTGGTGATGGTGTGGGTCTGGGACATGTGTGCATGTGTGGTTCATGAGTGTGTCTTCAGGAGCCTGGGCCCCCCGCCTGATCTTTCGCAGTTAACTTCCTGACCTCTTGCCCCTTCTGCAGTCTGGGATAGCGCGTAGTGTAGCGGCCAAGAGTGTAGAGCTTGAAGCCACATTTCTCCACTCTCTGCCTCAGTTTCCCCATCTGTAAAATTAGGGGCTAATAGCATCTCCCTCGCAGGGTTTTTTACAAGGATTAGTTGTGTCAACATGTGTCCAGCACTTATAATAAGTATTATAACAATGCCTGGCATGTGGTCAGGGACGTATGAACGGCCACTGTTGTTATTATTAATGGGTGCCTTTGTGGTTGTTTCTGGCTGGCGTTGTAAGGTTATGTCTGCAGGCACCGCATGTGAGTTTGGATCTGGCTAAACATTCGCGCCCTCCCCTCAGGTCTGCGAGCCTGTGACTATTTGTAGCTCTTTTTGCGTCTTTGGCCCTTGTATGGATCAGAGACTGTGTGCTGAGGGGATGCCTCTGAATGACCATTACATCCCCGTGAAACACACACAGCACACGCGCGCGCGAGCGCCCTCCGCCGCTGTCCCTCTCCGGTGGTGCTGAACCCGGAGGGTGGGTGGGAGGTTTGGGCTACCTCCTCCCCTGCTCCTCCCGCCCCTCCTCCCTCTAGGCCCCTCCCCGCCGCCGCCTCCTCCCCGCTCTCTGGCTCCTCCTCCTCCCTCCCTGCGCTCTCCCCCTCCCCTCCTCCTTCCTCTCGCGGACTCCCCCTCCCCCGTGTCCCTCCCCCTCCTCCTCTCCTCCCTCCATCTCCTCTCCCTCCCCTCCTCCCGGGCTCTTCCTCTCAGTCTCCAGCTTCTCTCTCTTTCTCTCTTTCTCCCTCTCTCCCTCTCTCTTTCTCCCTGTCGGGCGGAGTCGCCCACCGAGGCCAGCCCAGCGCTGGGGGGACCTGCTGCAGGCTGTAGCTGCAGGTAAGAGACCCCCAGTGAGGGGGGCGTGGGGGAAGGAGCGTGCTGCCCCAGGGGGGGTGGGGGGGGCGTTGGAGGAGCCGGAGCCGCGTCCCCCTGAGCTCGTATATGGGGGTGGGGGGCTGCACATCCCGGGCGCGGATACCAGGGCCCTTCCTGGGGCGGGGGTGCCACCAGCAGCCGGCATCCTCAGCCTCCTGCGTTCCAGGGAGGTGGCGGGCTGGGGAGGGGGTGCCCTCTGGGCCCCGAGGGGGCGAGAACACCCCACCCCGTCTGGGGCAGCCCCCTCTGGCGTTCTCCTCCTCCGCCCCCGCCTTCCTGTGTCTGGGTCTCGTCTCTGTCTCTCCACGTCCCTGGGGGTCTCTGTCCCGGGGAGTCTGACTGCCTCTCGGAGTCCCTTCCCCTGCCTCCCTGCTTCTCAGTCTCTGCCTCCCGTCCCTCTGTCCCTCTGTGCCTGGGTCTGTTCTGTGTCTGGGTCCGAGGTTTCTCTGCCTTCCTCTTTCGCCATCCCTGTGTCTCTCTCCGTCTCTCGACTGTCTCGGCTTTCCGGTGTCTCTGTTTGTCCCCGTCTCCGCGGGGGTCTCCCTCTCACGCCCCCATCCCTGTCTCTAGGCATCTGGTCTCTGTTCCTCTCTCCCCTTCCCTTCCTCTCTCACGGAGCCGGTTAACTCTCCTCCTACACACCTTTCTCTCCGCCCTTGGCAGGGGGAGACCTGGAGGAAGAAGATCCCCCCGCAGAGTGGGCTCCCCCAGAAGGCGCGGAGTCCCCCAAACTCTCTTCCTTCCTCCGCCAAGCTCCCTCCCGTCCTCCCGGCATCCCTCCCCTGAAGACGGCTCCTCTCTCCCCTGCCTTGTCTCTGGCATCCCGAGACCGGTCCTTCTCACAGTCTAACCTGCACCCTTCGTAGTGGAGGCTGAACCAGTCTTTCTTCAGCCCAGCCTCCCCATCCCTCTTCCTGTAGACCGGTCCTTCCTGCAGTCTCACTTCCATTCCTCTTTTGCCATTTGTCCATATCTTGACTCATTCATTCTTTTGACCATCACTGGGCGCTTTCCTAGTCCAGGCACAGCACTGGATACTGGGCTGGGCCAGGCCAGTCCTCCCTGCAGTCACCTCCATCCCTCTTGTGGCGTGCCAGCCTCAGACCTGTCTCTCAGCGGGGATGGATCTCAGAAGCTTCCCCACCACGCCTTGGGGGCTCCGAGAGGGCCCCTCTGAGTCTAGAGGTCCCTGGCCAGTACATCCTCTGCCTTCTTGGAGGGAAGGGGGCCCAGAGAAGGTGGGTGAGAGTGAGTGACATGGGGACAGGTGGGAGCCTGAGGCCGGAGCCCACACTGTGCTGGGGTGAGGTGCTCAGGGGCCCGCGTGGGGCTCCAAGTGGGGTAAAAAGAGCACCAGGTTACGAATCCTACACCTTGAATGTCCGTCTCTGCTCTGCCCCTGACTTGAAGCTTCGGGACTTGGCCAAGCTCCTTCCCCCTCCGGGCTCGGTTTACCCATCGGCATATCCTAGCCCATATGTGTGTGAGGGGGTCCCCAGACTGGGACGTTGTGTGGTGGTGGGAGAGCCTGGCTCACTCTGGGGCAGTAAGTGTGCATGTGTAGAAGCCCGTGTCCTCACCTCACACATTCCTGCGAGAGGTAGCAGGCACCCCCTGCGCCCCCACCACAAGCACAGTCAGGAACCACCACCCCTCTCCAGTCTGACGGACACGAGGCAGGGGGTCCCCCCGGCATGCCAGACCCTACGGATGAGGTCTCTGAGCCCCAAGAGGCATGTGAGGCAGAACTGGGGCACATACCACTGACCCAGCTGGCCACCGGCCCACGAGGGTGGGGAGAGATGCCTGGAAACAGTGCCCGCCATCTGCCCTCCCAGCTCCCCCCCTGGCCTCAACCTGATCCTTTTGCCCCTGCTTTCTAAACCCAGATCAGGTTTCAGGGCTGCCGGTGGATCTCAAGAGGCAGAGGCAGAGGCAGAGGCAGGAGGCTCGAGTAGAGGGAGCCCAGCTGTCCCCAGTGACAGGGCTCAGACCTCTTGGCCATTCATTTCACAAATATTTATCTAGTGCTTTCTCTTCCTGGCTGTTCCTCCCCTAAGGCCTAAGGGAAAGGAAACCAGGTTTTGCAGGAAAAGGGATTCAGCCAGGCTGCTTTGTCCAGCCCCTGGGCAAGGAGGGCAGGCTTGCGAACACCTGTCGGCTGACTCTGGTCTCCCTTGAGGACTGCAGTGGGAGGGACAGGTGGTTAGACTTGTGGGAGGACTTCCCAGGCCATGGCCCTTCCATGAGAGAGGGAGTGAGATGCTTTAGAAGAATTCTTGGCTCCCCGTGGCCCTTGTTTCTCCTGAACACCGGGGAGGAGGGAGGGAGAAGAGAGCATGAGTCTGCTTTGGATCCTGGTGGGTTTGTAATTATGCCTAAGTTGTTGCTAATTAGGGGGCTGCTAATTAGATGTATCATTAGGGGCCTTGCCGAGGGGGCTAATTGTGCAGTGGCCCTTTAAGAATCACCCCTCTCCCCCGCCTACACACACACAAACACACACACACACACACACACACACGCACGCACGCACACTCCTTCTCAGGGAAGTTCTGCCAACATTCTGCCTCCCTCCCCCAGAGGAGCCAGCTCCCAACCCGTGAGTACGTAGGTGTGTGTTGGGAGCAAGCTGTGGGTTAGACTCTCAGAAGAACTTTTCAGACAGGGGTGGACGTTACTGGGAGCACAGAGGCTGGCGAAGAGAGAGGTCAGGGAGGGTGGGGGCTCAGAGGACCCCTCCTTTCCTCCCTCAGCCCCCTTTTTATGGGCTCCTGGGTTACCATGGCAACGCAGGGGCAGGGCAGAGGAGATGGAAGTTGGGGTCACTCTTGGAGAATCTGGGAGCCACAGAGTTGGTGCTGGGGGACTTTGGACAAGTTATTTAACCTCTCTGAGCCTTGGTCCTCTCATCTGTGAAGTGGCTGGGGACTCCCGAAAGGGGAAGGCAGTCGTTTTGAATAGAGGGGTCAGGGAAGATGACACCAAAATGGAGAGCTGAAGGAGGAGAGGGATGGATATGTGGGGAAGAGTGTCCCAGGGAGGGGGAACAGCAGGTGCGAAGACCCTGAAGCAGAAACCTGTCTGGTGTATGAGGAACAGCGAGGAGGTGGTGTGGCCGGGGCCAATGGAACCAGGGGGACAGGGAGAGAGGAGGCCAGAGAGGGAACAGGAAGGGGGCAAATTGTGCGAGACCTTATGAGCCAGGGAGAGGACTTGTGGGACTCTCAGTGAGACGGGAGCCATGGAGGGTTGTGAGCAGAGGGGGGACGTGAGCTGATTTGCATTTTTAAAGAAAACCCAGACAAGACACAGAAATAGCTACTCAAACCCAGGACCAGAGGCAAGAAGAGAAGTGTCGAAACCGCAGAGACCCCACACCCCCAGACAGGGCCTCACATGTCACAGCCACTGACGAATAGTGCACCTCACAGAGACCCGGGGGTGCTGGAGAGAGACACTTGCCACCATTGCAGGGAAATATGTGAGTGAGAGTCCCTCCAGTAGCCCCTCCCCAGCCCCACCTGTGACAGACAGACAGACAGACGCCCCAGCACCCCCCCACAGCCCGAATCCCAAGCAAGAGCCCTCTGAGGGTTTTGAAGTGGAAACCGTTAGGTCACCTAATGAATTTAGGGTCTCAAGCCCCTTGCTTCACACACTCGATTATTCAGTCTGTGTTCTTTTGCGCCTGGCTTCATTCATCCCTTGTATGTCTCTGAGATTCATCTGTGTTGTGTCAGTAGTCCACTCCCTTTTCAGTGCTGCATAATATTCCACCGTGTGGATACTCCACGAGAGACTTCTCCATTTTACTGCCGATGCGCATCTGGGTTGTTTGAAGATGGGAGCGTGCATAAATAAAGCTGCGATGCACGTTCTCGCAGGTGTCTTTTGGTGGACACATGACCTGTTTCTCTTGGGTACATACCTGGGAGCAGAACTGCTGTGTCCTAGGATGCGTGATGGTGGCTGCAGTTTTTGGAAGTGGTCAGACCAGTTACACTCCTGTCAGCATGGCCTGAGGGTTCCTCTGTCTGTAGCTTTCTGTGTCTTTCTCTCTTGGTCTCCATCTGGCGCTCTGTGTCTCTCTGTATCTCTGTCTCTCTGTCTCTCCCTCAGTCTCCATCCTCCCTCTGTTAGTCCTCAGCCCCCCCTTCTCCTGTGTGACCGGGAGGGGTCTGCTCTCCTCACCAGACTTCCTCCTCTCCCCACAGGACCCCGCCACCCTCCATGGCTCCCCTGGCCTTGGTGGGGTTCGCACTCCTCCTGGGGACTCCCCCGTGCTTGGGGGCGGCCACCCCGACCCCCTCCCTGCCACCTCCCCCAGCCAATGACAGCGACACCAGCGCAGGCGGCTGCCAGGGCTCCAACCGCTGCCAGCCGGGGGTCCTGCTGCCCGTTTGGGAGCCCGACGACCCGTCGCTGGGGGACAAAGCAGCTCGGGCCGTGGTCTACTTCGTGGCCATGGTCTACATGTTCCTGGGTGTGTCCATCATCGCCGACCGCTTCATGGCGTCCATCGAGGTCATCACGTCGAAGGAGAAGGAGATCACCATCACCAAGGCCAACGGCGAGACCAGTGTGGGCACCGTCCGCATCTGGAACGAGACGGTGTCCAACCTCACGCTCATGGCCCTGGGCTCCTCCGCGCCCGAGATCCTGCTGTCGGTCATCGAGGTCTGCGGCCACAACTTCGAGGCCGGCGAGCTGGGCCCGGGCACCATCGTGGGCAGCGCGGCCTTCAACATGTTTGTGGTCATTGCTGTGTGTATCTACGTCATCCCGGCCGGCGAGAGCCGCAAGATCAAGCACCTGCGAGTCTTCTTTGTCACCGCCTCTTGGAGCATCTTCGCCTATGTCTGGCTTTATCTCATCCTTGCCGTCTTTTCCCCAGGTGTGGTCCAGGTGAGCAAGGACCCACGGACGCCTCCTTGATGCATATCTGTCTCCAAAATCCGGAGGGGTGGCTCCCTGGGCTTGGAGAGTCGATTCGTGTATTTGCAGAAATGCATGCTTACGTTTGACAGGGCTGCCAGGTAGGGTGGTGCAGGTCACGCACTGCACAAGGGCAGTGGCCTGGAGAAGGGAAGCGGGGTTGGCATTCAGTGGGTGCTCCCAAGCCATGTCTGGACGGCGCTGCAGGCCCTGGAAAGGGTTCATCTGCCCAGAGGGAGTGCTGTTTGGCAATATACCCATCCAGAAGGGGCACCTTTTAACTCTCACGAGGGTGCCATGTGTCCTAACAGAGTCCCTGTCATCTGTGTAATGCATGCTGCGCTGCACAGTCTAGCTAGATACATTCACGTTTTCCTACACTCCCTGTCTTTTGCATAATTTATTCCCAATTTTGCAATAAAACATCCCTCATTTGCATAATTCATGATACACTTGCATAATCCGGCCTTGTGTTTTCTGACAGTACTAATTGGTTTGGGTAACTTGGTGTGATCTGCATAATTTATCCATGAGCTCACCTAGATACATGCCCACATCTGCATAATCTAGCTCTGTATTTGCCAGATATGCAGTCGTGGTTTGCATAATTCATTCATTATTCATAATTGATTTCTGATGTGAGGATAATTTATGCCACTTCAGTGTAATTTATACTCACATCCAATCCAACATAGGTAGAAGACCAGTCCACTGCAAAGACCACTTTGCATAATTTATCCCAATAGTGAGACAAAATTTAGACCCACAGCTGCATAATTTACATCTACATTCACATCATCATTTGCCTCTCATTTGTCCAGTGTCTTAGCTGTCATGCTGCTTCCTTTAAAACATTTGCCTAATTTATTTCCCACAGTCCCACGACTGCCTCTGATATTTGCATAATTTATTTATGGGCCTGGCCTAATTCCTTCACACACATGCATAATTTATTTGAGGCTGCCCAGGATTCATTCACACACGTGTGTAATCCATTCGTGCATATCTGTAAGATTTTGCCGATGATAATTTCTTTCCAGGAAGGATCTGAAACTAGAGGTATTAAAAATTCTTTGCAGATGCTATAAAGGCAGAACTGAGGGGTCAGAAACCACAGCGAGGAAAGGGGGAGACAGTGGGACCAGCGGACAGGGAGGGGAGAGGGAGACAGACAGTTCCTGCGATTACCTCATGACTAATTCTGACCTTCCTGGCTGCCATGGTGAAAAGTACAGAACGACGCGTCACGCAGCTCTCAGGTGCTATTAAAAAGGATCGTACCCTGACTTAGGTTTTCAAAATGGTCTTTGACGAGGATTTACACTAAAACTGTGAAAAAGAATTTTAGACACCATGGATGAGAGGTGGGGTAGGGATGGGGGTGGAGGAGATTCCCCCCTGAGGAGCTGGCTCAGACGTAGGGAACAGAGGGTATAAAAGGCCTCAGCTCTGGGTGGAGAAGTAGCCACAGAGGATCCCTTTGGGAGTAACCCGGACACCAGAATTAGGGGACATTTTCATGAAAGAACTGGCATGAAATGAAGATGATGTCAGTTCGTCCCAGATCCAGTGAACTGAGGGAGTGAGACGACGGGTCTGGTTCTGGCTTTTCTCTAGAAGTGCTGTTTTCACAGCTGAACCATGGAAGGGGTTGGGCTAGCCCAGTCGTTCTTGACCCTCAAACCCAATGTTCCCTTTTTATAACACATACTTTGTTACATCCCTTTACTCTGCTGATGTCAGATTCTTAGATAATAGAGCCTCCGAGTTTGGTGCGTGGACCCTGGAGCCAGAGGCCTGGGTTCAAATCCCACCTCTGCTGCTTCCTGGCTGTGTGACCTTGGGCAAGTTTCTTACCTGCTCTGTGCCTCAGTTTCCTCACCTGTAGTCTGGGAGTCATCATAGTACTGACTTCAGAGGGCTGGTGCAAGGAGGATCAGCAGAATTGCTACGTGTGGAAGGGCTTAGAATAGAGCCTGGGACAGAGTAAACGTGAGCTGGTCTTCCCATCAATGAATGTGCCTACACAGTTGGCTTCCCAAAAATCAGTATAATGCCCGAACTTGAATTAAAGGAAAGTAATCTCGAATAGAACGGGTTGCATTTCCACATGTAAATGCTTCGGGATGACCACAGACAAAGACAAGATGAGGGAGCCAGATGCCAGCACCTCACTGTAATGAACAAGTTTGGGTTTAAGAGAAAGAAAAAGATGAGAAACCGTCCCATGCAAGGAGTCCAGCAGAGGAGCCGGTAGCCACGAGATTAAAACTGAGCTTATTTGGGGGCTGGCCCCGTGGCGCAGTGGTTAATTTCCACACCTTCAGCTTCTGCAGGGTTCACAGCTTTGGATCCCGGGCGCGCCTACACCACCATGCTGTGGCGGCGACCCACATATAAAGTAGAGGAAGATGGGCACGGATGTTAGCCTGGGGCCCATCTTCCTCAGCAAAGAAAACAAAAAGTATATTTGGCGTATATTAAACCATACAAGAAAATACCTCATATATACTTAAAATAGAGTGGAGTTCTAGACTTCGCTTATCATAAGCAGGGTTTTCACCAACCCGAATGTCCAGTGGGACGTATGGAAGTCAGGCAGGACATGGGACAATTCTGTATTGTGTGGGACTGTCCCATGAGTCGCTGGATATCCCCCTGGGACCATATCCCCCTCCTCAATTATGGTGGCAACCCATAAACACCCCGAGATTTCCGATACTCCCTCTTGGGGGTGCCCCTGCTCACGGAGACCTGAGGGTGTCTCACTCCCCTCCCAGTGTGGGCACGTCCACACGCCCAGTCACGGCGGGTGCCCTAGAAGGAAGATGGGAATCGACTAGAATCATCTTTTATTTACCTGCAGGCAGGAAAGCAGTTCTCAGGGGTTTGAGATTGTCTTCTGATTAAGAGAATCCCCCACAACATACACAGTGGCCCATTCAATTAACCCAAGGCGAGAGTTCATTTTACAGCCTATGCTGAAAATTCAGCTTCTTTTCACACACCTGCCAGGCAGCTTTGTGTGGTTTTACTCTTTCCTGGTCCTGCCTTTTCTAGCAGCCGTCAATCAACACAGTGACAAGGGGACGCGGAGATTGGATCTTGGAAGATATTTTCCCTACCAGGCTCATTTTAAAGATGACCCCAGGGGCCATCTGATTGTAAATATTCTGTAATCCTTTCTTCCTTATCTTTAATGAGAAAGGTATTTGAGCCTCTCTATGAATATTTTCGGAGCGAACTGTCAAGTGTTGGTGGATGTTTCTTGCATGTGCCCAGGCCTGTGTCAGGCAGTGGGCAGACTGCCTAGGACCTCGGGGAGCCCAACATAACAGCGCTCTAATAAGAATAATGGTGACGTTAATTTCGCATCTTGAGGATTTCCCACGTGTCGGGAACCCACCACGCTAAGTGCTAGGGCTGCGTGAGCTCATCCGTCTTGGGGATGTCCCCATTTTAGGAGAGGCCGGGCCGGGCGTCCCTCTTCCAGAACCGGGGTCTGAACTCAGCATGGCCTTCTTTCTGGGGAGGCGGCATGTGCGAAAGCGTGGGAACTCGGTTTAGGCGGCTGCGAGAGGACGAGCCAGGCTTGTGCCTCTTTTAGAGTCAGGATCCTGTCCCCAAGGGCCAAACACATTCTAAGGCGGGAAAGTCTGGCCAGGGCTGTCTTCACCGGCGGTCGGGGAAGAGATGCGGCTCGGGGAGGAGGCGAGCAGAGAGCAGACCCCAGAGACCAGTGGAGTTTGGAGAAGGGGGGGCTTCCCAGATCGGGGCGGGGGCGTGGGGCAGGGAGGAAGAAACACGAGCTCTGCCCGGGGACAGCGGCTGGGACTGCAGGCTGGGGACCTGTCCTGCTCGGGGGTGGCCGAGGTGGTCCGGGCTCCTGCGCTTGGGCCGCTGGGTGTGGTTCTCAGCGCGATCAAAGGGAGCGGGATGGACGAAAGAGACCAAGCGGAGAGAGGTGGGGAGAGGCAGGGATGGAGGACGCAGAGGCAGGATGGAGGGCGGTGCAGGAGAGGCAGGGATGGAGGACGCAGAGGCAGGATGGAGGGCGATGCGGGAGAGGCGCGGGGGGCGCGGCGGGGAGAGGTGGGGACACGCAGGGAGGGCGCAGAGGCAGGGATGGAGGGCGCGCGGGGAGACGTGGGGACAGGCAGGTAGGGCGCAGAGGCAGGATGGTGGGCGATGCTGGAGAGGCGCGGAGGGCGCGCGGGGGGCGCGGCGGGACGGCGGGCGCCCCCTCGCGGCGCGGCGGTCCTGACCCCCACCCCCCACCCCCACCCGCAGGTGTGGGAGGCGCTGCTGACCCTCGTCTTCTTCCCGGTGTGCGTGGTGTTCGCCTGGATGGCCGACAAGCGGCTGCTCTTCTACAAGTATGTGTACAAGCGCTACCGCACCGACCCGCGCAGCGGCATCATCATCGGCGCCGAGGGCGACCCCCCGAAGAGCATCGAGCTGGACGGCACGTTCGTGGGCGCCGAGGCGCCGGGCGAGCCGGGCGGCCCGGGTCCCGGCCCCGCCGAGGCCCGCGAGCTGGACGCCAGCCGCCGCGAGGTCATCCAGATCCTAAAGGACCTGAAGCAGAAGCACCCGGACAAGGACCTGGAGCAGCTGGTGGGCGTCGCCAACTACTACGCGCTGCTGCACCAGCAGAAGAGCCGCGCCTTCTACCGCATCCAGGCCACGCGGCTCATGACGGGCGCGGGCAACGTGCTGCGGCGACACGCGGCGGACGCGGCGCGCAGGCCCGGCCCGGCCGAGGGCCCCGGCGACGACGAGGACGACGGCGCCAGCCGCATCTTCTTCGAGCCCAGCCTCTACCACTG
The DNA here is from genome assembly GCA_031878705.1 of Tapirus indicus. NCBI lineage: Eukaryota > Metazoa > Chordata > Mammalia > Perissodactyla > Tapiridae > Tapirus > Tapirus indicus. Next base: position 21,533,815 of record CM062926.1, on the reverse strand, counting down.
CCTGGAGAACTGCGGCTCCGTGCTGCTGTCCGTCACCTGCCAGGGCGGCGAGGGCAACAGCACCTTCTACGTGGACTACCGCACGGAGGACGGGTCCGCCAAGGCCGGCTCGGACTACGAGTACAGGTGTGTGCGCGCGCGCCGCTCGGGCACGCCTGTGGGGCGCGCTCGTGCGTCCGCGCGCTCACTGGCGGGAGCCTGCGGGGGGCGCTCGTCCGTCCGCGCGCGCTCACTGGCGGGAGCCTGCGGGGGGCGCTCGTCCGTCCGCGCGCGCTCACTGGCGGGAGCCTGCGGGGGGCGCTCGTCCGTCCGCGCGCTCACTGGCGGGAGCCTGCGGGGGGCGCTCGTGCGTCCGCGCGCTCACTGGCGGGAGCCTGCGGGGGGCGCTCGTCCGTCCGCGCGCGCTCACTGGCGGGAGCCTGCGGGGGGCGCTCGTGCGTCCGCGCGCTCACTGGCGGGAGCCTGCGGGGGGCGCTCGTCCGTCCGCGCGCGCTCACTCGCGGGAGCCTGCCCTGTGCACAGACACTGTCCCAGGCGCGTGGCGCACAGCGTGGCTGGCCGCTGGCCACGGGCCGTCCCACCCATGTGCATTATCTCCCTGCGGGTCCTTATGCTGGACGCCGCCTGGTGGTAACTTCAGCTCCGTTATGTGTCTTGTTACCCGGTAGAACAAGTGCCCCCCCCCCCCGACACCACTAGTAAACGTGTATTGAGCACTTATTATATGCCGGGGGTATACTGTGGTGAACAAGGCAGCTTAGATCTCTACCGTCAAGTTGCAATAAGGTGGTAAACCAGTAAACCTATGAAAACATCAGGGGACGGTAAATGATGTCTGAGAAAATTAAGTAGGGTAGAAGGAGAGAGGCAGTGCCCACACTGTCCCCAGGTCTTTAGTTCCACCATAAAGCCACCCACCCTTTGCGCCCTGCTGTGCTTCACTGCACCAGGCCCGCCCCTGACCCCTCTCTGAGCAGACCTGTGATCTGCCCTCCTTGGGCAGTTCCTACTGAGCACCCTCCACGTGCCAGATGCGTTTTTAGGGGCTCAACATAGAACAGTAAACGAGACAGATAACTCCTCTGTCCTCACGTGGCCCAGGAAATTCTTCACTTGTAGTTCTTCTGTCCATACCACACAGTTTCAAGAATTAGAGCTTTATAGTCTATCGTGTTAAGTGATGTGCCAAGTTTCCTATAGCTTCCACCGTAATAACATTTATCACGCGTCCACTATGTGCCAGCAACAGATCTGGGCAACGGAGACCAGCAGTGAAGGAAACACATAAATCCTTGCCCAAATGCGGCTGACGTTCTCGTGGGAAAGCCCATTAGGAGGTAAACACCGAGTCCGTGAGCACCTCACAGGGGTAAGAGCTGTCAAGAAACAATAAAGCAGAGCGCGGGAGAGAGTGTCGGTGGCTGAGCTGTTCAGAGGTTCCACCTGCTAAAACTGCCAGCCACATCTCCCTTCGTCCTCTCCCCGGAGTAAAGCTGAGGCTGAAATGTTCACAGATCTTGGGTTCTGCCGTCGCGCAGCAGCCAGGCCCTCATCCCTTGAGCCCTTCTCTCGCTGGGGCTGAGTCCTCTGTCTCTCAGGTATTTACACCAGTGAGCCTCATCTAAGACCTTCGGTAGCGCCAACTCGCCTCCCTGTCCCATCACACCTTCGTATCTCTCCACTGCTTCGGACATTTGTAGGTTTCTCCCTCCACCTCAGTCAGCCCAGGACCCTCTTGTCTGCCCATTCCCATCCACCTTTCCTATCCTGCCCCTCCCCAGCCTTCCCCTAAGTGGGGCACAACCGTTCACAGATCTTTGTTCTGTCATCCCGTAGCATGGGATCCCTTTGGCCACCCATGACCTCCTCCCTCCATCCTCCCCCACCATCCCACATCTCCCAGCCTCCTTCGATTGAAGAAAAGGCATTTACCATATTGGGGCTTGCTGTCACTCAATCTCTTCACCTTTCCACTCCTGCCCACACCCCGGGTCTGCATTGCCCCTATCTGAAGGCTTTGCGGAAGGGAGTGAGTACAGGTGTCCCCTGCTGGGATGAGAGGCTGCCTTCTCACCTGCAAAGGACCTCAGGACTGAGATGTTTGAAGGGAAGCAGTGAATGCTGCTCGGTGGTGGAACCAAAGAGCTAGGAAGAGGTGACACCTTCCTACCTGTCCCTGCTCTTCCATCCCACTCAACATTCACAGGCCTGGCACTGCTTATCAAGGCAGCTTAGCTCAGGACTAGGAGGAAGGACACCTGGGTTCCAGTCCAAGCTTAGCCCCGGTCCCTGTTCCTTGGGCAAGTCCCTGCCTCAGTCTAGGCTTGCAGAGGTACCACGTACAGTTGTTGAGGTTGTGCGCTGCACAAGAGCACCATATCTAAGGATGCTCTATTCACACAGTGGACACTGTAGATTTCTATTATGACAGTTTTCTGACTCATGGAAATCAAGTGTCTTAAAGAAGAGAAGCCTTTTTCTAATTTGAGCACATGGGCCAGGGTGGCCATGTGGACCTCAGTTTCTCCAAATTAAACATGATCTCTGAAGCCCCCAAACAGCACAGCTCTTCCAAGATTCTGAGACTTAAGCCTCTATCATCCTAACACACTAAGGGTCTAAAGTTCTGAGATTCCAGGATTCCCACATTTTGGTGTTCTAATCCAGTCTCTGACTTGACGGTTCTCAGAGTCTCCTCTTCTCAGATTCTGTGTCCAGTGTTGGAACATGCGTCCCGTGGATCTAACCTTCTATGATTCTGATACCTGTTTTCTGAGATATCCATGTTCTTTTTCTCCCAAACTTTTTATTCTGAAAACTTTATATCTACAGAAGGGCCGCAAGAAGCCTGATGAAGCCTCACATAACCTTCACCCAGATTCACCAATTGTTCGTAGTTTGTCCCGTCTGCATCCTCTCTCTTTCATCTGTAACAATAGTAATAATCGGGTCACTCTAGGAGAGCTGCGGACAGCAGGACCCATAAGTACTTGAGGGTGCGTCTGCTAAGAACCATGACTTTCTCCTGTGTCACCACAGTCCGGTTACCACAGTGGGGGGTGCAGCGCTGACTCAGGGTCAGGACCCCGTCTGCAGCCCTTGCCTGCCCTTCCCCAGGGGTCCCTGTAACATCCTTCCCTCCCTCCCCCTCTTCCCATCCAGTCACTGCGTCTGGTTGTCATGCCTCTGTCATCTTCTGTCCAGATCAGTCCCTCAGCCTCTCCGTGACTCTCATGACCCCAACACTTTTGAAGACGATAGGCCAGTTACTAGAACATTCCTCACTTTGGGTTTGTCTCCTGCTTCCTCGTGATTAGATTCAGGGGCTGTACTCTGTGCAGGAATCCGTGGAAGGGACACTGTGTCCTCCTCGGTGCATCATTCCAGGAGGCACGAGACACCCTCCTGTCCCCTTACTGGTGATGCTCACTTTGACCGTTTGGTAAAGATGGGGCTAGAATCCCCACATTCTACTATCCCTTAAGTTTCCATTGCTAACATGCCATAACTTTAGGATTCTAAGATTCTAACATTAATATGCAAATATCACTAGCTAACTTTTTTGAGTGTATCTCCTGTATTAACTCAATCCTTATAACACCACCATGAGATAGACACTATTATTACCTCCACTTTACAGATGAGGAAGTCGAGGCCCAGAGGGCTGCAGAATCCTAACTGTCGGAGATCACACAGCTGGCACAACTTGGGCAACTCCCTGCCTCAGTCTAGGCAGGCAGGGGTGCCATGTATAGTTGTTGAGGTTGTGCACTGCACAAGAGCACCATATCTAAGGAGGCTCTTGTGGGCCCCTTGGATGGGGCCCCCATTGGGCACCTCAGCCACTATGGACAGCGTCCCTTGAGCTGAGGGCTGCAGCCACAGGGAGCCCATTATCCCTCCACTCCAGGTCTTGTCCTCCGGTTCTGCCTCTTGGCCAGAATCTTGGGGTCCCTCTGCACCTCCCCCAGGGCTGGGCTTCTCTTGGGGAACTGGAGCCCAGGACCCCTTTCTTACGAAAGTGATAAGAGTAATGACAGTAAACACATGGATTGTATAGTAAACGGTGTTGAGCACCTCCTGTGCGTGGTGGGAGGGGCGGGAGGGGAAATGGTAGATTTTCGAGAGGCATGAACATCCCAGAGTCATTGTGATGTCTGCCGCCCTGCCAGGAGCCCACTCGTCCCCCGTCCCCTCAAAGTTTCACCCTGACTAATCGAACGTCACTGCCTCATCCCTCCCCAGCCTCATTATAGAGCATCATGCATGTGCTTTAGAGGTTTCAACAACTGACGCTCTTTTAAACCTAAGCCAGCTCACGTCCTCCTCTGCTCAGAGGCTTTCCATGGTTCTGTGTCACTCGGAGTAAATGCCGAAGTCCTCAGGAGGCCCTAAGACATCTGCCCCTGCTCCCTCAGTGATGTCGTCTCCCACCCTCTCCCCAGGCTCCCTCTGCTGCAGCCACACGGGCCTCCCTGCTGGTTCTCCAACACTCCAGGCCCACTCCTGCCTCAGGGCCTTTGCACTGGCCATTCCCTTTACCAGGAATGCTCTTCTCCAGATGTCCTCCACCCAGCTCCCTCCCTCGGGTCTCTGCTCAAATGTCACCTCTCAGATAAAGCTCTCCCTGACCGCCCTCAACAGCTCCCTCTCCTCACCCTCTGCCTCTTGCCTTTTCCTCTATTGCACCATCACCACCTGACACTATGCTTGTTTATTACTCGTCCCAGACGCTAGAACAGAAGCTCCACGAGGGCGGGGATTGTTCTCTGATCTGGTTTTGCTGGTGTTTTCACAACACTAAGAACTGCCTGGCACACAGCAGGTGCTCAGGGAGTGTTTGTTGAGTGAATGACTGATGAAGGAGTGAGGACTTTCTCTTGGGTCCCCGGGAGCACAGAAGGGCTTCTATCAGAAGCGTAACAAGGTCAGTTCTGGGCCCTACATCCCTGTTCCAAATGTGGTCCACGTACCAGGACCATCGGCATCCTGTGGGAGCCAGTTAGAAACCTGGAGCTACTGAACCAGAATCGACATTTTAACAAGATCCCCCAGGGGATCCGTGTGCACATGAAGGTTTGAGAATTCTGGCTGTGGAACGTTCCAGGCTCCCTCTCCACTCTGGGACTTCGCAGGTGCTGTTCCCTCTGCCTGGAGCACTCCTGCCCACTGAACCCCCCCACCCCGGAACCTGCCCTGATCGCGCCTCCATCACTATCTGTTTAAGGCCGGCCATCCTAAGTCACATGGGTTCCATGGTGGGATGCTCCCCTTCTGCATCCCCTCCCCTCGGGAAGCCCACCCTGATTCACCCCCAGTATTATTTGTTTAACGGCTGTCCAACCTCATCCTTGTGCGTTCTCCGGTGGCGCCGCCCCCTCCTCCAGGAAGCCAGCCCTGACTTCCCGCCCCCTCGACACAGCCGCTGACCAGCTTCGCCCCTTTCTTTCCTCCTCCGCCGCAGCGAGGGCACGCTGGTGTTCAAGCCGGGCGAGACACAGAAGGAGCTGCGCATCGGCATCATCGACGACGACATCTTCGAGGAGGACGAGCACTTCTTCGTGCGGCTGCTGAACCTGCGCGTGGGCGACGCGCAGGGCATGTTCGAGCCCGACGGCGGCGGGCGGCCCAAGGGGCGGCTGGTGGCGCCGCTGCTGGCCACGGTCACCATCCTGGACGACGACCACGCGGGCATCTTCTCGTTCCAGGACCGCCTGCTGCACGTGAGCGAGTGCATGGGCACCGTGGACGTGCGCGTCGTGCGCAGCTCGGGCGCGCGCGGCACCGTGCGCCTCCCCTACCGCACGGTGGACGGCACGGCGCGCGGCGGCGGCGTGCACTACGAGGACGCGTGCGGCGAGCTGGAGTTCGGCGACGACGAGACCATGTGAGCGCGCGGGCGGGGCCGAGAGGGGCGGGGCCCGGGGCGGGGCCGGGAGTGGGTGGGGCCCGCTCGTATAATGGGCGGGGCCGGGGTGGGACCGTGTGCCGTGAAATGGACAGGTCTGGGACGGAGGGGCAGGGCCCAGAGAGGGGGCGGGACAGGGGCGAGGAGGGAGGAGACAGGAGTGACGGGGGCTGGCCAAGACGAGGGGATGGGGCGTGGGCGGGGCCTGGGAGGTGGGCGTGGCTGGAGAGTGGCTGAGTCACTAGAGGGGGCAGGGTCTTGTAAATGGGCGGGGCCGTGGTCCACGAATTGGAAAGGTCTGGGAAGGGGGGCAGGGCCTAGAGAGCGGGTTGGACCCAGGAGAGGAGGGAGAAGAGAGTGATGGGGCTTGGCCAAGGTGATGGGATGGGGCGTGGGCGGGACCTGGGAGGTGGGCGTGGCTGGAGAGTGGCTGAGTCACTAGAGGGGGCGGGACCTGGGCGGGGCCGTGGTCCACGAAATGGAGGGGTCTGGGAAGGCGATCCAGGGCCCGGAGGAGGGAGGAGACAGGAGTGATGGGGCGGGGCCAAAGTGATGGGAAGGGACGTGGGCGGGGCCTGGGAGAACTAGGCTGCAAGTTGGGGAAGAAGAGGGTGGGAGCCGAGGAGGAAGGGCCGGGTGAGGAGAGAGGGGAGAGGAGATAGGATAGGGGCCTGGGGGGAGGAGTGTGGAGGGCTTCATTGGTAGCTGGTGGGGATGGAGTGTGGCCTGAGGAGGGGGCCCCGGTAGAGGTGAGGGGAGGGTCCTGCTGAGGTGCGACGGTGGCTGTGGAAATGGAGGGCGAGTCTGTGAAATGGAGAAGGTGCAGGGCCTAAGGCGATGGGTGGGGCCTGCGTTGAGACGCAAGGAAAGAGAAGCACAGTGGAAGAAGGCGGGGCCTAAGGAGATGGGGCGGGGCCTAAGGAGGTGGGCGGGGTCTGGGAGGCGGGCATGGGGGAAAGGGTGCAGCTTGTGGGCGGAAGGAAGAACGCGCGGGAAGAGCTGGAGACCTAAGGGGAATATGGGCGCGGCTTTGGGAAAAGACCGACCCCCCCATGGGGATCTGGGAAGGTGGGGCGGGGCCTGGGGAGACTGGAGGGCCGGGACTCGGGAAGGCGGGGCGGGGTCTGGGGAGGTGGGCTGGATACACAGGCATCCGTTTATAGACACAACCAGCACGCACACTGGCACACACGGGCAGACCAAGTCACAGACGCGAGCCCCAAAACAGTCAGGGCTGTTCGCAGGCCCAGACGCCCGGCCACCCGCTTCCACAGATGTCCAGTCTCCCCCACGTGTGCCTGCAGCCTCACATCCCCCACCGCCTGCCTGAGAGGCAGACGGCGCCTCCCCCTTCGCCCGCTCCCTTCAGCCCCCGCGCGCCCGTCTGTCTCCCTCCTGCTGCCGCCCCCGCACCTCCCACCAAGCAGAGCCCCCACCGCGCTCCCCTTCCCCCGCCTCCCGGCTCCGCTCAGCTCCTCGCGGCTTTGCCTCTCTCTCCCCCTCTCCCTCGCATCTCTGCGTCTCTGTTAATCTCTAGATCTCTGTTCCCAGTATCTAGCTCTCTGACTCGGATTATATTTCAGCCACAGACTCTCCATACCTTTCCCTCTCTCTCTGTCTGAGGATTGATAACTTGGGTTGGGGGCGGAAGGCACCATCCCGGACCCCATCTCTCACACCCAAGAGGCAGGGGGAACGGGGAGAGCTGTCCTTCTGCATGTTCCGGTCCTTCCTGTAGTCTAACCCGCTTCCCTCCTGCTGCTGCGACCCCACAGGCCCTCCCCTCCCCCGCACGGCTTCCCCAGGCTGGGACACCCTCTGTCCCCCGCCCCCGCCCAAGCTTCCAGCTGTGGCTTCAGGAGACAGAGAACAGGAGGCTAATTAGTGTTTAGGGAAACACATCCTTCCTCTGACGGGCAGGCGCTAATTAGAGGTGCTTGGAAGCAGCCGGGCTGGAGGGGCGGGCCCAGGCAGGATCACCACAGAGATGGAGGAGAGACAGTGCAGGAGAGAGACAGACACCCAGAGACAGAGGAGACCTAGAGAAAGAGAGACAGGGAGAGACAGAGACAGAGTAACAGAGAGAGTCAAAGAAAGAGACACATAAGAGACAGAGAGCATGAGAGAGACAGAAACTTAGAGAGACATTCCTCTCACTGAGAGAAACTCAGTGGGACTCAGGGAAGGAGAGGAGATCCTGATGCTACAGAGAGAAAAGAGAGTTTGGGTCAGCCAGAGACGACGGGAGACAGGATGGGTCGGAGATCAGAGGCCGCGAGGGGCGGGAGAGTGGAGTTTCCAGAAGACAGGAGGGCAGGCGTGAGGGTGACGGAACATTAGGCTGGGGAGGAAGGCTGCTTTCCTTGATCTCAGGAAGTCCTGCCCTGATTTAGCTCGAGTCCCTCTTGCTGTTCCCCTGCCAGTTGGGTTTCTCCTCCCTCTGGGTCCCCTGAGGGCCTGTCACTGCGTGTCAGTCACTGCGTGTCTGCGAGAGAGTGAGCGTCGGAGGTGTGTGTGTGTCACTGGCAGCGTGTCACCGTGTCGCGGCGCGTGAGGAGCGTGTCCCGGAAGACCCCGCTCCTTGCGCGCAAGCGCGGCGTTTCAGCACCGCGGACAGCGCCCGGCCCACTCCTGAGGTGGGGGCGCCCGCTTCTTTCCACCCGCAGAAAATCTAAAATAGCCGGAGACTGCGAGGGGGCGAGGGTGGAGGTGGGCGTGTGTCCCCACGTGGCCGTCTTGTGTGCGTCTGTCTTTGCGCGAGTGTCGCCGTGCGCTGTGCATTTGTGTGTTGAGATGGGTCCGTTGAGTGACGATGAGTGAGACTGTTTTGCTTGGATTGTGTTGACTTTGGCTATTCCATTCCGTGGGCACTGAGAGACCGAGACGAGGAGACAAGAACGCAGATAAAGAAAGGCGGAAAGCTGAGGAGAGGCTGGGACAGAGAGAGGGTCAGAGACAGAGTCAGAGAGACGCAGGGAGGCTGAGAGATGGGCAGAGAGATGAAGATGCAGACAGAGAGACATTGAAGGGAATAAACAGACACCAAGAGCAGAAGGAGCGAGATATAAGGAAGGAGGGTCTACCTGGCCCCGCGGCGGGGGTCTGCAGGTTGGCGATGTCGCCCGGGCTGTGGGGGGTGTCATGCACCTGGGCATCTGGTCCGTGCGATTTTGCCACTGCATAGGGAATGGCTGCAGGGTGTGATGGTGTGTGGGTGTGGGCAGTGTGACTGGCTGTGCTTCCTCTGCTGGGTGACTGTGTGGGCTGGGTGTTTGTGTTTCTGGGCGCTGGGGCCAGGCCTTGTGGTTCCTGCAGCAGAAAGAACTGCTGGTGGCAGAGCTGTGGGCCTTCTGGGGTTGTGGGTCCTTGTGATTGAGGGGGTGGGTTGTGTGCCTGAGGGGGCGGATAACTTATGGCTGTTCCTCCCCTGCCACCCCCTGGTTGCCATGGCAGCAGGGATGCTGAGAAAATCAATTAGTACTCGGTTAACCTTCCGAATGTGGTAGGGACAGAGGGCAGAAAGCTGAGCGTCTCCTGGCTGAAGGATTCGCGTTCTCAAGCATTTACGGAGGACGTGCTATATAGCAGGCACTGTCGTTGGCATTGTGGATAAGCAAAGAACATAAACGAACAAAGATCACTGCTCTGGTGGAGCTGACATTGTAGTGCGAGGAGCCAAATGGCACACAGTAAACAAAATAAACACATTAGACGGTGCGTTCGGAGGTGATGTGGTACCAAGAAGACACAGAGCAGGGTAAGGGAGGCAGAGTGGCTGGGGTGGGGGCAAGGACGGATTTCAGTATTAAATAAGCGGGTGGGAGAGGGCCTCAGGGAGAAAGAGGGTGAAGTTTGAGCAGAGAACCGGAGGAACTGAGGGAATGAACCTGGTGGAAGAGTGTTCTAGGTGACAGGCACAGCCAGTGCAAAAGCCCTGAGGCACCAGCAGGCCTGGTATGTTCAAGGAGCAGCTAGGAGGCCGGTGTAGCTGGAGTGAGGGAAGGAGGGGGAGGGGGTGGCCAGAAAGGGAAGAAGGGCCAGATTGCACAGAGCCTTGCTGGCCATTCTCAGGACTTTGGCTTTTATACTGGTGAGCCGGGAGCCGTGTGAATGTTCTGAGCAGAGGAGGGACCCGATCTAACTTAGGTTTTGTCGGGATCCCTCTGGTTGCTGTTTAATAAGCCTCAGCTTCCTCAGCTGTTTCTGGACTTGTTTCTGTCAAACGGGAATAATAAGAGGGCGAGTCATCTGGGTGTCCCGCCTCCCCCTTCCCCAGGAAAACTCTCCAGGTGAAGATAGTCGATGACGAGGAATATGAGAAAAAGGACAATTTCTTCATCGAGCTGGGCCAGCCGCAGTGGCTGAAGCGAGGGATTTCAGGTGAGGGCCGAGGGCTGGGCTGTGGGAGGTAGGGGTCCGGGGGGACCCCTGGGGGCTCCATTGTGGGCCCTCCTTCCAGCTCATGGGCCGGAGCTCCCCAGGGAAGGGATCTCACTTTCTGCCTGTCTCTGTCTCTCCCCAGCTCTGCTGCTCAATCAAGGTGAGTGGAGTTACCTCTGGGCCTTGACGGGGGTGCGGGTGGGGGAGGAGGGGGGTCTTGGGGTAGGGTCAGAGCCTCAAGCTACCCTTCTAGGTCGGGTTTGAGGCAGGCTGGACGGGAGATAAAGGGAGATTCAGGGGTGAGAGCTGGGGTGTGATTTGGGGTTACAGTTAGGGGTTTGGGGCCCAAGATTATGTCTTGTTTGTAGTTAAGGTTGGAGGAAAAGTAAGTTAAAGAATCCAATTAAGTTTGGGGTGGGGTCAGCGGACATCAGGTTTGGGTTGATCAGGACAGGGGTGGGGTTGGGATTTCGGAGCTGGATTAGGACGGGGTCAAGGTGAGAGTTAGGATGGAGGTTGGTTTGTGGGTTTGTGATGGGGTCATATTAGAATTGGTGTCAGATTTAGGTCAAAGGTGAGGTTGGAGTCTGAGGTGAGTTTGAGGGATCTGTGGTTAGAATTGGGACCAGGATCAGAGACTGGGGTAAGAGTTGGGGCTGAGGTCAGTGGCTTGGAGACAGTAACAGAGTAGTTTTGGAGTTGAGATCAGAATCGGGGTTTGGGGTGAGGATTGGGGTTAGACTAAAGATCGTATTCGTCAGGGTAAGTGATAAAAGCTGCTGTAACAAATAGGCCCCCAAGTCCCAGTAGGTTAACACAATAAAAGTTATTTCTTGCTCCGGCAAAGTTTTATGAAAGTGTTCCTGGTTTGTGGGTGGCTTTCTTCTGCCATATGGCCATTCCATCTTGTGGCTCCACCGTCCCACGGAGCGTTGGTATTCTCCCTGGACCCTCCGCATCCAGCTGGCAAACAGGACGAGAGAGAATACGGAGGAATACAGAGGATCGCAGGGGAGGTTTTCATGGGCCGAGCCTGGAAGCACTGTCCATCACATATGCCCACATTCTATTGGCCGTAACCATGTCACATGCTCACACCCAACTGCAAGGAAGGCTGGGAAATGTAGTCCAGCTGTTTCCCCAGGCGGGAAAGGGGCGGGTTTGAGTGAACACATCACAGACTCTGCTGTGTGGCCCGGTTCTTTGTTAGTGATGGTGTTGGAGTTGCGGTTTGGGGTCAGGTTTAGGACTAGAGTTCAGATGTGGGATTTGGCTTGGGGTGATTGCTGGTTAGGCTCAAGGGAGGGTTAGAGTTGGGATTGGGGTTTCGGGTCGGGGTGGAGTGAAGTCAGATCCAGGGTTGAAAGGCGGGGTTCGGAGCCAGAGCTGGTGACAGAATTACGTTAGGGGTCACGGGTAGAATCAAGCTCAGCGCTGAGAACCAGAGCTAGGTCGGTGCTGGGCTTGGAGTAAAGGGTCAGCGTACTCTGGGAGGATGAAGGAGCTCGGGGCCAGGTATAAGGGTTTGGGTCCAAGAATTGTACCGAAATCGGGACCCCCCTCCTTCCTCACCGCTTCACACACACTCTAGGATGCGTTCAGAGCTTGGGTGTGGAGCCCAGGCCTCCTCGGCGAGGGTGGTGACGATGATGATGATGGTGGCGATGATAATAAGTAACTAATAATAAGAAAGAAAGTAACATTTTTGACTATTTATCGTGTGCCAGGCATTTCACATGAATTAACTCCTTTAACCCTCACAACCATCCCGTGAGGTAGGTACTGTTATTGTGCCCATTTTACTATATGAACACTGGGGCACAGAGAGGCTAAGGCATTGCCCAAGGTCACACAGCCCCCACCATATGAACCCCAGAGCCCACCAACTGAACTTCATGGCCCAGCCCACGGGAGCTGGGTCTTAGGTTGAGGAAGATGGTGGTCAGATGGGAGCCTGAGGCAAGCTGAGGGACATCACCAAAGAGACTTCCCAGAGGCAAGCAGACAGGATTTACTTTATGGGAACAGGTAGTAAAGGATCACAGGCCCAGTTAGGAGGGCGGGGACAGGAAGGCCTCCCTGGAGTCTAACTCCCATCCGTCATGCTGCAGGGGACGGGGACAGGAAGCTGTCAGCCGAGGAGGAGGAAGCTCGGAGGATAGCAGAAATGGGCAAGCCGGTTCTCGGGGAAAACTGCCGGCTGGAGGTCATCATCGAGGAGTCGTATGATTTTAAGGTGACTTTTTGGGGCCTCACCTTCTTGGAGTCTTGCCTGAGTTGTTTCCCTGGGGAGGGTCCAGGAGGGGATCAACTGTGAGCATCACAAGGGAGGGGCGACCAAGGGTCCCAGGCCATCCTCCAGGTCCCTCCATTAGCACCACGGACAGCACATGCCTCCCTTTCCCTTCTTGCTGTTAGAACTGGGGGACAGAAGGTTGAGGAGCCCTGGGCATGGGGTGTGAGCCCCCAGCCCCAGCATCCCTCATGGAGCTGCCCTAGGGTGGTCATGGGCAATGACCGCTGCCTGACTCTCTCGTCCCCAGAACACAGTGGATAAGCTCATCAAGAAAACGAACTTGGCTTTGGTGATTGGGACCCACTCGTGGAGGGAGCAGTTTTTAGAGGCAATTACGGTGAGCGCAGGTAAGTGGGGAGGGAGGAGAGAGGAAGAGAGGGATGGAGAGACAGAGAGAGAGATGGGGAGGCAGAGAGAGAGAGACAGCGAGACAGAAAAAGGGAGAGAAATGCATGGAAGGACAGAGAGAGGGAAAGAGGGAGAGAAGGACAAAGAGAAATAGAGAAGAGAAAGAGGACAGGAAAGACAGTGAGACAGACACAAAGAAAAAGAGAGATACAGAAAGAGGAAGGAAAAGACAGGGAACAGATGCAAATGGGAGAGCCAGACACACAAAGAGAGGGGCATGGAGAATCACGGACAAGGACAGACGCAGAGAAAGCACGAGAGATGTGGAGAATGAAGTCAGTAAACTGCGGAGGGCCGGAGAGGGGGGTCATCGGAGAGACACAGAGAGAAAGTGGGGGGAGAGACAGGGACAGGGGCGGAGAGCTGCCCAGAGGAGTCGTCCTGGTGTCAGGCGGATGGAGGGCGGGAACAGGTTAAAAGGCACGGCCTCCCGAGACAGAGCCTGGGCTCCTCTGTTGCCATGGCGACAGTCACCAGGACACCCAGCTCTCTCCCACCTGTGTGGTTCCCACCCTCCTTAGGCCGCAGGCGGGCCCACACTGCCCCCTAGTGGCCAGAGACACTATGACATTTGGACTCACAGAATCTTGGAGACCAACGCTGGCCCTTTGTGATACCGATTGGGGAAACTGAGGGCCAGAGACAGAGGAGGGACTGGCCTGAAGTCCCACGGGGAATCTAGAAAGCGCTGAGGTGGAACTCAGGGTTTCTGTCCCTTACACAACATCAGGTTTCCTGCGGGGAGGCCTATCTGGTGGGAACTGAAAACACACAAGGAATTATAGTTGGAAAGAAACCAGTCAGTGGGAACAAAAGAAACCAGGCTTCGGGATGGAAACATACCAGGTAGCAGTCCAGAGACACCAGACTGTGGGCCTACAATCACTTAGAAACGAAGCGGCGTCTCCCTCTGAAGCCATGTCTTTCGACATCTATTTCTGCGGGATCCTCTGACCCCGGCTCTGTGCAGGACATTGCTGGAGACAAGGAGATGAACATGACTGCTCAGCTCCCCTCCTCACAGAGCTCACAGTCCAATGGGGGAGACAGATCTGTCACAAGAGAGTGACAACCCAGAGTGGGCAGGGCTGAGACACGGGACCCCAGGGAGCTGCAGGAGCCTAGATGGGGTGTCTGACCCACTTGAAGGTCCTGGAGGGCTTCCTGGAGGAGGAGGCTTCTGAGCTGAGTCTTCAAATGGGAATAGGAGCGAGCCAGGGGGAGGGAGACGGGGAGGCGTTCCAGGCAGAGGGAAATCTGGAAGTGTGCGAGCCAGTGGCGTGTCTGGGGAGGGTGACTAGTTTCAGGTGTGAAGAGGAGGCATGGGATGAGGTGGGAGGTGAACAGGGTTCAGACTCTGCAGGTCCTTACAGGCCACCGTCGGGAGCTTGGGTGTCCTTTTGGGCACACTGGGGAGCCATGGAGCGTTTCGAATGGGGAAGCTCCTGGAGCTAGAGAGCCGGTGGAAGGAAGAGGGGAGGGTGGGACGGGGGGCGAGTTGAGGCTGCCGGAGCTGGCGGGAGATGGGCTGTGCGGGGTCTTGGAGACTGGGTGAGGAATTCGAGCTTCACTCCAAGAACAGTGGGGAGCCAGGGCGGGTCCTCGAGGGGCTTAGGGGAGATCAGAGGGTTGTGCAAAAGGGACACTGTGGGTGTGAGAGGGTCGCGGGGGCTATAGAAAGCCGGTGATGGGATCAGAGGAAGCGGTGGAGCGGAGGGGGAATAAAGCCATAATGGTGACGAGCACAGCAGCAGTGGCCGCGATGATGACGACACTGCAGACGTGTGGAGTGCCAGGTGGCCTTGAAGTCCATTTCCTGTGTGAGCTCACTTAATTAACGTGTCCCGAGTATCTGGGTCAGGCTTGATCATTTTACATTTTGTTCAACAATTGCCTTTTAATTCTTTTTTTTTTGCTGAGGAAGACTGGCCCTGGGCTAACATCCGTGCCCGTCTTCCCCTATTTTACATGGGATGCCGCCACAGCGTGGCTTGATAAGCAGTGTGTAGGTCTGCGCCCGGGATCCATACCTGAGAACCCCGGGCTGCTGAAGCACAGCACACGAACTTAACCACTGTGCCACCGGGCCGGCCCTTTGATTCTTTATGTGAGCACAAGAAGGGTGGTGCTCGCTCCCTTAGCGGATGAATCGCGTCCCATCTTGCACTCAGCGGGGCTTTGTATTTCCTTTACCTCCCTGCCTCGACCGCCAGCTCTTTGCAGGCTGGACTTGGCTTGGAGCATCTTTGAATCCCCCCAGGCACCTTCAACAATGACCACAATAATAGCAGTCACACTGGACATGTGCCAGAGCACTTTCCGTGGCCTGCCTCGTGTCATGTAAAGTCGTCACAACCTTCTCTGAGGCAGGTCTGGTTATTACTCCCGTTTCTTCAGACAGGCATGTGGAGGCTCAGAGGTTAGGACACCGATTCAAGATCACACAGCAGATCCAGGGTTTGACGTCAGAGAGATGGCTCCAGAATCATAGACATAACCATGAGGCTCCCTCTAGATGGGAAAGGCTGGAGAAGTAAGCAGAGGCCAGAGCTTGCAGGTTCTGGAATGCTAACCCCAGGAGCGTGGGCCTGCATCTGAGGGCAGTGGGAAGCCAAATGGGATTTGGAGCAGGGCAAGGAAAAGCCCCGAGAGATAGAGCAATAGCAGCCCCCTCCCTCCCAAGAGTGGGTCCTCCCTGCTCTGACCTCGGCCATGTCTCTGTGGTCAGTTAAGGATGCATTCTGCCGCAGATGACAGAAAATTCAACCACAAGTGGCTTAAGCACACTAGAGTTTATTTTTCTCATGAAACAAAGAAATCTAGAGGAGGCAATAAAGAGTTAGCAGCAGCTCAGTAATGTCATTAACCTCCCAGGCTCCTTCTTTATTTTTCCGTCTAATGCTCAGCTTTTGCCCTCATGGTTGCAAGATGGCTGCTGCACCTCCAGCTGTCAAGTCCACATTCCAGGCAGGAAGAAAGAGGAAGCAGGGAAGCAGGAAGGAGCGATGTACCTGTTGCGTTTGAGTTTCCAGTTTTAGTTTCCAATTCCATTTTACTCAGGGTCACAGCAAAAAACCTCATTCTTTGAGATGTAACATGCAGAACCAAGAAACCACACAAACCATTTAGTTAAGCATCGACAGATTCAAGCATTTATTTCTTTAACAACCCAAGTGGCTGAGTAAGCCAGGAAAGTGGGAAAGGAGTATACGACCTGAACCCCCGTATCCATCGTCTCTGCCTCCACCGCCACCGGGTGTCCTCTGCTCGCTGAGGAGGAGGGCTTCGGAGGAGCCCTTGGCTGGAACCACGGGAAATGGCGTCACGAGCTGGTGGCTGGCCTGGCTTTTATTCCCTGACATGCTCTGAGCGACTGGTCAGGGGCTGCAGTGTTTCTTATCAGCGTCCTCCCAGCTGTAATGCCTGGCGCGCTCGAGTGTGTTCATCGCTTCTCACTCGCCTGAGGCTCCTCAGTCTAGGGCGGGGGAGACAGAACATTTCTTTTGCGCTTTCCCGTTAGGCAAGTTACTGTCGGTCGCAAGCGGGTCAAATTCGGCCACGATTGGTGACACAAACAACTCTAAGGAGGAGGCGTCCTTTACAAAGCTCGGGAGACACATCCGTAACACAGCACCCATATCAGGAAAGCGAGAGAGCCTTCCAGAAACCCTCTGTTTAGGTCTCATTGCCAGACTGGGTCGCGTGGCCACTGCTGCAAGGGATTCTGGGAAAGCAAGTATTTCGCTGAGGACAGGCCTGCCACTTGCTGCAAGGAATTCTGGGGAAGTGATTTTTTTTTTTTTTTTTTTTTTAATCTGAGGACATGGCTGTTGCTAGCCTCAGTGGATTCTGGGAAAGTGACTAATGTTAGCTGGGTGTATGGCTCTCTCAGGCTGCAAGAGATTCTAGGAAAGGGAGTCTTTAGCTGAGCATGTGGCTACTGTTCGCTGCAATAAGTCAGAGGAGGTGAATATTTCTAGCTGCAGTCATGCCCGTTGGTAGCTGTAAAGGCTTCTGGGAAAAGGAATATGTTTAGCTAGAGATATGGCCATCCCTAGCAGCAAGGGATCCTGGGAAGCTGGATATTTTGGGCTGGGCACATGGCCGGGATTCTGGGAAAGTGAATACTTTTACCTGGGCCCATACAGTCTCCCAGCTGCAAGGGGTTCTGGGAAAGTGAATATTTTTACCTGGGCCCATACAGTCTCCTAGCTGCAAGGGGTTCTGGGAAAGTGAATATTTTTTACCTGGGCCCATACACTCTCCCAGCTGCAATGGATTCTGGGAAAGCAATTCGTTTTATGGGACCCACTGTCTGGAAGTTGAACAAAACGGGGCCTCTGCAGAGGAAGGAGGCATGGGTGTGTGCCCCAGCTGGGTCGTGTGCCCACAGGGGACGAGGAGGAGGAGGAGGACGGGTCCCGGGAGGAGCGGCTGCCGTCCTGCTTTGACTACGTCATGCACTTCCTGACGGTGTTCTGGAAGGTGCTGTTCGCCTGCGTGCCCCCCACCGAGTACTGCCACGGCTGGGCCTGCTTCGGCGTCTGCATCCTGGTCATCGGCCTGCTCACCGCCCTCATCGGGGACCTCGCCTCCCACTTCGGCTGCACCGTTGGCCTCAAGGACTCCGTCAACGCCGTCGTCTTCGTGGCCCTGGGCACCTCCATCCCCGGTAACGCCCCGGGAGACCGCTTGCTGGGTAGGGTCTCAGAGAGGCCAGGCAGCAGAGCCTGGGAGAACGGTCCTGCAGAAATAGGGCGGCGGAGCCGTACAGAACCCGTGTGGTGGGTCCCATAGAAATAGGGTGGTGGGCATCCTAGGTGGGGGGTCCCGTAAATTCAATATGTGAATTGAATCCTCCCCAAAGGCAACCCCGTGGAATGTCCATAGAACCAAGGTGGTGGGAAATGGTAGAAAGCAGGCGATGGATTCCATAGAAGGAAGGAGGCGGGGCGTTGAGGAGACAGGTGTGGGGAGAGGGGTCCCGTGGAAATGAGGTGGGGACTTCAGAGAAACAAGGTGTTAATTGCCCTTCCCCTACCCACCCCCCCAGGATGCCAGATGGAAGAGTCCATAGAATTATCTTGGTGGGTATGATAGGAAGCAGGCCAGTGAATCTCCAAGTTTAACTAAGAAGAGGGACAGAGTAGAAACCAGCTGTTGGAGGAGGAGGTGCCACAGAAATACACATCGTGGGGCCTCAGAGACCAAGAGTATGTCCCATCGAAACAGTGGCCACGATGCTCTCTCCCCAAATAAACCTGCGGAGGGTCCCTTAGAAGCCAGGTGGCCGAGACTGCGCTTCCTCCAGGAGTGGGAATAGCAGGGGTGTGTGGGGCTGCCACCTTTGTCTTCCGCATGGGTGTTCACCAGTCAGGTGGGGGCGCTGTACGCCTAGAGAGCGGATGGTGGGTCCTGGAGAGAGCAGCCACTGGTGAAGGGTTTCCTGATGCCTGCTCTCCACCCGAGAGGCTTGAGCTGTTAGCGAGATGTTCAGGAATGGGTGGAGGCCACAGAAACCAGGCTGTGTGCTTGATAGAAACCAAGTGGGGCACTGACAGGACAGGGGTGCATGTGGATGGGGCTTAACCCTTATATTTTGTCCAGCCAGGTGGCAATAGGATGATTGGGCCCGTAGGAAAACAAGCGGTGGATTCATGGGAAGCAGATAGTGAGTCCTATCGAAAGCAGGCAGCGAGTCCCATAGAAAATAGGCAGCGGATCTCATAGCGTATAGGCAATGGGTCCCACAGAAAGCAGGTCGCATGTCCCACAGAAAATGGCGGTGAGTCCCATAGAAAGTAGGTAGTGGGTCCCACTGAATGCAGACAAGTCCCAGAGAAAGCAGGCAGTGGGTCCCACAGAAATAAGGCAGCGGCTCCCATAGAGAGCAGGCACAGGGATGATGACCAGCTTTGCCTCTTGGGTGTGGTCAAGGGCTGTGCGCGCAGAGCCCGCGGACTGCAGGGGGCGCCTGCACTACCCGGGGGTCCGGATCGTGGGGATGGTGTTGGGTCTCGTGGAAGGCGGGCGTCGGGGCCAGGCAGAGCCGTCCCTGCGGGCTGACCGCCGTGTCTCCCCCGCAGACACGTTCGCCAGCAAGGTGGCGGCGCTGCAGGACCAGTGCGCGGACGCGTCCATCGGCAACGTGACGGGCTCCAACGCGGTGAACGTGTTCCTGGGCCTGGGCGTGGCCTGGTCGGTGGCCGCCGTGTACTGGGCGGTGCAGGGCCGCCCCTTCGAGGTGCGCACTGGCACGCTGGCCTTCTCCGTCACGCTCTTCACCGTCTTCGCCTTCGTGGGCATCGCCGTGCTGCTGTACCGGCGCCGGCCGCACATCGGCGGCGAGCTGGGCGGCCCGCGCGGCCCCAAGCTCGCCACCACCGCGCTCTTCCTGGGCCTCTGGTTCCTCTACATCCTCTTCGCCAGCCTCGAGGCTTACTGCCACATCCGGGGCTTCTAGGGCCCGCCCCAGAGACTCGGCCGGCCCCTGGAGCCAGCCGCACCTGCTGCCCACTGGCTGGTCTTTGTTGGCCTCCAGAGAGCCAGCCTCCTCTCCTGGGACTCAGCCTCCCTTCCTCCTGGGAACTGATCGCTCCTGTCCTCTGTCCCCACTAACAGCCTCCTCTTCCCCGCGGGAGACTTTCCAGGTCCTCTGGCGAGTTACTGCAGCCCATCCCTGTTGGCTACTGTCTACACCCCTGGGGAAATTTCCACCTCGAGGGCCCTCCCCTGAGAACCTCCCCGCAGGGACCCTCTAGAGGATCTCATCTCGGCCCAGACACCCAGCCTTGCTCCATCCCTAAGACCCCCTTCCTCTAGAGGACCCCACCACCACGGACCTGTGCCCCGGGGCCTCAGAACTTAGCCCTCCCTGGAGGACCCCTGAAGGAGGCTGATCCATCCCAGGATGCCACAGATCTCTGACCTTCCCCCCAACCCTAAGGGAGCTCCATTCAGCCCCGGGGTTGGGGGAGGAACAGGTGGGTGCGTGCATAAGGGAGGGGTCACACCTTCCCTGATTTCTCCGCTGGGGCCCTTGGGAGGACGCTCATTCTCAAGGCTTGGAGGAGGGGCGAAGTCTGGGGTTTCAGAGCTGGAGGAGGAACATTTTGAACCTGCAACTTCTCACATTCCAGCGCCCCCACTCGCCTTCACTACCTCTGAGAGCCCAGCCACGCCTGGGGGGGTGGGGGCTGTGTGTGTATATAGTGTCTGGGGGAGGGGGACGCGGGAGGGTGCATGTCTTGGGGAAAGGGGGGGTGACAGACTTTCCTTTTGAGAGGGCAGCAGACTCCCCCAGCCATAAGAATCAGCTTTGGGGAGGAGGCCAGGAATCAAGGGGAGTCCAACTGATCTCCCCTGACTATCTAGAAGGCTCATTTTGCCCTCAGTGCCAGCCAATCCGGGCAGGACCCTCGAAGAGGAGACCGAGGGTCCCAGAGGACCAATGCTACAAGCCAGCAAATGCTGCCACATCTCTGCCTGATGGGGAGCAGGGTTGGGTGGGAGGGTGGGACTGGGGCCAGAGGGTCTGGGTGAGCATTTTTAACTTTGGAGGCCACCCATCTGTTGGTAGGCCATCTGCATTTTCTTACTGTTGATGTTTCCTGCCCAAAGGACACACTTGGGGTATGGGGAGTGCTGCCCACTTCTTGGGACCCTGAGGATGGCCCTGCAATCCCCATAACACCCTGGTTCCCACCGGTTTTTAGCGTTCTCTCGTCCTGTCGTGCATCACCCCAGCATCCCAGACCTGTTACCCTCTCCCCCCTCTCTACTCCTAGCTCATCAGCACCAGTTGCTGTCTCTTTTCTCTGTGATTTCTGTAAAAGTTGCCGTAAAACTTCGAAATTCTGCCTGAAAAACAGCCTATGGGTGGGAAGTTGGGATTCAGGAGGAGGGAGCTGGTGAGAGGTCTCTGACTGAGATTTGGGCAACTGTGAAGCAGACCAAGTAATCTGGGTTTTTCCATGCCCCCAGTCCGCTGCAGGACACACCCACACGCACCAGCTGCACTAAAAGTCCACGCGAGCTTCTCCTAGTCACGCTTCCCTCGCCGCACTCCCGTCCTCACCCAGGAGCGTCCCCCAGCCCCGCCCCGACGCATCACCTAGGAGCTTCCCTAGCCACGCCCCCACTCATCACCCAGGAACTTCCCTAGCCACGCCCCCGATATTACCCAGGAACTTCCCTGGCCACGCCCCCATAATCTCCCAGGGCTAGCTTCCCTAGCCATGCCCAGTCATCACCTGGGAGCTTCCCTACCATACCCCGACCCATCACCCAGGAGCGTCGCTCTAGCCACGCCCCCTGCTCATCATCCAGGAGCTTCCCTAGCCACGCCCCCACTAATCACCCAGAAACTTCCCTAGCCACGCCCCCGATATTACCCAGGAACTTCCCTGGCCACGCCCCCATACATCTCCCAGGCCAGCTTCCCTAGCCAGGCCCAGTCATCACCTGGGAGCTTCCCTACCATACCCCGACCCATCATCACCCAGGAGCGTCGCTCTAGCCACGCCCCCTGCTCATCATCCAGGAGCTTCCCTAGCCACGCCCCCACTCACCACGCAGGAACTTCCTCTAGCCACGCCCCCACTCATCACCTAAGAGCTTTCCTAGCCACGCCTCCATCATCACCCAGGAGCGTCTCCTAGCCACGCCCCCTGCTCACCCAGGAACTTCCCTGGCCACGCCCCCATACAGCTCCCAGGAGCTCCCCTAGCTGCGCCCACATTCCATCAGCCACAAACTTCTCCATCGGGCATCCTGGGAACACAAAAAAGGAGGACCCGAATTTGCCTGAGCCGGAGAGCTGGGGTTCATGGGGGTTTCCTGAATAAAGCGAGTAACTGTCTCAGAATCCTGAAATAGGAGGAGGTGTGCGCGCGTGTGTGTGTTACTCCAGATAAAGGCACAGCCTAAGTAAAGGTGTGCAGACCTATGAGTTACTGGCTTTTTATTTTCCTGCAAATAATTAGCAATGAATGGATTGTGGGGTGCACGGGGGATGGGGAGTGGAGAGAGCTCAGGAGACCTTATCAGCCACTCTAGGGAGCTTGAAATTTATCCTAAGAGGAAAGGGGAGCTTTGGAAGGGATTTAAAGGGGGGGTCGGGGGGGGGCAGGCAGTTGATATTGTCTGATTGACATTTTCACACGTTCCTTCCGGCTGCCTGTGAGACTGGAGGCTGCGAGATCCGGGTGGGGGAATTGAAAGGAAGCGCATTGAGGGGCGGGCGGGGTCAAGGAAAACAGGCTCGGGGACGTGCAGTACCCCGGGGCTAGCAGTAGAGGGAGCAGTTAGCAGCCCGGGCTTGAAGGTGGGAGCCGATGGTCAGCTGAACTGTTGAGACTTGCCGCTGCAGCTGTGGGGTAGGAGGGGAGGGCAGGCACCGCCCACCCACCCGAGAGAGAAGGGGCTGGAGAGGGAGCACCCCATCCTTACTCCTCCCACACCCCCATCTCCTGCTGGTGCCTCCCATTGGCTGAACTCAACCAGAGGCCAGAGGTCAAGAGAGGTCATGGGAGTAGGGCACCCAGGTCAGCCCCTGGGGGCACAGAGCAGGAGTGGATCTGGGAGTGGGGGGCGATGGGGAGAATTTCCAGCACAGACAGTGAGGTCTCTCCTGGGCTTGGGGAACCAAGGTGGGGATGGTAGAAAGAACAGGCTTGGAGAATATGCTGGATTCAGGTGAAGATATGCTGAGGGTGAGACCCCCTAGGGGACATCCAGAGATGTCAGAGAGGGGAGACATCCAGGGGACCCCTGGAGCTCAGGAGAGGGGGCTGCACTTGAGAGAGGTTTGGGATTTGTTGGCAATGAGGTGTCACCAAGCCACGAGAGGGGGTGGTGCTGCCCAGGGAGCGTGTAATGTGAGAAGAGGGCATGAATGATGCCCTGAGGAGCCCCAACATCTAAGGGGCACATGGACAATGGGACACCTGTCCACGGAGAAGGACACGCCAGAGAGGGAGGTGGGAAAGCTGGAGCACCTGAAGCTCGGAGAAGTTTCCAGAATGAGGGCGGTCAACAGGGTCAAAGGTCGTGGAGAGGTGGAGGAAGATGAACACTAGAAGCGACTTTGGGATTTAGGACTTGACAAGAGCAGCCTGGTGAAGGGTGTGGGGGCAGCAGTCAGGCTGATCTAGAGCGAGGAGGGGGTGGAAGCAGGGAAACTGAGTCAGGGCATGTGGACCACACTGGAGAATCTTGATGTGAAGGAGAGAGAGAGTGCTGGAGGGAGACATGGGGCGTGAGCAGCTTTTCTCCCAAGGTGGGGCGAGGTGTGGAGCAGGAGGGCATCGCATGCCAGGGCATAAGGGAGCATTTGGGGGACTGAAGTCCAAGAGAACAGTGCCCGCAGCAGCTGGCAGGGTGGAGAGCCCACAGTGCCAGGCACGGTGCTGGGCCCTCCTGGGCACAGCCTCGTTCAGCCCACCACCAGTCCTGGGAATCACCCCATTCTCCAGGGGAGGAAACTGAGGCTCCGAGAGGCGGGGCATCTTGCCCAAAGTCTCACAGCTAGGAAGGGCAGGGATGGAAGAGGATGAGGTCCAGCATGCAGTGTGGGACAAGGACGCCTCTGTCTTGCCCGGCGTGAGCGAGGAGAGCAGTGTAGAGGCAAGAAAATGCAGCAGGGAGATGAGTACGGTCTCAGCTTAAAAGAGGGGTGTATCCAGAGCTGGGGACGTGGAGGAGATGGGGAACATGGCAGATGTCCCTTCATCCCACCCCGGACGTCATGCCTCTCACCTGGATGCGAGGAGTTCCGAGGCCGTCGGCTTGAGAGGGATTTAAATGATTACCCCACACAATGATGCACTTTCTCGGTATCTCCGCTCCCTCATCTGGAAAATGGGGACAATGATAATAATGGGACAAAAATGGGGACGAATGGTACCTACTTGACAAGGTTGTATTAAACGATATGTCTATTTTAGAATAACACCTGGCTCTCAGTAAGCTCAATAGATGGAAATAGACTTTCCAGGTATTCCCAGCTTGCTTGCTCACTTTCCTATTTCACATTCTCTCCCTCTCTCTCTCTCTCTCTCTCTCTCTCTCTCTCTCTCTCTCTCTCTCTCTCTCTCTCTGTCACACACACACACACACACACACACACACGCACGCACCTCACAGTCACCACCCTGGAACAAACAGCCTCAGAAGGATGGAGAAATGCAGACTCCCCATGGACCTGCTTTGCCACCTGAGTCCCAGATGCTAAATCCCCAAACCCCGGGGAGAAGAAACGGACGAGGGGAATATCCATTCCTCTCCGTCCAGCCCCTTCCAGAGGAGTTTTTAATTCCCTTTATCCGTTGCGTGGCTGGGCTGCTGGGGACACCACAATGACCAAAATGTCCCTGGGCCCTGCTCTCACGGGCTCACAGTGCAGTGGAGGACACAGGTCAAACAGGGTACAAGAGGTGGTGGTCGGGATGGGATTTGGGAGGGCAAGAATCTGTAGCAAGACACAGCAGGACACGGGTGACTTCTGGAACCTGGGGAGGGTGGCTGTACCAAGAGGGCCGTCCCACCCACACTGCCCAGTTCAGTGGCTGCTGCGGGGATGAACACTGACCTCGCTCCAGCACCTGCGGTGGCCAAGCCCCCGGGAGTCCAGAGGGCAGAGAGCCCTTGGACGCATCCTGTGAAGCCACACTGGCGGGACACCGGTTGGCTGAATAATGGCCCCCAAGGTGTCCACGTCCTAATCCTCAGAACCTGTGAATATGTTCCTTTACATGGCAAAAGGGACTTCACAGATGGGACTAAGTTCAAGATCTTAAGATGGGGACATTCTGGGTGGGCCCTAAGTGTAGCCACAAGGCTTCTTATAAGAGAGAAGCAGAGGGAGACTCGACTATAGCAGATGGGACAACGGAGGCAAGAAGTTGAAGCAACGTGAGGAAGGGGCCACGAGCCGAGGAATGCAGGCGGCCTCCTGGAGCCTCCAGAAGGAATGCAGCCCTGCCGACACCTTGATTTTAGATTTCTGGCTTCCAGAACTGTAAGGGAATGAATGATGTTGTGTTAAGCCCCTAAGTTTGTGGTAGCGTGACTGCCTGGAGGCTCCTAGGCCCAGCTCAGATCTCTTGGACTTCAGTTTCTCATCTGTAACAAGAGCATGTAGTGGATATTTCTCGTATTCTGGCTACTAAATACACTCACTACTTCTGGGGGAATTTCCAGCCTTGGGAGTCCCCTCTTCTCCACGGAGAACCCAGGAAACTCACTTTCCCAGCCTCCTTTGCATCCAGGGCACAGACACGTGACTTAGGTCCCACCAAACAGACTCACCAGCACGAGTCTTGAATTCGGAAGGCACACCTTGCAGGGGCAGGCTCCACATGGGATCCGCTGAGCTGGGCAGGGTCACGTGACAGGCACCGTCTGACCCTGGGGGGGGGGTCACTGGTGGCAGATACAGAAGTGACGAGGATGTTGGGACAGGTGCAGTTACATGGCGGGCCCAGCAGCAACGCAAACTGGGGCATCCAAGGCTCTGATTGCTCAGTGGTTGTGGAGGTGTTTCCTCATCAGGTCCTTCTGGGCGTGGTTTGGGGCTCTCTTTCTGGAAACAGCCTCATGCCTGGTTCTCCAAGCCACTCAATGCTTCTATGAACCACTCATCTCCTTTTCTGTAAACTCCATATAGTAAATTATATCACCATTTGCTAAATTCTATTTTCCTTCCCATGGGAAGATTGTATATTCCTGCCCTGTGGGATCCAGCAGTGGCCAAGCGACTTGCCTCAGCTAAGGAGAGAGGACAGAAGTGATGTGTGACCCTTGTGGGAAGAAGCTGTAAAGGCCAGTGCATGCTTTGCCGTGTCTCTTTTTCCTCAGCCATGGTGACCCATAATGTCGTATATATTGACTGCTCTAACAGCCTGGGGTCCTCGAGTGAAGGTGACATGCAGCCAAACTGCAGTGGGCTTGCAACATGGCCAAGAGATAAATCTTTCTTTCATTCAACTGAGATTTGGGGGATGTTTGTTACTGCGGCAGAACCCAGCCTAAGCTGACTGGTACACTTTGCTTCTGTAGAATCAGCCAGTCAACTTCCGTGTGCACCCAAGAACCCTGACAGATGCTGAGGGAATAGACTAGATGAGGATTCTTAAACTAGAGTCCACACAGACCGAGGAGATCAGTGGGCAGGTTTCAGAAACTCTCTGCGGGCCAGACTGGTGGCGGAGTGATTAAGTTCGCACATTCTGCTTCGGCGGCCCGGGGTTCCCCGGTTCGGATCCCGGGAGCGGACCTACTCACCGCTCATCAAGCCATGCTGAGGCAGCGTCCTGCATAGAAGAATGAGAAGAACTTACATCTAGGATATGCAACTATGTATTGGGGCTTTGGGGAGAAAAAAGAAAAAGAGGAAGATTGGCAACAGATGTTAGTGCAGGGCCAATCTTCCTCAAAAAAAGAAAAGAAACTATTTTTTAAAAAAAACCTCTCTGAACTTGTGTGCAAACTGCATATGCAGGAGCGTTTTCCCTAGGAGAGGGCCTATAACATTCATCGGACTTTCAAATTGGTTAACGACTTAAAAGACTCGAAGATGTTGGTCCCAGAGTCAGAATCCCTGGATTCAAATCCCAGCTCCACCACTCACCAGCTGCACCATCTTAAGCAAGTTACTTCACCTTTCTAGGCCTCAGTGTCTTCGTCTGTAAAATGGGGATGATAATTGGTTAAAGGAGGACGTGTATGTAAGGTGTAGGAAGTGCCTGGCGTATATGAAGCCCTTTTAAGGTCTTCCTATGAACATTTTTTTTTTATCGGGTTGTTTGTTTTTTTGTTGCTCAGTTGTATGAGATCTTTATATATTACTGAGATTAATCCCTTGTCAGACAAATGATTTGCAAATATTTTCTCCCAGCTGGTGGGTTGTTTATTCATTTTGATCCTGGTTTCATTTGCCTTGTAGAAGCTCTTTAGTCTGATGAGGTCCCACTTGTTTATTTTTTCTTTTGTTTCCCTTGTCTGGGTAGACATGGAATCTGACAGGATCCCTTTCTGTCCAATCGCAATTAGTGTACTGCCTATATTTTCTTCCAGGAGTTTTATAGTTTCAGGTCTCACTTTCAGGTCTTTGATCCATTTTGAATTGATTTTTGTATATGGCGATAGGAGATGGTCTACTTTCATTCTTTTGCATGTTGCTGTCCAATTTTCCCAGCACCATTTATTGAAGAGACTTTCCTTTCTCCATTGTATGTTCTTTGCTCCTTTGTCGAAGATGAGCTGTCCGTAGGTGTGTGGTTTTATTTCTGGGCTTTCAATTCTGTTCCATTGATCTGTGTGTCTATTCTTGTACCAGTACCATGCTCTTTTGATTACTGTAGCTTTATAGTATATTTTGAAATCAGGGATTGTGATGCCCCTATGAACATTTTTATTAATAGTAGTTAGATATGGGTTTAGATGTGAATAACAGGGATCCAAAATAATAGTGGCTTGCATAAGATAAGAGTTTCTTTCTCTTTTGTGTAACAGTCCACATCTGGTACGGCAACTCAATTTCAGGAGGGCAAAGACAAACCCAGGTTTCTTCCATCTTGTTGCCCTGACATGGCCAGGATGGCCCTCACTATTCAGTCCAAGACAGCTCACCTCCAGGTATCACTCCAAGCAGAGGACGGAGAGGGAGAGAGAGGCCGAATCCACCGTTCTCTGTAAGGCTATGACCCAGGGATTCCACAGATCACTTCCTGCACATCTCGGTGACCAGACCTGACTCACATGGTCTTTGAGAGGAGCTGGGAAAATGTCTTTTGACTCTGACTCATCATATTTAAAAACAGAGGCTTTTTAAACTTTATTTTTATTTTTGCTGAGGAAGATTCCCCCTGAGCTGACATCTGTGCCCATCTCCCTCTATTTTGTATGTGGGTCACCGCCACAGCACGGCTGATGAGTGGTGTAGGTCCACGCCCGGGATCCGAACGCACTAACCCTGGGCCGCTGAAGTGAAGCCCGTGAACTTAACCACTACGCCAGGGGGCCAGCCCCATAGAGGATTTTTAAGGATAAGTGGGAGATTGGATGTTGAGGGACAATGACCAGCCTCTTCTGCAGAGAGTTTTGAGGGGACATGGAGAGAGCTGGTGCTCAGAGACTCTAACCAATCAGACAATGGGTTCTGGATGAAATCACCACTGATATTAATGCCAAAGAGCCCCAGGTCCTTTGCATCGCCTGTGCCCAGATCAAGGTCCCCAGCTGGATCCATCCTGTTCCTCTAAACTTCCCCAAGCTCTGAACCCACTTTTCCTCAGCTTAGTCTTTCCAAATGGTTCCCCAAGTCTTTAGCCTGTTTCCTCAAATAAACCTTCAGCCTAAGATCCCCCCAACTCCCCCCAGCTTCCTACTCTTCATCTGCCTTTCTCTGACCCTCCAAGCTTCCCGTTCTGGGTATCTGTTGCTACAAACCAAAACACCCCAGAACTTAGTGCTTAAAATGACAAGTTATTATTCTCTCTCGGGGTCTGTGGGTGGCTTAGTTCACTGAGGCTCCACGGGTTGGCCTGGGTTGTCTTGGCTCGGGGTCTCTCGCACGATGGCGGTCAGATGTCAGCCGGGGCTGCAGTCACCGGAAGGTTCCGCCAGGCTGGATAACTCACTCACGCGGCTGACAGGGGACGCTGGCTGTCGGCTGAAAGCTTAGCTGGGCTGTTGGCTGGAGCCCCGTCATTCTGGACAACTTCCGTCTCTTTCTTTGCATCTTCTCTCTGCATTGCTGTCTCTCCCTCGATCTCTGTTTCCAAAGGTCTCTGTCTCTTTGTGACCCTGTCTCCTCCATTTCCTTAATTCCACCTCTCTCTCTCTCTCTCTCTCTCTCTGCTTTGCTTTCTCGATCTATATCTTCGCTCCTTCTGTCTTTATCTCTTTGTTTCCAAATGTCAGGCTCCCTGCCCCCACTGCCGTGTGTGTGTGTGTGTGTGTGTGTGTGTGTGTGTGTGTGCATCTGTCTGTCTGTCTGTTATCAGTTATCTATCACTGAGGAACAAACCACCCTGAAACTTGGTGGCTTAAAAAATGGAGTATTAGGGGCCAGCCCCGTGGCGTAGCGGTGAAGCTCTGCATGCGCCCCTTCAGCGGCCTGGGTTTGTGGGCTTGGATCCCAGGTGCGGACCTGTGCTGCTCGTCAGCCATGCTGTGGCGGCGAGCTACATACAAAACAGAGGAAGACGGGCCCAGATGTTAGCTCAGGGCCAATCTTCCTCAGAAAACAAAAACAAAAAAACCACAGTGTTTTATTCTCTGTGTCGAGTGTGGCTCTCCCGTTCCACGTGGTGTTGGCCGAGGTCATCATGTGTCTCGTTCACCGTGGAGCTTGGCCGGGGCTAGAATGTGCAAGACGCCTCACTCGTGGCTGGCAGTGGGCTGGCCCACTCCACCTCTCCCTGTAGCCCCCCCCCCCATCCTGCAGTTGGCTAGACCAACTTCTTAGCAGCGTGGTGGCCGGCTTCCAAGAGAGCCACAGTGGAAGCTTCCAGGCTTCGGTCACTTCTACCACATTCTGTTGGTCAAAGCAAGTCACAAAATTCAAGGGGCGGGGAAATAGACACCGCCTCTTGATGGGTGGAGCCTGTGCGTAGGGGGAGGGGAGAAAGTATTGGTGGCCATTCACGTAGACTGACTAATCGCCCCCCAGAAGACGTCCACATCCTCATCCCCAGAACCTCTGAATGTGTGACCTTATGTGACAAGAAGGACTTTTGCAGGTGCGATTAAGGATCGCGAGGTGGGGCGATGATCCCGGATGACCTGGATCGGCCCTACATTCAACCACGCGGATCCTTACAAGAGGGAGAGCATCCACGCACACAGTGGAGGGGGCGTGCGAGGACGGGCGGAGACGTGAAGACACTGGTCTGGAAGACTGGAGCAACGTGGCCAGAGCCGAGGGGTGCCCAGTCCCCAGATGAGCCTCCACGAGGACTGCGGCGCTGCTGACCCTCGATTTTGGCCCCCTGGGGCTGATTTTGGACTTGCAGCTTCTAGAGCTGTGGGAGAACAAATGTGTGTTGTAAGCCGCTGAGTTGGTGCTATTTTGTTACAGCAGCCGCAGGAAACGAATACAGCGCCCTCGGAGCGAATTCATCGCAGCAAATTCGTTGTCTCTTTGTTTCTATCTCTACATCTGGAACTCTTTTTTAAAAGAATGTGGTAAAATACACAAAACATAAAATTTACCATTTTAACTATTTTCAAGTGTGCAATTTAGTCCATGACGTTGTGCAACCACCGCCCCTGTCTCGCTCCAGAACTTTTTCATCAGCCCAAAGGTAGCCCCATGCCCATCAGCAGTCACTCCCCAGTCCCCCTCCCCCAGCCCCCGGCAACCACTCATCTACTTCCTGTCTCTACGGATTTGCCTATTCTGGACATTTCTTATAAATGGAAGCATACGATATGTGGCCTTCTGTGTCTGGCTTCTTTCATTTAGCATAATGTTTTCACGGTTCATCCATGTGGTAGCCTGGATCAGTGCTTCGTTCCTTTTCATGGCTGAGTAGTACTCCACTGTGGGAATGTACCACATTTTGTTCATCCATTCATCAGTTGATGGAGGCTATGTCTTAAACTCTTATGTTCTTTTTGTCTCTTTGTCACATCTCACGTGCTCACAGCATTTTAGATTTGGGAGATATATTAGCGAGGGTTCCCCAGAGAAACAGAACCAATAGGATGTGTAGATGATAGCTAGAGATTTATTATAAAGAATTGGCTCATGCGATTGTGGGGGCCGGCAAGTCCAAATTCCGCAGGCCAGGCCAGCAGGCTGGAGACCCAGGGAAGCACTGATGTTGCAGCTCAAGTCTGAAGGCCGTCTGGAAACAGAATTCCCTCTTTCTCAGGGGATCTCAGTTTTTTCTCTTAAGGCCTTCAACTGATTGGATGAGGCCCACCCACATTATGGAGGGTCACCTGCTTTACTCAAAGTCAACTGATTTAAATGTTAATCCCATCTGAAAACAACACAGCAACATCTCGAATAACATTTGACCAAACATCCAGGCACCATAGCCTAGCCAAGGGGACCAATACAATTCACCGTCACAGGGGGATCTCTCCTCCCCTTGTCCCCCTTCTCTACTCATCCATCATGTCCCAGGGAAGGGAGGGAAACCATCAAAGGGTGTGTCGGTGAGCAGTCACCTGCTGTGGGCAGAGGGTCTGCAGGGGACTGGGCAGAGCCGTCCTGGGGAGCCTAACCTGAGGGCAGGGAAATTGGGTGTTTACCCTCTAACTCCTGTCTGCTGGTGGAGGGCTGCCTCTGGGGTTGACTCCCGGCACTTCCTGCCCTGGCCCGAGAGCACAATCCGTGGGGGGTCGCAGGTGCCCACTGGGGAGCTGCTGTGGGTCACAGGCCTATGAAGGGGCATCCACAGCCTTACCACCTCCCTCTCCCTATGGAAAAATGCATGGGCACCACGACTGTGCCAGGGTCTCCCTCTCCTGCCCCATGCCCCCAGCTCCCTTCTCAGCACCTCTGAGCACACAGCTTCTGGTCCCTCCAGGGGACAGGGAAGGGCTGGCTCCTGGCACCTCCTCTGCGTCCTGCCATCCCCCTGAATATTGAAGTCAGACTCCAGGGAGGACTTCCAGGCACTCAGGATGGGGGGAGAAGGGATGGGCTTCCCAGGCCTTGAGGGGCCCAGTCCTCAGTGCCTCCCAAAGCCCTCTTGTCCTGTCCTCCCCCAGCCCTTCACCTCCCAGTCCCCTGCCCTCTCCCTGCAATTTTCTCCCCATGAGGTGGAGGGAAGGAAGTGTCAAGGATGATGGATTGAAAAGGGCAGTTGGGGTCAGTAGAGGAGGGACCACAGGGAGGAGGGGAAGAGGAAGGGAGAAGAGGAGTGGGGGAGGGGGGCGGGGAGACGGGGAACAGAGACGGAGGTAAAGACGGGAGGAGGCAGAGAACTCAACTGAGAGAGACACGCCACACCAGGGAGATGCGAGAGAGAGAAATCCCGGCAGACATGGTGCCAGAGGCTTAAAGTAACCCTCCAGCCCCTTCACCAGCACACGGAGCCAGAGACAGGCCACTGCCCGGGATGTGCAGGGAGAAAAGCAGAGATGAAAAGGGGTAGGGAGGGACAGACAGGGACCAGAGGGGGGCGAGGTGGGGGAGACACAGAGCAGAGAGACAGAGACATAGAGTTACAGAGAGAGACACAGCAAGGGAGAGCGGGAGAGACAAAAGTCACCAGGGACCCAGGGCTGGGGCTCAGAGGTGGAAAGATGGAGACAGAAGGGTGGGGAGACAGGGGTCCCTAGAGAAGGAGAGCGATACGGATGGGGCAGGGGAAGGGAGAGAGACTGTGAGAGAGATGGAGACAGAGACGCAGAGAATCATCCAGAGAAAGAGAGACACAGAGGCAGACAGACACCCCAAGACAGGGAGGGACACAGTGAAAGAGAGAGAGAAGGAGGAGGAGGAGACCCAGAAAGGAGACACAGGGGCACAAAGAGAAAGTGGCAGAGGAAGGCAAGTTCCGAGAAAAAGGAGAGGAAGGACAGGGACAGCAAAGGGGTCTGGGGGAGTCACGGCCCGCGCCCCTCCCCCACCGGGTCAGACGGCCCCGGTGGCCCCCGCGAGCCATGGCTAATGGTATGATTGCTTGGCGGGGCGGCAGGCGGCGGGTGACAAATGAGCCGCCCGAGTCGCCAGCTCGGTGATGGATGGGCCCGGCGGTGGCGCGGGGCGGGGGCCCCACCAAGATAAACGTGTCCTCCTCCTGGAGCCAGGCCAGGCGGGGGAGGAGGTGGGGATTCGGGGCCGGGGGTGGGGGATGCATCTCCGCGAGGCCTGGCAGCGGGCTGGGGATGCGGGGTGGGGAGCACGGGAGAGAACAGGGAGACTGGAAGCCAGGGACAGAGAGGCCGGGGGGGGGGGGACACAAAGCCGAGAGACAGAGGTCCCCAGAGATGGAGGGGGGGCAGAGGGAGGGAGAGAGATGGAAACAGAGACACACAGAATCATCCAGAGAAAAAGACGAAGGGAGAGGTATATGAGACAGACAGATAGACAGACACACACACAAGACAGAGACACAGAGGTCCCTCACTTAGGACCCCTTCTCCTCCACCCCTGAGCAGAGACCAGATCCTTGGAGAGAGTCCAGGGGTGAGGGAGGAGGGAGAGAGACAGAGAGACAAGCACAGAGCTGATGACAAAGAGGGAAACTGAGGCAGCAAGCTAGCAGGACGAGGAGAGAAGACAGGAGGGACCCTGAGAGCAGCCACGGAGAGCAGATCCTGGGGGGCCTGGGGGCCTGGGGGCACCGACCGCCTGGTGGGCACAGCCCCAGTGGTCAGCGCGCAAGTGGGGGACGGAGGTGAGCCAGAGGTCTGCCTAAGAGGTCAGCAGCCAAGCTGGGGACACCTGCTGGGGAGACCCGGGAGGCCCCCCAGATCCACTCCTGGAGGGCTCAACGGGGTGGGCTAGGCCTGGGGCCTTCCCATCTGCAGAATGGGGGCGGGGGGGCTAGAGGGGGCCCCTCCCAGGGCGCCGCTCCCGTGGGAGTCTGTGCCGCACGGAGCCAGAGGCTCACACGCGCACGCTCAGTTAGCGCACCTCCAGATACTGCACAGAGGGGCCCAAACCTCAGCCTCACAGATGCGGCCACACGGGGGTCACACGCACAGGGGCTGCCAGCCGGGACCCAGGCCTGGACCCCACCCGCTCCCGCCCCCGGGACGCAGGGGTCCGAGGGTCAGCAGAGGAGGCCTGAGATCAGAGAGAGATGGGACGGGTGTGTGTGTGTGACAGACAGACAGACAGACGGGGGTGCGGGAGTGAGAAAGCCTGGGGCCCCCTGTCTCTCTCCTCCCTCCAGCCCGTTGCCTCTCCCAGCCGTGTCTCTCCCAGACACTCCTATTCCTCCCTTGCCAACGTCTCGCTCCTCTTTAATTAAAAAGATTTATGCCCAAGAGTCATGCCTCCTCCTTGTTTGGGGGCTGGAGGGTCTTTCTGAGCTCAGAGCCGTGGTCTTTGCCTGTGCCTCCGTCCCCCCCTCCCTCTCTCCCACCCCCCACCCCCGCCCGTCTCTCTCTATAACTCAGTCTGCCCCCCTTTCCTCCATCTCTCCACCTCTCTTTCTGCCTCTCTTCTGGCTGAGTCCACCCCCCTCGCTGGCCTCACTGGGACCACCCCCCAGTCAGGACACAGTCGCCCCCCACCCCCCGGGACTGTCGGGTCAGGCCACACTTCTTGTTCTCAGAATCAGCTTGGACAAGGGGACCCCAGCACACCCCCAAGACTCAAAGCGAGGCCGGGGGCCCAGGTCCCCGGCTCCTCCACCCTGAACCTCGCTGGGCTGAGGACAGTGGGGGGGCAGACAGAAGAGCTTTGCATCTTTAATTAAAAAGTGATTTAAATTAATTTTCTGCTCCAAAAGCCCTATCTGGGGGGCGGGGTGTGTGTGGCAGTGATTAAAGGCTCTGGGGGGCCCCCCTTCCCCTCCACCTTCCTTAAAGGGCCAGCATCACCCATGGAGAGCTGAGAGTGAC
The DNA here is from genome assembly GCA_031878705.1 of Tapirus indicus. Classification (NCBI taxonomy): domain Eukaryota; kingdom Metazoa; phylum Chordata; class Mammalia; order Perissodactyla; family Tapiridae; genus Tapirus; species Tapirus indicus. The sequence goes on along the minus strand of CM062926.1, from coordinate 21,499,286 downwards.
AGCTTCAGCGGGGAGTGCCCCCTGGTGTGGGGGACCCCAGACTCAGCCAAGGCCCCAGAGTCCTGGCACCCTCTGGCTTAACTGCTTCCCCATCATCCCCCCACCCAAGCCCATCGCCCATCCAGCGGGAGGGAAGGATCGGTCTGAAGTGGGCCCAGGTCCTAGATTCCCAGAGGAGACCCAGAGACGGCCAGGGAGGAGGGTTGATGGTGTGTCGACAGGGGTCAGAGGACAAGAGTCAGGGACAGAGAAAGGGAAGGGACAGGAGAGAGACAGGGACAGAGATCCCGGGTGAGACAGAGAGAGCGAGGGCATGCGGGAAAGGGAGAGACAGAGAAAAAGAGAAGAGGAGGGGACCTGGAGGTGAAGCTGAGCCTGGATGGGAAAGGAGGGGCCTTCCCAGGGGCCAAGGGGGGACCAGGGCCATCATCCTCGCCTCTCCCGCTGGGAAGTGCTGCTGCGATCCTGGCCTCGATCCTTCATGCTGTAGCCCCAGCTGGCTCCCCCCCTGCCCTGGGCCTGGGCAGTTCTGTTTAATTTCCACAAGACGGGAGGATGGAGGAGAGGCAGGGGGCGGCAGAGGTACAGCTGGAGCTGTTGATGAGAATCACAAAAATATCCTCAGCGTACCCAGCAGGGGTGGGCACACCGCCTCCAGCCCCCTCTCTCAGCTTCCCCTCCCTCTGGATTTCTCTCCCCCTCTTTCTGTCCCCCTGTCTGCCTCTCTCTGGCTCTCTGTCCCTCTCTCTCTGGGTCTCTGTTACCCCCTCCAACCCTGTCCCTCCTTCCTGTGGGTCCTTGTCCCCTCCCCTGTACCTGTCCCCTTCTCTCTCGATCTGTCTCATTTCTCTTTGGTGCTATCCCTCTGGAGTGATGGTTGGTAACTTTTGGGGAGTCGAGCAACCTTTTGTGAGAATAGGATGAAAACTATGGGCCATCTCCCTGGGGAAAATCCCCATCAGCACCAAGCCCATAATTGCCATGTAACTTCAGGGAGTTCACAGGTCTGAGACGCAGGAATCTGAGGGCACCAGAAGATAAAGACCCTTAATGTAGAAAAAGCCAGTGACAGAACCAGTCCCAGGTGTCTGTCTCCTCTCCTGCCCTCCTCACTGTTCACATTCCTGCCCCAGGGCCTTTGCACCTGCTATTCCTCTGCCTGGAATTATCTTCCCGCAGACGTCTGCCTGGCTCCCTCCCACACCTTCCGGTCTCTGCTCAGATGTGACCTCCTCTGAGGGCTTCCCCTGTCCAGCTTATGTCATCCCCCCCTCCTCGGTCCTTTCCTTGTTCTGCTTTGTTTCAGAGCTCTTGTCACCTCCAGGCATTATTTTATACTTATACATTTACTTCCTGGACCATCCTCCGCTCCCCCACCCTATCCCCCATGGAATGTGAACTCCAGGAGACCAGGAAGCTTGTCTTGTCTTCTCTGCTCTATCTCCAGAACACCACCCGGCACACAGTAGGTCCTCAATAAATGTTCACTGCAGAAATCTTCTCTTATGAGAGAGCACCAGGGTCAAAGGTTGTGTGGGTCCCAGACTCCTCCAGGAATCAGAGGGAAGCTGTGGACCTGCGCTCCAGCAGATACGCAACCAGGCACATCATTTACCCTCAATTTTGGAGATTCCACAAACTCCCAAGAGCAGTGGAAGGGATTTCCTAAGACTCTGCTAAAAGGCAGGGGCCAAAAATGGGCAGAGGGAGAGGTTGATACCTCCAGGCACGCACGCCCGTGTGCGCGCATACACACACACACCTGTGCCGACACTCTGATGTCCAAGGCCCAGATATTGTATGTGCAGACTCGGGCAGACACACACACACACACACCCCATACGCACCATAGTCAGAGAGAAACAGCGCACGCAGTCTCTCCCGCAAACACGCGCGCGCGCGCACAGACGCAGGCACGCGCGTGTGCTTGACTCCCAGGGGAGGGAAGTTGGGGGCCAGAGGCAGAAGAGAAAGTACAATATGGGGTTTGGCTACTTCCAGCGTCCATCCTCTCCTCTGAGTCTGCCTCACAGTCAGAGGGAGAAAGAGAACAGAGGAGGGGGAGCGAGTGGTGGGAGGGCCTGTGGGGGCGCAGGGGGAGACGGAGCGAGGCACGTGGGGGGCAGAGACGGGAGAGAGAGACTGAGAGACAAAGACGCGGAGAGAGACTTGAAGACGTAGAAAGAGGAGGGAAGCGGGAGATGGAGGGAGAGACGGGAAGGGCGGAGAGCGGGAGGGAGAGGGCGGAGAGGCGCAGGGACCTGTGGCGGCCTGGGGGGAGGCCGAGGAGACCCGGAGCCGGGGGAGGGGCGGGGACCGGGGAAGACGAGCCCCACGGAGAGCGCGACACACACGCGGCCCCGGGAAGGCGCTGCGCCCGGGAAGGGGCCGGGGTGGAGGGAGGGGCGGGGACGCGCCCGCCCGCCCGCGCCGCCGGCGGACAGCGGGTTAAGCATCTCCGCGGTGGAACTTCCGGATGTGACCACAGAGAGAGGGAGAGACCGGGAGGGAGAGACGGAGACGAGCCGCCAGCATCCCTCGGGCCCGCCGACGCCGGGACCCGCGCCCCTCCCCGTCCCGCGGGCGGGCTGTCTGTCTGTCTGTCTGTCTCGGGCGGGTGCGGTCCTCCCAGGACCCGGGCAGGGACCGGGGGCCCCGGGGAGCGGGCCTCGGGCGACCCGCCCCCGCCGGCCGGCATGCGCCCCTGGCTGTGACCCCCGCGGGGGAGGGCGCTGGGGGTCCATGCGCGCAGCCTGCACCCCGCCCGGCGCCGGCCGCTGACGGCGGGGGGGTGGGGGGGCCGGGCACCCAGCCTCCTGCCCCACCCCCTGGCGTCGGCCCCGCCGGCCACCCGGGCCGCTGCCCCCGGCTGCGCCCTCCCCGCCGGCCAGGCCCTGGAGGGACCGAGGAGCGGCCGCCGGCTTCAGCCCATGGCCCGGAGGGTAGGTCTGAGGGCGGGCGCCCTGCGCCCCAGCCCGTCTTCGCATCTCCCGACTCTGTCTCCCCCAGCCCAGCCGCCCTCTCCACCAGCTCTTTCTCTGCCTCCCCCCACTCTGCCCCTGCCTCCCTCTCTCTGCCCCTCGGTCTCCCCTCTCTCTGGCCCTGGGTCTCCCCTCTCCCTGAGCCTGGGTCTCCCCTCTCCCTGCCCCTGTCTCCCCTCTCTCTGCCCCTGGGTCTCCCCTCTCCCTGCCCCTGTCTCCCCTCTCTCTGCCCCTGTCTCCCCTCTCTCTGCCCCTGGGTCTCCCCTCTCCCTGCCCCTGTCTCCCCTCTCTCCGCCCCTGGGTCTCCCCTCTCTCTGGCCCTGGGTCTCCCCTCTCTCTGCCCCTGTGTCCCCTATCTCCACCCCTGGGTCTCCCCTCTCTCCCCCTCCATCTCAGGCCTTTTATCCTACCCCCCCTTCCTTTTCTGCCCTCCCCTGTCCTCCCTGCTCTACTTTTGTCCCAAGTCCTCTGAGGGCCAGGGGTGGGGACGGTGCTGGGAGAGCTGGGTCTCACCAGGCAGGGCCGAGGGCTTCTCTCCTTTATGGTCCTGGGGATGGGCGAGCTCGGAGGAGACAGGCAAGGAGGTGAGTCTGCACCTTTGGGAGCGAAGGGGGGCGGGGACACGGCAGGCCGTGAGGACCCCCGACACACATCTTAGGGTGCACGAGGAACGGCGGGAGCAGCTGGATTAACTTCAGGGCTCAGGAGAAGTTGGGAGAAGAGGGAGTGGGCCGGAGAGAAGGAGACACGCAGGTGAACCTGTGGGAGCACTTCGCTCCTCCTTTCCGGGCCCCTGTGCTGGTGGGAGCCCCCGTTCCTTCTCCAAGGAAAGGGTTTGGCCTGGTGGTTTAAAGGTCCCTCCGGCCGCCCGGGTGTGCGCGCTTCTGTGCCGACAGGACCAGGAATCTCGCCCGGATGCTCGTGGTTTCTCTGTGGGGCCGTTTGCACAGTGGGTTTGCGTGGTTGTGCGGGGTTGTACTTTCCTTCAACATGTGTTGATTGAATGTGTGCCAGCCACTGTGCTAAATGCCTCATTCATTCGTTCACTCACTCACTCATTCATTCATTCCTGTGCCTGGCGTTTGGCTGTGTGTGTGGTGGCTTCACGCGGTGAGTGGGTGTGACAGGTTAAGACACACTCAGACGTGCATACTTGACAGCTGTGAAATGAAGCTGAAGTGGGGGGGACTGTGCGTACGTTTGTGTATGAATGATGCGCTGCTTTCGTGGGACGCGTCCGTGAGTGAGAAGCTCTGTCACTCCCTCTGTCTCTGCATCTCTCTTTATCTCCCGTCTCTTTCTCTCTTTGCCTCTCTTTCCATCTCTCTCACTGCTCCTCTCTCTCCTCCCCTCCTTGCTCCCCTCCTCACTCTGTGAGGAGCTGGTGGTTACCAGCTAGCCCATCCCTGACCGCCCACCCTGACCCTCAGATCGATGATCTGGATCAGTCTCTCTCCTCGGGGCCCTCGTGCCCTCACATCAGGGATCTCTGATGGGACGCTTGTCACGGTCCAGGGGTACAAGAGAAGGCCGTGGGACAGGGCCCTCAGTCCCACCCAGCGGCTCCATGGACATCGGGGGCCCAAGGAAGCAGGGCTTGGACACTTGGGGACCAGCAGGGCCGGTTCCTGGGGCAGGGAGGGGTCATCTCCTGGGTCCCGGGGTAGGAGGTTTCTTGGTGGCGCTGATGCCTCCCTGGGGCTCTCTCCCTCTTGCCTCCCCCAGTATGATGAGCTGCCCCACTACCCAGGGATCGTGGATGGCACTGCAGCCCTGGCTGGCTTCACAGAGGCAGTGCCCTTGGCGCCGAGAGCCCCTGGGCCCTACGGCCTCCACCGGCCTCCCCAGCCCCCTCCCCCGGGCTTGGACAGCGATGGCCTGAAGAGGGAGAAGGACGAGATCTACGGGTGAGTGGGGTCAGGGCTGAGGGCTCCGTGGAGTCTCGGGGTGCAGGCCTCTCTCGCCTCTCTGTTTCTTTGTCTCTCTGGACCTGTTTCTCTTTCTCGGACTCCATCTCGCTCTGTCTGTCTCTCCATCTCTTCCCTCTGGGTGTCCTGTCCCCCTCCCAGTTGCTCCAGGGTTCACAGGCCCCTGACCTCCCCTCATGCACTCTCTCCTCTCCTGCTCCCCCCAGACACCCGCTCTTCCCGCTGCTGGCCCTGGTCTTTGAGAAATGTGAATTGGCCACGTGCTCGCCCCGTGATGGGGCTGGGGCTGGGCTGGGCACACCCCCGGGCAACGACGTCTGCTCCTCCGATTCCTTCAACGAGGACATTGCCGCCTTTGCCAAGCAGGTGGGCACCCCCTGTCCACCACGTGCTAGGAGAGCCAGTGAGGAGGGGCAGGTAGGAGACAGGACGTGCCCTCCCTGGCCTCTCTCTTTCTCCCAGGTCCGCTCCGAGAGGCCCCTCTTCTCCTCCAACCCGGAACTGGACAATCTGGTGAGACCTGGGCCCTCCCCAGTGCTCCCTCCTCCTTGGGGGCCTCCTGTCCCCCCATCCATAGCCCTGGGGTTGGTTGGGGGAGCCTGACCTACATTCTCAAATAGTGACAATTGTGGCCCATTTGCAATGCAGTGTAGCCAGGAGTTTGAGAACAGGACCGATGGCCTGAGTTCACATCTCAGCTCTGCCACTTACTAGCTCTGTGAACCAGCGCAAGTAGCTCCATCTCCCTGTGCCTCCGTTTCCTCATCTGTAAAGTGGAGCCTGTAGTAATCTCTATCCCTTAGGGATGTTATGAGTAGTTACTGAGTTCAGGAGAGTCAAGAGCTTACAACGAGGCCTCGCACAGAATGGGCGCTCGATAGGCTGTTCTATCAGTCGGGAGAACAGAGCCCATGCCAAAACAAGTGCAAGGACTCAGGTGCAAAGGAGGGAGAAGAGCGGGGAGGAGAGGGAGAAGAAGAGGGAGAAATACCCCCGCTTCTCCCTTCCTTTTGTTTTCCAAGCTCCCACCAGGGCTTCCTATTGGCCAAACCTTTTGGCAAAGGGCTCTGGGAAATGTAGTTTGCAGGTGAAGGGTGGGAAATGGAGCCGAGGGCAAGCAGGCAAAGGGTGGGCTATTGTCATTATTACTGACCCCTCGGCTCACTCCCCCTGTGATGGACCCTTTTCTGTCTCCTGTACCTCTTGCTTCTGTTCCTTCGTCTCTGACTCAATCTAACACTCTCTCCTCCCTTAATTCTGGGTCTCTGTCTCTGTTCCCTCTTTCTCTCTTCCTCTGTCATTCGTCTGCATTGTTCTATCTCACTCTCCGTCTCTCTGTCTCTCTTCTGCTCTCATTCCTCCTCCCCCTCCCCTTCCTCTTCTCTCGCTCTCTCCCCTCCTGTCTCTGTTTTCAGATGATCCAGGCCATCCAGGTACTCCGCTTCCACCTGCTGGAGCTGGAGAAGGTAAGTGCTTCTCACGTCCCCTCACACCCTCGCCTGCCCCGTCCCTGCCCCTCTCGGCCCCCTCCCCGGAGTTGGGACAGAATGCCACCCCCATCCCTGTACACCCCAGCCCTGGCCCCCGGGTGGCCCCCCCAGTACCCCGGTGCCCCCTCAGGTCCACGACCTGTGCGACAACTTCTGTCACCGCTACATCACCTGCCTCAAGGGAAAGATGCCCATCGACCTGGTCATCGAGGATCGGGACAGCAGCTGCAGGGAGGTTCTCGAGGACGACCTGGCGGCCTGCCCCAGCCTCCCGGATCAGGTGGGGCACCAGGCATCTCCCTGCGACCAAAGCTGTGCCCGGGCCACTGGGCTACAGCGTGAGGGCACACACACGCCACAGAGCCTCGGACAGCCACGGTCAGCCACAGCCTGACCACGGGGATGCGCCAGATACGCAACAGCCAGTCTGCAGCTGGACGGCAGCACACACACCCCCCCCCAACAGCTGCAGACACCACTCCTAGACTCGGCTACACCCACACAGGTTCACACACAGCTACACAGTTACAGCCTTTCTCATTCACAACCAGACAACCACGTACACCACTTCCTTAAACCCGCACATCCCAGCTGCGTGGCAGCATCATGGACCACACAGCCTGAGTGGAACACCTCCGTTCTAGAATGTGTGTGTGTGTTACACACACCCCAACCACACAACAGCCACACAGGTGGAGACTGAGCTGGTGGCCCCAGATCCTGCCGCACAAACTCACATACAGCCGTGCTTAGAGCCAGACCAACCACAGTGCCTGCACACACACGCCCCACAGCACGTGACATCGCCCCACAGCAGGCGTGTGCGCACGCTGTGCCACTCGTCAGCCACACGGCCCCAGATTCACCTGGTCTCACATAGAGCTGGACTACAGTTTCGTAGACTTAAGACACCCAGACAACAGTTACATGAGGCTCCCCACGAGGCCCACACCCCCAAGGCGGTCACACTGTCGACACACCCCGCAGTCGTACGACACGACGCCCAGATACAGGCGCGTGGCCCCAGCACAACTGCACAGACTCGAGCACACAGTGGTCACAGCTGGGCCTCGAGGACCCTCTGCCCCACGACCCATGATGTGCAACCGCTCGGCAGCACACCCTGTGCGTGCAGTGACGGTCACAGCTCCCTGGGGGCAGAGCCGCATCCCGTGTCTTCAAGCGGCCTTGATGCCCCCATGGCCGTCACCCCCCCCCCATATACTCACAGAGCCGCCTGCCTCCTCGTGCAGGAATCAGGGTCACTGCACACACTCTCATAAATAGGACAACCAACCCCTCAAACCACAGCCACAAACTTAGAAAAAGGTGGCCTTTCACTAGTCAGATACAGACAGCCGGCCATGTCAGCCGGTGACACAGCCACGCTCGAACACCGCCACTGCGTGTCTCCACTTCGCCCGTGGGACAAGCACGCCACAGCCACCTCCTCTCCTCAGGCTTGCCATCGCGGCCACAGACGTAGGCACACTCGCGCCTACGTGCCACACACACACGACAGCGTCAGGGACACCGATGTGGATGCCGACGCACAGCATCTGCTCGGGTCCAGCGACAGAAGAGCCACAGCTGACGGCTGGAGCTGGAGCGGCGCTCGAAAGCCTCCGGAGCTGACGCCACTGCAGCTCGCACACAGCCCGTCTCCGGTGCGCTCGGGTGCACACTTCCACGCAGACGTACCGAGCTGCAGACCTCTCTGGGCGGCCGTGTCTTGGGCTGAGCCCCAGCAGAACACGAATGACGCACCACACTGGGTCACTCGGGGAGGGGCGGGGTCTGGGGCAATCAGTAGGGCAGGTGGGGCACCCGGGGTTCGGCAACAGCAGGCAGCTGCTTCCACCCCCCCCCCCACCCAATCTGCCTCCCGCGGTTGAGCTGAATCTTAAGGTATCGACGAGGAGGTCTGAACAGTCTCTGTGGGTGGGCGGGCCTCCGGGGACACAGAGCTGGGGCAGAGGGTGACCCCACCACGTTGTCACGTTCCTCAAAGTGCGTGGGAGTTTGGATCAAGAAAACACAGCCCCAGACTCCCTGATGTGCAATTCTAAGGCCCCCAAATCTGTGAAAACTGAAAGTTGTGGAGTTTTTTCCCCCACAAGTTTAGCGCAAACTCATTTGGCAGCAAAATCTGACCTGAACTAATGAGAGGCTATTTATAGCCTTTATTTATTCCGCTTAGTTAAATATTCATCCATTTTGCTGCAGAAATGTTAATGCGTTTGCTGACGAGGTTATGCCCCGGACCCTGCTGGGGGTGTTATGAAACCACGGTGTGTGCACTGGTTTACTGTCTGAAAATGTGAAAAGTTCTGAATTCTGAAACACTCTGGCCCCCGGATTTCAGATAAGGTGCCGTAGATCTGTACAAGCTCACCTTTATGTGACTTTCCTTAAATTAACTCATTGAGTCCTTAGCACACTCCATGAGGTGGGGTCCATGATAGTCTTCCATTTTCCAGTTGAGGAAACTGAGGCACAGAGAGGTGGAGTGATTTGCCCAAGGTCACACAGCCAGGAAAGAGGCAGGGACAGGATTTACACCCAGGAGTCCTAGCTCCAGACCCATCATCTAAGCCACTGTGCTATATGTACCCCAAGTCTGGGCACTGACTTCCAACTCTTGTTTTCCAGAATAATACATGGATAAGAGACCATGAGGACAGTGGGTCTGTACATTTGGGGACCCCCGGTCCATCCAGTGGTGGCCTGGCCTCCCAGTGTGGGGACAACTCCAATGACCAAGGTGAGAAGCTTGGGAGGTAGAGGGGAAATGTGGGAGTCAGTCTGAGGATTGAAATTAGACAGCAAGTAGGACTTCCAGAGGGGCAAGGACAACTGGGGTGAGAAGTGGTGTCTTGGGCGAGGGTTCTGGGTCTCCCTTTCCCCTCACCCTCACTGTCCACAAGCACAGCACGCCTCTGCCCCCTCAGGAGACGTACTGGACACGAGCGTGGCCTCTCCCAGTTCTGGGGGAGACGACGAGGAGCTGGACCAGGAGCGGCGTCGGAACAAGAAGAGGGGCATCTTCCCCAAGGTGGCCACCAACATCATGAGGGCCTGGTTGTTCCAGCACCTCTCGGTGAGCGCCCCGGGGCCCCGGCTGTGTGGTGGGCATGGAGGGAGATGGAGAAGGATGGCTGCACAGAGACTGGGGCCCCGAGAGAGACCCAGAGATGGGAGACTGAGGCGGGGGAGAAACACTGAGGGAGAATCCCAGGGAGATGATTGACAGGAGCAAACATCTGCGAGCGCTACCTGTGTGCTGGGTGCCGCTAAGGGCTCTTAACTCATTCTATCCTCCCCCCAACCTGCCCAGCCACTCATCCACCCGTTCACCCATCTCTTCACCCACCTGTCAGTCATCCACCATCCAGCCAAACATCCCCTATGGGAGCGGGGCTGTTATGAGCTCCATTTTGCAGGTGAGGAGACAGAGGCCCAGAGGTCTCACAGCCGGAAGTGGGTTCAAATGCAGGCAGTTCGGCCTTAACCACTGCACCACACTGCCTCCTGGAGAGAGACGGAAAAAGACAGGCGGGGAGAGGCTAGAACAAAGAGAGACGGAGAGATATGGGGAACACTGAATCAGAGCAAGATCGACACAGGGAGAGACTGAGTCACAGATGGGCAGAGACAGGGAGAGCGGGAGAGACCGTCAGAGAGAGAGCCACTGTGAAAGATAGAGACTGGGACGGGGAGAGACGCCCACAGGGACCCTGACAGAGACTTAGAGGGCTGGTGCCGGCTTTGCCTCCTTTCCGGGTGATGGAGCCCCTCCCCATGCTCAGTCTCCTTAATGAGAGCTGGCCAATTAGTCTCTAATTGCTGGAAGAGGCGGGGGCGCCTACGGGCGTAATTGCCCAAAGCTTGGCTCTGCTTCCCTCCACTGGGCCCCGGGGGAGCCCAGAGAAACTCAGGCAGGCTGGCTCTCCTGGCTCCTGCCCCAGCCTGGGCTCGCCATCCCCGGGGACCCTGAGGGGCCAGGCCTTGGGGATCAGATGGCGGCCAGGCAGGCAGGGTGACTCTTGCTGGTGGCCACAGCACCCATACCCCTCGGAGGAGCAGAAGAAACAGCTGGCGCAGGACACGGGGCTCACCATTCTGCAGGTCAACAACTGGTGAGTGACCCGGGAGGCGTGGGCCGTCCGTGGGGCGGCCCGGGGTGGGAGCCCGGGCGCTGTCCGCGGTGCTGAAGGAGGCCCGGAGCCCCTCGGAGCCTCTTCCCCCCATCCCGGTCCTCTCTTGCCAGCTCTCTCTGTCTCCGTGTGTTCATCTCTGCCTCTCTCCTACCCCCTCCTTACACCCTCCTCCGTGTCTGTGACCCCCTCCCAGGTTCATTAACGCCCGGAGACGCATCGTGCAACCGATGATCGATCAATCCAACCGCACAGGTACAGGCAGCAGGTGGGGACAGGGGGCCCAGTGTTCCTGCGGGAATGTCAAAGCGGGACCCGGGCATCCTGGGGCTCAGCCTGCACCTCTCCGCCCCCCTCGCAGGGCAGGGTACAGCCTTCAGCCCGGAGGGCCAGCCCATGGGGGGTTACACGGAGACTCAGCCACACATGACTGTCAGGCCGCCAGGTAAGGCCCCGCCCCGGCTAAGCCACGCCCCCAGCACAGCAGGCCCCCCCCCTAAACAAAGATGCCCCACCTTCTGGGATTCAGTTCATGAATAATACAGTGACTCATTTGCATAACAGGAGCAGGAGCTGCAAATGTAGATTTCCTGGTCCTGGGTTCCCTCAGTACTGGGTTCCCTTCTTCCAGGCTCCGCCCACCCATTAGAAGGCTCCACTTTTCTTTAAAGGACCAGCACCCTCTTAGATGATGATTCAGTCTGTCCTGATAAGGGGATTCCCTGGGGAAGGAAAGGGCCGGAGGGACTTAGGGGCATATGCCGGTGTCTGGTGAAGACCCAGTAACACTCCCCTCTTGTCTTCCAGGATCAATGGGGATGAGTTTGAACTTAGAAGGAGAGTGGCATTATCTATAGACGCTGGATTCAGGAGAAGTGTGAGTGCCCAATGTCTAGGGGTACTGGGTTGGAGGTTGTGTGACTTCAAACTTTGTAACAGTTCTGGACTCCAATAGTGGGCCCACCCAGAGCGGGGTCAGCCTGGGTCCCTGAACTGAGGGTTCTCCAGGGCTTGGTGGAAAGATGATTCATCCATCCATCCATCATCAACTCACTCATCCATCCATAAATTTCATCAATCATCCACCTACCCACCATCCACCAAACACCCGTCCACTCACTATCCATCCAACCATGCGTTCACCTGCTCACTCATTCTTTTGTCTATCCACTCACCTCCACACTGATCCATCTGCCCAAGTGTCTACCCACTTGTCAGTGTATCCATGCATTCCCCCACCTACCTACCCACCCATTCATCCACCCATCCATACATTGCTTACATCTCCCAACGTATACTGAACTCTCACTCTGTGTGCCGACATGCCTCAGGTGGAGTCCAGCTCTTGAGAAGGTTCTGGGCTTCTGAGGAAGTGGACATCAGAAACCGATGACAATTCAGTGCAACAGCTGAAACAATAAAACACAGCTTGCTCAAAGGAGGGAGTCATCAGCTATCTCTGAGATATCAGGGAAGACTTTGTAGAGGAAGTGGCCTCTAGGTGGGGCATTGAAGGATGAATAGGAGTCCACTGGGTAAAAGTGGGGAGCAAGGTAGTATGGTGCATTCTTTTACTTTCCCGGGTCTTAAGACTTTAGAGCATCTTCTCATTTAGCCTTCACAACAATCCCAAGAGGGAGAGATTATTATTATTTTCATTACACACATGAGAAGACTAAGGCTCTTATGTAGGTTCATTGAGCTCAGGAAAGCATAGGGAACAGTATGTGCAAAGTCCCAGGGTTGAGAGACAGGCTAGAGTTTCTAAAGCACAGATCAGATCTTGACTATTCCCTGAATTAAAACTCTCCTGTGGCTCCCTAGTGCCCTCTGGATGAAGTCCAAACCTCTTAGTTTAGCATTCATTCATTCAGCACACATTCCCTGAGCTTCTCTGTGCCTGGCCCTGTGCTGGGGACACCACAGTGACCGTGCCAGCTCCAGCCCTGTCCTCCTGGGACTCACAGTTCAGTGGGGGAGACAGACTCATCCCCAGAGAGTGATGGGCTGGGATGAGCAAACCCGGGAACTAGAGGGGCCCAGGAGGCATCACACCCAGGCTGGAGGGTTCACAGAGGACTTCCTAGAGGAGGAGGCATCTGACCCAGACTGGAGGATTCAGGGAGGGTTGCCTGGAGGAGGGGATTTTGGAGCTGAGACTAGGAGAATAGGAAGAATGATGCAGGAGAGGGGGGAACAGCATGTGCAAAGGCCCAGCACACTTAGAAACTTCACAGCTATGAGCCAGCCCCTCCCCACCACACACACACACACATGAGCAGGAGGAAGGATTGGGCTGGACTAGGCTAGTGAGTCGGTGGGTGAGTGGTGAATTCAGGGCCAACAGAAAGGCTGGGAGATGAGAGTGAAGACTTGGGAGGGCTTAGACGTGGAGGGCACTGGAGGCCTGAGCCTGGGAAGGAGAGATGGCTGGGTGTGTTCAGAGCCTGGCAGGCCAGTGGGGGGTCTCAGCTCTGCCCTGACCAGTCGGGGACAGGTGTGTCCTGGTCTGAGTGTCAGGGGACCTCTGAGATCAGGAAAACGGAGGTCCTCCACACCTCTCTCTGCCCTCTCTCACTCTCCCGCCCTTCTCTTTTTCTCTTTGTCCCTCTGTTTTGCCTGTCTCTGTACGCATCATCCTTTCTCTTCCCACATTGCCATCTCTGATTCTCTCGATGTTTCTTCCTCTGTCCTCCTCTGTCTGTCTCCCTCCCTCCTCCATTTCTGTTCTGATTCTGTCTCCTTCTTTCTCTGTTTCTCCCTGTCTCCCTGTATCCCTCTCACTGTGGGGCTGGTGGGGCCTGACGTGGGGCCCGACCCCCTCCCCACCTCCTGACCTGGCCTCTCCTCCCCTCTCCACAGATCCCAGCCTCCGGACTGTGACCACCAGGCTCACACCTGGTTCTGGTCCCTGCCTGGCCCTCTGGCTTCAGGACCCCATCTCCTATGGCCCCCTCACTCAACGCCTACCTCCCTGGGGCCCCGCTGGGACATGGGGGGCCTGAGCACCCACTCGAGGGTCTCTCAAGGACAAAGACGAGGCCTCCAGGCCCTGCGCCCCACTTCTGCCCTCATCTCTGCCTGGAACCCGAACCGAGATCCTGGGCCTGGGTCTTCAGAAGACGGTGGCTGGGGGTCCCCCGCCTCCAGGACAAAGAAGGGATTGGAGGCGGGCTGGAGCCATCAGGGAAGGAGGGTCACCTGGATCCGACATTTTGGAGAGGTTCCCTTCGTCCTCCCAGCCCACCGCCCTCCCCTTTCCCCTACCTCCCTTCTCTGATGGTTCTACTTTTTTTTTAATGATAAAGTCTTAAAAACAAAAAGCCACCAATCTGAGTTCTTGTGTCTCTTCCAAGATTCAAATTCTCATCAATTCGAGACTCATGAATCACCAATTGTAACAATAATTGATACTTTTGATCCTGCTCTCTCCTTGGGCACTCTGTGTGCATCAGTTAGCTGTTGCTGTGTAACAAACACCCCCAAACTTTGTGGTTCAAAAGGCCAACTATTTTTTAGCTCCTTATTCTGTGGGTTGGTATTTTATTCTAGGCTCAGCTGGGCAGTTCTGGTGGTTTCCATAGGGCTCTCTTGTGTGTCTGTGGGCAGCTACCAGTCAGCAAGGGGGCTCTGCTTCTGGGGGTTGGCTAGCTGGCAGCAAGGGCAACAGGAGTGACTGGTGACATCAGCCAGCAGGCTGTCTGGTTTGTTCACATAGAGGATTGGCTGGACTCCAAGAGACAGCAGATGGGTCCCAGGCCTCTTGAGGCCCCAGCTCAGATCTGGCATGTGGTTATTTCTGCAGCATTCTCCCGGCCACACGTCACAAGGCCAGCCCAGATTCCAGGGAAGAGAAATAGACTCCACCCACCCCCGGGAGGCTGCAAACTCACATTGCATGAGATGTGGGTACAGGGAGGGATAAAGAATTGTGGCCATTTTTGCATCAATCCTCCACACTGTGGCTCTCAGATTACTTTCTCCGTCCGTCCCACAGGAGATGAAGAGGTTGGGCGTTGAACAGCCTCGCCCTGATGGACGTGGGTTCAAATCCCACCTCTGGAACATAATAGCTGTGCTGCCTAGAGCAAGTGGTTCCCCTCTCTGGGCGTCAGCGTCCACATACCTGCCCCTAGGCCTGCTGTGCTCATTGACCGGGGTGTGGAAGGGCCGCGCTGAGAACGGTGTCGCAGGGAGGAAGCGCTCGGTCACAGGCGGGGGTCCGATCTGTAACTAGAGACCCTGATGCGCTGGCCGAGCCCCTGGGTTCTCAGCTTCCCAGGCCTGCGCCCCCAGAGAGACGGAGGAGGCAGAGTGGGGGTGTCTCTGTCTATCCTGTTGCTCTCCGTGTCTCTCGTCTCCATCTCTGTCAGTTTCGCTGCCTCTGCGGGGCCTCCACGTCTTCCCCTCCCCGCGCCTCCTTGGATCTGTACCGGGACGTCCTCCAAGGACGCGACGCCTCTCAGGGCAGCCCGACCCCAGTCGTGCCCACATCTGCTGCATGTGTGAGGCCCCTGGGCACCTGTGTGTGTCATGGCGGGTGTGGGGGGCCCCATGAGAGATGTGTGTCCCTGAGCCCTGCCCAGGGGGACCCCGGACTGAGAGAGTCACGCAGGCACGTTGCCACAGATGCAGCTGATGCCAAGATTCACACTCACGCTCAGAAATACACACAACCCGACACCCCAGCACACACACAGAGAAGCACAGACACACAGGACACACACAAAGATAGACCCACACTCAGAAACACGGCCACACACAGACATGGAAACACACACACACACTCACACTCATGCACACACAATCACAAACGCGTTCATTCTCACACTCACACTTGCTCACACATGGTCACTCCCAGACGTGCTTGTTTGTCCTCGTGCGCACACGTGCTGATGCTCACACACTCGCAGACATCACACCCGGGGTGGGCGCCCACAGAACACCAGCAGAGGCTGGCACCCACGGTCAAGCAGGTGGCTTCGTCAGGGACCCAGGAAAGTTCCAGAAACAGTCACCCAGAGCCACCCTCGGAAACATTCGCGTGTGGCCGACAGACCGACAGGCTGGACAGCAGGGAGGTCACGACCCAGACTCCAGCCCGACCCGCACAGGTTCAAGTCCCCGCTCTGCCACCCACCAGCCTGTGACCCTCACCTGGCACAGGCCGGGCTGGGGAAAGGCCGAGACCTCAGCCAGCCTGGAAGCAGCCCTCTCTCCGGTCATCTCCTAAGACGCCGCAGCCTCAGAATCCTCATTGTGCAAACGGGGAAACTGAGGCCCGGGCCCCTGGTCCTGTTCTGTCCCGGGCTGTGTTAGGCCCGTGACCGCAGGTGAAAGGAGGGCTGGCAGAGCTCCTGGGAGACCCGTCTCCTGACTCTGAGATTTTGTTCATTCATTCATTCACCTTCTGGCCACCTCCTGCCGGGCCGGGCGCTGGCCTTCAGGGTGAGCCCCCCGGCCCCACAGAGGCCCCGGCCCCGGCCGAGGAACCCTGCTGGGAACATGCCTCATGGGAACGGCCACTGCAGACTCCGGGGTCTGACCGTCCCGCTGCGTTGTCCCCAAGACGCGCTGGAGCGCAGGGTGGATCCTCAGTTGGTCAGCCTTGTTAGTGGAAAATGACCAGCCCGGGCCCCTTCGGGGCCCCTGTCCTGGCTGCTCCCTTTGCCTGGGACACCTTTCCTGGCTCAGAGGTCGCCTCTGCAAAGACCAGGAACGGCCAAACCACGGCACCCCCGCTTCCGACGGTCACTCGTCCCCCTAGCACCCCATCCCTGGAAATCTCTCCATCACCTGTTTCCTGAGTGGCTTGAACCCCGGCCCCACCAGAAGGCAGAGCTGTGTCTCTCCAGCCCCACGGTGACCTGGGGCCTCACCAGCACCCGGCGCCCAGCGGGCGCCCAGGACGCAGGAGGAGAGCGGGACAGGCAATCCCACAGTTCTGAGATGCAACCGCCTCCACCTTGTCCTTCATTCATTCCTTCATTCATTCATTCAGGCCACGGGTATTTCCTGGGCCCCCACTCTCTACTCCTCTCTGCCCTGGGGGAGCTGACGTCCTAGTGGGGGAGACCCACAGTGGACCCCTTACCTGAGCGTGTCACGGAGCCTGTGAGAAGGTGACAGGTGTAGACAGCAGAGCCGGGGAGGGGCGGAGTGTGCCGGCCACCTGTACGCATGCGTTCACCCTTCCCCTGGCGCGTGCTGTGCGCAGGCCCTGGTCTAGGAGCGCCAGACCTGCCAACCCGGTAAACCCCACCGCTAAGCCCCGGCAGGGGCACGATCACGCTCCCCATTTCCCGGATGAGGACACCGAGGCCCAGAGAGGTGAGCTCGCTCGCCTGGGGTCACACAGCGGCAGAGTGTGGGTCTCCATCCAACCCGGGCAACCTGGCAGCTCCGAAGCCTGCAGGCTCAACACTTCGCCTGTCACTTGAAAAAATGTAATTCTAAGACTCTACGATTTTTAAGGGGCCTAAGAGGAACTATTTTTCTGGGTCAGATATTGTTTTGGTGAGTGTGATTAGTGTTTCTCTCTCCCCAAACTCCCCAGGACGGAAGCAGGATGGATGAGGGATAGACAGTGGGAAGGACTTCCAACACCTCCCGCCACCTTTGAAGGCAGGTGGGGGACGGGTGGTGGGGCAGGGGCAGGGCCGGGCCCAGGCCTGAGGTCTACTCGAGGGGAGGCCGCTGCCTTCATGCAGCCCCTGCCCGGGGGTGGGGGGCAGGGGGGCGGGGCAGCTCCCTCTCCTCCCCCTCCTCCTCCCGGTGCCTGGAAACGCCTCTCATTTAATCTTCTCTAATGAAACCGACTGGATGTGCCACCTGCAAGGAGGGAAACCGGGCTGGAGGTTACTTGTGACTAAGAACACCTCCCCCGCTTCCCGGGTGAGGACCCAGGGGCCGGACCCCCAGTTCTGGGGCCGCCTGTGCGGTGGGGGCCTCGCCGGGTGGGGTGGGCCCGGGAGGCGGACCCGACGGGCCTGCGCGGTGTCCGCGGGGCTGATGGGCAGGGCCAGGTGGCCTCGGGTCCGTGTGCGTGTGACCGTCGTGTGGCCGCTGCGCAGCGTCTGGTGAATCGCGTGTCGGCTCTGACTCGGGGTCGTCCGGCTCGGACGCCTCAGAACGTGGGCCGCAATGAGCCCGGGCTCCCTCCAGAGGGCGCCGGGAGCCATGGAAGGTGTGTGTGCTTCTGGAACAGCTTCACTGCGGTGACTCGCATACCATGAAATCCACCCATTTCAAGCGTGCACTTCCTACGTTCACAGAGCTGTGCATCTGTCACCACGGTCAACTGTAGGACATTTTCATCACGCCGAAAGGACACCCTTAGCAGTCACTCCCCGTCCCCGGCAAGCCCCAGCCCTAGGCAACCACCAGTCCACTTTCTGGTTCTGTGGATTTGCCGGTCCTGGACGTTTCACATAAATATGTGGTCTCCTGTATCTGCCTTCTTTCACTCAGCATAATGTTCTCGAGGCTCAGCCATGTTGTAGCCTGGATCAGTGGTGCTTCATTCCTTTTTATGGCTGAGTAATATTCCACTGTCTTGCAAGGATTTTGAGCAGAGAAAGCCCAGAGGAGGGTTTTTGCTTTGCCCCTCAGGCTGCCATGTGGAGGGGGGATTCGAGGGGGTGTTATGGGTTTAACTGTGTCCCCGAAGAGATAGACTGAAGTCCTAATTCCAGCACCTGTGAATGTGACCTTATTTGGAAATAGGGTCTTGGCAGATGACCAAGTTAAGATGAGGTCACAGGGTGGGCTTTAACCCAATAAGACTGTGTCCTTACAAAAAGGGGACATTTGGACACCGACACACACAGGGAAGACAGCCATGTCAAGACAGAGGACTGGAGGGATCCAGCCACAAGCCAGGGATGCCAGACTGCCAGGAAGGTGCCAGAAGCTGCAAGAGTCCGGGAAGGATTCCCCAACGGGTTTCAGGGGGAGCACGGCCCTGCCGACACTTTGATTCTGGATTCTGGCCTCCAGAGCTGTGAGGGAATCAGTTCCTGCTCCAAGTTGCCCAGCCGGTGGTACTTGGTTATGGCAGCTGCGGAAACTGGAACAGGGAGGCGGGGAGACAGGGAGGAGCCGGTCCAGGCTGGGACATGGGAGGGAAGGAGCGGGCAGATGAGAACTATTTAGGAAGATGTGAAGGGAAAGAATATCGGGAACAGAGCCGCTTTTTAGAGATGAGGACGCCATCAGATTAATATGTGTCACCTAGAGATGGTCAGTGTGCGGTCCCCAACAGCTCACGGCAGGCGGGTAAATGGCAAAACACAACAGGCTCCCTCAGAGAAGCCGGTTACTCTGGCGTTGGGGGTGGGAAGTGGAGGTTGGGGGCAAAGGAGCGGACATCAGCTGTTGAATACTCCTGAGACGAGGACGGCTAAGATGAGGGCCGGAGCAGTTGCAGTGGGGGAGGGGCAGAGGCTGACAGGGAGGAGGGGAGGACGTGACCTACGCGCTACACGTGAGCCTGGGGAGTAGGTACAAGAAGTTCGTTTCTGCAGAAGCCTGGAGATGACCCCAGGGGTGTTGAGGTCAGCAGACTGCATTCTGGTCCATCCCAGATGCTCCCCGTGATGCAGCGATGGTCCATGAAAACATGAGATGGATCTCAAAAAAAGAAGAGGAAGCACAAAGGACAGGGCTTTGAGATTGATTGGATGCAGCCGGTCAGAGGAAGGAAAAGTCTAGAACTATGCTCGGATTCCTGACTCGGGAACTGGCCCTGTTTCTCTCTGATGTCAAGGAGGGGTGACTGACACGCACGCCGTGGTCACCGGTCTCATTGCACTGGGGGCCATTGTCACTGCCATTTGCCAAGCACCTGTTACCTGCTAAGCAACGTCCTGAGCACATGCGTCCACACGTTCAACACGCACCACAACTGGGTGAGGTGGGAACGGTTATCAGCCCATGCGCAGGTGGGGAAACAGACACAGAAAGCGGGGAGGATGGTCTTCTCCGTGCCCACTCCAGCCTGGAGCTTCTCTGATGCAGCACCAGGGGCCAGCAATCTATGGCCACAGGCTTACACTGTGGTTGTGCGAGATCTGTCCACTGGACGCTCTGGACGTGGCCGAGAGAAGTTAAAGAAGTCCTGAAATAAATGTGTTAGAGGGAGAGATATACCATATTCATGGATTGGAAGACTTACTGTTGTTGAAATGTCAATGTGTCAATTCTCCCTAAATATCTATAGAGTCAGGACAATCCCAGTGGAAATCCCAGCAGGCTTTGTGGAGATGACAAGCTGATTCTAAAATGTATATGGAAATGCACAAGACCTAGAATAAACAAAACTATTTTGACAAAGAACAAATTTGGAGGATTTACACCACCTGATTTCGACTTACTATAATGCTACAGTGATGAAGACCGGGTGGTACAGGGACAATCTCCAACAAACAGATCAATGGAGTAAAGCCTAGAAATAGACCTGCGTGGATACAGCCCATTGATTTTCAACAAAGGTGTCAAATTAATTCAAAGGGGAATAATCAGTCTTTTCAACAAGGGTGCTGGAACAATTGGAAACTCACATGTAGAAAAATGAACCTTCACTCTTAACTTATGTTGTCACAAAAACTAGCTGGACTTAAAGGTAAAATCTAAAACTTTAAAACTTCTAGAAGAAAACGTAGGAGAAAAACTTCATGACCTTGGAGGTAGGCAAGAATTTCTTAGGTAGCACACAAAAAGTACAAATAATAAAAAATAAAATAATAAAAATTAACATGTAAAAATAATAAAATTAATAAGTGACAAACAAATAAAAATAAGTACAAATGTAAAAAATAAATTAAAAATTATTAAAAATAAAGTAAAAATAAATATGTAAAATAATAAAGAATAAAAAGAATTTAAAAGTACAAATAATAAAAGAAAATGATAAATTGAATTTCATCAAAATTAAATACTTCGCTCTGCAAACGACACTGTTAAGAAAATGAAAAGGCAAATATAGACTTAGAGAAAATATTCACAATACATGTATTTTAGAAATATATTTGTATTTAAAGAAATATATAAACTACGTATTTATTATATAAATAACTCTTTCAAATCAATCAGAAGACAAACAACCCCTTTATAAGAGGCAAAATATTGAATATAAACTACAAAAAGTAGATAAACAAATGGTTAATAAGCCCAAGAAAAGATACTTGATATCATTAGTCATCATGGAAATGTAATTAAAACTGCAATAAATATCACTAGAAAGGTTAAAATAAAAAATACTGACAACGCCAGGTAGGTATATGGCATAGTCGGAACTCTCATACACTGCTGATGGGAGCGTAAATTGGTGAAAACGACTTCGGAAAACAATTTCAAAGAATCTGCTAACAGATTCATGCGTGTCCTGTGACCCAGCAGTTCCACCGCTGGATGCCCACTCCCCAGAAATGCACAAACGCGTTCACCAAAAGCCAGGTTCATAGCAGCAGTATTTGTAACTGGAACCAAGCCAAATGCCCATTGACAAAAGAATAGATAAATAAATTGTGATTAATTCATACAATAGAATGAATAAACCACAGCTCATGCAACATAATGTTGAGCAAAAGAAGCCAGACACAAGAGAGTACATTTTTTGGAAGTTCTAGAATGGGCAACACTAGACAATGGTGTTAGAAGTCAGAATATTGGGGGCCGGCCCTGAAGTCTGGTGGTTAAGTTCAGTGCACTCTGCTTCGGCTGCCTGGGTTCAGTTCCCGGGCACGGACCTACACCACTGGGCAGCAGCCGTGCTGTGGCAGTGACCCACATATAAAGCCAAGGAAGACTGGCAACAGATGTTAGCTCAGGGCGAATCTTCCTCAGCAAAAAAAAAAGGGGGGGGGTCAGAATGTTGATCACTCCTGGGGGCGGGGCGAACACCAGCCAGGCTGCTGGGGAGCTGGTCGTGGTTTGTTTCTTGGTCTGGATGCTGGTAGCCCAGGGATGTTTCAATTTGTGGGAAAATTCATTAAACTGTTCAGTTATGATTTGTGTACTTTTTGTATATTATGCTTCCAGAGAAAGTTTTCAAAGATTGTTGAATGAATGCACGTACACTCTGCATTTTGGAAGATCCTGCTAAATTGCCTTCCAGAGAAGTTGTGCAAATTCCCCTCAAGGTGGATGAGAGTGCCCATTTCCCCACGGCCTCCCAGCAGTGCGCATCAGCAATCTTTTTAATCTGGACCAATCCGATGGATGAAAAATGATGTCTCCATGAGGTCTGTTTCATGCAGTTGTGAGAATGCCGATGCCACGGCCCCACCTGGAGTTTTTGTGCACGTGTCAAAACAGACATATTTCCCTGGGTAATGAATGGGCAGTAAGAACTTCTGGTACTGTTAAGGGCCATAGAATTCACCCTTGAGAGGCTATGACTCCTGGGTCCTCAATTCCCACAGATGCCCTGGTGGCCACCTCTGGGCATTAAGAGTATTCTCCTTTCTTCCAGGAGGTTCCTTCAGACTCACTCCCCAGAATGGATTTATTGGGTCAGAGACTGGGGCTTTTTTTTTTTTTTTTTTTTGGTGAGGAAGATTGTCCCTGAGCTAACATCTGTGCCAATCTTCCTCTATTTTGTATGTGGGTCTCTGCCACAGCATGGCCACCGATGAGTGGTGTAGGTCTGCACCTAGGAACCAAATCCAGGCCGCCAAAGCAGAGTGTGACGAACTTAACCACTAGGCCCTGGGGCTGGCCCCTTGCTTAAGGCTTTTTGGCAGACACTGGATGGCTGTCATTTTCAGCAGCCCCACCTCACACACAAATAAAAAGAACTCTGTTTCTTGACTGTAGGACATTCATTTTATTTTATGTTTTAAGATGAGAAAAGGAGGAACAGTCCTGACAGGCCATAATGTTCTTGAGCTTTGCCTGGACAGGGGCTGGGGGAAGAAGCTCTGAGGTCATCTCTCCCTTCCTCCATTTATTTCTCTATTTTTAACACCTTGGGTTGAGGAAGATATTTTCAGGGACCATAACAAAAAAGGGACAGAGATTTAACAACCAAAAAATGGAAAGGTTTTAAGTGGGTAAAGTCACCATAAACAGAGTCAAAAGACAAGCAACAGACTGGGAGAAATATTTGCAACATCTATGATGAAGCTTAAGATCCCAAATATATAAAGAGCTGCTATAAACCAATAAGAAAATGACAAAGAGCCTAGGAAGAACATAGTCAGAAGATTTGAGCCAGCACAGAAGAGGAATACAAATGGCCCAGAACAATACGCAAAGATGCTCAGGCTCACTGGCAACCAGGGGAATCAAATAATGTAAATAGGCACAGTCCGTTTGGAAGGACATTTGAGAGACTCTATCAAATGATCTGGAAAAAATACACCTTCCTTTGGACCGCTGATTCCATCTCCAGGAATTTATCCTACAGAGACACAGATATCTGGAAATGACACATGTACAAGGATATTCATGCCAGCCTTGTTTGTAGGAGCAAAAGACTGGAAACAGCTGAAATGTCTCTCCACACAGGCCTGGTTAAATAGATGTTTGGCACATTCATATAATGAACCACTGTGCAGGAAGATCTCCAAATTATACCAAGTGGAAAAAAGCAAGTTGCAGAACCACGTGATCCCATTTTTTGAAAAATCAAAATATTTTATTTCCATATGCATGTCATTGAAGAGAATCACACATCAGATGCAATGGAATGATGCACGGTGCACCTGAGCAGTGGTCATCTCTGCGGAGGGGAGGGGAGGGGAGGTGACTGAAGACGGGAAAGGGTGGCTTTTCTTTTTACATCAATTTTATTGAGGTCTAGTTTACATGTAATGAAACGTCAATACATTTTTTTTTTTTTTTTTTGTGGAGAAGACCAGGCCTGAGCTAACATCCGTCGCCAATCCTCCCCTTTTTGCTGAGGAAGACTGGCCCTGGGCTAACATCCGTGCCCATCTTCCTCCACTTTATATGGGACGCCGCCACGGCATGGCTGACAGGCAGTGCGTCGGCGGGCGCCCGGGATCCGAACCCGCGAACCCCGGGCTGCCAAGCGCGGACTAAACCGCTGCGCCACCGGGCGGTCCCCTAAACGTCAATACATTTTGGCAAACACACCCATGTAGCCACCACCCCAGTCAAGATGCAGAACATTTTCAACACTCCAGAAAGTTCCCTGGTTCCCCCATTCTGGTCAATGCGTCGGCCACAGGCAAACACTGATCTGCTTCCTGACACAATTTATTAGATTTGCCTTTTCTAGAATTTCACATAAATGGAATCACACAGGATGTACCTTCTGTGGTTTTCCTTTGTCTGCATCTACCAGTCTCTCCATTCTGTGGATGTCTGGGATGTTTCTGGTTGGGGGCTGTTATGAATAAAGTTGCGTGAACATTCACATAGAAGGTTTTACGTGGACATGTGTTCATTTCTCTTGGGTAAATACCTGGAGTGGAATTGCTGTCACGTGGTAAGTGTATGTTGTGTAAATGAACACGAGAGGGAAACCTCATTTAAAACGGAGTGGGGAGGCCAGAAGGGGGCGCCCTCGCCAGTCGGTGTCAATTGCGGGAAGAATGGTGGATTACAGACCCCACGGGAAGAGATGTCCATTGCGTCCCAACAAGAAGTCCATCCACTACCCCGGCAGGCCAGCCGGTGAGAACCCGTCACCACCCTGAACTCTCGCCCTCCACCAGTGGACTCGCGTTCAAAACACCCCTCCCCACTGCCTCCTTTTTCTCTGTAAAATAACTTCCTCTGCTTTGCTTGCTGGGCTCGCCTCTGGCTTGTGCTGTAGCTTGCTTGTCCCCAAACTGCGATTCCTTTGCTATTCCTGAAGACACCCATTTTGCTGCTCTTTTACTTCTCTGGGTCAGCAAGGTCTGAGCTGAAAGAAGCTGCTGGTTTGCCGCAGTGCTTCCTCCCGCCTGCCCTCCGCCAGCAGCAGGAGCGCCGGGCGGGCCCGCCGCGCGGTTTCCCGCTCGCGTGTCCCGAGCCTGGAGTCGAGGGTGTCCTCACCGCTTCCCGGCTGTCTCGATGTGCCCTTCGCGACGCGCCTACGTGAGCGCTGGGCCTGTGTTCTGTGGGGCCGTCTTTCTCTCCCGGTCTGTAGCTCTGTGCACCCCGTCACAGACGCTGGTTGAACGTCTGTGCCGGAGACCTTCCCGGGTGCGGCCCGCCTCCCCCTCTTGAATGTCTCCTGATGAGCGGAGTCACCACTCTTACTACGCCCCCATTTGTCCAGTTTCTGTCTGACCAGCATCCCAGTGTCCGGTTCAAGATATTCAGCAACTACTGACTGAGCACACGCCCCGGGCACTGGGGACAGAAGGTGCAAACCCCGCTCCAGGGAGCTCTCCCCCCCGCACATGCGCAGAGCAGCGCGAGGGGATCTCTGCGAGCGCTTAGCACTACGGCTGTCATTGTCGCTGCGGCCCGGAGGGCACAGGGGAGTTGCCCCGACGCCGGGCCTCAGGACCCCTCGCTTGTCCGGGCCCTTTTCAAGACCGTGCCCCTAATTTTGTTTGTAGTTCTATAGTTTTCCCAAAGAGGGCCCCCCAAATTGTCTGAGCTTCAGGCCCCACAAAACCCGGGTCCACCCTGCATTATATCAGAAAATTGGAGGCCGCAGACCCTCATCAATTGGGAAATGGCTGGATAAATTATGCCGTGGAGCTCTACTTGGTGGTTAAGAAGAAAAAGAAAGCTCTACATGCAGCAGAGAATTGTGGTGAAGAGCATGGACTCGGGAGCCGGACAAATCCCAGCTCCACTACACACTCGCTGTGCAACCTTGGGCCGGTTACTCATCCTCTCTGGGCCTCAGCTTCTCCATCTGCAAAATGGAGGGTTAGGAGGGTATCTACCCTGCTGGGTTGTTGCAAAGATTAAGTGAAGTGGGCACTATTTGTGTTTGCTGTTAATACCAGAGTGCATGCACTTTCTCTTGTAAGTTGGACAGAAACACAGATGGCTAAAAAGAAGTGGAAATTCTGTAATCTGTGCCGACGGCTCCGCACAAATGCTCTCAGCTGCTGACCCCGATTGCCCTCTCGGGAACGTGCCCTAAGGAAGCGGCGGGAGGTTTGGGGAGAGGCGGCCGGCAGAGGGCCGTGTAGGAGGGAAGAAGCGCGGTCACGGGCCCGGCCGCGGGGGGGGGGGGGGGGGGGGCGCTCTGCGGCCGCTGACGGGGCTCGGCCCCGCGATGACCGGGCGCGCTCACGTCCGACGCTCCGCGGGCAAAGCCGTCCGCCCCGTCCGCGCCGCGGTCCGGCCAACACCCCGCGCCCACAGCATCCTGGGGGCCTCCAGGGGATTCTCTTTCCTCACTTTTCCCGGCTTTTCCAAGTTTTCTATAATGGAGAAAACTTTTTAAAAACGGGAACCCAAAAATGGACAACATTCCTGCAAAAAGATGTTGGCAAAGATATTTCCTATTGTGTTACTGGAAGAGAAAAGAACCGAACCAGTCCACAGGCAGAGCAGGAAATAGGTTCTACAAGGATTTGAGTGGCACGCTAAACAATGGGTATTTCACAGCTCCTGGAAGATCTAATTCTGGGAGAATTCATAATGGCCTGGAGAAATACTGAAGATTAGCCACAGAGAAGTACTACATGGAGAGGACAGAAAACGACATCCAGTGGAACCGTGACGACTTAAATAACGCGTATACACACGGAGGAGGCGGCCCCGGCTGACGGGGCCTGAGCCCGGCTGGTGAAGGACGTGGGTGGCATCGTCCCCGTCTGCTCTCCCGCGTCCTCTCGGTCCCTCCCTGCCCCTCGCTGGGCGGACACGGGCCGGGCTCCCCTCCCTCCTCGCAGCAGAGGCCGGAGCAGCAGCTGTGTCTCCCAGACGCCCTCGCGGCTGGACCCTGGACGAGGAGCAGGTGTCGGCAGCTCGAGGCCCTCCAGAGTCGCGACCCCGGGGTCACAGCCGGACCGGGCGTTCCTGAACCCGGTGGTTCCGGTGGCCATGGTGGGTGGGTCCTGTGCTGTCGTCCTTCTTGAGGGCGGGGAGCCGCTGCTCCAGCCTCCCGCGGGTCTGTGAGCACCGATCCCCGTGTTAGATCCCTTCCTGTTCAAGACACCTGGAGTGGTTCCTGGTTGCACTCCAGACCCCGCCCGAGACAGCCGTGCACTGCTTTTATACTCAGGAAAAAATATACATATATGAGGACTTTCCAAGATTTCCACATCGAGATGAAACCTCTGTGTTCACTGGTCAGAGCAAAAAGACAGTGGAGCGGAGCGGTCCAGAGGTTTACCCAAGGCCACAGGTGTTTAGTATGGTTTAGTATGGTGAGTCACGCTGATGGATTTTCGAATGTTGGAGCAACTGTACATTCCTAGAACGAACCCCACTTGGCCACGATGTACTGTTCTTCATATATCGCTGGACATGAGATGCTCATGTTTTCTGACGGATTCATGTCCGTGTCCCTACGGGATATTGGTCTGCAGTCTCCTCTCCGGTGCCGTCTTCGTCTGGTTTGGCATTAGGGCCGTGCTGCCCGCATAAAGCCCGTCCAGAGGTGGCCTCTTCCGCGCGGTGAGTGAGCTGTCGAGCATCGTATTTCGTCCTTCCACGTCTGCTCGAGGCCACCAGTGAACCTGCCCAGCTGCTCTCCACGTCTGTCACTAGGAGTTCAATGTCCTCGACAGACACACAGTGTATCTCCTTCTCTGGGGCGAGCTTTGCTAGTTTGTCTTTCAAGACATCTTTCCATTTCAGCCGAGTCGTGTGGTTTGCTGGCATTCAATGGTTCACAGTGTCCCCTGTCCTTTCCGGGACAACAGAGGGACGCTGAGAACTAGTGACCGTGCCGTGAGTGGGCCCGGTAGTGCGGCTGTGGCCCATGTGAACACTGACACCCCCCAGCTCTCAAACGGACCCTGTGGATGGGTCACCACTTGACCCAATGCCGAGTCGCCCTGGTTCAAGGGAAAGCAGGAGAGAGCAGCGGCCAGGGAAGCCAGGACCCCATCCCTGGAATCGGAAGTCCCTGCTGGACCTCAGCTCCCCTGTCCACCCAGGATGCCTCAGATGGCACGCTGCAGCAGGAGGGATGAGAGCTAGACTACAGGGAGGACCAACAAGGGGAGCTGCTACTTTCTGGACAGCAGGAGCAGGCTTGAATGTCCGAGTCAGTACATGAGACTTTATTCCCACGTTCCCACCCGCTTCCCGCGGGGTGGGGCCCAGACCGTCGCTGAGCCCAGGCTGGGGGTTCGGGCGGGGGTCCTGGTCCCGGACTGGGGGCAGGCGGGCTCCCGGCCGGCTGGGCTCACACGTGCTGTCTCTGGTGCCGCAGCACCTCCGTGGGCGTGAAGAGGAAGTCCTGCTGGCAGGCCTTGCAGTGGTAGGGCCTCTGCAGGGCAGACGCCTTCTGGGGGGGCTCGGGGGCGGCCTCCTCGGCCCCTGACGGAGAGGAGAAGGGAGGCTGTGGGGGGCGCTCCACTGCGTGCTCTCACCCCCACCCAAAGCCCGGGCACCTGTGGGGTTCAGGCTCTCTCCCCGCCTTTGGGGAATCCAGCTCCGCCTCCTCCCGGAAGCCTTCCTTGATTAATACACACATATAGGCAACTGTGACTCTGTCCCAGCGGGTGAGAGAGACACAGAGACTGAAAGAGACAGAGACAGCCCTGGGGTGCGGACTGTGTGGTGCACTGCAGCAGACGCTGTGTCGGGGTCTGCCTGCTGCAGCGTCCCCGGGGTGGGTGTGGCCACGGCAGACACAGCTGCAGGACAGAGGAAAGAACGAGACACACAGCCAAGAGAGACAGCGGCACGGAGAGACCAGAGGCAGACGACACGCAGAGAGGAGAAAGCGCTGGCGCTCGGGCCCTCCTGGCCCCTGGCTCCAGGTCTGTGACACAGCCCGCGCAGCACCAACCAGGCCCAGCAGGTTGAGGCCGTCAGTCCCCAGCGTCCAGCGAGCCCAGACGCGCAGGAAACCACGGTGGGGTAGACGGACTGCTGGGACACGGCGCCCTGGCCCCCCGCCGCATCCTCACCTGGAGGCCCGTCCTGCGGGGCCTGGGCACAGGTGTTCTCGTGGGCGATGCGCTCCAGGGGCGTCAGGGGCATGTGCAGGCCGCAGTGGGGGCAGGTCCAGAAGGCGCGGAGACAATCGCTGTACAGGTCCGTGTCACTCTGCAGCAGGAGGCTGTGTCAGGACTTGGCCCCCCGAGTCCCCACCGCCAGCCTGGGACCCTTCCCACGACCCCTCAGGGCTGGCAGGCCCCGTTCAGAAACTGCACCCTTGGACTAAGCTGGAACGAGATTGTTGGGGGGCCTAAAATCTCATCTTCAGGGGCTGGAGGGTGAGGGGCCAGGGTGGGGTCTGTGCTCACCGTGAGGCAGTTGTAGGTGAGGAAGTCAGTGACTGCGTAGCCCCCTTTGGTGGGGTGGGGGGACGGCGTGGAGTTGCCAAAGAGGCCAGGGAGGCTGGGAGCAGCCGTGATGGTCTGGGGCCCCACGTAGAGGTTCTGGACTTCCAGCCCCATGAGCCGCCGGAGGCTATAGGGAACCTGAGGAAAGAGACAGGAGACAGGGGAGATAGACTCAGGGAAACCGTATCAGAGCACTTAGATCCAGCTGTGCCTTAAGTCCACCCCTGGACTTTTCTGTTATGGGGGCCAATTGCTTAAGCCAATCACAACATGGTTTTAGACACCCATGACCAGAGGCTCTTCTAAAACATGCCCTGATGCCCTATCTCCCATCATAACTGCCTTCCTCAGGTCCCTTCTCTTCTCCCTGTCACTTGTGGGACCACATCCAGACCTTAAGTCTGGCCACTTTGCCCTTCCTCCCCCTGGCATGTCAGCCTATTTCTCTTTCCCTGGTTCACTGGGCCTCCACTCCTCCAGGAAGTCATCCTGGATTGCATCCTTCTCCCCACCCCATCCACACATGGTAGAATCAGGATCCATTCTCAACTCCCCACTTAAGAAGTGTGGTTTGGTTTCAAATCTGCTCTGTCCAATTTTTCTCATCTGTCTTCCATGAACAGAGACCTTACAGCTTCCCCCTCACGCCCTGGACACCCTCAACTGCTAGTGAGGGGTAACCTGCACTGTGCATGCAGCAGGTGCTTACTAAGCATCTGCCGAATGAGGGCGACAGGGGTGAGTAGCGTGGCCTCTGGAGACAGGCTCTTGGGGTCAAATCCCGGCTCCAGTCTTGGCCAGCGTGTGACCCTGGGCTTGTCATCAATCTCTCTGGTTTGAAAAGCCCCAAACGTGTGCACGGGAAATGAACGGAGTTTTCCGGAGTTTCGATCCCTGTGGCGGGCGCCCCTGGCCCAGGCGGAGGCACCTTGGACGCCGTGAGCTGCAACAGCTCCCTGCTCAGGGCCGCCGCCTCCTCGCGGTTCACTGGGGCCTCCTCCTCCTCGTCCTCGTCCTCCTCCGGCCGCCGCCGGGCCTGACGGGCCAGCTGCCGGTCCAGGACGCTCTCCCAGCGGGCCCGGAGCCGCAGGGCGGCCGCCAGGAGCCGGACAGCGCTCTCACCATCGGCCAGCTGGAGCTCGAGCCAGCCGTCGGCCACCAGGCGGGAGCAGTCACCATTGGTGTCCAGGGACCGGCTGAACAAGAGGAGGGACTGGAAGAGAGGGGGCAGGAGACAGGCCGAGGGGTGAGGGCCGCTCGCCCACCCGTCCGTCCAGTGTACCCACCCGTCCTCCCCGCGACCAGCATTCACCGCGTGCCCGCTCCGTGCTGGGCAGCCTTCCAGGGGCTGGAACACCGTGAACAAGACAGAGTCCCTGCCCGGGAGCTGCCGTTCTACTCGGGAGACAGAGATGACAGAGTAAACACACAGCTGCTGCTAAGTCAGGGTCACTGCCCGGGCCGGAGGCGGACGGCTGGGCAAGCGGCCTCTGTCCTCACGGGGCTGGGGCTGCACACGGGTGGCCTGTCAGCACCCACAGATCGGTGCCCCCAGCATCGGGACACGTCACTCCGTCTGCAGTTCTTCAAACTATACAGACAAATACTGGACGCTAGTTAATGGGCCGCGGGCTGAAGCGCTTAAGGGTGAGGGCACCTAAGTCAGCACGGGACTTTAAAATGCATCTGGAAATCAAAGAGAACGCCCGCAAAGAGGGACGGATGCGCAGCCACAGGGGCAGGTGTGTGACCAAGCAGGACCTCGGGCGTGGAGTACGAGCGTTCACTACACACCTCTGCCAAGGCTTCTGCCTGAAACTGTCATAAGACGGGGAAATTCTACAGGACGGGGCGGGGGGTGGACGGGGCAGGACCGGCCGCGGGCCGACCGCACAGGAGGGTCAGCAGGCCCCTCCATCTCCGCCTCCGCCTCCCCTGCACGGATCAGAGTCTCCACCAGGGGCGGCCGCGCGGCGGGCGGGAGACTGAGACCTCAGGGGGCACCTGGCGAGTGGATCTGTTCCTTCCTGAAGTCCAGCTGGTCGCCCACGCTCCGTCCCCTTCCCCTGCGCGGTCCCTTCCCGCCAGCACGGATGGGAACGCCCCGCCTCATCTTCCGTCCGTGCTCCTGTTTGCCGTCTGCCTCCCCCACTCACAGGAGCCCCCGAACGCAGGGGACCCGTCGACCCCCATCGCGACGGCATCCCCGGCACCGGAACAGTAACTCGTGCCTGGCGCGAGGGGGCACTCGGTGGATGTTGGAATGAAAACGTAAATGAGCAAGTCGGAGTCCGCTTTCACGGCGTCGGTGGAAATCAGTGTCGACAAAACCTCCCGGGACTCGGGGCCCCGAAGGGCTGGTCTTCCCTGTGTTCCCGGGACGGAAGCGAGGGGTCCGGGGACTGGGGACGCCCCCCTGATGGGCGGGGGGCACGAGGTGCGGCATGTGGCCCTGGAGCTCCAGCTCTGCCACTTGTCACTGTGTGACTCGGGCAAGTGACATGCCCCCCAATCCCTGCAGAGCCCGCCTTCTCTATGAAGAGAATCTCAGGGCCCCGAGAGGACCCCGGAGGCCAGGCCTGGAACCGCGGGGTAGCAGTGAGCTCGCGAGGTGGGCCCGCCACCGTCAGGACTCTCGCTCCCGGGCTGCAGGCACACAGACAGTACGTGTGCAATCTGAGTGAGTCCTGGCCCGACCCGGCCCCCGTGTCCTCCCACCTCCCTGCTGGGCTCCCCGCTTCCACTCAGACCCGCCCCCGCTCCACTCACAATTCTCCCAGGCTCCAGTCTCACCTGTCTCTCTGGCCTCATCCCCTGCCACTCTCCCCGTCACCGACTCTCCCTGTGCATGCCACAGGGCCTTTGCACTTGCTGTTCCCTCTGCCTAGGATGCTCTTCCCCCAGAGACCCCTACGGCCCTTCCCTCCCTCCAGCTCTTTGCTCCAGTGCACCTTCTCAAGGAGGCCCACCCTGGTCGCCTTATTTCACACTGGAACCTGTCCCCTCCCCTCCCCCTCACTCCATCCTTTCTCCTACTCGTTCCATTTGCCCCGAACGCTTATCTCCCTGTAACAGCATTTAGAGCTGTGCTGTCTGGTCTCTACTATCCGTCCTCCCTGCTGGCCGGGAGCCCCAGGAGAGCAGGGAGCAGGTCTGGTCTTGTTCGCTGCTGTGTTTCAGCGCCAACAGGCCCCGGCACACGGCGGGCGCGCGACAAGTGACTGCCGAATGAACACACGAACAAGACAGCAGCCGCCCCTCCAGGCCCTCCCTGTGCTCCTGCCCTGGGAGCCCGGTCGACCCCGGGGCTGGGAGGCGTGGGGTGGGGACCCACCTGCAGGGCAGGGATGCGCACGCAGTTCACCAGGTACGGCTTGTTGGTCTCCAGCAGGGAGACGAAGGTGAGGAGCTGGTGTTTGCTGCTCACCTTGTCCTTGTCGTCTGCAAGGGTCGAGAGGGCAGCTCAGTGCTCCCCCCATCTCCCACCCGCGCCCCCCTCCCGGCCATCCCCAGGGCTGCCTGTCCCACCCGGCCATTTACACACCCACGTAAGGAACATGCTTGTATCTGTTAGAGAGAAAACGTCTGTGGCTTATTTTTAAATACTTTGCCGTGATGACTACGACTCTGGCTTTTTGGTGATTATTAAGAAATACTGTTGACTCTGCTGGGAGTGATAACAGCACTGTGGTAATGTAGAAATGGTTCTTCTTATTATTATCATCACTAAATGATACGACGTCTGGGATCTGCTCTACAAGGCTCCAGCAAAAAGGAAAAAGAACGACGGGACAGAAGAAACAAGGATGGCAGCTGGGACAGCTGCAGAGCTGGGCGGGGGCGCCGAGGGTCACCACACGGTAGTGGATGGTGCCTGGAAATTTCCAAAATGACAAAAAGGGGACAAACAATGTAATGGGAAGAGGGTAAACTGACTAGGAATTATAGCAATCAGACTAGAGAGAAAAGGTTCCAATTCTATGTTAGGTTTAAAACTATAAGCCTTGGGGGCCGCCCAGTGGCGTAGTTCGCGCGCTCCGCTTCAGCGGCCCGGGGTTCGCGGGTTCAGATCCCGGGCGCGGACTATGCACTGCCCGTCAGCCACGCCGTGGCGGCGTCCCATATAAAGTGGAGGAAGATGGCACGGATGTTGCCCAGGGCCAGTCTTCCTCAGCAAAAAAATAAAAATAAACTATAAGCCTTATCCTTTGGGGTTAATATTTACCATTTTCATACAGTATGTGACTTTCTTTACCAACCAGCGGAAGGGTGGGCTGTGCTCCAGACACCGAGCTGGCGCTCGGCCGCGGGCGTGAAGCCCCGCCCTTCAGAGGCGCCCGGCCCGGCCAGCGTGCAGCCTCCGCTGAGGCGGCTTCTGTGGCTTCCACGCCCGCAGGGGCTGGGGGAGCCCCCCTGGGCAGGACCAAGCCGGGGCTCACGGAGTCCACGGGACAGTGTCCTGACAGGCGCTGCTCTGCTCGCCATGAACTGAGACCGTGGGATGTCACAGTGCTCGTCCGCCACGGCCGTGGGGAGGGCGGGGCTCTGTGTGGGGTGGCTGCCAAGGCCGCCCAGCAAGGCCTGGCTCCTGGGAGCCCGCCCCCCAGCAAAGGCAGAGTGTGGGGAGGACAAGGGGGTGACCCCTGACGGTGAGGGCCCCTGATGTCACTGTTCCCACCCCTCGCATCCCCGATGGAGGGGGTTCTCTCCCCCCTGGGCTCTGGTACCTTGGTGCCCTTCGCCGCCCCCAGCCTCCTGCTCCTGTGTGTGCAGCACCTCGGGGCTGTTGGCGAAGACGCAGGTGGGGTGCAGCACGGTGCCCTGCTTGGCCCGGGTGTGGAAAATCTGCAGAGGCCAAAGGCCGGGGGCCAGGTGACGGAGGCCCTTGGACCTGCTCCTCCCGCTGCCCAGAACATGTTCCCTCCACTCTCTTGGCCAGGTTCCCCCTCTATGTCTCAACTCAGAAGGCCCCTCCTCCGGGAAGCCCTCCCTGACTCCCTCCCAGGCTGGTCAGGCCCTCCTCTGTGTTCCCCCAGCTTCTGAACTCCCCATCCCAGCCCCAATCCCTTTGGGTCATCTGTTTGGGGACGGGGTCTGTGCCCCGCACTGGACTAGAGCCCCATGAGAGCAGGGCCAGGGCTGTTTCGGTCACCGCCTTGTCCCCAGCACAGAGCAGGGGCTGGAAGGCGTGCTGAATGACAACGCACACAGGGCGGGGAGCGGGAAGGAGGTGCACCTGGTCCGAGTCCTTGCGGCCGCTGTTGAACGGGTCGGGGATGGCGAGCTGGGGGTAGAGACCCCGGGCCAGCACCAGCTTCAGCAGGGCCATCTGCTCCCGGGTCAGGGCCTGGGCCGAGCTGGCGGCCGCCCGCAGCTGCTCCAGGTTGTGCCGCAGCTTAAACTCCACATCCTGGGGGCCACACGGGGAAAGGCGGGTTCCTGGGGGGCCTCCCCACCACCCGAGGGGCTTATACACCAGGATACGGGGACCCAAGGGGCTCTGTAGACTGTAGGGCCAGGTCCTGCCCACGAAACCTGTCTCCCAGAGTGAGGACGGGGCCGTGTTCACTTGGACCCCCAGGCAGAGCGGTGTCCCCTCGGACCCCAGGGCAGGGCAGTGTCCCCTCGGACTCCCAGGCAGGCCACGACCCCACTCTGATCAACTCCACCCTGCCCGCCCCAGGCCGCAGACAGCCCCGCGGTGGCCCACCTGGATGTCCACGCTGCCGCCGGCCCCCCGGGCGGCCGTGCTGCCCCGGTCCTCGTCGCTGGAGCCGTCCGGGTCCTCCTGCAGCCGCAGCACCTTGCGCCTGCGCCCCGCGCCCTCCTCGTGCTGGCGCTTCAGCTGAAACAGCGCCTGGCGCTCCCGGCGCTGCTGCAGGCGGCTGTAGCTGTCCCCGGGCTTGGGGACCTGGGCCCCGGCCACCAGCCCGTGGTCCTCCAACAGCTCCTGGGGGCGGGGGGCCCGAGTGAGGGACACGGGCTCACGTCCGGGGGCCACTGGCTGGCAGGAAACCTCTGCCTTCTGAGTCACAATTCTCAAATGGAAAACGGGGCCTCCCAGGCCCTCCCGCCAGGGCTGCCGGGGCTGAAATGGACCGTGTACCAACAGGCCTGTGCACACTGCGGGCACCGATGGCTGCCCCGTGGAAAAGACCCGTCATCGCTGCTGGCCAAGGGAACGCCTGGGCCGGAGGCAGGAGGGAGGGGAGCAGGCCGGCAACCACTGCCAGGTCCTCCCTGCGGGCTCCGGTCACGGCTCTGACCTCCCCCCAGGCCTGCACCAGCCCCAGCGTTTCCGACACTAGTGGTTCTCAGAGGCTGGGCCTCCGACCGCACTGGGACAGCCGGGAACGCAGCAGCAGAGCCGAGTGCCGGCCCCGTCCCAGACGACCGCATCAGAGTCTCAGGGGGCGGGGCCGGGAATCCGGATTTCACAGACCCTCCAGGTGACTCAACACACAGAGACCCCCCTGCCCTCCCCCAGCCCACACCTTCGCAAACAGTCCTCGAATCAGAGACCCTACGGATCGGACCCTCTTTCTCGCTGAGCCCTGACCAACAGATGACGTAGGATGTCGTGTGCGTGTGTGACAGAGAAAACGCCCCACCTTCCATGAGTTTCTCAGTGTCTGGGGCCCAGCAAAGGTTGAACCACGGTCAGGACATCAGTGGTCCCCAATGTGGGGCCCCCTAAAACGGCCTTGGTCAGGTGACTGCCCACTCTGGCCTCAGTTTGCCCATCTGCAGCCAAAGAGAATGGATTCTACCAGGGACTCTGTTATATTTTCATCCCACAGCATCTCCCGACCACTGAAAGGTACGTAGCAGCCCATCTTTCTGTACTCAAACGAGAGACGTCTCTAGAATATTAATGATACGAGCAAGCTGCAGAACCACACAATAACAACAGTGAAAGCTGCAAACACTGGGATGGGACCTGCCAGGCCCTGTCCCAAACTCTACAGGTATTAACTCATTTAACCGTCCCAGGAACGCTGCACGGCAGGTGCTATTTTTATCTTCCCGTTTTCAGAGGGAGGCCCAGAAAGGTGCGGTAACTTGCCCAGGGTCAC
Source organism: Tapirus indicus (assembly GCA_031878705.1). Taxonomy (NCBI): domain Eukaryota; kingdom Metazoa; phylum Chordata; class Mammalia; order Perissodactyla; family Tapiridae; genus Tapirus; species Tapirus indicus. Next base: position 21,463,268 of record CM062926.1, on the reverse strand, counting down.
ACTGCTAGCAAATGGCCGAGCTGGGATTTGCTGCTGGGACGTCCAGCCCAGGAAGCCCTCCTGGATTTCTCCCCCTTTGCCCTGCCCAGGCCGCCCCCACGCCTGGTCATGTGATGGTGGGGGAGGTGGGTGCAGGGTGGGACTCTGACCCTCTGTCAGGGGAGAGAAGCTGTGTTCTGGAATGTGCTCACGCACACTGTCTACCTGGTCTCCCTGGTTTGCCCCCGGCCCTGTCTGCTCAGGTGGCCCCTCGGCCCGAGCCTCACCTTGAACTGGCGCCGCAGGTTGGCCATCTCGTACAGCCGGTGCTCCTCGATGCCCCGCCGGCGGCACCACTTGCGCGAGTTTCCGCCCCGTTCACACTTCACCTGGTGCAGGTACAGACACTGGGCATCAGGGCCTGGCCAGCTGGGGGAGGGGAGGCGGCTGACCCAGGGCCCACACCACCCCAGCATGGGCCCAAAGCCCACCCACGGGGAGGATGTGAGACAGGTGGGAGACCCGCCAGGCTTCCCTCAGGGTCACCTGCTTCTCCCCTCCTTCCAGGTCTCAGCCGCACTGCCTCCTCCTACAGGAAGCCCTCCCAGACCACACTGGATCAGACACCCCTCTGGGCTCTCTCAGCCCCTTGGACTCCCCCTCACAGCCCACTCTGAGTGTCACTGTCTAGGGACGGGTATGTCTCCCTGCACAGGACTGTGAGCCCCACGAGGGCAGGGACAGGCGGTTTTTACCACTACTGGGTCCCCAGCACCGCCCAGCACAGGGCCAGGCCCAGTGCACAGGCTCGAGAATGCGTGTGGATAGACAGGTGCCACCTCGGAGTCTGCACTTTCTCCAGACGGCACAGGTTTTCATCGGTGCTTTAGAAACCCCAGGCTCCCCCCTGAGCCAGGGCCTCTGCACGCGCTGGTCCCATGGATGGTGGAGACGGGGTCCTCCCCAGACGGGCCCAATCGGCCTGGAGGGCTCAGGGGTCCTCCCCAGGGAGGGCAGGGGCACGAGGAGGAGCCACTGCCTCGGGAGGCCCTGACCGCGGGCAGAACGACAGCCAGAAGGGGCGCCCCCGGCCTCACCTGCACCCAGGCGTTGAAGACGTTGAAGAGCGTGAAGGGGTCGCCCTGGTCGCTCTCCAGGGGCCGCCGTGCAGCCACACACTCGGGGTGGCTCTGGGCGCTGCGGGTGAAGGGCGACTGGACGCTGAGGGCGGCCGCGACGGTGAGCACGGGCTCCGCCAGGTGCAACATGGAGCCCAGGATCAGCATCTTCCCTGGGAGGTGGACCCCGAGCTGAGCTTCCTGGGCACCGGGCAGCACCCCAACCCTCGGGGCCCTCAGGGTCTCCTGACCCGCCCTCCCACCCCGACCTCCCTCCACCTCACCCACAAAGTGCCTCGGGAGCCAGACGGACAGAATCAAACCCACACTCTGTGCTTTCCTGTCATGTGACCTCGGGCAAGGCCTCAGTTTCCCCATCTGTAAGCTGGAGACAGCCACGGTCTCCGCCTCCTCGGGCACATGGTGGGCACTAAGTGATGGCTACTACCGTCACGTCACCACCCGCCCTGCTCTTCTCTTTACAGCCGCCTCCCCAGCACCGCTCCGGGCTTTCTGGGTCTGGCACTCATTTTGACCGGCTGGCGTCCGTCCTCTCCTCCCTCTGGAATCTGACCTTCCCGGGTCTGCCGCGCACAGGGCAGGCGCTGACTCCCATGCCCACGTCAGGGTGCATCTTTTCCTGCCATCTTTGTTTGACTCAAGGTAGAGGCAGGGGAAGAAGGGGGGGAGATGGGGGGGGAGGAGGAAGAGGACGGAGAGAAGGAAGGAAAGTAGGAATCCTATCCCCGGGTGGCAACAAGTCGCTTCCGTCTGCGAGCCCTCCTCAGTGGGCACCTGGCCGCTCCCTGGTCCGCACCTCCTGCGACCTCAGACCCTGTCCACCTGCCCTGAGGTCAGTGGCCTGTGTGTCACACATCTGACTAATCCTCACTGGTCCCCTTAACACCCGTTCCAGAAAGTTCTGTTGCACATCTAGCCTAAGATAAAAGCGGGTAGGAAAACGAGGATGTCCCAGCACCCCGTCACTTTTGCCTCCTGCCCCCCAGGGGTCAGCCTCCCGCTCTGCCCACTGTGTAACCCTGGGCGAGCACGTGACAGCCTTTCTGAGGCTCATTTGGAAAGGGAGTCACTCCTTCCCCGCTCGGGGAGAGGACGTGCCTGACACTTGGGCATCGTGCCCGACCCGCTCGCCGGCTCCGCCCCGCCGACCCTCAGTGTCCTCATCTGTACAGCAGGGGCGCCTGGAGGCCCCGCCAGGCGAGGGTGACGTGATCTACGGTCCATAAAGCCTTTCACTGACACACAGCAAATGCTCACGCAACGTCTTTTCCTTCTCAGACCTGCTTCTCCTGGCTCTAGCCCTGCCTCCTAAAACCAACAAAAGTACCGATCTCCACGGCGCGGGAGGCCCTCAGAGTCAGTGGCAGCAGGCCCCGCCCGCACTGAAGCTCCGTGTGCTGCGACGGTGCGGGGACTAGCGACATTAAGACGAGGGGAAGCTTGTTTAGTGTCGTGCTTGGGAAGAGGACCCAGGTAGAGCTCAGCTGGGAATGCTCTGCGGGCCATGGATTGTCGGTAAAAATAGAAAGTCTCGAGTCAGGAGAGTTAGGCAAAATGAAGGCGCCTCGGCCGTAAGCTCCCTGGGAGGGGCAGGGGTGACTCAGGAACGAGCAAGAGGAAGAAGCGGGCTGCTGTGACATCCTTCCAACCGCAAGAGAGGGGCACAGGGCGGAGCTAGGGACGGGCTGTGCAGAGAGGCGTCTGTTTTGTTTACGGCTGTCTCCCCAGCGCTGAACAGGGGCTGGCACAGAGGACTTGGGAATGAACGGACGGGCCTGCCTGTGAATCACTCAGAGAGCGAAGGGTCTCCTGTGAGACCACACCATGGGGGTCCTCACCAATCACAACGTCCACGGGGAGCTGGGCCAGCAGGGACCCGATGGGGGTGAGGGCCTCTGAGCCGTCCAGAGCCCCCTGGTCCCGGAGGTAGAGGATGGCCGTTTCCAGGCTGGCTGGCGGTGGCGGCTCAATGAAGGGGAAGGTCCGGGGGTCCCCCACGCTCATGCTCTTCATCTGGAATGAGAACCCACCTCCCCCGGGAACGGGGGACACATGAGCCACTGTGGAACACTGGGCAGGCTCAGGGATCACGAACTGGAGATACTGTAAAAACTCCCTGTATGCAAATATATGCAAATATCAAATCATTATGCCGTACACCTGAAACATAATGTTATATGTCAACTCTGTCTCAATAAAACAAAAAACTAAAAAATTCTACCCATGGTACAGAGGCAGGAGAGGAGGGCCATTGTCTGACTGTCTGTCTGCCCCAGACCCTGGCCACGGACGAGCACGTGATCTAAGCTGGACCAATCGAGGTCTCGGCCCCTGGTCCCAGCAACTGACCGAGGCGTGAGCACGTGATCTGAGCAGGGCCGACCTTCTCCGGGAGTTTCAGACTGGAGCTGGGAGAGAGAAATCCCAGCATCCTCTCCGGTTGAGGGGCCAGGAGGGAAATCCAGAGTTGCTGTGGTTGTGTCCACTGCCTGGAAATCAGCCCACCCATGGCAGACAGAGACCCTTGAATTGTTCGTCAACTGGACTGCCCACCACAATGGATACACGAGTCCATAAGGTCTCCTTTCCTGCTGACAACAGTTTGAGCTGGGTTTCTCTCATTTAAACCAAAAGAATCCCGCTGAACTCAGAGGCCCACAGGGCAGCGGCCCGTGGGGAGAACGAAGTGAAATGCACCCAGCACCGGGCCTGCGTGGCGTAAGTAAACAGCACCTCTCTAATGAGTGGATGGAAGAAAGGCTGGCACAGGGGCTCCTGGGACTGTGAGGGAGAGCCAGGGGACAGCCCAAGCCCCCAGGGAGGTGACCTGCTCACCAAGCCCGCGTGCCGTCCTGGAGATCACTCGGCACTCACTAGAACACCTTTAAGTTGGAAGCTCTGGGTTGGGGGAAAGGCCTGGGTGTGTTTTAACTCTCCAGGTGATTCCAGCGCATACCTGGAGCTGAGAATCACTGCTCCGGCCCGGGCAGTGCCAGCCCCGGAGAACGACAGGTCATAGAGGACACGGGCGACCCAGTTCTGCCGACAAGACAGGATGGGAGATCAGCCAGGCGGCTTCTGGGAGAGGCTCCCAAGGGCTTAAGAATGAGACCCACGAAGAGGGGCAGTTTATTGCTCCTGCTCCTGGAGATAAAGGAGATGATGCCCACACTGCCAGAGCCACGTGGCATTTATGAGGCAGGCTCCAGAGCCTGACAGCCTCAGACGGAATCCCAGCTGTGCCGCTTGCCAGCTGTGTGATCTGGGTCAAGTTACTTTACCTCTCTGTGCATCCGCTTCCTCACCCATAAAATGGGATAAGATTACCTTCCGCAGAGAGGTTTTGTGAGGATCAAAACAGCTTTAAACATACAAGTCTTAGAACAGAGCCTCGCCCACAGCAAGCAGTAAGTGCTTTTCATCATCATCATTAGGAAGGCTGCTGACAGACTGAGGTTGCAAAGATAGAAAAAGCCCAAATCCTTTATTGCATCACTGATCCATTTAAATAACCAAGCCTGGGAGCGCCCTTCTCGGGGCTTCTGGTTATGTGAAAGCAAGTGTGGTCTCTGCTCAGGAAGAAGACGAAAAGCGAAGTGGGGAACGGCGGGCGGCATCTGGCACACTCGCGCGCGTGGGCAGGCGATGAGGGTCAGGAACGCCACGCAGTGGGTCCCAAGCGGCACGTTTTAAATGAAATCAAACCACCAGAAGCCGGCGGCGAGCGTCGTCCGCAGGGGGCGGGGCTGCTGTGTGCCACGCCCACGGCCACGCCCACGCACGCCAACCTGGGAAGCCAAGCCCAGCAGCGTCGTGCTGTGTTGCGTGACTGGGTCTATCTGTCACAGCAGCCTGATCTACGTGAAACTAACTACCGAGATGCGAGTCATGGCGTCAGATGTACCGAGAAACCCCGGTTTTAAAAGCCACTTCTTGATGGGTTTTCTGTTACAGCTGAAAGCTTTCTGATGGAGTCACGAGGGTCTTCCCGGGACCCCACGGCTCTGGGGAACAGTCCTCCCCCGAACCTGGGATGTGACATTCGGAAGGGCCGAGCTCCCTCGGTGGGCTGGCCGGCCCTGCCCTTCCCGGCCCTGACGCCCTCGGACTGTCCTGTCTACAGGCGTCCTGGGCGCCCCGCCAGCACCAGGTCTTAGGACACCGTCCCCTTCTGGCCCTGCCTCACCTGCAGCACCAGCGCGTCCAGGGCGACTCTCCGAATCTCAGGGACAGGGTAGGGGGCGAAGGCGTCGTAGTCCGATTCGGCATAGAGTCGGAAGCAGACGCCGGGGCCCGTGCGGCCCGCCCGGCCCTTCCGCTGCTCGGCACTGGCCTGACTGATCCAGAACTCCTGCAGCCGCTGCAGCTTGGCCTGTGGGTCGTAGCTCATCTCCTTCACCTTCCCTGGGAGGGAGGAGAGTCTGGGTGCAGGAGCCACAGGGGCCCCGCACACCCGTGACCCCCACCCCTCATTCATTCACTGACACCCTCACTCACTTCTTTCTTCCATCAACACGAACCGAGAGCTGATTCTGGGCCCGACCCTGACCTTCTGTTAACTTATCTTCCCTTTCCTCACTCACACACCCCATTTGTTCTCTCCTTTGCTTATCCAGACGTTCAGCCATCCAACAAACATTATGAAGCCCCTCCCAGGTGCAGGCACTGTACGAGGCAGTGGGGACACAGCGTGAGCAAGACAAAGCCCCTGGTCTCCTGGGGCTGAGCAGACACCGAATCTCATCCATTCTAAGACCAACCTTCTTTCACATTTGATCCTCTCTGAAAATGGGGTGCACCTTAAAATCAACGGCATGTCAAGCTTTAATGATCAGCATTTTACAATGTCCTTAATGGTACAGAATATTTAGGAATGTTTATCATGGATGGCGCCCCAGAGTCAGAACAATAAAGGAACTGCTAACATTCACTGAGTTTCCCTCTGTGCCAGGCACTGTCCTAAGCACCCAAGTGTATTCTTTTTTTTTTTTTGAGGAAGATTGGCATCAGATGTTAGCACAGGGCCACTCTTCCTCTTTTTCTTTTTTCTCCCCAAAGCCCCAGTACATAGGTGTGTATCACAGTTGTAGCTCTTCTATGTGGGACGCCGCCTCAGCATGGCTTAGATGAGGGGTGAGCACGTCCGCACCCGGGATCCGAACCGGTGAACCCTGGGCCACTAAAGCAGAGCGTGCAAACTTAACCGCTACGCCACCAGGCCGGCCCCCGCCCCAGTGTGTTCTTAACTCATGTAATCCTTACAACCTGCGGGGTGTGCTGTGATTACCGCCATCTGACAGATGAGCAAACTGACACACAAAAGGTCAGTGACATGACCCCAGTCACACAGGGGTCAACCTGGCCAGGCTGGCTCCAGCGTCTCCTGACCACTATGCTAGGCTGACTTTCCAGAGAACAGTCTAGTTGGGAAGATGATAGACAGATCAACAGGTATAAAATATAATGCCCACGCTATGAAGAAAAATGAAACACCCTAAGGAAGCAACGGTGGAAGGAGAAGGGGGCGATCACTTTGGTAAAGGAGACGAGGTGGGCCTCTAATGAGGAGACCTGCGTGCAGGCCCCGAGATGAGGTGAGGGAGTGAGCCCTGTGGACATCTAGAGAAAGACAGCCCTCAGAAGAGACAATGGTAAGTGCAAAGGCCCTGAGGCACAAGCCAGCCTGGAATGTCTGAGAAGGATGAAGATTTTGCCACTGCTCCACAGCCCTCAATGCCACCTACTCCCTGCATCAGTCTGGAGTTCCCTTCCTCCATCTGCACAGCTCCAAGCCGCCCACTGCTCTCCAGGTCCTTGGGGTGGCTGGGGGACAGCCCTTACCAGAATCTACTACGAAGCGGATCCCGTCAATGGTGACTGAGGTCTCAGCGATGTTGGTGGAGAGGATGCATTTCCGGACTCCAGGGGGGGCTACATCAAAAACCTGGGGGAGAGTGAGGAGGCAGCATCAGGGACCAACTCAGCCCTTACTGACCCACGTGTCCAGTGGCACCTTACACCCATATGTCTAAAACATCCTAGCACCTCCTCTCCTCCAGCTCCCATCCCAGAGATGGCTCCTCATCCACCACATCACCTGGGCCACACACCTGGGCTGTCCTGGGTCCTCCCTCCAACCCCACAGCCATAGCTGAACATCTTGGACATTCCCTCCTCCCCAAATCCACGGCCCCTGCTCCAGTCCAGGCTCCTTTCCCACCCACCCAGACCTGCCCCAGTTTCCGCCCTGGTCTCCGGCCTCTAGCCTCATCCCCTCCACTCCATCCTTCACACGCCACAGAGGGATCTGCTACAGCACAGACTGGCCCTGCCCCCCACCTCCTCAGAACCTCCCACGCTCCCCAGTGCACTCGGGACAAAGCCCAGGCACCACACCGGGTCTTCAGGGCCCCCTGTGGTCCAAGCCTGCCCACCTCTCCAGTCCCGTCTCTCCCGACTTCCCCTTCACAATCTGGACCCTGGTCACCTGCATGCAGTCTCTCGGCTGCCCTGTCTTTCTCTCACCACAGGCCCTTTGCACAAGCCGTTCTCGGACCCAAGAGACAGTGAAGCACAATGGTTACGAGTAGGGGTCAGCAACTACAGGGCAGCCTGTGGGCCCAATCCAGCCTGCCACCTGTTTTGGGGCATAAAGTCTTCACCGCCTCCCCTGGTCAGTCTACGGCTGCGTTTGTGCTGTAATGGTAAAGCTGAGTAGTTGTGACAGAGACCACAGGGCCCACAAAACCTAAAAATATGTACTCTGTGGCCCTGGACAGAAAAGTCTGCCAACCTCTGGTCAAGAGCATGGGCTGTGGTGCCAAATCACCGAGTTCCACAGCCTGGTTCTGGCACGTATATGACTCTGCACCAGCGCCCAGCCCTCCATTTCTGCATCTGCTGAACAGGACCCGGCAGACGGGCCACGGTGAGGACTGAACGAGACAAGGCGGACAGAGCTCAGAGCCACGGCCGCACGCGGCAAGGGCTCCATACACGTTGGCTGGGACACTCTCCTCTCTGCCCCCTTCCCAGACTGGGGCTTTCTCAGGTCTCAGTTTTGCAAGTCCCTTCCTCCAGGAAGCCTTCCCTGAATCCACTCTCAGAGCATCCTGAGCGTCCCTCTTGCTGTCTGTAAAATTGTTGATTGTTGTCCGTCTCCAACAGACCAACAGCCACTTGAGGGGAAGGACCATAGCTTGGCTCCCACTGTGTCCCAAAGAGCCCCAGAGTGCACAAGGGGAGGCACTAAGCAGGTGCTCAGAGGTTGTTTATTCAATCAATGAATAATTGAGTGTGACCTCAATAGATTTTTCTCAAGGTGACTATGGTAGTTAGCCTCCAAGACGGCCCCAGTGAGTCTCACCTCCTGGGATTCACACCCTCATCCAGAACCTTCCCACTGAACAGGGCAGACCAGGTTCACTAACGGGATACCGCAGAAACGATGGCGTGTGATTTCCAAGGCTAGGTCACAGAAGACGTTGTGGCTCCTGCTTTGGTCTCCGGGGGAGAGCCAGCCACCACGCTGTGAGGACACCCACGCAGCCCCCTAGAGAGGCCCCCAGCCAACAGCCAGCCATGTGAGTGCGCCACCTGAGAAGAGGACCCTCCAGCCCCAGTCCAGCCTTCAGATGATGCAGCCCCGGCCGACATCTGACTGCACCTCAGGAGTGACCCTGAGCCAGAAGCCCCCAAATTCCTGACCCACAGAAATGATGTGAGATAATGAATGTTTACTGTCCTACACTGCTAAACTTGAGGGTAATTGGTTACACAGCAATAAATGACTAATACAGTGACCCAGAGGCCTCTCTCCCAGGACCCTCCCTTTCAACCATGTGGTCTCTTCACCTCTCCCCACATCGAACTCAGAGACTCCCACCCCCAACACCTTTGCTTGGTCCCCCCTTCCCCGGACCGCCTTCCTCCCTCTTCTACACAAAATTCCCCTCGTCCTCCAAAGCTCAGCTCTAATGCCTCCCACCTCACCAGGAGGCTCACCCTGGCACACACTCCCCACCCCCCGGAAGGTGTGAGCAGCCCCATCTGCAGCCCGCAGCCCTAGGTTTGCGGAATCACATCCCCCCGACCCCCTCCTCCTCCCCCGAGCCACACTCTAGACCCCCACCCGCCCCACTCGTCCTGGCCGCACGGATACCTTGTCCTGGTCGGCCACAGAGAGGGCGCTGTGCAGTGGCAGCACCACCCAGCGCTGGGTGTGGCTGGCATAGGTCTGGGCGGCCTCGAGCACAGCGCTGATCTCCGCCATGCCGCTGAGGAAGACGAGGAGGTCGCCCCGCTCCTCGGGCGGGTACTTGCTGTCGATGGCCTCCAGCACCCGCAGGAAAGGCCGCGGGTCCAGCTTCTCTGACTTGGACGTTGTCGGCTCTGTCTCCCGCGGCTGGTACACCACCTGCGAGGAGACAGCCCCGGTCAGGGGCACCCTGTCACACCCAGTCAGTGGGGCAGGGACACCGCAGGCTGATGGAGGAGACACGGCACACTCAAATAGGTTTTTTTTTTGCTGAGGAAGATTGCCCCTGAGCTGACATCCATGCCCATCTTCCTCTATTTTATACACGTGTTGCCGCCACAGCACGGCTGACAGACGGTGTAGGTCCACGCCCAGGATTCGAACCTGCGAACCCAGGCTGCCACAGCAGAGCATGCGAACTTAACCACTAGGCCACAGGGCCAGCCCCAATCAAATAGGATATTTTGAAGAGGATCTAATAAAGGGACAAAGTATCGAGGTAACTAGAAGGTTTCTGGGGTGCTGGCAGTATTCAATGTTTTTTAATCTGGATGCTGGCTCTATATGAGTATTTAATTTGTGAAAATTAATTGAGCTATACACTCGTGATATACACATTCTTTTGTGTTTGGAGTATAATTTCAGCAGCAAAAAACCTTTAAGGGGTGGAGCCAGGATTAAAACCCTAGAAGTCACTTCTCAGAAAGCATCCTCACTCTTTTTTTACGGCTACTTAGCAGATGGATGGGCACTTAGAAGCAGAAACCATGAGGGACAGTGCATTTCCTGGTGCTGGGAACTTCAGAACTGCTACCATTCTTAGTCCAAAATTACAAGAGGAAGGAGGAGTTATCAAAACCATAAAGGAGAGGGCTGCGTGGAAAGAGCCATCTTGAAAGCAGCTGTGACTTCCGTTGAGGGTCAGAGCCTACGGGAGACCTCGAGAGAGGGAGCCGACTCTCCTTTCCCCACTGGCCAACCAGAAGCCAGAGGGGAGGGGGTCCATTAGTGCCACCCACAAAGGTCAGCCTCCAGGGAAGACAGGAAGGTGGGGAAGGGGAAAAGGAGATCTGGAAGGGCAAAGAGAAGCGGTCCGGCACAGGGCCCTGGCTGTCCTGTGAGCAGGATTCAAGTCCTGGCTCTGCCACTCCTGAGTCGTCCCGTGAACAAGGGACTTCACATCTCAGCTTCAGTTCTACCCTCATGGGGAGAAATTCCTGGCACAGAACTACCGAGGCTGTTGTGAGGGACTCACGTGAGCTCTTGTGTGTTAACTGTAGAGTGTGTGGTACACACTCAGCAAATGTTAGTACGATCAACATCGAGCCAGCCCTGGTGGTCTGGTGGTGAAGATTCGGTGCTCTCACCGCCACAGCCCGGATTCATTTCCTGATCAGGGAGCCACACCACCACCTGTCTGTCGGCTGTCAGACTGTGGCAGCTGTGTGTTGCTGTGACGCTGAAAGCTATGCCACTGGGATTTCAAATACCAACAGGGTCCCCCATGGGGGACAGGTTTCAACGTAGCTTCCAGACTTGACAGACTAGGAAGGACCTGGCCACCCACTTCTGAAAAAGCTGGCCATGAAAACCCTATAAATAGCATGAAGCATCAGACAATGGTCTGATAGAGCGCCAGAAGGGGAGGGGATGGTGCAAAAAGACTGGGCAGGGTTCTGCTCTGCTGTCCACAGGGCCGCTGGGAGTAGGAATCCACTCGACAGCACTAAGGACAAATCATCATCATTATTACTGATAAAACCAATATGCAAGCTATAGCAAAGAGGTCAAGAAAAATGGGGAAAGTTCAGGGCAGAAGTTGCTGGGGCAACTGAAGAGATGGGAGGCTAAAAAGGATCTCCACCTAGTTTGGGCAGAGCAAATTGTAAGAGGATCTAAAAAGCATTATTTTTCATGAATACCAAACTCTCTTTCTTTCCCCTAAAAGGTCTCTCTCTTAATTTCAGCATCTTCAGCCATTGCTGACTGAAATGCAGAGGTGGCAGGCGCACCCCAGGACTGCTGCCTGGGATGGGATCAGGTGTGCTGAGGAGTGTGGGAGACCCGTGGTGGTCCCCAGAAAGTCTGTTCTTTTCTTCCCGGGCTCACTGTCACCAAGAGAGAGAACATTTTCCAGCCTCCCTTGCAGCTAGGAGGGGCTCAGAGATGAGAATAAAGCAGCAGAAAGGTTGTGTCCAACTTACAGATAAACTGCTTTCCCTGGGTTTGGCTCCTTCCCTCCTCCTGCAAGCTGTGACCATCCAGACCAGGACAATTCCCTCGGACAGTGGTTCTTATTGGGGTGGTTCTGCCCTCCAAGGGGCATTTGGCAACGTCTGGAGACATTTTGGGTTGTCACAACTGGGATAGGAAAATGCTACTGGCATCTAGTGGGTTGAGGCCAGGGACGCTGCTAAACACCCTAAAATGTACAGGGCAGCCCCCACAACCAAGAATTATCCAGCCCCAAATGTCAACAGTGCTGAGTCTGAGAAACCCTGCCCTATGAGATGGTAGAGCAAGGAGAAAGGAGGAGCCTGGGTCCCTGAATGACCACATGGAGCAGAGCTGCCCACCAGCCTGGACCAGCCGGACTGTCACATAAGAGAAATAAACTTCTATCTCATTTGAGCCTTTATATTTTTGGGTCTCCTCTAACAAGCTCTTAGCACTCTACCCAGCACATTGTAAATGCTCAGAAAATAGCGGCTTTAAAAGAGAAAGAGAAAATGTCCTTAATTGAAGAGATCGGACACAGAGCAGCAGGAAAGAGAAAGGACGTGTCCAGGTTGGCCGGAGACCAGGTAGGAGGTGCGGGGACGCGGCGGGGAGGAGGGAGCACTGACCGTGATGGGGAAGAGCCTCCCAGGCACCTGCACCACAGGGGCGTTGTCGAAGTAGCTGGAGAAGAGCGAGATGTTGATGGTGGCCGACATGAGGATGACCTTGAGGTCAGGCCGCTGGGGCAGGAGGCGCCGCAGGACGCCCAGGAGGAAGTCGTTGTGGAGGTGCCGCTCATGGACTTCATCCACGATCAGGACCTGGTACTGGGGCAGGCTGGGCTCCCGCTGGACCTGCCTCAGGAGCAGCCCCACCGTCAGGAACACAATCTTGGTGGCCGCCGAACGCGTGCTCTCAAAGCGGATCTGGTAGCCAACCTAGGGGAGGGGTGGAGGGTGGTCAGGAGAGGAACCCCCCCCGCCCCCGGGACTGGGCACCAGCCCCTCACCCTGCCCAAACGGAAAATCCGAGCAGATGCCCCCCCTGCCATCAGACTCTGGAGTCCCACAGGCTTGGACTGGAATCCCACCTCTGCCACTTAGTGCCCTTGACTTTGGGTAGCAATCCCATCCCTCAGATACATTGTTTTTTCTCCCTGATGCTGTAAGAGTTGTATGTGCTAACGCACATAAAGTATTTGGCACAGAGTCTGGCACATGATACTAATGATAAAATAGGACTAATGAATGTTTCTTTGAGTCCGCACTATGCACCAGGAGCCACTCTAAATGCTTTCTGTATAGCAGCTCATTTCATCCTCGCACAGTGTAAGAACGATTATCATCTTCACCTCCCAGATGGGGAAACTGAGGCCACACTTCCAAGGTAACACAGCTAAAAAGTGGTATTGAGAGGAAATGCATCTTAACCCCTCCCTCACACCATACACTCACACACACACACACACACACACACACAAATTGATATCTGATGAAGTACTGTTTAAAATGTAAAAGCTTTTAGAAAAAAACATAGAACATCTTCGTGACCTTAAAGAAGGCAATGATTTCTTAAACAGAACCCAAAGAGTGCCCACCGCAAAAAGAAAACGACAGACTGGATTATATTTAAATGAAAGGACACCGCCATCAAAAGACACTATTCAGAAAATGAAAGACAACTAAGAGCAGGAGACAAGGTCTGCAATATGTAAATCCTACAAAGGACTCACATCCAGATTCTATAAAGCCCTGTGAATCACGAACAAAAAGACAACACAAAAGACACATGGGAAAAAGCCTGGAACAGATATTTCACAAAAGAGGGTCTCCAATGGCCAATAAACACATAAAAAGGCGCTCAACATCCTTGGTCACCGGGGAAATGCAAATTAAAATGTGGTACCACTAGACACCCACCAAGAAAGCTAAAATGACAAAGGTTAACAATAGCATACACAATGTTATAAGCCAATATGACCTCAATAAAATATAAAAAATTAAACGATTAACGATAACAAGCGCTGGTGACGATGTGGCACACACCCCTGGTGGGAGTGTAAATCGGTACAACCACTTTGGCAGTATCTACTAAAGCTAACCACAGAAGCAGATCTGACGACCCAGCAACCCCACTGCTGGATATACACCCAACAGAAACACAGACCAAAAGACACCAAAAGGCATGTTCTAGAATGTTTCCAGCAGCACCTTCACAGTAGACCCTAAAACTGGAAATCCCCCAAATTCCCACCCCCAGTGGAGAGGACAAATCCACGTGATACCTTCACAGTGGAAGACCACAAAGCAGCGGGCGTGAACGGTGCACACCTATACACTAGAGAGAAATGGCACAAAACTGATATTGAGCGACAGAGGCCAGACACAAGACAGAACACACCTTTTGATTCCATTGATAAAAAGTAAAAGAGGCCAACATAACCTGTGATATCCTATCTTTAACTCAAGTGTCATAATCCAGCACTAAGAACAAGGTCGTAACTGGAAGGGGACACAAGAGGGTTTCTGGGGTGCTGGTTTGATTTTTTTAATCTGGGTGCTGGTTACATATACGCATTCAATTTGTGAAAATTCACTCAGCTATATACACTTGGTACATGCATTCTTCTCTGTTAATAGTCATAATATCAATAACAATTTTTAAGTGGCAGAGCCTGGATTAGAACCCCAGAAATCATTAGCAAGGAAGTGTCCTCATTCTTTTTTTATGGCTGCCAAAAAAATTTTAGGATATTTCCAATTTTTGCTGTGTAAGTGCTATACTGAGAAATGTTAGTGTCTTTGTCATTTGGATCATATTCAGGCCAATCTGTAGATAAATTTCTAGAAGAATCATCGCTGGGTCAAAGGGTCAGTGCTTCTGTAACTTTTCTTGATACTACCACATGGGCAAGCAACCTATTCCTCAAGGTCACGCTGGAAAAGCTGGAAACCTGTTACGTCGCCCTCACCTGGGAGCCATACTGGCTGAGGCTTTCAAAGCCAACACGCTTAGCCAGCGAGATGCAGGCGATTCGCCGGGGCTGGGTGCATGCCACGTGACTGAAGCCGGCGGCCAGCAGGTACTGGGGCACCTGGGTGGACTTGCCGCAGCCCGTGTCACCCGCCACCACCACCACCTGGTGCTCCTTCAGCGTCTGCAGGATGTGGCTCCCGTACTGAGCGATGGGGAGCGCCGCCCGCTCGCGCTGCAGTTTGGCCAGCCGCCCGAAGGCCTGCTTCTGGCCGAAGTCCAGATAGTGCAACAGGGCTCGGCGGAACTCAGACACTCTCTCCGGGGGCAGGCGGCTGCCCGGCCCCCGGGAGCCCCGTGGGTCAGGGCCCAGGACAGAGAGGTTGATGCGGTAGCGCGGGTCGTAAGTGCGAGGTAGGTCAGCCAGCGCTGGGACGCTGTGCTTAGGACGCTCTGCATCCTTCTCCTCCTTCCTGGCGGTCTTGAGATTCTGGAATTTCTGCAAGCGTTCAAAGAAGGTCCAGAACTTCTGGCACTCCTCGGAACCCTGGCGGATATAATCCTCATCACGGAAGAAGGCATCTTCGAAGAGACGACGTGTGTCTGGACAATTCCAGTCCCATTTCTCCGGGGCCTCCTCCTCCCTGGGAGCCCGGTGTTGGTCTCGGTGACCCCTGCCCTCCCTTGTTCTGGGAGGAGGCATGTTGTGGCTGATCACAACGCTGTCACAAAATCAGCCTCGGTTCTGATCACCTGGACCAGATCTTCTCATCCATGCCCCGCCTCCTGCAGTGGGAGGTCAGAGCCTGCGATAAGGCACCACTTGCTCTTCAAAGAGCCCAATCTGCCTCCTCATGGCTGCTACAGGACCACCGCAGGCGATGACGGAGTAAGTGGCCAGGGGCCTGGGTCAGGCTGGTGACACACAGGGCACCTCACGACTCCTGCAGCAATCTCAGCAATGGACACAGGTTCATCCTGGGTGTTCAGGCTCTAAAAGTTTGTGGGAGAGAACAGAGGGTATTCATTCATTTTTAGAAATGTTTACTGAAAGCCTGCTGTTCCATAAGCACTGGACTAGGAGGAGGGGGATAATGAGTAAGACCAATCTGAGCCCCCACAGGGTGTCATGGTCACATGTGAGAAACAGACACGTCCCCACACTGATAATTCAGGGACTGGGGCTGTGGGAGCCTTCCCTGACCATGCTTGGGAATCAGGGAAGGATCCTCCGAGGAGGGGATATTTAACCAGAGACCTGAAGCAGTGTAGGTCACATGGCCAATCGACAGCAGAACCTTGTCACAAGAGCAGTAAGCCGAGAGGGGGTGGTATAATGACAACAGTAAGGCAAGAGTTTCTAATCTGGGGTCTACTGAGCTTCGGGACACCAGGAACCCTTTGAAATTAAGCACACAATTTTGCAAGAGTTGCATTATCTATGTATTGTTTTTGCCTGCCTGACACATCCCTTCCTTCTTTTTCTGCTAACACTACACACCTGCCTTCGCGGAGCAGCCCTTCCTGGATTCCACGTGGTTCTGATGGCCTTTAAGTCAGAGAACCCCTATCGGTTGGGCAGGTGACAAAGGCCTGGCCAATCACGGGACCCTTCTCCCCCTTTAACCAGTGATTGGTCAGAGGAGCAGACACATGACCCCAGGAGGGCCAATCAGGGTTTTCCTCTGGAATTTACATTCAGTGACTAGGAGAGAAAAGTTCTCCTTTTATCTACTGTGGCTAGGCAAAGATGACATAAACCCAGAGCTGTTTGTAGTAGCTCCTGAAGTTTTCTTTCCTAGAAAACTATCCTAGAGAAAAGCCTGCATGCACAAGGATGGTCACTGAGCCACTACAAGGAGAGGAGAGGAAGTGGGAGGGCGGAGAAGCTTGGCAACATCATTTAGTGCTTGAGGCCTAGTTCCCTCCAACCCTCCACTTCGCAGCTACACAAGAAAATGTCTTTTTGCTTCAAGGTGGGTTTCTGACTCTCAGCTACATAAGTTCTAATAAAGAGCATACCTTGTATGTGCATTTTTCTGGAGGCATGTCCATCACTCAGATTCTTTAAGTTTATGATCTTAGAAGGGTTCAGAGCCTTCTGTAGTGAAGGCTTTGGAGTCAAGCGGATCTGGGTTTGCATCTCAGCTTCATCATTTACTAGATGTGTGACCACTGGCAAATTAACTTCTTTGGGGGCGTACTTATCTCAAAATACTGCAGTGTTTATCACCTAGCCTGGCACAGAGGCGCTAACTAGGAATTAGTACTCAAGTCCAGTGCTCTCTCCCCACGGTGACCAACATAAGGAAAACCGGCGAGAGGAACCCGGGGCATATAACCGGGGAAAAAATTACACTCAAAAGGCCACAAGTGGCCTTCACGATGGTGTCAGCAATGTTTTCACGTACTCTGCCTTCAGTCTCTCAAGGGCCGTCATGGAACAGAGTGCAGAGACCGGATCTCTGCAGTTTCAGGGGGAACTCAGGCCAAGCCTGGTGGTTCAGAGCCAGTTAAGGGTTTCGACTGAGGAAGAACTTGTGAACTGCCAGGGTTGTTTCCCACAGAAGCAGCAGCCTGTGGGGAGGGCATATCACTTCGTGGTAACCCCCTGGGCTGGGGGATGGCCACTGTGGCTTCAGCAGGAATTCCTGTTCTAGGAGGGAAGGAAAAGGAAAAGGCCTTGAAAGGCTGCTGTGATACTGAGCCGGTGATTCTCAGGAACGGACAGGGACAATGACACAGAGGAGAGCATTCCTCTCAGGCTGCAAGCTGCCCACACACACATCTGATGGCATGCTCACGGCTCCCAAGGAGCCTATGCTCTTAGGCGACCTTTCAGATGGTCTGATCTGCTGGTTTCTCCACACCTGTGTCTCCGACCGTCTCTTGGTCTCTCGGCCTGTCTTTCCTAGGCTTACGGCTTTTCCAGGTTTTCTCTGCTTCCCTGTTCCTCTCCTCTCTGGCTCTTCCCCTTCAGGTCTCCGTCTCTCGTCGTTTCCTGTCCATCTTGCGCACCACTCCCATCTCTCTTCCTTCTCCTACTCTGGTTCCACCTCACCTCCTTTATCTGATTCTCTCCCACCCTGATTCTATTTTTCAGTCTGATTTTCTCTCCAGCTATCTTTCTCCACTTGACGCCATTCCCCTTCAGTTCTCCATCTGACTTTCTCATTTCTGTTTCAATCTTTTCTGACTCTCCACTTTGTCTCTCTCCATCACTCTCTTCCTCCGTCGTGACTCTCGTCATCTCTCTCCACTTCTCCACCTAATATTTTGTTTCCCAATTGTCGGAAGCTTTAATAACAGCTGACACTTACTCATGTATCAGGTACTGTTCTAAATCACTCACACATATTTATGTGCACACACACGCACTTTCCTCACAACCTTAAGAAGGGGCTATATCACTATTTCACCGAGCCACAGAGAGGTTAAGTAAGTAGTAAGTGGCAGGCGAGGAATTCAAATCTAGGGATTCAGCCTTCCTTTACTCCTTTCTCATTTTTTCACTGATTCTCCATTGTCCGGCTTTATCCCTCCATTTTTAAGTTTGACACCGTCTATTCGGTTCTCTCTGGTCTCCCTCTGTTTCTCCAGTCGCACTGTCTCTTCATCTCTCTCCATGTCTCCATACTCAGGATTACTCCATTCGTCTGCCTCTCTCTCCCATTCCCCATCCATCTCGCTCCGGCCTCATCTCTGGCTTTCCCGCCAAGTCTCGCTCCCTCAGCCGGCTCCTCCCGCCTCTCGATCCCTCTCGTGGCGGCTCTGTCAGCTTCTCCCTATTGCACCGTCTCCACCTTTCCACATCTGTCCCTCTCCCATCACTCGGTCTCTCGATCCTCCACGTAAACTGCCCTCCCTTCGGTCTACATTTCTCCTCCGTGCGTCTCCCCCGTCCGCGCTGCGATCACATTTCTCTCCTAGTCTCTGCGAGCGTCTCGCGGCGGAACCCTCAGCCTCTTGCCCTCGATCTCCCAGTTCTCAGCTTCCCTCCCCTCTCACGCCCCCGTCTCTCGGTCCCTCAGTCTCTCGAAGCTTCTTTTCGAGCCTCCATTTCTTTCACTCTCGGGCCTCTCTGTCCCCCAGGTTCCCTCGGGGACGCTCAGGCTGCATCTCCGTCCGCTCCGCCCGGGCTCTCGGCCTCCTCCGACACACGTCCTCGTCTCGGGGTTTCCCTCCGCCCCTCGGCTTGCCGCCCAGCTCCCCCGACCCGCTCCCACTCGGGCCACGGCCGCCGCCGCCGCCCCGCGCCGCCGCCGCCCCGCCCCCTCACCTCACAAGCCGCCACCAACGCCTCAACTTCCGGACCCCAGCGCCCCTCGCGAGGCCCAAGCCGCTCCTGCGCCTGCGCACGCCGTCCTCAAGGCCCGGCCCCGCCCCCCCGAAAACAGGAGCCGCGGACCTCCGCGGACGCCCGACCCACTCTGCGCCTGCGCACAGCACACTCTGTGTGATGCTGCGCCCTCTAGGGGCCGGTGGAGGCGCTGCGGTGGATACGTGCAAGCGCGCCCTCCCCGGCCCCGCCCCCTGCAGAGCCGGCTGCGCCCCAGGATGGCTGGGGCGCCGGGGTACTAACCCAACGAGGGAGTTGCCTAGGGCCCAGACACGGTTAAAACACTCTTGTGATTTATTAATTTTAACATCATTATTAAGGCATAATTCTATTAACGTATAGTCACCCTATTAATTCATTAACGAATCATCAGTCTCGACTCCGCAGCGCCCTGAAGGCGGGGGCCAATTCGTTCCTGGAGGTCCTGTGTTCTCCAGCCTCCACCACAGGGATTAGAGAGTCGGTAAATGTCTGTTGAACAAATGACCAAATGAACGAGAAAAGTGGGGCCTCTTTAGTCCTAGATGCGCCAGTCATTGGGGCCCGAGCCTCAGTTTCCCTATTTATAAGGTGAGGATAATACCTCCTTGTCAAGATTGTTGGGGAAAATAAGTGAAAAAGTATACCGAAGGTACATAAACTTTTTTCACTACTGTACATGTAGGCGCTCAATAAACAGGAGATCTTTTATTTTTATTACAATATCCTTTCCATCATTCTCCTTTTTCCTTAGGTTAGTCCTGCCATTAAGAAGGTACAGCTTTCAGTTCTGGAGTCAGTTCTAGCCACTGAGGATACAGCCGTGAACAAAACAGAAAGTCCCTGCTCCCATTAGACACACCAAAAAATAAATAAATAAATAGAACGTCATGATTGACGTTCGAGAGCACTGCCAGCGCTCTATGGAGAGAAACAAAACGGGAAAGGGGCAAGAGTGATGCTATTTTAAGCAGCATGGTCAGAGGGGACGTCTCTCAGAATTTGAGCAGAGGGCTAAAAAAAAGCGAGGCAGTGAGCCACAGGGATCCCTGGAGGAGAGCATTCTAGATCTAGAAAACAGCAAATGCAAGATTGAGATGGGAACAAACTTGGTGGGTTCAAGGACCAGCAAGCAGGCTTGTGTGGCTGGAGTCCGGGGGGGAGGGGGGGGTGGGGAATAAAAGGGAATGAGGTGAGGAGAGGAAGAGGTTAGATCATATACATGCGCCTTGGCAAATCTGTGTGAGGCGGGAGCCATCGGAGGAGTCTGAGCAGAGGAGGGACACGAGACATGATCTGACTTAGATTTTAACAGAATCCTCTGGCTCCCGTGTGGGGAACAGACTGTAGGGACCAGGACGAGAAAAGAGGACCAGAGAGGAAGCTGCTGCAATAGGTGAGAAGTGGTGGCGGCTGGACCAGGATGATGGCAGAGAAGATGGTGAGAAGTAGTCAGATTCTGGAGCTATCGTGAAGGTAGGACCTGAACCTAGAGGGACTGGCTGATGGGTGGGCCATGGAATGTGAGAGAAAGAGAGTCATCAAGGAAGGCCCTGAATTTTTGGCCCGAATGCCTGGAACATGGAGCTGTCGCCAACTGAAATCAGGAAGATGTGGGAGAAAGGCTGAGAGAAAATCCAGAGTTCCATTTTGAGCGTATTAAGTTCGAGTTATGTATTGGACATAGAGTTGGGATGTCAAGTGGGAAGTCGGATGTGATTATCAAACCTTTGGGAAACAATCTGGACATAGACAGACCAATTTATATGTCATCATCAAAAGAAGAAGGGGCAGAAGTTGACTAGAAACTCTACTTAAATTTTGCAAAAGAGAACTACAATTTTTTAAACAGGACAATAGGAGGAAGTAAACAATAAATATGCAATTAAGAAGAAAGTCACAACCTACCAACATTAGAATTGAGTAGCAAACTTGAAACTAGTTCTTGGAAAAGCCACTAAGACCTAGTTTTTTTGGAAACTTAAGGAAATCAATACATTCGTGGTAAAAATTAATAGAAACAAAACAAATTTAGGAACCAAAAAGGGGAAGTTACAACAAACAAAAAGCAAGATTATTTCTAATGATCGAGGGACTTCTATGTAAAATTGCACAGAAATACATTTGAAAGCTCTTGTGAAATTGATCCTTCTTAACAAGAAGTACAGCTAATTCAACACGAAATGAAAACGAATTTCAAAAACCACAAAAGACTTATAAAATGTAACAAAGAAGAACTCTCCTAAATGGCACCTGGCCCCAGTGGATTAACAGCAGGATTTATCCCAATTTTTCATGAAGCTAAATAAATTGTCCCAGGACATGACTCATTCTACAAGACAGTCTTGGGCTTAGTAATTCGTGCGTGAGAATTCTGAATAAAATATCAAGGAATGAAATATGTGTTGTTGGTGACCTACCATGTGTCCCTATATCAGATAAAGGAGAAAGAGATCCCCATTGTGCAGGAGCTCACAGTGTAGTTGGAAGAAAGCCGGGGATAGCACAAATAAAGATAATTTGGCTGTCTCTAAGGCCTGGGATGGGTGGAGGAGAGACAGAAATTAAAGTAGCCCAGCTGTTGCCCTTGGGGAATTTACAGTTTAGCTGGGAACTTGTGTTCTGGAAACTCAGAGGAGAGAAGAACTGTACTTCCTCCCTGGGAGGGGAATGAATCAAGGAGGGCCCCCTGGAGGAAGTGTCATTTGAACAAGGCATCGAAGGCATCTTCATGAATAAGGCATCTTAATGATGAAGAGCACAAGCACTGGAGTCAAGTAAACGTGGGATCGAATCTCAACTCTTATCATTTCCTTACTGTGTGATCTTGGGCAAATGACCTCCCCTCTCTGGGCCCGGCTTATAAAATGAAGCATCTCCCTGGGTTGTTGTCAGAATTTGCTTGGAGGAGAAACTATGTGTCAAGTGCTGTCCTGGAGTAATGACTCTACATGCAGGTGCCACTTCTATGTGATTTAAAAGAGGTAAGCAGGTGAGATTGTAGAGCAGCACAACATAACTTTCTGCAATGATGGAAATATTCTATATCTGCCCTGCCCGGTGTGGTAGCCACCTGCCACATGTGGCTATTGAACACTTGAACTGTGGCTCGTGAGACTGAGGAACTAAATTTTTAATTTGAATTAATTTGAATTTGAATAGCCACAGACAACAAGAGATTACCAGATTGGGAAGCATAGATCCAAAGGGCATGGCAGGCAATGGCACCACTTCGAGAAAAGGGCCGGAGGCATGAAAATAATACAGTCCAGAGGATCTGTATTAGTTTCCTGTGGCTGCCGTAACAAGTCACCACAAACTGAGTGACTTAACACAACACGAATTTATTCTATTAAATTAAATTTAATATTTGTTCTATTAAATAGAATAGAATAGAATTTATTCTATTAAAGTTTTGGAGGTCAGAAGTCTAAAATTAAGTCGTCAGCAAGTCTGCGTTCCTTCCGGGGGCTTCGGAGACAATCCATTTCCCCGCCTGTTTCAGCTTCTGGAGGCTGCCTGCATTCCTTGGCTCGTGGCCCCTTCCTCCTGTCACTCTGATGTCTGCTTCCGTTGTCACACCTTCCGCTGCTCACTCTGGCCCTCCTGCCTCCCTCTTACAAGGACCCACCTGGATAACCTAGGACACGCTCTCCCCCTCAAGATCCTTCACTTCATCACATCTGCAAAGTTCCTTTTGCCGTGTAGGGTCACAGATTCACAGGTTCAGGGGATTAGGATGTGGACCTCACTAGGGACCAGTGTTCTGTCTGCTACAAGATCTGAGCAGCTAAAATATAAGCATGTCCAGTGATGGAGAGAAGCCTCGAATCCCAAGCTAAGGAGCTTGGACATGGCCTTTCTTTCAAAAAGGATCCATCATCTGTCACTCTCTCACCACCTCTGCTGCTTGCACCCTGATCCAAGTCACCATCACTTGCTTGGACTGTTGCAGTAGACTCCTCCCTTCCCCAGAGTCTAGTCCCCACCGGCAACCAGAGGGATCCGACTAAAATCTGAGTCAAGTCAAGACACTTCTCTGCTCAGAACAGGGTTGCCTGACTTAGAAAAAAATTTTACAGAATGCTGAGTTAAATGGGAATTTCAGATAAACAACGAATAATGTTTTAGTATAACTACGTTTCAAATATTGCATGGGACGTACTCATGCTAAACGAATTTTGTTGTTGTTTATCTGCAACTCAGATTTAATTGGGTGTTTGTATTTTATCTGGTAATGGTCGCTCAGAAGCCTCCCCTGGATCCCCAGACACTTGCTATGGTCCAGAAGGCTTTCAAAGTCTTGCCCCCTGCTACCTTTCCCTTCGTCTCACACCACTCTCCCTCTTGCTCACTCTGCTCCATCCACACTGGTCTCTTCACTATTCCTGGAATATGCCAAGCACATTCTGCCCCAGGGCCTTTGCACTTGCTGTTCTCTCTGCTTGGAATGCTTTTCTCTCAAATTTAAGCATGACTCCTCCCTTCCTTCCTCAGGTCTTGGCTCAAATATCATTTTACCCATGGGGCCTTGCCTGGCTAACCTATATCCCTACCCCACTCAGCTCTCTTTGTTCCCTTTAGGTTTCTTAGCATTTATCACCACTTGACGTGTTCCACATTCCTTTATGTCTTTGCTTACTGCTTGTCTTCCTCCACTACAATGTCAGCTCCTTGAGGGTAGGGATTTGTGTCTGTTTTGGTCACTGCTACATCCCCAGTGCCTATAATAGTGCCTTGCGCATAGCAGGCGCATAATGAATGTTTTAAATGAAGGAAGGAATACATGACAACATCATTGAGCCCCTGGATCCAGCTATGCCTGAAGCCAGAATTGTGAAATGAGATAGGAAGATACAAATCAGTTTCCCTCTAGCCTATACCTCCATCTCCGAGACCAGGTCATGGCTGGTGGATTTCTTGCTGACCACACTTTCCTCTTTGCTCTGTGACTCCTTCAGGGCCCAGCGACATGCGGCTGGCAACGACCGGCGGAGCTGAGCCCGCCCAAAATACAAGAAAAGCATGGGATTGAGGCAGCTGTGAGTGAGAGCAAGGCCCACCACCAGGGGTTCAGCCCGCAGGGCCCGGGCCAGGAGCGTGGAGTGCGGGGCAGCCACGGTGAGTACCAGCCCCAGCAGGTGGTAGGGGGCCCAGCAGACGAAAAACCCCACCACCACGGCCGTGCCCAGCGGCCAGCTGCGTTGGGCCACGTGGCACAGGAGGACACAGTGGCAGCCGGCCACGATCACCAGGGGCCCCAGGAAGCCGCCAATAAACCGGACGGCGGTCACCGTGTTCTCAGCCGTGGCCGAGCCGCCGTAGTCCACCACGCACTCCAGCCGGCGCGGGAGGTGCTCCTGGTGCAGCCGGCGGTAGACGGCCGAGGGCATGGTCAGCAGCAGGGCCAGGGTCCAGGCTGCCCCACAGGCTGCATGCACCCTGCGTGCCCGCCCAGCCGCAGCCCAGCGCCCGGGCCGGAGGGCCAGCAGGCAGAGGTCCGCGCTGAGAGCAGCCAGGAGCAGGACGCTGGCATACATGGACAGCAGGATGATGGACGGCAGGGCCCGGCAGCCCACCGCCCCGTAAGGCCAGTGGCCCCCGTGGGCGATGGGCACTGCCAGGACAGGGAGAGACGAACAGCAGAGCAGGTCAGCCACGGCCAGGTGGAGGAACCAGGTGACACCGATCCTGTGGCGGGCCTCTTTCCCGGTCACCCAGGCCACCAGGGCATTGCCGGGCACCCCCACCAGGAAGACGACGGCATACAGCAGGAGCGGGGCCGTGCCCAGGGGGTCGGTGGAGACGCAGGCGGCGTCGGCACAGTCCACGGGGAGATCCGGAATCTCGTCGTAATGTTCGTACTCGTAGCTGAGAGAAGTGTTCTCCATCCGGGCCCCAGACACCTGCACGGGAGAGAAAGGCCGGGGAGCCCAGTGATGAGTCGGAATCCTAGGGTGTAGGGACCGCAGCCCATTAGCATGTTGGAAACTACACTATGACAGCGTTAGCGCTCCCGTGCGTTAGGATACTGGAATACTAGAACAATTCAATGAAACTTGCTAACTCGAAAATGTTAGAACTAGCTCGTTAGCATCTTGGAATTCTGCACCATTGCAACGTTCGAATATTGGAATTCTAGAACATTACAATGTTAGAATGCTAGCATGCTGAAAAATCTTGGAATTCCAAAATATTAAGCTGTTGGAACCCGAGCTAATTATTTGGAATTCTAGAGCAGCACTGTCACATTTCAATGTTGACGGAGATGTCCCATATCTGCGCCGTCCAGTGTGGTAGCTGCCAGCCACAGGTGGCCACGGAGCCTTTGAAATGGGGCCAGTGCCACTGAGAAACTAAATTTTCAATTTTACTTGATTGCAATTCACTTCAATAGCAGCACGTGGCTAGTGGCTAGCTTCTTGGACAGGGAAGTTCTAGAACATTCAAATGTTAGAACACTAGCCCACGAGCAAGCTGGAATTCTAGAATTTGAAATGGTGGAATCTGAATATCCACTAAGAGGAGAAAAAGTTAATATGTCTTCACGGCAAAAGTATTTGTCTTAGTTCTTCTTCATCTGTATTTTCAAATCTTGGCGCAGTGAAAAGGTACCTCTGGAGCAATTTTGTTGTCTTTTCTTTTAATATAAACTAGATTGTTGTAAGACATTGCAGACAGCAAAGTGCACACATCACACGGGTACAGTCGTTGGGTTTCACAACCTGAACACGACCGTGTAACCGGCAACCAGATCGAGAAACAGACATTTCTGGAATCCTACTAGAGCAATTTTTAAAAGCAACGATAGTGTTAGAAAAACAGGAAAAATAAAATGCTGAATTGTCTACCATTCATTCATTCATTCGACACAGCCCCTGAGGACCTTCTCTGTTCCAGGCACGGGGACGCACAGTGGGGCTGTGGGGGGCGGGGACAAGGCCCAGAAAACCCGCCCTCCCTGGGGGCTGCCACTTGAGTGGGAGGAGTCAGACAGTAAAGGAAGAAGTAAGCAAAACCCACAATATTTTAGAAGGCGATCAAAGCCATGGGCAAAGAAAAAAAATGTTACACAGAGAATTTTAAATGAGTCGTCAGGAAGGGCCTCAACGAGAAGGTGACATTTTGAGCAAAGTGACAAAGGAGGTAGGGGAGGGAGCCATGTGGGCATCTGGGGGAGCAGCATTCCAGGCAGAGGAAACAGCCAGTGCAAAGGCCCTGAGGTGGGATCGTGATGGTCATGTTCAAGGAACAGTGAGGACGCCAGCGTGGCTGGAGTGGAGTGGACGACGGGAGTCGGGGGAGGTAAGAACAGAGAGATAGGGGCCACGTGGGGCACTTATAAGTAAGGACTTCATCTTTTATTCCATGTGAGATGGGAGGTATGGGAGGGTTCTGATCCAAGAAGCAACATGACCTATCACAGCAATAATAACTATTATTATTATTAATATTATTATTATAAGCTACTATCTATTGAGCTCTTGTGTCATCTGCTGGGCATCGCTCCCAGCACTTTTAAATATTGTATCATTTAATCCTTATAACAACCCTCTGATTTTAACACTATTATTATACCCATTCTACAGATGAGGAAACTGAAGCACAGAGAAGTCAAGCAATTTACCCAAGATCACTCAGCTACGCAAGTAACAGAGCTGAGTTTCGAACTATGTTAGTCCCACTCCGGAACTCCGGGCCCTAGAATATTATCCTCCAAAACTCTTAGATTCGGGAGAGTTGGAAGGCAGTGGCCCTGAGGAGCCCCGGGCTCTGTGACTCTGGATGAGCAGGTTTGGTTCCCTCTCTCGGGTTCCTCGGCTGAGAAATGAGAGTCACCGAGGTGAACCGACCTCACCGGTTTGGGGAGGCCCAGAGGAGTTAATACGTGTAATGCATGTGGCACAGCACAAGGGCTCGGATAGACGGCAGACCGTCCCGTGTGACGTCAGAGTGACTTGACCGTGTGGCTCTCTGCTGACTCTTCTGCACTGGCTGGCACAGGGCTCCAGCTGGGACTGATGCAACAGGAAAGGCAGAGGGGAAGCTGGGGTGCTCCCCTCCACCCCCTCCACCCAGTCAAGTAGCCACAAAGAAGCCAAGTCACTGTGCGTGTGTGTTTGGAGTCTGGCTCTCTGCTTTCATGTTATTTTCATCAGTAGAGTAAAATGGGTGCAGGCTTTAAAAACTCAAACCCTCACCAGCTGTGTGGCTTTGGGCAAGTCACCTAACCTCTCTGTGCCTCAGCTTCCCCGTCCGTAAAATGAGAATAATAATATACCTACCTTAGAGAGTGTTATGAGAATTCAACAAATTAATAGGAGTGAAGAGCAGAGCACAGAGCCTGGTCCACAGTGAGTGTTAGACATAAGTTAGCTGCTGACACACTTTCCAGGCACACCCTCCCTCCCCACCCCACCTAGTTAAAATCCAGGAAATTTTCTGCGTGTGAGCAACAAAATAAGTGTATGGTATTTCCATTTGAATACATGAAACAGAAATGGGAGCATCCAACACACACTGTTGGTCATCTCTTCATCTTTTCCATTCAATGTGTCTTCTGTCTGTTTCCCTGTCTGCAGCCACACCAAATCCTTTCTTCACAAGGGTTTCAAAATCAGTCCCCTGGCTGGGCGTGTCGTGCTTATTAACCAGCCTTGGACTAAGGGACATCTAATGGTAAGCATGAGTAGCATTATTATTTTTATATAATTTTGTACAATAAACAAATTATAGTTATCTATTTATATCTATATATAAAACAATTACTATGGTTATTATTTTATAATAATTCAAATAATAGATGACATTGATTAAGCCTCTGTTATGTGCCAGGTATAACCTGTTTAACAACCCTATCAGGTAGATATTATTATTATTAACCCCATTTTCCCAGAACGTCAGGATTATTATTACCTCCGTTTTCCGGAGAGTCAGCTCTTCCCTACTTTGGGCCCACCTGTGTCCCCAGCATCTAGAACACCATTGTCACTTTTAACACTATTGTTACTGTGCGTGCTGCTGGCATGCGTGTGTTTATAAATCAGCCAGTCTTGCTAGAACTTCTGCTCCGGGAAACCGTGGGGCAGAATCTACTACACAGAATCTACTGAACACACGACACCTCGTCCCCCTCCCGGAGAAGCACACCTATGCTCACCAAAAGACAGGTTCTAGAATGTTCTCTGCGGCCCAAGATGGAAACCATCCAAATATTCTCCCACAGGAGAATGAATAAACATGTCGTGGTGTATATTCAGGCAGTGGAATATTCTACAACAATGGTCATGAAGAAACCACACACAAGAACGTGGATGGGTTTCATCAATACCACGTTGAGGGGAGAGAATTTATGGAATGATCCCATGCACGGAAAGTTCAAAAATGGGCAAAAGAACTATGGGGGTGGTGACTGGGAGGGGGACCAGAGCGGGTCTGGGACTGGGCTCGTGCTGTCTCTTGACCCGGGTGCTGGGTGCCTGGGTGTGTTTGGCTCCTACAAATAAGGGAGCTGCCCCGTTCTGACGTGCAGACTTTCTGTCTGTATGTTACACAGGAAAATAAAGCTAAAGAACCTTTCTTAAGAAGTGGAATCGCTCAGTCAAAGGGCTTGAGCATCGGGCATGTTACCATTTGGTGGATTCTTCCAGAAGCTGCAGGAGTTCCTGCAGGATTGAGGAATGGCTGGTTCTGATACACCAGAGTGTGACAATATATTTGCATCCTTTGACAAACCCCTTTCTGTTGGGCTGCCCAAGGCAATTCAAAGAGTCTGGGATTCCAACGCGGATTCCAACACAACGGTGACAAGATCCCACTTCTCAGATTCTAGTTCTGATTCCCAGATTCTGAAAATAATGAGTCTAAAAGCCAAGATTGTGCAATCCCCTCCCTCTTTCCCTCCATCCTTACCGTCTCTTGCAAGAGGGTCCCCAGTTTGGCCAAACACCACTTAGGAGCACGATCCGGGCCCACAGCCAGGACCCGGGGATTCTTCGGTCTCTCTTCGGCGTCTGGAAGCTCGTGGATTCCTGGAAGTTCGTCCCGTTTTCCAGGGCTCCTGTGGGACGCCGCTGGGCACTGCCACCTCACGGGCGCCAGCAAATCTTCACAACCAGGGAAAAGCAGGAGTGTCCTTTTCCTACTCCTAGGGTGTGTTTGTCCTGTATTCTTCCCATGACTCACATATCCCAAAATTACTGGGCAGCAGACGAAGTTGGAGAGGGCTCCAGTGGGTGGAGAGCTGACAGTGTCCCCAACCCCAGTCTCACTGTCACCAGCTTTCTGGAAACCCCACCCGCGTGTGGTTTGACCTTCAAGGCCTGGGGCTCTTGGCCTGGACTCGGTCTTCACACAGAGCCCTCTGGAAGCTTCCCCACCAAGCGCCCACTGCCTGCTTCCCCCTCCCAGCCTCCAACGGTGTGCCCAGCCCCTCCCATCCACCCTCCGCAGAGCCCCAAGGACAGACAAATATTCCTCTGGCCTCCCACGGTCTGAGGGAGCCAGCTCAAGGTCACGTGCTCCGCAACAAGCCCAAGGCCACCAACTGCAGGGCCTGAGGCCTCAGAGGCAGACACAACACAAACAAATCCTGTCCCCTCTGTGGGCCTCAGTTTTCCATCCTTAAAATGGAAAGATGTGGACCACAGTGGTTCTGAACCTCCCTCCCAGCATAGCACAGGGGCTGACAACGTGGACTGGAGAACCAGAACAACAAGATTCATATTCCAGGTCCACGGTGACTGGCTTCCAGGCCCCAGCCCCTCCGAGCCTCAACTTCCTCATCTGTACGGTGGGCATTTTGCTATGAGCACTAACTGGGCAAAGAGATGTAAAACACACACAGCGGTGCCGGGCACATGGGATATGCTATGGACACGTTTGTTACATTAACCACAAAAAAGAATATAATACACGTTCTTGAAATTTACATTAAGGATGCAGGCTTAGCAAGAGGAAGTGGTCTCCAACTTCGTAAGCCTTATTCAGCAGTTTTTGTGTTTGCACGTCTCTCTGTGTGCGCTCTGGGGTTGAAGGGATCTATTTATACATTTCTGTTGTTGTTGTTTAGAGAAGAAAATCGTGTTGTTAGAGGAAGCTATCTCTGAGTCAGGAGACTGGGACTGTGTGACCCCGGGCGTCTCCCGGCCCCTCTCTCGGTGACCTTGTTTTGGCTGAGCCAGGCCCCAGATCCCCGTGGAAACAAACATCCCCTCTGCCCCCTTCCAGCAGGTTCTGGGAGGTCTCCTCGTCTCCCACATCCTGCCAGCCCCAGGCCCCTGTGGGAACCTGCCCCAGTCAGAAAAAGAGACTAAGACGGAAGCCGAGGATGGAAGCTGTCCTTTATCAGCTCAAACTTTGTCTGATGTGATGAGTTTACGGGAATGTGTTTCTCAGATCGCTCCGTCTTAATAAACTCTGCCACCGTTGTGTCTCTGGGAGGACGTTTCTTGGATTCCGGGGGGCTAAGGTTTTCTGGTGTCCCTGGAGCTGGGGGCTGTTACCTGGAGGTCTGGGAGATGCTGTAGACTGAGAACAGGGTCCCCACGAGCCTCAGAAGGCTGGGGGGCGGGGTGGGGCCCTGGCTGCCCTGGGGAGTGGGATTCCATTTACAGCCAGTCTGTGAGAGGCTAGGTACCGGCCTTGCACACCGGGAGAAGCTCAAAACGAGAACACCCTAGAAGGTTATTAAGTGGACCCACATGAGATGGCCATTTTTGTGGGTCAAAATAGGTTGAATTTCGGCACATCTATACTGGTTGCCTGGGGCTGGGAGGAGGAGGGGGGAATGGGCAGTAATTGCTTAATGGGTGAGGGGTTTTCTTTTGGGGTGATGAAAATGTTCTGGAACTAAATAGTGGTGACAGTTGCACAACACCGTGACTGTGTTAAATGCCACTATTGGCGAATTTTATGTTACGCGTACTTTACAATTTTTTTAAAGTAATAAATAAATAAGCCATTACTCCCCCCACCCCAAAGTAGGATGAAGTTTGGCAATTTCATAGAGTTCTACCTAATAGAAGTATAGAAGACTAAGAGAGTGAATGGCTGAGATGGAGAAACTATTCTCTTTTGAATGATATATGTTATTATGTGATATTTGGTGCATGGAAAAGAATGTATGTAACATACGTGTTAACTTATAAAGCCCAATAATGAAATAAACATCTGTAAAACCACCACCCATCTTAAATCTGTGAATTTCTTGATCAAACTTTTTGGTAAAGGAACAGAGAGCAAATATTTGAGTTTTTGCTGGTTAAGAGGTCACTTGTGGTCTCTGTCACAGCTACTCAATCTCCCCGGGAGAATGAAGCTGGCCACAGACTGAGTGGGCATGGCTGTGTTCCAATAAAACTTCATTAACAAAAACAAGCAGTGGGCCAGATTTGGCCCACAGGCTAGAGTTGGTGACCCCTGGATCTAGGTCAAAGACTCTGAAGACCACGGTGTTGGAATCACAGACTCTTAGAACATCGGAATTAGAAGGCTATTTGACCGGAGGGGTCCTACAATGTTAGTCACAGGCTATTTGAATCACACGATTCTAGAATGTCACACCAGAATCTCGGAGTGTTAAAAGTATAGAGTTCCAGCTGTCAGATGTTAGAATTTTCTAGATGGTGTGAATATCAGTCAAGGAATTCTAGCCCTGATCTGTTCAATATGGTAGCCACTGGCCAGACGAGGCTACTGAGCATTTGAAAAGTGGTGGATCTGAGAAAAGAGTTGCTTTGTGTGTAAAACACACGCCAGATTTTGAAGACTTGGTATTAAAAAAAAAAAGGATGTGAAATCTCTCAATCACTTTTTATATTGATTGCATATTGAAATGACAATATTTTGAATATTGGGTTCAATAAAATACATCACTAAAATTAATTTTACCCGATTCTTTTTGTTTGTCTTTGCTTGTCCCTTGCTTGGCTACTGGAAAATGTGAACTCGGCCATGTGGCTTGCGTTGTACTCCCATCAGACGACGCTACCCTGGACTAACACCCTCCTGCAGGTTGGAGACGTGGTGCCAGGGAAGGTCACACGGCAGAGACGCACGGGAGGGGCTCTGACCCCAGGCTTTGGGGAGCCAGTTCTGAGGAACAGGTAGGTGAGTGACGGGGGAATTTGGGCGGGTGTTGGAACACAGCCAACTCAGCCAAACCCATCATCCACTTCCTTTCCTCACCACTTCCTCTTTAGAACTTGTTGACCCGGCAGATTCCCCGGGGCCCCAGATTTGGCAATCGCCTGGCCCACTTCCCTCCTGGACAGGGCTGGTCAACACCAGGCAGAGGCTGCCTCAGAGAAGCCACCTGGATGCTACTCACTGCCTCCAAGTGTTTCTAGAAGATCGTTGTGGGGCCCGGCTCTTGGGACGGCATCTCCTTCCCAAATCAGTGTGAAGGGAAGACCTCACTGCCTGCAGCCCACTCCCAAACCAGGAAAACGAGAGGATGGCCAGGAACAGAGATGGAGCGTGCGGTTGGGGAGACAGAGGAGGACGTCAGGGAGGACTTCCTGGAGGAGGCTGCATCCTGAAGGAAGATAGAATAGGGACAGGGATGGTCTTTTAATAACAGGCCTGGCAGCAGGGAGACCAAGCAGGAGGCGAGGCTGGGACTCGAGTGGGAGAGGATGGACGGCTTGGACCAGGCAGCGCCTGGGGTGAGAAGAGGGTAGCGTCCAGCTTGGGTCCCAGGCACAGGCTTGGGGGACTGCATGGACAGTGGGGCCCCCCTGAGATGGGGATGAGAGAGGAGGGGGCGGTTTGGGAGAAGATGTGTAGGTCAGCTTAGGCAAAGTGAGTGGGTGCAGAGGGCACATCCTGGAGAGAGAGAGCGGTGGAGGTCCTGGGGGAAGTCACAGGACTGAGAAGCATGTTCAAGAGGGAACTCGAGAAAGCCAGCAGTTAAGGGCGGAAGAAGAAAGTCTGCGGAGGGGGCAGGGGGGATCACACAAAAGAAGGAAGAAGGAAAACCAGCCAGGCCTGGGGGAGCCAGGGAGGAGGCCCGAGCCATGGGGGAGGGCAGCGGGCGGGATGCTGGCTGTCGAGGTGGAAGGGACATCCAGGATCATCAGGGTCTTCGCGGGAGGTAGCGGGTGCCCCCCCAGACCTGAAGGCAGCCGGCGCTCAGGCCTTCCCCCAGTGACGTTGCTGCCAGGGGGTCTGCACAGGAACCAACATTTACTATCAAAAACCACACACAGCCTCTTCTGGAAGCTGGGCAGGGCACCTGTCCTTCTAGGTGTCAGACAGCACCTTTAAATAAAAGTTGTAGCCAAGGCAGATGCGACAGTACTGCAGCAGCAGGATTCAGTTTCCCAGCACCCCATGCAGAAGGCTTTTCCCTGGAATCACCCCACTCTTGCAAAGAGGGAGGGGAGTCCATACCTGCGGCCACCAACCCTGTGTGGCTCCAGAGCCGTTGAAATGGGCCAGTCTGAATTGAGACGGGCTGTAAGTGTCACATACACACATTTTGAAGACTTAGTACCCCAAAAACAAAAAAAGAATGTCAAAGGTCTCGTTAATAGTTTTTCATATTGATTACATGTTGACATAAAAATATTTTGGATATATTGAGTTAAGCAAAATATATTACTGACCATATTATTATTTTATACAGTAAATATCATTATATATAGCAATATAATATAAATATATTATATTAATGGCATTAATATTACTATGATATATGAACACACATATATTACATAAGACAATATAGTGTTGATGTGTTATATACCTTCTGTACTATATAATTATAAATACAATTATTATATAATATATTGATATTCATACAATGTAAAATACTTATATAATATAATTAATATATTATTCATATCATTGTTGTTAATATAGCAAATAATTATTTACATTATTTAATATATTACTGTGATTTAATCTGTTTCTTTTTAATTTTTTAACCTGGCTTCTAGAAAATTTAAAACTACTTAACATGGCTCACATCATATTTCTGTTGGACAATGCTGGTCTACACAATATTTCTAGCCAATCCACACATGCGTGCGCGCGCGCACACACACACACACACACACTCACACACACACACTACTAAGCAGAAATGTTTTAAGGTCAATTATAAATAACACAACATTTTTATAAGAGAAAACGATGAAAAACTATATGCCAACAAATTGGACAACTTAGAAGAAATGGATAAATTCTTAGACTCGTACAACCTCCCCAAACTGAATCAAGAAGTAGAGAATCTGAACAGACCAATCACAAGTCAAGAGATTGAAACAGTCATCAAAAACCTCCCCCAAAGTAAAAGTCCAGGACCAGATGGCTTCTCTGGAGAATTTTACCAAACATTGAAAGAATTAATACCTATCCTTCTCAAACTATTCCCAAAAATTGAAGAAGACAGAATGATTCCTTACTCATTCTGTGAGGCCAACATCACCGTGATACCAAAACCAGGCAAAGACAACACAAAGGAAAACTACAGGCCAATATCGCTGATGAACATAGATGCAAAAATCCTCAACAAAATGTTGGCAAACCGAATACAGCAATACATTAAAAGGATCATACGCCACAATCAAGTGGGACTTATACCAGGGACACAGGGATGGTTCAACATCCGCAAATCAATCAACGTGATACACCACATTAACAAAATGAGGAATAAAAATCACACAATCATCTCAGTCGATGCAGAGAAAGCATTTGACAAGATCTAACATCGATTTATGATAAAAACTCTCAACAAGGTGGGTATAGAAGGAAAGTACCTCAACATAATAAGGGCCATATATGACAAACCTACAGCTAACATCCTACTCAACGGGGAAAAACTGAAAGCCATTCCTTTGAGGACAGGAACAAGACAAGGGTGCCCACTCTCACCGCTCTTATTCAACATAGTACTGGAAGTTCTGGCCAGAGCAATTAGGCAAGAAAAAGGAATAAAAGGACTCCAAATAGGCAATGAAGAAGTGAAACTCTCGCTGTTTGCAGACGACATGATTTTATATCCAGAAAATCCTTAAGAATCCATTGGAAAACTACTAGAAACAAGCAACAACTACAGCAAAGAGGCAGGGTACAAAATCAACTTACAAAAATTGGTCGCTTCTATACACTAATAACAAACTGGCAGAAAGACAATTCAAGAATACAACCCCATTTACAATCGCAACAAAAAGAATAAAATATCTGGAGCCAGCCCAGTGGCGCAGCGGTTAAGTTCACGCACTCCACTTCGTTGGCCCTTCGGGGATTGCGGGCAAGGACCTACGCACCGCTCGTCAAGCCGTGCCGTGGCGGTGTCCCAAGTATAAAGCAGAGGAAGATGGGCACGGATGTTAGCCCAGGGCCAGTCTTCCTCAGCAAAAAGAGGAGGATTGGCAACGGATGTTAGCTCAGGGCTATCTTACTCAACAACAACAAAAGAATAAAATATCTAGGAATAAATTTAACCAAGGAGGTGAAAGACCTGTACACTGAAAACTATAAGACGTTATTCAAAGAAATCTAAGATGATGTAAAGAAATGGAAAGATAGTCCATGCTCGTGGATTGGAAGAATAAACATAGTTAAAATGTCCACGTTACCTAAAGCAATCTATGGGTTCAATGCAATCCCAATCAGAATCCGAACGACATTCTTCATGCAACTGGAGCAAAGAGTCCTCAAATTTATATGGAACAATGAAAGTAAAATAAATAAATAACCAACACAACATTTCAACATCGATTATTTTTTATTTTCATTATTCAAGTGATGTATACTAGATTTATAAAAGTCAAAAGGTTACATGCTGTCGGATTCCACTGATATAACATTCTCGAAAGGACAAAATTCTAGAGACGGAGAGCGGATTCGTGGTCGCCAGGGGTTCGGGACAAGGCTGGGGAGAGTGGAGGGAAGGGGAGGTGGCGAGAAAAGGGAGAGGGATCCTGGAGGTGATGAAAATGTCCTGTCCCTCGACTGATTCAATGTCAACATATTGGTCGTGATGTCTCCATGTCATTTTGCAAGATGTTCCTATCGAGGGAAACGGGTCCAGGGTACACAGGGTCCCTCCGTATTATTATTTACAACTGCATGTAAGTCTACAATGATCTCAAATTCAAAGTTTAATTTTTTTTTAAAGTTCAAACAAAACAGCAGTTTGCACAGTAAAGTCAAATTCTCCTGTGACCTTAGTCCCTGGAGGTGCCCAAGCAATGTTTCCCAACCTCGGTCTTCAGCATGTCTTCCCCAGACTTTTCATCATAACCACATAGCATAGTTTTAATTAATCCCTTTTTTAAAACCCATTAAGTAACATTTTAACTTACTGTTTTTCTTCAAATCAACTCAATTACAAAAGCTTAGATCGGTCCATGTCCTTTTGCTTTGTCTTAAACAAGAAGAACTTTTGAGAGGCCAGTTACATTTTCTTTCCAATTCTCCATAAAATAAACGCACAACTATTTTTTAAACAAGGTTAGAATGTTTCCACGTGTCTGGATTCTATGTATCTAATATGTTCTAGTCACACTCTCTGCACATATTGCTGTGTGAGGGGACTCCATGCTGGTTCCCGGTCGTTTTTCAAAGTCCATGGATGGAAAGAAAGGTTGGGTGTCTCTAGAAGGAAGTGTTAACCTGGCAAATGAGGAAGCATGAGAAGAGTTCTCCTGGAAGGAGAAGGACGAGTCCAGGAGAGATGGAAGGAATGGAGAAAAGTTCACGAAAACGCCACCACCTCACCGAGGGCTGAGTTAAACCAAACAGAGAGAATGCACGGGAAGGAAGGTGGAGCCCCGGGCAGGTCGTGGCCCGGGAGGCCTGCCTTTACACTGCCTGGCTCTTTGGGGACGGGGTCTCCATCGTGGAGAGCGTGTAGGACTTGGAATCTCTGCTCACGGACTCCTCCGTCAACACTTTCCGGAGAACCTGGGGGAGGGACTTGAGAAACCGGGACTGGAAGCCCTGGGCAGCGACCACATAGATGACGGGATTAATGCAACAGTTGATGTAAGCAAAGGAGATGCACAGGGCGTCAAAATCGGACACCACGTGGAAGCTCTCGTGGCTCCTGTGCAGGAAGGCCAGCATCATCCCCGTCACCTGGTAGGGCAGCCAGAAGACGAAGAAGCTGGTCACCACGGCCACCACCACCTTGAGCGTCTTGGTGGAGCGTGTGGCACTACGGCTCCAAGCCCGGATCAGGAGGAAGGTGTAGCAGATTGCAAGGGTGACCAGCGGCCACAGGAAGCCCACGACCAGCCGGAGAACGGCCACGGCCCTCTCTTTACTATGACCGTTTTTACCATAGTCAACACCACACTTCACCCTGGATGGAAAGGACTCTTCATACAATGAACGATACATGAAAGAGGGCGTGGTCAGCAGCAGGGCCAAGCCCCAGGCCACACCACAGGCAATCCAGGCCAAGCCGGCCCCTCGGTAGTTCTGGCACCAGATGGGATTAACCACCAGCACAAAGCGGTCGGCGCTGATGGTGGCCAGGAGCAAGATGCTGGCGTACATGTTGAGCAGGATCAGAGAGGGCAGAATGCGGCAGGCAGCCCCACCGAAGGGCCATTGGCCGTGCAGGACGATGGATGAAAACAAGATGGGCAGCGCCAGGCAGGAGAGGAGGTCAGCCACTGCCAGGTTGAGAAACCAGATGGCATTGACGGTTCTCCTGACCTCGGACCCTGTCACCCAGACCACCAGGGCATTGCCCGGCACTCCCACCAGGAAGACGGCTGCAAAGATGACCAGGGCGATGGCATCTGGAATACGCAGCCTGTAGGTGCTGGAAGAGTCATCCACCGATATGCCGGGGTCATTGGTCCAGGAGTCATAATGCGAGTAGTCGGGGGTGCTATTATCCACGGAGTCCTGGGTGGAATCAGAAGGGCAGGGAGAGAATGAGTCTGCAGGCAGGTGCCGGGGGGCCCATCACAGCTACCTGGCTTTGAGCCCATCACTCCATTTCTTTGAGACTGAGGTTTTTCCTGGGAAATGGGGTATGCTGAGGGCTGAGAGCCAGCTGAGATGTCCTACCATTTATCAAGACATTGAAAATGCTTCCATGCTGATTGGTCACCCTGTCACCCCACCACCTCCCCCTGAAGTCCCTGGCCCTCCCCATGATCCAGCAACCAAACAGTTAAAACCTAGCCTTCCTGCAACGCTGTGGTCACCATCCCTTCCGACTGGTCAGTGCCCATGACACGCTGCTTGTCGGATATTTTTAATGTCACCAACAAACTGAGATGATATTACTAGACCATTACCCCACCACCATCACCACCACCACCATCACCCCCTTTTCCTGCCCCCCACCCACTGAGGCAGCCCTGTGCTCTGTCCGGGAGCAGCTACACAGAGAAGGCAGAGGTACAGCAGTGTCTCACATACCCAGGTACAACATGCAAGCAGGGGGAGAGAGGGCACCAAAAACCTCGGTCATCAAGATGAATAATATCTTAATGCAATATTTTAAAGACTCGAAATTAATGCCCCATCTCCCCCCAAAAAAATCCAGGGTGGAAAAAAAATTCCAAATTTTAAATAAAGACAAGCTGCTGTCATTGTCCTCTTTATGATCCTGCATTATTGTGCAACAGGAACTTTCCGATCAGCCCACAGCTTGCTTCCCCAGCTGGGCGCGTCTTTGCAGGGTCACAGTGGCCTGCAAACATATCAGGCGGTATGGGGCTTTATGTAGCATCATGCTGTTGGGATTTTGGGGGTTTTTTTGGTAGAGGTTTGTTTAGTTTTTCTACTTGGTTCACACTATAGGAGGATATTTTGCTAAGTGTAGGTAAGGGTGCACGTGTGTCCTTTGGTGCTGGCTTCCAGGACGGTCAGCATGGCTTTAGGTTTCAGATCCCAACTGTCCCAGTTGAAGACTGCCTCGCCATCTGCAAGTTCCACTACTGCTCCATGCCTCTGTTTCTTTCCTAGTTACCTCCCAGCAGTCCGTCCCTGTTAGCTATCACCTTTCCAAAACCTCAGGGTCAGAGCAGAGAGAAAATCTTTGGGGGCAGCAAGAGGAAGAATATGAAATAGGAATAAGAAATGGACGTTTACCTTGCTGGAGGGAGGGCAGAAGGGATGAAAGGAATAAAAGATGGATATGAGTTCAAGAGCAGAGAGAATCTTAGCACCCAGATTATGGTCTCTAATTACCACGTGTGTTTCAAAGGAACCAGGGCTCCTCAGAAGGAGGCTGATTCCTGTTCTGGGACAGGAAATATACAAGATGAGCCCAGAATATCGTGCACTAGGAAGTAAGCAAATTTGTAATGGGCACAAGTCAAAAGGACACAAGAGACAGCCCAAAAGTGCCCCCAGTCGTCAAAGATGGGATAATTTGAGTATCAAATAATAATAATAACTGTGACAGAGCGAAACACATTAATATATAAAGAGCTATGAGTTCATAATGACAATAAAAACAAGCAAAACCATTGGTCACCTTTTTATTCTGGAAAGGGAACGAAGCAAGCATTTATCCAGCCATTTCTGTACAGAGTATATTTCAGGGAAATAAAGAGTTGATGTGGGAGAGTCCTTATTTAGAGAAGAATCTAAGAATAATACCTACAGGAGGAATGAGAGAATTAAGGAAACATGGATCTGGATGACGATCATCAACATCTGATAAAACCATCAAATGGAAGACCGATGGGAACTTTGCAAAAAATGCACGGAGCTGGTGTCCCAAACCCGCCAATCAACCTCAGCACCCCGAGAAGAGAGACAATTAGACATTCTGTTCTATCTGATGTGACACAGTAGGTAGAACACAGTACCACCTCTGAAGTAATTTTTGCCACACACACACAAAAATCTGAACGTGAATCTAATCAAGTTTCTAGATCTAAAACTACCAGTTTACAGGAAAAGCAGAGGAGAGGGGAAACACAATAAATAACACCACAGGGAGGAAATCAGCCCAATCAGATTGCGGGAAACTCTGCAGGGCAAATAGTCTGGTTTCTCCCACAAATAAGTGGTATTTTAAAAAAAGGAAAAGGACGGGGCCGGCCCGGTGGCATAGTGGTTAAGTTCACGTGCTCCGCTGCTGTGGCCCAGGGTTCGCAGATTCAGATCCTGGGCGCGGACCTAGGCACTGCTTGTCAAGCCATGCTGTGGCGGCGTCCCGTACAAAGTAGAGGAAGATGGGCACGGATGTTAGCCCAGGGCCAGTCTTCCTCAGCAAAAAAAAAAAAAAAAAAAGGAATGAAGCAGTGACACGTGCCACAGCACAGATGAGCCTTGAAAACATTATGCTGAGTGAAAGAAGTCAGACACAAAAGGTCACGCCGTGTGTGATTCCGTTGCTGTGAACTGTCCAGAACAGACAAATCCATGGAGACAGGAGGTAGATTAGAGATTGCCCGGGGCGGGGGGCAGGGGGATGGGGCGTGACTACTTCATGGGTGCAGGGTTTCTACTGAGGATGATGAAAACGTTCTGGAACTAGATGGAGGTGGTGACTATACAACAGCGACTGCACTAAATGTGCTGAACTGTGCACTTCAAAATGGTGAATTAGATGTTATGTGAATTGTACTCAATTGAAAAAAGATGCCGGTGTCATGAAGACCGGGAAGGGCTGAGGAATATTCCAGATGAACAGACACTAAAGAAGCAGGACAATCGAAGGGATGTGACATCCTGGACTGGAGCCTGGGGCAGGAAAATCAAATTTGCCCTGAAGGGCATTATTGGGGCAATTGAGCAAGTTTAAATACGGTCTGCGGCCCCAATCGTGGTATTGCATCGAACGTTGAATTTCCTGACATCGGTAACTGTGCTGTGTTTGCGCAGGCGAATGTCCTTGTCCTTGACAAGTCGACACTGAGGTATTTAGGGGCAAAAAGGGATGATGCCCACAACTTACTCTCAGATGATTAAGAAAAAAGATGTCGGTTCATAGATAGGTAGATAGAGCAAATTTGGAGAATATGGGTAAAGAGGATATGAGGGTTCTTTGTATTAGTCTTGTAATTTTTCTATGAGTGTGAAAATATTTCAAAATAGGAAGTTAACATTGTTGAAATATTTCCATTGGTAAATAGCCCCCGCCAGCCCCCACCCCTACCAGCCCCCCCGCCCCCAGCACCCTGGCTTTCCATTTTCTACCCTGGGATCCCTTCCCCCAGGTCCCCATGCTCTGCTCACTAAAGGGTCAATGCCCAGCGTGGCAGGAGGCCCCAGACCCCGCTCACGGGGGCTCTGCCCCTTAGGAAGTTGTTAAGTATTTTGAATATCGCCCCGGGAAGCTAACTTTTGCCTCTGCTGGTTTCACAAGCTCTCAGCCGTCATTGGCTGCAGAATGACTCACAGACCGAAATAGGGGGGCCCTCCCCGGCCAGCTCTTGTGCTCATCATTACTCCTCTCACCAGCTGACAAAGTTCCCTTCCTGACACGAGCTCACTCGCCCCTTTCCTCTCACTGACCTCATAAGCCCAGAAAAAAGATGCTAATTCTAACACGCTGTGGTTTTCAGGATCTTCCCCGTGCAAATGGCTTCCACAGTTTTGCCCTTGCAGCATCCCTATGAAGACTGGAAATAACTGGTGTCCAGCAAGAGGGGACTGGGGGAATTAATGATGGCACATCCAGGCACAGAATACTATGCAGCTATCAAAAAGGATGAGGACGATCACGTGCTGATGCGGAAAGAGCTCCAAGGTCTGGGGTGAAATAGAAAAAGCGAGGAATGGACAGTGTCAACCACGCTTCCTACAAAAGAGAAACCTCTCGCTCTCTCTCTCCATCTCTTGTTCCCTCCCTCCCTTCCTCGCCTCTATCTCTCCTCTATCTCTATCATTCGATCTTTCTCTGTGTGTGTGGGCACGCGCGCGTGCATGTGCTGGCATATGCACAGAATATCTCCAGAAGCCGACAGAGGAAACGCCTAACAGGGGGTTGCCCCTGGGGAGGGGAAGTAGCAGGTTGGAGGGCAGGCATAGGAAGGAAGTGCTTCACCATACAGGTTTTTGTTCTTCCTGTATGTAGACCCACCCAAGTGAGTGCACTGCCCATTCCCCAAAAATGGATTTTATATAGAACACAGAGAAGAATTCGACAACTCTGGAAGTCTAGCAAAGATTCTAAGAATACTTCTTCCTGGCACAAATATTAACCAGCTGGGGGATTGCGTGCTGACATACCTGGCCTCTGCCCTCGGGGAGGTTACGGTCTGTAGGGAGAGAGAAATTAATCAGCGATGATGAGGACCGAGAGTGTTTAAGAGAGGGTCCGGCCTTGTGTGGGCGCAGGAGAGGGGTCCGGGGGAGATCAAAGTGCAGCGCCGTCCAACAGAACTTCCTGCGCTGATGGAAATGTTCTGGATGGGCACGGTCCAAGGTGGTGGCCACCTATGCGGCTGTGGGGCACGTGCAACATGGCAGATGCATCTGAGGGACTGTCTGAAGGATTTTGTGTCATTTTAATTGCATTTCAATAGCCACCTAGGACAACGGGCTTGCGACGGCGATGGGAGTGAGGTGACACGCGTGGGTCGGAGGAGGACAGGGTGGGGAAGACACGGGACTTAGGACCACAATCACCGGGCTCTGCTCTAAGCCTCTTCCTATGTGATCTCATTTAATCCACAGCCGTTTTACAGAGAGGAAAACGGCCAAAGAGCTTAAGACACCTTTCCACGCCCTTGCAGTTAGCAGGCGGCGGAGATAGGAGAGAACTTCTGAGGGTTGAACTCCAGAGCCCTCTCTGAGCCTCGACCAGGCCTGAAGTGCTGTGAGAGTGAGGGGCATGGGTTCAAGGCAAAAGGCCACCAGGTGAGAGGGAGGGAGTGTGCTCATCCAGAAAATGAAAGGTCAGCATGGCTGGCAGGTGGCCAAGATGAGGTTGGAAGATCCACAGATGCTGTGTTAAAGAATTTGTATTTTCTCCTGGGGGAATGGGGAGCCATGGACGGTCTTTGAGCTTCAGAGGGACTAAATTAGAGTTTCAGTTTAGAAACATCCCTCTGGCTTCTGTGAGGAGGTGAAACTAGAGGCAGGAGGACCAGAGAGGAGGCTGGGGCGAGGACCCAGGCCAGAAGAATGGGCTGGGATGTGGTTGATGGCTGAGAGGAGGAAGAAAACTGGGAAGACTTGAGAGTTCAGAGAAGAGGCATGACTTGGCCATGGTCATGAAGCTGGTGCATGGTAAACTCTGCCCCAGCCCCTTCCTTTCCACTCTGGGCTTCCGTTTCCCCATCCTTCCAGTTGCGAAAGTTCTGTCCGCTGTCCCCCCATTACAGTGAAAACAACAGACCCACTTAGGAACATTGCCAGAGCCAGTAAATACACAGAAGGCAAAGTCCTCTTCTTTCCCCCCAAACATCCCCCACCCCGTTCCTACAGGGACACAAAATCTTTAAACAATCAACCCACAGAACCACACAAAACCACTATAGGCCGTGACCTTTGAGAAACAGGATCCAAGGGTGGAGGCAGACATTTCAACTCAGATTTATCTTCCTGAATCTGCACGACCTCTGTGATTCCAACCCCTAAGCATTAAGAAACATAAACACACACATTTTTAAAACCACGTGAAAAAGACAAGTCGCAATCCTTTGAGGATGCAACGAACTGCCTCTCAGGTTGGCAAAAATTAAAAAGTTGGATATAATTGTGCAGATGATGGTGTAGACAAACAGACACTCCCATACACTGTAGATGGGAAACATAAGTTGGTACAACTTTTGGAAGCGTCTGTTAAAATAAAAATCACCCCGCCTAGATTCAGCGTTTGCAATTTTGGAAACCCAGACATGGGTCCAAAAACGTGGTTTTGGTGTGAAAGACAAAATATTGGAAACAACCCAAGTCTCCATTGATAAGGGATGGAACCTCCCAGTGGAATATTATACAGCCAATGAAAAGAAAGATGCAATTCCCTTGAAATATATGAAGATGATAATAGTAGTTTCTTCATAGGTTAAGGTGAAATTAATAAATGTAAAGTGCATAGCACATGCAGAAGGCACTCAATAAATGCTTGTTAATAATATGTTATTCACGAAGAAAAGCAACATGTAGGACAATGTGTAAAACATACTTTTATTTGCAGGGGGTGGAGAAAGGATAAATATGTCACATGCATTGAGCGCCAACTGTATGCCAAGCTCTGTTATAAGAACTTTCCATGCATTATTTCATTCAATGCTCTCAATGATCCTGTGATATAGGTTCTAATTCTGTAGGATTTTTAGCCCCATCTTAAAGATGAGGAGGAGACCCAGCAAAGACAGGTCTCCTCAGCCATCACACAGGAGGGGCAGAATTTGAACCCCGTTTCAATTTGATCCCCATGTCAAACTGCTCCTTACTTCATTCCCTACGTATCTGTTCTTGAGCACCTGTAGATCGTTTCTGGAAGGATCCACCACAAACTGGTGCCCACGGTTGCCTCTGGGGGCAGTGACGAGGAGTCTGGGAGTCTGAGGCTGTGGGGAGGGCAGGCAGAGTGGCTTTCCACTGAACACCCTTTGGTGTTTGGGACTGTTTCATAGAAAGAAAAAGAAGG
Source organism: Tapirus indicus (assembly GCA_031878705.1). Taxonomy (NCBI): domain Eukaryota; kingdom Metazoa; phylum Chordata; class Mammalia; order Perissodactyla; family Tapiridae; genus Tapirus; species Tapirus indicus. Next base: position 21,418,851 of record CM062926.1, on the reverse strand, counting down.
CGATGCTGATCGTGGGCCCTATTCTGAAAGCCCAGGTCGGGTCTGAAAATTGGGAAGAGGGGAACGAAGCAGGAGCCAGCCCCCTCCTTGGTCCGGACACCACTTCCTCTTTCACCCAGATGAAGCAAGACAAGATCCCCTATGCACAGGTATCAAATCACAGCCCTGCCTCGCTGGGACCCAGACCTTGGGGTGCAGGTGCGCAAGGGGGCCCCTCGTTTAGCCTGGAGATAGTCTCCCCCTGAGATGCACAGAATCCACAGGACGGCCTGGTTCTGCCCCCAACACCGAAGGGCCCAGGCCAGCTCGGCACCTACCCGTGCCTCAGTTTCCCCATCTCTACAATTCAGAACATCGGAAAGTCCAAGTAACTTCACCATTCTTCCAGGCTGGCCCTTTCCAGCCTCCCAACCTTCGCTCCTGCCATTCCCACTGCCTGGAAGGCCTCTCCTGGATCTCCCTCCTTGAGGAAGGGAGTCGTCTTACCAGATGCAACACCAAGGGTTTCCTGCCCTGGGGGACTTCTGGATCCCAGCCCTGTGGCATTGCGGTGGCTCCGGTAATCGCTTGACAACCTTACTCCTTAGCCACATCCCAGCCCCGGAGTGGAGAGTCTGAGATGAGAGTGAGGCGAGAAGGGGGAGATGGAGGATGGGGAGAAGGAGAAAGGAAAGGGAGAGACGGCGAGAAGGGAAGAGTTGGAGAGGGAGAAAGGGGCTCAGAGAGGAGAGAGCCAAAGCAGAATGTCCCCTTCCAGACTCACCATATTCAGGTCTCACTGATTCCCTGCTGATCTAAGGTCCCTCCTGCCTGACGGCTGTGGTTTTGAAGGGCCCGAGGGAGGGTGCAGATAGCCAGGGAGGAAATGACCCATCTTTCGCCTCTCGGGTTTTCATTGGTCTGCGCACTGGGCACCCTCTCTGGGGCTCCTTCCCTGGGCACACACCCGCAGAGCTCTCAACGCCAGAGGACGGAGGTCAGAGGACTGAGGAAGTTCCTGTCCGAGGAGGGAGGAAGCCAGAAGAAAGAGACCCCCGCCCCTGTCTAGGCTTGGCCCCTCTCTGGGCCTTGGTTTCCCCATTCGAGACCATCTCTCTTTCCTTCTAGGGCCGCAGGCAGTTCAGGGGGCCAACTGGCTTCAACTCCCCTGGGGTCCCGGGACGCAGGGACTGTGAACCTCCATTCGGGTGGCTTGGAGGCCAGAGACGCAAAGCAGGTCTGCGGGGGTGGCCCAGCCCTTGGGGACTGTTACGTCTTCCTCCCCAGGGTTTTGACGCTGGCACCCCTCGAGCCACACCATCCTTTCCAGCCTCATTCTGAGTTCTCGTGGAAACAGCAGGGAGCCTGGGGGGAGGAAGGATCCGATGTTAGTTCCCTATGGCTGCTGTGATGTTACCACAGACTGAGCGGCTTAAAACAGCAGAAATTTATCCTCTCACAGTTCTGGAGCCCAGCTGTCCGAAATCAAGGAGTCTGCAGGGCCACACTCCCTCTGTAGGTGCTAGAAAAGAATCTGTTCCTGCCTCTTCCAGCTTCTGCCAGCTGCCAGCATTCCTTGGCTTGCGGCCATCACTCCAGTCTCTGCCTCTGGGGTCGCGTCTTCTCTCCTGCTGTGTCTCAAATCTCCCTCTGCCTCCCTCAGGTAGGAACCCTTGTGATTACATTTAAGGTCCCCTGGATAATCCAGGATAATCTCCCACTTCGAGATCCTTAATTTATCTGCAAAGTCCCTTTTGCTATTTAAGGTCATGCTGCAGGTCCCAGGAACTGGGATGTGGGCATCACTGGGAACCGTTTTCCAGCCTTCCACAGTGGCCACGGTTATTATAAAGAGCACAGAAACAGGCTCGTTTCTCCCACGCTTTTCTGCAACGCTACAATATACCACCCACATCTTCCCTCCAAGAATAGTATTTTTCTACAGCAACTTTCAATTTGTAAGGATCTAGCTTTCTTTTCATTGCAAAGGTAATCCATGCACATCGCAAACATTTGAACGATCCAGAAAAGCACTCCCCCACCCAAAAATTAAAAAAAAAAAAGCACTGAAAAATCCTATGCCTACCCCCGTTCTGAAACTCCTATTAGTGGTTTGGAGTGTATTCGCCCAGACTTCCGCGAACGTGGTGTTTGTGTTTGGGAATGGACACGCAGGTGCACGACGTACAGCATAGTTAAGGTCCATGAAATGACGCGTATGGTCTCCGTTACGCAGCAAGGATTTTGGAAGGTTCGTTTGCGGGGATTTGGCGCGCTGGTGGGAATGCGGTGTGGTTATTCTGACCCTGACCTCAAGGGGGCGCGAGAGCCCGGGGAGACTCAGGCGGCCAGGCCACACCCTCTTGACTGCTTTAGGATTTTGCGCCAAAGTTGCCTATTGCCTTAAATCGTGGATTCGCAACATTTTCTCTGCCCTGGACCCTCGGTGAAGTTATGAACCCCTCCTCAGAATAATTTTTGGGGGCAACTTTTTATTTCGATGTAATTTCAAACTTAAAGGGAAGTAGCAAGAAGAGTAAAAGCAACTTCTGTATTACCTTCACCCAGATTCATTCATTGTTGCATTTGCCCCGTGTGCATTAGTATGCTCCCACTGTATACTTGTGTGTGTATGGGGGGGGGGTATCAATCAGAGCTCTGCAGAGAAACAGAAGCAATAGGATAAAGAGAGAGAGATTTATTTTAAAGAATTGGCTCACGCAATTGTGGGGGTGGCAAGCCCAGGAAATGAATGCAGGAGGTCCGTATCCATGTCTATATCTGTAGATCTATTTGCATTTTTCCCGAATCATTTGAGAGTACAGTGGAATCATGTCTCTCTGCCCCTAAATTCGTCAGTGTGTATCTCAAAAGGACAAGGACGTCCTCTGTCACAACCACAGTGCAATTACTGAAATGGGGAAGTGTAACACTGAAACAACACCATTATGTAATCTGCAGTCTTCATTCAAACTTCATCAATTGTTCCAATAATGTGTTGGAATATTGATAAAACAACATTTTTTTCGGAATAATGTTTTTGTCATTACATTGAAAAACATCTTGTTTTGCTTTAATAGCAGCATGAATCCGTTATTAGTTTGAAACCTGTTTAATCACTTCCCTATTGGTGGCATTTTTGGTGGTTTCTGATATTTTTGCTCACACCACAGGGAGACCCTCGTCCATACATCCCGGTGCCTGTGTACAAGTATTTACTGCAGATAACTCTCTAGAAATGGAACTGCAGGGCAGGGTGGGTGGACACCTTTCTCAGTGCTTGTATATGTGGTGTCTCTTCATCCTCTTCCTCAACACCCAGACCTGCACTGCCCTATACAGCAGCCACCAGCCCATGTGGCGACTGAGCAATTGAAACGTGGGGAGTACAAACTGATATGTGCCCTGAGGGTAACACACGCCAGATTTCAAAGACTTACTGCAAAAAAAAAAAAAGATTGTAAAAGATCTCAATAATTTTTATTTTGTATTTCATGCTAAAATAATAACATTTGGGGGGCTGATACCGTGGCTTAGTGGTTAAATTCAGTGCGCTCTGCTTCGGCGGCCCAGGTTCAGATCCCGGGCACAGACCTACACCACTTGCCAGCCATGCTGTGTCAGTGACCCACATGCAAAATAGAGGAAGACTGGTACAGATGTTAGCTCAGGTTGCATCTTCCTCAAGCAAAAAAGAGGAAGATTGGCAACAGATGTCAGCTCAGGGAGAATCTTCCTCAGCTTAAAGAAAGAAAGAAAGAAAGAAATATAAATAATAAAAAATAAAATAACATTTTGGATAAATCAGGTTAAGCAAAATGTATTATTAATTATATTATTGTTATTGTTACATATTAAAGATCGTTATAGATAGCAATATAACATATCATTACTATGGCTATAATATATTTGTATATCCTTAATATCATTGATATTAATCAAACATATAATTATATTGTTAAACATGTTACTATTATTATTTCATCTGTTTCTTTTTACTTTTGTAACGCAGCTGCTAGAAAATTTAAAATGACCTCTAAGGCTCGTGTTTGTGGCTCGCATTATATTTTTATAGGACAGCACAGCTCTAGAGCCACCATTAGCCCAGCCGGAGGCTTTCTGTGGATTATAAAGAGGTGCCCTGTCCAGGCAGTTAGAGCCCCGTCCCAGGGCACATGCACCATTTGACAAGGACAGCCATTTCTGAATGTTACCCTTAAGTTCGTTTTTCTCTCACATGTGCAACTCATGGCTTCCACTTTGGGCTCTAAGGTGGCTGATCGGACTCTCACCACATCCCAACAGGAAGGGAAAAAGGAGTCAGGAGTGCAGATGTCCAGTCCCTTTAAGGGGGAGACTCAGAAGTCGTGCACTCTGCTTCCCACTCACAGCCCATGGGCTGGAGCACAGTCACCTGGCCACACCTGGCTGCAAGGGAGGCTGAGAAACCTAGTCTTGAGCTGGGTGTTCTTGTGACCTGTTAAAACTCTATTGCAGTGGAAAAATGGGAAAATATATATGAGAGGACAATTAGAAGCCAGTCATAAACAGCATCAGGAAGGGCAACTTTCACCTAAAGAAGGCAATCTTATTTATTGTTGTTTAAGTAAGAAATCTAGCAGAGGAAAATGTGTGAGAGAAAAACGATGTGCCAATGGTTTTCTTCTGGTTTAACCAAAGAAAATTTACATATATATATATCTATTCCAGAAAACAGGGATGTCAATTCAAATAATACTACCAGGGCCGTGCATTATTAAGTCAGATGACTGAAATGCAGGAACAGCCCACTTCTGACACCAACTGCAGAATTTGGGGGACTCCAAGGCCATCCTGAATCTGACACCGACTGCAAGTTTGAGGATAAAGATCACCCTTAGGTTTGATAATTTGCTAGAAGAACTCTCAAAACTCTCTAAAAGCTATTATGCTCATGGTTACAGTTTATTACACTGGAAGGCTAGAGATTAAAGTCAGCTCAGGGAAGAGATGCATGGGGCAGAGTCCAGGAGCATTCTGTACTCACAGCTGTCAGTTGTCCTCTCCCAGAGAAGTCATGGATATCTTTCTCTCAGCAATACTGTGTCACAATACAGATGGAGCATCGCCAGCCAGGAAGCTCACCCAGGCTTCGGTGTCCAGGCTTTGCTGGAGCTTGGTCACATAGACCTAGCTGGACACCACTGTGGCTGATCTCAGCCTCCAGCCCCTCTGAAGGTCTAGCTGATACCACAGGACCCAAAGCTCTCACCTGAAGTCACATTGTTAGACTAATTGGAGTGGCCCAAGGCCCCAGGTAAACAAAGACACTTTGTTCAGACAGGACATTCCAAGGGCTGAGCAATTACCTCCCAGGAGCTGAGGGCAAAGGCCAGAACTCTCTTTAGGCAAGGTTAAATTTTTTACTACACAACAACCAATAATGATGACAGATTTTTTAGGGGTTAAAAGTTATTTACATCGGACATAATAACATAACAAAATCTGAAGTTTGGATGTCTTACAAGGTTTCCTTGTTAGAAATGATATTTCTATTATTTTTATGTTGCAGGGGCATTTTTATGATGCAGAATCATGCCTGCTTTCCTGAAATTGTAGAGGAAGAAGGAAAAGCTTTTTTTCTTATCTTGCTAAGATTTGTTTTCACCAGTAGTTAGAAAGACCTACAATTTCAAAGTAAAACACTGAAATTCTTTCAGTTAGCACTAAGAGAAAAAAATTGGTAGGCCTGACAGTTCAGAGTGGGAGAAGACAGATTACTCATCTCCAGCAAATGACTTGTACCTAGACTCTATAAAGAATTCTTATGAATCATAAGGGAAAGATAACTCAATAGAAAAATGGGCCAAAGTCTTGATCAGGCACTTTATAAACAAAGATACCCAGATAGCCTATAAAGACATGGAAAGGCGCCGATGACTTTCTTGGTCAACAGGGAAACACAAATTAACCACCATGTGGTTCTACTGCACATCCACCAGAAAGGCCAAGATGGGAAAGAAGGAAAACATCCAGCAGTGATGACAATGTGCAGTAACCTGAATTCTCATGCACGGCTGAAGAAAGTGCAAAATGGTGCAACCACTTTAGGCGACTGTTGGACGGTATCTACTAAATTCACAGCTAACCTATGACCCAGCAATCCCCCTCCTAGGTGTTTACCCAACAAAGCACCAAACGTGCATTCAGCAAAAGAATGTGCTAGAATGTTTGTAGCAGCTTTATGCACAATACAGGCATACCTCGGAGATATTGCAGGCTTGGTTCCAGACCCCCTGCAATAAACCAAATATCACAATGAAGCGAGTTGCACCAATTTTTTGGTTTCCCAGGGCATATAAAAGTTATGTTTACAATATACTGTGGTCTGTTAAGTGTGCAATAGCATTATGTCTAACAAAACAATGGACATACCTTAATTTAAAAATATTTTATTGCTAAAAAATGCTAACCATCATCTGAGCCTTCAGTGAGTCATAATCTTTTTGCTGGTGGAGGGTCCTGCCTCGATGTTGATGGCTGCTGGCTGACCAGGCTGGTGGGTGCTGAAGGTTGGGGTGGCCGTGGCAATTTCCTAAAGTAAGACAACAATGAAGTCTGCTGCATTGACTCTTCCTGTCATGAATGATGTCTCTGTAGCATGCGATGCTGTTGGACAGCATTTTACCCACAGTAGAACTTCTTTCAAAATTGGAGTCAATCCTCTCCAACCCTACCCGCTTCATCAACTAAGTTGACGTAATATTGTAAATCCTTTGTTGTCATTTCAACAATCTTCACAGAATCTTCACCAGGACTAGTTTCCATCTCAAGAAACCACTTTCTTTGCTCATCCATAAGAAGCAACTCCTCATCCTTTAAGTTTTATCACGAGATTGCAGCAATTCAGTCACCTCTTCAGGTTCCACTTCTAATTCCAGTTCTCTTGCTGCTTCCACCACATCTGCAGTTCCTTCCTCCAATGAAGTCCTGAACCCCTGAAAGTCATCCACGAGGGCTGGAATCAACTTCTTCCAAACTCCTGTTAATGTGGATATTTTGGCCTTGAAAGGGAGAAAGACCATTCTCTACCCACTCTGGGTCCTTTCTGGCTGGGCTACAAATTAAACTGACATGAGGCCAAATAGCAGGAGAAAATCAAACAAAACTTTATAACATGTATACATGGGAGAGACTCGGGGAAACTGAGTATCTCTCGATAAAATGGCAGAGGTTCTCCTCTTAAATAGACAACCAAGAATATTGGGGGTTGCGGGGCCGCCTGGTGGCGCAGCGGTTTAGTCCGCGCTTGGCAGCCCGGGGTTCGCGAGTTCGGATCCCGGGCACCCGCAGACGCACTGCCTGTTAGCCATGCCGTGGTGGCGTCCCATATAAAGTGGAGGAAGATGGGCACGGATGTTAGCCCAGGGCCAGTCTTCCTCAGCAAAAAGGGGAGGATTGGCAACAGATGTTAGCTCAGGGCTGGTCTTCCCCACAAAAAAAAAAAAAAAAAAAAGAATATTGGGGGTTGGGTCAGCTATGGGAGATTACCAGAGAGGCACAGTAAGTTTATTATGCAGATATAAGGCCTCGCCTTCCACATTGACAAGTTTCTAGAGATGAGGTCATCCACCCCTCTTGCCAGTACAGAGAAGAAGATACCTTTACAATGGAGATTTTCCTCACAAATGTAAATGCTTGGTAAACAGAACTTTGCTAAGAATGTGGAGCAAAGGCCCTCCCAGTCTATCGATACCCAGAGTTATCCAAGGTGATGGCCCATCCCGGGGACAGGCCTTCCACCCCAAATCCCTTTAGACAGTTGGGAGGGGAAGGTCAAAGCCTCCTTCAGAGCAAGGTAAAGAGATACATCTTGAGGTGGCCAATTCTGATCCCCCACAGCCTCTTCTCATGAGTCATGAATGTTCTTAACGGCATCTAGAATGGTGAATCCTTTCCAAAAGGTTTTCAATTGACTTTGCCCAAATTCATCAGAAGAATCACCATCTATGGCAGCTATAGCCTTACGAAATGTATTTCTTAAATAATAACACTTGGAAGTCGAAATTACTTCTTGATCCACGGGCTGCAGAATGGATGTGTGTTAGCAGCAGAAAAACAACATTCATCTCACTGTGCGTCTCCACCAGAGCTCTCGGGTGACAGGTGCATTGTTAGTGAGCAGGACTATTTTGAAAGGAATCTTTTTTTCTGAGCAGTAGGTCTCAACCGTGGGCTTAAAATATTCAGTAAGCCATGTTGTAAACAGACGTGCTGTCATCCAGGCTTCGTTGCTCCATTTATAAAGCACAGGCAGAGCAGACTCAGCATAATTCCTAAGAGTCCTGGGACTGTCGGAAAGGTGCATGAGCACTAGCTTCAACTCTAAGTCACCAGCTGCATTAGCCCTAACAAGAGAGTCAGCCTGTCCTCTGAAGCTCTGAACCAGGCACTGACTTCCCCTCTCTCGCTATGAAAGTCCTAGATGGCATCTTCTTCCAGTATATAAGGCTGTTTCATCCACAGTGAAAACAAGCTGTTCAGTGTGGCCACCTTCATTAGTGATCTTAGCTACATCGTCTGAGTAACTTGCTGCAGCTTCTCCATCAGCACCTGCTGCTTCACCTTGTGCTTTTACATTATGGAGACGGCTTTGTTCCTTAAACCTTGTGAACCAACCTCTGCCGGCTTCAAACTTGTCTTCTGCAGCTTCTTCTCGTCTCTCGGCCTTCACAGAATTGAAGAGAGTTAGGGCCTTGCTGTGGATGAGGCTTTGGCTTCAGGGAATGTTGATCTTCTACCCAGACCACTAGAACTTTCTCCATGTCAGCAATAAGGCTGTTTCTCTTTCCTGTCATTCGTGTGTTCACTGTGGGAGCACCTTTAATTTCCCTCAAGAACTTTTCCTTTGCATTCACAGCTTGGCTGACTGTTTGGTGCAAGAGGCCTAGCTTTCAGCCTGTCTCAGCTTTCACATGCCTTCCTCACTGAGCTTAATCATTTCCAGCTTTAGATTTAAAGTGAGAGACGTGCGACTCGTCCTTTCATTTCAACACTTAGACACCACTGTAGGGTTATTCACTGGCTTAATTTCAATATTGTTGTGTCTCAGGGGATAGGGAGGCCCATGGGAAGGGAGAGAGACCAGGGAATGGCCGGGTGGTGGAGCAGTCAGAACACACACAACATTTATGGATTAAATTTGCCATCTCACATGGGCATGGTTCATGGTGCCCCAAAACAATCACAATAGTAGCGTCAAAGATCACTGATCAGAGATCCCCATAACAAATATAGTAATGATAAAGTTTGAAATATTGTGAGAATTACCAAAATGTGACATGGAGACAGAAAGTGAGCAAATGCTGTTGGAAAAATTGTGCCGATAAACTTGCTCGATGCAAGGTTGCCACAAACCTCCAATTTGTTTAAAAAAACACAATATTTGCAAACCAAAATAAAGCAAAGCTCAATGAAATGAGGTATGACTATAACCAACAACTGAAAACCAACCAGAAGTCCATCAACAGTAGAATGGATAAATAAATTATATATTCATATAATGGAATACTATATAACAGTAAAGAAGGATGCAAAAACTAATAGTAAAAAATCTCATACATGGAACAAGCAACACGGCTGAATCTCCAAACTGTTGTGTTGAGAAAGAAGGCAGACACTGAGGCGTATTTTCTGTATAATTCTGTCTCTATGAAGTTCAAGACGAGACAAAACTAGACTTTGGTGTTATAAGCCAGGATAGATGTTATTTTCGAGGGGTAGAAGCCGTAAGGGACTCTAGGGCATAGGGGGCCCGGGGGCTGGAAACATCATCTTATTTGATCTGGTTGTCAGTTACACAGGGGCGTTCAGCTGTGAAAATTCCTTAAGCTGTGCCTTTAGGATTTGTGAACTTTTCTGTATCTCATACTTCAATAAAAGTTTTTCTTTCAAATAGGCCTGAGAGGCTTAAAATTTACACAATGGAAAGGAAAGGAGCCGAAAAAAGTTATGACCCAGAGGCATATGGACTCACGCTGTTTTGTATCCACACTCCCCAGCCCCATGCAAAGCCTGACCCCATCTGGAGGGGCTGGGCTGAGCAGGTGGCTGCAGCCACCACACCCCAAAGAGGAGCAGCTGTGGCCACCCACCACCCTGCCAGCAGCCACCAGAAACCCAGAGCCAGATAGATGTTGCCCATCTGTGCCGAGGCTCCCCGCTGTGGGCACAGTAGCTTCTGAGGCAGGGTGTGGTGGGCCCATCAGCAACAGTACTTGGGCCCACACAGTCTTCCGACCCTGGCCAGCCTGGCTCCCCAGAACTTCCAGCACCAGCTGAACCTGAGACCAGGAGGTGGTGGTAGGCACCAGGGGGAGGCTGGGAGGTTGCAGCTGGAGGATGCATCAGGCAGAGAGCCTCTTGAAGGCTGGCAGGAAACAACACCACCGAAAATAATAATAATAACAGCCGACACACACTGAGCGATTGCCTGATGCCAGGCACTGTTCCACGCACTTCACAATAACTGAAGCAAGTTAAGATGAGAGGTGCTAACCCTGACAGGATTTAGAATGGGAGCTTACGTTATTATTACTCCGAAAATTCTAGAAGTTTCTAATTCTGGATGTTGTAAGTGTATGAAGATTATGACCACCTCTGATTCTAAAATGTCAGTCCTAAGATTCTCTCATTTTATAAAATGTTTATTGGGGCCGGCCTGATGGCGTAGCGGTTAAGTTCGCACACTCCGCTTCAGCGGCACGGGGTTCACAGGTTCGGATCCCAAGCTCGGACCTACACACCACTTGTCAAGCCATGTGAGGAGAAGTCCCGTATACAAAGTAGAGGAAGATTGGCACAGATGTTAGCTCAGGGACCAGACCATCTTCCTCACCAAAAATAAATTAATTAATTTAATTTAATTTAGTAAACTTTAATCACTAGAAAAAAGTTTATTAATTTGTTTTTAACTTACAACAAAGTCCACTCTTTGGGGTGTGCAGTTCCATGAGCCTTGACAAAGGCATCAAGTCGTGCAACCACCACCACAAACAAGACACAGAACGTTCCATCACCCCAGAAAATTCCCTCTCGCTGCCTCTTTGTAGTCAGCCCCGCCCCGCCCCGTGACCCCTGGCAACCACTGATCTATTCCCTGTCACCATAGTTGTGCCTTTTCCTGAATGTCCTGTAACTGGAATCATACAGCTTGCACCTCTCAGAATCTAACTTCTCTCACTTAGCATAATACGCTTAAAATTCATGTGTGTGGTTGCGTGCATGACAAGTTCCTTGTAGCGGTGAGTGGTATTCCACTGTGTGGATGTATCACAGCCTGCTTATCCATTCCTCAGTTGAAGATTTAAGTTACTTCCCATTTGGGGCAATAACTAAAAAAGCTGCTGTAAACATTCTCGTCCGGGGTTTTCCGTGATCCTAAGTTTTCATTGCTCCAGGGTAAACACCCAGGAGTTGGATTGCTGGGTCATATGGTAAGTGTCTGTTTAACTATAAGAAACTGACTGTAGGGGCCGCCCGGTGGCGCAGCGGTTTAGTCCGCGCTTGGCAGCCCGGGGTTCGCGAGTTCGGATCCCGGGCGCCCGCCGACGCACTGCCTGTTAGCCATGCCGTGGCGGCGTCCCATATAAAGTGGAGGAAGATGGGCACGGATGTTAGCTCAGGGCCAGTCTTCCTCAGCAAAAAGGGGAGGATTGGCAACGGATGTTAGCTCAGGGCTGGTCTTCCCCACAAAAAAAAAAAAAAAGAAAGAAAAAAAAGAAACTGACTGTATTCATTTCCTGTAGCTGATGTAACAGATGACCACAAACTGGGGGGCTTAAAACAACAGTAATTCCTTCTCCCAGAGTTCTGGAGGCCGGAATCCTGAAATTGAAGTGTGGGCAGGGCCACGCTCCAGGAGAGGATCCGTCCTTGCCTCTTCCAGCTTCCGGGGGCTCCAGCCATTCTTTGTGGCTGCGTCGCTGCAGTCTCTACCTCCACCTTCACATGGCCTTCTCCTCTCTGTCTGTCTCGGCTTCTGTCTCTTATAAGAACACTTGTCGCTGGGCTTAGGGCACACCTGGATAATGCAGGATAATCCCATCTTGAGATCTTTAACTTAATTACATCTGCAAAGACTGTTTTTCCAGATAAGGTCGCATTCACAGGTTCCGGGTGAATGTATCTTTGACGGGGACACCACTCAACTTATCACAGTGACAAACAGTTTTCCAAAGTGCCTGCACCATTTTGCATTCCCACCAGCAGTTGCTCTTATTTTAAAAATCCTAAACTGAGCTGGGTTGGGGGGAACCAGGAAGTGGCTCAGGTGGGGCGGTGTGGCATCTTCTTAGGTTCTCTATCTTCAAGGCTATCTTTAAACCCCTCACTCCCCAAAGTGCAATTTCCAATCCCCAGCCTTGGCATCTCCTTGGCAAGTTAGAAATGCAGAATCTCAGGCCACACCCCAGCCCTGCTGAATTAGAACCTGCATTTTAACGAGGCCCAGGTGATTCCTGGGCACCTTAATGGCTAAAAAGCATGGGACTAGAGCATCGCTGGGAAAAATTGGTCAAGTTTCCTGTCCTGCCCTCACTGCATAGATGCTGTCCTCCTGTGGAGATGGTTTAAGCCCTCTCCTTCTTAGCACGGGTCTACATCTACAGTCATGTTTGGTCGTGGGTGCACACATTTGCCACCAGATAGATATGTTACCTGAAGGCAGAGATGTTTTCTTGGAAATAAGCAATTAATATTATTCTCTAATTTTAAGCTTTTTAATATGCCCCCCCCAGGAAGAAGAAAAAGTCCAAAAAAAAAAAAATGAGAAAGATGAAAACAGAACAAGATCTAGAGAGGAATGGCAGTTTTTCTAGAGTTTCCCCAAAAGCAGACTCTGAGACAATGACTTGGGTGATGGTAGTTTATTTGGGAGGTGATCTCAGGAAGCAGAGTGAAGAAGTAGAGAACTGAGGCAGAGAAGGGAGAAAGCCAATGAAGTGTGGGTTAATCAGTGGGGTACAGCTGTGGGCAACTGGGGGCTATCAAATTAAAAAGCAAATTTACCTATTATTTTATCCCCAAAATGAGTTTATTTGGGAACAGCCAAAAGAATTGCAATTCACGACATGCATGCTATGGCACACCATAGGCAAATCCACCAAACCAAGGAGAGCAGCTGCCTTTACAGAGAAAAAGGGGAAACAGGGAGTGGCTGTTCTAAACAAAAGTCCATTGGGGGAAGTAACAGTTCTGGGTGGCAACAGATTCTCATTGGCTGAGCTGTGGTGTTTCTCATTGGCTGAGCTGCAGTGTTTCTTATTGGCTGAGCTGAGGTGTTTCTCATTGGCTGAGCTGCAGTGTTTCTTATTGGCTGAGCTGAGGTGTTTCTCATTGGCTGAGCTGCAGTGTTTCTCATTGGCTGGGCTGTTGCCGGGTGTGGAGAGAAATCTTCCTTTAATAGTAAAGTAGTTTTGCTTCCTGTCCAAGGTGCAAGTGTCTGTTTCTTCCTGTTTGGTGTAATTGAGGGTGTGTGATGGGAGTGAGAGCTCCCCCTACAGGCCTTCCTGTCTCCAACTTAAGGTTTCTTTCACTAATTTCCACAGGACTCTCTGCGGAACCAGGCATAACATGCCTCAGAATCTTCCTACTGAAGGCTGGGGAGGCTGGGGCATTGATGCAGTCACTCCTATCCCCCTTTGGGTACAGGTTGCCACAGGGGACATTAAACTCCCCCCACCACCACTTTTTGGGTTGCACCTGGAGTCCAAGTAAATTGAGTGATGCCAAAGAAAACCATGAGGAGAGACATAGATGCTGAGTCGAGAGGCTGTCCACGTGCTGAAAACTGTCAGCCCCTGCAGCAGGTGAACCCAGGTGGGTCAAAGGGGGAAGGAGAGGGGCATCCACAGTGTCCACTACACACAGATGACCCTTGACAATTTTTTTTTTACCAGAAAATTGTCTCTGCTCTGGCCAGAAGCAGTAATTCTCTTCTGCCCTTATTTTTTTGATGAATGGAAATCAGTTTCTCTACTTCATCTCTAAATCAATGCTCAAAGAAAAATAATGTAAAACGATCCGGTGTAAGGAGCACTGAATTGTTACCTTTTCTGAAGTGCAAAATTATCAGCATGCCCAGGAGGCCCAGATATCTGTCAGGCTTGAAAGAAACTATACCCAACAAAGTGGAGCTAGTGAGGCATGTGAAACAAGCATAATAAATATCCTTAGAGAAATAAGGGAGGATTCTTAAAATCTGAAGCAAGAAGAGGATGTTATGAAGTAGAACTTAACTGGAGATAATGGATATGAACAACGTAATTGTTGAAATAAAGAACTCAATAGGTGCGTTAAATGGCAGAATAGATACAGCTAAAGGATAAATGAATGAGAGGAAAATACTATCCCCAAAGGTACCCATAAGGGACAGAGAAAAAGAGAGAGAAACTCTAAGGAAAAAATTAAGATATGTGGATGATATAAATAAAAGTTCTAACTTCTATCATGTAGAATCTCTCCAAAGAAGAGAAAAGAAAGAGTGGATAGGATCCACTATGTGAAAAAATATTAACTAGGAATTTTATAGCAAACGTTGTTATTATAAATAATAACTAAGACCATTAACCAAGAACTAAAGATACACTACTTCCTACTGAAATGTTTACTGCACGATGAGCAAGATAGATGCAGGGGAAAAAATAACAAAACCAAATAAATATTAGCAAAATATTAAAATATCAAAGAACTAGAGAAAATCACAAAAGTCTCCAGAAAGAAAAAAATAAGAGATTACTTATAAAAGAATAAGAATCAAATTGGCCTCCAACTTCCCCAAATCAAGATGCCAAGAGATAATGGAATAAGATTCTCTGTGTGATGCTAGACCACATGCCTGAGGGTAGAATGGTATAACCCGATGAATGATTATTTAACTGGAGGATGATATTCAAAGACTCAGAAAATTCATCCCCCGTAGGCACTCTTTGGAAGAACTTAGGACAAACAAGAAGAGGAATTAATTCAAGAGGAAGGACAAGTTGTAGGAAACAAGGTGAGGAAAAAAAATAAATAGTGACCACAAAGAGAAATGCTTGTCCATACAAAATTGGGTATAAAACCCAAGATGATATCAAAATGGGAGTTGCAGGATGGAGGTGGAGGGTGGGGGAAGGAAGATGCAGGCATGCTTAGGTTCCTGTCTTGTTTGGAAGGAGGATGAGCATATTGACGATTCAAACACTGCTAGGAAAAAGCTAAGTGTTGGTTTTGCTCTTCAGTAGGTTAGGGGAATCATCAAAGGGACTATATGGAAACTTCCAGAGCAGTAGCAGAAAAATAACTGATACACTCAATGGAAGGTGAGAGTAAAGAATTAAAAGAAAATAGTAAGAGAGTGTGGTGTTGACACCAAAAGCAAAAGCAATAAAAGCAAAAATAAACAAGTGGGACCACACCAAACTAAAAGACTTCTGCACAGCAAAGGAAACCATCAACCAAATGACAATGTGACCTACAGAATGGGAGAGAATATTTGCAAATTGTATCTGATAAGGGGCTAATATTCAAAATATGTAAAGAACGCATGCAACTCAATAGCAAAAAGACAAACAATCTGATTTAAAAATGGGCAGAGGATATGAACAGACATTTTTCCAAGGAAGAGATACAGATGGCCAATAGACACATGAAAAGATGTTCAACATCACTAATCATCAGGGAAATGCAAATCAAAACCACGACGAGATATCCCCTCACACCTGTTAGGATGGCTATTATCAAAAAGACAAGAAATAACAAGTGTTGGTGAGGGTGTGGAGAAAAGGGAACCCTGTGCTCTGTTGGTGGAAATGTCAACTGGTTCGGTCACTACAGAAAACAGTATGGAGGTTCTTCAAAAATTAAAGATAGAACTACCATATGATCCAGCAATTCCACTTCTGGGTATTTATCTGAAGAAAATGAAACCACTAATTCAAATATCTGCACCCCCGTGTTCATTGCAGCATTATTTACAATAACCAAGACATGGAAGCAACCTGAGTGTCCATTGATGGATGAATGGATAAAGAAAATGTGGCATATGAATGCAATGAAATATTATTTAGCCACAAAAAAGGAGGAAATCTTGCCATTTGTGAGAACATGGATGGACCTTGAGGTCATTATGCTGAGTGAAATAAGTCAAAGAAAGACAAATACCATACAATCTCACTTTTATGTGGAATCTAAAAAAATACAAACAAAAAACTGAGCTCATAAATACAGAGAACAGACTGGTGGTTGCCAGAGATGGGGGCGGGGATGCACAAAATGGATGAAGTTGGTCAAAAGGTACAACCTTCCGGTTACAAAATAATAACTCCTGGGGCTGTAATGTACAGCACGGTGACTATAGTTAATAAGACTGTATTGTATATTGGAAAGTTGCTAGGAGAGCAAATATTCAAAGTTCTCATCACAAGAAAAAAATTTTCCTTGTGTGGTAATGGATGTCAACTAGACTTACTGTGGTCATTTCACAATATATACAAATGTCAAATCATTACGTTGTACACCTGAAACTAACATAATGTCATATGTCAATGATATGTCAATGAAAAAAAAAGAGTTCAGGATTCATAGAGGTCTTTGCAGTCAGAGAAACCTTGGTATGTGACTCTAGACAAGTTTCTGACCCCTCTTTAAGCCCCATTCCTCATCTGTAAAATGAGGGGAAGAATATTTACCACATAGGGTTGTCACCAGAATGTGATGACCAGCAGCTTCACTATTGGCGTCTCCCCCTCTTCTCCATTTCCATACCTCTTCTCTTTCCATTTCTCAGGTTGACAACACCCCTCCATGTTTTCCATTTCTCGGGTTGACTTTCTCCATACCTAATGGCACACCATCTTCTTTTCCATGTCTTCGAATTTTTGTCTCTCTCTCTTGCTCGTTCCTCTCCTCCTTAAGTCACCCTGGATGTCTGCATTTCCTTCTCTCCCTCTCTCTTCTCTGGGTCTCTCTCCGTCACTCAGCTCACCTTCGTCCCCCATTTGTGTCTTCCTCTCTCTCCCCTACGTCTTTCCCACTCTGTGTCACTGTCCCTCAGTGTGGTTGCCTCTCACTTGATTTCTCTCCCCACCTCTGTGTCTCCCCCTCACCCAGCCATCTGGGGGCTCTCCACACCCTCTGTCCCTCACTCTTGTGTTGTCCCCGAGACTCTTCCAGGTAACAGTATCTTCCAGCCTCATCCTCTCAGAACGTCCGTCTGTCCTTCCTCCTTCTATGTCGGCGTGTGTGGCCCCCTCTCTCTCTTCTTCACTCCCTCTTTCTCTTTCCCTTCCTCAGCCCCTACATCTCTCAGTCTCCCATCTTCCTTCTAATCTCCAGTTCTCTCCATTTCTCTCCTCCTCGCCGCCCCCCCGACTTCTCTTCTCCATATCGCAGTCCTTCAACTGCTCCATCTTTCAGTCTTCTTCCTTCTCGACCTCCCAAGAGTTCTATACCTGTCTTGGGACCTCAGTCCCTGTGTTTCTTTCCCTGTTTTGGTCTTTCCAACTCTTGACATCGTTTTGCACCTCCGTGTCTCCTTCACGTTGGCCTCAGAGACTCCCCACTTCATGAGGTGCACCAGCTCCTCGATCTCTCGGTGTGGACTCAGATCCCACCTCTCTCTGACCTCACTCTCCTCTCTGTTGCATCCCTCCCGTTCCGTGTCCTTGTCTGTGCTTCCTGCCTGACAATTTGCCTCAAGAGCTGCCAAAATTACAGCTGCCTCTTCTCTCTTGACAAAAACCACACTTTGATTATTTTTATCACAATGAAGTGGAAATTTCGGAACACCAAAAACACAGAGAATAGATGACAAGAAACACTCCCCTTGTTCCCTATCAAATTCAGTGCTAAGCACCTCCTAGGTGTTGACCTACGTTGCTTCTGTCCTCTGCCAGAACGTGAATTCTTCAATCAGCCTCAGTCCCAGGCCACAGGCTTCCTAGGCAGTGGGAACAGACAACCAAGAGATTTCTTGTGCTTTTCACATTGTTCTGAAAGAGGACTGGATGACAAAGGGTGAAAATGTTCCGAGACCTTTGCTGTCATATGGAGGAAGAAATGAAGAACCCATGGTGTATCAGTTAACTACTGCTATTGTTATAAACCTAGTGTTTGTGTCCTCCCAAAATTCATGTGTTGAAAGCTAATCCCGAATGTGATGTATTAGGAGGTGGGGTCTTTGGGAGGTGATTAGTGCCCTTATGAAAGAGACCCCAGAGAGAACTCGCTCTTTCCTCCATGTGAGGACACAACAAGAAGACGGCCGTCTATGAACCAGGAAGCAGGTCCTCACCAGACATGGAATCTCCCAGCACCTTGACCTTGGACTTCCCAGCCTCCAGAACTATGAGAAATAAGTATTTGTTGCTTAAGCCACCCAGTCTATGGCAATTTGTTATACAGTAGCCTGGATGGACTAAGACAGCGATGTAACAAATCTCCCCAAATATTAATGGCTTGTTGTTGCTCAGAAGTCTACAGGTCAACTGGGTGGTTCTTTTGGTCTTGGATGAGCTCATCTGTGCGTCTGCCGTCAGCTGTGGGTTGGGTGGGTGGCTCTGTTTCTGGGAGTTGGCTGGATATCAGCTGGGCACCTCCGGGCTACTTGGTGCAGTCTCTTGTCCTCCAGCAGGTCAACCCAGGCTCACTCCCATGGCCAGGGACCCTTTCCAAGAGCAAACAGAAGACACACAGACTCCCGAGACCCAGGCTCAGGACTGGCACAACATCACTTCTGCCATGTTGTCTTGGTCAAGGCCAGCCCAGATGCAAGGGTGGGGAAACTGACTCCCCCCCTCGAGAGGAGGAACCACAAAGTCACAAAGCAAAGGGCGTAGGTGGGGGGATTTGTGGCCACTTTTGCTTTACTTGTGTTACTAATGGACAACTGGGATCCTATTCTTGTATACGGATATAAAGATAAAGCAGGCCTGATTTCTGGTCAAAAGGGATGTCTTTCGAAGAATGGATGACTCATGCTTCGGAGCAAGAAACAACCCATTTGTCATGGCCATAGGGATGTTCTCAAACATCCTTCTGGGTGCACGGTAGGGTTATCTGCCCCTGCCTATGTGATGATTGGCAGGGCCATGTGACTTGCCTCACTCAATAAAACATCAGAAGAAGGATTATGTGTCCCTTCAGTGTGGAAATTTTTTTTTGGTGAGGAAGATTGTCCCTGAGCTAACACCTGTGCCAGTCTTCCTCTCTTTTGTATGTGGGATGCCACCACAGCATGGCCTGATGAGCAGTGTGTAGGTCCACACCTGGGATCCGAACCCACAAACCCCAGGCCACAGAAGCAAAATGTGTAAACTTAACCACTATGCCACCGGGCCAGCCCCCAGGGTGGAAATTTTAAGAACTAGTAGACATTTGACCATATTTTGAATTTCCCCTTGGCCAGGGAGACTAGATAGTGGCATCTTCATCAGTCTGGGTCCCAGAGTGAAGAGAACGTGAAAAACATGGAGTAGAGCTCCCAGCTGATCCGTGCTGAACACGGTCCATGAGTGAGAAACAAACCTAAGCTGTTTCAAGCCGCTGAGAATGGGCAGCAGTTACTGCAGCATAACCTAGCTTATACTGACGGATACACCACTCCAGGTATCTTAAGCATAAAGGGATCTAATACAGGGAATTCAATGATTTAAAAAGTCATTGGGTACAGCCACTATGGGAAATGGTTGGCAGTTCCTCAAAAAGCTAAGCATAGAATTACCATATGACCCAGCAATTCTAATCCTAAATATATACCCCCAAAATTGAAAACTCACACAGATACTTGCAGGCCAGTGTTCACTGCAGCATTATTCAGCATAGCCAAAAGGCAGGAGCAACCCACGTGTCCATCGGCAGATGAATGGATAAACAAGACAAGGCATACACGTATGGTAGAATATTATTCAGCCATAAAAAAGGAATGAAGTTCTGATAACTTGCTACAACATGGCTGAACCTTGAAGACATTGTGCTAAGTGAAATGATCCAGACTCAAAAGGACAAATACTGTATGATTCTACTTATATGAAATATCTAGAATAGGCAAACTCAAGGACAGAAAGTAGATTAAAGATGACCAGAGTCTGGGGGGAGGGGGAAATGGGTAGTTATTGTTTAATAGGTACAGAGTTTCTGTATGGGGTGATCCCACTTATGAGGGTTCATCTCTCATGACCTAAGGGCCTCCCAAAGGCCCCCCATCCTAGTACCATCACCTTGGAGGTTAGGTTTCAATATCTGATTTGGGGGGGAAACCAACATTCGGTCTACAGCCGTCACCATGACCATCAACATCATCACTGTAACTGTCACCATCACTTTCAGCACTGACATTATCACCATTACCATGCCCATCATCAACATCCTCATCTTCACCATCATCATCATCACGGCTGTGTTGGCTTGAGTTTCCTCAGAAGCAGACTCTGAGACAAGAACTCAAGTGCATGTAGTTTATTTAGGAGGCGACGAGGAATGTGAAACAGGAAAGGGAAGAAATCTAACAGAGGGTGTAATCATGAGTAGATTGCTGTGGAGGACAAGTGGGGTTTAATCCCACAGGGACCGCCTGAGGACCCAAGAGGAGTATGACCCAGAATTGTCTCCTCATAGGACAGAGAAGCTGAGGCATTTGTCCACCCACTCCCAACATCCGTGGGCTGAGGATGCCCCAGGATCATGGTTTTATTTGTATATTGCTACACAGCAAGTCTCAAACAAAGTAGCTTTAGACAAATTTGTATCATCTCCCACGGTTCTGTGGATGGACAGCTGGCCAGTTCTCGCTCAGGGCCCCTCATTCAGTTGCGATCAGATGTTGGCTGGGGCTGCAGTCATTTGAAGGCTCGACTGGGCTGGATGTCCCGGGTGGCTGGCTCACAGGCCTGGCCATTGATTCTGGACGTCAAGTGGGAGCACAGCTAGGATTGTCAACCGGAGTGCCTACACGTGGGCTCTCCATGTGGTTTGGGCTGAAAAGCAAAATGAGCAGTGAAGTGGACACAGTTGAGAGTCAGATGGCCTGGGTTCTCACCTCCCCACCTGCTCACCCCCCAAGACACACACTTATTGCTCTGCAAATGACTATTTAACCTCTTTGAGGCACAATATTAATATTAATGTTAATGCTTTTTATATCATCCCTGCTCCGATCCTCCCATCCCCACCCCCCATGGTGGCCAAGGCTGGGATACAACCACCTGTGGAGGATTAGATTACTCTTCAGAAGTCTTCACTCCATTCACCTCATCTCCTTGGAAGGAATGTACTTCCCGCCCCTTTATACTGGGCTTGGCCATGCCACTTGCTTGGCCAATAGGATGATGGCACACCGAACACTTGAAATGTACCAGTGCAGGTGAGCTTACACTTCACCATCACCGTTAGAAGAACATTCCTGAGATAGCCCACTGGTCCCAAGTGTTGGATGCACCTGCCGAGGCCAGCCAAGATCAGCCCACCCACAAACACCTGAGGGAGCCCAGTCACGATCAGAAAGCCACCCAACCATGCCCAGCCCCAATCAATCAAGTCCAGATGACTTCAGACATATGGGAGAGCCCAGCCACAACCAGCTGACCCTTGGCCAACCCCCAGATGCATGTGCTAAATAAATGTCCGTGTGTGTGCATCACACACAGGTTTTGGTTGGTTGTTACCCAATGATGGTTAACTGATATATTACCAGTGGTATATCCACAGCCTCATCATTATTACATAATTGCAAAGTGACTGTGTGACCACCAGATTATTTTTATTTTATTTCAGATCCATGGACCACAGAGCAAGATGATGCTGGCAAAATAGCAAGAAACTGTACCCAGAACTAGATGTTAAATGCAGATGACCTGGAAAGCCAAAGGCAATTTTGCAACTACATAAGTGTCAGGGTGATGCGGTTGCTGGGTTAACAGCTTGTGCTCAGGACTTCCCATGACTTGGCTGGACTTCACCTAGATTTTTCCAGAGGCTAAATGACTTGAGATATTGCAACAGATCAAATGCAGAAGTAGCTCAAGAATCCATTTGTCTTCTATAAAGCCAGACATTAAGTATTCTCAAAAACGTAAAATAATGCCACTGTTCTCATTAAATTTTTATTTTGAAAAATATAGCATTTCTCATTTAAAATGTTCTCTATGTTAAAATGCTGCGAGTTTCCCAACAGATGTCCATCAACAGATGAATGAATAAACAAAATATGATATCTGTGTGCAATGGAATATTAGCCTTGAAACGGAAGGAAATTCTGTCACATGCTACAACGTGGATGAACCTTGAAAACATGACGCTGAGTGAAATGAGACAGACACAAAAGGACAAATATTGTATGATTCCACTTATGTGAGGTATCAGACGAGGCAAATTCACAGAGACAGAAAGTCGAATAGAGGTTACCTCAGGTGGTGGGGGGGTAGGGAACGGGAAGTTAATGTTTAATGGGGACAGTTTCCGTTTGGGAAGATGAAAACGCTCTGGAGACGAATGGTTGTGATGGTTGCACGACAATGTGAATTTACTTAATGCCCCTGAATTGTACATTGAAAAATGGTTAAAATGGTAAATTTCATGTTATGTGTATTTTACAAAATAAAATAATTTCAAAAAATGCAATGGATTTATGATGGTTATTTTTAAATGAATTAATAGTTTTTTTAAACTCAGTCTTAATTTAATACTTATATATTGATAGATAGAACCTACATACACAAAAACTGTTTGGAATCCTCAATAATTTTTTTGATTGATGTCTTAATAGCTTATAACATTGTGAAGTTTTACTTGTACATTATTGTTTGTCAGTCACCATATGAATGCGTCCCTTCACCCCTTGTGTCCGACCCCGCCCCCTGTGCCCCTGGTAACCACCAAACAGTTCTCTCTGTCTGGGTGTTAGTTTATCTTCCATGTATGAGTGAAATCATGTGGTGTTTGTCCTTCTCTCTCTGGCTTATTTCACTTAACATAATATCCTCCAGGTCCATCCATGTTGTTGCGAATGGGACAATTCTGTCTTTTCTTATTGCTGAGTAGTATTCCATTGTATATATATATATACCACATCTTTATCCAGTCATCAGCTGAGGGACACTTGGGTTGCTTCCACTTCTTGCCTAGAGTGAATAATGCTGCAATGACCATAGGGGTGCATAAGCCTCTTTGGATTGTTGATTTCAGGTTCATTGGATAGACACCCAATAGTTAGATAGCTAGATCATAAGGTATTTCTATTTCTAATTTTTTGAGGAATCTCCATACAGTTTTCCATACAGGCTGCACCAGTTTGCATTCCCACCAGCAGTGGATTAGGGTTCCCGTTTCTCCACAACCTCTCCAACATTTGTTATTTTTTGTCTTGGTGATTATAGCCATTCCAAAGGGTGTAAGGTGATATCTTAGTGTAGTTTTGATTTGCATTTCCCTGATGATTAGTGATATTGAACCTCAATAATTTTTCAGTGTAAAAAAATCCTGAGACCAACAAGTTTGAGAACCGCTGCTGTATGTACAGCTGAGGTGAGCCTGAGCTAGCTCCGCTGTTACTTCTCTGCAAGGATCTGCAAACTCCCAGGAATTAAATGGCAAAAATGTACGCCATTTACGTTTCTTCGGACCAAAGTAGAGAGGCGACCTCTAGTGGAAGTACAAGGTATTGCTTGACAGCGCAAAACTGAGTAACCAGCGAAATTCTAAAACCGAGGGAGAGATGGTCGCCTGACATGAGGACTTTATTTCAGCATATTAACTTTAAACCCTGAACCATGCCTCTTCTCATGTGCATTCACACAAACACACACACACTCACAAAGACCCACAGTCACATTCACAGATACACACAATTATACCCAGACACACTAGATGCTCACAAACACACAGACACACAGACATGCTCACACTTACACACAATCTCTCACACAGACCCACATATGAACACACACAGAAATACTGTCTCACACACAGACACGACGTCACACACTCATACAGTCACACACACACACACTTTCACATACACAGACACACAATACTAAAAATATTATTAACAAAGAAAACTTAGTAAATGAACATCATTCTCCATTCTTAAAAAATCGGAATGGAAAATGAGTTTCTCCCCAAAGCCATTAAATAAATGTTGAGCAAATAATTAAGATGGATCTAGGTTTGGCGGCGTGCCCAGCGAGAGGTCCACAATCCCTCAGCTGAAGTCCTTGGGGACTGTCGCGTTTCAGAACTCAGAACTGTTCCCATTTTAGGAAGGTAATTCTGAGCGAATGCCACATATTATATAACACTCCCTGGGGCTGAAGTAGTCCCCTCCCCACCAGACATATTAATATATTTGCAGTAAAATCTGTGAAAATTCACACCAAAGGAAATAAATAAGGAGTGTAAATAACTCACATTAGTTGATTTGCCATCACGTGAGACTGGGCCGAAATTATCCCCCAAAGAAGTATTTTTTGGTGGTCAGAGCTTTCTGGAATTCGGACTTGAGGATAAGGGGCGGGGGATTCTACGAGGAGGCCCCTCACGCGTGCATCTACATAGTTCCTGCTCCGATTGTAAATCTCCGATCCCAGGGGTGGGCGTGGGGGAGGCCGCCAGGATCCAGGGGGACGGCGACTCTTCGGCGCCCCCTCCCGGCGGCCGCAGCCCTTACCCGGCGGCTGCGGAGTTGCCATGTCTCAGGGCTTTAGCCAGATCCAGCGATGGGTCCTGATTGGTCTAAACCTCCAGAGGCGGCCCCCGCCCCCGGCACGGGCATTGGTTCCGGGGTTGTCATGTGACCCAGGCTGATCCAATCAGATTGAAGAAACGCTCGGGCCCGCCGGTAGGGGCCCGCCCTCCCTATCTCCCAGGGATGGGAATGAGGGTCTGTGGGCACGTGGCGAAGCCCGTTGGGGATGAGGCCGACCCTGTGCACAGAAAGAACTAGAGATACTTTAGGTCCCTGTGGTGGCAGTGGCAGGGCGCTGCTCAGCTCTCCTGTTAAGAGACCCAGCTGCTGAGGACACTGTCGTCCGACAGCCCCACTGCCTTGGTGCCGCGGCCATGCCTCCCTGGGGCTGCTCCCAATGAGACAGTGGATATTAGGGCCAGCCTATTGACCCTTGACCCACGACTCCTCTGTTGGGCTGCCTTTGCTCCAGGACCCCCCATGAATACCCCCCCAAGACTTTCTCAGAACTGGGTTACAGCCCGGGGCTCCCCTGACTCAGTCTCTCTGTCCCCCTCTCCTTTCACAGCTCTCAGGCGGATGGACGGTGGTGACGCTTGCACAACACTGTGAATGTACTTGATGCCCTGAACTGTACACTTTAACGTGGTTAAAATGGTCAATTTTATGCTGTGCATATTTTACACACAGATTTTGACGGTCCATTTCTCCCCTCCTGTCCAGCCCTGGTCTAGCCACCGCCCCTCACCTGAACCATGGCAGTGGCGTCCTCACTGGGCTCCCAGCTTCCACCCTCGCCCCTACAGTTCATTCCCCACGTGGCAGTCAGAGGGTCCTGTTGACACCTAGGTGGCCTCACCTCCCTCCTCAGCTCAGAAGCCCCCCATGGCTCCATCTCACTCCAAGTAAAAGCCAAAGTCCTCATTGTGGCCCGTGAGCCTCTGCACAATCCGCCCCCGTTCTCTCTCCCCTCACCTCCTCCTGCTCTCCCCTCACTCTGCTCCAGCCACAGTGGCCTCTGCTGTTCCTCGACCGAGCCAAGCACCTCCTGCCTCAGGGCCTTTGCACTTGCTGTTCCTGCTTCCAAGAACACTGTTCCCTCGGAGATTTGCATGCCTTGCCCTCACTTCTCTCTGCTTCTACCAAGTAACCAGCAACTCCATCACTCTGTCACCTCTACCCTGATTGTCTCCTTTGTGCTTATTACCACCTGACATAACATATATTTAGGTTATTCATTGTATTTCTTGTCTGTCTCCCCACTAATACGTCAGCCCCATTGAGAGCGGGAATTTTTGCCTCTTTTGTTCCCTGCTATGTCCCCAGTGCTTAAAATAAGGCCTGGCACATAGTAAATAATCCAAAAGTATTTGTTAAATGAAAGATTAAGAGATAGTGACCGACAGAGACTGAGAGAAACAGGAAGAGAAACCAAGAAAGGAAAGGAGATAAGGGAGTAGGGGAGGCTGAACTAGGGGAAAAGTGGGGAAGGGGGGGCAGGAGGAGAGCAAGTGGGGGGTGTCAGGGCAAGATGGGGGAGAGAAGTGGGGAGGGGAGATGAAAGAGAGAGAGCGCGAGCTGGGGCGGAGAGCAGCAGAGCTGAGAGAGTGAGTCAGAGCAGTGAGGGACAGACACAATACTGAGAGAGAGAGACAAACAGAAAGAGAAGAGGGGGAGAGGAGAGGGTGGAGAGGGAGACACAGAGCCCAGAAAGGAAATGGAGAGGTCAGGACAATCGGGTCTGGGAGAGGAGATGGGGTCCAGTGGGGACAGAGATGAAATTTCTCCTTCCATCTCACCATGTGCTGGTGTCTAGGGCTCCGGGATGACTTGATATCCCCTGGGATCCAAGTCGTGGTTTTTCAAGCCCTGATGGATAGAAGGAGGTGAGGAGAAAGTACACGTGATGCTGTTCTAAGGGCTTTAGGTCACTAGGTTATTGAATCCTAAGAGAAACTATGAGATAAATACTATTGTCATCTTCATTTTATAGGACCAGATAGGTTGAGTAACCTGCCCAAAGTCACAGAGCCAGTGAGAGGAAGAGCTGGGATTTGAATCTGGGCATTCTGGCCCCAAAGTCAGTGCCCCTAACCACCGCCTATGCTATCTGTAAAGGGGTGCTGGCTTCCTGGGTTCCCCTTCGGTCTGGGGTCTGGAGGAGTAGAGAGAAAGAGGGGAGATAGAGTGACTGACATTCCCAGCCCCGTCACACCCACAGATGTCCCAGTCTGAGTCGAGGCTCAGCTTCACTCTCCTGGGACACTCTCCAGTTCAAGAGGCTGGACAGGAAAACCGCTTCCCGCATGTAGGGTCTGGTGGCCTGCCCAGAGCCAGGCCTGTCTTCCAGGCGGGAAAACGGACTCAACTACCTCTAACCCCTCCAGCGGGACCTGCGTTTCTCCTTGGTTTACCAACAGCATCGCAGGTCAGAGAGGTTGGACTCATCTTCAAAGGCAGCACAGAGCCTTTATAACTTCCTCTGTGGTGTCCAGGGAGACAGACAAGCCCACCACCACCCCTGCCCACCCTCCTCTCTCAGACCCCAAGAACAAGGCATTAGTTCCACCCCACAGCATCCTGACATCTCAGGGTGACAGCCTCTGTCCCCGACATTAGAATCATACTAACCCCAATTCCCAGAAGCCCAGTTCTTGCCCGAAATCACCCCACCTCTCCTCGTCTCCTGTGCTGTAACAGGAAAGTGAACCCCGTTTCTCTCCAGAGGCTCTGCCCCAAGCATGAAAAAAACGGTGAAGTCCTTCACGCTGTCTGACCTTCAGCTGCCCTGTTGCGGATAAATCGCTTCTCCCAAAACTACAGAATGTCGAGGGAAGAGGAAAGGGCCCCCCTAAGGAAGCGGAGAACTCACACAGCCCACCCCGGGCAAGAGAGACAAAGAGCAGACGCCAGGAAGGACTTCCCCTCACAAACTTGAGCCGAGGGCCCCTCTGCAGACAACACGACACACGCAGCACGAGCCAGCTGGGGTTGGAGTTTATTGCAGGTGGACAGATGGATACGCAGGCTCCGGGGGGAGGGGGCGGGCTGTGGGCTCTGCGCTCAGAATCCCACGGAGGGGGTCAGGAGGCAGAAGGCGGGACGGTCGGCCAGATGGTGGGGGACCCGGCCTGACGGCGGAGGAGCTGCGAAGGGCGAGGCCCCGAGGCGGCTCGCCGTCGACCCCCATTCTTCGGGATGACGGCTCCGGAGACGCCGGTCCGGCTCGCGGTGGGAGGGAGGGTCACCCGGGTCCTCGGCCCCCCGCGGCCTCCGGCGTCCCTCCAGGCGGCTGGCGGCTCGGGCGGCGGCTGGGGTCGCTGTGGCGGCGGCGGCGGCGGCTGCGCGGCAGCTCGAGCTGGGGTCGCGGGCCGCCGGCGGCGCCCAGGAGGCAGGAGACTGAGGCGGCGGCGGGCGCCGGGGCGGGCGGCGGGCCCGGGCGGGCGGCGCACGGGGGGAAGGGCGCGCTGGGCGGCGGGCCGGCGGGGGCGGCGGGGTGCCGCGTGGGAACCCAGATGAGGCCGTAGTAGACGGCAAGCAGCACGGCGGCCAGCGAGACGCAGAGGAAGTAGGCGCAGACCGGGGCCAGGCGCAGCCAGCGGCCCCGCGGGCCCTCGCTCAGCCCGGCGCCACCCGGGCTCTCGCCGCCGCCGCCCACGCAGCTCGTGCCCCGCATCCCCGCTGCCCACTCGGCCCCGCGCCGCGAGGCCCCGCCCCCTCCCCCACGCCCCGCCCACGCCCCGGAGGACCGCCTCCGCCTTCTAAATCTCCCCGCCCAAGCCCGCCCCCGCTGGCATGGCCACGCCCCCGCGCGGGCGGGCCTCCTCCGCGCCTTAGGCCCGCCCCCTCCTCAGCCTCCGGCCAACCATCATCAGGCTTAGCCTCGACCGCGTTCTGACCCCGCCCCCACAAGGCTCCGGCCCCGCCCCAGGAGTCTCGGCCCCGCGGGCTCCTGCCCGGCTTCGGTGTTATACCCACGCCTCTGAAACGCGAGCCCGCCCAGCGCTGAGCTCCGCCCTCCTCTTTTCCCGGCCTCCTCCCCGCGCCCTAACCCCGTCCCTTTCGGGACTCGGATTTCTTCCAGGCACCTAGCCCCGCCTCCTAACCCTGCCCCCTTGCAAGGCTCAGACCTCACAAGCCCCGCCCCGGTTCTAACTTGCCTTTCTCCGAATCAGGCTCTACTCCAGCATGCAATCCCCCGCCCTCCTCTCCCCCTGGCCCCACCCCCTTCTAATCCTCACCCCACAGGTTCCAGCACCGCATTCCGGCCACGCCCTCCGCCCGTGGCTGCGCCCCACGCCGGCGTTGGGAACTATCCTCTAAACCGACTCTCGGGGCCCCACCCCGTCCTAACGCCGTCTCACGGCCTAGCCCCGCCCACGAGCTCTGGCTCCGCCCAGGCGCCCTAACCACGCCCCCACGGGACCTGCCTCCTCCTCCACACTCGGTGTCCTGAGGTCCAGACTCCAAGGGCCAAGCTCCAGCTCTGCCCCACACCCGAATCATGCCCCTTCCCCATCACCCTCAATTGCTCCCTCTCCCTAGAGCCATGGGAGTCCAGAGTGGGCTCCGGGGAGGAGAGCAGAGCCTGGAGGTCCAGACGAGGCCCGTCCTGCCGCCCCCTCCCCACCAAGGTGGGGAAGCTTCAGTCCCCTCCCAGCAGCGTCTTCAGGAATTCGGAGAGGCCTGCGGGAAGCGGGAGGGAAGACGTTATCAGGGGAGTGGAGGAAGACCCCTTCCTCCCGCCTCTTCCGCCACGGAAAAGCCCGCCAAGCGCAGCAGCCCGGCCTGCCCCCGCAGAAACACAGTTCGAGGGGCAGCAGAAGCACTGCGTTTAATAGGGACGGGGCCGGCGGCCGAGGAATCAAGCCTTTCGGAAGTGACCGGCTATCTGCCATGCCCCAGGTGTAAGCTCCTGGAGGCGGGAAACTCGGCCCGGGGCCTGGCCTCGAGCCCCCCGTGGCCTCCAGAGGTGGGTAACTCGGGGGCGTCTCGGCCATCCCGATGCCACGGGGTCTCCCAGTTGCGAGACTGGACTATTGCCCTGGCCCCACCCGGTCACTGTCCCTGGCTCCGCCCCCCTTACATTTAACCCTCTCCTGGCTGGAGTGTGGCGGAAGCAGAGGACAGAGGAGTGAGGCTGCGCGCGGTTAGTGCAGAGCGCGGAGGCGGCGGGCGCGGTCAGCGAGCGGCCCCCGGCAGCGGAGCGGCCGCCACCACCTTGCAGAAACGCACCCTCTGGGAGTCGGTGATCTCCGCCGTCTCCTGGCCCTCCGGGCCCGCCTCTGGGGAGAGAAGGGGCAGTCAGCGGAGAAGAGCCCCCCTACCCGACCCGGGACACCCCTCTCTAGCCCCGCCCCTCAGCCCAATGCGCCTGGCTACAAGGCCCCGCGCTAAGTGGTTTCGGGGCCTCAGACTTCTTTCGTCCCCGCAGTGGATCTACGGAGCAGCATGCACCCCCCGCCAGAGCCCCGTTTACAGTCGAGGAAATAATCTGGGATAGCGAGATCACGGTCACTCGACCAGCACGTGGCCCAAAGACAAAGCACCTGGGCACCCCGGCCTCACCCACCATCCCACACTGTCCTCCCCGACGCAGCCCCAGCCTCAGCTCAAGGGTCCTAAAGCAAACCCCCATCATGCCCTCCTTGCCCATCGGAGTTTTAACCAGGCCTTCCCTGGCTCTGCCCCCAAATCCTGACCCCACCGTCCTGGACGGAGGTCCCTGGCTCACAAGCCGGCTCCCACCGGTGACCGGGCTCTGCCTCTCGCTGCTAGTCCGTGGGGCCCAACATTCTAATCGGGGCCGCATTTCTATTCTTTTACCCCACTCCGTTACACCCCAAAACTCTAATCCCGCCCACAGCTAAATCCATTACTCTGCCCCTCCCCATTCTTACT
This sequence comes from Tapirus indicus, assembly GCA_031878705.1. Classification (NCBI taxonomy): domain Eukaryota; kingdom Metazoa; phylum Chordata; class Mammalia; order Perissodactyla; family Tapiridae; genus Tapirus; species Tapirus indicus. The sequence continues at coordinate 21,388,274 of CM062926.1, read as the reverse complement.
TTCGATTTATTTAAATTTCTCCTCCTGCCCTCGGCCCCTCCCCTTGAGCCTAGCCCCACCCCCTGACTTTCGGATTCCTGTCCAAATCCCCTGGGGTCCGCCTCTAAATCCCATCCTGACTCCGCCTCCTCACCCCCAGGCGCCGGCGCACAGTTCCTAGTCACTGCCCCCAAGTCCTCACCTCAGCCCCACCCCCTTGACCATGGCTCCATTCCCACCCTCTCCCAGCATTCCAACGTCACCCTAGGTCCACTCTACCCCACACGCCCACAGCAGACCCCCAGCCCCACTCCATCCTGCTCCCTCCAAGCCCTCGTCCCCAGAGCCCCAGAGGAAGAGGAAGCAGAAGGAAGCAAGCCACCTCCACCGGCCCGTCCACTCCCCCACCTGGAGCTGCCTCAGACCCCTCCTCTTCAGCTTTCTGGGTTCCTGGGAGGCTGGGCCCACTCTCCAGGGAGGCAGGGGCTGGCTGGTCACCTCCTGGGGAACAGGGTGGCCCAGTCAAGCCCCTCCCCCTCCAAACATCCCCCCACCCCAAGACAGCAGGCCCTGGGGGAGGGAGGGGGTCAAGGACACACTTGGGGAATGTCATTTGAGGCTGTGAACTCTTTATTGCGGAGGGGGCTCTGAATGGCCAAGAGCAGGGGCAGGATCTGGAGGTGGGCATTCCAGAGACAGGCATGGACAGTACACAGAGGGCAGGACTGTCCTCCGTAGCCACCAGGGCGGTGGGGCACACAGGGTCCCAGGGCCCAGCCCCCAAGGGGCCCCCTGCCCATGCACCCCTGAGCACACACACAAGCAGCCAGCTTCATGCATTTCCAAAAGGCCAGGCCTCACCCGGAGAGAGGGCAGCGGCCAGGTGGGCGGTCCGGGGAGAATTCTCCTCCATCTCTTCGCCCCAGTCGGACACAGGCTGGTGGCCTCCAGGGGGCGAGAAGGGGCTGGAAGGCGTGGCAGGGGCTGGGGGAAGCGGCAGGGGCTCCTCCGGCCTGGAGGGCTCTTTGTCGGCCTGCTCAATGGTGGGGCTCCCGGTGGGCTCAGCGTCTCGGGGTTGGTGGTCTCGGGCTGCTGCTTCTTCCTCCTCAATCTCCTCCTCGTCCTCACTCACGTCTTCCCATTCCTCGTCCTCCCCCTCATCCTCCTCCCCTTCATTCTCCTCCCCCTCGTCCTCAGGAGGCCGGTGGGCAGGGGCTGGGGTCTCCTGCGGCTGTGGGGGACACAGGGCAGGTGGGCGAGAGGATATGGGCCCTGAGCACCCCCACGCCAGGAGATGACAACCCACCTTACCTGCACGGGCGTCTCCTCGGGGGGAGTGGGCTGTGCAGGGGCCTCGGGGGCTGGGGACACTGCCTCCTTCGTCTCCCAGCGGTCATCGTGGTCGCTGGAGCGGACAGAAGAAAGGGGTGAGGCCCGGGCGGACAGGAGGAAGTGGCTTCCCACCTCCAGCTCCCCCCCAAGAAGAGCTGCAAAATTCAACTTCTGCGGGGAGAGGGGCCATGGGTTTCCAGGTGAGGATCCGGCATGTTGGGGCACTGAGGAGGACATGGTGGGCTGTGTCCCCAGGTGTCAGGGACAGAGATGGAAGGGCGCCAAGTGGCAGAAGAGGAAAGGAGGAGTCAGATGAGGGTAAAGCCCAGAGCCAGGCCCCACCCCCCAAACCAAGTGCCTGACCCACAGAGAGACAAAGGCCCAAGAGACAGACAGGCCAGACAGATGTACCCGCGCATTCACAAGTCAAAGAACGGCCAGGGGAAGGGGCGCCCCCACCTGTAGGCACGGGGGGCTGCCTTGGCCTGGGGTCGGCTGCTCTTCCTCCTCCTGCGGCTGACCTCAGCTTTGTGCTGGGACAGGAACTCCCTGAAAGTGGGGGGCTTGGGGGGCCGGGCCCAGGCCTGGTCATCTGCAAGAGAACCCACGAGGAGTCGGGTGCGGGGGGCACGGCACAAACCACCCCCACACCCGGCCCAGCCAGCCGCCTCGCCCCACCAGGGATCCCCACTCACCGTAGCGGTGGGAGGGTTCAAGGGCAGCGGCCGGGCCATCCTTGAACCTGGGGAAAGAGAAAGGGGTGAGCAGGCAGCTGGGAGAACAGCGGGAGCAAGAGGGTGGGAAGAGATAAGGGGGGAGAGGGGGGTCCCTGTTTAGAAGGGGGCAGCATTCAGTGATGGACAAGAGGCAAATGTGACATGGTAGTGACAAATACAGAAAGCAAAGATTCAGTACCGGGCCCTCCAGAACAAAAATTTGGGAAATATGTGATCCCCAGTGATGAAAATAATACAAATAAAACTCTCCACATATTTGAGGTACACGGGGAAGGCATTCTGGTTTAAATCAGATTCGACCTAAAACTTGTTTTTCCCAGAGCAGCCTGACTTATGGCCCACCGCGCACGCATTGTGCAGCTGCTTCACACATATTCCCAAAGCAAAGAATGCACTCGAAAAGATAGGGATGAAGGCTTCCCTCTCTCTGACGCCAATGCCAGTACTCCTCTGAAGATAAGCTTTTCTTCCCAGAGAACTAAAGTCAAGTTGACCTGCTGTGTACGTGCTAAACTGCAGCAGAACATCTCCTTGTGACTTTGGGGGAAAAAATGGTATTCCTGTCATGCTTGATGTATGTTCTTTATTCTGAAACAGTATACAACCACGCTGTAAACCATGCTTCCCCGGAGTGTTTTCTTCCCTGTGCAAGAGAGCACTTCCGGGCTGGTCCTCACATTAGGCTCAATAAATACCACTCTATCTTTATTATCTATAGATTGGTTATTGATCATTTGCGTCAACACCAGCTTCCTGTCTGGCCTCATTTCCTCTCATTCTTTCTCACCTCCCCAGCTAAGCAGGTTCTCCTAATACATGGAGCTCCTGCCTCAGGGCCTTTGCACCTGCTGTTTCTGGCACATTCTTCCCCAGATCTTTCAGTGGCCCGCTCCCTCACCTCCTTCAGGCCTCAGCTCAGAAGCCTTCCTAAACCCCATCTAAAATAATTGTATATTATTACATATATTATCTAAGTCTAAAACAGTAGCCTCATCTGTCTCCATACTCAGCTTCATTATTCTTCACAACCCGACATTAGATCTATTCATTACCCCCCTTTCCCACTAGACTCTTAAATTCCATGAAGGCAGAAGTGTTTTGTTCACTGCTGTATCCCCATCACCTAGAAGTTTCCATGACCTATAGGAGGGACTCAATATTCACTGACAAAATCAGTGCACACGTGCATTAATGAGACTTACTGCAGGCTGCTTTGGAGACACAAGAGAAAAACAGTTACTTTCTCACTCTCAACCAGAACATCTCCCCAAAAGCCCAGCTGTCTACGCCTTAGAGAGATCAGCTACAATATCAGCAAAACACTTCTCACGCTTGCACAAGCTTAGCTCACAATCCAAAAATAAATGCTCAGCCACCAGGCACACAGACAAGATCCTCTTTCTTTAGCCAACGCCAACGATAAAAGGTACAGGTGTGAAAACTTCCAACACAGCAAAGGATAGAGGATGGCAAAAAACCCACAGCTGCCCGTCTTAAGACTGCGGTTCATCAGCTTCTCTGTCCTTCCTCCCGTCACTGACACAACGATGCCCTCGCTTTAAGTTTGACTCACTGGCTGCTTCCTGACCGGAAAGGGGACAGAGTCAGATGGTAACAATGCCACCAGGATAAGGTATTTGGGTTGGTGGGGGACAGTTGGAGGGATCAAGGGAGGATGCAGAGGTCTGATGACTGTTAGCAATTCTTCAAGCCCTCCCCGCATTAGAACCTACGTCGTGCCCTTCGCCATGGGGCTACTACACAGCACCATCCGCTCGCGTGGACAGAGTCAGTGCCCGCCCCAGCGAGGCTGGGACTGTTGGCTAACAGAACGGGAAAGCGTGTCCACTCTCCCTCTGGCACATCTGCCAAGGCCGTGACGCACTTCCCCAGGGAGCTGCTCCCTTGGCCTGCACCCCAGAATGAACACACGTGGCGCAGAACTGAGTTCAACCCGCATCGGGAAGCCATGCCCAGCTGGACCCACAGCTTCAAGTCCAGCCCGCATCAGCCGAACCCAGGTGACCCGTGAACACACGAGAAAGAAACCTTTTATATGCCACTGAGATCTGGCGGTGGTTACGCAGCGTTACTGTAGCAACTGCTGACGGACACACACAGTGAGAAACCAGAGTTAGAAGTCAGGACCGAGGTTGGAGGAGACTCACATTCCATCGGTCTTCTCAGCATCCCACTCCCGCCGCCACTGGCCGGTGGGCTTGCGGTGTCTCTGCAGCCGCTCCTGGTCGATCTTCTCCCTCTCCTGCTTCCAGCGGAGGTACTCCGAGCGCTCCCGGCCCGTCATGGACAGCGTCATGTCCCCAGCACTGCCCAGGCCGGCCCGGCGGCCCTGTCCCCAGTGGACAGGCAGTCAGGGCCTGTCCCGCAACCCACCCCACCCCATCCCCCAGGCCCTCTCAGCTCAGAGACAGAGCGGCCTGCTCAAGGTCACACAAGGAGGGGGTGACAGGGTGGAGATGAGAACAGAGTCTGCTCATGTGACACCTCCTCAGAGAAGCCATCCCAGGTTTGTCTCTCTTAAGGGGCACCCCTCATCCTCCATCCCCTCACCCTGCTGGATTTTTCTTCACAGCATTTGGCACCACCTGACATCTCATCACGTGCTCATTTAGCTCCTTCCAGAATAAACTACATTAGGGAGGGGCTTTGCCTTCTTTACGACTCAGCCCCAGCACCTAAGACAGTGCCTGGCTCCTAGCAGGTGCCCAGTAAACATCACCAATGTTAGTGATGAGAGGACATCGCCAAAACGATTAGTTTGGGGGTTTAAGGCTGGGTCCAGGGACGCTGCTCCCCCCACTCTGTCTCGTCCCCCGCTGTGCCTGGCGCTCGGTACACACCCAATAACTGCTGCTGCTGTGAGAGGCTGGCTGCAGGACGGGCCCAGGGCGCACCCACCTGCCGCTCCTGCTCGAGGCCGCAGCGCACCCGCTCAAAGTCAGGGCCCCCCCAGTTGCGCCCGTGCCGGCGGCTGCCCTCCCGCCGGTCCTGCTCTGGCTCCTCCAGGGGCCCGCTGCGCCGCCGGGGGTCGTCCAGGAAGTTCCGCACGGGGTTGGGCTCCAGCACCCCTTCCTGCGGGCACGGGGAGTGGGGCATTGGCAGGCTTGCCGACCCGGGCGGCTCTGCCCCGCCACGCAGATGCCTGTGGCACTGACCCGCTGGTTGCGTTCATACTCCGCGATCTTCTCCATCTCTTCGTTCATCTTCTCGATGTTCTGCCTGCGCCGCTCCTCCCACTCCTGGGGGACAGAGACAGAAACATGGGCGTCAGGAAGGACCATGCAACCCGAGTGTGTCACCACCTGTGCAGACGAGGCAGCATAGCCAGCCTGAGACAGGCCTTTCAAGGCCGCCCTTGGCCGGCATCTGGGATCTGCCTCTCTGCATGTTCCCAGTCAGCAGTTAAAGGATGTGGGGGAGTCAGCCCTGACGGCCTAGTGGTTAGAGTGCCGCACACTCCACTTCGGCCACCCAGGTTCAGTCCCCAGTCACAGAACCACACCACCCGTCTGTCAGCTGCCATGCTGTGGCAGCAGCTCACACAGAAGAACTAGAAGGACTTACAACTAGCATATACAACCATGCACTGGGGCTTTGGGGAGGGGAAAAAAAAAACAAAAGACAAGGGGGGTTCACTGTGCCTCAACTGTTTGTGCAACCAATATGGTGTGTGCTGAACGCCCGCTTTCCTCCTGAGGTCTGGAATTTGGGCATGTACTAGGCAGAGGGGACCTACCTCACCAGCCCCCAGTAAAAACCCTGAGCACCGGGAAATTAGCCAGAGAGAGAAGGACAAACACCACGAGATTTCACGCTATGTGGAATATAAACTAACACACGGACAGAGAGAACTGTTTGGTGGTCACCAGGGGCGGGGGGGAGGGGTGAAGGGATGCATCCACATGGTGACGGACAAATAATAACGTACAACTAAAACCCCACGATGTTACAAACTATTAAGACATCAATAAAAATGAGAAAAACAAAAAACCCTGAGCACTAGGTCTCCAATGAGTCCCCGGTAGACAACCCTTCACAGGTTGTCACGATTCACTGCTGGAGGAATGAAACGCAGCCTGTGTGACTCCACTGGGCGAGGAAGGTCCTCCCGACTGCAGCCCAAGCACCTTTTCCCTTTACTGAATCTGCTTTGTATTCTTTCACTGTAACAAATCTTCGCCGTGCATCTTTCCAGCAAAACAATGAGCCAGGGAGAAGATTGGGGACCCCGAGACACCGTGGCTGCCACAGTAACAATGACAGTGATAACTTGGCAGGCGGCTAGGTGACCCCTCCCCAGTCCGTTCTCCTTTCCTCCATGGTAACAGAATTTTAGACGAGTTCATGGCCAAGCTGCTGGAGAGGACGTTTCCATTCCCAGGGCCCAGCACATAAGAGAGAAATAAACTTCCACTTGATTTAAGACATGGTATTTTGGGGTCTTTTTGTTACAGCAGCTTAGCGTATGCAAATAATAAACATCCAGACCTAACACTGAGTGCTGACTCTGCGGGCTTCAATGCCCGACGTCACAGAATGCTCACAATCCCCTTTAACCCCGGTTATTATTCCGGTTTAAGGGTGAGAACCCAGGAGCTCCCAGAGGTGAAGCGAGCTGCTCGAGGACAGGGAACTAACAGAACCAGGTTGACCCCCCGTCCACAGTGGGCTCTAAGCCACTACGCCAGGCGGCCGTCCACCCTGCTGACCTGCGTGGCAGGGCGGCAGGAGCAGTTACAACAGAAACGTCACTGCTCCCCATGAACATATCCACGGAGTGAGACTGACAGAGCGAGCGAGCATGTGCACTGGACAGAGCCCGCCAGAGACAGAGAGACAGACAGCGCCAGGAAGAGACGGACAAGCGAGGACAAGCACGCACCGGAGAGCACGGAAAGGGGAGACAGAGAGAAAGAGACCTGGAGAGAACACACAGCACTGGTCGGGAGGAGGGAGGAGGAGGAGAGAGAAGAACAGCCGATGGAGGGGCTGACAAGGGGACAGTGACACAGACAGATGGGCGAACAGGAAAACGGGCCGTTTGAGAGGAAGAATAAAGAGAAACAGGACAATGAAGAGCCACAGGCAGTGGACGCCACCCTGCCCGGCTCCTACCTTGGATTTGCGATCAGCAGTTGCATCTCCAGCTCCAGAGAGGTGAGGGGAGCCCCTGCCCCGGCCCCTCCGGCCGCGGCCCCCAGCTCCTCCTCGCGGCTGCTCCCCGGGACTGTCCTCCCAGCCGCGGGATGCCCGGCCCATGCCTGCCCGGCCTCCCTGCTGGTGCGGGGTCCGGCCTCCCTTGCTGGCCCCTGGGAGCCGAGGGGTCCCAGGAGACCTCCGGGAGGGACCCAGGTTCTTCTCCTGGAAGCGGGGAGGAGATATGAAGTCACGGGGGCAGGGAGACTGGGACGCCCCAGGCCGAGGGCAGCCGCCAGGATGGACACCACCCACAAGTCTGGGGCGGCTAGGAGGGCTCTTAGGTCTCAGGTCTCAATTCTCCCGCCACCCAGTCCCCCACCCCGGTGTGGAGCTCACCATCTCAACTGCCACATTCTCCTTCTCCACCAAGCGGCCCTTACGAGGACCTGTTACCGCGATTCCCTCAAGTTCAGCTTTCTTACGGTCCTCCTCAATCTCCTAGGAGCGAACAACAGAGGGAGGGAGTGTCAGGGGCCCCCTCTGCCGGCGGGAGTCCCACAGCCCCCTGAATTCTCCCAACTCTGCCCCCAGCCCAGGCCTCTCTCCTGAGCTCTCGACAACAAAGCTGGTCACTTCAGCACCTTCCCCGAAACTGCATCATGCTGTGCCCCTGCTCGGCACCCTCCTGTGGTGCCCATCTCTGAGTTAGACCCAAAGGCTTCCCCATAGCCTATGGGACTCCACAGCGTCTGGCCCTGTTACCACCCTGATCTCATCTCCCACCCTCTCTCCCTTGCTCATTCTGGCCTCCTCACTGTTCCCAGAACACACCAGGCTCAGACCTGCCTCAGGGCCTTTGCACCTGCTGTCCCCTCTGCCGGGATCACTCCTCCCCCAGAGATCCTTCAGTCCCTCACCTCCTTCAAGGTTGTCCTTGAACATGTCCCCTTCTCAGGGAGGCCTTCCCTGACCAGCTTAGAAACCAGCTCCCTTGCCACTGTCTCACCCCTTTCCCTGTTCCCTCCCTGGCATTATGTGTATTCTGGTTATCATCTGCCTCTCCCTGCAACAGGATCTGCCCGAGGAGAGGACACCTGTCTGCTCTGTTCGCTGATGTACACCCTGAGCCCAGAACACTACCTGGCACACAACAGAAAACTCAATATGCTTTGTTTTCTTAATGAATGAATGCATGAACAATGAATAAATGAAATGCACTCCTTGTCTCTGTCAAGGACAGTCCCATCACCTACTCTGTCACCCGTAACAGGAACCCGGGCCTCATCCTGGACCCTCCCTCTTCCTCCCCACCTCCCATCCCTGCCCTCAGTCACTGAGTCCCTCCCAGCAGCCCTGTCCCAGGTGTGGCACATCCTCTCCCCTCAAGGTTCCTGCCTCGGCTTCCTCCTTGGTCTCTGAGCTCCAGTATCACCTCTTCCCATCTGCCATCACACAGCAGCCCGAGGAGTCTTCCTGAAAAGCTATTCTGACCTGGTTCCACTCCCACTCAAAGCTCTCCATGGCTCCCCAGTGCCCTCAAGAAAAAGTCCAAACTCAGCCTGGCCCCTGCTGACCTCTCCAGTTCAATATCCCCCAACCACCCTCCTACTTTAAGCTCCAAGTTTCCGCACAAACTATTCCCTCTGCTTGAAACGTGTTCCACTCTCCTTCTCCACTGGCTAACATCTACTCACCCTTCAGGTCTCAGAATCAATCCCCTCCTCCAAGAAGCCCTCCCTAATATCCCCCAGGTTGGGTGAAGAGCCCCCTTGGGGCTCCCACAGACCCCTCGACTCCCCCATCCAAGCCTCACCCTCTCTGGGTCATCACTGACTGAAGCAAGATATGTGACCCCACTGGACTGTGACCCCTGGAAGGGCAGGCCCAGGCTATCTTGGTTACAGCTGCTTCCCCAGCCCCACTGAGCACAGGGCCTGCTACAACGAAGACCCTGATGAAGATTTGTGAATGAACAAATGAATGAATGAATGATGGAATGAAGGAAGGAATGCCAGGCTAAGGCCTTCGGCTTTTATCCTGAAAGTGATGGGGAACCATGAAAGATTGGAAGGAAGGGAGAAGTGAGGAAAACTCACTGCGGGGAGGAGAGGGGATGGGGTCTCCCAGGGCGGGGCTAGGGCACCTGGTAGCGCCGGATGAGGGCCTCGTTCTTCCGCCGAAGAGCCTCGATCCTCTTGTCCAGCTCAGCATCCTTCTCCTCCTTTGACTTCAAATCCAGTGTGGCTGACTGAGAAGGGAGAGACAGTTGAGAGACAGCAGGAAAAACCTATAGCCACCCCAGTGCCATACAATCCAGGGTCTGAGTCGGGCCCCGGGGTCCCCTCCTCCTAAGCCCCCTTCCCCACAGCTCAGATCCCAAAGACCCCACTTCCCATCTCACCATTCCGCTGGCCGGGGCGGGGCCAGGGACCCAGCAAACCTCCCCTGCAGAATCTGGATACAGCACCGGGGGTTCCTGAGAGCAGAGGGAAGAGAAGGACTAAGGCCAATGCCTCCCTAATCTGCTTCCTCCTCTCCCATACTGGTGGCACACATGCACACAGACACACACAACACACACTCTAAGAGAATCCTAGCCCTCATGCAGACTCCCTCTTCTTGAAGTGCTAGTCCCGTCCCTTACCTGGAAAAATTTAGACTCCGCCCCCTCATGAACGTTTGGAATGTAGGGGGTCCAAAACACACATGGGTGTGTCCCAAGTCACACCCACCTTGGGAAAGTTCTGGCCTGGCCCCCGCTTAAGAAAATGTCCAACACCTTTCCCTTCCAAAGGAAGATTCTAGTCCATCCTCCACATCCCTGTGCTGAGAGTTTTAACCCGGGCCTCCATCTCAAGAGAGCAGTAGATGCAGCCGCTCCCCACCAACGTCAACAGGAAAATTCTAGGCCCACCTTCCTGTGCCCATTCTGGTGCCGCTCACATCCCCCTGCACAGTCTAGACCCACCTCTTTCCCAGAAAAGTTTCAGAAATGTTCTATAACCAAACACTCAAAAAGAGTTCGAACCCCACTCCTACGGGCTGCCCAGACCCCCTGAGAACACGCTAAGCCCAGGCCTCTCTCGGAGGTTTCCTAGCCCGGCCTCCAGCACCCCGAGAAAAGTGTTGTTGCTTCCACGCACCCCCGCAAAGATTCCGAAAACAGGCCAGGTACCCACGGGCAAGGCTTCCGGGGCCTGGCTCGACCGCCCCAGTAAAGACCCTCCCCGCCCCGGCGCGGACAGAACTTCCCGGGCCCCGCGGCTTTCCAGGAAAAAACTCCGACCTCGACCGCGCAGGGAACGCCACGGCCCCGCCCTCGGCCGGGACAAACTTCCCGGCCCCGCCTTTCCCGCCAGATTTCCCCCCGGCCCCGCCCACACGCCGGCGTTATTAATCTGGCCCCGCTTCCGACGTTCCCAGCCACCCCTCTGGCCCCGCCCCCTGGATCCCTAGGCAACAGTCTGAACCCGCCCCCTCCTCGCGTTGTTACACTGGCCCCGCCCCCGGCTCGCCAGCCCAAGCTCTGGCCCCGCCCCCGATCTGCCCAGCCAACCTCCTGGCCACGCCCTCTGGCTCCCGCCCCCGCCCCCGGTGCCCTCAGCCAAGGGTCTGGCTCTGCGGCCGGTTTCCCCGCCAAAACTCTGGCCGCGCACCTGGCTCCGGCAAAACTTTCTGGTTCCATCCCCAGCAGTCCCCGCCAGCACCCTGACCTACCCCCTGGCTCCCCAAGAAATTCTTGGCCTCGCCCTCACCTTCGCGTCAGCCTCTGGCCCCGCCCCTGATTTCCCGGCCAGCGATCTGGACCCACGTCCAGCTCAGGCAAAACTTTCTGGCCCCGCCACCAGCGTTGTCCGCTAGCATCCGGGCCCCGCCCACTACCTCTCCCGGCACCACTTTGGCCCCGCCCCCATCCCGGCACAACTTTTCGGCTCCGCCCCCGTACTTTCCGCCAGCGTCCCGGCCCCGCCCCTCCCGCTCCAGGCAGCACTTTGGCCCCGCCCCCAGCCCGGGAACAACTTTTCGGCCCCGCCCCTGCACTTTCCGCCAGCGTCCCGGCCCCGCCCCTCCCGCTCCAGGCAACTTTGGCCCCGCCCCCAGCCCGGGCACAACTTTTCGGCCCCGCCCCCAGCGGCCCACCCACGCTCCGGCCCAGCCCGCCAGGTCCCTGCCCCCGCCGCCGTCCCGCCCCTCCAGCGCCCCTCCAGCTTCCCATGTGGGCGTCCTGTCCCCGCCCCCCGCAGAGTACTCCGACCCCGCCCCCGGGGCTGCTCGCTCCCCCTCCCGCGCCCGCTCCCCCCACGTGGGGCGTCAGGCCACGCCCCTTCGGGCGCGCTCCCGGCCCCCTCCCCCGGTCACCTGTCCCCGAGACCCCGCGGCGTCCGCGACTCCGGCTCCGTCGGCCTCCGCGTCCGCAGCTCCCGGGCCGCGCGCGTCACTTCCCGCCCGCACCACGTGAAGAGGGGAAATAAAGAGGGTCACTTCCGTTCCTGCCGACCCGTTTCCGGGAGCCTTAAAGGAGCCGCGCCCCCGCGGGTGGAGGCGGGAGTGGGTCGAGCGGGTGGGTAAGGGTGTTCTGGAAGCTTGTTCCACCTCCTTGTGACTGGATGCCCTTCTTCCAGGAAAAGGAGACACCGTCCTCTCTCTGGCCTCTACCTGCTGCCGCTCTTTTCCTGGTTCCAGATAATAGGTGCCAGGCACTGGCAGTGACTCCTGGAAGCCTCACCTGTTAGGCTCTGCGCCGGAGGGGCTGGGGTGTCCAGGTGATGAACGGGGCAGACGCCATCTCTGTCCTCTTGAGGGAAGCCACAAGTAAACTTGAAATAACAGGAAACAGAAATATGGGAGATGCTTTGCAAAAGAGGTAGGAGGAGAGGCCTGAGGGTGAGAGGGGGTGGCTGTCCAGGCAGAGGACACACAGCCTGTGCAAAGGCCCTGTGGTGAGTGAGTTTGGTGCATTCCAGGAACTGGAAGAAGCTCAGAGAGGGTTCAGCTGGATTTGGCTACAGAGTCCAGGGAGTTCCATGCATCAACCAAAACTTAGACATAATAAACCTGTTATTACCACTGATGATAAATGCTATGGAATACTCTTACTGGAGGTGATGACAGTTATAAGTGGGCAGACCAGATTCCTGTAGGCTTTCAGAGGCCTTCCCTACACAAACAGCTGAATTCTCTTGTATGTAATTCCCCCAAATACCTGCCAAGTTCCCTACATCATTTGCTTCAGCTCTTTATTCAAATGTCACCTCATTTTAGGGAACTTCCTTACAACCTCTCATTTGAAAATTCCAAAACCTCCCATCCGTTTTCCTCTTCCAACTTTATTTTTCCGTTTTCTTGTTCACCCTCTAAACTAATATCTTGTATGAACTACTTATCTTGTCCACTATCCATCTCCTCCACTATATTGTCTGTTTTCTTTTTTTTTTTTACTAGGAAAGATTTGCCCTGAGCTAACATCTGTTACCAATCTTCCTCTTTTTTTTCCCTCCCCAAAGCCCCAGTGCATAGTTGTATATTCTAGTTGTAAGTCCTTCCAGTTCTTCTATGTGAGCCGCCACCACAGCATGGCTACTGACAGATGGGTGGTGTGGTTCCGCGACCGGGAACGGAACCCGGGCCGCCAAAGCGGAGCATGCCAAACTTTAACCACTAGGCCATCAGGGCTGGCTCTGTATTGTCTGTTTTCTACCTGGCTATGTCCCAATGACTCCAATAGTGCCTTGTGTCTAGTAGGCTCTTAAAAGATATTTGTTTAATAAATGAGTGAATCTTTATTACTCCTATTTTCTTCCCTTTTTATAAAACAGAAAGTATATATACTGCACTGAAATTCTATATCTTTAACTTAGCAGTAGATGGTTGACAACCTTTTAAACTGCCTTGTGATGTCCTATCCTAGAGATGGGCCATCATTTGCCCACCTGGTCTCATGGACGTTTGAGTTGTTTCTGATTTGGGGAGATTGCCAGCAATGATGCATTGTGTAAATCTAGGCACACATTTTTGTGAGTCCGTGACCTGTGACCTTGCTCAAGAAGGACTCGTGGTGTCGTGATTAAGACCGTGGATTCTGAAGCCAGAAGGCCTAGTTTGAATCCCAGCTCTGTCTCTTACCAACTGTATGACCTTGGGCAAAATATGAAAGTTTTCTGGACTTCAGCTCTTCATCTGTGAAATACAATCATAACACCTCCCTATTAGGTGTGTTTGCAGAATTCAGTGGATTCATGAATTAATGCACTTAAAGTGCTTGACACAAGGCCTGCAATATTGTGAGTTCTCAATAAATGGAGGCCATTATTGTGGCTTCCAAGGAGACAAATTGCTGGATCCAAGGTTAATTCATATTTTTACTTTCCAGTAAAAACGAACAGAGCCGGACTCAGGCTGCGTAGGGCCTGAAGAATATACAATGTTGGAAGCCCTCTAGGAGAAAGAGAATGAAAGAGGGCAAGGCTGCAAGGACATCCCCCACGGTGCTGGACGGGGCCGTGGAAATGAGGGCCCGGAGGGTTACCCTTCAACCGCCTCACGGGAAAGCCACCTCTGATGGTGGCAGCTCAGCAAAGAGCTTCCACCTCCCCAAGCAGGATAGGAGCGTGTGTTCCCCACAGCCTCACCCACACTGTGTTTTACCACTTTTTATTTATTTATTATTATTTATTATTTTTGCTGAAGAAGATTTGCCCTGAGCTAACCTCCACTGCCAATCTTCCTCTTTTTTTTTTTTTTTTTTTTGTATGTGAGCTGCCACCACAGTATGGCCACTGACAAACAAGTGGTGTAGGTCCACGCCTGGGAACTGAACCCTGGCCACTGAAGCGGAGTGTGCCGAACTTAGGCCACCGGGGCTGGCCCATCACTTTTTAATTTTTGCCAGTCTGATGGCCAAAGGGTGGTGTCTTGATGTATTTTGAGTTGCCTCTCCAGGCTTAAAAAGTGAGACTGAGGGGCTGGCCCCATGGCCGGGTGGTTAAAGTTCCATGCACTCCCCTTCGGTGGCCCAGGTTCGCGGGTTTGGATCCTGGGTGCCGACCTACACCGCTCGTCAGCCATGCTGTGGTGGCGTCCCACATACAAAATAGAGGAAGATGGGCACAGATCTCAGCTCAGAGACAATCTTCTTCTTAAAAAAAAAAAAAGTGAAACTGAGCACTTTTCTGTATGTCTATTGGGGACCAGAAGACAAGATTAAGAGGGAGCTGGACCCTGAGAATCCCTCCTTGGGGCACTCTGCATTTTCACCAGAACCTTCTGAGCAACTAAGGTAGCATCATCATGATCTTCACTTTGCAGATGAGGACACGGTGGTCCAGTAGGAAGAATCTGAAGGTCTGCTAAGCTACCACTGACTGGGCCTCTGCCTGGAGCAAAGCCTTGGGCTCAAGCCCCAGACAGTCCTGACCTCCTTGCCCCTCCCGGCCGGCCAAGGAGGTGAGCACGCTCACTCCCATTTCAGAGATGAAGACGCAGGCTCAGAGCTGGTGGCGCCAGCCCTACGTCACCCAGCTACTCAGCAGCCAATGTGGAATTTGAACCCAGGCAGCCTGCCCCCAGAGAGACAGTGGCAAGAGCAGGTGAGGTCGTGGACTCTGAGGCCAGGGTGCCTGGGTTCAAACCCCAGCTCTTCCACCTGAGCTGTGGGACCCTGAGGAAGTTACTTAACTTCTCTGAGCTGTAGTGTTCTTGCTGTAAAATGATGATAACAATAGTGCCCACTCCATTGGGCTATCGGAGGCAGCGTAGGCTGAGTAATGGCTCCCAAAGATGTCCATGCCCTGATCCCTGGAACCTGTGAATGTCAGTTTATATGGCAAAAGGGACTTTGCAGATATGATTAAGAACATTGAGGGAGCCGGCCCTGTGGCGTAGTGGTCAAATTCAGCACACTCCACTTCAGCGGACCAGGTTTGTGGGTTCGGATCCCAGGCACGGACCTACACCACTCATCAGCCATGCTGTGGTGGCGTCCCACATACAAAATAGAGGAAGACTGGCACAGATGTTAGCTCAGGGCTAGTCTTCCTCACCAAAAAAAAAAAAGGTTAGTAAAGCCACTCTCCCCTCAAGCCTCCCAAGGGAGCATGTCCCTGGTCAACATCTCGATTCAGGCCCAGTGAAATTGATTTTGCACCTCTGACCCCCAGAAGTATAAGAGAATAAATGTGTGTGGTTTGACAGCAGCAGGAGGCCCTGGGAACAGGCCTGGCACACAGTAGGTGCACTAATTGTTACTATTATTATTATTATTATTATTATTATTATTACCTGAAACACCCCTGACCAGATAAAACCAGCTCACTGCCTGAGGCAACACGCCACAAAGGTTTGCTGACTTCTTCGTTAAAAGGATGCCCTCTTTTAATTTGTATCACATCCTAAAAGGAAAGTGCCTTGTTTATACCCATTTTACAGAGAGGGCAAACAGGCTCAGTGGGGTTCCCCTGCCCAGGCAAGGTGTCCCAGCTGCCATAACACATTACCACAAACTGTGTGGCTAAAAACAGATGAAATTTATTCTGTCACAGTCCTGGAGCCCAGAAGTCTGAAATCAAGGTGTGGGCAGGGTTGGTTCCTTCTGGAAGCTCTGAGGGAGAATCTGTTCCAGGCCTCTTACTTTAGCTACAACTGCAAAGACCCTTATTCCAAATCAGGTCACATCGGAGGTTCCGGGTGGACAAATCTCGGGGGCCACAATTCAACCCGCTACAGTGGCAGGGCCAGAATTTGAACCCGGTGCCCAGGACTCGCCAGGCTCTGCGTGGCCCAGTGCTCCGTGGAGCCCTTCAGACAGAAGGAGGTGCCCAGGGCGCCCTGGGCAGACCCGACTTGATCGGACCAGGCCCTGTGTGATGCCCGGCCCTCTGCTGACCCTTCCGGCCACGTCTTTCCCTTTCTTGGATCTTCACACCCCATTCTTCACCCAGTGGGTCTCAACAGGGACAGTTTTGCCCCCCAGGGGACATTTGGCAATGTCTGGAGACATTTTTAACTGTCACAACTGGGGAGAGAGTCCTAGTGGCATCTGGTTGGTCGATGCCAGGGGTCTGTGGAACATCCCACAATCCACAGAACAGCCCTCACAACGAAGACTCATCCAGCCCCAAATATCAATAGAGACGCAGTTGGGAAACCCTGCTCCAGCCACACTGAACAGCGTTCTCGGTTCTTTGAAAATAATTCACTCGCCCTCAGGTCTGGGTCTTGGCATAGGCTGTTCCCGCTGCTTGGAACACCCTTCCTGGCCTTTTCCTCTAGTTACGTCCCCCTCATCCTCCAGGGCTCAGCTAAGATGTCACCTCCTCCAGGAAGCCCTCCTTGACCCCAGGCTAGATCAGGTGCCCCCCCAACTGTCCAGTCCCCCTGGATTCCCAGATCCCAGTCCTGCCCATTCAGGGTCCTCACTGTCCAGGGAGGGGTCTGTGTCCCTCACGGGACTCAGCCCTGTGGGGGTATGGCTGGGGTTGTCTGTCACTGCTGTGTCCCCAGCACCGCCCAGCACAGGGCCATGCACACAGTAGGTCTCAACACATATTGAATGACTGAAGCAACCTGGTTCACATGGAACCTTCACGGTCTCCCCAACCCACTGGACCAGCAGGTCCCAACGCGTCACATCCTAGGTGCCCTTTATGACAGAAACTATTTTCATAACTCCTCTTTTCTTTCTTCTTTTTTTTTTTTTTTTTTTGAGGAAGATGGTCCCTGAGCTAACATCTGTGCCCATCTTCCTCTATTTTGTACGTGGGACGCCGCCACAGCGTGGCTGACAAGTGGTGTAGGTCTCTGCCCGGGAACTGAACCCAGGCCGCCAAACTGGAGTGCACTGAACTTAGCCACTGGTCCACGAGGCTGGCCCATAACACCCCTTTTCCTGTCCTGAAATGAAGTGCACAGACCATACATCCTACCTCCATCCATCGTTTCTAAAAATCAGCATCATAACCTAACTGTAACAGAAAGGAGAAATTAAAGGAAAGTAATTTATATGAAAGCAACACATACATAAAAATGCATTAATGCACTCACACTGGAAAACATAAAGAAATAGTCAGATGCTTTCACCTACTTATAACGAATGTGTTTGAGTATAAGAGAAGCCGAACACTCGCCAATGGAATATTGTCAACACCCTTTTGTTAGGTTTTGAGATTTTGAGAAAGGGCTAAGTGTGTGTGTGTGTGTGTGTGTGTGTGTGTGTGTGTACACTCATCTTGAACGCAGCAGCTGGGACAGCCGGCTGACATAGGACGCTGTGGGGAGACACTCTGATGTGACTTTGATACCAGAAGTGGGGTTGCGGGGGTGACATAATTATCAGAAATGGTGCGTTACCCTTGGTCAATTTCTGAACAAAACATAGTACAATTTCCCTTGAAAGGGGTAGTTGTGTCCCTGGAAGATTCAGGCTATATTAAAACCATGCAAATAATACTCCATCTTGTGTCCCCTCCAAAACTCATATGTTGAAGTCCTAACCCCCTTGGACCTCAGAATGTGACCTTATTTAGACATAGCCCCTTTATGGAAGTAATTAAGGTAAAATGAGGTCATTAGGGTGGCCCTAATCCAGTATGACTGGTGTCCTTATAGAAGAGGAGATCAGGACACAGACACACAGAGGGAAGACCACGTGAAGACACGGGGAGAAGACGGCCATCCACAAGCCAAGGAGAGAGGCCTCAGGAGAAACCCACCCTGCAGACACCTTGATCCCAGACTCCCAGCCTCCAGAATTATGAGAAAACAAATCTCTGTTGTTCAAGCCGCCCAGTCTGCACTACTTTCTTCTGGCGGCCCCACACAAACAAATACAACCCCAAACTGGAGACTACTCGAATGCCCGTCAGCAGTGGAATGGAAGTGGAGCACTATAGAAACTCCATACAAGGAATACCATACAAAACCGAAAATGAACAGTGTCTCCCTGCGGACAACAACAGGGATGAATCTCACGAACGTGAGGCTGAGTGGCGAGCCAGATGGACACCAAGGAGCACAGACTGCGTGGTTCCATTTATACGAAGTTCTAGCACAGGCAAAACTCGGATCTGCTGTGAGAATTCAGGATAACGATGATCAGGACCATCTCTGGCCCCTCGTCCTGCCTTATTTTGATGGTGGTCCGGGATAATGATTATCCAGGGGAATATGACTAGAAGGGGGCACCAGGGAAGGACCTGGAGGGCTTGTAATGTTCTGTTTCTCCACACCCACCCCCCGGGGGCTGATTATATGGAGTTTTACGGTTAGGCTTCGTGGGGTTTACAGAAGTATGTAAGTTATGCCTCAGTTTCAACAACGTTTTAAAGAATTTTGAAAATAAAATTTGAAAGTTCAAAAAATAATCTTAAGAAAGATTTTGCGTTCATCCGTGGACTGGAGCTCGGTTCTAGCATTAGTGCATCGTGATCGGGCTGCATGAAGATCTGGCGGGAAATTCGATGGCCACGCGGGCTGACTTTCGAGGTGCGAGTCTCCCACTCGCCACCAGGGGGCGGTGTGGCGCACTCCCCGCCGCTTTAGAAGCCCGACGAGCATTCATTCAACAAATAGTCCTTGAACCGTGAAATCCTACTTCGTGCCGCGCCTCGTTCCTGTTTTTCGATCTGTGAAATGAGGATGAGAATGTACAGCTGTGCTGGAGGCGTGTCCCTGCCGCCAGGGAGCTCACTTTCTCCAAGAGGAGACAGACAATAAATAGCTAAACAAATGAATGTGTAATAGGAGCGCAAATAAGGCAGGAGCAAAATAAGGCAGGGTGAGGGGACAGAGATGGTCTGGGAAGGCTTCTCTGAGGAGGTGACATTTGAGCAGAGACCGAGTGAAACGCGGGGGCAAGCTAGGTGAATATAGGGGCGTCCCGCGTGGAGGAAGGGAATATGGTGGCTCCATTCACCAGCTGTAGGGTGGAAAGGGAGACTGAGGCAGGCCCAGCCAGGCCTGATAGGAGGCAAAGGGCAGCACATTCACTGATACAAGCTCTTATGAGCCTAGGAAGAGGCAGGGAGGCAATTAGAGGCAGGTCCTGCCCGGAGGAGGCTGCACAAGACTCAAAGCTTGCTGGCCCCTTGAAGTGATGTTGTTTTATTACAATTGCTTTAAGGTCCTGTCTGGCTTGTCTAGCGCCGTGTCCCCAGCCCTTAAAGAGAGACTGCACTAACATTTAACGAGCATTTTCTACATCTTGGGGTCCGTTTTGTTATGCACTACCTCATCCACTCATCCCAGAAGTCCCGTGCCCACCGTACTCTTATCACCTCCATTTTACGAAGCACGACACCAAAGCCCCGAGACGTTGTGAGCTGCCCAAGGTCGCATGTCCAGCCGGGATTTGAACCCGGAGAGATCTTGCTGACTCCCAGAGCCCACTATACCACTTCTATAATAAATCGTTATAATTATCAGTATCGTGCAGAGGCAAGGTACTTAACCTTTCTGTGCCTCAGTTTCCCCATGTGTAAAATGGCACCAATGAGGATGAAATAAGATAATATAGTTGAGGTGCTGAGAACAGCACCAGGCACGCACTCTCTGTTTGCATTATTGCTGTTAGCCACCGAATCCACAAATAGCGACTAAGTCATGTAGATTCTGCTTTCAAAGAAATAAATCTAGTAAATCCAGAATCCTATGTATCTCCCGCCTCCTCCTGACTCTCAGGACGGTGAGAAGGATTTAACGAGGCCAGGCACAGAGTAGGTGCTCAGAATGTGGGAGCTATTACTGTTATTTGTTATTATTATCATTAGTCTCTGCGCCCCTTCATCTTTCCAGCTGCTCGGGCCGAAACCTGGAGCTCCCTAAACCTTCTCTTTCCCTCACGTCCACACCCAACGCCTCGGCCAATCCCATCGGCCCCACCTTCCATCTGACCCCACAGTCTCCTCTCTGGTCCCGTGGCCGCCACCCCAGCCTGAGCTATCACTGTCGCCTCCTCGCTGGACTCCCTGCTCTCTGCTCACAGCCTGTTTCCCACTTCGCCACCAGAGGGCGGTCGTTAGAACTAGGTCACGTGCCTCCGCTCAGACCCTTCCCGGGGCTCCCACCTCGCTCAGTAAAAGCTAAAGTCCTGACCACGACCTGACCCCCTCTGGGACCTCACCTCCCACCCCTCTCCCCTGGCTCCCTCCCTTCCAGCCCTTCCAGCCGCGCAGTAGCTCCTCCCTCTCCGGGACCCGCCCACTCTGGCCTCAGGACGTTTGAACCTGCCCTTCCCTCTATCTGGGGCTCTCTTTGCTCCCTCTCCTCCTCTGGGCCTTTACTCAACTATCGCTTTCTTAGGAAAACCTTCCCTGGTCACCCTAGTGAATAAGACCGCCGTCTACACTCTCGAGCCCCCTTTCCCTGCTTCCTTTTCCTACTTCGAGACCCACTTCCTGTTGTGACTCATGTTTCCTTGTCTGTCTCCCCCAGACCAGGGTATCGGCCCCATGAGGGCAAGGATTTGGGGCTGCTTGGTTCACTGCTGTATCCCCGGTGCCTACAACAGCGCCTGGCCCAGAGGAGGCCCTTGGTACATCTTTGCTGAATGAATGAATGAATGAATATAATAATAAACGACCACAGACATCTGAGTAGGTCCAAGCATCCCCTTCTCTCCCCATGTAGGCTCCTCGCCAGCTTTGTGACCTTAGGCAGCCGACCTCAATTTTCCGCCCTCAGTTTCCTCGTTGCAAACGGGATTTAAAATAGTCTCCCTCTCATGGGGTGGCTGCGAGGATTAAACGGGTTCGTGTTCGCAGCCTTCGGGAGCTGGGGACACCGCGAGCAGCCAACGTGGGCTTTTTGCGCGGCGCCTGCGTTTCCGCCTTTCGCCGCTCGGGGGCAGCAGACGACGGCGGATTCGCCCGCGCAGCCCGCGCGGGATCAGGATCGGGGGCAACTCCGGCAAAGGAAGCTGATGAAATCCAAGCCAACTCGCAGTGAGCTCATCCCGCCCGGGCGCCTCCGGAAGCCGCGGGGCCGCCCGGCCTCCGCCTGGCCCGAGCGATAAAGCTCTGGTGCTGAACCGGGGCGGGAAGTCCTTCCTGAAGTCTGCCCTGCGTGGGGCCTGCTGCCAAAATCCCAGGGCTGCGGGGAGGGGCGAGGATGAAGTAGTGAATGGTCCCCTGGCTGTCTCCGCAGTATGGAAAGTGAATTCTGAGCAAGGCTGTGGGAGTGAGAGACGGGGGTGGGGGGGAGAGAGACAGAGAGAAGAGATGGGAGAGACAAAGGGAAGGAGAGACAAAGATGGGGAGACTGAGGCAGAGGAGGGGGAGACAGAGACGGAGACGAGAGACAGCCCGGGAAAGTCAGATGGAGGGAGAGAGATGGAGACAGGAAGAGAGAGATGGGGAGACAGAGATAGAGACAAGGAGAGACAGAGATGGTGGGGACAGAGATGGGACATGGGACACAGAGACAAAGATGAGACGTAGTGGGGAAGAGACGGAGAGAGAGAGACCTAGCGAGAGGCAGTGACGGGGAAGCAGAGGCAGAGAGGCGGTGATGGGGAAGCAGGGTCGAGGGGGACAGAGCGGCAGGCAGGCGGGGGGTGGGGGCCTGCGGGATGAGGGCGGGGCGGCCCCTCCCGGCCCCCCAGCCCCGCGGCGGCGGCGGCCGGGTCCCGAGTTACCAAGTTACCGCAGGATTCGGGCGCTTCTCACTGGCGAGGCCGCAGCCAATCAGAGGGCAGCGCCGCTGTTCTCGGGCAGGAGGCCCGGAGACGCGCGCCTTCCCCCGACACCCGAGCTCGCGGACACAGCCACGGCGGCTCACACACGTACCCTGCCCCGGGACACGCGGGGTCGCCCACACACACGCACAGCGTCACAGCGACACACACACGCGGTCCCAGGAACATGCAGAGACACAGCATCACACAGACCCACCAAATCTCAGTGACACAGACACAGTCCCAGGAGCACAGCACTGACCAGACCCACAACCACGATGACACACAGCCAACCCTAACACACAACCGCGCTGACGCCCAGCATCGCCCGGACACATGCGATCTCCACGACCTAGTCCCTAGAACACACAATATCAGTGACACACACAATCACAGTGACAACTCAGAATCCCACAGCCAGTTGGTCCTGACATACACACTATCACAGTGACACACAATCACAACGACGAGACACTCAGCCACAGTGACACACAACATTGCACAGACACACAATCTCATTAACACATACACAGTGCCATGACGCACATCACCCTGACAAACACAACTACAGTGATACACGTTTACAATGACACACAGCATTGCACAGATGCACATACTCCCGGTAACACACAGTCCCAAAACAGCACACCGACACACAACACTTCAGATACAATGACAGTGTGACACACACAATCCCACTATACACAGCATTGTCCAGACACACACAACAGTGACATGCATGCACATCTTCCCCCTGGCACGCAGCAAAGCACATTGGCACACACTATCACAGCGACACACACAACATGCCCACTACACACAACACAACACGATTCCACTGACATACACAGTGATACATACAATCCCATGGACACACAGCATTGTGTACGCACACACACAACCATCATGACATACACACATAATCCCACTGACACACAGCATTGCACAGACACAATCATAGTGACACAACCACATTGACACACAATGTTACACTGATATATACAACCACACTAACACAACAGTACAGTGACACAGCATGTTCACAAACCTTTCTGCTAACACACAACATTCCAGCACATATACGATCCCCGTGTCACACAAACACAGTCACATGGACACACACCATCTCACCCATGCACGCCAGCACACTGCACAAAACAGCACACACAACACATTGATACACCATCACACTCAGCGCACCAGAACATGGTACAATCGCACACTGACACACTCACACGCACCACACCACCACCCTCATCTGCCAACCCCCTGACACACAGCACACTGGCCCTGCAGAGCACTCTCCAGCACACACACACAGCCACACAAACACACCCCGCCATCCCTGCCCTTGCCCCAATAAGAAGTAAGCGATGTGGGATGCTGGAGGAGGGGGGATGCTGAGTGAGCTTGTGTATGTTTTTGTGTTGTGTGTGTGTGTGCGTGCTTGTGCCGCCCCCTCCTGGCCCTTTCCCGGGGGCGGGGCCGTGCAGCAGCCGCTGTTACCGGGTAAACTTCCCCGCCCCCCCCCAGCGCGGCCATTAGTCAACCCCCCCCAGGATGATGTCATCCTCTCATTCTGGAGGCTGAGTAATCCTCGACTCCGCCCCCCCCCCCCCGCAGGTACCGGGGCAGCGGCGGGCCGCACCTGGGCTCACCGGGGTCTGGAGCTGGGGGCTCGGCTGCCTGGGTCTCCCTGGGGTGGGGACAGAGGAATCTGAGCCCCTCTGGATTGGCCTGGGGCTCACACCAGGGGCCCTGGAGGCTGGAGGCTCCCAGTCCTGGATCCCCGGTGGCCAAGTGCAGGCGCTGGGAGGCTGGATCTGGGGTTCTGGGCATCCCAGCGCCCCGGGAGTGGGAAGCCGTCCCCTGCACCACTGTGAGGGGCTGGCCACGTTGCCAGGCGTCTGGAGGGGGGTCTGAGAGACTTGGGGCTTAGACTCTGGCATCATTTGCACTGTGAGGCCTGGGACTCTGGTGTGGGGTGGGGGTGGGGGTTGGGTGCCAAGGAGTAGAGGGTGTGGCTTTGGGGTCAAATGCCTGGGTCCTGGGAGATCAACAAGCCGGACCCTGGGGGGAAAGGCTCAGAGGGGAGGGGAGATGGCAGGTCTGCATCCTGGGGCTGGGCAGGTGGTTCCCTGGATGAGCTGGACACCGGAGGGTCTGGTGACTGTTGGGGGGGTGGTCTTCCAGTATCATGTGGTGCTCTGGAGCATCTCAGGGCCTGGGGGCCCAAAGGCCTGAGTCCCCATTTCCTGTGGGGGTGGGATGCTCAGTACTAACTTTCACAGGATCCGACCTGCCTGGGTCCCCTTCTGGGGGCACCCTCAGCCCTTGTTTCCTGTGGCTGGGAAACTAGCATCTCCTGGGGGGAGGGGGCTCATATCCTTGTTGTCACAGGACAGGGCATGCCTGGGTCCTTCAGGGAGGGGCGGGGGCACCCCTATTTTCATAGAGGCAGGCGTCTGGGTCCTTTTGGGGGGGGGCGGTCCTCAGCCCCTGTTTTCAAGAGCCACGGTGCCTGAATCCTGTTTGGGGGGGGGACAACCAGCCCCTGTCTTCACGGGGTCAGGACGCCCAGCTCTCCTTCTGGGAGGGGAACGCACGGTCCCTGTTTTCACGAGGCCAACTCCAGCGCGCCTTCCTGGGGGGAGGGACGGATGCGCAGCCCCGCTTTCCAGCCCATCCCAGTGCCCATCCTCGCCCGAGAGTGCGGGGCGGGGCGGGGCGGAGAGGGGGACGGCGGCCAGCCCGGGACCTCACCCCAGCCGACCGCAGGCTCGCAGGCCGTGCGCCCGGCAGCTCCCCGGGGCCCGGCTCCCCGCCCCCCGCGCCGAGGGCTCCCCCAGATCGGGCGGGCGGGCGCGGCGGCGGCCAATGAGCGCGCTCGCCGTCTCCGGGAGCCGGGCCGGCTCTGCCCGCCTGGCATTGGGCACGCGGTGGGCAGTGGCGGGCGGGGCCTGGGGGTCCTCGCGCCTGGTTGGGCCAGGCTTGTTGCTGGGTAACGGGGCGGCGAGTTTCCCCTGGCAACGGCGGCGGGTACCGCTCACTGGCTGGCCGGGAAGGAGGGGGGGCGCGGGCGCAGGCAGGCCCCGCAGACCCCAGCAACAGCGCGCGGCCCCCGCCCCGCCGGGGAGCAGTAACCTTCACACGCGCCGGCCGCTCGGACCCCGCGGACGCCCGCGCCCCCGCACAGCCCCCACCCGGCCCCGGTCCAGCCTCCGCACCGAAGGGACCCAGGAGGCCCCCTCCCCACCGCGGAAAACCAGGACTCGGGCCCTGCAGTGAAAAGTTAACTCCCTCTCCCGGTGCCGAGAAATCTACTTCCCCAGAATGGCAGGCAAGACGGTGGCGAAGGTTGTGGATCTGCAGTAAACTCGCTGGGACATTTATTTTCTCTAAACAGCGCTTCACATGGATGCTACTACTGCCGAGCCCTGTCCTCAGTGCGTTACAAATATGAATTCACTTAATTCACGGTAGTTTGGGTCCCATGGTGATCCCCTTTGAACAGATGGGGAAACTGAGGCACAGAGAAAGGAAGCTACTTGCTCAAGGTCATCCTTTGAACCCAGGTAGCCTGGCTCCAGAGTCTGGGAGCTTTATCACTTCACTGTGCTGAATGTCCCTTTGAGAGGAATTAATCTTCAAAATGAGAAGGAAAGCACATCAGTGGCTGGCCCGCGGGCCACCAGTTTGAGACCCCTGCCCCAACCTGAGAGTTTTGGCTTCAAGTCCTTGTTTGGATTCTCCAAGAGTCGACGAACGCTCAGGCTGGTAGAAGTGATAATGAGTAACATGTATGAAGCACCCACTAGGCCCCAGTGCTTTGTTTTTATTGACTTTCTCACTCTGCAAAATCCTATGCGGTAGGGACCTGTCCTGTCCCAGCTCACAGGTGAGGAAATTGAGGCACAGAGACAAGATGACTTGCCCAAGGTCACACAGCAGCAGAGCTGGGGATTCTAATTCAGGACATCTAGACCCAGAGTCTGTGCTCTTTGGTGAGCTCTGCATGCAGGCTTTGGGGGCCTGGGCCGCAGCTGTGGGGACCCTGACTGATGTCTCTCAGCCGGTGGTTCTCAACTGGAGGGGATTTTGCCTCCCCCAGGGGATACTGGTAATGTCTGGAGACAATTTTAATTGTCATAAAGGGAGGAGGTGCTACTGGCATCTAGTGGATAGAGGTCAGGGATGGTGCTAAGCATCCTGCAATGCACAGGACAGCCCCCATGACAAGGAATCATCCGGCGCCAAATGTCAATGGAGAGGAGGCTGGAAATCCCGGTCGACGCCAGTCCCCCCGCTCCGCCCCCGCTTCTGGCCTCTCCCACCTCTCTTTCTGATTCCCTCCACTCCCCCGATCTGAGTCTTCTGTCTCGTCTCTCTCTGTCTGTATCTCATTTACCTCTGTTTCTCACCCTCTCTCAGAGATGTCTGTGACCTCTCAAAGCTTCAGAGCCCCTGTCCTCTCTCCAGGGAGCCGGGACCAGAGGCAGGGCTGGAGGGAGGCCCAGGATGTTCCTCCAGGAACTTAGAAGAGGGAGTCCCTTGGTTCCCTGGGGAGACCTGCTGGAGTAGGGGTGGAGGGGAATAGAGTTTGGAAGATGGAGGTTGGGCCTCCTCCCTCCACGTGCCCCCAGGGTAGGGGGCCTCAAAAAAGGCAGCCCTTGAGCCAGCCACAAACTCTTTTTCTTTGCCTACACAGTTTTTAATTTTGATGTGTATGCCTCTAGAAGGAACACACTTTCTTCAATTAGCCACAGTCCCCACCACTCCCTGTTGTGTTACACTGGACTCTTTTATTTATTTAATGATGGCTCTTCAGTTGAAGACTCCAGGTCTGGGGTGATAGGATGCCAGAATTTGGAACAGGATCTGAACTAGATTGTGGGAAGGATCTTGACTGGTGACCATGCTTATGGCCTGGTAAACTCTTGGCCCTCTCTTCCTCTTCCCCCCGCAACCCACCAAGCCAGATTCCTACTGTCCATCACACCAAGTTTATTCTCAGAAGAACATTCTAGCACATCAGGCCTCCTGGGGTCCAGTCCTATATTGAACAGCTTGAGGGCACTGATTGGTGAGTAAGGGGTACAGGCTGGACCATGAGCTAGTCTAGGGCTGGGCCTGCCTCTCTCCCAGCTTCATCACTGCCAGGCACAGAGCAAACACTGACAGTAATTAGTTATACTAGTGACAATAACTAACATTTATTAGGCGCTTACTGCATGTCAGACATAGCATTTAATGACTTCCGCGCATGATCTCATTTAATAAATGTCTAAAGTGGCATTTCTCAAATGCCTTTTTAAACTCGGTCTACAGTCAGAAATACACTTTCTCTGTGACCTGATACGTTGTCAGTATATATAAACAAAATTTTCACAAAATAATATTTTCCTTTGACTTCATGATTTTTTCAATGATATTCTATTTTGTATTTTTTTAAAGTCTGGTCAGGAGCCACTGAAGTTGCAGGTAGAAGGAACTGACTATGAAGAGACACAGGGGAGGTATTTGGGGTGATAGAAATGTTCTGAATCTCGACTGTGCTGGTGTGCCACAAAGTACATTGTCACAGCTCACCAAACTATCCACGTAAAAAGAGTGCACTTGATTGCATATAAATATATCTCAATAAACTCGAATAAAAAAACAATAAAATCCACAAAAGCCATTTCACAATGTGTGGTTTGCTCGTGACCCGCAGTTTGGAAGGAAGAAACGAAGGAAGGGGGAACAAGTGAATGAGGAAAGGGAAGGAGGGAGGGAGGCTGAATTAGCTCTCAATATTTAAAATAGAGAGATTTCACATGAGTTCTGCATTTCCTGATACCCTTGGGAAACGGAAGGATCTGGTCCCCGAAGGAGCCGAGTTTGAGAACCTGGACAAGCCCACCTCTGCTCAGGTTGGGCAGCTCTTGTCTGCCAGCCCAGAGCTGGGCACTCAGAGGTGACTCACCCTCTGGTGACATGGGTTGGTTTCAGGTGTAACACAGGAAATGGAAAGTGCTAGGGAGACAGAGCCCCAGGGCCCCGGGGGAGGGAAGGACACGGGTCACCGTGTTAGACGGGCAGGGAGTGACAATGGGAAACTGAGAAAGGAAAGGGAACTGAAAGCCAGCGAGGGGGGAGGCTCCGTGCAGGGGCTGCCCGGGCATGTCCGTGCCAGGCGCCCGGGGCTTCCTTCTCGCCCTGGGTCCCCCGCCAGATGCGTGGCGAGTGTGGCCAGGTGTGTACACTCCGGACTGTGTCCCATCAGTGGGCAAGTTAGCAGGAACCTGTCAGAGGTGTGACTTTGTGACTGTGTGTTGAGGGTCAGTTTCTTTGATGTCTGACGATCTATGTCTGTGAGGTTGTTTCTGACAGTTTTACTGTGTCAGCTGTGAGCCGGTGTGGGTGTGTTTGTGTGTCCCCGTGGGAGTGCCATCTAGAGCAAGTTGTGTGTCCAGGTGTCCCTGTGACAGGTGTGTGTGTGTGTGTCCGGCTGCACCTATCTGGAAGTTTGTATTCCCTGAGACACTCTCAGCCTGTGTCTGTGTGGGTCCATCACTGTGTGTGTGTGTGTTGTGGGTGCCCACTCAGTGGCAATGTTTGTGAATACGATCGGTTTGTGGGTCTGGGTGTGCTCTTCCGCGTGGGTGTTTGAGCATCCGTGTGTGTCCCTGTCATTGGTCAGTGACCCTGTCAGCGAGTCCGTCTCTGGATTGTGTCTGTGTGAGTTTGTGTGTCCACGCTCCTGTCCAGGGCGCGCACTTGTGCGGCTGTGGCCGTGTGTCTGTGCGTCTTGCCCCCGTGGCCCCATGGGCACGTGACTTTGTGTACCCTGGAGCGCCAGGCGGTCAGTGTGCGCACACGTCTCCGGGTGTGCGTGTCTGTGGGTCCCAGTCAGTGTGTCACTGTGTCAGCGCGCGGTCCGACCGTCCGCCGGCTGGGCGGCCCCCCCCCCCCGGCGCGCCCCATCCTCCCGGCCCCTGCCGGCCCCGCCCCGCGCCCGGCTGCAGGGAAACCCCCCGCGCGGAGGTAGGGGGCGCGGCGCGCGCCTGCAAGTCCCGACTTGTCCGCGGCGGGCGGGGCCGTGGCGTCACGCGGGGGCGGGGCGTGGGACCCGCCGGGCGGGGGCGGGGCGGGGCGGGGCGGCCGCCGAGCGGGCCCGGGATCCGCCGGGCGGCCTGAGACGCGGCTCGAGCCACATGCGAGCGGGCGCCTGGCGGCGGCGGCGGCGAAACCGGCGGTAGCGGTCAGGACGCGGACGCGCCTGCGGCCCGAGCAACGGCGGCGGCGGCGACAGCGACAGCAGTAGCCACTGCAGTTAGAGCAGCAGCAGCAGCAGCCGCCGCCGCAGTGAGCGGCGCCCGGCGGGCGCGCCCTCCCGAAGGAAGCCGCCCGCCCCCCATCATCGCCCCCTCCGGCGTGTTCATGCCCCCGGGGTGAGTGCGCGCACCCCGACTCCCGCCGGCCGCGCGTGGCCAGGCCGGGTGGGCTCCCTGGAGGAGGTGGCGGGAGTGCACTCGGAGAGCAGTGCGGGCGCGCTGCATCCCCGCCCCATGCCTCCCTCTGCCCCGCCCTCCACCCCTACGGGGGACCCCGGGCTGGGGTCGCTGGGCGGCAGGCACCGAGGGTCCGGGCGCGCAGGTGCCTCAGCGGTCTGGCGGGTTTGTTTACAAACAATGGGGTGCGGGCTCGGCAGCGCCCCCTGGCGGCCAGTGCGGCCCCGGGGAAGTGAGTCGACCCCGACTGCCCCGGCCCCCGCAGTCCGGGAGGGGCGGGCGGGGGGGCCGGCGTGGAGGGGCGGCCACACCCCGGGCGCGCGCCCGCTGGGGGCGGTGACACGGGGCGGCTCGCGGGCCGCGGAGTCTGCGGCTCCTGCGGGCGGGGGCTGCGCCCCAGCAACAGCCGGTTATTGGCCCCGCGCTCGCCTGGCGGGCGGGGCGGGCGCACGTGGCGGCGGCGGGGTGGGGGGGCTGTGACAGCGGCGGGGGGCGTCTGGGCCCGCCGTGGGAGCGCGCGTGTGCGGGGTTGTGGATCTGCAGGTGTCTCGCCTGGGCGTGTGCGTGCGTCTGGCTCCGAGTTTGCGCTGGGGTCTGCGGGGAGTGGTTGTGTCCGTGCAGGGGAATGTGGGGGCTGTGGCCCGTCGGGGTGCGTGCGGGAGTCCCCATGTGTGTTTGTGTGGGATTCTGTGTGTGCCGTGCCCGAGGGCTGGGCGCTCTGTTTACGTGTGTGTACCTGTGTATGTGTGTGTGCTCCGTGAGAGTTGTCTGCGTGCGCTGCTTGGGGGTGATTCTGGGGGTCTGTGTTGCCTGCGTGTGCTGTGGTGTGTGGTTGTAGTGTGTTGGTGTGTCGCTTGAGTGAGCTGTTTGGGTGTTGCTATGTGTGCGTCTTGCCCGATGTGCTGTTTGTGTGCTCGCGTGTCCTGCCTGTGTGTACTGTCTGTGTGTATCTCCCGGGCATGTGTCTCTGCTGAGCGTTGGTGACGGTGTGCCTGCTGAATGCCGATGTCTGCTTTCTCTCCAGGTGTCTGTGTGAGTTCTCCGTGGGGTGTGTGTGTGCGCCGGGGGTTGTCTCCGTCTGTGTTGGGCTTGTGTGTCTGGCATCGCGTCTGAGCGTTGAGGACCGTGGTTCCGTGGGGTCTGTGCAGTGTGGCGGGCAGGTGTTGCCAGGAGCCTCTTGTACGGGGGTGTGTGTTTTAGGTCTGAAGGTCTTGTCTCTGTGATCGGCTGGCTCGTGTGTCATGTGGGCTGCGTGTGTGTAGTGTTTATGTCAGTCACGTGAGACCAGTGTTTTCGGTGGGCGCCTTAGGTGTGCGTGCTGCCCGGGCTGTGTGGGATTAGTTGGCTGTGCTGCGTGTGTGTGTGTGTCCGGGGCTGACAGTTGGTGGTGGTGTGAGGTTGGGGGAGGAGGGGAGGTTGATGTCTGCTGCTCTGCTGTTGCCTCGGTGTGTTGCTGCCGGCGCGTGTGGTGGTGTCTCTGGGTCTGATGGCATGTCTGTGTCTGCCTCATTTACCTGTGTCCTGGGGTTGTGAGTTGGTGACAAGTGGGTGTGATTTGGTTGTGTTGGTCTGTGGCTGTCCGGGGATGTCTGTTTTGTGTTGATCTCTGTGTGAATCCTGAGGTGTGTGTGGGGGGAGGGGCTTGTGTGTTTGAGAAGTGTGGCATTGCCTAGTTAGTGTGTTTCTGTCTGTGCTGGTGATGGCTGCATTGTGTGTGTGTGTGTGTGTGTGTGTGTCCCTGGGCATATCAACAGTGGGTCGGTGTGTGAGATCCTGACAGACTGTGTATGTATGTACGGGGATGGAGAGATGGGTTGTGTCAGCCAGGATGCATTGTGGGTATAGCTTTTCTGATGGTCTGTGTGTGTGTATGTCCACATTTTGGTCAGTGTTTGTGTGTGTGTGTCCTGAGTAGCAGTGTCCGAGACGGGGACCATCTCGATGTTTCTGTGCAAGTGGGAGATGAGGTGGGAGGTCAGGCTGGCCAGTCCTGCGTGGGTCTGTGTGTGTGTGTGTGTTGTGTACCCTCACACACCCCCCAAGTCATTTCCATTTGGGTCCTGTGTGAGTCCGTGCAAGTGTTGTGGGAGCATCACAGTGCCTGGCTGCCCTCTGTGTGTGCTCATCACTGTGTTCTGAAAGTTAGCCCCCCTACTCATGCCCTGTGTGAATCCCAGGGTGGGAGAGTGCTTTTGTGTTGTGGGGCTGACAATCCTCAGACACACAGACAGCGGACAGACCCCTCCATCTGGGTGCTGTGTGAGCCCTTGTACTTGCTGTGACAGCCGTCCTGTGCCTCCTTGTCCCTCGTGTGTGCCCATCACCATGTGCATGGGAGGCTGTCCCCCCAGCCATGCCCTGGGTCAGCCCCTAGGTTGGGTGTGTGTCTTGTGGGGCCATCACACACACCTACAGCGCCCCCCATCGGGGCGCCATCCCTGGGCTTCCCTGCCCCCATGTGTGCTCATCACTGTGTGCAGGAGTGGGGGACCCCTGTGTACCCGGGTGGGGTGTGTGTACTGTGGGCCCCCGTGCCCCGGAACTCCCCAGCTGACCGCCCCCCTCTCCCCTGTCCTGCAGGCCCCAGGGAGCGCCATGGCCCGCGCACGCCAGGAGGGCAGCTCCCCGGAGCCGGTAGAGGGCCTGGCCCGCGACGGCCCGCGCCCCTTCCCCCTCGGCCGCCTGGTGCCCTCGGCCGTGTCCTGCGGCCTCTGCGAGCCCGGCCTGCCCGCCGCCCCCGCCGCCCCCGCCCTGCTGCCCGCTGCCTACCTCTGCGCCCCCACCGCCCCGCCCGCCGTCACCACCGCCCTGGGGGGCCCCCGCTGGCCTGGGGGTCCCCGCAGCCGGCCCGGAGGCCCGCGCCCCGACGGTGAGTGCCCGGCCCGCACCCGGGCGGTGGGAGCCGGGACAGAGACACCGAGGATCTGGAGAAGTGGGAGCGAGTGGGGGGAGCGGCGAGCCGGCCGGGCCCCGGGGAGGGTGTGGCCAGTGTGGTCTTTGTGTTGCAAGAAGCAGGAAGACGGAGTGGGACGCTGGGGGTGGGGGGAGGCCGGGTGGGAAGTCCCTCCTGGAATCTGACTGCAGTCCCCGAGCTGCAGCCCGCGGCCTTTTCCGGGCCTGGGGCAACAGCTGTTTCCCAGCCCCCCTCCCCTAGTCTGGGTCCCCTGAGGATTGTAGTTGGAGAGAGTGTGGGCAGAGCGGGAGGACTGTCACCTTAGGACTTCGGGGAGGGGTCGAGGGTGGCCTTTTGCCTTTATCTGCATCTCTTTGGCCAGGGCCGTCCTCTCCGCAGTCCGGGAGGAGGAAGCAGAGGGGGAGGGGCCGTTCTGTTGGGAAAGTGGGGAGGGGTGAGTCTTGGGGAGGGAAGGGTTAAAGGTCCCCTGCCTCATGGACTGTTAACCCTGTGGTGCCCGGCTGGCCCCATCCCAGCCGGCACTGTGGGTGCCCGGAGAAAGATGTTCCTGGTTTCCCTCTCCACCCCACCCCCACCCCGTCCCTGGAGCCCAGGGAGGTAAGGAGACACAAAACTTCCTTGGCTCGGTTCCCTGGCGGCGGGGGCGAGAGGGGACCCGATTGCAAGACCAGAGTTACAGGTGTGGAAACCGAGGCCCTGACTTGGGGCCTTAGGGATCCCTCCTGCCAGGACCTGGTGTGACAGGAGGGAGGAAGAGACGTCAGAGGAGCTCAGAGGGGGGGTGGGGCAGGAAGGCATCTCCCACATCCCAGCCCCCCAGGCCCCCCGCTCAAAGGCGGCCACCGTCTGGCCTTCTGGTCTCCAGGCCCCTGCCACATCCGGGGGTGTGGCTTCACTGTGGTTGGACACGAGAGGGCAGGAGACCTGAGGCTTGTGACTCCGGGTGTAGTCAGTCACTGTATCCCTGTGTGACCTTGGGCCACTTCTTAGGGTGGGCCTCAGTTTCCCCATCTGTTAAATGGAGCAGGCAAACTTTGGCCCCGTTTTGGAGGAGAGGTACTTAGGTCGGATAAGAGGAAGGACTTCCAGACTAACGCCGGTAGTGGGGTGGTAGCTGGCTAGACAGGTGACCCCAGAGAAACCTACCCCGAACCTCTTCTTGCTTTCTGGTGCCTGAGGAGTAGGAGCTGAGAAATCTGGCTTTAAGAGGGGAAAACGGAATCGCTAAGAAATCAGGCGGGGAGCCGACGAGAAATCGGGCTGCAGGAAAAGGGAAAAGCAGGTTCTGGCTAACTGGTCCCTCGGGGACACCTCCGGGCCTAGAGGGGTGGCGCGTGCTGACCACGCCCCTCGGCTTTTCCCAGGTCCTCCCTCACTCTTGCCCGCGGATCAGCACCTGGAGTCGCCGGTGCCCAGCGCCCCGGGGGCCCTGGAGGGCGGCCCCACCCAAGCTGCCCCGGGAGTCCGGGGCGAGGAGGAGCAGTGGGCCCGAGAGATCGGGGCCCAGCTGCGGCGGATGGCGGACGACCTGAACGCGCTGTACGAGCGGCGGGTGAGTGCTGGGGGAGGGGTAGACGGCAGGTGGGACTTCCCGCCGGGGAGGGGCTGCGGGCGGCCCCGCCAGATGTGCGGCAGCTGCTGCCCTGCGCGGCGGGGTCGAGCCGGGGACAGGCGGGCGGGAGGGGCGGCGCGCCCGCGGAGCCGCCGGAGGGACGGCAGCGCGCAGGCACGGCCCGGGCGCCCGGCGCCCGGGGCCCGCGGCCCGCGGCCGCGGCGACTGAGGGCGGCGCTCGGCGGAGCGGCTCATATATCCCGGGCTATTTATAGCCGGTGAGTCAGCAGCGGCGGCGCGGCCGCGCCCGCACCGCCCACCCGCCCGCGCGGCCCGCAGCGCGCCGCCCAGCTCCCGGGCCGGCGGGGCGGGGCGAGGGCGGGGCCTGGAGCACCGCCCCCAGAAGGCCCCGCCCCGAGCCGCAGCGCGGCCTCTCGTTGGAGCAGTGCTGGAAGCCCGCATGCGAGGGCAGGATAACAGGCACCGGGGCGCGCCCGGCTCAGTCCGATCTGAACGCGACGCCGCGTTGCTTGCTTATTCGGGGGAAAACAAAACCCGGATGTCGTGAAGCCCCTTGTTCCCCTCCCCTCTTCCAAAGGCAGCCTCTCAAGGTGGCTTGTCCCATCCTCTGCCGGTGCCCATCTTTTTACCACGTTATTTACCAGGACACACACACTGCTTAGGATTGGGGGCGTTTTGGGCTTAATATACGTGATACAGTGTGTGTTCCTCTCCAACTTGCCCCCTCAGTGTTATGCTTAGGATTCATTCCTGTGAGCAAAGGAGCTTTATTCATTTTTACTGCTGTGTAGCAGCCTGTTGGGTCCACATGTAGTATCCTTGCTCATTTTCTCCTTGATGGATATTTAGGATTTTTTTGAAGTTTCAAATTTTATTGGCTTTTTTCCCCCTCTTCCGAACAGTGCCCATCTCCGGGTGCACTTGTGTGTCTCCAGTGAGATACCTGGTGGTCCGCCCACCCTCAGCCCTACTAGATGATCGCTAGCTTGGGTTAGTTTGGCATTACTTAAACTCCTTGCCAACGCCACACTGCTGCCGGGTGCCACCCGCGAGGTGACATCATTGGCCCAGGTGGGTGGAGGAACTGGGATTTGGACCCTATTAAGAGTACCTGCCTCGAGGGCTGGTTGAGGGTGTCGCTTGCTCTTAGGACCTTACCTCGCTCCTCACTGCCCTTCCACCTGAGCACCCAGGCGCCCCTGTCCCAAGCCCTCTGACTTCCTCTTCCCTCTCTCCCCCAGAGACAAGAGGAACAGCAGCGACACCGCCCCTCGCCCTGGAGGGTCCTGTACAATCTCATCATGGGACTCCTGCCCTTACCCAGGGGCCCAGGAGACCCGGCGATGGAGCCCAACTAGGTGCCTGCACCCGCCCGGGGGACGTCGGGGACTTGGGGGGCAGGACCCTCCCACCTCCTGACGCCCTGGCCAGCGCGGGGGACTTTTTCTGCACCATGTAGCATACTGGACTACCAGCCCTGCCTGTCCCAGGGGCGGGCCAGGGCAGCCCCTCCAGACCCAGCCCCGGCCTAGGCTGGGTGCACTGACGGAGATGTGGACTCCTGGGTCCCCGGCTGAGAAGCCGGGGGAGAGAGGGCTGACGGACTCAGTGTCTGAAGGCGGCGGTGACCGAGGTGGTGGGGACTGAGCCGCCCGCCTCTGCCGCCCCCACCATCTCAGGAAAGGCTGCTGGTGCTGGCTGCCCGTTCCAGCTGCAGGGGTGACACTGGGGGAACCTCCCTCCCAGTGCTCCTTCACTTTGGGCCTGGCCTCAGGCCCCTGGTGCTTCCCCCCTCCTCCTGGGGAGGGGCCCATGAAGAGCAAATGAGCCAAACGTGACCACTAGCTTCCTGGAGCCAGAGAATGGGGTGCGTCTGACGGCTGCCCAGCCTAGCGCCCAGCCACCTTCCCTGAGCCAGCCGGCGGGTGGTGGGCACGCCTGCCCCACCTTCATCTGGGGGTGGCCAGGAGGGGCCCAGACTGTGAATCCTGTGCTCTGCCCGTGACCACCCCCCGCCCCCATCAATCCCATTGCATAGGTTTAGAGAGAGCACGTGTGACCACTGGCATTCATTTGGGGGGTGGGATATTTTGGCGGAAACCGCCCCAGCCTTAGTCCCCAGGGCGAAGCGCTGGGGCGCAGACGGGGAGTCAGGGAGGGGGGAATCTCAGAGGAGGGAGGAGTCTGGGAGCGGGGAGGGATGGCCCAGCCTGTAAAATACTGTATATGCGCTGCTGTAGATACCGGAATGAACTTTCTGTACATGTTTGGTTAATTTTTTTTGTACATGATTTTTGTATGTTTCCTTTTCAATAAAATCAGATTGGAACAGTGGATGCTGTCTGCTTCCTCCCCCCCGCCCCGCGTGGTCTGTCAGAGCCTCTGTGACCGGACTGGGAGGAGGGGGAGACGCGGTCCCTGGGGCACACCTGGGTGTCTGTAGCTGTTTCTAGAGGAAGGCTAAGGAGCGTGGGCGCCACATACGCACTCAGCCTTCACGCGTCCCTACTCCACTCCCGGTGAAAGGAAAGACCCGTGAGGACAGGGTTCTTTGGTGCTTTGTTTTCACTGGATAAAACAGTTTGTTTCACTTACAACATAGAAACTCGGCCACTGTGCAGGTCCACGACCCTCTCCGCTCCTCCTCCTCGTTTTATGCTACAGTTGTCATTTGGATTACATTTACACACATTTTAAGTTCAACAAGACAATGTCATAACTTTTGCTTAAACAGTCACATCTATTTCAAAGAAATTAAGAGGAAAAAATAATCTTTCAAAAAAATTTCCCCATCGAGTGCTCTTCAACGTGCCCTGAAGTTCCAAGTTTCTCCTGAGATAATTTCTTTAAGCCTGAACAACTTCCATTAGCATTTCTTATAGTGTATATATGCTGGCAACCAATTCTCTTAGTTTTCTTTTCTCTGAAAATACCTATTTGCTCTGGTTATAGAATTCCGGGGCTGTTTCCATTCAGCATTTTAGAGATGATGTTTCACTGTCTTCTGGCCTTCTGTCATTTCTGATGACAAATCCGGGACCACATGAATCATAGTTCCCTGTTTGTAATGTGTTGTTTTTGTCAGGCTGCTTTCAAGATTTTCCCCACTTTTGGTTTTCATATTGACTATGATGTCTAGGCACAGTTTTCTTCATACTTCTGTTTGGGATTCGCTGAGCTTTTCAAGTCTGTCAATTTCTATCCTTCATCACACTTCAGAAGTTTGGGGCCATTATTTACACAAATTATTTTCTTCTTCCCCAATCTCTCTCTTCTCTCCTGCTGGGACTCCAATTACATGTATATTAGACCTTTTGGGAGTGTCCCACAAGTCCCCGAAGCTCTTGTTATTTAAACATTTTTCCTCTTTCTTAGGCTTGATAATTTCTATTAATCTATTTCCAGTTCACGGAATCTTTTCTCTATCATCTCCATTCTATGAGGCCCACCAGTGAATTTTGAGATGGCAGACGCTGTATTTTTCAGTCCTAGAACCACCATTTGGTTCTCTAACACTTTCTGTTTCTCTGCTGAGACTCCCCTATACCTCCCTTTACCTCAGTGGGCACAGCTGTAGTAACTGCTTTAAAGCCCTTGTCTGCTAATCCCAGCACTTGGGTTCTCCTGGCCATCTTGTCTTTTCCCTTGAGAATGGGTCATGTTTCCCTGATTCTATGTCTACCAGGTAATTCTGGATCCCGTTCTATTCCTTCAAAGGACGTAAACGTCTCCGTGTTAGGGGATCTTTGCATTTGTTAGACTCAAACCACCGCCGTGGGTGACAGCTCCGATCCAGTTCACCTCAGTCCTGCACAGTCTGCTCCACGCATCCAGGGTCCAGTGGTTAGCAGGAGACTCGGGCTGAATGTGTACACGTAACTCGGGGTTCCCGTCCCTGGCGCTCTCCTTTCCAGTGGCTGCGGTTACTCTGGGCTCCGTCCTCTGTTCTTCAGGCCAGTAGAAGCGGTTCTCCGCCTGAGTTCCAGCTGCTGGTGTAGCGCTGGGGCGGAGCCTGCCCTCAGGCTGAAGCTGCGGAAACACACACACAAGAAAACACCCTGTGGTGGGCTCTGCTGGCAGCTTTCAACTCCCCTCCGAACCCACCCGCTTCAAAGCCTCCCAGTACTTTGTGGGGTTTTTGTGTATTTTTATTTTTATTTTTTTTGGTATTTTGTCTACAAGTCATAGTTATTTGCGGGGGGGGGGGGGTTGTCTGTTAGAAACTTAAAGAACTTCTGTATCTTTTTTTCTTAATAGAACCAAACCTATCATTTTTTAGGACTGAAAGTGGGAATCCCACTCCAGCATCCAGGTTAGACGGAAAGAGGCACAGACCCGAGCTCAGTCAAGGCCAGAGAAGGCCACATTTTGTTAGCCAAGTCCAAAGGGTTCCTAGGAAAACGAAAGAGGGGTCAGTGTTCCAGAGGGAAAGTAAACACCTCAAGTCGTCTCCGTGGCCTCTCTCTTGGAAACAAGGTGCCCAGCAGTCCTGCACCTTAGCAGGGTCGAGAATGAGAGGGCCTGGCAATGAGGCCGTCTGCTAAACCACTGCCACTTGCAAACTGTGCGACCTCTAGCCAGCTAATCCCAAACCTGAGCCGGCCCTTCTCCCCCACCTCCCAATAATCCCATCCTGCAATGGCTGCTTCTGGAAGGGCAAGATTTACTTTTCATTGTTTGTATCGTTTTCTTCCTTTCCTCAAAAATATGACTGCGTATCTTTATATATCTTTCAATTCTGTACTACATGCAGGTATTATCTATCCAAACAACAAATGAAATGTAAAATGCGACCACCCCAAAGCCCTTTGGAAGGAATCAACATCTCGAATGCACTGATACTCTGTAACTCTGGCGTCTGGCTTTGGGGTCTTCCCCAAGTGCATACAAAGGAACTAGCTCAATGTCACTCAACGGCAGACTGATTAAATAGCTTATGGTTCATCTGTGCTTCTGGAATTCGATGCACTGACAAGGATCTCCATGACAGTGAGAAAAAGCAAGCTGCAGAAAAAGTTATTTATGAATATCCACAATAGCAGCTGACACTGAACAATTTCTACTCAAAGAATGTATTAATTCATTTAATTCCCACATATCAGAGGAATGCACTATTACCCCATTTTACCAACAGGGCAACTGAGGACAAACAGGTCACTTGCCCAAGGTCACATAACTAAGGGGCAGAGTCTGGGTTTGAAGCTGCCAGTCTGGAAGCATTCAGTCTCAATGGCTGCCAGGGGTGGCCTCTGGGAAGTAGACATGAAAGTGGATACAGCAAATAAATACAAAAAGCATCTCAAATTTCTCTCAAAAATCCTGAGCTTAGCTGTGAAGTCAGCTGTTCCTGCTCTGTGGCCAACATTGGGCTGACAGGCCATGCGACACAGTGGGGAGGAATCTTTTTACTCTTATACTTGCGTATTGCTTGAATGTTTTATTCCAAGCTTAAAAACAAAATCCACTTGCCCTCCTGGACCCAGCCGACCGCCCTCCCTCAGAACCTGGCCTGACTGATGGTTCTCAGTGGGGACTCCGAGGGCTCAGGACCTTGTGAAGAGAAAGCCCGAGTCTCCTTCCCTCACAAGAAGCAGTGACAGCAAATGACTGCTCACTGAGCGTCCTGCACAGCAGCCTCCCCGTCGGCCCCCGTTCTGCCCCGTACTTATTGGGTGAGGCCCTTTCCTCCCCTGTGACACGGGCACCACAAGTCTCCCCACCAGGGCTGCTGTGAGGACTCACTGTTATTCTGAAAAGTGCCAGGCAGAGAGTGTGAGCACGTTTGCTGCTGTTATTAAACTCTTCCGACTCACCAACTACAACCTAAGGCTCCATTTCCCCACCTGCCAACGGGCAGACGGGGCATACCTCAGTAGATACACGCATATTTATATTTACCCAAAAAAAAAAAAAAAAAAAAAGCAAGAAATTGGCAAAAAGGGTCTGCACTGCAAAGAGAAATCACGGAATGTGGGGCTGTGACAGGACTGAGAGATTTTTACTGTGTTGTGACTTTTCACCTTTCCATGTGTTACCTTCTTTTTTTTTCTGAGTAGCATCTGTTTCACTAGAACGTTCTGTCTGAGGTTTCAACACATTAAGCACTTAACAGAGTTTGGCTACTACACATACCAGAGAGAACCAAGGCGGAGGGTGGAGGGGAGAACGCCGGCAGCTGGCAGCCCCGGAGACAGCACATTTCTTTTCCTTCGGTAACTCGCACACTCCAAAAGGATTTGTTACCTTCACAGACCAGACTCTCCTTCTCGAGTGGGCTCCGTACCTCCTGCAGGTACCAGAAACCACAGGATAATCACTGTGCACTTCCTGGAGACTTAGGGAAATCCATCTTTATGATAATACCAACATGTGATATGGGAGAATATGAAATTTGAGGAAACGAGAATAAAGACTTTTCTTGCCTGGGGCTGGCAGTTCCAAGCAACACCCCCCAGATCCCCGAGGGCTTCTCTCTGGATGACTCACTTGCTGCCGTCAGAGGTACAGGGGTGAAAAAGTTTGAAAAGCTTCAGAGAAGATTCTGCAATGACAAATTTTGTTTTTATCCATCCAGACCCGCCTGCTCCCCCTTGTGACCGCAGCCCCACACTGCAGAGGAAAAGGTGTAACTAGGCTCATAATTTCTAAGACCCAGTGAGATTCTCACATGGATAAAACCAGACCTTGGTGCCCCTGACTCGACACTGACGGAGCCCAGAGAGGGGCCCTTCAGAAACAGCC
The DNA here is from genome assembly GCA_031878705.1 of Tapirus indicus. Lineage (NCBI taxonomy): Eukaryota > Metazoa > Chordata > Mammalia > Perissodactyla > Tapiridae > Tapirus > Tapirus indicus. The sequence continues at coordinate 21,347,680 of CM062926.1, read as the reverse complement.
CCAGCCTCACCGAGGGTGGGAGCAGACGTGACCGTGAGGGCTGGGGAACCGAGTTCCTTCTCCCAGTGCAGACCAGTTTTTCTCCCTGACTGCAGCAGGACTGAAACAGGAAAGGGCGATTTCTTCATTCAAACTGGCCAGACCCAAACCTCACACAATTTCACATCAAGGAGAAACCCAGGCGAGGGGGAGGAAAGCTGGAACACGCTCGGTCTGCCAAGTCCAGACAAACTTGGTGTTCCAACGAGAGCTCTGACTCGCAGCGGCCGTGGCACGCGGGGCATATGACTGAAGTGAGGCCATCGCCCACTCCGACTCTCCACACTGCCTGGCACACAGAGGACAGCAGCGTCAGTATCATCTGTTTTACTCCTTTCCCATCATTATTATACTGCTTGACACTGAGACCAGCCACTATTTAACTGAATTATTCAACAGACATTGGAACCAGAAGCTTCTACACACTCTAACTCTTGCTGCACTACCCAGAAAAACAGTGGCAGGAATGGTGACAGAGGGGAGGAATCTTTGAGTCACGTTAAAGCATCCAGTGATATTTCTTCAGGTTTAAAATGGCAATTGGGAGGATCATTCCCTGTCAGAGAAAGAAGTTTCTCATGTGGAAGAAAAACAAACAAATTCTAAAGCAAATAACTTTATTTCTATCATTCCTTTTTAAAGAGCCAAGAAAATATAAAAAAACACAAACAGCTGTGGTACAGGGGGTACACTAAGGACCGACACAGCCCTCAAACACGATGGCCTCCAGAGCAGTCTGTGCCGCCTCAGAGCGGGGGGGCTCTGCTGAACAGGCAGGCTCCTCCGTGTGAGCCCGGCCCCAATAAGTCAGAATCCCCAGGGGGTGGGGCCCTGGAATCTGCCTTTTTAAAACAAAGTTTCCCCACTGATACTCAATTTGCAAGGTCTCGCCTTAATACCCAAGAGGACTTGGTAACATTTCCTCTCTTTCAAAATCCAGGCTGGAACTCAGCTAATCCTGAACTAGAACTCAAGAACAGCACGGCAGACGCCACCTGTTGTTTTCAGGATCTCAGCCTTGGGAGAAACACATCCCGCCTGCCGTGGTCTTCCCTCTGTAGGGCCCTGTGGGCACGGGGAACTGTGGTTCCGCTAGTGTTTCCTCGCACCTGGGCCTCAGTTCCCACATGAAGTCGCGCTCCTCTCGGTATGACATCAGGCGGGGAGAAAGTCCAGGGCAGGGGCTCCTAGGCAACAGGGCGCGCTGGTTCCTGGCAGGCATCTCCAACCTCCAGAGGGCTGGCAACGCCGTGGCGGCACCAGGCCAGAGAGAGGCATCAGAGGGGGCTTTCAGGTGGGCTGGCAGGCCTGACAGTGCTGGGGTGGAGACAGCCAGGCCCGCGCCCCTTGTTCATTTCAGCAGCTGCTGGTGTGGGAGGTGGCACATCTGCACGGCCCCAGTGCGTGCAGGACACGGTCTGTAGTGGTCCACTGACTTCCCCTCTCCCTCGCCTGGAGATGCCTTCTTGGGGGAAGGGGACGGGGAACACACGTGGGCACGCTGCGGGTTGGCATCTCCGGGGCTGTGAAGTCTTGGGTTCACTTGGGGCCAAGGCACTCCACAATCCCATTCCCCTTCATGCCATCAAAAAAGAAGAAATTGTTGTGAGGAGGGTCCCTCTGAGACAGGGCCTGGGGAGAAAAACGAGAGGGTTCAGCTCAAGTGCCTCAAAACAGATAAAATGGAGAAAAAGAAAAAGACCTCAAAAACCAGATCTGAAAGCAGTCTGGGCAGTGGTTCCCAGGAGAGGTCGACTTCGCTCGTGGGGCTATCTGGCTGTCTGGAGACTACTGATTATGACTGCCACGTCTCTTTGCTCTGTCCCTTCCCAGCCGTGTGTCTTTGACAGATCACTGAGCTTCTCTGAACCCTCTTTTCCCCACGTGAAATGAAAATAACAAATGTATTACATCCTGGCAGTAAAAGAGATGACGTACCTCAACTATCTAAAGCAACACCTAACACTGGGAGACACCGCTTGGCAAACAGCGGTCATAATTATTTACGACCATTCCACTGAGAAAGGCAGCACTTCACTCCGACACGTCTCAGGCTGCAGCCTGTGTCACCTGAGGGGCCACACACTGACACAGAAGTGGCTCATCCACGAGGAGCCACTGCTGCCTGCCTTCCACGGACGGGCCAGGGCTGGGATCCACAGGGTCTGGGAGGTGCCGTTCGGCCATGGAAACGGTGATTATCTTGTGGGGTTAACAGGACATAGCACTTTTAAAGATGGGGTCAGACTTCCTGAAACTACATGCTGAATCACGTGTGTATGTGTGTGTACTGGGGAAAGGGTTCAAAGGTGTCAGTGAGCTTTCTAAGAGGTTCTCTGCTAACATCTTTGTCCATTGTCCTGTACTTTATAAGTGGGACGCCTGTCACAGCATGGCTTGATAGGCAGTGTGTAGGTCGGCGCTCGGGATCCGAACCTGCAAACGCTGGGCCACCAAAGCAGAGCGCATGAACTGGACCACACCACCACCACATCGGCCCCTCTAATAGGTTCTTAACCCAAAAATGGTTACCATTTCAAGAGGAGGCATCAGCTAAGCAAGCTGCTGGGCAGCACCTCAAGGTCCCCAGGAGCCCATGCTTGTCATTCACAGGCAGGACCTCCTCCACAAGGACAGAACGGGCTCCAAACCCCCGGGACTTCTCCTTGAATGGAGCATCAGTCCCAATCCATTTCCTCATCTGTAAAATGGGGACAATTACACCTACTTCAGGTGGTTATTCAGCCATTCATCCAAGGAAAACATACTGAGCATCCACTCTGCCAGGTCTCGTGCTCGGTACTAAAGCCTCTGAGGCTTGGAGAAGACAGAAGTCTGCCTTCCTGGGCTCACATATGCAATGGTACATAAACAGCACCCGCCTGCTAGAGCTTTGGGTGAGAATGAAATGCGACCAAGCTTGTAACATGCCTGGTACATAGCAAATTCTCAGGAAGTACGCACTGCTATCACTAAGGGGGCCCAAACACTCAGCCAGGCGGAAGGAAGGGCCCAAGAGCCCAGGGCTGCAACTCCTAGGCCCAGAAACCAGTTACAGGAGATGAGCCTGGTATGGCTGCCGCTGTCACTGTCGCCTCTAGTCCTGAGGCAGGGAGACCTACCGTGGACAGCGGGCAGAGAAAGGAAGGGTGACTGAAACCTTAGGAAGCACCACATGGCAGGGGACACGGATAGGACATGTGGTGTCTGGAATGACACAAGGAAGGAGGCAAAAAAAGACGATTCCAAGGGAGCAGACTTCACATTTGCCCTCCATCTCCTAATGTGGATTCTTCACGAGCAGTCAGGTGGTCCCTGAGGAGCGAGGGGAGGTCTGCGGCCCTCCGACTGTGGGATCCTACTGCCAGCTGGCTAAAGGCTGGAACTGTGTCAAGGAAGGGGGAGTGCTGGGAACAAGACAGCAGCGCATGGGATGAACACGGGGCAAAAGGTAAAGCGCTTCCCAAGCAAGACGGGGGTAGGAAGAGATTCCAAACACACCCAGCAACCAAGAATGCCGAGTGCTCTGGCTATCCGGACCAACAGAAACAAGACGCTGGGCAACAGCTGTCCCAGCGGGCAGGCAGGAAGGGCTGCACGAGAGGTTAGCATTGGGGCGCGGAGAAGCCACTGTCAACACCGGGGTCCATGCCACCTGCCCTGACCCCCGTCTCCACCCCACATGAAAAAGCCAGGGAGCAGCTTCTCAGCGGACTGTAGAGAAGCGAGGCCGAGGGTGCAAGGACAGGGGCCCGGGTCCATGCAGAGGCCACTAGACAGGGGCACCGCTTAGGGACAGCACCTGAGGCACGATGGCCACGTGGTGAAGAGCACAGGCCCAGAAACCACACCACCTGGGCTCAAATCCTGGCTCCACCACCCCTCCGCACCTCAGTCCCTCTTTCAGACACAGGGATTTTCATCACAAGAGTTCCTCCCCCGCAGGGTTGCCAGGAGGATAAAATGAGTTTATCCATGTAAAGGACACGGTCTTCGTGTGGTACACAGTGGGCTTTCAAGAAACATTATCTATTATTGTTGTTGTCATTAGAGGCTACAAAAATGTGTATGTTCTCATTTTCCCCTCATGATTTTTCCATCCCTGCGCTCTTTCCTGCTGAGCCTGTCTACAGGCAGCCTCAGAATCCTTCTCAATACGGTGCTCTGGGCAACCACTACCAGCTTCTCAGATTGGGCACAGAAGCTCCACTGTTCCTGTCAGTCTGGGCGAAGCAGAGGCATGAGCACGGACACAGGCACGGCCACTGCAGCTTCTCTTCTTCTCTTTCCACACCTCCTCAGTGCTCACCCTACTGTTTATAATTCAGAGGTTAGATTTAGGGGAAGAATTTGGTCCAGGGAGAAGGATCAGGAAAGAAGAGAGAAAAAAAGAGCCTTAAGAAGACAGTGGGACTATCAAATTGAGCCAAATGTCTCCAGAGCAAATTTACAGACCCCAAGACAGGGTAGGGAAGCTGGGTCTACACATCGTCCTCCTGAGCTCAAATATGACGTGTAAATGGACGTGGAAAATCATTTAAGCAGGCACGACCGCTCCGGGAGAGAAAAGGAAAACCGTCGCTGCAAGTCCACGAAAGCAGTCAAAAGGCAAACTTAACACCTTCGTGCAAATATCAAGTCCCCAAAGAAAGTAAAGACATTTGGTGGGATGCTACAGTTCTGTCAACCCAAATGTTCCAGAAGAGACTCAGAGGCTGTGCTAGTTACTGGTTCCGTGACCCCAGGTGAAGCACTTCCCTTCTGAGAGGTGGTCACAGTTCCCCTGCACACAGCCCTGTGGGGCTCCTGGCACAGTGCCCACGCTCCACTGGTACTGATCTCTCTCCTCCTCTATAGACACCTCTGGTGTGTGCATGAAGAGGGAGCGGGCTCGGACGCCGCGGTCAAGGACGGAGAGAGGCTGTGTGAAGCAGAGGTTAGGAGTTAGGAGCCCAGGCTTCGGAGGCCCTTCTCTGGGCCTCAGTGTCCTCACCTTAAATGAGGATTATGATAGTACCCATTTCACAGAGCCGTGAGGAGCAGGAAACCTGGCAAATATCATAAGCACCAGATCACTAATCAGTATAGTTAGGGGATGGCAGGTGGCACCTTAAGGGCACTGTGTCCAGCTCTGGGCTTAGCACAGAGTAGGCACTCAAAGGTCACTCGCTGAATGCCCACCTGGATGGGCTCGAGAGAATGGGATGGGGGAAAGGGGAGGGAGGCAGGGAAAGGGGAGGGCATGGAACAAGGATGAGCAGAGAAACCTGGCAGCTCTCTCAGACAGTCCTGGGTTCTCTGTGTTGGCACATACAAGGTCATGGTGCAGAGGGTCAACTCTCTTCTGCTCCACGGTGACTTTTTACCTTCACAATTTCCTGGGCCAAGATCCCTCCAACCACTGCACACACGGGGGCCATCTCGGAGAAGCAGTACCTAAAAGAGAAGACAAGTGAAACCGAGCCCTGAGGAATAGGAAGGCTGCTAGGACATCTGGAAAGGTCAGTAGTGGGCTGGCCTGAATGCAGACACCTCCCACCAGGAGTCCATTCAGACAGCAATGCTAACGCTGGCATCTAGGCGTGAAAATCAAATCTGATCCAGGGGGTTAGTAGGTGGTTGGGAAAGACCTTTGAACCTTGGCAGGCAGGAATTGTTTCACAACATTTTTTTTTAAGTTAAAGGAAAGACTATATCTGTGCTTCCTAAAAATAAGGTCCTACAAATATCAGATGTTTCAGTGCCCCGGTCACATTCTCGCAATTCTCTCCTTACCCACAATGGGCAGTAGGTTCTATGTGCTATTCCCAGACAAATGTCAGGGAGAAGGCCTGTGTTAACATGTAGAAGGCACGGGAAATTTGGGGCCTGAAATTAAAGCACGGGGGCAGAAAAAAAGTCTTCACTACCCACATGGATACCAGCCCTTCTGGGCCAGGATGGGGTATCCAGAGGACAAATTTTAGCTAATACTGTCACCTGCCCCTCCAAATCACCCATCCTGGGCAGCAAAACACTTTCTTCCACCACCTCCCCAGAGAAAGTGTGTCCTGCCAGTTCCCACCCCTGAACACAACGGTGTTTCTTTTTGGTGACAAAGACTGGCCCTGAGCTAACATCTGTGCTAATCTTCCTCTATTTTGTATGTGGGATGCCGTCACAGCATCACTTGATGAGCGGTCTGTAGGTCCATGCCCAGGATTAGAACCCGCGAACCCCAGGCCACTGAAGCGTAGTGCGCATACTTAACCACTACGCCACCAGGCTGGTCCCAACACAGGTGTTTTTTAAATAAGCAAACTGGAGCACAGACAAGTAGAAGGGAAAGCTTCCCTAAGGAACCCTACCACCAGGAGACCACCTCCAAGCTTCCTAGTTTGGTGCACACCCTTCTAGACATCTTATAAAGTGCACAAATCTAAACGCATATAACTTAAAACCCAAGTAATATCAACTATTATTCATTCTACTCTGTAACCAACTGATGATATTTAAGCTGTTCAACATTGTGATCATACAACTTGGCATACACAGGTATCCACACAATTCCTGATGGCAAATTCCCAAATACAGAATTGCTGGGTCCTGATATATTTTGCCAAAACACCCTCCAGAAAGGCCATATCCATTTCACCTCCCACCAACTGTGATTGAGGGTGCCCGTCTCCTCATATCCGCCCAGGACCAGCACTCCCATCCTTTCAACCACAGAGCTAATTCTTCCTCCTGCCTCTCACGTCCATGACAGAACTATAGAACACACAGAGAACTATACCAAAGAAAAACTGGTCACCCACAATTCCACTACTCAAAGATAATCAAATGCGGGAATATTTTTCCTTTTTAAAAAAACTACACCTACATTCTGCGTGATCATACTATACAATTTAATACTCTGCTTTTTTTCTCTTAGAAATGTATCATTTCAGGGCCGGCCCGGTGGCGCAGCAGTTTAGTTCGCGTTTGGCAGCCCAGGGTTCGCCGGTTCAGATCCTGGGTGCCTGCTAACGCACTGCTTGTCAGCCATGCTGTGGCGGTGTCCCATATAAAGTAGAGGAAGATGGGCACGGATGTTAGCCCAGGACCAGTCTTCCTCAGCAAAAAGAGGAAGATTAGCAATGGATGTTAGCTCAGGGCTGGTCTTCCTCACACACACACAAAAAAAGTATTATCTCAACAAAATGCTAGCAAATCAAACCAGCAACATATAGAAAAAATTATACACCACAATTAAATAGTGTTTATGCCAGGAATGAAAGGTTGGTTTAACATCTGAAAAATCAATCAATGCAGTATGTCATATTAATTGAATAAAGGACCATAAACGCATGGTCATCGCAATAGACGCAGAAAAAGCACGTGACAAAATCCAGCACCTTTTCATGATAAAAACATTCAACAAACTGGGAATAGAAGGAAATTTCTTCAACTTAATAAAGGGCATCTATTAAAAATCCACAGCTAACATCATACCTAATGGTGGAAGACTGAAAGCTTTCCCCCTAATATCAGGAACAAGACAAAGATGTCTGCCCTCGCCACTTCTATTCAACACTGTACTGGAGGTTCTAGCCGGGGCAATTAAGAAAGGAAAAAGAAATAAGAGACATCAAGACTAGAAAAGAAGTAATACATATTCACAGAGGAAATGATCTAGTACATAGAAAATACTAAGGAATTGACAGAAATCCACTATTTGATCTATTTTCAATCCACTATTTGAACTATTAAACTAACTCAGCAAGGCTCAGGATAAAAGAGTAATATACAAAAGTCAATTGTATTTCTATACATTAGCAATGAACATTCTGAAAATGAAATCAATGATTCCATTTATAATAGCATCCAAAAGAATAAAATATTTAGGAATGAATTTAACAATAGACGTATAAAACTTACAGTCTAAAAACTACAAAACATTGTTGAAAGAAATAAAAGACCTAAAAAAATGGAAAGCTATCCCATGTTCACGGATCAGAAGTCTTAATATGGTTAAGATAGCAATACTCCCCCAAATTAGTCTATATATTTGACACAATCCCTATCAAAATTCCAGATGCCTTTTTTGTAGAAATGGAAAAACCCATCCTAAAATTCATTTGGGAATGCAAGAGACCCAAAACAGCCAAAACAATCTTGAAAAAGAAGAACAAAGTAGGAAAACTCACATGGCCCAATTTCAAAACTCACTACCAGAGAGCAACAGTCATCAAGACAGTGTGGTACTGGCATAGGAACAGACATCTAGATCAATGAACTAGAACAATACACATATGGTCAACTGATTTCTGACAAAGGTGCCAAGACTATTCAATGGGAAAAGAAAGTCTTTTCTTTTCTGGTACTGGGACAGATGCGTTTCCACAGAGAAATACGTTGGACCCCTACCTCACACCATGTACAACAGTTAACTCAAAAATGGATCACAGACTTAAATGTAAAAGCTAAAACTATAACACTCTTAGAAGAAAACACACAGAACTAAATCTTCATGACCTTAAATTAGGCTTCGTAGATGTGATACCAAAAGCCCATGTGAAAAAAGAAAAAATAGACAAATTATATTTCATACAAATTAAAAACGTGTACTTCAAAGAATACCATCAAGACAGTGAAAAGACAACCCAAAGAATGGGAGAAAAATTTTGCAAATTATATACCTGATAAAGGACTTGTATCCAGAATATATAGAGAACTCTTATGACTGAACAATAAAAAATAACCCAATTAAAAAATGGGCAGATGATCTGAATAGACATTTCCCTACAGAACATATACAAATTTAAGCACATGAAAAGATGCTCTACATCATTAGTCATTTGGGAAATACAAATAAAAACCACAATGAGCTATGACTCATTACCCACTAAGGCCTAAAACAGACAGACAACACTAGTTGGCAAGTATGCAGAGACACTGGAACCCGCACACAGTGCTGCGGGGATGGTGAAGCGGTGTGTCAGCTGTGGAAGGCAGCTTCGCAGTTCCTCAAAATGTTAAACATAGCGTTACCATATGAGCCAGCAATTGCACTCTTAGGTGTACACATTCAAGAAAAATGAGAACTTACGTTCACACAAAAACACGTGAATGTTTCTAGTGGCTTCAGTCATAACTGCCAAAAACTGAGAACAACCTAAATGTCCTTCATCTGGTGAACAAACTGTGGTATATCCATATAATGGAATACTACTCAGCAATAAGAAATGAGCTGTCGATTCCTGACATGGATAAATCTCAAATGCATTAAGCTAAGTGAGAGAAACCAGACTCTCTGATTCCATTTATACTCCATTATTGGAAAAGGCAGAACCACGGGGACAGAAACAGAGCAGTGGCAGCAAGTGGGGAAGGGGCTGACTCCAAGGCATCAACAAGGGCATTTGGGGATGATGAAACTTTTCTGTATCTTGATTGTGGTGTTGGTTACACAACCCTGTGCCTTTGTAAAAATGCACAAAACTTTAAAACAAAACACACACGCAACTCACAGAGCTGTATAACAAAAAAGAATACATTTTACTGCATGCAAACTTTTAAAAATACACTATGAGGAAAACCGAATGAACTTCACTGTATATAAGTCTAAATATTAAAAATTATACAAGACAAAACAAGCACCACCTCAAGAAACAATCAGACAAACCCAGACAAGGGATAGTCTACAATATAACTGGAAAAAAGAAAGAAAGTGGTAAACTATTCTAGACCAGGAGTTGGAAAACTTTCTCTGTAACGAACCAGACTAAATTTTTTTGGCTTTATAGGCCATATGGTCTCTGTTTCAACTCTTCATGTCTGCTGTCGCAGAACTGTAAAAACTCTATGAAAGCTGTCACAGATAATGTATGAATGAGTAGGTGTGGAATAAAACTTTATTCACAAAAACAGGTGGCAAGCCATAGTTTGCCAACTCCTATATTAAGACACACAGAACCGAATGCAACAGATGAACTTTGATGCATTCTTACACACCGTGTCATCGTTATGCCCCTCCCCTCCAAAACAAAAAGCAAAAAATTTACAATTGCACCTAGCTGAGTGGTATTCAGATGTTCACTACTGTATTACACTTTTCATTTTTCTGTACGTTTGACATAATAAACATCATTTTTAATCCGTGCGTAACACTGCATTGTCCTATACCATTAACTCTTCAACGCCTCTCCATTATGAGTTATTTTTTAAAATCTACAAAGGGTTTTGCTCATTTTACACATGCCATAGTAGAAAATGTATAAAAAGATATAATACCAAATGGTCAGTGGTTTCTCTCTGGGTAATGAATTTATGAGCGATTTTCATTTTCATCTTGGAATTTATTCAGTACTATCTGATTTTTCCATAACACATCTATCTTTCTGTAATTTAAAAACCAGTAAGTTCACAAAAGGATAAATACTGTTATGATTCCACTTACGAGATACCTAGAATAATCAAATTCATAGAGACAGAAAGTAGAACAGAGGTTACCAGAGGCTGGGGAAAGGCAGAATGGAAGTTTGTGTCTAATGGGTACAGATTTTCAGTTTGGGATGATGAAGAAGTTCTGAAGAAGGATAGTAGTGATGGCTGCACAACAATGTGAATGTATTTAATGCCAATGAACTGTATATTTAAGAATGGTTAAAATGGTTTATTTTATGTTGAATATATTTTATGATAAAAAAAATTTTAACAGAACTTATATTACACATACAAATTATGAATGTTTATCATAAATGTTTATAATAATTAAAAACTATAAACAACTTAAATAGCCACTAATAAGGTAATGGTTAAGTAAATAACCATATATCAGACAATGAAACATTATGAAGTACAAGTGAGGATATGGATCTGTATTTTTGGCACAAGGGGTCCATGATATGCTGAAAAAAGAAGGTTCTCATGGAAAGTATGATCTTATCTTGATATTAAAAAGAGGAAAAATGAGTAGATAGACATAGAGAAGCCCGTGAGGCTGAACCCGGAAATGCAGCAGCGGCCACTTCTCAGTGTGGGACTACGGGGTATCCTCTCCTTCCCTTCTACACTTTCTGGCAACGGGCATCTGTTCCTTCCATAATCAGAAAAGCAATAAAGCTCTCTGAAAAGAGAATAAATAACATAACATAAAGGACAGTGCACGCGGATCACAGACAAATGAGGGAAAGGGGGACTTGTGCACAGCTCTCCCCACTCAAGTGAGCATAGCCTGCTCGGCGCTGGCGGCGGGCACTTTGGGAGAGCAGCTCAGCTGCCAGACGGCGGCCCATCTCCTCGCTGGCATCCCCATCCCATCTCAGGCCTCATCTCCACCTATCCACAGATGGACTTCAAGAGGCCACCAAACCCCTCTCACTTAAAGGGCGACAGAGTGGGAGCACCTGAGCACCTGAGGCCCCAGACTCAGGAAAGCGGTTTCTGCATAGAGAGTGGGCGGGGAAGGAAAACACTGTGGAGAGAAACCAGCAGCAGCTAGTTAGGCTGTGGCTTTCTCCTCCCGGGAAGCGGGGCCTCTGCCACTGGCTGGCGATGCAGAGGCAGGCCGTTCATCACTCTAAATGCCCAAATTAGTCACTTGGCTGCATACTCACAGCCCAGCACTGGGTACGCTCGGCGGCCCAGCCCGCCTGGCTGTGTCTGCTGAAACAGGTGCCCCGTGTGAGCCAGTCCCTTCTACTGTGAAGCACAGAGCAGGCACCACTGGCTTCTCACATGCTGTCCTTCCTCTACCGAGAGATGTGTGCCTGGCTGTTGGCCTGGGACAGGGACCCTATCCCAGACTGCACTGTCATAAGCCCCTGACCTCATGGTGCCAACTTACAAAAGCACCTTGTCAACTGCCGCCTCATTTTGGCTGAGGGCTCGGCAGGTGGTTCAAAGCTCATTGCTGGTCCTAAACCGGGGATGGGGGGTTGCTAGGACCTAAACGAGGCTCCCAGCCACAAGTGAAGAAAGAAGGGACCAGGGAAGGAAGGGCTGATTCACTTTACTGCTGAAAAGAAAGCAGGGCAGTGCTGCGACCAGAGATTAGCAGTGTGGCGACACCTGGGAGAGATCTCGGTTGGCTACTTACTAAAACCTGACGCAAGTGACTGTATCTTTCTGAGCCTGTTTCTTCACTTAACTAATGGGAAAATAATACACACTTCAAGGATGACTGTGAGAATTAAATGTGGCCGTGTAGGTAAAGCACAGAAAGTCTTCAACACATGGTGCTAGCTACATAAGCTTGGACTAGGCACTTACCTTCTTTGAGCTTCAACTTAACTCTTCCTCACCTATAAAATGGGTTTTCGAGGACCATGTACATAAAGTAACCACCACAATGCCTGGTACACAATAGCTGCTTGATAAATTACAGCCATCATTATTACTGCTACACACTGGAGGCACAGCACAGCAGCCTAGGGAGTCCCCCAAAGACCCTGAGAGAACGAGCGTGAGCAGAGGATGCCAGAACTGCTTAGAAGGAGTTCCTGACCTCGTCACCATTTGGACCTCTCCGATCAAACCCTAAACCTGATTATGGAGAAGAGCAAAAGACTGGTGGCCTAAGATGTAAGCATCCCAGTGCCCAAGGGCGAGGATGCTGGGAACACAGATGCCTTTGCTGCTGAGGGGACAGAGTGAGAAGCCATCAGTGGAGAGCAATGGGGCACTATCCACCAGAGAAACCACAGACTTTTGATCCAGCCTCTCCCCTCCCAGGAATTTATCCTGCCGTTATACCTGCACACATACGCAACGACACACACACAAGGTCACACGCGACAGCATGGAGCAATGTTGAAAGCCTGGCCACAGCTCGAGGCAGCAGGGGACTGCTTCCATCAACCATGCTGCTCCCGTGCTGGAGAACTATAGAGCTGCAGACATGGGGAGGAAACTATGTACTGATCTGGAAACATCCCCAAACATAATGTAAAGCGAAAAAGAAAGGTACAGAACAGTGTATTTAGATTTTATATTGCCTTGAATTTTGAACCATGTGAATATAAAATACCTATTATATGGAAGAGACCCTGAACCTTTCTTTATTGTTCACAGACTGCAGTTATACCAACCGAGAGGCAGAGGTCTACAGAGTTGGCAGAATGCGGGAAGCAGGCTCTCCTCAGGACTTCTGGTCTTAACAAACTATCTACCCAAATTAAGGCAAATACTGAAAGCAGACGTTGATCAATCCAGGCTGAACGGAGAAAAACTGAGACCAACCTGACAAAGTCTTCAGGAAGCAGGTCAGGATTAACACCCAGGGAGTCGAGCACATCGTTTCGAATCTGGAGCAACAACTCAGAATCTTCCCCAAAGGTATCAGAACTAGGGTCTCTTCCTTTATCCGTGCGGAACTTCAGGAGCACTTGGAAAGGAAAAGGAAGGTAGATTAAAAAGCAAGTCTTTTCATAATAAATGCTTACAGATTATTTTTTTTGTATTTTAATCATGTTTTATTTAATCCAATATATCCAAAATATTATTTTAACATGTAAACAATATTAAAAATTATTAGTGAGAAATTTGACAATATATTTGTACTGTCTTTAAAATCCAGTGTATATTTTACACTTATAATGCTTACAGATGTTGATAATTAAAATTTTTTTCATTCTATAGGAAGTAGTACATTAATTAAAATGTGGACCGCAACACAAGATGGAATAAGTTGTGACAATAATAACTTAGAAGGGGAAGAAGAAAGGGATCAAATCAACTTAAGTCTAAGGAAATAAGAGGCCATCAGAAAATGGACTATCTCATCCATGAGATTTTTCATACAAACCTCATGGTAACCACTAAACAAATAATCAGAACAGAGTCACATATGAAAAATAAGGAGAAAACTAAGAGAATCATCACACAGAACTACCAAACTGAATTGGAAGTCCAAAACACAGAGGACGAGAAACAAAGGAAATGCAAAAGAACTGGAAAATGAGCAATAAAATAGCAACATTAAGCCCTCATATAGCAATAATCACTCTAAATGTAAATGGATTGAATTCTCCAATCAAAAGACACAGAGTGGCGGGATAGATTAAAAAACAAGACCCAACAATATGCTGCCTCCAGGAAACACATCTCAGCTCTAAAGACAAACACAAAATCAGAGTGAAAGGATGGAAGACAATACTCCAAGCTAATGACAAACAAAAGAAAGGTGTTGCCATACTTATACCAGACAAAGTAGACTTGAAGATAAAACAGGTAATGAGAGACAAAGAAGGGCAATATACAACGATAAAAGGGACACTCCACCAAGAAGACATATCACTTATAAATATATATATACACCCAACACAGGAGCACCAAAGTACATAAAGCAACTGTTAACAAACCTAAAAGGAGATATTAGCAACAACACAATAATAGTAGGGGACCTTAACACTCCACTTACATCAATGGATAGATCATCCAGACAAAAAAAGTCAATAAAGAAATAGCAGACTTAAACGAAAAACTAGATGAGATGGATTTAATAGATATATAGAGCACTCCACCCCAAAACAGCAGATTACACATTCTTTTCAAGCACACATGGAACATTCTCAAGGATAGACCATATGTTGGGAAACAAGGCAGGCTTCTATAAATTTAAGACTGAAATCAAAACAAGCATATTTTCTGACCATAATGCTATGAAACTAGAAATCAACTACAAGAAAAAAACTGGGAAAGTGACAAAGATGTGGAGACTAAACAAACTGCTACTGAATAACCAATGGATCACTCATGAAATTAAAGGAGAAATCAGAAAATATCTGGAGACAAACGAAAATGAAAATACACCATACCAACTCATGCGGTCCTAAGAGGGAAACTCATAGCAATACAGGCCCACCTTAACAAACAAGAAAAACCCCAAATATGCAACCTTAAACTACATCTAACAGAACTAGAAAAAGAACAACAAAGCCCAAAGTCAGCAAAAGGAGGGAAATAACAAAAATTAGAGCAGAAATAAATGAAACTGAAACCAAAAAAACAGCAGAAAGGATCAACGAAACAAAGAGTTGGTTCTTTGAAAAGATAAACAAAATTGACAAACCCTTAGCCAGACTCACTAGGAAAAAAAGAGAGAGGACTCAGATAAATAAAATCAGAAATGAAAAGAGGAGAAATTAAAACAGATAGCACAGAAATACAAAGGATTAGAAGAGAATACTATGAAAAACTATATGCCAACAAGTTGGACAATCTAGAAGAAATGGATAAATTCTTAGACTCATACAACCTCCCAAAGCTGAATCAAGAAGAAATAGAGAATCTGAATAGACCAATCACAAGTAAAGAGATTGAAACAGTCATCAAAAACCTTCCGAAAAATAAAAGTCCAGGACCAGATGGCTTCTCTGGAGAATTTTACCAAACATTCAAAGAAGATTTAATACCTATCCTTCTCAAACTTTTCCATAAAAATAGAGGAAGATAGAATGTTTCCTAACACATTCTACAAGGTCAACATCACCCTGATATCAAAGCCAGACAAGGACAACACAAGAAGGAAAACTACAGGCCAGTATCACTGATGAACATAGACGCAAAAATCCTCAACAAAATATTAGCAAACCAAATACAACAATACATCAAAAAGATCATACACCACGATCAAGTGGGATTTATACCAGGAACACAGGGATGGTTCAACATCCGCAAATCAATCAACGTGATACACCACATTAACAAAACGAAGAAAAAAAAACCACATGATCATCTCAATCGATGCAGAGAAGACAAGATCAACATCCATTTATGATAAAAACTCTGAGCAAAATGGGTATAGAAGGAAAGTACCTCAACATAATAAAGGCCATATGTGACAAACCCACAGCCAACATCATACTCAATGGGGAAAAACTGAAAGCCATCCCTCTGAGAACAGGAACAAGACAAGGGTGCCCACTCTTGCCGCTCCTATTCAATGTAGTACTGGAGGTTTCGCCAGAGCAATTGGACAAGAAAAAGGAATAAAAGGACTCCAAATAGGCAACGAAGAAGTGAAACTCTATCTGCCGACAACATGATTTCATATACAGAACACCCTAAAAAATTCACTGTAAAACTATTAGAAATAATCAACAACTACAGCAAAGTTGCAGGGTACAAAATCAACTTACAAAAATCAGTTGCATTTCTATATGTGAATAACAAACTAACAGAAAGAGAACTCAAAAAGATAATCCTATTTACAATCACAACAAAAAGTATAAATATCTAGGAATAGATTTAACAAGGAGGTGAAAGACCTATACAATGAAAACTATAAGACATTATTGAAAGAAATCGAGGAGGACATAAAGAAATGGAAAAATATCCCATGTACATGGATTGGAAGAATAAACATAGTGAAAATGTCCATACTACCTAAAGCAATCTACAGATTCAGTGCAATTCCAATCAGAATCCCAGGGACATTCTTCACAGAAATAGAACAAAAAACACCGAAATTCATATGGGGCAACAAAAGACCCCGAACAGCTAAAGCAATTCTAAGTAAAAAGAACAAAGCTGGAGGCATCACAATCCCTGATTTCAAAATATACTATAGAGCTATAGTAATCAAAACCGCATGGTACTGGTACAAAAACAGACACACAGATCCATGGAACAGAATTGAAAGCCCAGAAACAAAACCACACATCTACGGACAGCTAATCTTTGGCAAAGAAGCTAAGAACATACAATGGAGAAAGGAAAGTCTCTTCAATAAATGGTGCTGGGAAAACTGGACAGCCACATGCAAAAGAATGAAAATAGACTTCTTTCGCCATACACAAAAATTAACTCAAAATGGATCAAAGACCTGAAAGTGAGACCTGAAACTATACAACTCCTGGAAGAAAATAGAGGCAGTACACTATTTGACATGGGTTATAGATGGATCTTTTCAAATTCCATGTCTACTCGGACAAGGGAAACTAAAGAAAAAATAAACAAGTGGGACTTCATCAGACTACAGAGCTTCTACGAGGCAAATGAAACCAGGATCAAAATGAACAAAGAACCCACCAGCTGGGAGAAAATATTTGCAAATTATATCCAACAAGGGGTTAATCTTCATAATATATCAAGAACTCACATTGGGGCCGCCCGGTGGCGCAGCGGTTTAGTCTGCGCTTGGCAACCCGAGGTTCGTGAGTTCGGATCCCGGGCGCCCGCCGATGCACTGCTTGTCAGCCACGCCGTGGCGGCGCCCCATATAAAGTAGAGGAAGATGAGCACGGATGTTAGCCCAGGGCCAGTCTTCCTCAGCAAAAAGGGGAGGATTGGCGACGGATGTTAGCTCAGGGCTGATCTTCCCCACAAAAAAAAAAAAAAAAAAGAACTCACACAACTGAACAAAAAACCTAACAACCCAATCAAAAAATGGGCAGAGGATATAAACAGACATTTTTCCAAGGAAGAGTCAATAGGCACATGAAAAGATGTTCCACATCACTAACCATCAGGGAAATGCAAATCAAAACTACACTAAGATATCACCTTACGCCCGTTAGAATGGCTATAATCACCAAGACAAAAAAGAACAAATGCTGGAGAGGTGGTGGAGAAATGGGAACCTTAATTCACTGCTGGTAGGAATGCAAACTGGTGCAGCCTCTATGGAAAACAGTATGGAGATTCCTCAAAAAATTAAAAATAAAAATACCTTATGATCCAGCTATCCCACTACTGGGCATCTACCCAACGGACATGAAATCAACCATCCCAAGAGGCTCATGCACCACTATGTTCATTGCAGCATTATTCACTATAGCCAAGAAGTGGAAGCAACACAAGTGTCCTTCGACTGATGAGTGGATAAAGGAGCTGTGGTATATATATATACAATGGAATACTACTCAGCCATAAAGAAAGACAAAATTGTCCCATTTGCAACAACATGGATGGACCTGGAGGGTATTATGTTAAGAGAAATAAGCCAGGGAGACAAAACACCACATGATTTCACTCATATGTGGAAGATAAACTAACACACAGACAGAGAGAACTGATTGGTGGTTACCAAGGGGAAGGGGGGTAGGGGGGGTACAAGGGGTGAAGGGTTACATCCACAAGGTGACGGACAAACAAAAATGTACAACTAAAACCCCACAGTGTTATAAACTAAGACATCAATAAAAAAAAAAAAAAAAAACCATGGGCCAAGTGAAAGGTAGTACACCTTTCATTTATTCAACAAATATAGTCAGAAAGACAACCAAATTACAAAAACGACTAAAATTACTGGGATGAGTGCCACGATAGTAATACAGAGGATCTGACGTCATCTGTAGGGTGGCGGCAGGTAAGGCTTCCCTGAGGAAGCAATAATTGAGTGAAGTGTGTGAGTTTGGGGAGGAAGCAGGGGAGAAGCTTCCAGCAGAGGGAAAAGGCCATAGTATGACCCAGAAGAGAGGTCAGGAGCGGGAGGCATGTATTCTAGGCATCAGTTCAAAGGGCCGCTTCAGCCAGAAAGGCCAGCCAAATGCTCAGACTCATCAGACAGGCAGGTCATTACAAACAAAACCTCCCTTAGTACAACAATTATGTCAACCTCCAGAACCGGATGTTTAATTTTGGTTGTGAACCAGAGGAAAGGTTCAGATGATGGCGGCGAATCAGAGCTCCTGTGTAGTAAGATCCTAACACGGCTTGAATTTTCGGTCCAAACAAAAAGACACAGATGCATGATAAGACTGATCAAAATACCAGCACCTTCTACTGCCACTACACCTTGTCCACTGCGGGCTGGGTGGGTGGCATTCTTGTTCCCCACAAGCTCCCTGAAGCAGGCATACAGCCAGCTTTGAGCCTAGTCTGTAGGGCAATGCTCCTTCCTCCTGCACCACACGAGCTGGCTCAGAGACACACAGATCCCCGGGTGCTCTGGGGTAACTAGCACCTCAAACCTGGAGGGGGCTTTACAGTTTACAAAGTGCTTCCATTTAAGTCTCTGACTGAAACAGTGAACGTATTCAGCAAATTATACTCTCCATCGGTATAAGGGGCTCTTTGCTAAAAATTAAGGTGGATTGAAAACTCAGGCAATCGCTGTGAGGCTCTTTAAAAATGCAAGTACTCGGGGCCGGCCCCGGGGCGCAGAGGTTAAGTTAGATGAGCTCCGCGTCGGTGGCCCGGGGCCCGGGTTCGAGGGTTTGGCGGACCTACACCACCCATCAGCCATGCTGAGGCAGCGACTCACATACGAAAAATGGAGGAAGACTGACAACAGACATTAGCTCAGGGCTAATCTTCCTCACACACACACACACACAAAAAAGCAAGTATTTCAAACCCAGCCCAGACTAAGGAAATCAGTCATATTCTTTTCTTCTTAAGACTCACAAACAGTTTTGGTGATGAGCAGCCCGGGTTGAGAACCACTCTCCAGTAAGTAATACAAACTCATTCACTCACCAGCATGACCGAGCACTTCCTGTGTGCCCAGCAGACCTAGATGCTACAGGCACAATGGTGAGTGAGGGAGTCTTGGTCTCTGCACTATGAAGGCGACGGGGGGGAGGACAGGGAATTTAGAGCCACCACAGATGGCTCCACTGGAGCCTGAGAGAAGTTCATAAATGGGTTATAAAGTGTTCCAAGAAGACGCCCAGGTAAAAGATGATAGAACCTGCTTCCGGGCTCTGCTTTTCTCAGTGCCATTGTCAGAGAAAGGCCCCTGGTCTGTATTTCTCTGGCAACCATCACACGTCAAGTATAGAGCTCTGCACATCAGAGGTTTAAAAAAAAGAAAGGCCCCAGAACACCTGCTTTGAATAGTGTTTGCTGTCTGAGAACGCTCCTCTCCTATCTTTTCAAGAACACAGCGCCTGGAACCCTCAATTCTACCTGACCACTTGGCAGCCAGCTCAAAGCTGATGACAACCTGGATGCTGACTATCACTGACCTGCCGTCATCTTAAGCCTAACTTCTAACTCTGTAGATGGGCTGCTGGAATTCCAATTCGGAGGAAATAAATGTGATCAAGTACGCATTTGGGGGCAGGCTGGAGAAAAGACAGCGGAAGTGGCAGTTAATCCCTGTGTAGACCACTCCTCTTTCTTAGCAATGTCCTGTGAAGACAAAGGAATCTGGAAATCTGCTAGTCCGGCCAAAACAGAGGATACTCCGAGCAGACTGTATCGAACGCCAGCGCTATTCCTGTCAATCACTCCTGACGTGACACGATGACAGACCAGAATGAGCGGCAGTGTCGCCTGCACAGACGATGGAGGCAGTGCCAAGCACAGGCCACTCGCATTGCACAATCCGAGGCCCCGTGGCAGCCATGTGGACACCGAGTTGGGCTGCCTGGTTTCCAGCCGTCAGGGGGCGGACAGCAGCAGGAGCCCTACGCCGGCGGCCTCCCGTGTGATCCTCTCATTTCTGCCTCACTGGGACAGAAGCACCAACTGTCATAAGGGATGAAGAAGAGAGGATAATTTTTTCAGCCCTCACCACAAAGCTTTTCATCTTTTGGTTAGAAAATACAGTGCTAGGAGCAAAGGTCAACCGTCATATAATACACGCAAACCAACATCCTCCCATGAGCCAGGCACCATTCTAAACGTTTTACAGGCACTGACACTCACCCACAGTAACCTGGTGAGGCAGGTAGGTCCTACTATTCTTCCTACTTTACAGATGAAGAAACTGAAGCCAGAGAGATTAAGTGGCTTATTTGATGCAACTGCCAAAAAGTAGTGGAGCAGAAAAGCCAACTCTCGCACTCAGAACCTGTTTCTCAACTCTCTGTGAATCCAGGAGGAACGGCAGGACCATCGAGAGCGCAGCCCAGGGATTCCAAGCGGTCTGGCTCTCCGCCCTCACCTCAGGACTGCCACTCGACCACGTTTTTGTGAGACACACTTTCCAGGTGGGCCCGGACCTCTCTCAACTGTCTATTAATTTTAAGTTACTAGTTCAGCAGGTGAGAAGTGTAGGCGGAGGCCATATGAAACCTTGTCCACCAATCTTCAGAGTCAGACCAGTTTCATCTCAGAAGGAAATAAGACGACACCAAGAGGAGGAGCGAAGGCAGCCAGCAGCTGGCCCCGCTGCTTCTCTGGGCCCCTTGCCTATTCCTGGTGCGGTCCGCCTGGACGAGGGCCGGCAGGCTGGCACCATCCGGATACCTCGCTGACCACATCTGAAGTCCTCTCAGGGTCTCTGGGAAGGGGGCCAGTCAGTCCGGCCACTTATTTGCAGCAAAGCAAACAGAAGCCGTATTTTTCACTCTTTCTCTAATGTCAGCACTCCAGTTAGCAGGGGCGGAGCGGGGGAAGAAGCTTGTGTCCTAGACAGGCAGCAGCCTCAGAACTGACCCTAGGCCCCAACAAGTTCTTGCTTATTAAATTCTCCTCTTTGTTCTGCTTTCTGCCCCTCCCAAAGAGCCAGACACACACACATCATTGTTGACTCTGCATTTCTGAAGAGCACCTCCCCACCAGTTTCCAGATTATAAAACTGTTCCGTCAAGATCAAATATTGTCAAGGATGGAGACTGCTCTGCCAAAAGATGACTCATCGAATCACAGCAAAACACTGCACAAAATTAGAGTTCCAAACTTGATTAACTTCATCTGAGCCTTTTAATTAACTCAGGTTGCTGAAGTCCAGGGGGATGACATTCATTGCTAGAGATGACAGGCTAGTGTCTCTGCTTAAGTTCGGGACTTGCCCATGTAACGGAAAAGGCAAACTTTGACAAGGAGAAACCAAGCACCTTTTCATGAATTAGAGGAAAAACTGTACATGTGAATATACTACTACTTTTGGGGAAAAAAAAAAACCACTCAAATTCAAACATAATCTGAATCAGAATATCCAATTAGCATTATAACAGGAATTTAGAAAGCAATATTATTAATCACTATTTCTTTCTACAAACTTCTTATTGCATTTAAATTGTGTGATTTTATTTAGCATAATCACTAGGGCCACTGAAAAAACCCAGTATTTTTATAGTGAAATAATAAAGTCAATGTTGCAAATTAGCCCCGACTCAATTGCAGTCTCCAAAAATAGCTCAATTGGGGGAAAAAAAAGCCAAATCTATATAAAAACCTCTTTGGGCTGACTGGCGCCTCAAACTTTTCTGTGCCAGACACCCTTGCCCCAATCTCGCCGGCACTCCCCAACCTACCACAGACCCCTTCTCCCCCAGCCTGCTTACTTAGTGAAGACTCATTATCTCTGGGAATGGACTGGAAATCGGCTCCAATCCTGTGGTACATAAACTTCCAAGAAAACGAAAAGCACAGTGACCCTCTTAGCCAAGAGCCTATCTTCTAAGGCCAAACACTAGGTCTTCCCTTCAGTCAACTGTTCATTCAACAAATATGCGCCAGGCCCTGAGCTGGGCAGGGGAGAGTGAAAGGGACGCTCTGCCCTCTGAGAGCACTTAGCGAGGGTGACAAAAACGACGCATGAGATGATGAAAGGTGGGCAGTAGGAAAGGAGCTCCGAGAGAGCATCATGGGGGTGGAGTGGGGTGTCTCCTCACCATCGGGCAGAACCACCTCATCTTTACTGGTCCCAGCCCCGAACACCTGACCTTCGCCACCCTCCTGCCCTCGGCCTGCTCGCCAGCCTGCTCTTCAGGGCCTGCTGCGCCTTCCCTCTGCAAAGCCCCTCCTAGGCCTGGGAGCTCTGAAACCGGCAGGCAGCAGAGTGCAGCAGTGGGGAGCACAGCTCTGGAGGGCTGCCTGGGCTGACCCCTTTTCCCACTTACTGTGACCTTGTGCAAGGGACCGTGTCCCTGAGCATCCTCTGCACAATGGGAATCCTCAGAGCACTTACTGTCTGGGGTTTAAGGATTAAAAGAACTAATACGTGTAAAGCACCCGGGACAGTGCCAGGCACAGGGCTGGCATCTGGTAAATGACAGTGTAAGAGTATTCCAGAATTATTGTTATTCTTCCGCAATCTCCAGAAACCGAGCTCATATGTCTCCAGAGGTGACATACTTGCTCTGGTGACCCCCGTGTCCCACACCAGCTCAAGCTGAAATTCTGCACGTAACCACCACCAGTAGATCAGCTGTGAGCTCTGGAGCCTACCCACCTTGGCTCTCACAGTCCCCCCGATCTTCTCTGCGCCCTGCTCTTCCCCTTCGTGGCTCATCATCTCAGTTCGTGATTTTACGGTCACCTGTGTAAATTCACTTGTACAAGGACTGGCTTGTCTCCTCGGCTAGATTTTTGTGTTCTGTGGGACAGAGAGCATATCTGTCTCGTGCACTACTGTCTACTTAATGCCTAGCACAGGGCTTGCCCCATAGCAGGCACTGAGAAAATATCTGTTCCCTGGGAAGCCTCATGTTTGGGGAAGGAAGGAAAACAGTCTCACATGAGAAGAGAGGGCTCCCGACCAAGTGACACGAGGTCCTCACAGCCCCCAACCAGACTTGCTCTTTTACTAATCAGATTAAACCTAGTTTTCAAGATACCTAGGATGGATCTGTTTCTTATCAAGTATTTACAACCATGCTAGACATGGGATGTCCAGCAAGAAACAAACAAACAAAAATACACACAGTGCAGCACGTCTGCCCTCAAGAGGGAAACAAGATAAGAGGGCTGGCTTTCGATGCCCTGTCTGAGGTCCAGGGGTGCAGAACAGCCAGCTCACGAGACAGGGCTGGAGCAGGGAAGGCAGGGACATTTCAGGGAAGCCACCATGATTTTGGCTCTCGCAGTGTCTTCCCTTCCATGGCATCTGCTCTTGTCAGCTTAGCTCCACATTACGCGCCCTTCATTCACCTCACTCTTGGTTGTTCTCTTTAATCCAGGAACTTAAAAGTCTGTGTGTGCATGTATTCATTCATTTTTTCATCCAAGAACACTTCCTGAGCACCTGCTCTCCACCCCACCCTGTGCCGGGGACTCAGAAGTGACTCAGACAGCCCCAGGCCCTGCCCTCGAATGCAGAGCTTACAATCCACAGAGGGCACCCTCATCAGCCCTGTCTGTCACCACGGCTGCACAGTACTTTGATCTCTTTCTCCAGAGAAGCTCACCTCCAGAGCAGCCTCCCCTGAAGACTTACTCTGAAATGCCCTTCTGAGCTCTGAGCCCTGGCCGCTCCTTCCCCTCTCCAATGAAACCTTAGTCTATGACCTCATCACATGTCAGCTCAAAACAGGGAAAGAAAGCTGTCTCTTGTTATTTACATCTCACTCTCTTCTGAAAAGAATTTGAGGCAACCGGATGAAAGTTGATGGGGGAAAGGAGAGTACTATTTCTCAGAAATGACCTGAAAACAAGATGCCATGTTTTGCCTACCAAATTAAAGACCAAGATTACTCAACCTAAGCCAGAAGGCAGAAGGACTGGCACCGTCACCCCCCCAGAGCCGGAGGGAGTGTGAACGCTCAGTAAACCACATGCAGACGCGGTATCGAAGATCTTTACAAAAGGTCATGCTTCTTGACCGGTGACTGAATTATGTATAAATATAAGTAGTCATTGCTGTGGTATTTATACCATAGAAAATGTGGAAATAATCTCACATCCAATAATAGGATGGTTACATAAAATATGATGTATATCGACAGAATGGAATATTATTCAGCTATTAAAATTATATTTAAGCAGTTTTTAGTCATGTTTTTTGCAACATTTAGGTTAAGAAAAGGCATATAATATCCTATATTCAGAATAAGCTCTACTAAGTGAAAATAAAATGTAACAAAATGAGGTAGGTACGCTTGTTGCCATTCCCATTTTAGAGAGGGGAAACTGAGGCTTAGGAGAAAGAGGCTCGGGGTCTCAGTGGACTCAAAGGTACCAGCTCTATGTTATATTTTATTTATTTATTTTAATTTCTTATTTGAGGGAGACTGGCTCTTTGCTAACATCTGTTGCCAATCTTCCTCTTTTTTTTCTCCCCAAAGCCCCAGTACATAGTTGTGCATCATAATTGTAGAGCTGTAGCTCTTCTACATGGGACACCGCCTCAGAATGGCTAGATGAGCAATGAGTAGGTTCATGCCCAGAATCCGAACAGGCAAACCCCGGGCTGCCAAAGTGAAACACGCAAACTTAACTGCTATGCCACTGGGCCGGCCCCTCTATGTTATATTTTATATTGCCTTTCTATGAGTAGAGACAAGATAGAAGACATGCTCGTTAAAATTAAAAAAAAAAAAAAATCACTTAAAATGGATTTGGCACCCCACCCCAGAGCCCAGGAGTATGAATGATGCAAACCACCCATTCAGACTCTAGTCCAGCCAAATATTCTATTTCTCCTCTAAAAAATGTCAAGTGATTCCTGAGCTTGACTCTCACCTTTGAGGTGGAACATTTTGGCAAGTATTAAAAGACTGTAATTTACAAAAAGAGACAAGAAACAGTTCTAAAATGCAGCGATAAATTATGTGGAGGTTAGTATGGAGATTCATAGACCCCTACTGCACGGCCCCTGCCCTCTCAGCTTCACCACCCACACCCTCTACTCACGAGCGATTCTGACAGAGCCCTCTCCATTCAGACCACCCTGCCTGGTCACAAGCAGCAGGGAGAGAGAATCTTTTCTCCAGGCCAGCACTTGAGTGGCACATGACCTTGACTCTGGGCATCTGCTGCTCTCTGCTAACTGCTCTTACCGAGGGAAGATGGCACAGGACATTCCCGTGACTGTTGTCTGACAGGCAGAGAAAAGATGTGAGGCTTTAAACAAGAATTGCAGCTGGGCTTGCAGCCCGGGCTCAGCTCAAACACTGGTTAATGCCGGGGGTGGGGGGAAGGGGGCCTGAAACGAAAAAACAAGGCAGGTTGCTGACAATGTTGCCCATTATTGCCATGTGGTCTCGGTGGGCCTGTTTCCCATCTGCAAAAATGAAATAAGAAAATGTCACAGGGCTCTTGTGAAGTTCAGACTTAAAAAATGGACACAATGCTATTATTAGTAATGCTAATAACTAAAGTCTGGCTGAGCACTTTGAGAGACGCAGTGTTGGGTGATGCTTCAACACTGACTAGGTTTGGTGACCCCAGACAAATGGCCTAGCCTCTCCAAGACTCAATTTCCTCATGTGAAGACGGGATGATCGTAATAAGACCTGCTCTCAGGAGGGTGTTGTGAAGATTAATGTGATTGTGATGCATGGAAAGCGTGTAATCAACAATAACTGATACACAACCTGTGCCGGGCCTTCATGTAATCCGGCGACCCTGTGAGAGGGAGACTCAGGGTTATGCCTCTTTTTCAGAATGGAGGCGAGCAGGTGCCAAACCAGAGTCTGTTCTCTCCCCAGACTCTACCCACTGACGGCTGTAAAGCACTAAACTGTGCATACGGTCACCTCTGCCCTTCCCCTCACCTCTCTCCTCTGAATGGCATGCCTTCTTCCTTTCTGAATGATGACTGTGGTCTGTGTTCTCCACCGCTGATAAGGCAGTGGCACCAAAAAAACTTCAAACAAAAAAAACAAACCCCCCTGCTTTTTTCTTTCTCCCTCCCTACAAATTATTTTTAAACATTTGTGGTCATGACAGTAGCAAATCAACAAGTACTCAGCCGCTGCCCCATTATCGGAACCCACTTCCCTGTGGCTGTCTCCTCCTCAGCAGTTCTTGTCATTGCTGGACATCAAAACACCCACTGGCGAACGCCAGGCCCAAACCCTCCAGCCTGGTTTGCAACAGTTACAAGTTCTAAAGTAAGAATTTCCTTCTGCAGAGAACTGGTCACCAAATCAAGTGAGGTTGGGAGACAAAGTTAATTAAAAATCATAAAAATAGGGAGGTTGGGAGTGTGGTGGGGGCAGGGAGAATTGAGTAAGGAGGAATTAAAGAAAGCTTCTTAAAGTCTTTCCGTAACAGTAAAAAAAAAAAAAAAAAAAAAAAAAAATTACCAAGTGTCCATCACTAAGAAACCGTGCAAAAGAAACCATGCAGTGATGAGGAAGAATGAGGTATAAAATACTAGAAAGTTCTGGAAGAATACACAAGAAACGACAGTTTCCTCTGAGGTATCTGAATATTTTACTAGAAGATGTCTTATTTTTACAATTAAAAAAAAGGAGAAAATAGAACTATTTCTAAGGCTCTGCTAGACATGATCACTGGGAGTTGAAGATGATCAGCATCTGTCCATTTCTATACGTAAAAACTGAAGCCAGAAGTGAAGAACTTACTTAAGACCAAGAAGATATATGGCAGGGCTGGGACCTAAACTTCTTTCTTCCAAAGCCAAATCTGGAAACCTGAAGGGCTTTGGGGACTGAGAAGGTTCTAATGGCAGGAGAAAGTGGACATAAACTCCAAACGTGTTTGGCTAGATTTATGAACCAAGAATAATCAGGCACCTTAGAAAAGATACTAATTCCCCCACAGGAGGCCCTAGGTCTGACCTTGCCAGCTCCTAGCAGAGATATGAGCTGCTGGTTATTAACGAGCTCTTGGTCCCTGGAGGTGGGTAGCTAAGGGAGAGTGGAAGTGCTCCCTAATCCTTTGGATGGTTTAGGCACAGTCCTACAGACAGTCTGGGGCTTAGAGGTACTTCCTGTCTTGTGGCACAGTGGGGAAAGGCCAAAGGCCAACCATGCAAATTAGTACCATCTAGATAGCTTTACATGGGCCTAAAATAAATTAATGAAACCACACATTAAGAAATGGCAAGATTCTCCAAACTTGGGACAGGTGATTGCAGCAATCAACCAACCCACATTTACCAAGCCTCTGCTCTGTGTCAGGCCTGTGCTGGACAGTCGAGAGATGAGGGAGCGTGGTATGGGATTACAGAGGAAGGAAATCCAACTCAGACACGGGGAGTTAGGTTCCTGGAGGGAACACTGGAGCTGAGCAGGGAGGGTAAGTGGGAAGGGTCGAAGCAGGATATTCCCGGCAGAAGGAATAGAAACGTGTAGAAACAAGTGTGTGACAACATGGGGTGACAGATGTCTAGGGGACAGCAAGGAGTTCAATTTGAGTGTAGGGTTCAAGGAGGGCAGAAAGGAATGGAAAGGGGAAAGAGGTCAGCAGGCCCCAGGTCTGAGATGCCAACCCAGGAAGTCTAAATTGTGTCCTGAAGGCAAAAGAGAATCATGGGAGGATTTTGGTTTTCAGACAGATCAGTCAGGTGACTGAAAATGGATTAGAAGGAGGAGATCTGATGGCAGAGACCAGCTGGGAGTCTGGTAACGGGGCTAAGCCACAGATGAAGGCTGACAGTGGGAGAACTCAGGGTCACAGGAGTGGGAGGGAGGGAGGCAAACAGGAGGAGTCGAGGCTGAACTTCACTCCCACACAGGGTGCTGGTCTGGGGCTCCAGGTGAAGGGAGCTGCCAATCAAGTTCTCCAACTTTACTAAGTCTCCATAGAAGAGAAAATGGCAATAGGTTGGAACAAAACTAACAGCTCCACTTGGAGCACTGGTTCACTCATTCGGCTCTGGGTGGACATCGGCAGCACATGAGCACATCTCACAGCTCATCATTAATCTGCCCCACAGCCAACAGTGAGGCTCGGCCAGGGAAGTGACTCACCAGAGGCCACCACGTATGCCCTCTACTCCTCTCTCTAGCACCTGCCTCTGAGCCACGGTTTGTATTCCTACTCAAGTCCTGCTCAGCTCCAGAACAGCTGAAGGCTTGTTTGCAGTTAGTTAATTGTTTCTACGCAAATACACCTGCTACAGTCCGCCTAACACTACTGCTGGCCAGAGGAAATTCTCTTTGCAGAGCAAGGGCCCGAAGTGGAGTCCATCCAGCCTTGCTCAGCAGTGATGTGGTCCTTACTGTCTCCTGCCTGAGTCAGCAAGGCTCTGCCGTTCTCGCTCATGAGATGTGGTATTTCTCCCACAGCAGAGGTCTCTGGGCGCTCCTGAAAATCTCGGGGAACCTAAATGGCTCCTTTCCAGAGGAGCTGTACACAAAGAATACCAGAGAGAGACCTCCCCACCATGTGAAGAGATGACGAGCACGTACTGTTCAACATGCCCTTCCGAAGGACCCAGCACAGACCCAAAAGTCCTTTGCAGGTGTTACTCATCCAGCCATCAAGTATCAGGATTTTCCTAGGTGCTGAGAACTGGGTTTTTTGGAGGTCGGCTCTGGTTTTGTTTTTTGTTATTTTAAATTTTATTCTGAAATAATTTTAGACTTACAGAAAAATTGTACACAGAATTCCTGCATAACTTCACCTAAATTCTCCACATGTTAACATTCTACCACATCTGTCATTATTTCTTTATATCTATACATACACACATTCTCTTCTGGATGATTTGAAATTTGCCTCTAAATACTTCGGTGTGTATTTCCTAAAAACAAGAACATTCTCTTACATAACCACATAACAATTATCAAAACTGTGAAATTAACATTGATGAGTAGTATTATCTAATTTACAGATCTCTTCCAAATTTCACCAACTGTCCCACTAATATGCTTGAGAACAACAAAAATCTTCCCCTGCTCTCAGGTTCAATCTAGGATCCAACATTCCATTCAGCTATCATGTCTCTATTCTCCTTTAATCTGGAATGTGGTTCCTCAGTGCTTCATGACACTTTTGAAGAGTACTGATCATTTATTTTATTGAACATTCTTCAATTAGAGTTTGTGTAATGTTTCCTCATAACTACTCAGATCACCCACTTTGGAAAGCAAATCCAGAGTGGTGCTGTGTCCTCAGTGCCTCCTACCAGGAGGCACGAGATCTATCTGTCCTATTCCTGGAACGTTAACTTGGATCTCTTGGCTGAGGTACAGTCTGCCAGGGTTCTCTAAAGCCTCTTTTTGTAATTAATTAAAAAGTATCTTGGGAGACATCTATCCTATTTCACAGCAAACTTTCCCATTAGTTTTAGCATCCATCAGTGATTCCTGACTGAAACAATTTTGATTACCATCGTAATGATCGAATACAGATTTTTATCTTCATCATTCCTGCCTTATCTATTGACTGTTATTCTACTATAAAAAAGAACTTTCCCTTTCCTCCTCCTCCTCCGTTTATTTACTACTCACTTCTCTATCAGTACAGACTCATGGGTTATTTTATTCTGTGGGTTATAATCTATTACCATCATTATTTATTTTGATTCTCAATTTTCCCAGATTTGACCAGTAGGAGCCCCTTCAAGTTGGCTCCTGTGTCCTTCTGACATGACCCATCATTCTTTGAGCACTTCCTTACTTTCTGGCTTAGCAGGATATTTCAAGCTCACCTGTAATTTTCCTACCTCAGCCTCGGAATCAGCCATTTCTCCAAAGAGCTGAATATTCCTTGGATATTTAACAATCATGATCTGGGCATGAGGTATATACATTGCTACCCAAGTGGCTTTGATTCTAAGCCCTCTCAACAAACAGAGCTAGGAAATATATATGTATAAACGTGAAGACACTAACACACACATATCTATTTCTATATTTACAAATAAAAAACCATGAGTTCATCTGGATGACTCCAATTTCAATCCATTCCCACAGGGTTCCTTTCCCACCTTCCACAGTTACAGGCAATTGCCTTTTCTGGCAATAAAAAAAACAACTGATTCTCTCATTATCCACAATATATTTACCTATTTGCTCAATCCCAGAATAAACAGTAAGCAGTTTCAGAATTGCTAACCCATACCACTGTGAAAAACAAACCTACTAACTAGAGTTCAATATTTGTTTATGGTTCTTTTTTCTTTAGTCTGAGGGTATATAGTCAAAACACTGTACTGAAGAGCTACATGGCTTAGTTCCTTTTTTTTCCTGCCTCAGTACAGTAATGTCCTCATTTGAAATACAGAACTTAATACACTTTACAATACAAACACAAATGAGTACATCAAGGCTTTGATGTAGGACATGAGTCCCCTTTCCTATGGCAATGGCTTCCCTCTAATTGACTGATCCTTCAGAAACCTGGGAGCTTCACAAAAATGTAGAGATGCCAGACACCCCTAGTTATTTTGATTCAAAAATCTGAGCTAAAACCAGGGAATCTGTATTTTTCAAATGTCCCCTGAATGATTCTAATATCCTATCAGTTGGGGAACCACTGGCTACAAGAATAAAAGCCTAAAAACCAGGGCCTGATGATCTCATCTCTGGCCGGTTCCCAGCAAAGCCCCAGTCTGGCTGGAACATGGTCCTTGCACTGCCAGCTGTCCCTGTCCTCATGTCCTGCTCCTCTACCTGCAATATTCTCACCTCTCTTCACCACTTAGCAAACACCTGCTCTTTAAAATCCAGCTCAGATGTCTCCTCCTCTGCAAAGATTTCCCAACTCCCCAAAGACGGCCAGACTGTCAGTTCCCTGAGCTCCCATAACAGTTTGTTCTTGACTATCATGGAATAATTCACACATATTACAAACAGAACAGCACAACACAACACCTTTTCCAGTGGCCCTCTGCTATAGCTCTTCTCACAAGGAGGAGAATTATTGTGTTTGTCTTTTCCGTTGGCAGGAAGACTTCTTCCTCTGATGACGATTCCCAGGCACAGCATCTGGCACATAGCAGGTGCTCAAAAAATGTTTGGTCTAAGATTAGTCTCAGCTTTCACTCTGTGGCTCAACAATGGCCTCAGTACTTTTTAACGACTCATCAGAACAGAGACGGAGAAAATTAAGATTGCCAAGCATGCTCTGCTAAGTAACTGTGAACTTGTGATGAAGTCCATTTCTTCCTGCTCCAGGCTAAACCTGCATATTATTGTTCATGCTGTAAGTGAATGCTGTTTCCATACTAGACCCAATATTTTTAGCACTCCTGTTATGATAAACTCACAGTAACCTCAAAAAGAACAAATCAAAGTCAACTTTTTGTCACAGGAAACCAGCTCACGCTTCATGTTTTGCAACATGCCATGGGAGAATAATAAAAAGATGAGACCTTTCGCTCACAGATGGTGAGGGCAGCTCTCAAGATAGTGGAAAAGCGCAGCACGAAGTGTTCAGTCTGGCCGCTATCTTAGTAAGTAAACTGGAAAAACACTCAACACCCAAACCAGGCAAACACAGGCGCACGGACGGCAGGGCAGTTGCTTCCCCAGAGGCTGAATTGTGAATGGGGCAGTAAGAACTGTCTACGTGTGAGGGGCCGGCCGGGGCAACGCGGCAAGAAAAAGCCTGATGGGTGCCCAGGGAAGCAGGCGGGCAAGAGGATCCCGTGGGGACCCCAGTGGGCAGGCTGCTCTCCCTCTAGAGTGCTGCAGATGACCAGACAAGCAATAACGAGCCACTCACGCAAAAAGTCTTTCTTCATTGAGCACCTACTCTGTGCTCTGTTGGGGAAGGGTGAAACAGTCAGCTTCTCCACGACGTGTTCTCAGGTGCGCGTCACAGCCAAGCACCCTGTCCTCACCAGGAGTTCCTAAGGCATCACCAAGTAGATTAGTGACATTCCTAGAAAGGCTCCTGGGAACCAATTCCAAGGACTGGGAACAACTTCCATGCCGTTCAAGGTGAAACTGGTCAGAGGCGATGGTACACTCAAAGGAATACTGCAGTATGCAGCCAGCAAGACGCGAGGTCGCCTCCATGTGTTCGAGGTCTTTCCTTATCACTTAGGGCCGTCAAGTGAAAAAAAGCAAGTTGCCAAACAGTGTTTAACAGTTTAGTTACACACACGTGCATGATGAGAGTTGTTAACTGTTTTTCAAGAAGATATATATATTTCAAGAAGAAATTCTTAAGAATAGCTTCCCCTGAAAATTGGAAGAGGGGAAAATGGGGACGGTCTAATGAAGAAAACTTACTTTTTACACCTTTGTGAAGTGTTCAAAAATTTCCTTCTGTGATACTTTTCCAATAAAAATAAAATTCAAGTGTTTCTTGAGGGGAAAAAAGACGACTATCTGGGTCAGAATCCAGATGATTTTTATGTCTAATACTTATTTGAAGCAGCGTTTTCTGCAGTGTAGCAGGGATCCCGTTTCCCTAGCATGCAGAGCTCCTGACTTAAAATTTAACAAAGTCACTTCGTTTAAAGACATATATTATAGATGTGAAGAGCACAGTCTACGGGTCAAACAGACCTCATGGGCTAAACGCTGGCTCTGTCTGTAAAACCAAGCAAGTGACTCTCAGCAACTCCCAACCACGCTCCACCTTGCTCTCCCGAAAGGAAAGTGGGGTAACGACCGTGCTGCAAAGGTTGTCACGAGAATAGAAGAGAATACGTCACATGCTGAGCACAGTGCCAGGTAAGTACTGTTCAATACACAGAAACCATTCTGATGTGCCATAAACACGAAAACAAAGAATATTGCCTGAAAATCTGACCACTCAGCCTGGATTTTCTCCAAGGCCATACCACATCCCCAAGTCAGAATGTTACCAATGTTTGACTTTATAAGAGCAAAATCAAGGCCACTTTCTAATTACATCAACCTCAGGTGTGCTAACCTTGATTTAAAAAAACTCTTCCTGGTCCTACTCACGATGTGACTGGAAAATGTCCTGGAGAAAACCAAGGAGGAACACTAAAATGATGTAAAAACTGTGCCCCCGGCACCGACCCCTTTCACATGCACCATCTCCCTCCCTCTCCCAGAGCCGAGAGAAGGTCAGGAACCCGGATTTGGGTTCACACACCAAAGGTTCTTCTGGCTGAGATACGGGGGAGCTGGGATCGGAGTTCAGCTCTGCTCATCTCCAAAGCCTGTGCTGTTTCCACAGCACGAGATTGCCCACGACTCTGTCCAGACGGCGCTTTCACTGCTAGGCTGACTAGCAGAACAGGCTGGGCGGAAACATGGTTCTAACTAAAATCAAAGCTTAGGACTAACTGGAGGATATTGTTTGAATTAATGAAATAATTTCTAGAAATTTTTAAAAGAAATACATTTGAAATGTGTAAATTTTCTGGCATAAATCATACCTCAGTAAAGTTGTTAAAAGTATAAAAATAAAAAATACAGAAACAAAGACACAAGAAGGAACTTACATTTTATTAGATTCACGATTTTGCATGAGAAGAGATTTGAGAAATAGGCTGGCTAACTCAGTCCTATCGTTTTACAGGTGAAGAAACAAAATCCTAGAGGGGCAAGTTGACCTCTCTGCCCAGGGTCACAGAGCCAGTTGATGGCAAGTATATGCGGCAGAAAGCAACTTGGTGCGTGGAAGCTGCTATGCTCTCCCGGTAAATCCAATGAGGTCAAATCATAGGAGAATCTCAGTTATACAAATGGCTGAGCAGAAAATCAAAAGTATTTCTCCAAATATAAGAATAAGGCGATATGCCCACAGAGAGTCAGCTTAATACTCACAAGCTGAGGGCTCTAAGCTGCTGCAGTAACCAGGGACAGAGCTCAGGAGAGCCATTCCCTCTAATTCCAGAATCTTAGTCCAGCAGGCAGAAGAAGGAGTTAACCAAGTATGTACAAACAGAGAAACTCCCAGAGAGCAAACCAGGCCCTCGTACTCACTGCATTTGGAACACTCCTTGTGGTTCCAGTTGCAGTTCCTCTGGAAAGACACAGCAGAGCTCAGAGAGACCAAGAGGGCAAAAAAACCCATCAGGAACGTGCACATGACAACACACAAGAAAGGTTAGAACTTGTGATCTGCTGCAAAGAGAAAGGCCCAGGAAAAGTTATGTTGGATTATCCACAAAAAGTCAGGAAGAGCACCGGGTGTGGAGTAAAAGAACCAGACCCTGGAAGGGTCAGGAGACTTGGGATTTTAGACCAAGGACCACCACTCATTTGTTGTGTGACCACGGCAAGTCACTTCCCTTCTAGGCCTCATTCTTACCATAAAAAGAGAGTTAGCCTAATCAGAATTGAGAAGTGGGTTCATTTTGCATGCCAAGTCAGAGAATGACTGCAGGCAGTACTGTTTAAAGGATTCGGAAGCTATGGAAAAACTGCTTTCTACTGGGTTTCCCAAGGGTTTAGAAACGCTGATCAACGACGAGGGCCCCTTCAGCCATGTCTGCCACCGGTGAAGGCTGGAGGGAGGAGTGGGAAGCATATATCTGCCATCCTTGGCCTAGACGAAATGTAGGGTTGCCTTCTCCTTTCAAAATTCTATAACTATGTAGAACTGTACATGAAAAAATGGTCAAGATGGTAAATTTGAACTTGAAACTGAAAAGATAACTAGTACCATTTAGAAGAAAGAAGCAAACATATGGGATATATCATCCAACAAGTGTCACAAGCAGAAAATTAAAACCCAACAGGATTGCTGCTATGATAATATCTACTCAAGTATGGAATTAAGGGTAAGTTGAGTAAATCCCCAAACTTCTACCACACAGCTGCAAAGTACCCATGCCAAGAAAAAGCACACAGATCTCCATGGATAACACAGGTCTCTAGGACTTGTGCTGTGCTAACCCTTCTGCAAGTGTATCACCCAACCCCACGAAAGCCCTCTAAGGCAAGTGCTACTGACGCCCCAGGGTCAGAGGGGAATCTGAGGGAGCCTCAGGGAAGTCTGTGGCTCAATATCACTCACCTAAAAAAATGGCAGAACCAGGACTGAAAGCCAAATCTGTTCTGACTCCAAAGGTATTGTTCTGAACAACTGTGCACCACTGCCTGCCATATGGGTCATAATATTAAGGCTACCGCCTCTTCCTCATGACCTGTCTACTCCCCTAGCCCCTTGTGACTTCTGACAGTGATGGTCAGCAGCACCTGGATTAAATATTCACTTTCCTCCACACTGTTTCCAGGGTATTAGTTTTGCCTCACCACCTCAGCGATGGGCTCCTGAGGGCAGGGATGGCCACAGGCCTGGGCCTTCATCAGTCTGTGCCTCTTAAAACACCTAAAAACGGGGGCACAGCAGCTCCTGTGTATGAATGTGACGAGGATCCAATGAGCGCTGAGAATGGAGCCCGGACGTCACTGTTACCTGGCCTCTTACACGTATTCATTAATTAGACTTCAAAGACCTGGGCTGTTCATCTCCTTCGCCATCTACAATCTATGTCCTCTTGGGCAAAACACCGAGCCTCTCTGGGTCTCTGTTTCCTCATCTCAAGAAACCAAACTGGTACTTTATCCAGCAAAAATATCCTTCAAATACGATGGAGAAATAATAACTCTCCCTGGTAAACAAAAGCTAAGAGAGTTCGTCACCACAAGACCCCCACTACAAGAAATGCTCAAGAAGGCCCTTAGGCCTGAAAAAAAACAAATGAGAAAGGGGATACAAAGATTTCAGCAAGGAGAAAAGCAAGGAGACTAAACCAGAACAAAATACAGTTGGAAAACACCAAAAATTAATTCAAGCTCATCACTGGAAACACACATTCATGACACAATCTGGAATAAAGAGATAACAAATAAGGAGGGGAAGAGGTAAGGGATTGAATCGACCCAGCCTCAGGAAAAAGGAGGCATCTGAAAATGTACTATCTTATCCAGGAGATCGCTTATATAAACCGCACGGTAACCACTAAACAAACAACCAGAAGAGAACTACACATGACAAATAAAGAGAAAACCAAGAGAATGAGCATGCAGAGACACCAAATTGAATTTGCAGTCCGAAACACAAGGGACAAGAAACGAAGGAAATGCAAAAGAACCAGAAGATGGACAATAAAATAGCAACATTAAACCCTCATATATCAATAATCACTCTAAATGTAAATGGATTGAATTCTCCAATCAAAAGACACAGAGTGGCAGGATGGATTCAAAACCAAGATCCAACAATCTGCCTCCAGGAAACACATCTCAGCTCTAAAGACAAACACAGACTCAAAATAAAAGGATGGAAAACAATACTCCAAGCTAATGGCAAACAAAAGAAAGCAGGAGTAGCCATACTTATATCAGACAAAGTAGACTGCAAGATAAAAAAGGTAATGAGAGACAAAGAAGGGCAATATATAATGATAAAAGGGATACTTCACCAAGAAGACATAACACTTATAAATATCTATGCACCCAACACAGGAGCACCAAAGTACATAAAACAACTGCTAAAAAACCTTAAAGGAGATATTAACAATAACACAATAATAGTAGGGGATCTTAATACCCCCCTTACATCAATAGATAGATCATCCAGACAAAAAGTCAATAAGGAAATAATGGACTTAAACGAGAAACTAGACGCAATGGATTTAATAGATATATACAGAGCACTCCACCCAAAAAAAGCAGAGTACACATTCTTCTCAAGTGCACACGGAACATTCTCAAGGATAGACCATATATTAGGAAACAAGGCAAACCTCTATAAATTTAAGAAGATTGAAATCATTACAAGCATCTTTTCTGATCATAATATGCTGTGAAACTAGAAATCAACTGCAAGGAAAAAACTAGGAAAGGGACAAAGATGTGGAGACTAAACAACATGCTACTGAACAACCAATGGGTCATTGATGAAATTAAAGGAGAAATCAAAAGCTATCTGGAGACAAATGAAAAGGAAAATACACCATACCAACTCATATGGGATGCAGCAAAAGCAGTCCTGAGAGGGAAATTCATAGCAATACAAGCTCACCTTAACAAACAAGAAAAATCCCAAATAAATAACCTTAAATTGCACCTAACAGAGTTGGAAAAAGAAGAACAGACAAAGCCCCGAATCAGCAGAAGGAGGGAAATAATAAAAATCAGAGCAGAAATCAATGAAATTGAAACCAAAAAAACAGTAGAAAGGATCAATGAAACAAAGAGCTGGTTCTTTGAGAAGATAAATAAAATTGACAAACCCTTAGCCAGACTCACTAAGAAAAAAAGGGAGAAGACTCAAATAAATAAAATTAGAAATGAAAGAGGAGAAATTACAACAGACACCACAGAAATACAAGGGATTATTAGGGAATACTATGAAAAACTTTACGCCAACAAATTGGACAACCTAGAGGAAATGGACAAATTCTTGGACGCGTACAATCTCCCAAAACTGAATCAAGAAGAAATAGAGAATCTGAACAGACCAATCACAAGTAAAGAGATTGAAACAGTAATCAAAAACCTCCCAAAAAATAAAAGCCCAGGACCAGATGGCTTCCCTGGAGAATTTTATCAAACGTTCAAAGAAGATTTAGCACCTATCCTTCTCAAACTATTCCAAAAAATAGAGGAAGATGGAATACTTCCCAACACATTCTATGAGGCCGACATCATGCTGATACCAAAGCCAGACAAGGACAATACAAAGAAGGAAAACTACAGGCCAATATCACTGATGAACATAGACGCAAAAATCCTCAACAAAATATTGGCAAACCGAATACAGCAATACGTCAAAAAGATCATACACCACGA
Source organism: Tapirus indicus (assembly GCA_031878705.1). Classification (NCBI taxonomy): domain Eukaryota; kingdom Metazoa; phylum Chordata; class Mammalia; order Perissodactyla; family Tapiridae; genus Tapirus; species Tapirus indicus. Next base: position 21,309,470 of record CM062926.1, on the reverse strand, counting down.
TCAAGTGGGATTTATACCAGGGACACAGGGATGGTTCAACATACGCAAATCAATCAACGTGATACACCACATTAACAAAATGAAGAATAAAAACCACATGATCATCTCAATCAATGCAGAGAAGGCATTCGACAAGATCCAGCATCCATTTATGATAAAAACTCTCAACAAAGTGGGTATAGAAGGAAAGTACCTCAACATAATAAGGGCCATATATGACAAACCTACAGCAAACATCCTACTCAATGGGGAAAAACTGAAAGCCATTCCTTTGAGGACAGGAACAAGACAAGGGTGCCCACTCTCACCGCTCTTATTCAACATAGTACTGGAAGTTCTGGCCAGAGCAATTAGGCAAGAAAAAGGAATAAAAGGACTCCAAATAGGCAATGAAGAAGTGAAACTCTCACTATTTGCAGACGACATGATCCTATACATAGAAAACCCAAAAAATTCCATCGGAAAACTACTAGAAACAATCAACAACTACAGTAAAGTGGCAGGGTATAAAATCAACTTACAAAAATCAACTGCATTTCTATACACTAACGATGAAAAAACAGAAAGAGAACTCAAAAAGACAATCCCATTTACAATTGCAACAAAGAGAATAAAATATCTGGGAATAAATTTAACCAAGGAGGTCAAAGACCTATACAATGAAAACTATAAGACATTATTGAAAGAAATCGAGGAGGACATAAAGAAATGGAAAAATATTCCATGCACATGGATTGGAAGAATAAATATAGTTAAAATGTCCATTCTACCTAAAGCAATCTACAGATTCAATGCAATCCCAATCAGAATCCCAATGTCATTCTTCACGGAAATAGAACAAAAACTACTGAAATTCGTATGGGGCAACAAAAGAGCCCGAATAGCTAAAGCAATTCTGAAAAAAAAGAACAAAGCTGGAGGCATCACAATCCCTGATTTCAAAATATACTATAAAGCTACAGTAATCAAAACAGCATGGTACTGGTACAAGAATAGACACACAGATCAATGGAACAGAATTGAAAGCCCAGAAATAAAACCACACACCTATGGACAGCTCATCTTCGACAAAGGAGCAAAGAACATACAATGGAGAGAGGGAAGTCTCTTCAATAAATGGTGCTGGGAAAATTGGACAGCAACATGCAAAAGAATGAAAGTAGACCATCTCTTATCGCCATATACAAAAATCAATTCAAAATGGATCAAAGACCTGAAAGTGAGACCTGAAACTATAAAACTCCTGGAAGAAAATATAGGCAGTACACTAATTGCGATTGGACAGAAAGGGATCCTTTCAGATTCCATGTCTACCCAGACAAGGGAAACAAAAGAAAAAATAAACAAGTGGGACCTCATCAGACTAAAGAGCTTCTACAAGGCAAATGAAACCAGGATCAAAATGAATAAACAACCCACCAGCTGGGAGAAAATATTTGCAAATTGTTTGTCTGACAAGGGATTAATCTCAGTAATATACAAAGATCTTATACAACTGAGCAACAAAAAAAACAAACAACCCGATCAAAAAATGGGCAGAGGATATGAACAGACATTTTTCCAAGGAAGAGATACAGATGGCCAATAGACACATGAAAAGATGTTCAACATCACTAATCATCAGGGAAATGCAAATCAAAACTACACTGAGATATCACCTTACACCGGTTAGAATGGCTATAATCACAAAGACAAATAACAACAAATGCTGGAGAGGTTGTGGAGAAACGGGGACCCTCATTCGCTGCTGGTGGGAATGCAAACTGGTGCAGCCTCTATGGAAAACAGTATGGAGAGTCCTCAAAAAATTAAAAATAGACATACCGTATGATCCAGCAATACCACTCTTGGGCATCTACCCAATGGACGTGAAATCAACCATCACAAGAGGCGTATGCACCCCTATGTTCATTGCAGCATTATTCACTATAGCCAAGAAGTGGAAGCAACCCAAGTGTCCCTCAACTGATGGTTGGTTAAAGAAGATGTGGTATATACATACAATGGAATACTACTCAGCCATAAGAAAAGACACAATTGTCCCATTTGCAACAACATGGAAGGACCTAGAGGGTATTATGTTAAGTGAAATAAGCCAGAGAGAGAAGGACAGACACTGCATGAACTCACTCATATATGGAATATAAGTGAACACACGGACAGAGAGAACTGATTGGTGGTTACCAAGGGGAAGGGGGATGGGGGGTGGGCACAAGGGGTGAAGGGTTACATCCACAAGGTGACGGATAAACAAAAATGTACAACTAAAACCCCACAGTGTTATAAACTAAGACATCAATAAAAAAAAAAAAGAAACCAAACTGGGAATAATCCTTACCCCGTCTACCCCATTAGGGTGCTGTGACGATGAGACGGGTGAGAAAACACTCGGGAAACTGCAAAGGGTTAGATCAGGGTTTCTCAGCCTTTGTGAGAAGGCACTCACAGAGTCAATGGCACTGTTGACACTGGAGGCTATGGAACTCTTTGTCATGGGGAGCTGTCCTGTGCCATGTGTGATGGGATATTTAGCAACATCCCTGCCCTCTCCCCATCCCACTGCCAGTTTTAACAACCAAAAATGTCTCCAGACATTGTCAATGGCTCCTGGTGGGCAAAATCACCCCTGGTTGAGAATCATTAGATTATGGTAAACTCAAACACCAGTCAACTCCTTTTATAAGCAGCAGTTAGAATTGCTCCAGCTATACCCAAAACCTCTGCAAATTCATGGCTATTGTGTACTGAGGGCACTTTATGTGCCAGGCACTGAGCGATTAGCTTCTCCCAGTGGCCCAGGGTCCCGTGCTCACTCTGAACCCGGCCTGGGGAGGCACTGCTCTGACTCCAGCTGGGCACTCCCTCGCCACCCTGTCCCAGTCCTTAGAAGGAAGAATTTTCTGAATCCCACCATTCTCATGTGCGCAAGACTCATTCCTACCTAACCCATTTAATTATTTCTATACAAATGGATATGAAGTATTTAAAATAGTTCATCCCCCAACTCTCTCGCATCCCCAGTTTGGTCGACACCATTAATTAGTATGGGAAAAGCCTTATTCACAGATAATGTCAAGATAAACTTTAGCCTCATCTGATCTTCTTCTTAGTTTATTAAGGAAGTTTTATATGGTTTTACGAATTTCCCTTTGAATCAATATATACAGTGCTTGAGGAGGGAGGAATTTTTTAAACTATCACACACAGCCACCATCTGTCCTTACTCGGGGACTGGGAGTGCTCCTGGAGTCCACACAGACTAAGGGAAGGAGGGAGGTGGGGAGGCAGCTCTCCACTCGGTCCTAGGGAAAGGAAGGCTGAAGACTGTCCAAATGCAACCAAAAAAATGCTTTGCAAATGGTATAAATAAAAGCTCCGTCTCCCTGAGAACAGGTTATGGCTGTGCAGAGACACTGACTCTCTCAGGTCTTCAAGTGGACACGTGGGTCATGGGACTGGTGGCTGAGGGACTCCAGTGTCCTTCCTGTGCAAATCTTGTACTACATAAACTATGGAATGGAAAAAAAGTTGGGAAGCACATCCCCAAAAGCACAAAAATGTCAAGGTGATTTTTTTTTCTTGGTGCTTTTCTGGTATATTCTATAATAAATATGGGTTATTTTTACACTAATTAACAAACCGATATTATTTTTATACTTATTTGCTGCAAACTTTGGGAACAGAGTAATCTTAATCTCTCTGTGCCTCAGTTTCCTTGTTTGTAAAATAGGTGTAGTAATAGTATCCACCCGCAACGGCTCACGCTAAGCACTCAATGTTAGTGATTATTATTTTTAAAATGATATTTTAAAAATTCTAAGTGCCAGGCAGAAGAACACTGAGAAGCCAACCAATACTTAGCTAACAGCGCCCTGGGCACCAGCAAGGATGGTGAGACAGGAAAAGAGCTTTCAGGAGAGGAAGGCTAGTTTTGAGGCCAGGGAAGAACTCTCAAGAGGGAAAAGTGATGACGAGAAGTTGCTTATTTATGACACTCTTATCTCAGGCTCGACTTTAAAGGGTAGTTCATCTCAACAAATAATAAAACAAGTAAAAACCATCAAGAAACCAGAGCTCACTGATGGCCTCACCTCCACCCCTCGGATGTTCTCAAGTGGCCACTGAGAACCAGTGAGCGAGGAACTCGACGCAGGGTGAGCGTCGGGAAACCGTCCGGACTCTGCAGCACCCCCAGCACACAAAGCGCTCCCTGGGAGCTCCGCTCCGAGCCCTCACCTTGAAGAAGAAAGTAGTCCGAGGTCGTGCGCTTCAGAGCTGCCTTCGCTTTATCACTGCTCCAGTCCACTTCCAGCGCTTCCTTAACAGAGCAGAAGACCACCCTCTGTGGAAAAAGGCAGAACTGCTTAGGGATGAAACATGTCGGCTTTAAACACGAGGCAGTAGCTCTACACCATCTAGGAGAAATGTCACTATTTAAGGTTTAGTGTTCATTAAAAGAAGCTGAGGCCCATTCAAATCCAATAAACCTTTATTGAGCTCTTACTGTGTGCTCCCCTGGGCACTGGGGACACAGCGCTGAACGACACGTACTCCCTGCACTGAAAGAAGACAGAGCAAAGCTCCTAACAACTCTCAGTTCCATTCTGGCTCTTTCTTTTACTCTGGCTGTATTTACAATGCAGAAATACCAGCACACATGAGCAAGAATGTACGTCTAAAGATACTCAATAAAACATTCTTTGTGACAGGAAACAAAAACAAACAAAAAATTAAATGTTTCTCAGTAGAGGAATGGTTTGATGACGATGAGGGATGACAATATTAATAAATAACAACAGGGAAAACAATAAGCAAGGGGGATGGGCCAAAGCCTCCAGGCTGTGGAAATGGAAATAGCATTTGCAAAAACCCTGTGATAGGGGGCCGCCTGGTGGCGCAGCGGTTTAGTCCGCGCTTGGCAGCCCAGGGTTCGCTAGTTCGGATCCCGGGCGCCCGCCGACGCACTGCCTGTCAGCCATGCCGTGGTGGCATCCCATATAAAGTGGAGGAAGATGGGCACGGATGTTAGCCCAGGGCCAGTCTTCCTCAGCAAAAAGGGGAAGATTGGCAACAGATGTTAGCTCAGGGCTGGTCTTCCCCACAAAAAAAAAAAACAAAACCCTGTGATAGGAGGAAGTATGGCTGGAAACTACTAAGCTAAATCAAATTATCTTGAAAAATGCCATGACATATTTATATTTTAAAATATAAACAATTAAATATGAATAAGAAAATGGTTTTCCTTGTCCTTTCCTGAACAATTCAGTCCAAAAGCCATTTGCTGGGACTGGGGAAAAGCAGGGAAAGTGTGTGTATGTGTAGAGAGCTGGGTGGCCCGGCTGGAGGGGAGAGAACAGAGCAGGGTAAGAAGGGCATCCCCAAGGGGCAGCAAGGGTGGACTGATTACACCCAAGGGCTTGATGTAACAAGTAAATATACTGAGAATCTGGGGAGCCAGGTTTCTCACTGTCAGAGAAGACAATTAAAAATATGGAAAGAGAACCATCAATGGATGAATGGGTAAAGAAAATGTCATACACACTCATACCCATACAAAATGGAATACTACTTAGCCATAAAAAGGATGAAATCTTGCCATTTGTGACAACATGGATGGACCTTGAGAGTATTATGCTGAGTGAAATAAGCCAGATGGAAAAAGGAGAAAGCCGAATAGCCAGAAACCATATGATTTCACTTATATGTGGAAGGTAAAAACAACAACAAACAAACACAGATACAGAGATTAGACTGGTGGTTACCAGAGGGGAAGTGGGAGGGGAAGGGTGAAAGGGGTGACAGGGCATATGTATGGTGATGGATGGTAATTAGTCTTTGGGTGGTGAACATGATGTAGTCTACACAGAAACTGAAATATAATGATGTACACCTGAAACTTATACACTGTTTTAAACCAATGTTACCACAATAAAGAAAAAAAAAGAAACATGGAAAGGGGAAAAGCTAGAATGAAGCCTGTGGTAAGAGTTATTGGTGTGAACTCATTTCCAACATATATAGACAGATAAAGAAATAAATGTAGATGCAAGTGTGTGTACACATACAAATGTTAACTAGCTATGTCCACTGAGAGGGTCTAAAATACTCTGGAAGCCATGAGCATACCTACCACCCAGATCTTGGTTTCTAACAACCATTCCCAACAAAGAGAAAATTCCTTCTTGGAGAAATGACTGATTTCAAAGCTGGGGCAGGGAGAGTACAAGAAGAGCCTGGAATATCTTACTGTGCCTCAAACCAGGAAGTGCTCAAAGAATGATGGGGACATGTCACGAGGAAACAGGAGCCTGCTTAAAGGAGCACCCCAGGTCAAATCTAGAACAATTTAAGGATAAAAATAAATAATAATAGATTACAACACTTCCATTAGTCATAGACCTAAAATTAACTAATTAATAAGGTTTGATGAAGAACGGGATATTTTCATAATACCTCTCCATATAATACATATTAGTCACACAGAGAAAAGAGGAATTGTTTTTAAAGAAGTCTAGCAGACATAATCTTACTCAAATGATCAAAGCTAACACTACCAGTAAGGGGCCTATGGAAACCACGCATCAGATCACAGGGAGCGGTTAAGAGGCGTCTATGCCATGATATTTTTGCCAAAGATGTGTGGCTGGAATCTAATCATGAGGGACCACCAGATGGACTCAAATTAAGGGACATTTTACAAAAGAGCTACTTTGTAATCTTCCAAAGTGTCGTGAAAATCCAGATGCATGCATGATCCTGAACTGGATCCTTCTGCCATTAAGGATATGATTGGAACAACTGGGAAAATCTGAATGGGGTCTGAGGATTAGGCGGCGGTGTTGCATCCATGTGAATTTCCTGATTTTGATGGTTGGTTTGTGATTGGACAGAATGTCTTGTTTGACAAAATACAGTCTGAAATATTTGGGAGTGATGGATGGGGCATCACGTTGGCACCTGATTTTCAAATGGTTCAGAAAAAATGGTTCTCAGTTCTAGCTACTTTTACTAAGTTTAAGATGGTGTGTGTGTGAGTGTATAAATAATTTCAAACTTACAGAGGTGTCTCTCTTTCTCTCTCCACACACATACACGCCACACAAACACACATGCCACACACACACCACACAAACACACACACCAGATATTTTAAAAAGAAAAGAGAAAGAAGATGGCAATGGTATAATGTAGGAGGTTAAGTGAACCAAGATCTACCAGCCACCAGGCAGTTTACACAGCTTGCTAAGGACCAAAATGGTTTGACAGATGAAAAGTTCGAACTGCTAGTGAAGATAAAACAGTCATGGTTTTTAAGGTGGTTTTCTGCCTCCCATAATCACTCCTTCGGGGTTTGGATCCATTTGTAAAACCTAGTATACAAGATGTTTGTACTGCCCTCAAGCCTTTTGGTCAACGGGTTTATCTGACCTCACAAGATAAGTCATGTAGTCAGCCTGGTGCCATTTAGTGCCTGGAACAGACTGCCAAACCCTTCTTAACAAGTCTTACAACACAGATCAAGCCATCAGCAGTATGGGCTAAGAATGCCACCAGAATGAGGAAACAAAGTCTTATCAGGTTTCAAAAACTACCAAGACCTTAATCCAAAGTTTTTGTAGTTTGCCTGGCTAAGAGCAATGCTAAGAATCTACTGATTTGTTAGGCCACTATATGACAAAGAAGGAAAAAAAAAGTTGTGTTTTAGAGTCTCAGTCACAGGCAGGCCAACCTTTAACACTTTCAGGGCCTGGGGAAAGAGTACAAATGAAAACTCATATATTATGTCTACATATTTAGTTATTAATCCCACCAACAAGCTATTAAATAAAGTATATTGTATTCTCCTGCCTTGACAAATATACCTTCTTCATAATCACCTGAAGACCAGGTTCAAATTTGGAATTTGCATACTCCTTAGGGGTTCTGTGCCTGAACAAGGTGTCCTGGAAAAGCTGCCCCCATCCTTTCCCCCGTCTCTTCCCACCTCTGGCTCTGTCCCACGGTGCCAGAGGCTCTGCATTTGAGGGTGGCCACCCAGCCCATCCTTCCCCACCTAAGCAGCCAGCCCTCAGCATGCAGACACAATGGCAAGGTCTGCACTCCGCAGGCAGATTAGGGAAGAAACCCATAAAAGCCTGGGAATGAAGCCTGGGGTTGTCTGGGCAGGAGATTCTGAGGGCCCCAGGTATCCAGACCATGGTCTCGAACTGAGGGGGTGGGGGGAGATCCATGGGCTCCAGGTGGACGCATCTTCTTGATCCCATGGAATCCACACCCTATGAGGGGAATGGCTGGAAGAAGGCCAGAGTGGGACCTTCTAGAACACTAGGGCCAAGGACAGAGGCCCTTCTTCCTCCCCAAGTCTGGAAACAGAGACATTACTGGCAGGGCTCTCAAGAGAAAGGCCAAATTCCTACTGCCTCCCCAGCTGCCCTGGGCTTTACTCATCTCAGATGACAGCAGTTACACAGCGCTTCCTGCGCTGCTCCAGCCTGCCTCTAGTTAGTGCCCTTTTCTTGTTCCAACTACGCAGAGTCTACTATTGCCACTTGTAACAATTGAAAATAAAGCTTAACCAAGTTGCCTCATCTGTAGTAGGACAGACACCTTACCCACCTCACTGGCAATGGATTTGTAAAGAGAAAACACACTCGACAGTGCTTTCGGGGAATGAAGGGTCTTTCAGAGGAAGCACCCAGCAGTGCCTGCCAGGCAGCAGTATCCACCATCCACCTGAGTGGATACACTCAACCTGGTACCTCTCACACCCCACGCCCCCCCCCACCCCCCCACTTCTCCATGCCCTTGGCTCACGGTTCCCTCTGCCTAGAATGCCTAACCCACTCCCCTCCGCTGTCCATTTCCTTCCCTGACAATTCTGGGCCTTAAGGGTTTCAATCTGAAAGTCCAATTAAGACTAATAACAAGCCCTCTCCCACTGTTAACTGATCTCCTCTCCTCAAGTGGGTATCAGCTTCCTGAGCCAGGGACCATGGCGCAAGGCACAGCGCTGAAAAGACTACATCTTCAACATGAGCTGAAAGGATCCAACCTGTTTTTCATTTGCCAAAAAGCCCAACAATAAACATAAAAGATGAATTCTCCACACAGTCTATCAGCCGTCAAATTATAAGGGTTGTGCCGAGCCACTTAAAATAGTGGGAAACTGAAATAACCTCAATCCAACAGGAGACCGGCTCAATAGACGAGGGCAGGGCAAAAGAGGAAGCCCCACAGAGCCACCTACAACCACGCTCTTCAAGGCAGACACAAGGACGTGGGGAGTGCTGATGAAAGTACATGGAGCAAAAAAAGCTGAAGACAATACACAAACCTGTCATGTGCATTTGGTCATTATATATGTCTTATACGTATTAATATACATTAAGTAGTACTCCAATTTTATTACATATGTGCATAGAAAAAACACTGAAAGGAGCGTCACAGTCATCATTGGCTAGCAGGTTCACATTTTCTCAGCTGGTTCTCTGTCTTTCCCACACCTGGGACTGTGAATATATCTGACTCTTTAAACCAGGCTGAACATCTTTAATGAGTGACACTGTTCTAGATGTAAAGCTGCGTGTACATCAGCACTGAGACAACTCTCAGAACTACAGATTGTGAAGTGTAACCTCCACACCTACTCAGGGGAGGCTAGAGTTTTCAATGCATTCTAACAAATGACAACCACAACCCGAGACAGTTTTCACACTCAGCATTGGGGCAAAGAGCCTGAAGTTACCAAATGTCACCGGTACATACTGCTGGTTTGGGAATGTAAATTGATAAAACTACTTGAGAGTAATTGAGCAGGGTCTGGTCAAGTTGAAGACAGATGCACATATCCCAGTGCTCCTCCTAAGTACATACGCTACAGAAATCACACTTCACCCAAGGAGATTATCTACACACACATGCCACTGACTGCAGCACGGTCTCTAACAGCAGAAACTTACACACCTAAATGCCCATCAATAGAGCAATAAATAAATACAGCCGAAAAAAAAAAAAGACTGCCCTATAGTGCTGTCCAAGAGAACATGCGGTGAGGATGGAGGAAATGTTCTCTACCTGTGTTTTGCGACACGGGTGCCACTAGCCACATGTGGTTATTGAGCATTTCAAATGTTGCTAGACTGAAGAACTGAATTTTTTAATTATATTTGATTTTAATTAATCTTAATTTAGATAGCCACATGTGGCTAGTGGCTACCGTAATGGACAGCAAAGCCCAGAACTACATACAAACACAGATGGCCTCACAAACACAATGCTGCTCTTAAAAAAGCCGGTGGCAGCATACATACAATATGAAACCAATTTTTAAGAAGTTAAAAAGCGTACCAAACAATTCTACATTGCTTGGAAATACAGAGACACATAGTAAGAAGAAATGCATGGGAAGGAGAACCACGACAGAGTGGTTACTTACGTTGGGGAGGGATAGCTAGGGGGCCTCCACCACACTGGTCGTGCGTTATGCTTTGAATTAGGTGGTGGGCACATGGTGGTTAGCTATACTCCTAATTTATACATATAACAAAACATCATAATTTTTAGTCCATTGTTTAGATTTACAAACAACTGATAAGACACCATGACAGGCAGGGCTTTAGCTGCCCCTCCCGAGGTACCTTACTAAATCTACAAAAATGTACAGCAGCCCTGGGGAGAAGAGAGAGAAGGAACACACAGATTGGTACAACAGTACTGGAAATGTTTTGGTTTTTAAGTTGGATAGTGTCTGTTTTACTGTTATGTTTTGTAACTCGCATCGATGTCGCATCATTTTTGTATATCAAATATCACAATAAAATAAATAGAATGGATTGTGCTGTCATGCTGGGTGGGACCCCATTCCCTCATCCCTAGAGCCCAGAAACGTTGCCCCTGTGAGACAAGGCACCACCAGCACCCACCCCACACTCCACAACTGTCCCCCTGGAAAATGTGCTAGCAACATTCCACCAAACTCTGCAATTTGCACCCTGCATCTCCCTGCCCCCACTACCCCCCACCCCCCACCCCCCGTCAAGTGATTCTGAGAATTAGCAGGATTTTGAATCTCTCTGGCTTCAAAGTTCTGGTCTAGACAATCCAATGACTTACTTCTAAACATTCCTGGCCAAGTCCCTGTTCTCTTTGGAATTCTGTTCTCTCAGCTCAGCTCAAATAACCTAACCTATGAGAACTAATGTACTACGAGGTTAATCCATTTAGTTGGTCACGAGGAAAGTTAATTTGAGAATCCTTTCTTAAAATTATAGTACTCTCCTCCAGAGTTGTCATATTATGCTGCAGAACAGCCACAACTACACTGAACAAACATTTCCTGATGGGACTGTGCCAGGCACTGCACTAGGAACACAGCAGTGAACAAAAGCTTAGGGAGCTGAATCCAGTGGGAGAGACACTGACAAGAAATCTGAAGTGCAATCAGCATTACAAACCGAGGTGCCACACAAAGAGGAGGAAGTGAACCAGTCATCAGGAATGTTTCTTTAAGGATGGGGACGAGAGAGTTGTCAACAAACTGCTCAGAAAGGGGGAATCAAAACCACGAATCACTACTCAACTGTGGGATTTCACGACTAACTCAGGAAAAGTGTATTATCAGTACCCAAATTAGTCACCTACTATTTCAGAAGCAGAGGTAAAATTAAATCTGTATTTCTCACCATGTCATGAACAAATCCTACTTTATGTCTCATTTTTAAAGAGCTATTACAGACAGTAACCACCATCAGGCACCATGTCTGGCAGCCCTAACAAAAAAGAAACATGAGCAGCAACATGGGAGTCTGACAGTGGCCTTTTATCCTAAAGGTTTTTCCAGAATGATCCCAATTTTCACAACTTTATCCCACCATCCTCATAAAACTTCAAATTATCCTAGAAACCTCAGGGGATTCACCTTGTAAGTAGCAGGGCAAGCCTGTGCCCTTAGCCACTGTCTATGCTCTCCCTCTCTACGCCTTCTTACACAGCTCTGGGATCTTGGCAGGTCATTTGACTTCTCTGAGCTTCAGCGTCAGTTGTGAATGGAGACAACAGGACTGGATGTACTTCCTTGCACCCAATACAGTGCCTTGCACACAGTAGGCATTTTGCAATTCATACAGAAAGAGCTGGTTGTTACAGAAAGAGCTGGTTGTTCTGGAGTGAGGGAAGCCAGAGTCACTCTGTCTCTACATCCGTGCTTTTTGTGGATCCCACATCCTGTGACTGAATGCTGGTCTGGGCTTTGGTGCTTAGCAAACTGTTCTTCACATGCCAACTTGAACTCTTCTTCTAGGAAACCTTTCTGGACACTTCCTCACCACAAAACCATAGCTCTCTCCTTTATCTACTGTGCATCAGGTTTGTGCCCAAGACCCAATTCTCATGAAATCTGTCTCATGACTTCTGGGCACCAAAGGAAGCAAATAAACTACTGAGCACCCACCTCCGGGCTGGGCATTTCCCACCACCTTATTTATCGTGATGGCACGTGTGCTAGAAAGGCTCAGTGTCTTCCTAGACGGTGCGAAAACCACAAGCTCTGTTTTTCCTCTTTGTTTTTTAGAGTTTCTAATTTAGGAGCACAATGTGTACCTTGAAGCAAAAGTGGCTTTACAACATTTGGTTGAACCTAAGGAAAGGGGGAGGGGAAGGGAACCCTAACCAGAAACCTTTCACAGGAAACAGGAAGTAGCTGCTCCCCCAGCCCCATCCTGCACTCTGAGCATAACCCAAATAGTTCTGTACCATTTAGACAAAAGGGCAGAACCGCAATCAAGAACTGAGTCAGAAGAAAACTTCGAAATCATGGAGTCTCCTGTGCCAAAATGGAGGAGGCCTGTCATTACAAGGTGGCAAAGTCACAGCCCAAACCCCATCCAGCCCAGTCCTTCCACAGCGTTCTCAGGGAGGCCACACAAAGACAAGGTTTGGAATCCCGGGGATTGTCATCAGGAATGCTCTAAATGCCTCACAACCTCAAGAGCTTGGGGTCGGAATCCAAGCCTGAATTGTCCCAGTGAAACAGCTGACTAACAATGTCAGCTGGGGAATATTTTGATACCTTCGAATTCGGCCCCATGTAGGAAGAGGCCGCACAAAGAGCTCTGTGACTGAAGAGCCCTAGGAATGGTACGCAAAGGCCGCCGAGTGCCTGCCCGGGCTGCCCACATTCTCCTCATAGCTAGATAAAGTGGCTCCCAAAAGAGGTTTCCAGAACCGCCCCAGTGGGCACCATCAGAATTGACTCCCGGGAAACTTCCAGCTGTGAAGGGCTTACAAAGCCAGGGCTCTCTCTATTTGAATGTGAAAGACCTGCTTCAATCAGAGAAACCCTTAAGCCATAAAACCCTTCACACCAAGGCCAAGTGTCACACTTGTAAGAGGGTGTGATTTATAAATTGACAGCACCCACAAAGCTGCTTTTGTACTCCTCTGTTAGTTAACAATTTATCTCCCCCCACCAAGCTCACGGAGCTATTCAGATAAAGCTTGACTGGGCCTCAAAAAGAAAGAAAGAAAGGACCCAAGTTTTGGCCAAAACACCAATGTTCACTCTGGATAATTATGGTCCTGTGAATAGACACTAAAATTAGGGCTTAATAATTCCTCTGTATCACACTCACAGCATCAAACTATTCCAATACAAACAGAAAGAGCAAGAAAATCTCCAGCACGACCTTGCTGGAAACTCAAAGAGTTCCACTTTTGTGGTTTTCTGCAGTCTCTTTTGTGGTTTCTGCACTCTTAGAATCCCCCTTTAGAACAATTTTAACTTGACGCTCTGACCAGCTGTTTTTCTTTCTCAACATTTAACTCTACAAAGTGAAGAGTAAATATGGGCTAGGTCACGTCCTTCCTCTCAGTTCAACAAAACCAATTCTGGCCACTTCATCTTGTTTTCCCCATCGCATGATGCCCTCCTCAGATTCCAACACCCGCTACAAAACCACGGCTTCTGATTCGCTCCCCACTCTTCTTTCTACAAAGTGAATTTAAATTACTGCACCGACTCCAGTAGAGTCTAAGCCCTGAATATAAACTATGTGGAAAAAATATATACACCTGATAACACTTGTCAACATTGAGGCCTTTCTTTCTTAAATTTGGTGGGGGAAAAAACCCAAACACTTTATTTTAAAGGAGCAAAACAAAAGTAATTCAAGTTTAAATTGTGTCCCTGCCCACTTATGACCTTACTAAATTGTCTATCAATCTGAAAAGAATTCTTTTTTGTACAAAAATAATGGCCTTTGCTCAAAAGCAGTCTGTCTTTTTTTTTTTGGGTGAGGATGATCGGCCCTGAGCTAACACCTGTTGCCAATCTTCCCCTTTTTTGCTGAGGAAGATTGGCCCTGAGCTAACATCTGTGCCCACCTTCCTCTGTTTTGTATGTGGGATGCTGCCACAGCATGGCTTGATGAGCGATGCGCAGGTCCGCGCCCGGGATCTGAACCTGCGAACCCCAGGCCACCGAAGCAGAGCGCACGAGCTTAACCGCTACAGCACCGGGCCAGCCCCAAAAGCAGTCTTTCTGATACTCCTCCATAAACCAGCGGCCCACATCGGTGGCCCATAGAGCAAGTAAGTCCTGCAGGCATATTCTCTTTAGCCTCCACAGGGTTGACGGGTACAGCACTCAAACCCAGGTGAGTAAGTTGCCAATATTAAAAAGTTTGAGATAGAGCATATAAAAAATGTACATTTTTGATTCTCTTGAAAAATCACCTCTGGCATCACTGGGTCCACATTCCCTCATGACCACAGCTGGCTGGCACTAAGCAGCAGCCACCCCCCTTTAAATGAGACAAGCACTGGACCAGTCTGTCCAGACCCCTCCCTTTAAAAATACATGCTTGCTTCTCTTGCTTACAACTGTAACTGCCTGTCCCCTACAAGGTCCGGTGTTTCTGACCTTCAATGCCCCCTGCTCCCTTCCCTCCATACACATACCTTTTTGACCATAGTTGTCTCAGATGAATCAAGTTTTGCTCTCTTGGTATCAGGTCCATCTTCTACTCCTTGGCTAACTTTGGCAACCTTGGTTTTCTCCCTGGGGGCGACAAGAGGAGGGAATCAAGTTCTACCCTCTGAATCACACCATTAGAACAAAAAGAACATCACCAGCCACAGAAAAGGATGGTGGTTAAGAGCAAAAACTTTGGAGACAGACAGATCTGGGTTCAAATCCCAGCTCGGCCACAGATTATCTGATAAATCAGTTATCCACTATGTGGGAATAACATTCCCTGACGGGATTATTGTAAGAGAAACAAATTGCTCAGCACACTGCCTAGCACATAGTAAGCTCTCAATAAACCTTGTACATTTCACATCAATCATGAAATAAGAGACAAACTTAATTCCTCCCCTCTGCCACGGGGACCTCACATTAAAACAATCTGGCCTGCTTCTTTACCATGACTTCTTTATCCATTTATAATGTGCCCAAAGAACTAGGTTTTCTTAAAGCCATAAAACATTACAGTTACGAGATCTTGACCATGCTTGTCTTTCCCCCATCTCGATTTTACAGGCAAGAAACTTGCAGACCAGAGAAATTTCAGTGACTTGCCTGAGAAGCTGGACACAGGAAGGCAGTTCTTGTCTCTTGGAAGGAAGCATTTACCTACCACACAGGGTCTCTCTCTACCTCTCACTAACAAGGAGGGTGGTCAGAAATTACAGCCAAACAACCAACTCATATAGTTTTACAATATTGGTATCAGCTGCCATCTTTCATCTAGAAGCTGTAAGTTCAAAACACTGCAGGTCCCATCATGTGAGCATTACCACAGTCTGCAACCTCAGCATTCAAAAGGAGAGGATAAGGTCTGTTTGTTCTACCAGAGCCATCTCTGGACCTTGGAGATTTTCCAAGGTAGACTCTGGCTGAGCGTGCCTGCAGAGTTGCCCAGCTAACTATTTTGTACTCATTTTACTATCTCTCAACCTGAAAACACGCAAGCCCGAACCGAGGAACAAATGTTTACAACTCAAGCAAGCCTCCCCTAACTAGAAAGTGTGGCTTTACCACCTGATCAAATACCTATGCGTTGGGCTTTGATTGCCTTAAGAATTCTCCTTCCTTCTTTGTTTAAATTATTTTATTGAGGTCATATTGGCTTATATCATTGTGTACATTTCAGGTGTAGATTATTATATTTCGGTTTCTGTGTAGACTGCATCGTGTTCACCACCAAAAGTCCAGTGTTCACTCGTCACCATACATATGAGTCCCTTTACCCCTTTCACACCCCTCTTACCCCCTTTTCCCTCTGGCAACCACCAATCTGTTCTCCTTATCTATTTGTTTGTTTATCTTCTACATATATCTTCTACGTATCTTCTTCTTCATGCTTTTGATTAGACTATCATTTTGGAAGGCAGGGGCCACATCGCCTGCAATTCTTAACACATAATCTATGTATTCAGTAAGCTGTTAATGAATTGGTTTCCGAATGTTTTAAGTATTATAGTAAAATACTTTTCTTAAATGGTTCACTTCCTACCAGTGAATAAAACTACATTTTGAAAATGTCACATTCTCCCCTGCTCTCCCAAACTTACTCTACAAATTCATGCTCTCCAAGATTGGCAAATGTGTATCCATGGTAGCCAAAAACATCTCCTGTAAAGAACTTGATGCTATTTTTGTGACAGATCTGGTCAACTTTTACTATGACATCCCTGGAGCAGCAAGTCAGACATACCTGCAGAAAGAGAGAAATTGGCGGGGTGTGAGTTTTGCAGGCTGTGAATCACGGCCCTGATGTCTAAATAAATCTTAATGAACAGTCTCTCTGGGCATGTCTAAGGTCAGTTTCAAACTGGTACAACAGGTTCTCTGGATCCTATGGTTAGCAGACAAAAGAAAAGTTGCAGGTTTCAGAGTGTAGCAAATGTAAATTATGAGATCGTCACTTTCTGCAACCAAAATGAAATCTATTTAGCTAGAAACTAAAAGCTATTCAATGAATTTGTTTCCCCTAATCCATAAACATATATAAACCACATTTCATAGTTTTCATGAAAAGGAAAAGAAAAACACAGTAATAAGTAAGTGTAAGTTATTTGTAAATTATCCTATTAAAACCTGAAGCTACAGCAAAAAGCAAGTTTTTAAAATTGACCCAAAGGCCATGTTTAAATACAAGGGCATACAATTCCCCTTCTTTTGATTGATATGTTAAGATAAAGAAGATAAACAAGTCCTGTTGAGATTATTTTTCCACAGTTTTCAATGTGAAACTTTATCTGAATTTAAGGACAAAAGAGAAGGTTACAGACCAAGTGACCTTTCATTCAGACTGAGACAATGAACCAGTGATTCACTCAGTGGAATTATCAGTGTTGCTCTGAAGCCACTAGGTTGTCTTCCAATAAACTGAGGTATTGGAAATGGCTAAGTTTTACTGCATAAAACACCATCTTTTCAGGAGAAGATTTGTGATCAGGGCCAAGAAGACAAATTCTAAATTGTAGACATTTTCTTCTGAACATAGAAAGTTGGAGAGGAAATTAAAGGATATTTTCATTTGATAGAGTCTCTTTGCTGTTGTCTGGCAGCCTGAATACTGAAATAACATGCAGAGAAATGTGTATCTTTGGTGTCATTCAAAGGATGCAGCCACCCAAGGAAAAATCAGATCTAAAAGGTAAGATGGCCACAGTGGAACATGCAATCAACTGACCAAATGGAACCCTGTAGGATCAAAAGTGGCTGTAAAACCTATGCAGACCAGTCAAACATGGCCCATGAGGCAGTCATGCCTGCCCCGTGCACACGCGTTACACAAGCAACTGGCCCCACGCTCCAGTTCTAACAAAGCTTCTCTCTAATTGCTAGAAGGTCAAGGGACACCTAAAATAAACCAAATGTGGCTACTATGGATAAAGAAATGAAGAGAAGACTTGTATTCAAATGGAAAATATTCTAATACCTGGAGTTTTTTGAAAAAGAGACAAAACACACAGATGATCTACCGTTCCAAGCCCATATTTGAACAGATGCACATATAAAATTTAACAGTGTGAAAAACAAATTACCCAACCCAAATTCTAACCTCTCATGGAATGGGCCTTTCATTTAAAAAACAAGTAGATCATCTGAGACTATTTCAAGGTTATCCAACAACTGCTAAGCTTTTCCAGAGTACAGGGAACCGTGTCTGAAAGGTCAGGGACACTGAAACAGAATTTAACTTCTCCTTTCACCTTTGCATAGATGTGGCAGTGAAACCAAATGAGGTTGGATATGCCTCATTTGGCTTCTGACTATAGTGATTCTGTCTAGTTATCCATGGCAACATGGTCAAAGTGGCTGTGTGAAAGAGACAGACACAGGCAGACCAAGATCAGGTGGGCTCTTTTTTAAGACAAAACACAAGCTATAGTTTGCTGTTTCTAACAAAAAAATGACTCTGCTACAGAAATTAATCACCAACTTGTTAAGTTTTCAGGAGAAAACTTTTACAATAAAATGTATTGAAGCTATGTGCAAAGATTCTGGAAGGAAGACCAAACACCAATGATGAAATCTGGTCTAGGGGAACATATGCGCAAGGAAGAAACCAATAGACAGCAACTTCCAAACAGCTACAGCAGATCCAACAGACTGCTCCAACACACCCAGTCTACTAACAAGCAATATACTCGTAAGGCATACACAGCAAGGTGATGGAAGACTTCCATCTACTGGGCGATATACTAAACCTAAGCAACAGAACAGCTTCTAAATTTACTTGAGAAAAAGCTCAAAATTTGAGATTCTAATGCTCTAGTGTACCTCGTATACAACTAGTGTTTTCATTTGCTTAATTCCCACAGCAGATTTTATACTCTCTACGAAACTTACAGCATCAAATTGAGTGAAAAACGACTCAGGTTTGTTTTCTATATTCTCAGTGTCCACCTTCACATCCACCATGGGGTTGAGATTCTGGGCTCGCTCCAAAGAGGCTTCCGCCCTGTTTCGGCCAACAGATCCAGTACGGATCAGGAACTGAGCTCCGGGGTCTTCTGGAGATACCTAGGAATAATTTATTTTTTTAAATACTTGAATTTGTGGGGAAAACAAATCTAAAAGATAATGCATCTTTCCATTTTAAAGGATAATTAAAATACCTACCAACTAATTGTATTACAGGTCCTGCAGGTATTTGCCTAATGCAGACTCCCTACAGTCTCCTGAGGCTTTAAAATAGAGGCATTTAACTTTTTTTTTTCTGGGCATTGATGGTTAAAGAGCACCCCCTTGTGTTTATAAAGAAAATTCTCTCTAAACAGAAAAGCGCATGCTTTCTTCTACAGTACTTCAATTTGTAACTGCTAACAAAACTACATAATTACCAAAGGTAAGACTTTTCCAAATATTTACCATGTGCCCAACTCTAAGCATTCAGAGAGAAACATAAGTAGTTTAAAGGATGTAGTCCCTGCCTACAAGTGATTTAAAATCAGACCAGTGTAAAAATCAGACACAATTAAGAGTGTTTGAAATGAACTCAAATTCAATTAAAACTCAGAAATGAGGAGATGAGTGGGGGCTGGAGCAGAGGGATGATTTCACCCATAAGGCTGGATGCCAACAGAAGAGAGCCTCAAAGACAGATAATTCAATCACTTGACAGCCACCAGTAGGATTACAGATTCCATACGGTTCACAAAGCATTTCTTCACACATCAAACATCTAATTGTGAATCTCTACAAAACACCTTGCCACTTTCACCAAGACTGAGTTCAGGAGAAGCAGTCTCCCCACCTCTCATCCTGCCAACTATCCACAACCATGCACACTCTCCCTTACTATCTTTCCTGCCAGAAAGTGAGCTGGTCCTCCTCCCATTCAAGGCCAGTCTTCTAACAGTACCCTTGACCCATCCCGTCCTGCTTCTTCAGGGATCTCATTACATACTGAGAGGCTGCAGATCAGAATGGTTAAGAGCCAAGGCTCTGGAATAACTCAGGCAGGATTCAAATCTTTGATTCAAATCCTGGCTCAACCACTTACTGTGTGACCTTGAGTATGAGGGAATCACAGGTAAAATGAGGATGGTAATAAAAACAACATGCTTACTAATCACTCTGTTAGCTGTACTCTGCTCCTCTGGCCTCTCAGACCCTGGTTCTCTTCCTCCCTCGCTAGACATTCCAGTCTCATATGGGCTGTCTTAGGTGTGACTGTCCCCAAGATTCCATCTCAGAATCACTCATCTTTTCACTCTATACAGCTCCATAAACCAACTCAATGCCTTTTAGTTTCCACCAAAATCTGCTGATATTTCTCACATCGCTCTCACTGGTACAGATCTCTTCCTGATCTGAGTCTTATATTAAACTAACTGCCCACTAGATCTTTCCTCCTGGATAACCCATAGGCCTTTCATATTTGACTCCTATATTGGTTGTCTCTGTTGATGACTCCATCAACCACCCATCCAGTCTCCCGAACCAGAAATCTACTCTTCACATTCTTGGTACTTCCTTGACAGCAGCCACCTGGTGAGGTGGCTAAGCGCAAGGGCTCTGCCAGAAGTCAGGCGGCCCGGGTCCTGGTTGTACCACTAACTACTGTGACCTTGGGCGGGCCAGTACTTCACCTCCTTTTCCTCAGTTTTCTTCTCTGTAAAATAAAGATGACAATCCCTACATCTCAGAGTTGTTGTGAGGACTAAATGAGATAATACAACTACAGCTCTTAGAACAGTGTCCAGCACCTTTAGCAAGCATCAGCTGCAAATTCCACTCCCACATTCAACCCTATCAATTCTACCACCTAAGTTCTTCTCACCTCTCTGTGCTTCTTGCCCTCTTTATCACCAGTAACTTTACTCAGATCCTCTTCATCTTTCACGGAAACGACTAAAGCAGCCTTCTAAGTGGCCTTCTACCCTGTATCTTGTGCCAAGCATAGTTTCTACAATAATTAGTGATCTACAGAAAGCCCAAACGTCCCCCATTTGAAACTGCCCCCATTTGAAACTCTTTTTAACTTTTGAAACCATCTTTAACTTCCCCCATTTGAAACTCTTCAAAGACTCCTCACCACTTAGAGCATTAAGTAAAAGCTTACAGCAGGGCTTACCAGCAGGTTCTTCATGACTTGGACCCAACCTGCAACCTGCCCCCACCCCCCATCACTTTGGGCTTCACACTCTAGAAACACCAAACTGCTTGTTATATTCTATTTCTACCATGCTGTTTTGTGCCACTGCTAATGTCCCCTGCCTAAAACACAGGGTCTCAACTTGATAAACCTCTATTTATTCTTTAAGACTCAGCTCAGCTCAGAACTCCAGGAAGCCTTTCATGTCCCCCCCCCCCCAACCTGAATCAGGTAGCCTGCTCTGGTTTCTGAAAACAACTTGAGAATGGGAACCAAATCTTGGGCATGTTTGTATCACCACCACCCTGCACACTTCAGGGTAGCCAGAAGATGCTCTCAGATGCTTGTTGATGTAAACTAAAAGAAAAACTCTAAGGGGCAGGCATTAACATCTTCATTTTTATAGATACGCAAACTGCATCTATGAGAGGTTAAGTCCCTTGTCCAGCTTAAGGAGACGGGATTGAGCCCAAGTCTGCAGGACTCCAAAGCCTTTGCACTACACAAGACTGTCTCCCTGGAATGTTCCTAGTCAGGAAAAAAAGCACAAGCAAACTGCAAGGGCAGAACAACCAGACTGTTCATGACCTATTAAATTTATGAGATGGGAGTCAGGCTGGGAAGGGGGTTGGGACCAGGTTATATGAGGCCAGTGGTTCTCAATCCTCCCTGTTAGGTTCATTGGAGAACTTTTATTTTTAACTAACTCCCCAAATATTCTAAAGTACAGTCAGAACTGAGAACCACCATGTTAAGCCCTGAAAACCAGTCAAAGGAGTTAGGCCTTCAGTGGAAGGCCCTCAAGGTGAAAAGTAAGGAATGACAATCAGCCTGTTCACTCCAGTACCGGCTGGCATTCATCACTGGACTGAGGTGGTGACAGAACCCTCGGTGTCACATGATCGTTCCCCATTCTCGAATTCCCCCAACCAGATGAGGAAGTCACCATGCCGTGGGGTTTCATTTTTCCATGCCAAGGGCCTACAAGTTTAGGAACCATCTTTCCTTGGGTCTCCACTCTTACCCTCCCTGTACTGCAAACAAATTCTTCCTCTAGATGGGGTGTTCCTGCCTCTAGGGGGCACTGTGGTTGGGAAGATGTCAAAGCAGCCAGTGCTCAGACGTCAATAACCTGGCAGCTTGCCTGCAGGAATTTTCTTTCCTTAGAAGGTTTTGAATTCAAGTCAAAAATCAATCTGTGACTGATATTAAGTGAGCGAACCCACATTTCTCTTCATATTGCAGAATTTTCAGAAAATAATTCCAGGGCCAGCCCTGGTGTCCTAGTGGTTAAATTCAGCACGCTCTGCTTTGGCAGCCTGGGTTCAGTTCCCGGGCACGGACCTACACCACTCATCATCAGTGGCCACGCTGTGACGGCGACTCAACACACAAAACAGAGGAACACTGGTAACAGATGTTAGCTCAGGGCAAATCTTCCTCAGCAAAAAAAATAGTAACAGCAGTAAATCCAGATATTATTTTCTTCTGAAACCCCAAACAAGGTGAAATTTTAAAAATTTCATAAACATTTACTTTTGTCCACAGAGCCTATACCTCACACTGTGTGCTAGTCACTTAGCATGAGACAGGACCCCTGTTCATCGCCTAAAAGGAAAGAAAAATAGTATGTGACAACGTAATCTTTGAAGTATTTTACCTAAAAAACATGATTTCTGTAATTTGCTTTAAAATACTGTCCAACAAATTATAGGGGAGAAGATAAATTTAAAAAAAAAAAGATCAACAAAATATAGGTATCTGTGGAATCCAGGTAGATGGGGTGTCAAATATTATTCCCTCTACTTTTTTATATATTTGAAATTTTCTATTAAAAAAAGGTAAAATGTCATTGAGGCATGAGAACATAGAGAAAAAAGCAGTTATTTTCACCTTGGAGAAAAGACAGGTCAGAGAAAGCTCCACTGGAGTTGATTATCAATTAGATAATTTATTTATCTAATTATCAATTGATAATTATCAATTAAACAGCATTCTATCATACAATTATTATTAATTATTGGATGCTTATTATGTGCAGGCACTAAGCTAAGGAGTCCACATACATTCTCTCTGATCCAATGCTTTCCAAAGTAATGTCTGTAAACCGTCTACATCAAGATCTCCTGGGATACCTTTTTTTTAATTATGATAATTTTTTTACTGACTTGAGATACTTTTTAAATGCATATATTCCTGAGCCTCATCTTAGACCTTCTAAAGCAGAAGCAGCGGGGGTGAAGGCTACACCAGAACAAAGTCCCGAGGCAATTTTCCTTTTTTCATTAGTTATTCAAGTGATTTATAGGCGTGCATGGGAAAGCCACTCCCAGACTTCTCACAGTCCCCCTCCGAGTGAGAGGTTAACTCCATTTTCCAGACAGGCAAGCTCAAGGAGCCAGGAATCCCCACTGGTCGTCCACCTAGGATGCGGTGGAGCTGAATTCAAACCCAATGCCAGCGCTGTCCGTTTCCAAAGGCTGCAGTTCCATGAGCGCCAGCCCTCCTTCCCCAGCTGGGAAAGGGCAAGTAGGAACCCACAAACCCTCCAGGTGTCACACCGAAGAGGGGCGGCTGTGAAGGAGAGTGATGAGGGGCTGAATGTCTCACCTGCTCGTGATCCAGCATGGTCAGGCCCTTCACTCCTGCCAGGATGAGGTTCTTGGCAATTTCAGCCCCGAGTCCTTTCATGCCGACAAGAAGCACCCGGGAGGCCCGCAGCCTATAAGGCAGACATTGTTAAAAGATAACAGAGGACAGAAGAAGCTTGACAAGTCATCGAAGAACAAAACAAGACAAAGTAACAGGGAAATAATTCTGGTTTTTACTAAATGCACTGAAGCATCATGGCCTCAAATCTTGGAAGAGAGAGAGGCTCCACTCCATCTTGCAGAGAACAGTTCCTTCCACACTTGGAGCACCACTATGCCAGGCACCTCCCTGAGGGGTGGAAATCCAGCAGTGAATAAGACAGACACGATCCCTGCCCTCCCAGAGCTTACACTCCGTGAAGGAGACAAATAAGAGTACATAAAACGTCAAAAAACGATGAAGAATCAAACATGATATGGATCAAGGATGATGGAGGATACTGTTTTAATCAGGCTGATCATGAAGGCCTTTCTGAAATGGTGCCGAGCACAAATCAAAACAAAATGCAGGACAAACATACAGATATTTGGAGAAGAGCATTCCAGGCAGAGAAAACATCAAGTGCAAAAGCCCTGACGCAGGAGTGCCTGGCAGGTATGAGGGGCAGGAAGGACAGAGCGGTTAAAGAGCAGCGAGCAAAGAGGAAAACGGTAGGAAATGGGGTTGTAGACAGACCAGGGGCCACAGCATGAAGGCTCCTACAAGCATTGCAAGGACTGTGTATTTTACTCTAAGCAGGATGGAAAGCAATGGGGGAAAGAGCGTCACCATTAAGGTGTGAGGATGACGGCTTGGACTAGCAGGACAGCAGAAGAGGTGGTGAGAAGGGGGACTATTTAGGCTATGACACACAAGCTAAAACGTGGCACCATGAAAGAGGGTGCATCTAGGAAGTGTAATGTCACAGAAGATGAGGCTAAAAAAGCCCTTCCTGGGCTATCCCAGGAAGTCTGGATTTAACTCAGGTCAGTGGGAGGCAGTATAGGTCCACAATATCTTATTTGAAATCCCTTGAACCAGAAGTGTTTCAGAATCAGAATTTTTCAGATTTGAAAAAGGAAATAAAGAGTTTCATCATATATTATGAAACAACCCCATCAGGGTCATAGGCAGCACCCTGTAATTAAACTCATTAATATTTCTGCAGCAAATGTATGATTATTCATAGTGAAAAGGATTTGTAAGAACTAAGAACAGTCTCACATAAATTCAAGTGCTGCTGGCCAGTGAGTTTGCTCTTAATTTATGAAATGAGTTGATTCTCAACAAATACCAGTATGAGGGAGAACATGCAGAAACTCTTTTCCAAAAATGGATCTAATAATTATGGACACTTGCATAGTGTTAGACTAGAAGTCCTTAATGAGAATGGTGGCTGATAAGACAGGGTCCTGCACTGATTCTTGATGCTAGCAGATTCTGGATTTCCTTGGCTGATACGACCAAAGGGTAAAACAGGAGGAGGGGGAGAATATTGACAGTATTTCCCTCAAAGGCATCTGGGTCTCAGCTTCTCCATTATTGCTTTTTCTCTATGGGGACTTTCCACTGCCAACCACAGGCGAGCAGACACTAGCCCTTCAAGGGACAATTCCACTTCACTAGAATAGGAGGGAACTGGGAAGAGGGCTTACAACACACAAGCAAGGAGACTAACCGAGACGCTAGCAATGAGCAGGCCTCCTCGCAGATTTGTAGCACTACACCAGTGGGCGGAAGGAGGAAGGAGAGCTACGCGGCTTTCCAGAGGGCTCCGATCGCTTGAGAACCGGCAACATAACAAGCGATGTTTCCAAAGAGGATACAGTGCACACGTCAAACCTTTGACATGGGAAAGGTCGGGCACCCTTGCATGTAGCCGAGCCTTCCAGGTCTCTGCAGTCAGTTAGTCTACAAGCCCTCCCTTCGCCTGGCCCTGACACCGCCGCACGCGAAATTCCGTGTTCCAAGTTCTCTCAGTCTGAGTGACAGGGGTTTCTGTCGGAGGGTGTAGCTGCTCCAGTACCTCAAGGATACAACCAGAAAAGCCCAGCTCTCTTTCAGGAATCGGCATCTTCCAACGCTACAAATGGCCTCCTCCTAATCTCCTAACTTCTTTGCAGGCTCTGTTCTCCTTGATGTTCCTTCAGCAATGGGCACTGCCCATCTCTACTGCCCCCAGGTCTGAAGACTTTGGTTTGAAACCTGGCTCTGCCACTTCCTAACTAGGTGACCTGGACAGGCTGCACAATCTCTCTGAACCTCAGTTTATTCATCTGTAAAATGGGGATACCAATTCTGACTTCATGTCATTTAATCCCCTTGACAACCTGGTAAAATGTGTGTGCAAAGCCATCTAGCATAATCTCTGGCATGTAACAGGTGCTCAATATATGTTACTTGAATTTGCTGAACTTCTCAATCCCCACTGCCTTAATTATAAAAGGGCTCAGTGACAAGTTTGATTCTGATTTTCAAAAAAAATCTGACAGAGAAAAAAAATCTAAAGCTAGCATTTAAAGCCATTCAGGATTGGCTCCCTCATACTCTCCCAGGCTCATCTCCCACTGCTACCTGATTACTCACTCCCCAAAATGCCTTCAGTTTAAATCACAACATTCTACACACCTGAAACGCACCCTCTCTTGCTCTCCACGCCTAGTCAAGCCTTTCCCGCAGACTTCAAACCCCAACTCGAATGCCATGTCCTCAAAAAGTCCTTTCTTATCACGGCAGACTCAAGCGAGCACTCCGTCCTCTGAACTCTCAGAGCAAGTGCTCCGCATAAACACCTCTGACATAAATCACAGGTGGCCACGTGGCCTCTCCATGATCCCTACATCCTACAGAGCTCTACAGACCGACTGCTCGGGAGTTTTTACTGAACTGCCATCAACACTGAATATGTTTATGGGTGTTTAACCCCTAACCATGCTAGGGGCCCTGAGAATACTGCTTATTTACAGCTCAATTACATGAAAAGCACTTAAAATAGGACCCAGCGCATAGTCAGCACTTAACGTCAGCTATTATCATTCATTCTCTGATGCAGCAATTCCCCTTCCAGGATCAATCCTTCAGAAATACTCAAATGGGCACAAAAATCATGTACAAACATATTCACAGCGGCATCGTCCATCCACCTCCCTCCACCCCCAAAGCCAGCACCCTACTCTGAGCCTCCATCACTTCTCACCTACAAAGCTGCAACAGCCTTACACCTGGTCTCCCTGCTTCTGTTCTTGCCCCCTAACATCCACTAGCCCCATCTCAGGCAGAGAGATCTTTTAAACCAGGTTACGCTGCTCTCCTGCTCAAATCTTTCCATAGTTCTCCGTGCAAGTTCCTGCCAAGAGCCCTGGACACCACTCCCATCTCGACACCCTACTCTCTCCCTTGGAAACTCGCTGACAACCATGCCAGCTTGCCTGATGCTAGAAAAACACCATGTTTGCTCCCATTGTGATAGTCTGGCAGTAGTTCTTCTCTCTTCTTCTTCCCCTAACGTTCTAACATGACCCATTCCTTAGGTCTCAGCTCAACTGTCAACTCCTTAGCGAAATCCACACTGGCCATCTAATCCAAAATGAGCCCACACCCTCTTCTATCTGGAATTATGCTACTTGTTTATACGTTCATTGCCCGCTCCTCCTGCAGAATGTTCGCTCCAGAAACCACTGTATCCCTAACCGTCTATGACTGTGCTTGGCACTTAGGATATTGTTCCTCAAATAGCTGTTGAATTAACAGACACACCAAGAGAAACCCAAGGGGCCATCAGCAGAATGACATAATTCTGGTATACGATAAAATAATAATAGCTAACACATAATGAACACTCACTGTGTGTCAAGCACTGTTCCAAACTCTTCACTGTATGATGTATTATATCATTTAATCCTCATGACAACCTTATGAGCTGGTACCTTGTTATC
This sequence comes from Tapirus indicus, assembly GCA_031878705.1. Taxonomy (NCBI): domain Eukaryota; kingdom Metazoa; phylum Chordata; class Mammalia; order Perissodactyla; family Tapiridae; genus Tapirus; species Tapirus indicus. Next base: position 21,281,794 of record CM062926.1, on the reverse strand, counting down.
TCTATTTTGCAACTGAGGAAACAGGCACAAAGAGGTTAACTAGCTTAACCAAGGTTACACAGCTAGAAAATGGCTACTATAACCAGCCAATAGATAAGGGCAACAATAAGGTAGAGTGATTAAGATGGTGGACTCTGAGGCCCCACCGCCCTGGTACACACATACTATGGAAAACTAGGCAAAGGTGTGCAAACTCTCTCAGCTAATGGGTACCCAGAGCTGAGATCCAAAGTTAGTTCTTTTTTTGTGTGTGTGAGGAAGACTGGCTCTGAGCTAACATCCATTGCCAATCCTCCTCTTTTTGCTGAGGAAGATTAGCCCTGAGCTAACATCCGTGCCATCCTCCTCTATTTTGTATATGGGACACCGCCACAGCATGGCCTGACAAGTGGTATGTAGGTCCGCACCTGGGATCTGAACCTGCAAACTCTGGGCTACCAAAGCAGAGTACGCAAACTTAACCACTATGCCACTGGGCTGGACCCCAAATTCAGTTCTAATCATGATCTACGTTTTTTTCTTCTCTGTGTCTCCCCCATGCTGCCTTGTACAGTAGGTTCTAAATAAATATTTGCTGATTTACTCTCCTCTCTTTGACTTCTGCTGCCACGGTAACACCTTTTAAATTTCTGGGAAGGAAGGAACCAGAGCCATTACATCACAATCTTTTAAGTCAAATACACACTGCAAGTTAAGTCAGGCCAATGAATTCTACTCACCGTTAAAAATTCTTAAGACTACCAAATTCACATTCAAACCACATTTATTCAGAGTCCAATGTGAGAGAGTGAGTCATGCAAAAATCTGGTATAAGACCATTTCAAGTAGGGTAAGCACAAAGTCCCCGAGGCCAGAGAGAGCTGTAGCATATTTGAGGAACACAAAGATTCAAGCAGCTTGAATGGAGCAAGCCAGGGAGATGGAGGCAATGAATTTTAAAAGCTTTGGATTTTATTCTGGGTATATGAGGAAATGATTGGAAGGTTCTAGGCAAGAGTGTTGTGATCTGATTTTTTAATTTAAATCGGTTTGGCTGCTATGTGGAGGATGGATTATAAAGAGTCAAGGGTGGAACGGGGAAGACCAGTGAGGAGGCTGCTGAGGTGATGAGATGATGGATGTGGCTTGGACTAAGAAATGTAGAGCGATGAGATACAGTTTGAAGCAGAGCCCGTAGGACTTCCCAATAGACTGGATGGGGGCATAAGAGACAGAGATGAATAAAGGACTCCTAAGCTTCTGGTCTGTGCAACAGATAAACGGCGGGGCCATCACCACTTGACAGATTTGACCATTTTTTCCTTCTAGACATACTCTTCTTCACTGAACTAACAGTACAGTACTTTCATTTAAATCTACAGTCATGCTGCATCCAACCGCCCATTCATTATATTTACTTAAAAGCCTTGTCAGAATCCAAAACAGAGGGGGCTGGCCTATGGCATAGTGGTTAAGTTTGACACGCTCCGCTTCAGCGGCCTGGGTTCGTGGGTTCAGATCCCAGGCATGGACTTACACCACTCATCAGCTATGCTGTGGCGGTGACCCACATACAAAGTAAAGCAAGACTGGCACAGATGTTAGCTCAGGGAGAATCTTCCTCAGCAAACAAACAAAAAAGAATCCAAAACAGAACTGAAGACTGCTCCCCGCCATGATCTGCTTAGGCAAATCTGCTCCTCCCACAGCCTTCCTCATCCTTCCAGAGTCTCCACTCATCCCACTGACTCCCGTTTTACATCTGCCTTATTATCTCAAACTATTTCCTATGTAGTTTCCCTTCTTTTGTCGCTGGTGATTTATACTTGTCAAATAACTGTAGCCATAATTTACTGAATGCTTTCTGCACACAGACACTATTCATGCATTATCTCATTCAGTTCTCAGCAATCTTATGAAGTAGATTCTATTCTCTCCACTTGACAAAGGAGAAAACTGAAGCACAGAGAAGTTAAGCGATGTATCCAAGGGTGAATAACAAGAAGTTCTGGAGCAGAGATTCAAACTCAACCGTTAACCACCATCAACCACTACAATAAACTGGTCCTTACATGAAACAACCAGGACTGGCCTCTACACACAGCACATGCTCAGTCACTCTTACGGCAAATGTGTGTCTACAGAAGTTCTTTGGAACAGCAGCGGTGTTGGGTAACGTGTTTCAAAACAGGGAAGTTCTTGCCGTCCCTTCTTTGTAAAGTCAGAATTTCAGAGCTGAAAGAGTCCTGAGAGATTTAGTCACACTCAGCCCTCCTTTTTGCAGATGGGGAACCTAAGGCCAAGAAACAGTGTGACTGCCCCAAGTCAGACGGCTAGTTAGCAGAGCTGGGAACTGAGCCCAGGTGTCCTGACGCCTAGGTCTTCACAATGTACAATCGTTTCACTCATTCAACAAATACCTGAATGTCTACCAACCTGCAAGCATGGAAATTTAACAGGGACCAGTCAAACCCTTACCTTAATTATCAGGCATTTATAAAGTGCTTGCCCTCATGTAGCTTATAATCTACTCCCCTCTTTCCAGGCACTCTCCCTTCCTCACTCCTAGATAGGGGATAAATTACAGTGGGGTGGAAGAAGAAAAGGTAGACACGCCTTTGCTGTGAGAGGCAGTGCAAAAACCACTGATGCACACATTCTGAGAACACACACAGCTGCAGGCTTCAGCACTGCCTCTATGTTAATCTGACAGAAAGAATGAGCCCCTATTGAGGAAAATTAGCTGTCATGGAAACAGCAGTGAACCTGAAGTGAGTGACTTAGATTCAACTCCTACTTCTATTTACTTGGTCCAAGGCCTTGAGAAAGTTGGCTCCCTTCCTTGACCCTCATCCATAAAATGGGTTACGCACCAGAGCATGCTCACGTGCTTACAGGGGCCAGGCAATTATGTCAACGAGCGATGCTGCACTGATGGAGACAATGGCAAAGTAAGATGTACAAGGAAAAGGCAGCCTCTACTTAGCTCCAACCAACATGTGGATGTCTGACTTTTCTACTTTTCAAAAGACAGAAATCAGAAATTCTATGGGAAATCTCCAGATTAGGAGGGAGTGGAACAACACATTTCTGCCCCCAACTTCTCATTATAAAAAATTTCAAACATACAGAAAAGTAGAAAGGACAGTTAACATTTTGCCCTGTTGACTTTACCCATATAGCTACATCATGGCATTTCACACCTTTAGCATGCATTTCTAAAAACAGGACATTCTCCTTCATAACCATAACATTATCATGTCTAGAAAATAATTCCCAAATATCATCTAATAGGACTGAATATTCAAATTTCCCCTATTGTCTAAAGCTGCTTTTTTGTAGACGTTTTCTTTTTGAACCAGGATACAGTCAAGGTTCACACCTTGCACATGATTCTCTCTCTTTCTAGAACAGTCCCTTCTCTTCTAATCTAGAACAGTCCCTTCTCCTGTTTTTTTCCATGACATTGACTTCTGGAACAGAATCAAGGCAGTCGTCTCGTAAAACACCTCACATTCTGGAATCTTATCATTACTCAATGGTGTCCTTTAATTTGTTCCTCTGTTCTTTAAAAGCATGATTAGGGTAAAAGATACTCAGCAGGAAAACTTCAAAGATAATACACTGACGTCCTTATTTCACCATAGCAGAAAGCACAGTATTAATAATCATCTCCAAAGGAGACAAATGAGTTTTTTATTTCTCTCTCATTTGAATATTATCTTGGCCTTATGGATTTTAAGTTAGTAGATATTTTTTAATGAAGTAGATTTTATTCTTTCTGATGCTCAAATTGTCCCAAATTTGGCCAGTTCTCTACATTTTTAAATGCTGGCAACTAATTTCAAAAAACGTAAAGCACTGTATGAAAAATACAGCCCACTTTTAACCTCTAGACTGAATGAGTTCCCTTTTTATTATTATTACTCTCCCTTCCAGTTCTCTGACAACCTTGGTCCTACATCACACAGTCAGAGGCAAAACTGTAGCCAGAACGCAGCCTGCCGATTCCCAGGCTGCTTTCCATTTCACAAAGGAACTCCAGTCTCCAGAGTTCTCCTGTCCCACTTGGAGTTCCCTTAGAGGCAAGTCAATTTGCTTTGTGGAGCCTCCTTCCTGTCTGTACAGGGGAGGAAATCACTGCCCTTCATACTCCAAAGAGCTGCTATGAGACTCAGCTGAAAAATGGACATGACAGCACTTTAATAAACTCTAAGACTGTCCACAAATATAGACTCCAAAATTATAGATAACCCCTTCCTTTCCTCCCAGGAATCTCAGCCAATCTTTTCCAGGTTCTCCACCGAGTTCAGTACATCTCCACTCCCTCAGAGTAACTCCCACCTCCCAAGAATTCCACACCCTGACTTTGATTTGCCCCTTAGGTCATCTCCTCCTCAGAAGCCCCCACGCATTATTTAGTGCTCCTGAGAGACAGCATTCCTATCCTGCTGACAGCTCCCTTACTACATTCCAGTTTAATTCTCACCAACTTTACCCTACACTTCAAACAAAACTACCTGCTGCCCCCAACCCCTTGGAGTAACCCTTCTAGTATACTAAGGATCCCCTCCTCCACCCTTCAGGACCTTATAACACTCCAATCTTTCAAACAGTAGTCCCTAAAATCAATCAACTCCACCTATGTCCTCAGGGCCATTCTCATCATCTAATTCCTATTCTTTTATTTCAGGCACCTTCAACCCTCAGACCAATGTTTGCTAACGTCTCATGATGATAACTCCCCCCTCAATCGCAGAAGATCTCACACACTTGAAATGAGCCTGTAGTAATCCCCACCTCACCCTACCCACCACCACCACCACCACACACACACTCACGCTCTCGCATTCTCTCACCAAAAAATTCTAGAAGCTTCCACCCCTCAAACTAAATTCTCTTAACCTGCCTGCCGCCCCAAACCTTAGATCAATTAATTCTATACTCTGTACTCATTCACATCACATACCCTCCCCATCACCCAGACTTCATCTCTGAACTCACATAATTCTACCTTGAATTCTGCCTCTCATACCCCACACACTGTATCTCTCAGCAAATCCTGCCCCCTCCACCTTAAAAATATACCCAGAATACATATTGGACTCCTTCTCTAGAGTTCCAAGCCACCATTATTTACGCCTCAAGTGGATTCTTGCAGCAGTCTCCTAAACGGTAAACCCTTATTTCCACTTCTGCCCACTTCAATCTATTCTCCAAACAAGAGTGAGCCTTTTACAACACAACTCAGCTCATGTTACTTCTCCACCCACAACTCTCCAGTGGGTTTCCCAGCACACTTAGGAAAAAAAAGTACTCCTCAGTTCAGCCACTCTGTCTCTAATCTGCCAAGTGTGCGCTGGCCTCCAGGATCTTACACTTGCTGTTCTTCACCCTAGGAAGGTTCTTCCAAATGGCCATCTGGCTCTTTCCTTCATCTAGGTCTGAGGCTCAGTGCTACCTCTTCAGAGGCCTTCCCTGGCCACCCTCTCAAAATAGCTCTCCTACTTCACCAGCCTTTATTGATTCTCTGATCCTGCTCTGTTTTCCTCCCTAGCACTTGCATTACCTAATACCACATTATTTGTGTTTGTCTCCAACACTAGAATGTAAGCTCCATATGGCTAAGCAGTGTAGTTCACTGATACATGCTCCGTGCCGAGAACAGTGCTCGTGACAGGGCGCCATAAATATTTGATCAAAACAATCACCTCTTTCAAAGACATCCCCTCTGATGACTACTCCTCAGTACCCAAGGTATGCCCAACCTCAGTGTCCTGTCCTCCCTGGACACACCCCCAAGCCCAGACACAGGCAACCTCTTCAGGTACCTCCAGACTCCCACTTGAAATAACTTGCTCCAAAACCCTCATTCTTCCAGATCGACCCAGCCCTCGGGGGCCACAAGAATGTAAGCTCGCGTCTGTTCGGTTCGCCGGTCTCCCGAGCGTCCAGCAGAGAAGAGATGCCCACTATGAATGAATGAACTACGCCCCCCGCCTTCATCCTTTCCACGCATTCCCGGCCTCCCGTATTCCCTAAGCCCCCACCCCCACCTCAACCCCACCATCAACTCCTTCGGGGGCCCGAGTCCCCGGGTCTGATTCCTCCTGATCCCTTAGGACGCCCCCACGCCCCTTCCAGAGGCCTCCAACCACTTAGAACGGCCCTCTCACCACCCCGGGGCGCCCCCGCTTCCCACACCTTCTAGAAACATCCCAAATCAACCCCTCCAGCCCTCTCAGACGGGATGCCATCTCCGGGGACATAATCCCCCCTCCCCCCTTCGAATGAAACCCTCCCGCTCCCGGACGGCCGCCAACGCCTCAGGCCAGACGCCCCCTCCAGACCCTCCGCCCCACAAGCCGCACCGGCCCTGACCGTTTCTGGGCCTCCAATCCCCACAGACGGATCTGCCGGTCATACTGCGCCGCCTCCTCCTCGCTGATGCCGCCGCCGGCCTCCTCCTTCTCCACCATGGCGCCGGCTCTCGCCGCCTGCGCGCGAGTTCTCCTCACAGCAACGGTCCGCCGGCCCCACGCGCCGCCAACCGCCGCCAGCCGCGCGCCTGTGCTGCGTCTGCGCATGCGCCAGGGGCCGCGCCGGCGCAGTACCTCCGCCGCCGCCGCCCGGCCCCGCCCCTGGAGCCTGGGACCACGTGGGCCTCCCCAGCCTCAAAGGCGGGCCGGGCACTGCCAGTCACGTGACGGAAGCCTCAGCCAATCCTGACTAAGAAAACGGCGCGCCTTATGGCCCCACGAGGATACCCAAGTGGTCATTTATGAGGCTATTCATTCAGCAAATATCCATGGAGCGCCTGCTGAAATCCCGGCATTGGGGCTGCTGTGAAATAGAGTAACGAATAAAACAGACAAAATCCTGCCCTCATGGAGCCCACATTCTATTGAGGAAGGCTCAAAGGAAAACAAATGTAAATCAGGCCGTGATAAAGGCTTTGGAGAAGAATAAAGCGGGACATGGGACTGCACGGTGACAGGAGAGGCCAGGGAAGGTCTCTCGGAGAAGGTGACACTCAGCAAAGATCTGAAGGAACAAGCTATGTGGATAACTGAGAGATGGAACATTTCTGGTGTTAACTTGAAAAGCCTCAAAAGGAGTTTATTTGGCAATAGGCAAAATAATTGCAACTTGGGATGTGCGTGCTACGGGAACCATAGGCAAATCCAACAAAGGGGGGCAGCTGCCTCACAGAGAAAAGGGGGAGGGGCTTATAGAGTAGGAAGGGGCTGTTCTAAACAAGTCCACTGGAGGAAAGTAACAGTTCAGGGTCAAAACGGCTTGTCATTGGCTGAGCTGAGATGTTTCTCATTGGCTGGCTATCGTAGGTGGGGAGAGAAATCTTCCTTCAGTAGTAAAGTAGTTTTACTTCCTGTCCGAGATGCAAACCTGTGTCTCTTCCTGTTTGGTGTAATTAACCATGTGTGATCGGGGGTGAGAGCTCCCCCTAAAGGCCTTACCCACTCCAATTTAGTTAAGGTTTCTTTTACTAGTCTCCACACTGGGTAGGGGGAAAAGCGGGTGCAAAGGCCCTGAAGCTGGAGTGTGCTGGCATAGCCGAGAAACTGTGGCGAGGGCAGCCCGGCTAGAGCAGAGTGAGAGGGTGGCAAGTGGTAAGAGATCAAACCATGGATGAAGCAGATGGGGAATCATGTAAGGCCTTGTAGGCTAGTGGTAGCTAATATATATTTTCCTTAGGCAAGGTGCCTTTTTATTATTCATTCAACGAATACTTATTGACACGTTATGCGTCAACCATTGACCTCTTTGAAAAAGAAAGAAAATAACTGCCCTCTCATGGAGTTTAAATGGGCTTTACATGGATTATTTCACTAATCCTTCTAAGATTAGATAAAAGTTTTAATATTGCCATTTCACAGCTAAGGGGTCTGAGGTCCAGCAAAGTTAAGTATTAGTAGGCTGAACAAAGTCTTATATCTTAGAAGTAGTGAAGCTAGGATTCAAACCTAGGTTGTGTGGCCACATACTTCATTGGGAGGTTATACTGCTGGAGGTATATTAAGCTCCTACTATATACTCTGATCTTGCTGGGTGAGGTACATACTCTGTGAACCTCAGACGTGGATATTTCATCCCCTTTTACAGATTACAACTCCGGGACTCAGAAAGAAGTAGCAATTCATCCAGGGTCACAATGTCATTCCAAAAAAAATTAGCCAATGCCTACTCCATTGGTTATTGATATGGAACAAATTATTTAAAACTTTAGGGACTTAAAACAACAATAAACATCTATTATCTCTTATAGTTTCTGTGGGTCAGGAATTCAGGAGCAGTTTGGCTGGGCAGTTCTGGCTCAAGGCTTCTCATGAGGGTGCAGTCAGGTGTCAGCTGGGGCTGCGGTCATCTGATGGCATGGGGTGGACGATCCCCTTCCAAGGGGGCTCACTCACATGGCTGGCAAGTTGATGTTGGCTGATGGCCGAGGACCTCAGCTTCTCTCCACGTGGGCCTATCCAGCCAGCTGCTGGAGTGTCCCCATGACATGGCAGCTGGCATCCTCCAGAGTGAGTGATCCACAAGAAAGCAGCAATGCCTTTGATGACTCAGCCTCGGAAGTCACTTGCTGTCACTTCTGCAATATCCTATTGGTCACACACTGGTCAGCTCTATTCATTGTGGGAAGGGACGATACAAGGGCGTGAATAGTAGGGGGCGAGGATCATTCATGGCCCATCTTAGAGGCTGCTTACCACATCGACTATGCACCATGCCCTGTGAAAGTAGGGCGAACAAGGAAACATGGACCTGCCCTGTGTGGGGCTGACAGTCTAGTAGGGGAGATAGATAATTCTTCATCAGTCAAAGAATTATTCACTAATTCAACAACTCAACAAATATTTACCATATCCCTACTACATGTTTGACTTTGTGGCTCTGGTGATACAGTAACGATAATGGACACAACCCTGCTTTAGAGGCAGTTACAGTCCAGTGGGAGAGAGAAAATAATGGCATAAATATAAATAGATAGAAACTTTGAGAAGCGCTGTGAAGGAAAAGAAGAGAGAGCTATGACAGTGTCGGAGTCAGGAAAGGATAGTGTAGGAGTCAGGAAAGGATATTCTGTGAATGTAGATGATCAGCTGAGCTTTGCAGGGTAAATAAAAATTAAAACTAACAAAGCACGCAGAGAGGATGGCCAGTCCTGCCAAGACCCAGAGTTTAAGTTCATTCTCTCTGTCGGATTCTGCCTCCCTGAGGGTCTCTCCTTGGCCTTCATCCCCCTAACCCCAGACACTCTGTGGGAGTTTTAAAACATGTCCATAAATCCTTTGATCTTCTTCACTGATATTGACAGGTGGGGATCTATGTCCCCTGTCCTTGAATCTGTGCTCTGTGACTGCTTGATCAATAGAATATGAAAGAAGTGAATGCTGGGCCAATTTCTGGGTCCAGGCCTTAAGAAATGGGCAGCCTCCCCTCAAAAAAGCTAAACACAGAAATACCGTATGACCCAGCAATTCTACTCTTAGGTATCTACCCAGAGGAATGGAAAGCAGGAACACTTTCAGATACTTGGATGCCAGTCTTCATTGCAGCCTTATTCACAATAGCCAAAGGTGAAACAATCCAAGTGTCCATCAACTGATGAACAAAATGTGGTATATCCATACAGTGGAATATTATTCAGCCATGAAAAAGAATGAAGCACTGATACATGCTACAACCTCGATGAACCTTGAAAACATTATGCCAAATGAAAGAACCCAGACACAAAAGGTGATGAAAAAAAGAAATAGGAAGTGGTAATGGTTGCATAACATTGTGAATGCACTTAATGCCACAGAATTGTATATTTAAGAATGGTTAAAAAAGGGGCCGCCCGGTGGCGCAGCGGTTTAGTCCGCACTTGGCAGCCCGGGGTTCGCGAGTTCGGATCCCAGGCGCCCGCGGTCGCGCACTGCCTGTCAGCCATGCCGTGGCGGCGTCCCATATAAAGTGGAGGAAGATGGGCACGGATGTTAGCTCAGGGCCAGTCTTCCTCAGCAAAAAGGGGAAGATTGGCAACAGATGTTAGCTCAGGGCTGGTCTTCCCCACAAAAAAAAAAAAAGAATGGTTAAAATGGTGGATTTTATGTTATATATTTTTACTGCAATTTTTAAAAATTAATAATGTAATATATGAAAACCCACTGAACTCTACACTCTAAATGGGTGAATTGCATAGTATGTAAATATCACAGTAAAGCAGTTAAAAAAGAAAGGGAAATGGGCAGCTTCCACTTTCTGTCTCTTGGGACACTTACTCTTAACCCCAGTCTCCAGGCTAGCAGAAGCCAAAATAGCCCAGGGAGAGGTCCACATGGAGAGGAATCAAAGTTTCTGACCCTCATCCAGGCCAACAGCTGCAGCCAACAGCCAGCACCAACTTGCTGTCCATGCAAGTGAACCATCTTGGAAGTGGATCCTCTGGCAGACTGTCAGCTTACCCCAGATGGATGAGAGATGAGCCATTCTTGCCAAGCCCTGGCCCAAGTGCTGATCTGTAAGCAAAATAAATCATTGCTGTTGATTTATGCCACTAAGTTTTGGGATCACTCATTACATGACATTGGGTAACCTGAATATATTCTCCCCCTCCCCAACTCTCTCTCCTCACACCCTCCTCTCTCTCTCTCCCTCTTTGCCTGATCCCAATTCTCTTTCTCTCCCTTTCTCTGCAGACACTCTTCATCTTTCTGGATTTAATCTCTCTGACACATTCATTCAAATTTCCCTGAGGACCTCCTCTGTGTCCAGTCCTGTGCTAGGAGATACATGGAGGGGAGTATTTTGTACTGTGGGGTCAGGGAAGACTCTCAGAGGAAGTAATGACCAAGTAGAGATGTGGGGAATGAAGAGAAGTCAGGTGACCAGCCATGATGACCAAAGGGGACAAAAGCATCAATCAAGACACTGGATCATGAATTTTTTTTTCTTGAGGAAGATTAGCCCTAAGCTAACACCTATGCCAATCTTTCTCCACTTTATACATGGGTTGCCACCACAGCACGGCTGACCAGTGGTATAGGTCCACACCGGGATGTGAACTCGCAAACCCAGGCTGCTGAAGTGAAGAGCACCAAACTTAACTACTATGCCACAGGGCCAGCTCCATGAATGTTTTTATTTTATTGAGATATAGTTGATGTATAACACTGTATTAGTTTTAGGTATATGGTCTTTTGTTTGTAAGCTTGGAAATTTGTTAATTACAATATGTGACCACTGGGCTTTGAGTCAAATAGAGAACATAAAAAAATCAGGATCCTGACTACTAAAGATGCAAGTCAACCCTTCCAGAATGAGCACCACTTTATGTAGAATGATTTGAGCCTCTCTCTGAAATGAGCACGTTTGGAAAGCTCATGCCTCTTCAAATTTGTGATGTTTCTTCCAAATATTGCTTGGCTTCCTGGAAAGGCCCTTTCCTAGCTGCTTTCCTTACCCCCAGTCCAGCTCCAGTCATGACCTCACCCCTTACTCCAGAGGATGACATGAGGGTCCAGATGGGTTGAAGTTCAGGGACAGAATGAGAATAAGTGACACTATTTGGTAATTTTTATTTTATTTTATTTTGTCAAAATGTTTTACTTTAAAAGTTTTCAAGCTTACAGAAAGCAACAGTCCAATTAATATTCATATATCCTTTATCCAGATTCAATCAGTTGAAATTTCGGCACATTTATTCTCACGCTCTCTCTCTCTCTCTCTCTCTCTCTCTCTCTCTCTCACACACACACACACACACACACACACACATACACACACACATTTTTTGGCTAAACCATTTTAGAGTTAGTCCTGAATTACTGACCCGCAGGTACTGTGAAAGATAATAAAATGACTGTTGCTGCTTCAAGCTACTAAATTTCAGGGCAGTTTATTTTTCAATTGTGGTAAAATACACATAATATAAAATGTACCACCATACCCATTTCTAAGTGTACTGTTAATAGTAGTGTTATGTGTATTTACATTGTCGTGCAACCAATCTCCAGAACTGTTTCATCTTGCAAAACTGAAGCTCTATAGCCATTAAACAACTCTGTTTCCCCCTCCACCCAGCCCCTGGCAACCACTATTCTACTTCTGTTTCTACGAGTTTGACTACTCCAGGTATCTCATATAAGTGAAATCATACAGAATTTGTCTTTTGGTGACTGGCTTATTTCACTTAGCGTGATGTCCATGACGTTCATCCATGTGCAGCAAGTGTCAGAATTTCCTTCCTTTTTAAGGCCGAATATATTCCATGGTACGTATACACCACATTTTGCTTATCCATTCATCCATTGTTACACATTTGGGTTGCTTCTGCCTTTTGACTATCATGAAAAATGCAGCTATGAACATGAATGTACAAATATCTCTTTGAGAACTTGTATTCAATTATCTTGGATATATCCCCATGGGGCAGTTTTGTTGTCCCCCCCCCCCCCCCCCCCAGCAAGAGCTAATCAGAACAGCTGCCAAAAGTGAGACTTTGTAACCTAAAAGGGGTGGAGAGCAGTTATTCAGTAGATCAGGCTCCTGGGTTTAAGGATTACATAATTACCTCCACCCAAGTGATTGCTCAACATTAACCAAGGCAGTGGTTTTCAATCCCACCTGCACATTAGAATTACCTGGGGGGATTTTCAGCAAATAGAATGCCCAGGCCCCACCTTCAGAGACTCTGATTAATTGGTCTGGGGTGGAGCTGAGACACTGGGGTTTTTACAAAATGCTCCCTAGATGATTCTAAAATGCAGTCAGGGTGGAGAACCATGGAACAAAGATCTGTGTAATGCTTCATTCTAGTCTCAGTTCTTTTCCTGTTCTTCCTGTTAGAACCATATAACTCTTAGGGCTGTTTAAAGACGTTGAGTGAGCTCTGGATATCTCTTATGGCTCTATACAACTTTTAATCCCACTTTCTAAGTCATTCTGTAGACATGGGCTGCTGGTTAGACTAGGGGCTTATGGGAATCAAGTGATAAATGGAGACTTAAAAACTTTTCTTTTTTTTTGGTGAGGAAGATTAGCCCTGAGCTAACATCCATTGCCAATCCTCCTCTTTTTGCTGAGGAAGACTGGCCCTGGGCTAACATCTGTGCCCATCTTCCTCTACTTTATATGGGACGCCGCCACGGCATGGCTGACAAGCAGCGTAATGGTCCGCACCTGGGATCCGAACCTGTGAACCCTGGGCCTCTGAAGCAGAGCGCACCAACTTAACTGCTATGCCACCGGGCCGGCCCCTAAAAATTAATATGTTTTAATAAAAGTATAATACCTATAGTAAAGTATGAACATTTAATTACTATATAAATAGAAGGATTTTCACCTATGTGAGGTGTTATGGGTTGAACTGTGTCCCCCAAAAAGATATGTTCAAGTTCTAATCCCTGCTATCTCTGAATGTGACCTTACTTGGAAATAGGATCTTTGCAGAAGTAATCAAATCAAGATGCAGTCATTGGGATGGGCCCTAATCCAACATGGCTGGTGTCTTCATAAGATGAGACTGGGGTGATGAATCTACAAGTCGAAGAACACCAAGGCTTTCCGGCCTTCACCGAAAGCTAGGAGAGAGGCATGGAATAGATTCTTCCTCAGAAGGAACCAACCCTGCCAACACCTTGATCTTAGACTTCTAGCCTCCAGAACTGTGAGACAATAACTGTTGTTTTAAGCTACCCAGTTTGCAGCACTTGATTACAGCAGCTCTGGGAAATAATACACAGGGTTTTAACTGGAATCTATCCTTCCAGGATAGGCCAGCGAAAGTCAAACTCAGTTACTGATTATTTCCCCAATTTTTAAACGTTTCCTTGGACTGGATTAATTCACAAGCCCATCCAATACATGGAGGATAATGGAAGTCAGGTTGCCGCAATATCCAAGAAGTTACTTGTATAGAAAAGGGGAAGGCTGGAATTAACTCTCTGGTATTGGACTGGAATTAGAGTTATGGGTATGTGTTAGTTTACTAGGGCGGCCATAACCAAGTTCCACAAGCAAGGTGGCTTAAAATAACAGCAATGTATTTTCTCCCAGTTCTGGAGGCTAGAAGTCTGCGATGAATGTCTGAGCTCTTCCTGAAGGCCCTAGGGAAAGAATCCTTCCTGGCCTCTTCTAGCTTTTGGTGGTTGCCAACAATCCTTGGCATTCCTTGGCTCCTGGATGCATTGCTGCCATCTCTGCCTCTGTTGTCACATGGTGTTCTCCCTGTGTGTGTGTCCCTCTGTCTCTTCTCTTCTTATAAGGACACCAGTCGTATTGGATTAAGGGTCCACTCTATTCCAATGTGATGTCATCTTAAATTAATTAATTATATCTTCAGTGACCCTATTTCCAAATAAGGTCACATTCTGAGGTTTCAGGAAGGACATGAATTTGAGGGGAGGGAAACACTATTGAAACACTCTTTAACCCAGTACAGGTATGAGTGCATATTTTTAAATATATAACAATGTATGTGGAAATAACTATATAAGTATATGTGTGGAGCTAGCTAGCTGGCTAGATAGATGGATGGAATAAGTCTGGGACTTGATCAAAAATAATAGAGCAGAGTTGGGGGTGGTCAGTGGGTGGGAGTAAGGAGGAACTGAGCTTGGCTATGAGTTTCTAATTGTTGAAGTTGGGTAATGGGTATAGGGGGGTTCATTTTACTCTTCCCTCTACTTTTCTATATGTTTGAATTTTTCCATAATAAAACGTTTTTTTAACCCTCATTTTCAAGTTCTGAATCCACAGCTATCATACTATGCTGTGCTGCTTCCAGATCTGCGGGAAAAATGCCAAGGACAGGATCAAATAACCTCTTTGTGCAGGAAAGACATTTAGAGGTCATGGAATGATCGGGCAGCAGAGGGCTATATCAAGTATCTTTTTGATAAACCTTTGGAAATAAACACTTCTGCTGAGTTGCCTTATATTATCAAAGTGAAACGTACATGGATCATAGAAAGAAAATCAAAGGGAGTCAAACTCTTTTGAAGAGCTAAAATAGATCCTTAGCATTAAATGATTTATTAGTTAATATATGGAACTTGAAAGTGACCTTTTGCACTTCTAGACTCATTCAATTTCTAAAAGGGTCACTTTTCCCACTTTCCTCTTATACTTTTCTAAAACTTATGGGGAAAATTTAATGTAATGGCATATTCTCAAATTTGGGGATATATATGTTTTTAAACTTTTTGTATTGAGGTGAAATTCACAAAACATAAAATTAACTATTTTAAAGTGAAAAATTCAGTGTCATTTAGTACACCCACCATGTTGTGCAACCACCACCTCTGTCTAGTTCCAAAACATTTTCAATATCCCCAAAATGGTGGTACACACCTTGTAAAATTCCCCCAGAGTCTACCAGGACTTTGCTATGTACACAATTCCAAAAGAACTGGAAATTTTCAGGTTTACAGCTTAATATAACTTAGTACAAGCAATTCTTTCCATTATTTAAGAATTATCATAAACTTTGTTCATTAGGTGATCATTCACTGTAAATGTCATATTGCAGGACATCCTATCACCCCTGGTCCCTGTCCTCTAGTGCCAGTAACAACCCCCTCATTATTGTGATGCCCCAAAAAGTCGCTGCAGATTTCCAAAACGCCCCTAAGGGAGCAATACTGTTCCCTTGAGAACCAGTTGACAACCAAAAAACACTCATTAATTTCCCACAATAATTTCCAAAACACCCTCTAGGGGGCGACATCATCTCCTTGAGAACCAGGTAGACCAGTGACCATCTCCTAGCCTGCAGTTCATTAAGACCCATCTCCCCAATAAATCTAGAGCTGGATTAGCAAGGAAGAAAGAGGAAATAGCTATTGGGTTGGCAGTCAGCAAGATCCCACACACCATAATGCCTCCCTTTGGCCAACGGTCTCCTCCTTTCTTCCCTCGGTATTTCCAGAGGCTGGAGCCAGCTGCTGGTGTTTTGTCCACACTCTGTCTAATGTCTTCTCTGTAAAGGCCTCCTCATCCACGGTGCAAAGAACCCACCCTAGAGCCACCCCAGGAACTAGAAAAATAAAATCCTTTGCCAGAATCATGATTCACCAAGAGTAGAAATAGGTACCATGGAAGCATTGGTCAGAGTTATGGGCATTACGGAAGGTTCTATCTCAGAAAAATACAAAGACTTGCCAACTCAAAGACTCAAAGAGGTCCAGAGGAAGAATTTTGGATTTTTTTCCCCAAAATAAAGGGCAAGTTGTTAAAACTTGCACCTCCCCCCGACACACACACACACACACACACACACACACACACACACACACTAAGAAAAAGCCACAATGTTTGATGGCTCTCTTGGAATTTTGGAGGCAACTTGTATTATGGTTGAGAGACTTGCTGTCACTCATCAGCAAAGAAAGGTCTAATGCTACTGGGGCCACGTGCAAGAGATTCTCCAGCAGGTCCAAGACGTATTGCAAAGGACTCTGTCATTTGGGTCTTCTAACCCAGTGACCCAGGCATTCTCAAAAGTGGTGAATATACTACAATTTACTTGTCTGTTCTCCTATTGCTGGGCATTTAGGTAGTTCCCAGTTAGAGACGATTTCGAATAGAGCTGCTGTGAACATTCTTGTTCGTGCCTTTTGGTATTCATTTGTTGGATCTATACTTTTGGGTGGCATTGTTGAATTGTAGTATAGGCGTATGTTCAGCTGTAGTTGATACTGCCAAGCCATTTCCCAAAGTGTTCTAAGGGAACTCCTGTGTTTCTCCTCTCCTCTACTCTAATACTCTATACTTCTGTGCTCTGGTCACCAACTGCATGGAGGTTTTCCCACATCAAGCAAATCTCCAACTGGGTGACACTAGCAGAGGTCCTACACTTCAATTCAGCTCTGACACTGTCTAGCTGGAGTTAGCATCAGACCCCACAGGTTAAGGGCTCAGTCCCACAAGACTGCCCCCCAACTTCAAACTCAAATCGCAAGTGCTTCTGACTGGCTATAAATTGGAGGTTCCCACAACCCCTTTATTTCCATTAATTTGCTAGAGTGGCTCACAGAACTCAGGAAAGCAGTTTACTTACTAGGTTACCAGTTTATTATAAAGGATATGAATGAACAGCTAGATGAAGATAGACACAGGGCAAAGTCCACAAGGGTCCCAAGCACAGAAGCTTCTGTCCCTGTGGAGTTTGGGGTGGGCCACCCTCCTGGCATGTGGATATTTTCTTGTTCATCAACCCAGAGGTTCTTCAAACCCCATAGTTCAGGGATTTTTATGGAGGCTTCATTATGTAGGCATGCTTGATTAAATCATTGACCGTTGGTGATTAAGTTAATCTCCAGCCACACACACACCCCCCGCCCCCCGCCAGCGAGTTTCGGGGATGGGGCTGAAAGTTCCAACCCTCTAATCACTTAGTTGGTTCTCCTGGCAGCCAGCCTCTATCTTTAGTGGCTCTCCAAAAGTCACCTCATTAACATAAACTCAGGTTGGTTGAAAGGGGCTTGTATGAATAAGAAAACACATCTTTATCTATAGCTCTTATCACTTAGGAAATTCCTAGGGTTTTAGAAGCTCTGTGCTAGATACTGGAACAAAGACCAAATATATATGTTTCTTAATATAAATCACAGTACACACAGTTTTACCAATTTATAGTCCCACCAGCCGCACAGGAGAATTCCAGTTGCTCCACATCATCACCAACACTTGGTTGAGTCACACAGTGGAATACAACACGGAAACGAGCATGAATGAACTTCAACTACACGCCACAAATCTAATGTTGAGTGAAAGAAGCCAGACACAAGAGTACATATTGTAAATTCCATTTGGATGAGGACATTAAGGCAAATTAAGGCAAAATTAATCTATGTACTTAGAAGTCAGAATGATGATTGCCCTGGAGGGGTGAAGCTGGGTACCTGAGGGTTACTGTAAATATTCAGTAAGAACGTGATTACCCTCCAATCTTGTTCCCAACACAGACACAGATGAAAAGAAGTTAATCTTGTTAATTTGCTGTTTTCTCGTTTAACTTGAGAGGTGACTCAAGGGTCACAAGGATTATTGAGCTTGTTTTGCAGAAGAAAAAGAAGGCCATTAAGGAAGTTTTGATCACCAGATGACCAGCCCCCAGCTGCTGTTGATGCCCAGGAGTCAGATTGCCCAAGGGCTTATCTGGAGTGAAAGGAACACAGACTTCCTTCTCCTTTTTGCCAATTCAAATAAACCTCTCTCCACCTCCAAGCACCCACATCTCAGTCATCAGGCACACAAACTTGAGATTAAGAGGTTCAGTATCAGGTGTAGTGACTAGATGGGGACAGGAGGGGGGATCTGGGTGGCTTATAATCTTCTGTTTCTTGATCTAGGTAGTGATTATGTGGTGTATTCACTTTGTGTAAGTTTATCAAGCTACGTACCTATGATTATATGTTTTTCTGTATGTATGGTATTCTTCAATAAAAAGTAATGAAAGAAAATAAAAATAGGGGTAGTCTATGGACCTCTGTAAGCCTCAATAGGAGGCACACACCCTTAGGAATGATAAAAAGTCATTACCTCTTTGGTAACTGACTCCTCTTGTTCTGAGAATTAGCACTTGGCATATTCGTGGGGTCTATGAAGACCAAATGACTGGCCACAGAGTCCCAGGCAAGGTGCCTTATCTGATGCACAAAGTGATGAAGTGGGCAGGCCCAGCATCACTTCATCATCACATGGAAATATGATATTGGGGGCTGAAGTCAAGCAGGTCCTCAAGGCACAAGTAGTTGTGTGATAATGTCTCACACATCCAATGTCCCATTTCCCAGCCACTGGTGGCAGATTGGTTACACTGGATCCTTTCCAATGGGAAGGGTCACCAATTTGCTTTCATTGGAATAATCATTTGTTGGGAATTGGTGACATTTCTTTTCCCTCTGTTTGCCCTTGTGCGGAATCAGAACTGGACACCTCAAGATGTGTCTCTTTACCTTGCTCTGAAGGAGGCTTTGACCTTCACACACACACACACACACACACACACACACACACACACACACACCCAAAACGTCTACAGGAATTTAGGATGAAGGCCTGTCCCTGGGATGGGCCATCACCTTGCATAACTCTGGGTATCGATAGACTGGGAGGGTCTTTGCTACGCCCATTCTTATCAAAGTTCTGTTTACCAAACATTTACATTTGTAAGGGAAATCCCCATTTGTAAAGGCATCTCCTTCTCTGTACTGGGAAGAGGTGTGGATGACCTCATCTCTAGAAACTTGTCACTGTGGAAGGCGAGGCCTTAAATCTGCATAATAACCTTACTGTGCCTTTCTGGTAATCTCTCATAGCTAACCCAACCCCCAACATCCCCATTTCTCTATTTAAGAGGAGAACCTCTGCTATTTTGTCAAGACCTACTCAGTTTCCCCAGTATACATGTCTCCCACGTATACATGTCATAAAGCTTTGTTTGATTTTCTCCTGTTATTTGCCCTCATGTCAATTTAATTTGTAGCCCAGCCAGAAAAGACCAGAGTGGGCAGAGAATGTTCTTTCTTCCCTTCAACCCTAATCAACAATTAAATGGTAAGTCAGACAAAGTAATATGGATAATATCAGAAGGGCTTGGTAGACAATGTTCTAGTATGACACTAAAAAAGCATGGAGAAATCTTCTTGCCTGATGGCATTTGCTAGTCTTTTCATTTTTCTAATTATCTAAAGGCAGATGGCCCTATAGAATTACAGAAAGGCCTGTTGAAGCGTCAGAGATGGGGCCAGCTGGGGACCATATCTTGAAAGGACAAGGTGCTGTCCTCCTAGATGTGATCTATGGTCTCAATTAGTATTGTTTTGTCCATAACTAGAATACATGGGGTTCACAAATCAAGGCATAGAAGGGGAACAGGAATGGAATGAGGAATACCTTTCACAATTACACATCATGACCCACTTACAGTATTTTTCCTTTCCATTCCCACAGCCCTGCTCTACTAGCTCTTGGTGTGTTAAAGAAATCTTTTTTGGACGATATTGAGCATGTGCCAACATTTTATTACAATCATGCATGCAAGGAATAAAGGTCTCTTGTAGGCCAATTAAAAGATTTGCTCTTGGTATGGACATTTAATGGAAGAGAATCATTATATAACCATCATTAGACTAGAGACTAGATCCAGGAAGACAAGATGATCTGGTTAAAGATTAGGAGATTCTTGACTAGCAGTTGACTGACAGCTGTCAACTAGGTGGGCCGCTAAGTTTCCCAGAACAAGTTTCATCCCATCAAACTTCATTAGAAAATGTCTTAAGTATTTAATCAGGACCGCTAATTTCTTCCCTGATGGACACTGTAAATTGCTCTCAGGAAAATCTTGTGTTCCAGACCAGGTCTGGGACATTTTTTAATTTTATAATAGGATTAATATATCAGGAAGTGAGCTGGCGCCTCTGTCTCCTGATTTCTCTGACGCCACACGGGTTTTTTCTGTTTCTGGAATCTAAGTGGTCCTTGTCTTGTCAGGGCCTGAAATAACCCATTTCCTCTGCCTGGAACTTTCTCTCCATGTTTCAACTTAAACAACTCCCCAATATAATAGGAGTCCCCTTTCATTCTTTTAACTTCCAGTTTCTTTCACCTTGAGGCATTATCGGTTTTTAAGCTCCAGGGAGAAACTATGTTCCCATCGCCCATCACAGAGCTTGGCTATATACAAGGAGCTCATAAAAGCATCGAACGAAGATCCTCATATGTAGATAGGACTGGACAAATTTCTGCAGAAGGCAATGGAATGCAGCTCTGATTAAAAATCTTGCTGTGCTTACAGCTAATCCTACGACCTTGAGCCGATCAAACACCAGATTCAGTCTGCATCCATTAAATGGGAATAATAGTAGCTCCCCTTAGCATAGTTGTGCGAGTTAAAGCATTTTACGTTTGTATACTGTTTGAACCTCGGAACAGAGCATCTAATGAGAGCCTTTCACGGACCACGCTCCAGGTTCGTCAAGTTCACCAAAGCACTACCAAGGTCCGCCCCTCTCGCACCGCCCAGGGATGACGTCATCTCCGGACAGCCTCGGCTCCATCCTCCCCTTCTTGGGAAACCTACAGCTCACGGCATCCGGCCTCCAGCTTTCGGTTATTTTTTCTCTCCATAGCTCGAATTCCTTCCCCCTCATTCGCCCACCTAAAACTTTCGGCTCTTCCCGCCTTCCATCAAGCTAGCAATTATCGGTTTTTCCCGCTTGCTCTAAGGCGAATTCCTCAAAGTCTTTTACTCTCTTAATTCATCGCCTGCCTAGTCCCCCCTTCAGCTCATTCTGTCTAAATCTCACCACCCCGGCCCGAGCTCTTTGGGGCTGTATCCCCTCCTACCACCCACCCCGACGCCACCTTCCGTTCTTTCCGGATCGTCTCAGTTCTTAGTTTGTTCCCCAGTCTCGATCCGCTTCGACTATTTCCGGCTCCTTGGGGCTTCCCACTCTGCCTCTGGCCACACCCCCACTGCCACCTTCGGCTCTTTCCGGCTCTCCCCGTCTCCCGCTCAACTCCCTTCGGCTTTTTCCGCCTCCCCTCGGCCTCCCTCTCTCCCTTCGGCCCTTTCCGCCGCCCTTCGGGTGCGCGGTCCAGGCCCCACTCCTCCACGTGATGCAGCCTCGGCCCCCGCCTCCCGGTTCCCCCTCCCACCTCGCCCTTCCTCCCGCCTCGGCCTCTCGGCTCGCTCGGGCCGAGCCGCCATTTTGTGTGAATTTCTGACTGCGGCGGGGGCCGGGCAGCGGGGCACCCAGGGCGGGCAGACAGACAGACAGTCGGCCCGTCTCCGCGGCCCGTTTCCTCTCTCCCTAAAATCCTTTCTTTTTTTTTGTTTTTAACCCCCCTCGCTCGCTCTCCTTTCCTCCCCTTCCCCCTCGCTTAGCTCCACCGCGCGCGGCCCGCGCTAATTACACCCAACCACCCAGCAGTGTCCGTGTCCCCCGGGCCTCCCGCCCCCCGCGGGCCCGCGGGGGTGTGTGTGGGGGGGGCTCTCGCCCCGATGAGGGCCCCGCGCCCGTGAGCGAGTGACCCCAGGGGCGGGCTGCGGAGAAAGCAGGCGGCGAGCGGCCCGCCGAGGCCTAGGCCGCGCGGCCTACGCGGAGGTCGGTGCAGAGGTGATTCCGAAACCGATACAAAATATCCCCATTCCTCTCAGGAGCCCTCAGAGCTGAAGTGTGCCCCTCCCGCCACGCCCAAGCAGTCCTTTTTCGTGCATTAACATCCCCTCCCCCCCCAAAGGAACTATGGAGGCCGCGCCCGGGACCCCCCCGCCGCCGCCATCAGAGTCGCCGCCGCCGCCATCGCCTCCGCCGCCATCAACGCCTTCGCCTCCTCCGTGTTCCCCCGACGCCTGCCCGGCCACCCCGCACCTCCTCCACCACCGCCTCCCGCTCCCTGACGACAGGTCAGGCCCCCGGCCCGGCCGGGGCAGCGTCCCCGGGGGGAGGAGGAGGAGGAGGAGGAAGGGGGGCGGCCGCCATGTTGGGCCGGGCCGCGGAGGAGGAGGAGGAGGAGGAGGAAGGGCGGGGTCGGTGGGTGTCTCTGCCTCGCTCGCTCTTTCTCGCTTGCTTTCTCTCCCGGCCTCATGCGTTTCCCCCCCCTCGCGGCGCTCGCCCGCTCTCCCTCGCTCTCGCTCTGTCTTTTTTGGGCGCCATGCTGAGGGGAAGGTGAGGAGGCGCCCCCCGGACCCCCCGCGCCCGCCCGCCCGCCCTGGGGAGGGGGCGCCGGCGGGGGGGCTGCGGAGGCCCACGGGGGTCGTGGCGGCCCCTGCGCCCGGAGCTGGCAGCCTTGGGCCCGCCTGCCCGTCGCCTGGTTTCGGGGAACGGGATGGGGGAGGGGCCCCCGGACTCTTTTGGGGGGATCTCGAGCCACAGCCCGCTCTTAGGGGTTTGGAGTTGGGGGGTCTCCCAGCCCCCGGCAGTATCCTTTCTCCTGGGGGAGGTGTGCCCTGCCCTACTTGGAGAGGTACCCTAGCTTGCTTAGGAGGCAGAAAATGGGGGTTCGTTCAGTCCTTTCTCCATCCTTGTCATGGGGGGTCCTTTGGGTGGGGGCTCTCGCACTTTTGGCGGGAGGTGTTCCCTAGCTATTCCCTAGAGGGCAGAATTGGTGGGGGGATCTCTAGTCCCTTGGATGTAAGTCCCTGCCTTTTTTGGGGGAGAGAAGACTCTTCCCCATGTTTTTCTTTAGAGAGGGGGGCTCCTCGCGTTTCGTAGGTAGGTGATGCGTTTTGGGGGGGCGGGTGAGGTTTGGTTTCCCTGCCTTGGCGAGGAGAGGAAGTTGGTCTCGTTTCTCATGGGGTTCCCTCCTCTTTGGGGCTAAAATGGGGCGCCATCCCTTCCGGGCGAGAAAACGAGGTCTCCTTGTGCTTTGGCAGGGGGTGAAAGGGAGCGCCCCCCACCCCGTGTTAAGTGCGAAATGGGCTCGCCCCACGCCCTTCTCTGGAGGGTGATAAAGGGGCCAGCCCGGCGCGTTTCAGGGCGAGGTCAGAGGCCCCGTTTTCCCCGCTCCAGCAGAAGGTTGGGGTGCAGGGTTCCCCCACCCTTTCCCAGTGGGGCAGGGGAAGAGGTGGCTCGAGCGTGGATTTGGAAATGGAAGGAGGGTTGCAGCCGGCAGGAAAGCGAGGCTAGGAGGGGGTGGGGGTGGGGAGGGGAAGAGAACGCGCTGGACAGATGGCTGCCGGGTCGCCGCCCGGGCTGGGGAAGTCACTGAGGACCCTCCCCTAGACGGGGCTCTGAGCTAGGGTTTCCCTGCCAGGCACCTCGGCCTCTTCTCCCCACTCCCGCCTCCCCTTTCCCCTTTCTCCTTCACAGACCATACTTTGCCTTTTAAAAGAAATGCCACCCACATTCAGAGACACAAGTGCAGCAGTTTGGTGAGCTTTTACAAAATTTTTTTTTGTTTTGTTCTGTTTTGTTCTAATTAAATGTATCGTCCTGGGAATCGCAGCCCATCGAAGCCTGACTCCAGTTCAAGGAAATAAACAGATTAGCAAAGGTCTGTTCGATAAGCCCGCGTTGGGCTTCCGGGCCCCCTCTTGGGGGCAGGTGCATTACTCAGAGGTGCTTACACGCTTTGTTCGACCTCTAAGGAGTTCTCTTATGTCAGAAGTGTATGTCTTACAATGGGTTGGGATGGTAAGTAGCCTCTTTTATTGAGTAATTCAATTATCTCCCTCTTTTTGTCCCTTTCCTGCCTGCCTTCCTCCTCGCCTTTAGACCAAAGTGATGCTTGAGAGACTGAATTGATATGTTCGAATCAGGATTCTAACCCTGTTGAACCCTTTTAGACTTGCACATCCTTTCGGTGTTTAATTTTCTTAATTTGACGTACACAGTTTTCTCAAAAAAAAAAAAAGTGTGTTACTGTAACATGACAAAAACGTATATAAAAGGCCCATATATTTTCAAGCATTTTCCCATTTCAATCCATTGCTTTGTCTCCAGCCTTTGTCTTTGAAGAAAGTGGATACTTCAAGTCCATTTGCAGGAGACAAGGTTACTGAATTTGGTTTATGATACTTGCATTCAAGTTAGTGTTCTCCCTCCCTTCCACCCCCATTCTCCCCAAAAAAGATTGTGGTTCAAGTAGATCAAATTTTCTCATTTTACTCCAATATCTCTTATGGTGATGGACGTTTAAATTAAGCAAGTCATTTATAAAGTACTGTTTAAGCACCAAATCTGTAAAGTGTGTCAAGCCCCAGTCTCCTCTCCCTGTCTCCACTGTTCCTTTGTTCGAAAGCACATGCCTGACCGTGAAAAGTTGATGCAAACGTGTTACACGCCCAGTCATGGTGGAGGAACACTTCCTCCAGCCCCCAGTCCCCCCTCTCCTACACCGACAAGGAAAAAACAGCAACAGAAATGACTTGCAGAACCAAACACTGTACTTCTGATGTGTTTTACAAGCATAAGTTCTTCCGTTAAAAGACAAAACACGTTGAAGTTCAATTTCCCCTCTTGCCCATTTTTGGTCCCTGACATACTTTGTTAAGAGAAAACTTTTTAGCACACAGCCCTCTTTCCCTCCAAAAGCTCCTGTTGCCTTTTTTCCATTCTTGGGGGGGGAAAAATTCACTCATCTTTAGAGGAGGAAACATGTAAACTGCAGTCCAGTGGGCCACATCTTGTTTTTCCTCTCGATATGATCACGGCTTAACTCCGTGAAGTGATCTTAGGTATGTAAAATCAGTTGTGGGAGGAAGAAGTGTCCACACAGTCCAGTATTCTGCAAAAATGTCTGAAGCACAAACTGACACGCTATTCAGTGCGCAGCGTCAGCTGAAAGTGAAGTTTACTTGAAGTTTCCCATCCTTTGAAATTCCTCCTCCAGGAGCCAAGTGCGAAAACTGGATGCTAACAGATGAACCTTCCAAGTTTCAAGGGCTACTCGGTTGTAGAAGGATGCTTATTTAACTTTACTTTTAAAATGAGATGTTAAGGACATGAGATTTCTTTCGTAAATGAAAATTTTAGCCATCATTCATTGAATTTAAAAATATTTCCCCAAACATTTAAAAAGCACTCAGGCATATCAACACAAGGGTTTATTGTTTTTTCTCAAAGGAATCTCGTCCAAGTCCAAGAAGCCTCAGTAGTTATGTCAAACTGAATTTTAGTAGTCTTTGTTTTTGAAATGTCACAGTACTGTCTTTTTTTACCCCCAAACTGATGTACCATTATTAGTTAAAATTCAAATTAATGGATGTTGCAAAAAAAAAAAAAAAAAAGGGTGTTACTCAGAATCCCTGATTTAACAGCAACTCTTAACACACTTGAAATCTTTAAAATTTTTATATTCTCTGGGGAGAGGTTTAATTTGAAAGCAAATAAAAGCTCCCTGTAGAAACAAAATCAGGTGTGATCAGGAAAACATGGATATTCTGGAAAAAAAACCCTTTATTTTTTACTCCCCTCAAATTTGCTCTTCAAAAGAAAAAAATATGATTACCCAAAAGGGCTCATTTATAGTCCTATCTCCCAGATAGGGTTTCAGTATGCTCTGAAGGTTTAAGTTTTTGATTCCTGAAAGGCGAGTTTTTTTTTAAGTTGAGCTAGCTATTTTAGAAAGCCACTAGTATGGCTTCTGCTTAGCCAGGAAGGCTGATCCCAAGGGAAAATTGTTTTGCACCTGTGGAAATGAAGGGTTTCCCAGCTCTTGACTGCCTGGCAAGTTAGAGATGAATAATTGACTCTGTATGTTTCCGTCCAGTTGAATGTAGATATTTTCATATTGGTTGATGCAGTAATTTATCATTTAGTAATACCTCACCTCTGCTCCGTTTCCTTAGATCTTTTCGCTTCCCTGATAGGGGAGAAATGACTATCTCAAGGTTGCCTTATTTGTTGTTCTCCTTTGTTAACGTTTTTGTAGCTTGAGTCCCTAGAACAATCTTGTCATATAGGCCAGATCCAGTTACAGTAAATACCTCTATGGTGAAAATTGCCGAAGAAACTATTTCCAAGCCTCCATGGATAGCTTTAGGTCAAACCGTATTCCAGAGAACCTAATTTTGGTCCCCGTGGACAATTATCTTCTAGTACCAAAGCGGCTGGTTCTGACCCAGGTTAGGAGGTTGAGTGAGAAAGGAAAACAATTCAGAGCAAATAGTAAGTGTGATGGCCAAGTGTCTAAATGAGCAAGGTGCTCGCCTCTGCCTTGGCAACATAACTACTGACACAATAGGAGAAAAAAAGATGGTCTGTGAGATTTCTGGCAGTTGGTATTTAATAAGCTGATTCAAGGACCCGTAGGAGCAGTCTGCTCATTGGTGGAGGGAATCCTGTCAGAATAAATGGTCTGAGGCCAGTTTCATAATTAAAACCTAATGGAAAGAGTGGGGAAGCTGCCTATTTGTCCAGGTGGCATATAAAGTTCATTTGGGTAAGTTAAGGTCAAACTCAGATGGTTTGGGGGGAGCCAGACTTCATGGATTTGGCTTTCCAGATTTATCGGCCTAGTCTTTGCTGCAGACGTCTTTGCTTTTGGTAGTCCACGGAGATGCAGTCTTGAAGACATTGTGTGAGGTTTTTTGCGTTGATTTAGTAATGATAGGAGATTATGTGGGCAGTTTTTAAAAAAAATTTCGGACTCTTAATCAGTTGACAAAAATGAAGGCATGGCCTCTTGGTGTGGATGTAGTTGCATCCTGCTATTGGAATAATTTTTCTAGCAGAACACGGGATATGTGCTCAGAGCATAGTTTGCTTCTCTTGGCCAAATTGCCCTGGATAGAGGATCTTGTGTGTATTTTTTGTTATTTCGTATCTGTGAATTGCTGACTCAGCTCCCTACTTGTGAGGCAAGTGGTGACATCTTGCAACAGGTGGCAACAGGATATGAAGGAACAGTGTGGGCTTTGGGGGCAGATAAGATTGTGTTCAGGCCTGGCCTCCCCGCAGTGTGCAGTGGGCACTGAGGACAACACCCTCTTCTCAGGGTCACTGTGGTCAAATGGGCATATGCAGGATACCCACACAGGGCCTGGCATTCAGTGCATCTTTGTTTCCTTGATCTTCCTGCTGTCCCTTCTAGAGGAAAATTCTAAATAAGACGTACAGTTTGGTGTGTAAACAGAAGTAAGAATAACATCGGTGTTTTTGAAGGAAGTCAGTCTGTCTTTCATCTCTTAGGTTTCTGGTCAGCTTATTTAATTGCAAGGAGCCATTTGGGGTTGAAACAAAGTGGAAGCCATCTTAAGCCAGTTCTTGCTTGTTTGAAGTCCTTATTATAAATGCTAGAACAGTCAGGCTGTCTTGAGCGTAGGCTGACCACCTTCCCGCATTCATCTTTTGCAGTTAGGATCTGAGTCAGCGCTACAGTCTTGGTAGGCTTCCGGAGACCTGGGAAACCAGGGCTCTAGCTCCTCACCCACTGCTAACTAGTTGCATCACCTTAAGCAAGTCCTTTACCCCCACCAGAGTCTCTGAGAGACCTGAGCAAGGTGTGTCCAAGCTCCAAGCTTCTCCCCTGCTTGGTAGTGGGGCCAAGTCGGTTCAGGTTTTGTTCATTCAGCAGCCAGGCTTCTCTGGTGCTTTTCTTAGAGCAGAAAAGTTTTCAGAGTGTGCAAGGAGCCCTTCTTGAGCACTTTATTTAGAGTTGGGCGAAGGTTGGATCTGCCTTCACCAGGCCTCATATTTCCCTCCCATGCCTGACCTACCTTCTGCAGCTTCTGGCCACAGGGAGGGGTTGTGCTGCTGCTGCAGCTCCTGAAACCCGACTGCAAAGGAGAGGCCTTAGAAGTGAATTGTAAGGTTAGGCTACGTGGTTGGATCACAGGCAGATCCATCAGAAACCTTGGGTCAGCAGCTAGCTGAGCACCTGGGCCCTAGTCCTACTTGTCCTTGTCGAGTGGTCCCAGAAACCGTGAACTCCAGAGCCGTAAAGCTGAGTACAGTGTGGATGCTGCCTGTTCCCTCCACACCAGGGGTGGCCGTCTTCTGGTAGAAAGATGGTGGGGAGCGGTGGACGGCCGTGGGCAAGGGTGTCAGGCTGAGTGGATGTGACTCATGAATTATTCAACTCCTAAGTCAGTCTCCCGGCCTTCCCAAAGCTGTGACAGTGCCTCTTGTGTACTGTTGTGTGAAGGTCAAAGATTACCTGCCAGGGGCCTTTGGAGTGATTCTTCTGCATTAGCTCACCTCAGCCCTCCGCTGAGAAAATGGAACAGAGGTGAAGTCACTTGTCTGAGGTCAGCTAATGGGTGTGGAGGCAGAGTTAGAATCCGGGCAGCCTGTACCCACACCCCAGCTCTGTACCCCATGTGCTGTCCTGGATCTGCTACAATAATTTTCAAACTGCAACATGCAGCCCTTAGTGGGCTGTGAAGTCCATTGATTGATTTGTCTCCTGCATTTGAAAAAGAAAGACATGGAAGAAGATAGAAAAAGCAAAGTACATCAAAGGTTAAATGTGGCTTCGGGAAACTTCTGTTTGAAAGAAATGTAAAGGAGGAGATATGGGGTCAAGGTCCAAGTTTGAAAGCCACCGCAGGTAGGACAGGGGTGGGCAAAGTGGCTCTTGGGCCAAAGCCAGCCCATCCAGCCTGTTTTTCTAAGTCAAGTTTTGTTGGAGCATGGCCACACCCATTCATTTATATCATCTGTGGCTACTTTTGTGCTAAAGAGCAGGGTCGAATAGTTGGGACAGAGACCGGATGGCCCGCAAAACCTAAAATATTTACTCTTTGGCCCTTTTAAGTAAAAAGTTTGCTGGCCCCTGCCCTGGTATGTGCCCGGCGCTTGGTGTGCCTGCACGGCAGTCGTGGTCATTTTTGTGGTGGTGGCAGAGGTGCGGGGAGAGAACAAGAGGGAATACAGTCGGGGTGTGCTACTGCACCCGCCCCTTGACCTGGTGCGGCTCCATCATCCCTGTGTTCCTTTCCTTCAGTGGATGTGGAGGCCCGAGCCCAGGCTTTTGAACCTTTAAATCGAAGGGATTTTCATTCATTAGAAGTAACCAGAGACTTCTTGAAGCCCAGTGCGGAAGTGGATTGCAGCTAACACATCCGTGCTATGGCCCAACCCAAGGGAGCTGGGCCCAGGCGCGAGTGGCACTTTGGCTAAATGTCCATTGCAGGTGGCTTGGATTATTGCCCTCCTCATTTTCCTAACAGACACCGGGGCTTAGGTTTCCTGACCCTGCCATTGCACGGGGCACCAGAGCAGGCCCGGGAACCACAGCCTCTTGACAGCAGAGGCGGGCCACATCCCTGCGGGGGGGGGGGGGGGACTGGCGCCACTTTCATCTGCTCAGTTGATGCACCAATCACATATGGGCTCTTGTCAGTCACCCTTTGGCCTATCAAGAAGCCCTCCATAAACACTCGCTGAAAGAATTTTTGACTGAAGACCACCCCTCAATAGCCTCATTAAGAGTTTTAAGTGACTTAGGTTGCTGCCTGGGACATGGTCCAGGGTCTGTGTTGATGAAATTGGCAGAGGGTGTAGGTAGCTGAGATTGATGCTGTGTGCGTACAGAATACATCCCAAGCACCCATCCAGTCCGTACCTGGCCCTGTGCTGGGCCCTTGGAAACTCAGGGGTAACTGCCGGCCTCTTTCTTCTCCACCCTCCAGGAGCCCACAATTGACTAGAAGTTAACAAATAGTTGTAAACAGATAATTGCAGTTCTTCTCAAGAAATTCTTCAGTAGCATATGAACGAGAAACGTTAGAGTTCTAGGCTCGGGTCCCTCAAGAGGAAAATGTTAATACTTTGTCTGGGTTGAGTGTACATTGAATGGAACCCGATTGATTCCTCTGAAAAAATTATCAACAAGGAAAAGTCCTAGTTCACAAGTTAGATGATTAGATTTTCCTTTCTGGAATAATAGAAATAGGCCCTCCTTGCATGAAAACCAGTTTAAGCAATCTGAAGCATGGTTGGCGTGAGAAGGTAGTCAAGAAACTTTGTTGCTGAGAAGCAGATTTTCAGAGTTCACCTGACAGGAGAAAGCTGAATCAGAGAGATACCTTTATTAAGAGCATGAGCTGTTTTCAGAGCGAGTGGAAGTGGAAGAATAGCCGCTCAGGCAAAGAAAGCGACACTTGTAGCAGGCCAGGTTTTTTCTTGATGAGCTTGTTTGAAGCTCTACAGAAGTCTCCTGCCTGAGAGGTTTGTGTGCTTGGACGAGCCCCAGTGTGGATGCTGCACACGGGGATGAAGCGTTCCTTCTCATGTTAGGACACTTGAATTTCTTCCTTTGGATTTGCATTGCTTTCTGCCCGTCTTGGGGTAAGTCCTGTCGGGTTTTTTGCGAGGATTCCTTGGACCTTTCTGTGCACTTCTTATTCCCTTAACTATCCAAATGTCTTCAGTCAGACTTTTGAATGTCCCAATTCCCTTCAGTCGATGTCAGAAGGACTGTATCGGCCTCTCATCTTTGCAGAGTGATAGTTTTTACTCCTGAGCATTTGTTCTGGGCCAGGTTGGTGCTGAGCAGCTGATTTACATGGTCTCGGGAAATTCCTCCCGCGAGAATTCCATCCATCCCAGAGGTTCCATCGCTGCCATCACTTCACAGTTGAAGCCGGGGCACAGAGTGTTTAAGGAGCTTGTCCGGTATCGTGGTACCTCACTTTGGCGTTTCTTGGAATGCTGTTTCATTTCATCTGTTTTCTGTACATATGTCTTTATATGTACAAATTACAAATTTTGGGGTGGGAGTTTTATCGATTGGCCTGTTTAGTATTGTTCATTCTCAGATAATTTCTAAGGGTTTCAAGGGTAGAGGTTAAGAGCTGGGCCTGGAGTCAGAAAGTCCTGGACTCGCTTTCCAGTTCTGCTTCTTCCTGCTGTGACCCTATGGGCAAATTTCTTCCCCTTTCTGAGCCTCAGTTTGCCTGTCTATAAAACGGGATGCTAATGAGTTGCCGCCACGTGGGTTTGTTAGTGCAGTTTCAGTGAGGGACGAGTAGAAGTGGAGAGCTCAGCAGCCTGGTGCCTGGCGTGGAAGGTGCTGCTACAGAATGTTAGTAATGAATATTTCCTACTGCTCGTGGACTTTATGAGACCCTGAGGTGCCCAGGCAGGTTCTGTAGTGGAGGAAATGAGGGTTAGAGAGGTGAAGCGTTGGTAAGGGGCGGTGGGGGGCCCCCACCTCGGACTCCAGCTCTCTGCTGGGAAAATTAACTTCTTGAGGACCTTGACAGCCTCTCTTCACCTTGCTGAGGTTGTCCCCACTTGGGGACATAGACCTCCATATACCCATCACCCAGTTTCAACAGTTACATACATTTTGCCAATTTTTGGTTCATCTCACGACCTCCTCCATCTCCCTTGTGTATTTTAAAGCAGATCCCAGATCTCATCTCATTTCACCTATAAATTTTTCAGTATGAATCTCTAACAAAGATTTTTTTTTTTGGTGAGGAAGACCAGCCCTGAGCTAACATCTGTTGCCAATCCTCCTCTTTTTGCTGAGGAAGACTGGCCCTGGGCCAACATCCTTGCCCACCTTCCTCTACTTTATATGGGACGCTGCTACAGCGTGGCTTGATTGCGCGTCTGTCCGCGCCTGGGATCCGAACCTGCGAACCCCGGGCCGCCTCAGCGGAGCGCATGAACTTAACCACTACACCACTGGGCCAGCCCCACAAAGATTTTTTAAACATAACCACAAAACCATAATCATGTCTAACAAAATTAATAATTACTCAATATCTCGAATATCCAGTCCGAGTTCAGATTTCTCCAATTTCCCCTATGTTGACTTTTGGCAGTGGGTGTGTTCATATCTTGTTCCTGGCACCAGGTAGTTTGTCCTGCTCACAATGAAGAGGGGTTCGGGGTGCTTGTGGTCAGGCTTCTCTTCTCCCGTGGTTGGTTTGTGCTTGCTGCTCAGGTGGTGTCCGTGATGTGGGCACGTTACCGTGGAAATGTGTCATGTCACAGAGCCAGTTATGACCACACCTGAGAATGTTGAGGGAAAGAGACACAGAGCCCATTTGCTCTTGATTTCTGGTCGATGAACCTGGGTAGTAAGGACACTGAAAAACATGTGCAAGACCCAGAGGTTTATTTCAAGACTTTCCTGCCTCTGAAAATCCCTCAGTGAGGTCCCCTCCCCTGCCCCCCCATGGCTGCTTCACCACGTCCTAAATCGAGGGAAGGCCTTGGGGGACCTTCCTCAGGCACAAGCCCTGAGCTGATTTTCTGAAGGAGAGGCCCCGTGCCTTAGCTCCTAGTAAACAGCAGCCCCACAGGGTCGGATTTGGGGATCCTGGATTTCTGCATTTAGGCCTGTCGTTAAACATTTGAAGAGGCGGGGCCTCCTTGTAATTTTTGTAATTTTGTCCCTAGTTAATGGGTCATTCAGAGCCTACCCAGGCAGTTTGTTGAGAGTTTGGGCAGTTAATGGTCATAACCCTGACCTTCACATTAACCTAGCTGCCTCTTGTCAAGGCCTCTCATGATCTTCAGGTAATCGCCACTGTTCCCATGAGTTTCCGTCTTTTTTTTTTTGTTATTTTTTGCCTCCTCCTCTCTCTCTATCTCTTTTTTTTTGTATGTGAACCAGGTATATCCACAAACCCAGGCTCTTTTCAACTTCCATCCAACTCACTTGTCTAGAGAATGTCCATGTTGCCAAGCTTCGTTTTTGTAAGGGCCCTTTGTCCCTTCTTTCCGGGGCTTAGCTCTCCATTTGCCTTTCCTTCCTGGTCGGCCGCTTGGCTACTTTCTGGTGCTGTCTAGATTAGAGCTTGGGAAAGGGAGATGTGGGTTTGTCAGTTTCGTCAGCAGGATTTGTCGGCCAGCAGTTAGCAGTGCCCCCATGGGAAGTTGGCTGTAGCTTCTCCATAAAGAAAACACTTCCCATTAAGCACTCCAGCCCTAAATGGGTTAGGGTTATCCACGTAGAGGTGGGCTCATGTTAGCTGGTTCTTAAAACCAGTAACTACTGTTTGTCTGGTACTTACTTTGTGCCCACCCCCCTTGTCAAGGCCCTTATCCATGTTACCTCCTTTAACCCTCACAAGCCCTCGAGGTAGGTGCTACAGTTACCCCATTCTGCAGATGAGCAAACCAGGGCTCTGGTTGCATGTATTGAGAGCACACTCGAGGGAAGAGGCAGAGTGGGTTGAGTTACTTGGCCTGCAGAAAGAAGGCCGATGCCCAAATCTCTCTGCTGGTGGGTGGGGCCGGCCCACTTTGAAACGGGAGATTTCTTTACTAAGTTCTGTTTTTGCAAGACCACGGTCTGTGATGAACTCAGTATGAGTCTGTGCCCTGTGGGGTTGGCCCAGTGGGCGTTCCTCAGAATAGGCATCTAGATCTACTCTTTGGCCTGAGAGGAGGAGCTGGCTATCACTTAAATGCCCTGGAAGCTCAGTCCAGGAGGCACAAGGCAGATCTGACCCTCGGCAAGACGTTGGCCTCTTCCCGTTTCCTCCCGGGTGCCAGTTCCAAGTGGGTCCCCAGCGCGGTTGGTTTCCTGTCCCTGATGACTCGGGTGCAGCCATCTCGGGGCACTGCCAGGCCAGGCTCTGGGAATACGGCAGTCTCTGCCCAGGCGATGCTGCATGGGGTCTCCCGCATGCTTGTCTCCAGAGGGTTTGGCAGGTCTTGATTGAAACGATTAGCGCAATGGGGCTTCCCCCACTTTTCTTGGGGGATTATGTCACAGTCTATTAGGCGTGCTCCCACGGTATTTAATCCCACTCTGACATGGATTTCGCTGGCAGTCTGCGAAGTGGCACCGCTTAACCCTGGTTGCTGTTTGTGGAGCCTGCCTGTCTACAGTTGTGTCAGTGGCCCACAGGATTTCTACCTCTGTCTCCGCTGGTTTGGTTTTCTTTCTTTCCTTTTTTTTTTTTTTCTGTTAAGCAGAGTCTGAAGAAAATAGACTGCATGTGCAGGCAGAACATTTAGCTGGGAATCTCCAGTGTTATCAGACGGGACCCCCACAGGTGACCAGAGGGAGCCCAGGGCTCCAAGGAGTTGGAGAGCATGTGGCCAGATGGCACTGAGACTGCACAGTGGTCGGTCAAGCGTCACCATCCCGGTGTCCCCTCCACTATTCCATTCTCCTTCATAAGTCACCAGCAGTGTTTTTATCCTATTTGCTTTTCATCTGTTCCCAACTCTAGGGACACAACGTTTCAAGTAGTCACTACCCGTTTGGGTTTGTCAAAGTTGTATGGTAGATTCTCACTGAGCCCAGCTGTGCCTGGGGCTGTTAATAGAGGTAATGTGAGGAATTCCTCTCTGGCTAAAAGTCTTCGTAGAGTGGATTTGAATGCTATACTTCCCTGCCTTGGATAAGTCCTTGGGAATGAGAACACTTCCTTCTAGAATCATTCTTGATAATAGTTAAAGCCCTTGGAGTTGCTTGGATGGTCTTATGTGCCCTCTGCCCCCGGGTGTTAGATGTAGAGCGACCGCCATCCTGCAGGCCAGCGTGGAGCAGCAGGACAGGGATGGAGGCCTCAGCCTCAGCTGACCCCGGGCGAGACCTTCGCCTGCCGTGCCACAGCGTCCTTGGCCTTTGAGCAGGCAGAGGTGAGGGAGTGTCTGGGGATGCCAGCCAGCTCTGGCTCAGCCGCCCCGGCCCTGCATCACAGAGGCTGCCTCGTGGGCTGGGTTTCTTATAATTTTTATCTTTTCCTACGAGGACAGTGCAGAACAGAAGGTGCTCAAGGACCCGGCACAGAGAAGATGCTCAGACATGTTTGTGGCATCAAGTAGGCGGTCGATGAGTAGTCTCCCCACTCACTTCCCGTCCTTGCTGATTGAGGAGGATTGATAGGCTTAGAGTCGGAAAAGAGTCAGTTTCTGGCTTTTTCCATTCACCCTCTGGCTGTCTGACCTCGAAAAGTCCCTTCACCTACTCTCCCTTTAGATTCCTCCTGTCTGAAATGAGAGGGTTGATGATGTCCCACTGTCCCTTTGGCTTTGACAGGCTTCTGGTTCCAGGAGGGTCTTTGGCTATTTGAGGTCTTAGTCTTTATTCTCTTGCATCTGGGCTTCTGGGAGCCCAGGCAGCTCCTGTCTTCTTGCCTTCCCCCCATCCCTGCTCTGGGACTCTGGGTCCTTATTGCCGTGTTGTCAGCTTTTTCCTTTCCAGACTAAAGTGTGGAGAGTGATGCTCTTTTTAGCTTTTCTTCATGGAATACCAGCGTCTACCTCTCCCATCTGTCTGTGGGCCTTCCCCAGCTTCATCGTGTCTGTCTGTCTAGTCTGTCTGTCTCTCCCTGTGTTTCTCCTGAGGTGTGGCAGCCTGGCACCCACAGGGTTCCCATCAGGGACGCACGTCATGTTTGCTCTAGTCACCTCTCTCCCGGTGTCGTACACACCGCCAGGCAGCAGGAAGTTTGCCATGCCACCGGATAACAGCCTCTCCCTGGGGTTGGCAATCTCGCCAAAACCAGTTTCCCCAGTCAGGTGGCACTTTTACTGTGGGTGAGGCCATCCCTTGGCCTGTTCTGTGGGCCGCACCCAAGCCCGAAGGTGCCTCCCTTGTCAGGAACACTGCCTTCTCCGTGTCTCCTTGAGGCCAGCCCAGGACAGCCTGGTGGTTTACGAGGAAACCACACGAGGCGCACATGGTCCCCTGTCTGTATTGTTCCCTCTGAAACACCAGAAGGAGTTCTGTGTCCCGCATTCTGGTGTGAGAGCTGCCCTTGACCTCTGCTGGGGTATCTGTGGGACTGGCCCACTTGGGTTTTAAGCCCACCCGACCCCTTTGCATAATAGAAAGGCCCCTCTGGAAGGTCTTGACAATGGGAGCAGCACCGAAGCGGACAGAGGGAGTGAGGTGAGGGAAGGGGCTGTGAAGGATCCTCGGAGAAGTCATCAATTTGTCGTTTCTCCACAAAGCCTCCTAGAACCTTCGGGGGCCCCAGGGGCTGGGCTTGCCTGATGAGCTTGTTCCCCCACGGCCCCGGTCCCATCTGGGCAGCCGAGGCCTTTCTGCCTGGAGTGGTTCCCTTCGTGGTCAGCCTTTTGGGTCCTGGCGTCCTTGGGTTACTCTCTGCGTTACCTGCGTTCTTGTTTTGGGTCCTAGTTAGTTGAGAAGGGAGAGGTTTCTTATGCTCTCACACATATTTTTCCATGGTCATTCAGGAGGAACTTGGGGAGCTTTTTTGAAACTTAAAATTTTTATTTATCTTTTAAACCAGCTCCTGTACTTGTGAGAACTGTCTGTGGGTTTGGCTCAAAAACTGGATTCTTTTTCCAGCTGCTCCCTTCTTAACCTTATTTATCCCCCCACCCCCACCCCATCCTGTAGATATTTAGATGTTTAGAATGTCCTTTTGGCAGCCTCTGTCATGGTTGGCAAGTGTTTTTATTTTTAAAGTACTGGGGGCTGGGGTGACATGGGGGAGTTGACAAAGCGAGGAAATCTGTAGGATGGGGAGCCAGAGGGGCCACCTGGAGGTGAGGGAGTCAGGTGGGAAACGGGTCAGCAGCGGGTGGTGGGGTGACGCCTCCTGCGGGCGCTCTGGCAGCCGTCATGTGAGGACCTCGGGAGGGGCTGGGTTGAATCCTGGGGACCGGAGCCTGTTCATAGGTGGTTCTTACCGGGCTTTTGTGAAATACATTCAGTGTGCTCAGGTCACAGTCCAGGCCTGCCTGTGGGTGGGGCCCGGAAATCTGTG
The DNA here is from genome assembly GCA_031878705.1 of Tapirus indicus. Lineage (NCBI taxonomy): Eukaryota > Metazoa > Chordata > Mammalia > Perissodactyla > Tapiridae > Tapirus > Tapirus indicus. The sequence goes on along the minus strand of CM062926.1, from coordinate 21,244,698 downwards.
GGCCACCCTGGTTCAGAACCATGGCCCTCTCTCCACAGTGCACAGCCACGCCCGTCAGCTCACAGGACGTATCCGTAGGGTTGGAGCTCAGCAGGTGACCCCAGGCCACTGTGCGCCGCTGTGTGCTAGGAGGGATGCTTGTGTGTGTTCCCTGAGAGAAGAAGCTTCTGGGGTCAAGTGAATTTCAGGAATGCTCTAAAGCAGAGTTGTGCAGGTTTCCTGACTCTAGGACTTCCAGGAACTTCTTTTATAGCCTCAGGCATTGTGAATCCCCATGATGGGGCTTTCCTCAGCTCATCTGACCACAGACCTCCGTCACTTTTCTTCTTAGAACTCTAGGCCCGTGGAACACTTTGGGAAATACTGGCTTAGATTTGTCCCGGTATTTGTGGCAGTACCTTTAAAATCCAGCCAGGTTAGATGAGAGCAGACGCAGTCCTTTTGAGGGGAGGCTGAGGGATGGGACAGGAGGCAGTGGCCCCCACGTCCTCCCAGGGCCTCCCGCAGGGGTTACAGCTCTCGCTCGCAGCTCTTGGGCCCTCCATTCCTGTCGCCTTGGGCAGCTCGGCGCCTCGGAGGTCTCCTCTGAAACCCGTGTTCATGCTGGCTTTGGGGTTGGTTTGTAGGGAAGATGGTGAGTTGGAAGAAGGTGAACTGGAGGATGACGGGGCCGAGGAGACCCAAGACACCTCCGGAGGGCCCGAGAGGAGCCGGAAAGAGAAGGGGGAGAAGCACCATAGTGATTCTGACGAGGAGAAGTCTCACAGGAGACTGAAGCGGAAACGGAAGAAAGAGCGGGAGAAGGAGAAGAGAAGGTCGAAGAAGAGGAGGAAATCCAAGCACAAAGTAGGTCCAGGAGGGTTTGCTGGCCGGCTGCTGCCTGGCGCTGGGCCTGGCCGAGAGCCCCAGGGGCCGAGCTTGTCTCCTCGGGCCAGAGGGCACTTGTAATGTTGTTTTTTCCTTCTCCAAATTGGATAAAGGCCTTTTTTTAAAGAGTTGATAGCTCATGCTCCATTGCCGGTGAATGCCCCTAGGAGAGGTGTTTCACTGAGGGCGCAGAGCCCTTCCGGCACATTCCAGCAATCTTTGTCCCGGGGCTGACTCTGCCACAGTGGCCTGCCTGCAGCAAAATCACTAAATCTACTTCCCCTCTCATTGCAGCGCCACGCTTCCTCCAGCGATGACTTCTCTGACTTTTCAGATGACTCGGATTTCAGCCCCAGCGAGAAAGGGCACCGCAAGTACAGAGAGTACAGCCCCCCGTACGCGCCGGTGAGGAATTGCTGTCAGGGCGTCCGCGGGGCTGGGAGCCGGGCCAGGCCTAGTATAACTGCCCGTGTTTACTGAGCACTTGCTCTGTGCTGGGCATTCTTGCGTGGCACTATACATGGGTTTCAATCCTGCAAGATTAGGTATTGTTTTTATCCCCGTTTTACAGGTGAGGAAACTGAGACTTAGAAAACTCGAACCAGGTTGCCAGCTCTGAAGTGCGGGAGCTGGGATCTGAACCCAATCAGTGGCTGATCTCCATAAGCCGTACCCTTAAGACTTCTCTATGCCACCCTTTCCTGTGGCCTTGGCAGGACTCAGTATGTCCCCTGTCCCCAAGAAAGATGCTAGCTTATCGCTGTCCAGGCTGACTGTTTTCCACCATTCAGAAATGACCTTTTGTGGAAAATTGGCAATGGTTACAGAAGTAAATTATCTCAAATGTCGTGGAGTCAGAAGTTAAATTATCTTATTATATCGCTGAGCTTAAACATAAATTTAAATTACTTGTTCATTCAGTTTGTATATTGTTTTTTCCCCCAGCAAAACCGGTAAGAAAAAAAATCAACGTATATTTTCAAGTTTTGATGAAAAATGCTTTTAAAGCTAGTAGCTCATGAGATGTGCCAGGCGTCCTATGACTCGGCATCATCCATCGTAACAGATAGTTTATTGTGAAATATTATAGTGGACATTGATCTGCTGACGTAGATTCACACTAAACCCAAGGGAGACCGGGAATGGAGGGAAGACCGTGAGCTTTGATTGGGAACGGGGGCTTGAGGCGTTTTAAGATCTGCTAAAGTAGTTGTGTGTGTCTCTATATCTGTTTTGTATTTTCTCATTTTTTTATGATGAGTGTGGATTTTTTTAAATTAATAGACTTTATTTTTCAGAAGTTCTGGGTCTATAGAAAATTGAGCAGATAGTACAGTTCCCTACGTAGCTCACTCCACCCCGTTTCCCCTATTATTAACATCTTGCATGAGTGTGGTACATTTGTTGTAATTGATGAGCCAGTATTGATATGTTATTATTAATTGGAACCCCTAGTTTACGTTGGGGTCCTCCCTTTGTGTTTTACCATTCTCTGGGTTTTGACAAATGGGTAATGTTATGTAGTCACCATATACTATCATATAGAATAGTTTCCATTCCCCACAACCCCCTACTTTGCCTACTCATCTCTCCCTCCCTCCTGAGCCCCTAGCAACCACCAGTCTTTTTACTGTCTCTGTAGTTCTGCCTTTTGCAAAATGTCATATAGTTGGACTCATGCAGTGTGTAGATTTTTCAGATTGGCTTCTTTCACTTAGCATTATGCGTTTGTGGTTCCTCCGTGTCTTTTCATAGCTCCGTAGCTCATTTCTTTTAATTGCTGAATAATGCTCCATTGCTGGATGTACCACAGTTTGTTTATCTATTCACCTACTGAAGGACATCTTGGTGGCTCCCATTTATATATATGTGTGTGTATTTAACTTCATCCGGTGTCTCTTGGTGTTAGCGTACTTTGGAAAGCATCATTTAAAATGGCTTCCTAGTGTGGTTGCTAAGCAGGTCATTAGTTGAATTCGAAGGCCCCAGGAAAATTTTGACCAAGGATCTCTTGCCTACCAGGCTCCCTACCCACATGAGATTGCTCTATATCCCTGGGAAATACCCGCTTCTCTCCCCTCCCCAGTTCTTTAGGGATCATGAAGTCTGTGTTTCTCAATTTTCTTTCAAGCTGTAGCCCTTTCTGAAGAACTGGGCCCTCTGCCCAGATCTCACTCAGGTGGGGACCAGGCCCGGGGACAGCAGAGACACCCAGACAGACATGTCAGTTCAGGGAACAGTGGGGATCTCAGTGGTCTGGACCCAAGGCTGGCTGACTCTCCTCTCCCCGTCAGTCCCACCAGCAGTACCCTCCATCGCACACCACGCCTCTGCCCAAGAAGGCCTACTCCAAGATGGACAGCAAAGGCTACGGCGCGTACGAAGACTACGAGAATGAGCAGTATGGGGAGTATGAGGGCGACGAGGAGGAGGACATGGGCAAGGAGGACTATGATGATTTCACCAAAGAGCTGAACCAGTACCGGCGCGCCAAGGAGGGCAGCAGCCGGGCCCGAGGTGAGAGAAGCTCCCACAGCAGCTTCTCCGGGGCGTCGGTGCGGGGGTCTGGCAGTGTGGCGCAGAGCAAGACAGGCCCGGTCGGCCCAGTGCCCACAGAACCTCAAGTCCTAGAGAAGAGACTGGCAGTTATTTCCGGCTGAGATAGGTATAGAAGGAGAAGCGCTGGGAGCTGCTCAGGCAGGGCACGGGACCGGAGGTAGCCACGTGAGAAGAGGGTCCCGTGCTGAGGCTGTGGCTGGGATGGAGCCAGGTCAGTGTGAGGCGGGGAGAAGGCCGGCCAGCGTGGCTGGAAGGTGCTTTTTGTAAATTCACTTCTTGGTCATCTGTGAAGCAGGAGAAGGGACAGCTTCTCTCCCATCTGGGACAGGGTGACTGACAGCTGCTGCCCCAGCCCTCAGTAGCCTCTTGCCCCATCCTCCCAGCTCCTATCACCTGACAAGGTATGACTGCAGCCCATGGGACTGCCACACCTCTGAACCTTGAACCTGTGGCAGTTAGGAGGATGGTGGGGGAGGGCAGAATAGCAGAGACCCAGCCTGGCCTCTTAGAACCGTCTCCTGCCAGTGAGATTTCCCAGCGCAGAAGGGCTTCCAGAATCTTCCAGCTCAGCAGGTCTTAGCCCTGCCTACTGCCCAGCTTGTTGTTTGAGTGGCCATTCATTCATTATTTTTTTTTAATTCATTTATTTACTTTTATTTATTATTATTTTATTTATTTTGTGTGTGTGTGGAAGACCAGCCCTGAGCTAACATCCATTGCCAATCCTCCTCTTTTTTGCTGAGGAAGACTGGCCCTGGGCTAACATCCGTGCCCATCTTCCTCCACTTTATATGGGACGCTGCCATGGCATGGCTGACAAGCAGTGCGTCGGCGGGCGCCCGGGATCCGAACCCGCAAACCCTGGGCCGCTGAAGCGTGAACTAAACGGCAGAGCCACCAGGCCGACCCTATTCATTGTTTCTTTCAGCAGTCTTTCCTGGACAGGCCCCGCTGTTTGGGGAGATTCTGGACTCCCCAGCATTGTCCAACAGAAGTATAATTCAAGCCCCCATGTCATTTAAAATTTCTGGTAGTCACATTAAAAAGTGAAAGGAAACAGATGAAAGTGATTTTAACAATATATTTTATCACCCTAATACATTCAGAATCTTATTTCAACATGTAATCAACATAGATGTGATATTTCATATTCTCTCTCTTTTTTCTATACGAAATCTCTAAAATCCAGTGTGTGCTTTACGCTCACGTCTCTTAGTTTGCTCAGCCACGTTTCAGGTGCTCAGTAGCCACATGTGGCTGGTGGCCACCGTATTGGACAGTGCGGCTCTCAGAGTAGTGAATGCCATAGCAGGCGTGTGTCAGAATTCTGAGGCTCCCCCATCAAGGGGACCGGGGGACTGTCAGCCTGCCTGGAGCAGCTGGGAAGCCTTCTTGAGAGAGGAGGAGGATGAATGGTTGTCGTCAGGGGCAAACAGTGGGGTAACTTCTCTCTTGCTGGTGGCTTCTGCTCCTGCTCGGTGCTCACTGTCTGAATCACTGTGCAGGCAGCCGAGGCCGTGGCAGGGGCTACCGGGGCCGAGGAAGTCGTGGAGGGTCTCGAGGCCGAGGCATGGGCAGGGGCAGCCGAGGCAGGGGCAGAGGCTCTGTGGGAGGAGACCACCCGGACGACGAAGAGGACTTCTACGAGGAGGAGATGGAAGTAAGGTTTTCTCCAGCCCTGGAGTGGGGATGTGTTGCTGGTGGGCTGCAAGCGCTGTTGGGGGTGGCTCAGAAGACTTAGGTGGAAAGAGCATCAGATGGCAGTTTTCTGTGTTTGTTTATAATTTTGGAATAGAGAAAACCTTCACATGGTTCAAAATTGAAAAGGTACCAAAGGGCGAGCTGTGAAAAACATCTCCTCCAACTGCTGTCCCAACGCCTTAGTTCTCGTCCCTGGAGACGAGGTTCCTAGTGTGCGCCAGAAATGTCTCAGGCCTTTGCAGTCAGGTGCTTACTCACCCCTACACACGCACACCTGGAGGAGAGCTACCACACTCACTGTTCTGTCCCTGCCCGAGACCTTTCCATGCCCTTTGTCGTAGCCGCACAGTTGTCCGTTGTGTACGGAGGCGCCCTAATGGATTTGTCCCCTGGGTGGGAGTTTTAAGAGTAGAGACTGCAAGGGAAGGGGTTAGGACCACCAGCTGCATAGGCTGTGGCGTGTAGAGGGGGGCACAGGGGTGAGCCCCTGGGTCACTCACCTGCCCTTCTGAGTCTGATGTCCTGAGTGTACAAAAAGGGAGAGGGGGGCGAGCTCTGGGTTTGGGACAGTGTTCATTGTTCTTCTCATGACACTTTCCTGCTCTCCCTCTCTGGAATTCCAGTATGGAGAAAGTGAGGAGCCGATGGGAGACGAGGACTATGACGAATATTCCAAGGAGCTGAACCAGTACCGCCGGTCCAAGGATGGCCGAGGGCGAGGTGGGGGGGGGGGGCCCGGGAGTCGGTGGGGCTCCTTCTGGCAGCTGCCGGATCTCGGTCCTGGGGAGAGGCAGCGGGTGAATGCCGTTTCTCTCTTCTGCAGGGTTAAGTCGCGGCCGGGGCCGGGGTTCCCGAGGTCGAGGGAAAGGGATGGGCCGGGGCCGCGGCCGAGGCGGCAGCCGAGGCGGGATGAACAAGGGCGGCATGAACGACGATGAGGACTTCTATGACGACGACATGGGCGTGAGTCAACTCTTCACTCGGATCTGATGCTTTTAGTCAGGGCTCCGCCTTGAACATTTCTCGTCTCTAATGAGTTGTCCTCTGGGGCTGATCCTGTCCCTCTGCTCCCATCAGCCGTTCCCCGTAGGGCCGATCAGCGCTAATCATCTCTCTTGAGGGGTGTGCTGCTGGTGAGACCCTCTGTTTCTAAAACCACTTCTGTGTAGCACCTGCAGTCACCCGTAATGAGTCTCTGAGGTTCGGAACATTCTAGGTGACCCATCCAGTCAGCTCTGGAGAGTTTCACGTGAAGGCACGTGCCGCCGCCTCTGGGAGTGTGTGTCCCTGCACAGGTGTGTGGTGCTTGAGCCTTCAGCTGCCAACAGCTCCGAGTGCCAGAACCTGTCCCCCCCAATACTGCGGAGTATGTAGGCTCAACCCCACACAGCCTCGGAGTTGGATGTAACCTGCCAGTCAGTGCTCCTGTTACACGAAGACACCCTGTCGAGGGAATGCTCGTCCCACAGGCCGACTCCTGTCACTCTTGTCACTCAGAGCCTGCCTCCCCCTGGCCCTCACGGGCCCGCCTCCCCCTCCTTTCTCTCCCACTTTACAGTCACACTCTGTTCCTAACAGGACGGCGGCGGAAGCTACCGGAGGAGTGACCATGACAAGTTCCACCAGCAGTCTGACAAGAAGGGCAAAGCCATCTGCAAGTACTTCGTGGAAGGGCGGTGCACGTGGGTAAGGGGCCAGTCAAAGAACCTGGGTGCCTGGAGCAGGGCAGCAGCCCCACAGGCCCCACAGGAAGACTCACAGGCCTCTGGGAACGTTCTGGAGGCCGCAGTGACCGGGGGCAGTCCTCGGGTGGGGTGGGAGTGATTGAGAGATGCTCAGGGGGCCTGGAAGCCTCAGTTCACTCTGCAGCGTGAGTGAGGAGCCAGAACAAGATGACACAGCTGGGGTTTTTGGTTTGGGGGGATTTTTTGGCCAAAATTTTCAACCAATCCATATGGCCTCAAATGTGTTACTAAGATTGATGCTAATGCGAAGATGTAACATATTGTAGTTAAGTTACTGAACCTAAATGTTGGAGAGGGAATTATTAAGGCATCCAGATAGAAAAGATGGGGGGACATCAGACCAGCCTTGGACTTCACAGCAGAGTATGATGCCAGAAGATGGACCATGACCACAGAGTTGTGAAGGCAACAGGTGTAACCAGTGTTAGTTCAGTAGCCAGCTTTTTATTCACATACAAAGGCAGCGGGCACATACTGGCAGATGTGTGCCCAGGAATACTGCACCCATGTGTCTGTCTTAGAAAAAAATGTCGTATTTCAGACATGCATGTGTGCAAAAAATATTCTTAATATAGTCACAATTCACATTTTTAGAAACTTGAGGTACGTAGAAGCAAAAAAATACGAATAGTTGTTCCTAAGAGTTGGGGGAAATGGGTATAGAGCAGTTGCTGTTTTCAGTTCACCTGGATGTTGTTTTGTTTGGGTTGTGTTTGACTGCAGATAATGGAAAACTCAACTCCACTGGCTTAAACACATAGCTATTGTCTCTCAGAACAAGGACTCTGGGGCTGAGTGGGCAGTAGAGGGTGGGCAGTGGCCAGTGGCACCCAGGGGCACCCATGCTCCTTCCTACTTTCTATTCCGTCATCTTTAAGCATGTGGCTTTTGTCCTCATGGTTGCTCAATGACTGCTGTGCCTCTGGGCATCACATCTAAGGACTAGGAGGAAGAAAAATGGGGGGAGGGACTTTTTAAAACATTGAAGCAGTGCTGTCCTCCCTGGAGACTTTGCATGTATCTCATTGGCCAGGGGAGGCTCATTGCAGGGGAGGCTGGGAAATGGAGTATTTTTTAGCTGGGCACATTCTTCCCCAAACAAAATTGGGATTCTGTTAGGGGGGAAGAAGCATGGCACTGGAGACTGGCTGTCATGCAGCAAACAGTGAAGAACAGTGAGTAGGTAAGAGAGAGGAGAGGAGAAGGGAGCGGTAGAAAGAAGCCATGAGGGGCCGGCCCGGTGGTGTAGTGGTTAAGTTCTTGCGCTCTGCTTTGGTGGCCCGGGGTTGGCAAGTTCAAATCCCGGGTGTGGACCAACTCACTACTTATCAAGCCGTTCTGTGGTGACGTCTCACATACGAAATAGGGGAAGATGGGCACAGTTGTTAGCTCAGGGCCACTCTTCCTCACTAAAAAAAATAAAAGAAGCCGGGAAAGGCAGTGGAATGGGGATGTGGGGGAGGAGGGCAGCGACCCGAGACGAGCACGTGCTTTGTGGGAAGGATAAAGTTTGTGGGAAAGCGTGTTTATGAGCCTGCCTTTCCCCAGGTGGGGGTTCATTGTGTCACTGGCCCTTATGTGCTTCAGTGTGACAGAGCTACATCCCTTTGCAGGCAGGAGTAAGCTTTAAGGCGCCACCACTTACCTTTCGTTGCTTCTCTTCCAGGGAGACCACTGTAATTTTAGCCATGACATCGAGCTACCAAAGAAGCGAGAGCTGTGCAAGTTTTACATCACCGGATTCTGTGCCAGGGCAGAGAACTGCCCCTATATGCACGATATCCTTTGGCGCCCACAGCTGATCCGACTGAGGATGCAGAACTTTCTCCTTATTGGTAATGACAGCTGTCCTGCACTGCGCTCGCTTGCTCTCCCTCCGTGCAGTGCTGTGCCGAGAGCTCTCTGTGCATCTCCATCTCATTTTTCACATCTGCCCTATGATGGGTCTGCTTTTCCCCTTCTGCAGATGAGCAATCTGAGGCACACGTGCTGTGTGTTCTCTTTACAGTTACTCTCGAGACTGGCCTATGGTGTTGCCTGTTATCTTTCTGAGACTTTTCCAAATGGCTCTGTAACCTTGGGCAAGTCCTTGAGCTTCTCTATTCTCGCTGAGTGAGGATCTGCAGATGCAGCCCCAAGGCCAGCGTCGGGGGTGGGAAGCACTCTGGAGCAGGAGTGTCAAGAACCAGGGTCTCGTCTTGGGTCTGCTGCCAATCTGCTGTGCAACCCTCGGCAAGTCATTTCACCTCTCTGGGCTTCAGTTTCCTCATCTCCAAAACACAGGGGGTTGGGTCTGCGCTCGGGTGGGTTCCGTGAGACGAAGCATTTGCCTTAATTTGCCGTGAACGTGATTTTCCGTGTAAGTTGTACCACACCACTGGGAACTGCATCAACGGTGACGACTGCATGTTCTCCCACGACCCTCTGACTGAAGAGACGAGAGAGCTCCTGGATAAGGTAATGTCCAGGGCTTTTGTCGGGGGCCACAGCAACCGGGGCGCCATGAGGTGTGCCTTCCATGGATATAGCTCTGCAGCTGTCCCTCCCGGCCCCCGTGCAGGACCAGAGTTCCCAGTTGCATTGACCTGGAGCTGGGACGTTTTAAGGAGGAAGTGGGGACTGTGTTCTTTTCTGCAGCGGGAGAGTTAAGGTGGCCACATGTGTCTTATCTCCGGCCAGGGCAGTTTTCACTGGGGGTGGCTACGTACAAGGAATGTTGCCCCGTGTGTCTCTGAACATATCTTGTGATTTCTTAGCTATCCTTCAGAGAGAACCCGCGATACACAGAGGAGGTGAGGCTTGGGGTGGGTGATCTTTTGATGGAGGGGTCAGATGTGTCCCTCCAAGTCTTAAGGATCCTGCTGTGCAGTAGAAAAAGGACAGGGAAATGGAGGTTCTTGGGAGGAGGAGCCTCGGTGAGGTGTCAGGGCTTCCACACCAGCCAGGTGGCGTTTGAGACTGATCGTAGTATCTGTTGTTCTTCCTGAGGAGCTGTAAGGACTTGGGGGCCCCGGGTTCCTGTCCTTGGTTCCCTACCACACCCCCACGGGAGTGGGTGCGAGAACGTGTCCTGTCAGGTGAAGGCTTTGCTGCCTCTGGTTTGCTGAAGGTTGGAGGAGGTGGGCCGTTTTTGGAGGACGGAAAGGATCGGGTCCGTCCGTGCATCAGCCAGCTTCAGGAGTCCGTCCGCCAGTGACTGCCCTGTTTTAGCTGTGGCCAGGCTGCCAAGGGTGAGGGGAGCCCCACACAAGCCAGGTGAGAGAGCGTCCGCCGCTCCTTGGCAGAGCACTCGTGGACAGAGTTCTCATCTTGCCAGGCCCTTTGGGGAGCCTGCTACCCTAGGAAGAAGGTTTTGTAATCAGTAGATGACTAGAGTGTGGGTATCTCACAGGGCAAGTTGTGGGAAAAGGAAAGGTGGCCTTGCCGCTCATTTGAAGGACTGAACAGTCTTCGTTTGAGGACTGCCCCCTGCTGGAGACTCAGAGTTTACACTCTAGACCGGTGCAGTCCAAAGGAACACAACAGAACCATGTATTTAGATTTTCTAGGAGCCACGTTAAAAAAAGTAAAAAGAAACAGATGACATAACTTAAACAATGTGTCTTACTTAACCCAATGAATCCATGTCCAAAATATCATTTTGGCAAGTAATAAATAATGAAAAAATTAAGAATTTTGTTTTCTTGGTACTATGTCTTTGGAATCTGGTTCTTATTTTCTACTTATAGCCCATCTTAATTTGGACTGGCTACATTTCAAGCCTCAGTAGCCACCTGTGGCCAGTGACCACCATACTGGACAGCACAGCTCTAGGCACCCTAATAAAACCCAGAGCAAACCAGGGTGGCACATTTCAGCTTCCAGTCGCAAAGGTTTTGAAAGTACCAGTATCCCCTATCTAAAGTCAAGTGTCAGTAGGTTAAAAATGAGCATTGAGGGGCCAGCTCAGTGGCATAGTGGTTGAGTTTGCACACTTTGCTTTGGCGGCCTGGGGTTCGTTTGTTCAGATCCCAGGTGCAGACCTACACACTGCTCATCAAGCCATGCTGTGGTAGCGTCCCGCATACAAAATAGAGGAAGATTGGCACAGATGTTAGCTCAGGGCTAATCTTCTTCACCAAAAAAAAAAAAAAAAAGGAAGAAGAAATGAGCATTGAATCTGGAAAAACTATAGCAGAATTGAATTTGGGTGGTCAGAAAGTAAAACTTGCAACAAGCCTTTAGGAAGGACCTAGATTAACCCTGATGGAGACATCAGGTCAACCATTTCCTTCTTGCCTGGACAGAGTTGCAGCTTTGTCAGCCAGGACTGGGGGCTGGGGCTCCTGGCAGCTGGGTCCAGGCTGTGGTGCCACTTAGGACTCAGCCTTAGCCACCATCTCCTGAAATGCCTGTGCTCTTTGTCCTTCCTCCCTTTTCTTCAGCTTTATTTTCCCACTTCTCGGTGACGTTTAAACTGTCTATCCAGACACATCCATTTCCAGCCATCCACTCTGGGTTTGGAAACGTGTCCACCTTTGGGGTTTTGGATGACCATTATGTGAGAGTAAGTGGCAAGAATAACACAAAGAACTCCTTCCACCCAGACTTACTTGTTAGCTGTATTTTGCCCCGTTTTCTTTATCACTTGGTCTCAGTTTAGTTTATATACATGCATGCATACCTCTTTTTCTTTGAACCATTTGAGAGTAGGTCTGGTCCTTCATGTACACTTCATTGTTTTATTTATTTATTTTTTGTGAGGAAGACCAGCCCTGAGCTAACATCCGTTGCCAATCCCCCTCATTTTGCTGAGGAAGACTGGTCCTGAGCTAACATCCGTGCCCATCTTCCTCTACTTTATATGTGGGACGCCGCCACAGCATGGCTTGATAAGCGTTGTGTAGGTCCACACCCGGGATCTGAAGCTGCAAAACCCCGGGCCGCCACAGCGGAGCACGCGAACTTAACCACTACACCACCGGGCCAGCCCCCACTTCGTTGTTTTATAGTCAGATTTGTCGAAGTGTAGTTTGTATCCAGTAAACTTCCACGTGTAGTGTGCAGTCTGACAGACACAGAGAGTCATGGAACCACCTCAGTCTAGATGGAGGAAATTCATTCTGTCACCCCAAAAACTCCCTTGTGCCTCTTTATAGTCAATGCCTCCCCCATCTCCAGCCCCTGGCAGCCACTGATCTGTTTTCTGTTCCTGTAGCTTGCCTTTTGAAGAATGTCATATAAATAGGTTTGTACGTATAGAGTTCATTCTAAGTATACGTGTGTGTGTGTGAGTTTGGCCTCTTGAGTCTGACTTCTTTCACTTGGCGTGATGCATTTGAGATTCATCCACTTCGTCGAGAGTGCCAGTGGTTCATGCTCTTTGTTGCTGAGTAGTCCTCCACTGTGTGGATGACCTAAGTTTGTTTATCCAGTCATCAGTTGAAGAACATGTGGATTGTTTCCAGTTTGGGGCAGAAACTAGAATTTTTTACCAACTGATGTGAGCTTGTTTCTTTGGCCCGATGAACCTTGCCCCACGTGCCCTCCTGTATCTGCAGGTGGAGTGGTCCTGTTCCGTTAAGAGGATGTCATTGACTTTTGGAAACCTCTGGAATCACTCAGAATCAGTCCTGGTAGCAGAGGTTGGGGGACCCAGCAAGGCCCTGGCTGTCTCATCCAATGAAGGTCCCAGGAGCGCTTGTCCTTGCTGGCGGGGAGGCCTGGAAAGAGGAGGCACGGGTGATTCGAGAAGAGTTGCGCCCTCCATGCTCTAGCGCCTTCGAGGCAGCACTCGTGGCTCAGGGAGGGAGTTGGTGGGTAGCGAGATGAGCACAGGGAGCTGGTCTGTGTCCCGAGCCGGAGGCCTCATCAGGACATTGTGGGGTCTGAGCGAGGGGTGAGGAGGCCAAGTCCTGGAAAGGGAGGCCATGTTCTCCAGCCGGCCCCCAGGCTGTGAGGTCAGACTCCTGCCCAGCCTGGGGCGGGAGGTGGAGGCCCAGACTGCAGGGCGGGCCGAGAAGCGGAAGTGCCAAGTGCTGGCAGGACTGGGGCTCAGGAGCCGGCGGCCCACCCCACGGGGCTCAGCGGTACCCTCCCGAGGCTGTCCTGTGGGGGAGAGCTTCAGTTCGTCCGGTTAATCCTGAATTCATGAAGTGCCCACGGTGTGCTGGGCGCTGTGCTCGGTGCTGGCGAACGGCAGAGAGGAGGTCGCCGCAGCCTCAGCCCCCAGAGCTGACGTCTGAGGAGGAGGGGGTGTTGGCTGGGGCGTCCAGCGTGCTCAGTGGCTCAGAGGAGTGCGGTGTGTCCACGACGGCAGGCCTCGTCTCGGGAGGCCAGGAGGCTGGTGTCGTAGGCGACCCGAGGAAGAGCAGGTGGCGGGTGGGGAGGTGGCGTTGTGAGGAGGAGCGAACGGGACATTCTCGGGGGAGCTGGGGAGGCCAAGGGAGCGTGGCACCGCCGCCTCGGGAGAGGAGGAAGTCGTGGTCCGGTGTGTTGCTGCTGAGTGAGGTAGAACCTTGTTAAGTTTGCCTTTCACCTGAGGACAGAGTTGCCCCTGACAGGATCAGCAGCGCAGGGCAGGGCCGTGTTTGTGACTGAAGGTTGCCGTACGGGTGTGCAGGGAGCGTGGGGAGACTAGACAGGAGGCCGGGGCGGAGTCCTGGTCAGAGGCAGCGAGGCCGAGGACGCAGGTGGGGGTGAGGAGGGCAGGTGGGCCACTCAGCAGGGCCGGGCAGCTGCCCCAGGTCAGCGTTTGGCCGTGGGGCTAAGAGAAGGAGGAGTCGGTGGTGATAGCCCGACCCTGGCTCTCGTTCACAGAGTCAAGCTTGGGGCCTGTGGAGGAGAAGGCACACGGAATGAGGTGTGACCAGGTGGAGATGGCACCCGCAGCTCTGGCCAGGGAGATGAGTGTGGGAGCCCCAGCCCAGAGCCGGCAGTAACCGAAGGCACGGGGGCGGACAGGGGCTTCGGGGCCAGAGGGGGTGAGGTGGTGTGCAGGGGACCCCCACCAGAGAGGAACACCTATCAGCAAAGCTGGCCAGTCAAAGCCTTAGCTCCTTTACGCCCCTGCGCACCCCCGCACCCCCCGCCGCTCCCATCCTCTGCAGTCCTGATGTTAATGAGCCCTTCGCTAGAGCCCAGGGGATGCAGAGGGAGGTGTTTGTTTTCCTTGTTCATTTATCCAACAAATATGTGGTCGTGCCTAGTTTGTGCCAGGCCCCGTGCTGGGCACTGCGACGCAGTGATGAGACGGGGTCCAGTCAGCGGGCAGATACTGATTACACGCCAGGGTCGGGGCAATGGAGAGAAGGTGCAGGGAGGAGCCCAGAGGCTCGCGAACAGGCTGACATTCGGGGGGGTTCAGGGAGGAGGTGGCACTGCGCCGGCCCCTGGGTGAGTGGCAGGCAGGACGTGAAGAGTAAGGGAGGCGTGTGCTGGGCAGGGCACACAGCCCGAGGCTGCATACATGTTAGAGGAACAGGAAGGGGCCAGTTGTCAGGGAGGGAAATGAGCAGAACGTGGGGGCGGTGAAGCAGACAGGGCCTGTGGGCTGTGGCTGCCGCCTGCCCCCCCACCCGCCTCCCACCGAGGGCAGTGCTGAGAGGCCAGGTTCTGGGCTCTCCCCAGCACGGCCTTTCTCCGGCGGTGTTCCCAGACCGAGCAGGCACGTGTTCCAGTGTGGTTCCAGTGCAGCAGGTCCCCTGCGCTGCTAGTCCGCACACAGAGCGCACCTTGAGTCGCAGGGCTCACAGGAACAAATGTTTTCCACTGATCAGTGTTCTAAGTTTTCAGTCCCCCTCGAAGCCAAATTCTTCTTGGACCCTGCTGTCCCTGGGTCCAGATCCAGTAGCTGATGGTAAGGAGAGAAAAGCCCAGAACTGCCTGACACTCGCCAGGAGGTCCTGCCTCTGCCACACGCAGCCACGCCGTCCCTGGGCGGAGGAGTTGTCCTTAGCGCTGCTGAGGCCGAGATGCCGGGGATGGGCCAGCTCAGAGCCCATGTTGGAAACCACTGAGGCGTCTGAGCCGAGGTCCCCAAGACCACCAGGCCCAGGCTCGACGATTTGCTGGGGGGCTCCCAGGACCGAGCATGTAGTCACACTCACAGCCAAGATTACTGTGGTGAAAGGACACAGAGCAGAATCAGCAAGGAACTGAGACTGTCCTGCCCTCGTGAAGCTGACAGTCGTGGCTGAGCCAGGAATAAACAAGGATACAACTAAATAGACAATCTTGCAAAGCTTGGGCAGTGTGTTGAAGGCAGCTAATGGTGTTCCAGTAGTGAATGTAGGAGACCGGGACAGTCACTCTGAGTTGACCTTTAATAAGAGACCCCAACAGTTGGGGGACACAGAGCCACACAGTTAGGAAGAGAGGGAAAAGCAAACGCCAGGGAGAAGCCAGGGCCCTGCAGGGGGAGAGCTTGGCTGTCCACAGACTGAAACGGGGCTGCGTGCTTAGGGTCGTGGAGTCTGGGGCACCGCAGAAGGAATTAAAGCCACCAGGGTGCCACACAGGCCTCTCCAGACACCCAGCCTGCTGTCAGGCCCTGGGGGTCACGGTGAGGAGTTGGGTTTGATTGCAAGTGCAATGAGAGGCCCTTAAAATCCAGACAGCACAGTGGAACATGAGTCACCCACAAGATAGACAATCCAGGCTACAACATGGACGAGCCGAGAAAACATGACGCCGAGTGAGCAGCCAGATGCAAGAGGCCACGTATTGTATGATTCCGTTTACATGAAATGTCCAGAATAGACAAATCTGTAGAGAGAAGAAGTAAATGGGTGGTCGCCAGGGGCTGGAAGGAGGGGGAATGGGGACTGCTTAGTGGGTGTGGGGTCTTCTTTTGGGGTGACAGCAAAGTTCTAGAACCAGGTGGAGGTAGTGGTTGTACAACATCGTGAATGTACTTAAAGCCATTGAATTGTTCATTTTAAAAAATAGTGCATTTTATATTACATGTGTTTTGCTGCAAAACAGGAGTGGCTCCCTGCTGCCGGGCTGGTCACAGAGTGGATGCAGCCGTGGTGCGGGATGACGATGTTTGTGTCAGAGGCTTCGTGGTCATTCGTCTTGTACTGGAAGGGCCCCAGGAGCCTTGTGTTGCAGAATTTTCTTCAGAAAATTCAGCTCTCTCCCTGGGGGGATCCATGACAACCTGCATCCTGTGCTGTCCTGTCCTGACTGCCGCTCCCTTTTGTTCTCACCCACAGATGTTGGCCGATGATGCGGAAGCGGGCGCCGAGGATGAGAAGGAAGTTGAGGAACTGAAGAAGCAGGGCATCAACCCCCTGCCCAAACCGCCGCCCGGCGTCGGCCTCCTGCCCACCCCGCCTCGTCCGCCTGGGCCCCCGGCCCCGACCTCTCCGAACGGCAGGCCCATGCAGGGCGGGCCCCCACCCCCGCCCCCACCCCCTCCTCCGCCCCCCGGGCCCCCTCAGATGCCCATGCCCGTGCATGAGCCGCTGTCCCCACAGCAGCTGCAGCAGCAGCAGGACATGTACAATAAGAAGATCCCCTCCTTGTTTGAGATCGTGGTGCGGCCCACGGGACAGCTGGCTGAGAAGCTGGGCGTGAGGTGAGTGCCTGAGCCCCGAAAGTCACGCTCACGGGGCTGTTCTGGGCTCAGCCAGGCACCTCTGAGCCAGGGGCCTGTCCCTGTGAACCTGGCCTGGCCGAGGCAGTGTCCTGCCTCCAAAGCTGTTGGAGTCCTGGTCTGGAGCCTCGGTGACTCAACCACGTGGAGTCTTCCCCGTCTCCTCAGTGGTGTGGCCCCACCCTTCCTCTGCAGCCCCTCTCACTGGCCTCTTTTCCTCCTCCTAGATTTCCTGGACCTGGAGGACCACCAGGGCCAATGGGCCCTGGGCCCAACATGGGACCCCCAGGGCCAATGGGCGGCCCGATGCATCCGGACATGCATCCGGATATGCACCCGGACATGCACCCTGACATGCACCCGGACATGCACCCCGACATGCCAATGGGCCCTGGCATGAACCCTGGCCCACCCATGGGACCTGGCGGCCCCCCAATGATGCCCTATGGTCCTGGAGACTCCCCACGTTCTGGAATGATGCCCCCCATCCCGCCAGCCCAGAACTTCTATGAAAACTTTTACCAGCAGCAGGAGGGCATGGAAATGGAGCCGGGACTCATCGGGGATGCAGGTATGCAGGGCTCAGGGTGGGGGCCAGGTGGGCTGCTGGGTTTTGCACAGGAGAATGCAGTCGGAAAGATGTGGTTTTTCTTTCTTGGTCCAAGTCTTTGAAAGCATGAATCCACCTCCATCTCTGTCCCGTGAGCGGTTGCACATTCCCAGTGGTGTGAGATTCACGACCCTGTTCAGTCTGAAAGCAGTGTTATGGTTATCATCACTGTGTTTAATTTCATATAAATTTTGCTTGGTGTACCTGGACTCAGGAATGTGGGAAGTTACAGGGGCAGGTGGAATGATGTTGGGCTGTGAGACCAAAGTGCCCTTCCCATAGCGGCCTCCTTCCAGACAGTTCTTGGCTTGCAGCTGCCACTGTCAGCCTTGTGACTCTGCTTGTTCTGTCCCCACAACTGACCATCTTCCTTCCTCCTTTCCTTCCTTTCTTATTAAAATGAGAACACACACTGGTAACCGCCTGAACATTCGACAGTCGAGGTGGTTAGATGACAGCGCTGCAGCCATGGGAGATAGTGGGCAGCCTTCAGAAAGGATAGATGTGCCCGCTGCTGCCAGGGGCCAGGCGTGGTTCCAGGCAAGCGAGGCAGGCCCCGCCCCCCCCAGCCTTAGCTGCATTTTAGTGGAGGGAAACAGACAGGAAATGTGTAAATAAGTGCATAAGCTCATTCCAGCGTTGACCATTGCCAGAAGGAGTACAGTGGGGTGCTGTGGGAGTGTGACGGGGCAGAGGTGGGCTGGGAGGGTCTGTGCCGCGGTGGGGGCAGTCAGTAGAGACCTCCCTGAGGAGTGAGTGTGAGTCGGGACATGAAGGGGAGGAGGCCTAGGTAGAAGGCACAGCGAGTACGGAGACCAGCCGGTCAGCTTGTTTGAGAAGAGCTCAGGTGGCTGTGTAGCTTGGAAACGGAGGACAAGAAGTCCCAACACGCAAGACTCTGACGGCCACGATGAGGTGGCCTCGTTGGAAGAATGATGGAGTGTAGGTGGAGGAATGCAAGGGTGATGGATGGTAGGGGCTGAGGTGGAGTCGGGGAAGCTTCTGGGCTGCTGTGGAGTCGTCCTGGGCAGAGGTGAGCGGGGTGGCAGACGAGGGGTGGCAGGGAGCAGCAGGGCTGAGGCTCTGTGGTTTGGAGATGAGCCACGGGCTCAGCGTGACTTCTCGTGCAAGGCAGGCAGGAGCAGAGAGGGGGTGCGGCTGTGGGACGGGGTCACTTGCTCCCTGACGTGGGGGCGTCCCGCTGGAGAGAGCCGAGTTGGGCGGGGGCGGGGCAGCACTTCTGTTTTGGCCGCGTGAAGCGTGAGATGCCCGTTTGACAGCTGTGCAGAAATTATGAGGGGTCAGGGAGACGCCCAGGCTGGAGGTCGGTGTGAGTCCTTGGTGTCTAGGTGACATTTGATGCCCTGAGAGCAGGGGTCTGGGGTGAGGAGCAGGGGCTTCAGAGAGATGAGTGACGTGTTCCCGAGTGAGGGAAGCAGGCTGCGTGGTGCGCCATGGTTCCCACAGTCTCCTCCCTGGAGAAATGTATGTAAAATGTGCTCAGGAAAAGGTCTGGGTGGGGAAGAAAACCAAGTCGGCCAAGCCGTCAACAGTAGGTGTCTCTAGAGTAATTCGATTTTTTTTTTTAATTGAGGTTTAATTCCCATGTCATGAAATCTGCCCTTTTAAAGGGCACCGCTCAGTGGGTTTTAGTGTATTCACGATCACACTGCCATCGAGTCATTCACTCCTGACGGTACGTTTCATGCCGGGGACTGGGACTTTTGTCCCTGGAGCGTCCCCAGGTCCGGGCCAGGGTGTGCTGCAGAGCAGACTAGCCCGTCAGTTCACACGTTACGAAGTTCAGAGGCGAGAAGGCCACCTTCGCTCTTTGCTTTATGTGCCTTGTGTGGGAAATATTTGCAGATTTAATCATTTTCTCCTGTCAGTTTAGTTTAAATTGTGGATTCACTTTCTTGGTAGCGCTGGCCACATTTCAGACGCCCAGTAGCCCCGTGAGGGTAGTGGCAGTCGTAGTGCACGGTGTTGATACGGAACATTTCATCATTGCAGAATGTTCTGTGGGGCAGCGCTGACTAGTGTGTCTCTGACACACACACACACCTCTAGGTGCGTCGTCACACCCGCCCATGTGCTCCCCGGTCCTTGGCTCTTACGGGCGTGGAGTTTGTGGAGCCAGGCGCCTGCCCGCCCTTGAGGAGTGAAGGCAGACCCTTCATTCAGCCTTGGGCCTCCTGGATGCCATGTGGGAGAAACACCCCCACTGCCGCCTCCTGAACTGTGACAGCGCGCTCATAAACGTGTGCAGACAGGGCCCATGGAGGAGGAGGAGGGATCGCCTGGGAGCCTCCGGGTTGACACATGGCCATAGCCGTGTTTTGGCGTACTTCCTTCTCTTCTTTACTAGTCTCTTCACCCTGGTGGAGCTCGTCTTATGAGCTCACTATGAGATACAGTGTTTTTCTTCCTAGATTATTACAAAGAAATCGTAAAATTAATGCTCTTCGCAAATAAAACAGATCAGAAGCGTGTGGAGTAAAAAGTGAAAGATCCCTCAGCTCCTTTTTCCCGAATCTTGTTCCCAGAGGGCCTGTTTTCTGTCTGTCTCTTCCAAGCCTTTTCCTTGTGTCGTATAAATATCCATAGTGTCCTGTTTCCATGTCACGAGCACTTGCCCATGTCACTAAAGCTCGCTGTGAGCCTCATTCTCAGTGGCCGCATCCTGGGTGGGAAGGCCCCAGTTGCTGCTCTGTTTCCTGCTGTTGGGCTTTCCGTGGGGACCCTCCTGGGGCGGGTAGGAAGGCACGGGCCGCACCTCCTCACCATGGCCATCGGGGGGGCGGTTTTACAGTCAGGGCACGGTTGGGCTGGAGTTGGCGCTGCAAGGCCCTTCCCGACATGAACCCTCGGTTCTTCCCTGCCACAGAGGACTACGGGCACTACGAAGAGCTGCCGGGGGAGCCTGGGGAGCACCTCTTCCCCGAGCACCCTCTGGAGCCCGACAGCTTCTCTGAGGGAGGGCCCCCAGGCCGGCCGAAGCCGGGCGCCGGTGTCCCCGACTTCCTGCCCTCGGCCCAGAGGGCCCTGTACCTGAGGATCCAGCAGAAGCAGCAGGAGGAGGAGGAGAGAGCAAGGAGGCTGGCTGAGAGCAGCAAGCAGGACCGGGAGAATGAGGAAGGCACGTGTCCTCCCCAGGGGCCGGGGCTTTCCCTGACGGGTGCAGCCCCCCGGGCCACTGTGCAGGGGAGAGGTGGGGAATGCCTAAGCTGGGTTTTGTGTCCGAAAGGAGCCTGTGGCCAGAGAGGACCCCTGCCCAGGGCCATGAAGCCAGGCTGAGGCTGCTGCACGTGCTTGAGAAAATTGGAAGTCAGGGCTGCCCTTCTGTGTCTTGGGGGTCAGGAGAGACCCTGATCCCACCGAGGGGGGAGGTGGGCTGGTCCCTGAAGGAGACAGCGGCCAACAGGATTTACCCCTGCGCCTTACAGAGGAGGCTGTAGGGAGATACTGAGGCCCGCCTTTCCCCAGACCGTGTTCTCAGGAAGCCAGGGAGACCTAGTCGTTGACATAAACCAGTGATAATCACCGCCAGGTCGCGTGGGGCCACACAGTGGACCTAGTGGCATTCACCCCGGGTGAAGTGGGGCGGACAGATGGTGTCTAGAACCTGGAGGCCACGGGGGCCCTGACAGGAGCCTGGGAGCAAACGGGCGCAGTGGGAAGAGGGGGCAGCCCTCTCCCCTGTGGCTCCAGGTTCACCTGCGAGAAGGTTGGGCTTGGGCCAGTTTCTGAGTCTGCCCACCGGGCCCGCCTCTTACCAGCCGGTGGCTGCTGGGTAATGGAGGAGGGCCTGGGGGCCAGTGTCTGTGAGCCCCCAGCACAGTGAGAGAGCTCAGTCAGTGGCGGCTGCTCACGGGCGTCCACAGCTGGGCCTGCCACATGGGGGCCCGGGCCTGCCCTGGAGGGGAGGAGGGGGCGGCAGAGCCCTGGGCCGGGAGTCTGAGCTCAGTCCCCCGATGTCACGGCACTGTCCCTGCTTCATTTCCTCGTCTGTTAAGTGGGCGTGATAACAACAGGACCTCTTGGGTGGTTGTGAGAATTAGTAAGACAAAGCACTGAGGACAGTGCTGGCACATGGAGAAAGCTCCATCCACGTCAGCCAGCGACCTGCCAGGCTCAGGGCTGGCTGACTCGGCTCACTAGTTCTTCGGGGGAGGGGCTTCTTACGAAACTGAGGCTCTGAGACGTAAGAGGCAGAGGAGCCGTTCACTCAGCGGGCTGCTGTGGGGTCCACGTGGCCTGGTGGCGGATGTGGTGGCCACTCACTCCCTCCCTGCTCCTCTCTGCTCTTAGGTGACACTGGAAACTGGTACTCGAGTGACGAGGACGAAGGTGGGAGCAGCGTCACCTCCATCCTCAAGACCCTGAGGCAGCAGACGTCTAGCCGACCCCAGGCGTCCGTGGGAGAGCTGAGCAGCAGCGGGCTGGGGGACCCCCGCCTTCAGAAAGGACACCCCACGGGAGGCCGGCTGGCTGACCCCCGCCTCAGCCGGGACCCCAGACTCACCCGCCACGCCGAGGCTTCCGGTGGTTCGGGCCCAGGGGACGTGGGGCCCTCTGACCCTCGGCTGGCTCGCTCCCTGCCCACCTCCAAGCCCGAAGGCAGCCTTCATTCCAGCCCCGCAGGCCCCAGTGGCTCCAAGGGGTCTGGGCCACTCCCTGCAGAAGAGGAGGAAGGGGAGCGGGCCCTGCGGGAGAAGGCCGTGAACATTCCCTTGGACCCCCTCCCCGGGCACCCCCTTCGGGACCCGAGGTCACAGCTGCAGCAGTTCAGCCACATCAAGAAGGATGTGACCCTGAGCAAGCCCAGCTTCGCCCGCACTGTGCTCTGGAACCCTGAGGACCTGATCCCCCTGCCCATCCCCAAGCAGGACTCGGTGCCCCCCGTCCCCGCCGCCCTGCAGTCCATGCCTGCTCTGGATCCCAGGCTGCACCGGGCCACCACAGGACCCCCCAACCCCCGGCAGCGCCCCAGCGCCTCCACAGACCCTGGCACATCCGGCTCCAGCCTGCCTGACTTTGAACTCCTCTCTCGCATCCTCAAGACTGTCAACGCCGGCGGCTCCTCGGCGGCCCCCAGCCCCAGCGACAAGCCCAGTGACCCCCGGGTGCGGAAGGCCCCTACCGACCCCCGGCTGCAGAAACCAGCAGACTCTGCTGCCGCCTCCCGGGCTGCCAAGCCTGGTGCCACCGAAGCATCCTCTCCTTCTGCCAGCCCCAGCGGGGAGTCCTCGCCCCCCGCCACCGCCCCTTATGACCCCCGCGTGCTGGCGGCCGGCGGGCTGGGCCAGGGTGGCGGGAGCGGGCAGAGCAGCGTGCTGAGCGGCATCAGCCTGTACGACCCCAGGACTCCCAGTGCAGGGGGCAAGGCCTCAGAGCCAGCTGCCGACTCGGGCGCCCAGCCCAAGGGCTCTGAGGGCAACGGGAGGGGTGCAGCCGCCAAGGCCAAGGAGCCGCCGTTCGTCCGCAAGTCCGCCCTGGAACAGCCCGAGTCGGGGAAGGCCGCCGCGGACGGGGGCGCGGTCACGGCCACGGACAGGTACAACAGCTACAACCGGCCCCGGCCCAAGGCTGCCACGGCCCCCGCCGCCACAGGCACCCCGCCCCCAGAGGGCGCCCCGCCGCAGCCTGGGGTGCACAACCTGCCCGTGCCCACCCTCTTCGGGACCGTGAAACAGGCGCCCAAGGCGGGCTCCGGAAGCCCGTTTGCTGGCAACAGCCCAGCCCGTGAGGGCGAGCAGGACGCGGGGTCCCTGAAAGATGTTTTTAAAGGCTTCGACCCCACCGCCTCCCCATTTTGCCAGTAGTGTTAGGCTGGAGTCGAGTGCTCTCTGCACCCCACCCCTGCAGGGTCATATCGAAGGGCAGCAACCGGAGTTGGGAACTGGGGGGAGGGGGGTCTGGGTGTTCTTTCTTTTTATTTTTACCTCTTTCTCTGTCTGTCTCTCTCTTTTTTTTAAGTAGTACTTTCTTTGACACATAAATTGTATATAACCGTCTTCGGTTCTGGTCAGTGCTGCGGGGCTCCAGGGCTCCCCCGAGAAAACAACTTGTGCACGTGAACAGGAGGCCCCGGGCCTCAGCCCCAGCTGGCATCCGCTTGGCCGGGCCCCATTGTCGGGGACTCCCTGAAAGCTGGGGCCCCAGTCTGGTGGCTGGGTGTCCGGTGGGTTTTCTGGGCAAGTCTTGCCCCTCCTCCTCCCCCCGCCCCCCAAGGACAAAGGGAACACCAGGCCTCAAGAAGGCCTACTGAACGCTGCTCACCCGTGTTGCATGAACAAGGAGAGATGGAGCCAAGACGGTGGGAAGGACCTGCATGGCAGCAGGTCCAGGCATTTCTAGAAGCCCATCTCCTGCAGTGCACGGGCCGTGATGTCCAGCTTTGGGGGCTGGCGGACGTGGAAAAGTATGGAAGAAAGAAAGGAAAAGAGCCCTTAGGAGCTGCCTGGGCCAGAAGAAACGAAGCCCTTTCCCATTGCTGCCTCTCATCTGGGTTCACACCCAGGCCTCCCACCACCCTCCGTCCAGAGTTCATCCTGAAACCCGCGCCCTCCAGCCCTCGTCAGAAGACTCCAGGGTGAGAGGTGGACCTGGAGGTGGCAGGGCTGGTGGGGGCGGCGTCCCTGAGAGCTGCCTCCAGGAGGCAGGCCACTTGTTCTCTGTCAGTATTAGCTCCTGTGCTGTCCTGTCGCGGCCATGCCCTCCCCTTATGCCAGGATCTGTCCTGGGCCTCAGAAGGCAGAGTGCTGGCCCCGGCCCCTGTGGGGACAGCTCGAGGATCCGTGGCGTGGCCGCTCCGCCGGGCTCCTGTCGGGAGTCCTGGGTGGTTCTTGGCAAAGTGTTTCCACTCTCTCCGCTCTCTTTGCATCGTATCTTTAGGGCCCGTGTTTTGGTGTGTGGGGTTTTTTTTGTTTTTACAAGCCGACAGGTGCACGGGTTCAGAGATGTGTCAGGGTGTTGGATATGTGGACACTTCCGGAAAGGGGACCTGAGGAAAGGGCAGGAGACTAGCCGGGGCAAGGAGGGGGGCTGCTGGGCCCTCTCCAGGAGAGGGACCAGGACCCCTGCTGCGGGTGGGGGGTGTGGAACCAGAAACCTACGTCCTGCTCCCCTCATTGGGCTGAGCCAGGAAGAGACCAGAGGCATCTGCCCTGGGCCCCCCGCTCCCCAGACCCTGGCTGAGGTCCAGCCTCTGCAGAGCTCCAGCAGAGCCCCCCCCACCATGGGCGGGACTGTTACCAGGGTCCTTCCCACCCGTGTGCCAGAACTTGCTGGCCGTCTCCTGCCTTTTTCTCGTCCTACTGCCTCGCTTAAGGCCCTGTCTGTCCCTTGCTAATAATGCAGAAACCTGGTGACCCAGCCAGAAGTGTCCCCACTCACCTCCTTGGGGTGGGAGGTGAACGAGGTTGTATTCCAGACCCCCCTCCCCTGGAAAACAAACGTCGAGTTTGGGGCCATAGCAAGAGTGGGAGAGGCAGCCCCACAGCCACAGGGTCAGTGCCCGTGATCAGGTCGGTTTGGTTTGTCTTTGTGTCTTTTTTGTTTTGTTTTTGAAACAATCATTAATGAGATTTTCCTTCAGCCACCGGTGTTGGCCTTGAGGCAGAGGGCCGCAGCCCTTGGTGTCTGTAAAGAAGTAAGAATACACATTGTGGCTGTGGGTTTTTTGTTTTTGTTTTTCCCTCCTTTGAGAAGTTTCTTTTGTAAAAGCAAAATTAAATACTTTTTTTAAACCGAAATCTGTGGATGAAATAGAAGCTGGAGCCCTCCTCTTGGAATATTCAGCCTAAGAACCTCATGGGACTATGAATTCACCTGAAATTTTCATTTGCCATCAGGCCGAGCTTTTAAAGAAAAATTGTTCTCTAACCAGGATTGTAACAAAAGTGTAAATACTATTTCAGAGTTGGAAGTTGATGGTGCAAATATGTATATAACGTACTGTATTTTTACAATGATCGCCGCATGACTATTCCACCCCCCTTTTTGTACTCCATATCTGTCTTCCAGGAGCAGCACCCGACCTTTCTCCTGTGGTCTCTTAATCCAATAATTGTATTACTGCCATTAAAGGATGCAGTTATTTTAAAAAGCCTGCGGGTCTTGTCCCTCCATGCTGACCCCACATCCCTTGCCCCGGGAATAACCAGGAGGGTAGGAGGCGGCCTGGGCAAAGTGGGGGTGACACCTGGGTCTGTTCTCTCGGTGGCCGGCCCCAGGGGGACATTCGTGATGATGCTGTGGGAATGGTGTCTCCACACAGCCCAAGCGTTCCCCTTAGCAGTTGGTGACCGCATCCCCCGGTTCCTGTGGCAGAGGTACAGCGCTGAGCCACGGGCACAGTCCTGCCCCCCCATGGGGCTCACGGAAGAGGCCAGTGATGAGCGCAGAGGACAGACGGGGCTGGCTGCTGGGCTGAAAAGAAACGGGGCCCTGACTACCATAGACTGAATGTGTCCTCAAAGCTAGTACGTTGAAGCCTGTTCCCCAGTGCGATGTATTAGGAGGCCGGGCCTTGGGAAGTGATTCAGTCGGGATGATTCAGGATGGAGCCCTCCTGAATGGGATTAGTGCCTTTGTGGAAGGCCCGCAGAGCCCCCTGGCCCCTTGCCCACGTGAGGACACAGGTGGAAGACAGCTGTCTGAACCGGGAAGCGGACCCTCCCCAGACTGAATCTGCTGGCATCTTGCTCTTGGACTCAGCCTCCAGAACTGTGGTATTTTGTTATGGGGGCCCAAATGGACTCAGATGCTACCCACTTGTTCACTGGGGATCTTCTCTGAGGAAGCCACACTCGCTGAGGGTGTGAAGGTTGAGCGGGAATTGGCCAGAGAGTAGCCATGTCCCCTTTGGACTTATTTTGGCTTCCATGTTTCAATGGACCTCTTAGTATCCCATGGCTGCCTTATAATTATACATATTTAGTGGCTTAAAACAAATTTATCTTACAGTTCTGGAGGTCGGAAGTGTGATATGGGTCTCGCTGGGCTAAAATCAAGCTGTTGCCAGGGCTGCATTCCTTTCTGGAAGAACAGGGAGATTCCAATTCCTTGCCTTTTCCAGCCTCTCAAGGCCACCCACATTCCTTGGCTGTGGCCCACTTCCTCCATCTTCAAAGCCAGCAATGTCTCATCTCTCTGACCCTTCCTCCAGGGTCATCTCTCTCTGACCACAGCTGGGAAAGGGTCTCTGCTTTAAAGCCCCGCGTGATTAGATTGGGCAATCCAGGATCATCTCCCCTTGACAAGATCCTTAATCACGTCTGCAAAGTCCCTTTTGCCAGGTAATCTACGTATTCACGGACGGGGTCTGGGGATTAGAACATGGACACCTTTCGGGGGCCATTCTTCCTTTTAATTGGGATCCCCAGATAGTCCTCAGAGAAGGCTTCTCATTGCCCTTACGCTGATGGCTGGTCTCAGCAGGTAGGCTCTGGGTTTATGTCAGAAGTTGAAACTGCAGTGCAGTCTTGGAATTTCTTCTAATTCTTCCACATCGAGTCAGGATGATTTCACCTGTAACTCAAAACGCCAACTCAGCGGGCTTAAGCAGCCAGGAGCTTGTCGTCTCAGGTGAGAATGTCCGCAGGGCAGTCCCAGGGCTGGTAAAGCCGGAGTGAGCTCCAGACTTGCCCAGGTCCAGGCCGTCTCCACACTGCCCGTCCTGGCACGTGGGGAGCTCCCCTCAAGATCACAAGATGGCCAGAGCTGCTTCCGGCCTCCATACCCAGCCAAGGGCAGAAGCAGAAGAGGAACTGTTCCCCGGTGTCTCTTCGTGAGCAAGGAAACACTTCCCAGAAGCCCCTGAGCAGACCTCCTTCCAGGTCTCATTGCCTAGGGGTACATTGTGTGTCCCTGCCTACGCTGGTTCCTAGCAGGAGGGTAATAGAAGTCTCATGTTTAGTTCTTGGACTAATCAAAGACCCAGCGTCCTGCGGCCGAGCGTGAGGCCACTTGGAGGGTGGACATGCAAACTCCCCTGGGGCTCAGCCAGGGGAGGAGGGTGCAGGGGTGGGTAGCCATGGCGATGGGACATCCATCATTCAGGCGGTTGGGGCAGGCAACGGATTCTGTGGTTGGGGCCGGGAGCCAGCAGAGATGACCCGCTGGCTGGGGCGAGGCCTGTGCGGGGAAGGAAGATGGCACCTGGAGCTTGAGAGGTTGGCAGGTCCTGGAGAGCCATGTGACAGACACAGACATGGAAGAGCTTGAGGAGTTTGTATTCAAGTAGGGGAGTGACCAGGTCATCAGACTGCAGTCCAGAACCTTCCTTCCGTCAGGGGGGATGTAGAAGATGGATTGACCAGAGCAAGATGGGTCAGGGAGCCTGGTGGGATGACAAAGCAAGAGGAGCAGGTGGGCTGGGGAGCAGATGGACTTGGAACTTAGGGCGTAGAGCAGATGGGAGCTGGTTACCCGGTTAGATGTGGCGGGTGACAGAGATGAGGGGTCAGAGGATGTCTGAGGCAGCCGGGGAGGGTGGTCCCCTTGCTGAGATGGCACATGGAAGGAGGGATGGTGGTCTGGGAAGGGGCTGGATGCAGGTTTGCACCTGGAGCTCCGGGCTGCAGGCTATGAGTGGCCTCTCCCTAGAGCTGGTCATTAAAGCTGCAGGGACGGTGACATCACTCAGGTAGCACATGGAGCCCTTCGGAGCATCCCGTTGGAAGAGGAAATGGAGGCTGAGAGCGGACAGAAGTGGCCAGCAGGCACCAGCAGGTGAGTGAGGCCAAGAACCTTATTAGGACGCTTCCACTGTCAAAGATTTCCAGGACGCTGGGACTGGTGACCACTGCCAGGTACTCCTCAGGTGCCTGCCCTGACCCACCACCTCGTTCTAGGTGTGCGCATCTTACTGCACTTGCTTTATTGTACCTTTAGCTATCTCCCCATCCTTCTATCCACCCACCCATCATATTTCTGGTTGCATTTCAAAATAGGTCCCAGACATTATCACATATCCCCCCGAACCCTGCAGCACGTGTATCATTAACTGGCATTTGATATTCATTTACTTCCTCTTTTTTTTTTTCTGGTGGAATTTTCATATCGTGAAATGCACAAATCATACACACTATTGTTGAGTTTTGAGAAATACATCCAACTGTCTAACCCAAACCGCTATCCATAGAGAACAGCAGGTTCTCTGGTGTCCCTTCCCGGTCAGTCCCTGCCCTCAGCCGCTGAGGGGCCACCACTCTTCTGGTTTTTTCCTTCTTAGATGACTTTCGCATCCACGCCGGTGCAGGTACCAGGAGTTCGTGCCTCACTGCCGTGTGGTGCTCCACTGGACAGATGAACCACATACGTTTTTCGGTCACTCACCTGCTGAGGGACTTTTGGGCCATTTCCACTTTGGGATTATTATGAATAAAGCTGCTAAAAACATTTGTATGCAGGTCTTTGTGTGAACACAGATGTTCACTTCTCTTGGGCAAATACCTAGGAGCGAGATTGCTAGGTCACAGGGCAGGGGGATGTTTAGCTTTATAAGAAACTCCCAAACTGTCTTCCAAATTGGCTGTATCATTTTGCACTCCCACCAGCAGTAAAGGAGAGTTCCAGTTGCTCTACACCTTTGCCAGCACTTTATTTTAGCATATCTATTTGTAATATATTTAATATGAATATATTTAATTGAGGTGAAATTCACATAACATAAAATTAACCATTTTAAAACGAACAATTCTGTGGCATTTAATACATTCACAATGTTATGCAACCATCACCTCTTTGTAGTTCCAAAACATTTTCATCACCCCAAAAAGGAACCCCGTACCCATTATATTAAGCATTACATCTGAAAAGACCCTTTTTCCAAATATGGCCATATTCACAGGTTTGGGGGGTTACGAGGTGGGCAAACACATTTGGGGACCACCATTCAACCCCCTCCACTCTTTCAGCCGACTTCGGGGCTGGGACGATGACTTCCTTTGAAATCAGTCCTGGAACGTCTGTGCCACAATTGTTACTAAGAAGATTTCTCACCTGGCAAAATCTTTTGGAAGTCTCTTAGAAGTCATTTTCCTGACAGTCACTGGGTCATCTCTTAACCATAAACAAGCTTCCACGCAAAGCTGAGACATGACCATTGAATAGCATCCCTAGGATCACACTACTGGATATTTGCAAAAGACGCCCCCAGGGGAAGAGCGGCTTTCCCTTTCAACAGCATTCCTCACGTTGTGAGCCTGGCGAGGATCTCTTCACAATACTACAAAACAATTATTTAACATTTGGAGCCTGTCAATTGTATTAGTAGGGATGGGCGAGGTTATGCCACAGAAACACAAACTCCCAGATCTCAGCGGCTCCTTCACGGGTCAGCGGAGGGTTGTGCTCATCACAGCCACGGAGAGAGCCGGGCTGACTGCGCTCCACCCCTGGAACAACTCGACGCTGGTGAGGGAAGGTGGAGAATAGCCCACCAGCCAGCTCTTAAATGCTTCTTTCCAAAAGCCACAGACGTCACTTCTATGTTTCCTTGGCTAAATCGAGTCACAGGGCCAGCGTAACGTCAAGAGGATGGGGAAGTGCAATTCTACCGTATGGCCAGGAGGCGGAGAGCTGGAAATATTTGGAGACCAGCACTCATGCCTCCCCCATCAGCCCTCCCCAGTTCTCCCAGGCACCCCTCACTGTTGGAGGCGCCATGCCACGGGCTAGTCACCAGCTGAGGAAGTGCTCCGGCCTGGAGGAAGCACCTCTGGTAGACCTCCCACTGCAGGGAGCGTGGTCCACCTGAGGCCTCGGCATCTGCGCCTTGAAATTAACCACCAGGTTTGCGAGGAGGCCGCGCCCCCACAGGCTGCTC
This sequence comes from Tapirus indicus, assembly GCA_031878705.1. Classification (NCBI taxonomy): domain Eukaryota; kingdom Metazoa; phylum Chordata; class Mammalia; order Perissodactyla; family Tapiridae; genus Tapirus; species Tapirus indicus. Next base: position 21,214,801 of record CM062926.1, on the reverse strand, counting down.
CGGCCAATGAGTGAGCGCAACAGTGGGGAGGGGTGGGGTTGGGGAGAGTGCAATCTGGCGTCTCTTCTTCTAAAAACACTAATCCTGTTGGATCGGGGTGAACCCTATGACCTCATTTAATCTTAATTACCTCCTTAAAGTCCCCATCTGCAAATACATGGAGAGTTAGGGCTTCAACGTATGAATTGAGGGGGATGCAACTCAGTCATAGCACCCACCCTGCCCCATTCCACTGTCTCCCCAATAGTCCATTTGAAAAGGCTCTTACACATTCTTTCTTATTTCTTCTGGTGGTTACACTATTTCTCTCAAAATATGTCAACTTTAGGTATTTCTTAACTTCCTGCTCCCTTCCCTCTCCGTTACTTTCAGGCTGCTCTTGTAACTTTAAATCCTGTGACACCTCAGTCTCTGTGTCTTCTTCTCTCAACCAGCACTGCCCATTAGAATGTTTCCAGGGACTGGCCGCGTGGCACAGTGGTTAAGTTCGCACGCTCAGCTTTGGCGGCCCAGCGTTTGCAGGTTGGAACCCTGGGCGTGGACCATCACATGCTCATCAAGCCATGCTGTAGTGGTGTCCCACATACAAAATGGAAGAAGTTGGGCACAGATGTTAGCTCAGGGCCAATCTTCCTCACACACACAAAAAAAATGTTCCCAGATGGTGGAAATGTTCTCCATTGGCGCTATCCAATATGGCAGCCACAAGCCACATGTGGCCACTGAGCCCTTGAAGAGTACTGAGTGCACTTGAGGAACTGATTTTAATTTTTGATTAATGTGAGTTTAAATTTAAATAGCCACCTGTGCCCAGTGGCTGCCATATTGGACAGCACAGCTCTAAACCCTAGATGCAGCTCTGGACCTCCCACCTGTTAACATGATTACAATTACAAATCACTCCCTTTATTTCTTCTCCAGACCTCCCACCTCCTGGCAGCTGTAATCATTGTCAAGCTTGGTAACTGTATTGGTTTCCTGTTGCTACTGTAACAAGTTACCACAAACTTAGTTTAAAACAATTCAAATTTATTCTCTTAGAATTCTGAGGATCAGAAGCCAAAAATCAAGGTGTTGGCAGGGCTGTGTTCTTTCTGGAGGGTCCAGGGGAGAATTAATTTCTTTGCCTTTTCCAGCTTCTAGAGTCTGCCAGCAATGCTTGGCTCATGGCCCCTTCCTCACGTCCCTCTGACCTCTTGCTTCTGTTGTCCCATCTCCTGCTATAACTGATCCTCCTGCCTCCCTCTTTTAAGAATCCTCATGTCCATGTCCTAATTCCTGGAACCTGTAAATGCTACACTATACAGCAAAAAGGACTTTGCTGATATGATTAAGTTGAAGATCTTGAGGTGGGGAGATGATTCTGCATCATCTGAGTAGGCCCAGTGTCATCACGAGGATCCTTATTATTATTATTTTTGTGTGTATGAGGAAGATTAGCCCTGAGCTAATATTCGTTGCCAATCCTCCTCCTCTTTTTGCTGAGGAAGACTGGCCCTGGGCTAACATCCGTGCCCATCTTCTACTTTATATGGGACGCCACCACGGCATGGCTTGACAAGTGGTGCGTCAGTCCGCGCCCAGGATCCGAACCTGCAAACTCCGGGCCGCTGAAGCAGAGCGCACGAACTTAACTGCTTTGCCACCGGGCCAGCCCCCACAAGGATCCTTATAAGAGGGAGGCAGGAGATCAGAGTGGTAAATGTGACCACAAAAGCAGAGGCTGGAGTGTTGCGAGGAAAAGCCAAGGAAGGCAGGCGGCCTCTAAAAGCTGGAAAAAACAAGGAAACAGATTCTCCCCTGAAGATTCCAGAAGGAGAGCAGCCCAATGGACACCTTGATTTTAGCCTTCTGATCTCTAGCACTCTAAGGAAATTAATTTGTGTTGTTTTACGCCACTAACTTTGTGGTAATTTATTACAGCAACAACAGGACACATATACACAGACTAAACTGACCTGTAGTATTGGAGGTCAAGGAGGGACTTACTGTTGGTAATGACTGGGGGGAGGGTACGCAAGGGGTCCCCTGGGGGGCTGGTCATGCTTGCTTCTCAATCTGGGGCCTTGTGACATGGAGTGTGACTTTTTAAAACTTCATTGAGCTGTGTGCCATGATCTGTGTACTTCTCTGGATGTGTGTGACTCTTTAATAAAAAGTTAAAAAAAGAAATCCCAGCCCTCACAGAGCCCTCTGGGAGCCCACAGGACTGGCCCCATCTCTAAAATTCCCATCTGGTTGGGGCCCAGGGCTCAGACTCAGATGTCCTGAGCACAGAGTTGAGGTGGCCATCCTGGGTCCCTCTGGCCCAGCTTCACTCTGAGAAAAGATGGCCACTGAAAGGAGGTGACCAGTCCCCTGGGGACATCATCCATGATGTGTGATGATCCCCTACACGTCATCCTCTGTGAAGGAAGGAATTTAACCTTACCCAAAAGAAGGTCAGCCTTTGCCCCCAGATCCTGGGAGGTAACATCTCAGCCCTTGGAATGTCCTGCCTGATAAGAGTGTCTTGGTTTCAAGTAATAATGTATAGCTAAACCCCCACAATGTTATAAACTATTAAGACATCAATATAAATTTTTAAAAAAAGTGTCTTGGTTTACCTGGGGCCTTGGGCCAGCCCGATAGTAACAATGTGACTTCGAGTGGGGGCTTCGGGTCACATGGTATCAGCTGACCTCTGGAGGGGCTGGAGACTGAGGTCAGCCACGTAGACAGCCAATCAGGTTTACATGACCAACCCCCCAATAAAGACCCCGGGTGTCAGGGCTGGGGAACTTCCCTGGTTGGCAGTACTCGGTGCTTGTTGTCCCACATTGTTGCTGGGAGAAGTTAGTGCTGTCCATGGCTCCACAGGGAGAGGACAGCTGGAAGCTGGAGGTCTGGAACTCTCCTGGACCGGCCCCGAGTGCCTCCTGCCTCACTAATGTTAATCTATATCCTGTCCCTCTAATAAAGAGCAACCATAAGGATAACAGCTTTGAGTGAATTCAGTGAGTCCTCCTAGAGAATTATTAAAGCACATGATGGTTTTGAGGACCCTGAACTTGCAGATGGTGTCAAAAGAGGTGGCAGTAATTTTTGCTTGGTGAGGAAGACCGCCCCTGAGCTAACATCTGTGCCAATCTTTCTCTATTTTGTATGTGGGATGCCGCTACAGCATGGCTTTTTTTTTGTAATTGATGTCATAATAGTTTATAACATTGTGAAATTTTAGTTGCACATTACTGTTTGTCAATCACCATATAAATGTGTCCCTTCACCCCTTGTACCCACCCCTCAACCCCCATGCCCCTGGTAACCACCAAACAGTTCTCTCTGTCCGTGTGTTAGTTTATCTTCCACATATGAGTGAGATCATGTGGTGTCTGTCCTTCTCTCTCTGGCTTATTTCACTTAACATAATACCCTCTAGGTCCATCCATGTTGTTGCAAATGGGATGATTTTCTCTTTTTTATGGCTGAGTAGTATTCCATTGTATATATATACCACATCTCCTTTATCCAATCATCAGTCGAGGGACACTTGGGTCGCTTCCACTTCTTGGCTGTAGTGAATAATGCTGCAATGAGCATAGTGGTGCATAAGCCTCTTTGGATAGTTGATTTCAAGTTCTGTGGATAAATACCCAGTAGTGGTATAGCTGGGTCATAAGGTATTTCTGTTTTTAATTTTTTGAGGAATCTCCATCCTGTTTTCCATAGAGGCTGCACCACTTTGCATTCCCACCAGCAGTGAATGAGGGTTCCCATTTCTCCACAACCTCTCCAGCATTTGTTGTCTTTTGTCTTGGTGATTATAGCCACTCTAACAGGTGTAAGGTGATATCTTAGTGTAGTTTTGATTTGCATTTCCCTGATGATTAGTGATGTTGAACATCTTTTTATGTGTCTGTTGGCCATCTGTATATCTTCCTTGGAAAAAATGTCTGTTCATATCCTCTGCCCATTTTTGATCGGGTTGTTTTTTTGTTGTTCCGTTGTGTGAGTACTTTATATATTGTGGAGATTAACCCCTTGTCGGATATATGATTTGCAAATATTTTCTCCCAACATCATGGCTTTTTTATGAGCGGTGCATAGGTCCACGCCTGGGATCCGAACCTGCGAACCCCAGGCTGCCAAAGTAGAATGAACAAACTCAACCACTACACGGCCGGGCCGGCCCCAGAGGCGGCAGTCTTGTGTGTGGACTGGTCCCTCTAATTTCACAGTTGGCTAAACTTTCAACACTTGGCCAAACTCTTGCACTGTCACTGGGCTGTCCCCCAAATGACCTTCAATCGGTGAACACTGAAAACCGTGGTCAAACCATGCATCTTACTTCCTTTTGGGGGAAGAGAGTGTGTGTCCACTGTGACAGCCCCCAAGGGTTTTCCACCCTGACGATTCTATGCTGTTCCAACCCATGACGTCCGGAAGCTCCATTTCATAGAGACAAGGTCAGCGCTGGGGACACAGGGACCTAGGAGCCGTGAGCCTGGGAATCCACAGCCAGAGGGATGCCAAAGTTCTTCGAAGCTGCCTTCGCTTGCCTCCCCCTCACCACAGCCCTCGGGTTCCACCCTCGATCTTGCAGAGTGAGTCTGGAAACCTCCTCCCTGGGACCAGGTTCCTGGACGGGAAGAAGCCAGAAGCAGGCAGCTGAGAACGCCGGCCCTGGGAAGGTGATGGGGAGGGACATCGAGAAGGTTCTAGGGGCTTCCATCAGACAGTGACATCTCTTTCCTCTTGTGCACTTCTGGCATTGGGAAGGAAGCCGAGAACGAGGGGGCCCATTTGGAGTTACGGTGGTCTCCTTCGTCACTGTCAACATTCACATATCAGGTGTGCCTCTGACATCTCGTCCAAGCTAAAACAGAATTGTTCAGTCTTCAGTCGAAAGAAGTGTAGCCCCTGAGAAAAGTAGATCATAAAAACAGAAAACTGCACGAGTTAGGATTCTGTTCTGCCATTCTGCGCTAAATCCACATTTTACAGGAGAGGGAAGAAGACCAGACCGGGAAATAACTCACCTGAGGCCACCCAAGTAGGCCTAGAACAGACAGCCAGACTCTTTTCACGGTTTCACATCGTATCACGTGTATTAAAGTAATAACAGCTAACACACAGCCCCTCGGGTGGTGCTGGCTCTGCGTTGGGTGCTCTGGGTGTGCTGACCAATCTCACACCTCCAGGAAGTAGGCCCTATTGTGTTCTCCATCTCACAGAGGGACTAAGTAACTTGTGCTAGATCAACAGCTACTGAGTGGCAAAGTCAGGCTCCAAATTCAGACAGCCTGGCTCCGGAGACGCCTTACTCTCGGGAAGAGAGAGCAGCTCCAAGGAAGGGCTACCTTCTCCCAGGGCTTGTGGTCAGAGGAATCGAGAGGGTGCCTTTCCTTCCTTCTTGACTCAGTCAGCATCCGATCAGGAAAACCCAAAGCACTCTAGGCATGTAGACCAGAGGGAATGTGGTACAGAGAACCGGACACCTGGGGGATGGAAGGCTGGAAGAGAGAAGGAGGCATGATCAGGTGGCCACCGATTAGCAGCTGCGGGAAGCTGCTAGAATCCCCAGGGCCAGAGTAACGAGAGGGAGATGGAACCACCCAGAAACTACTGAGCTGCTGAAGCAGGAACCAGGCACCAGGCTGCCTGAGCGGGACCCCTGGAGCTTGAACTGGGCAACCACCCCTCTGGGCGCCACCAGAAGCCAGGGGGAAAGAAGCTTCTTGCTTCTTACTGCCTTCCGACTGCCAGAAACTAACAGGAAACCAGATGGCAAAGGAGATGGGGAAATGTAGTTTGCAGGCTAAAGCCTCGGTTGTAGAGAGGAAGGGGGGAGGGCAGCGAGGGTGGATCTAAGACGTATAGGTTGTCCTTTTTGTGTCCCAGGCAGCTGCTGTCTTTGACGGGCTCTGTGAAGAAGCTTCTGCTGTGTGGGGACCCAGCCCTCGCCCTGTGGTGTCCTCAGCATCACAGCCCAACTGTAGAGAGAGTCTGCGGTGAGGAGGGATGGGACAAGCTGGTAGAGGAGAAGGGGAGCGGGGAGAAGATCCCTTCCCACCAAACGCTGCTTCACCCTGGGCATCTCCCATTCTCCCCAGTGAATCCCAGGAATTGGAAGAGCAGACTCTGCTTCTTTCCCTGGGGGGGCTCCACTTTACCCTTTTCTTTCCCACACAACTCACTCGATCCAGCCTTCTGACTGTTGCTTCTCCTACACCTCATGGATGATTTGATGTGTCTTCATGAAAGACTATGGTAAAACAAATAGCCAGTGCTCCAAGCCAGCTGTCACATAAGTGCTAAACCCACAGACCACATCTTGTGGGAGACGAGCCCAGGAGAGCCTGGAGAGGGGAGTAGGTGGATGGGTGTCCAGGAAAGACTCAGCTCTCTGGGCTCCTGTTGGGTGTATAGGATATAGGGTTGCCCTGTACGGTTGTGCAGGTTCCACACTGAATGAGGACATCACACATGAAGGGGCGCCATTCACATTGTAATCATTGTAGGTTTATAGACTGAATATGACAGTTTTCTAGCAGGTGGCAGAAAATTGTCTTGTTCTAACCAAATCAGTATCATAGGATAATTTTCAGATACGTGGAGACACTAAAGGATAGCCTTGATCCATGGGGGCCAGGGAAAGGAAGGGACTGTGTGAGGGGACCCTCAAGAATCAGAGAGGGAGACGCAAAAGTTGAGGGAGGGAGGGTCTGGTGGGCTGAGGGGGTAGAATTGAGGAGAGTTGTTTCAGCAGAGAGATGGACGAACAGTTCAGGGTTAGGTGAGGGTCTGGGGTGGGGAGAACAGCGGCCTTCCGAACCCCTCCATTTCATCTCCTTGTGCCTCTTACTCCACAGTTTCCTCACCAAAAGTGGGCAATGAAACAGCTCAGGGCACAATGAGGAAGGGGCCCAGCCACCCTTGCGGCTTGGTCTGCCCTGAAATTTCTGCTTTCAAAATGACGTTTCTTGGGAAATAGGCAAAGATGGCCCAAAGGTACAAACTTCCCTTTATAAGATGGATAAGTTCTGGGGATCTAATGCACAGCAGCTCTAGTCAAGAATACTGTATTGTAGGGCCAGCCCCGGTGGCTGGCACGCTCCACTTCAGTGGCCTGGGTTTGGTTCCAGGTGTGGACCTACACCACTGGTCAGCAGCCATGCTGTGGCAGCGACCCACATGCAAAATAGAGGAAAATTGGTACAGGTATTAGCTCAGGGCCAATCTTCCTCAGCAAAAAAAAAAAAGTTAATCTGAGAAGTTTCACTGAGCTTTCCATCTTGTCTCCTGTGCTATGTGTAGTCACGCGTCAGTTGTCATAAAAGTTGTCAACTTGCCCCGCTTCTTAATAGAACTCTGTGTTCGGAAGCATAATTTGAAGTGGCCTTGTGAAACTCCCAAAGTTTTAGGAATTGTTGCCATGCCCTTTGAAAATATCCTCCAAAATAAATGTGTCATTTTGATTGCCATAATAATCTGGTGCCCTGGGTGGGATGCTGGAATTGATGTCCAGGTGTGAGTTAAGATGTCGCTGTCAAATCTCAAGACAGCACTGGTCCTCAACTCCTCCTGCAGGCAAAGATACGGCCAGATTTATTATTTAACAAATAAATCAACAGTGTTGACTCATTTAATTTAAGACACCCTGAACCCCTTCCTGTGCTTGGGGGAATTCCTTGCTTACTAGCCTTGGCGTTGAATGTGACTTGGCTCCCACTTCAAAAACTGACAAACCTAATCTTTGCTTTCCCATGTCCCTGGCATGTGGCCTGGGCTCAGCCAGTCAGATGCTCCCATTGGGGAATTTGACTGTGGAGCCGAGAAGCAGGAACAGAGAGATGGGTGTTTGTCTTGGTGGTGCTGGATAAGACATACAGGTTAGTGGTGGAGTGATTAGCTCCTGAAGGGGGATTTGAGCAGTGGTCTTCCTTGATTCTCCAGTCTTCCTGCAATTCTGAAGTCTTTCCAATATCTTTTCAGTAAATTAATTTTCTGTTTGAATTAGTCAGCGTTAACAGGGATGCCATGTACAGTTGGGAAGGTTGTAGACTGCTCAAAAGCAATTGAGTGGGCAAGTCTGGGCTGAAATCTGGCTTCTGTTAGGCTCAGTAAGTCCTGTGCCCTCACATGGGGCTGTGTCTGCCTGGAGGGACCTTGCTGTTCCCAGTCCTCAGGAGTAGTGAGGAAGGGCAGGAAGAATGTTCTGTGGGCAGGGGCTGGAGAGAATGTGTTTTCTCCTCCTCCTCCCAATAGCTCCTCTTGATGGTCCCATCTTCTCACCACAGACTCTCCCCAGGGTTGGGCAGCCCTTCACAAGAGAATAAGCTTGGAAACAAACAGACTAATTCTGGCTCAGAAATTTGAGCAGGAGCCTGGAGAACAAGGGTTAGAAAATGGGTGGGCCCCAAGGGGAGCAGGCGGCTGGACCCCTCGTCAGGGGCTGCCTTGGAGAAGCCACATGGCCTCTCATCTCTCCAGACCTTACATCCAAGTTGGTCAGGCCTGGGTGCCAAGGGTGAGCAGATGTCGGACCTTTGGGCCCCACTTCCTGCCGAGACTTACGCAGTCGAGGATGGGCGGACACAGCAAGGGGCTCAGAATCTGGGCGCCTCGGGCAGATGAGCCCTGCACACACTTCCCCAGACTCTTTCTCTTTATTCTCTGGTCTCACAATTCTCCCTTCCTAATGGCTACGCTTTCTCTCTCACATGATCCACCGACTTCCAACTCTGCAGGTTAGAATCACCTTGGGAATTTTTACCAAGTGCCAGTGTCTGTGCTTGCTTTAGAATAGATTATAGAGCTCTGTGCTCCTGTTTATGTGGATGTCATATCTCACCACACACACACAGACACGCACACACACACACAGACCGGAAAAAAAAAATCTATCAATGTAATTCACCACGTTAATATACCAAAGAAGTAAAAATACATCACCTTGCTAGGTGCAGAAAAAGCATTCCACACATGTAACACCATTTACGATAAAAAACAATTCTCCCAGAAAAATAGAAATAGGAAGGAAGTCTCTCTTTTTTTAAAATTTTTAACTTTATTGATGTCTTAATAGTTTATAACATTGTGGGGTTTTAGTTGTACATTATTATTTGTCCATCACCATATGGATGCATCCCTTGGAAGTTTCTTTTTTATTTTTTTTATTTATTTTTTCTTTTTTTGTGAGGAAGGCCAGCCCCGAGCTAACATCCGTTGCCAATCCTCCTCTTTTTGCTGAGGAAGACTGGCCCAGGGCTAACATCTGTACCCATCTTCCTCTACTTTATATGGGACGCCGTCACGGCATGGCTGACAAGCAGTGCGTCAGCGGGTGCCCGGGATCCGAACCGGCGAACCCTGGGCTGCCAAGCACGGACAAAACCACTGCGCCACCGGGCTGGCCCCCTGGAAGTTTCTTTTTTAAATGGAAAATTAGAAATATGACTAATGGCCTGGAGTAGGGGTCAGGGGTACAAGGAGTGACAGCTCATGGGTATGGGATTTCTTTGTGAGGTGATGAGAATGTTCTGGAGTTAGACGGTAATGATGGTTGTGCAACCTTGTGAATATACTAAAAAACATTGAATTATACACTTTAGAAGGATGGATTTTATGGTAGGTGAATCATATATCAATTTTTTTTTTTTTTTTTTTGGTGAGAAAGATGGTCCCTGAGCTAACATCTGTTACCAGTCTTCCCCTATTTTGTATGTGGGATGCCACCACAGCATGGCTTGATGAGCTGTGCGTAGGTCTGCACCTGGGATCTGAACCTGCGAACCCAGGCCGCTGAAGCAGAGAGCACGAACTCAATCACTATGCCACTGGGCCGGCCCCTCAGTTTTTAAAAATCAATAGCAAATTTTAAAAAATCAATAGGATTCCTCTATACCAATGATAACCAAGTAGAAAATTAATAGAAAATCACATAACCTTCCCAAGAGGGATAAAAACTATAAGGTATCTAGGACTTAACCTAAGAAAGAACATGCAAGAACTTTCTGGAGATGTCAAATAAAAATAAATCCGGGCTGAGATGAGCAGAAATTTTATTCAAAAATACCATTGCACTAGGGAGAATGCTTCAATCTCAGAAATCTGCAAGTCTCAGAATGAAAACATTGTTTCTCTAGGGCACGAGGAGTTCGCAATAAGAGGAAGTTGGGGAGACAAAGGGAAGTAAGTGACCAGCGTGGTCTGACAGGCCGTGTGTCTTTCCAGGGACAGCAGATTCTCAGGAGAAGCTGGCAAAGGGGCATGTTCCACTTTTCTGAGCTCGTTATAAGTTGGGGGAAGCCACAGCTCAGGGCCAGCCAGGAGGAGAGAAACCTGGCTCAAGTGTGGTCAGCGCAAAACAGAGAGTGAGAAATAGGCAGCCGTGGACACCCGGGCAGAGCTATGAAATGTTAAAATTTTGTGAAAGGAGTTAAAGGACAACCTGAATAAATGCCCAATTTGTGGGTGACACAACTTGACACTGTAATTCCCCTCCGCACTGTAAAATTTCCTGTCACAAAGGCCGATTGTTTATTTCTTTGGTTCTTTGTTGCATCCATGTTGCTGGAACAGCCCTGACATCTGGTCAACTCTTGATACAAATATATTCTTTAAAATTTTTTAAATTGAGAGTGACATATAACATTGTGTAAGTTTAAGGTGTACAATGTGATGACTTGATACACATTGATATATATATGTATACAATTATATGTTGCAACATGATTACCACCGAAGCATTGGCTATCACATCACATTAATTATTGTTTCTTTTTTGTGGTGAATAAAAATACATTCAATGTAAAAGAACACCAATGCCTGGTCCTACTCTCCCATCCACAGATACTGACTGTGTTGGTCTGGGATGGGGCTGGAGCATTAATTTTTTCTTTTCCTGAAGAAAATTTGCCCTGAGCTAACATCTGTTCCAGTCTTCCTCTATTTTGCATGTGGGATGCTGCCAGAGCATGGCCACCGATGAGTGGTGTAGGTCCACACCTGGGAATCGAACCTGGGCTGCCAAAGCAGAGCACGCTGAACTTAACCACTAAGCCATGGGCCGGCCCTGCAATCATATTTTTTTTTAAAGCTCCTGGATGATTTGTATTAGAACCCCTGGTCTAATCACAGTGTGGACACAACTGGCTGGTGTTAAGATCTGCCTGTTTAAGGAGGATTTGTTTTTTCTGCCCTGACCCTTTCTGGCATTCAAGTGTTTTTTTCCCCTCTGTCATTAGCCTAAACCATTCTGCCAGCCAAGAATGTGAAAAATGTGTCTCAAATATTTTCAGTCCCCATTTAATCCCATTTAATGCTTAGCATTCATTGCCAGCAGGCAGGCTATCTATTACAGTCCATTTGAATTCCCTCCCCAAGTTTAACCCCCTCCAACCCGCTTCCCTCTCCGTAAAATCCAAGCTCTTCCCAGCAGGAGATGAAGGAGCAGAGGTCAAGAGGGGACTGGCCTGGCCAGCCTTGTAGCCAAGGCTCCAGAGGGTGATGGAGAGTTATGGCAGGGTTTAAGCTAGGGAGACATCACTAGATGCTCATTTAAAACATCCTCTGGCTGCTGAGTCTGTTTTCCACCGAGGAGTCAGCACCATATTCTAAAGACATGTGTTAGACCATGCTACTCCCAGCTCAAAATCTCCCACTGGCTCCCATCACACTTAAAATGGGTCTGGACCCATCACAGTGGCCCACAAGACCCCAACTACCCCTCCCCCACTTCCCTGTCTGACTGCCTCTCCTCCCACTCTCCCCATTGCTCACTCTGCTCCAACCACACTGGCCTCCTGGCTCTTCCTCCAGCATGTCAAGCTGGACAAGACTCTAGTCTCAGGGCCTTTGTACCTGCTGTCCCCTCCACTAGGAGCACTCCTCCTTCTCATCACCTCTTGGCTGACTCCTTCCTGTCAGTCAGAAAGCTATTCACATGTCACATTCTCAAAAGCTAGCTTAAAACAATAAACATGTATCATTGCACATAGTTTCTTGGGCTAGGAATCCCACAGGAGCAGCTTAGGAATCCCACAGGAGCAGCTTCGGAGGTCTGGGCCAGGGCTGCAGTCATCCGAAGACTTGACAGGGGCTGAAGGGTCCATTTCCAAGGAGGTTCACTCACGTGGCTGGTAAGTGGGTGCTGGCTGTTGGCTAGGGGCCTCGGTTCCTCTCCAGACGGACCTCTCCACACGGCTGCTTGAGCATCCTCTCAGCATGGTGGCTGGCTTCCCAGAGAGAAGGGGATCCAAGAGAGCAAGGCAGAAGTCCTAATGTCTTTTACGACCCAGCCTTGGAAGTCACACTCTGTCACTTCCACAGTATTCTGTTGGTCACTCAGTGGTCTGATGGGATGTGGGAGGAGGCCATACACAGAGTGAATATCTCTGGGGTCACCTTAGAGGCTGGCTGCCACACTCTCTTATCATTCCACCTAATCACCTTGCTTTATTCTTTTCACGGGATTTAACTACCTGAAATTACATTAATTATTCCTTTGTCCCCCATCTCGAGTAGTGTGATGTCCATAGTGACTGGGATACATCATTTTTGTTTGTTTTGTTCACTGCTGTATCCTCAGTGTCTCAAACAGAGATTGGTACATTGTAGAAACTCAATACATACTTGCTGAATTAATGAATGGAGAGCTGAATTTAGGTGGGTCAGGAGACCAATGAGTGGGCTGGTTTCAGCTGTCCAGGTGAAAGATAACCAGGGTTTGGACTAGAGAAGGAATGGAGAGAAATAGAGGGCTGTTGACAGGGTCACCTGTCCTCTTGCAAGTTTCCTATCTCTCCCTGCTACAACCCATCCTCCAAAGGCAGGCAGACTGACCATCTTAACAGAGGAATTGAACATTGCCTGCCCCCCGCATAAATCCTCCATCACTCCCTAGTGCACAGGGTCAACAGTTCAAAGTGACCCAGGAACTAAACAGAGTGATCTTGGAGAGTCAAGATGACCAACGCCTGGCTCTGGTTGGGATTGGGTGGGCAGAGAGAGATGCTTTTCTGGATTCAAAAGATCTCTACACTCTCTAGGACATCTCGGAAAACGTAATTGTCACAGCTGCTTACAGGTCAGCAAGGAAACCATCCTGTGATGGTAAATAATGGCATGTATTTTATTGTTGATATTCAGTCTCCTACACCCACTGTAAGATTTCTTGGGCCCCAGATTCTCTCTGCAGGGCTCTGAACTCTCTTTACCTGGCCCAGACCTGCTCAGAATTCAGGTTTCAACTCAGACACCCCCTTGCTGATCCCACATCCTAGATGGGTTAGTTGCCCTCTGTGAACTCCTCTAGTCCCCTGGATATTCCCTAGAATTTATTTATTTAGCATGTTTGTTGCTCATTTTCTGCCCGTCCCTCTAGAATGTAAGCTCCACGAGAGCAATGAGTTTTCCAATCCATGAACATGGTATATGTCTCCATTTATTTAGATCTTCTTTAGTGCATCTCAACAGTATTTTGTAGTTTTCAGTGTGGAAATCTTGCGTGTTTTTTGTTAAATTTATTCCTAAGCACTTTTGTGTTTGATACTATTGTAAAAGGAATTATTTTTAATCTCATTTCACAATTGTTTCCTGCTGGTATATAAACATAAAATTGATTTTTGTACATTGATCTGGTATCCTGCAACCTTGCTGAATTCATTTATTAGTTTTAGTAGTTATTTTGATTGCTTAGAATTTTCTCCATGAACAATCACGTCATGGGCAAATACTGACAGTTTTCTTTCATCTCTCTGATCTTTACGCCTTTTGTTATTTTTTTCTTGTCTTATTGCACTAGCTAGGACCTCTGGTACAATGTTGATTAGAAGTGATGAGAGCAGAAATCCTTTCTCTGTTTCCAATCTTAGGGGGAAAGCAGTCAATATTTCACCACTAAGAATGATGCTAGTTATAGGTTTTTTGTAGATGCCCTTTATCAGATTGAGGGGGGGTCAGAAAATTTTGTCTATTTTGTTTACTGATTTATACCAAATGTGCAGCATAATACTGTCAGAGAGCAAGTAAATACTTATTGAATGAATGAATGAATAAGTGAGTTTAAACTGCATGGCAAGGTGGCTATTATTTGCCATTCGGCTTGTCTAATTAGCTGGGTGATTTAGGGCAACTAATTTAACTGCTCTCTCTCCCGCCTCTGTAAGAATGGGGATAATGATGGCACATATCACACGCACATATCACATAGGGTTATTCTGAGGATTTAATGACTATCCATGTAAAAGCAAGAGCACAGAATCTGACACATGGTTAGTGCTCAATAAACATCAACTTTTAGTACCTCACTTCTCTGATCCTCACTTTTTCCCTCTATAAAAGAGGGAATATTTCAATCCTCAACTCCTAGGGTTACAATGAGGAATAAATGGTGTTATGCACATAATATGCCTAGCACAATTCCTGGCACAGAGAAAGCCATGCCTTTGTAAATAATAATAATAATAATATTGTTGCTATTATTTATATTTATAATATATTAATATATTTATTATTTTTAATATATTTATTAAATATATTTAAATAATTGTAAATACTATTATTATTTACCAAGTCCTCTACCTATATTGAGTGGGGGGACATAGAGATGTGTCTATCAAGGACCCAGTCCATTGGAAGCTGACAGCCTGACGGCAGAGACAGGTAAGTATAGAGATCATTATGACAGAGTAAGGGGATATGTAAAGCCATGTGTGGGCCCCAAGGCAGAAGCTGTCTGCTGAAGTTTTCCGGTAGAATCAGGTCCCTCTGGACTCAGACATAGGCTGAGACCTAAAAGGAAACAACATTTGTTTATAGCAGGGAAAACTGAAGACGATCTAGGGCCTGGGATCACTTGTGGGACGTCCTTATAGTGCATCAGTATGAACCATTAAATTTGATGCTGTGGAGGGGGCGACGGGAACTGGCTGGCTGGGGGAGGGAGTGGGAATTACTTTTCTTTTTTTTCTTTTTTTTTTTTGTGAGGAAGACCAGCCCTGAGCTAACAGCCGGTGCGAGTCCTCCTCTTTTTTTGCTGAGGAGGAAGACTGGCCCTGGGCTAACATCCGTGCCCATCTTCCTCTACTTTATATGGGACGCAGCCACAGCATGGCTGACAAGCAGTGCGTCGGCTGGCTCCTGGGATCCGAACCAGCGAACGCCAGCCTGCCAAAGCACAACCTAAACCGCTGTACCACCGGGGGGGGGGGGGGGGGGGCGGGGGGGCGGAATTACTTTTCATTAGACCCTTTTGTACCTTTTGCATCTTGTACCATGTTCAAAATAAATAATATTTCAAAAATAAAAAATTACGCTGTGGAAAAATAATCAATGCCACTGGTCAATGTCCTTGATTTATTGTTATATGAAAAAAATCAGTTTGTCAAACGGCATCTTATTTTACATCTGCACAGAAAAAAGATGGGACAGGAATATAACAAAATACTAGCAGTAACGGCTCATTGGTGGGATTAATTGTGAGTTCTTCTCTCTTCTCTGGGGTCTCTGAGATTTTGCAAAGCACCCTGAGTTTTGTTTTGTTTTTGATTTTTGACCATCGGAATTAACGTTATTAACAAAAACTACAAGTTCCAGCAGACATCGTGCCTCGGCTTCTGAAGACCGGCCTTCTCCTGGCGCAATGAGCGCTGGGATTCGTAGTCCAGCGCCCAAGTAAGGTGGGACGCGCAGTACCGGCACAGATGACAGAGGAGGGAATCATCGCCGTTCCGACCAATGGACATTGCGCACTGGGCCTGAGTGGCGCGCGCCCAACCAATGGGTGAGCCGTTAAGCCTGAGTGACGTGTGCTTCAGCCTACGGGCGGCCCGTGGGGCGGGGCGGGGCGCGGCGGCCGTAGTGCGAACCATGGGAGGAGGCTGGTGGTGGGCTCGGGCCGCCCGCCTGGCCCGACTCCGCTTCCGGGGGGTGCTGCTGCCGCCTCCGCGGCCCCGGAGCGGGGGCGCCCGGGGGTCCTTCGTCCCCGGCCACGGCCCCCGCGCAGGGGCCTCGCCGCCCGCCGTGTCCGAGCTGGACCGCGCGGACGCCTGGCTACTCCGGAAGGCGCACGAGACAGGTCTGGGCTGGGGTCGGCCCGGGTGGGCGAGGGTCCGGAGAGCCGAGCTGCCCGCGCGCGCGTGGGGGCCGGCGTGGGGCTTCTGCTGGAGCAGGGCGCGCGCTCCGCAGGGAGAAGGGCTTCCGCCTAAGCGCAGGGAAGCACTCGCTGCAAGAGCGCAGCGTGTCCGCGTAGGAGACGGGCTTGCGGGTGGGACGGTGGGTCCAGGTGAGTGGGGTGCAGTGGGGACCGGAGAGGTTGGTCGGGCTGTGACGGGCAGCCTTATACAGTTGCGCTGTCAGGATGAGGGAGGCTTCCCAAGGGGGCTCAGGGCGAGGCAGTTGCTTACAAGAGGGGTCCGCGGTGGAGGGGCCAGTTCGGATTAAAGAGGAGACCACTCTTCGTAAGGCGGGAGTGTGGATCCCTACAGAAGAGGGGGAAGTTCCCGATTGGAGGAAGAACAACCAATAGGAGAAAAGCTCAGGGCTGATTGGAGGGCGAGGTGATCTAGGCCGCAGGGGGAGGGGCCTCATGGGGTTTGGCGGGGGGAGCCTGGATGGGAAAGGACGGGTCATCTACATAGAGGTTGGGGTAGAGGTGGGGCTTGTAACCCGTTAGCGCCACACCTGAGAGTTGAATGGATGTGAATGACAGCAAGGAAGGACATGCCCCGTAGCAGACGGTGGCGTTTGAAGAAAACTGCAGGGGGGGGGGGTTGGAGAGAGGCCTGAGGTGGGGGAACAGCTTTATCCCGGGGTCGGAGGGGAAGTGCGGGGGCGGCCCATGGGGATACACATGTGGGGGAGAGGGTTGAGCAAGATCACCTCTTGGGGCCTTAGGTTTTGCAATTTTGGTCCTAGATTCTAGAGACTCTTGAATCTTTGGTAGTTCAGAGTTTGGGGGAGAGGGTTTGGGGGGATAGGGTTATGTGGGGTCCGCCAGGAAGAGGTGGGGATTTGGGGTGGGATGGGGTGGTGGGATGAGATGAAACCCCGCAGTTTCACTGTCTGGGCTGAGGGGTTTGGGGACAGGGTTTGGGCTGATGCTGATTTCTGTCCCCTCCTCGGCCCCCTCCCTCCAGCCTTCCTCTCCTGGTTCCGCAATGGCCTCCTGGCCTCCGGCATTGGGGTCATCTCCTTCATGCAGAGCGACATGGGTCGGGAAGCTGCCTATGGTGAGTGCGGACCCCCACTCTCGTCCCTACTGGGGGATGTAGAGCCCCCACTCTCCCTGGCGAGTGTAGACTGCCTCCTGCCCCTCCCCCATAGTGAGTGTAGAACCCTTCATTCTTCCCCCACCAGAAGACCCCTCACCCTCACTTGTGTCTACCTTCCACCCACCCCACCCACACCTCATGGGCACCGGACCCACCTGAGTGGGCGGCCCAGGGCGTGGCTGTGGGTCCTTACCCCTCCAGTCTGACTTCTCAGCAAAGATGAGGGTCCTAGCCCCCGGCCCGGCCCTGCTTCCGCCTGTCCCACCCTGTCTTTGCTCTCAGACCAGCCCCTCCCCTAATCTGATCCTGGATCCCACCTCCGAGTCTAGACATCACATGATACCTTCTCAGGCCCCCAGACCTCAGCTCTGTCCTGCCCCTGACCCCTACCCTGACCTTGAGGTTGCCCCATCCCCTTTCTAACTCCATCTGAGTCCGCTGATCCCCCTCGGTCCCCGGGATCCGGCTCCCTGACCCTGGCCTCTGCCCCCCCACCCATCGCAGCCCCAGCCTGGGACCCAGGCCCTCCTGTCCCCTCCCTTGACATGGCCTCCGCCCTTCCCACAGGCTTCTTCCTGCTGGGCGGCCTGTGCGTGGTGTGGGGCGGCGCCTCCTACGTGGTGGGCCTGGCGGCGCTGCGGGGGCCCATGCAGCTCTCGCTGGGGGGCGCGGCGGCAGGCGTGGGGGCCGTGCTGGCCGCCGGCCTGCTCTGGGCTTGTGCCGTGGGCCTCTACATGGGCCAGCTGGAGCTGGACGTGGAACTGGTGCCCGAGGACGACGGGACAGCCGCCGCCGAAGGCCCCGACGAAGCGGGCCGGTCCCCGCCCGAGTGAGCGGCTGGGCCGCGGGGACCGGCCGGGCGCTGGACGGCCCGGGGCCCGAGAACCGGGACATTAAAAGCTGACCCTTCCCTCGCTCTGGATTCTGCGTGGTGGTTCCTGTTACCTCGGGAAGGCTGGGCCTGGAGGGGGATGGAGCGAGGGAGGAGGGAAGGGACAGATGGCATGGGAGGTGACAGGGGCAGGTGGAGTCACCAAGAAGGAGAAAGAAGGAAAGAGGAGCTCCACAGGCCCCAGAGACCGAGCCACAGATGGGGAGCAGCTGTTTAATTCTCAGGAAGGGACGCCGGGGCTGAGAGCCCTGTCCCCTGTGCCTTTGCCCCCACCCTCCCCCCAGGGTCCAGCTCTGCAGGCGGCTGTCCCAGTCCTCAGTCCCCCTTCCGCTGCACCCTGGTGCCCGGGGGCCCCGCATAGGGCAGGCCCAGGGTGGGGTAGAAGGCCTCCGGGAAGGGGGGGCCGGGGCCCAGCCTCTGCAGGTGTGGGTACATGAAGCCCAGCTCCGCGGGGCCGTAGCGGATGGTGCCGGGCGTGCACAGGCCCCGGACAACGGGAGGCAGGAAGCCTGCGTGGAACAGGGCAGGTGGGGGGTCCCCTGGAGGCGCCAGGCCCCACGGCCGCACCAGGTCTTGCTTCAGGGCCCCCGCCCGGATGACCGAGGTGAACTCAGGCCGCCGCGGGGCTGGGTGACTGGACGGTTCCTCGTCCCCACTGTCCTCCGGGTCTTTAGTGTCCCCGGGGTGGGGCTCCACTTTGATGCATTTGCCCCGGGTCTGGGGGGCCTCCTCGTCCTTGTCCGGGGGGGCAGCCTGCTTCCCTTCCACTGGAGGGTCTGGCTCTGGAAGGGAAAGATCCGGAAGGGCCTGTGTATGCATGTCCCCAGCCCTCAGTCTTCCCATCTGTGGCGTGGACCCGTGGGTCTCGGCTGGTGTGGTTTCGATGGAAATGTTCCATATCTGCACCGTCCAACTCATTAGCCACTGGGCACATATGGCGACCGAGCCCTTGAAACGTGGTGAGGAGGACTGAGGAACTGAGTTTTTAATTTTAACGTAAATAGCCACATGTGGCTAGCGGCTTCGGATGGGACAGCGCAGGTCCCAGAGGCTGCTGGGAGCCTCCCCGGGGGTTGAGGCGGGAGGTGGCGCTCACCTGTGGGCTCTGGCTCCGGGCTGGGCACGTCCTCACAGGCCACGCTGGCTGGAAGCTGGAAGGCGTCCAGAGGCGTCTGGCCTCCCTCGGCTTGGCTGGGACAAGACAGATGGCGTTGGGAGCCAGGGGTCCCGGGCCGCCCAGCCTCCGGTGAGGGTGGACTCCCTCCTGTCCCCCAGTTTTGTGAGTGTAGACCCCTCTCCCTGCCGGTGAATGTAGAGCCCCCACCCCGAGGCCTTAGGCCTCATCCCTGAACCCCTAAACTCCAAGCTGGCTTCTAGCCCAGCTTGGCCCTGTCTCCTGAGACCTGTGCAGCCTGTGGCCCCCTGGCTGTCCCCACCTAGGTGTCCCCTGGCGACCTCCTACTCATCTGACCTCAGCCTCTCGTCCAAACCTGCTGTCCTCTCAGAGGCCCAGATCCAGGCCCAGCAAGGCCAGGCACCCGGGTGGCCGAGGATGGCCACCTCCCCTCCCCCACCTGTATTGCCTGGCATTCCCAGGACCTGCCCCCTCCTCCCTGGTCTCCCAGGCCCCACCTTGGCCCTCAAATCTCCCTCTTCAGCGCAGCCAGAGGGGTCTGTCCAAAAAGCAGATCTGACTGTGACCCTTGCAGCCTTAAACCCTCCGTGGTTCCCCAGTGCCCCCACCATCCTCCTCAGGTTCGTCTCTCACCACCACTCCAGCCCCGTGCGCTCCCTTTGGTTCCTCAGACTGGTCCGCGGTTGCTCTGAGCCTTTACCTAGGCTGTGCCCTCAGCCTGGAATGCCCTTCCCACCTCCAGCTTCTTTCCATCCATCGCTCTGCTCTGTGGCCCTCCCCTGGTAAGAGCCTGCTATGGCCCCCAGTGCCCAGAATCAAGTCCAGCCCCTCAGTGTCGGCCTGAGGCCGCTTCGAACCTACCTCCCTGGGAGAGTGTCACTCCCTCCCCACTCTTCTCTGCCACCTGCAAGCCGGGTCACCCCACGTCCAGGCCTCTCCTCTCACTGTCTCCCTTTCCCCTTCAGGTTTTCAAACCCTCCAGGCTTGTCCTCTTCTAGAAGCCCTCCCTGAAGAGCTCCCACCCCGAGGTGGGGAGAGCCGGCAGAATCTTCTGGAGGGGGTTCTGAGCCCCCTGTGGGATGGGTGGGGCGCAACCCTCACCTGAGCACGTAGCTGACCCAGAGCACGTGGCGCTCCCCAGGGCTCTTCCCGCTCACGGCCACGGTGGCCACGGACTGCAGCCACACGAAGCCCCCGGCGCGCTGCAGCCAGCGGTAGTAACCGGTCATCACCTGACCCTTGTCCAGCACTGGGCCCAGCCCAGGGACCGAGAGGGACCGGGAGGGACGGTGTGGGGCGGGGATGGGGTGAGACGGTCAGACAAAGAGAGACAGATGAACAGGGACAGGCAGAGGGAGAGGGAGGTGGACAGGGAGATGGGCAGAGAAGGGACAGGTGCAGAGAGAGACGGGGGGACAGGTGCAGAAAGAGACGGGGAGACAGATGCAGAGAGAGATGGGAGATGGGAACAGAAACGGGGAGACCATGGGGAGAAGAGAGAAAGGTAAAATTAGAGAGAGACAGCCCGAGTCAGAAAGGCAGAGAGGTAAGCCAGCATCAAGCCCCCTGGATTTTTAAGGCTGGGTCCAAGAGACCCCCAGACCGCCTGACTCCCACCCCTCTGAGCTGTTGCTCAGTGTCTCCTTGCTGCTTTTCCTGGGCTGAGTTGAGCCCCTGGAGTTGGCGGCAGGAGGGACTGTGGTCAGCCTGAAGAAGGACTTCCAGGAAGTGGGGCAGTGGGAGTGCTCAGATCTGGCGTGAGGGGTTCTCACGGTCCAGGTGGCTTTGGCGGATCCTGGCTGCATCCTGTCCGTGGACAAACTGGTAGCAGCTGCGGCCCACCAGCTCTGAGGGCCCCAGGTCCATGTGGTCGCTGACTCTGAAGGCAGGGGACGACAGAGAGAGGAGGGGTCCGAGACCACGGAGTAGGGGGAAAAGAGGCAGAGTTGGTCCAGAATCACCCAGGGTCCAAACCCTTGCTCTGAAGTGCTCTGGGCCTCAGTTTTCCCCTCTGTAAAATGGGCGTGAGAATATTTAAAATAATAGGGTGGCTACAGGCATTCGGGCAGATCACCCGTGGGCGTGGGGTGACCCCGGGCACTCGTGATGCTCAGAGCGTGGGGACTATTTCACTATTTAAGTTTTCCCACCTGCTTGGTGCAGGAGAAAGAATGGGTAAGAGGAGAGCCCAGAGAGGCCGGGAGAGAAATGGGATGGGGAGGGGCGGAGCCCTGCAGAAAGGGAGGGCTCGGGCCTCGGAATCAAGCACAGCCCCTCCTCCATCCCCAGGCCCCGCCCCAGCCTCCGCCTTCACTCCCTCTTCCCGTCACCCCTGGTTCTCCGCTGCTCTGCCGCCTCCCATGGCTCCCCAGTGCCCCAGCCCAGAGACCGATGCTCCCCCTGACTTCTCTGTGCGCCCCCATCCACCTGCCTCAGCCCCCAACCCCGGTACCTGCTCTCACAAGCAAGGATGGTGAGCCCCAGGCTGAGCCGGAAGACGATCATGTGTCCGTGGAGTGGCAGCTCAGCCAGCGGGGCCGGGGGCAACGTGTGGCCGAGGGCCACAAGGCCCAGGGCCCGGGCCCGGAGGCGGCCGGTCACGTGGATGACCTGCAGGCGGTGAGCGTGGTTGGAGGCGGCGCCCGTGGGGCAGGAGGACCACAACCAGGCCACAGGGCCCGGCTCCGGCTGTCACCCTCAGGTGCTGGGGCACAGGGACGCGGCTGGCAGGAATGCCGATCTCCTCGGGCCGGGGAGGGGACGTGGGAGTCAGGCCAGGGCCAAACCCACCTTGTAGCCCGAGGCCTTCACGTGCAGACCCCTCTTGGTGAGGGTGGATTTCATGCGGATGAAGAACGAGCGCTCCTGGACCCAGGAGGAGGGGGGCGCCTCGGTGGGGCTGGCCTCTGGGGCGGAGAGTGAAGGAAGGTTATGGGGTCCTGAAGACGAACCGCACGGGCCACCCCTGCCCCCTGCAGAGCCAGCCGGACGCGGGGTCCCGGCCACAGCCACTCAGAGACAAACTCACTGACCTTTTACACTAACCTCCCCTCCGAGCAGCAGCCAGCCAGCGGGTCTTTCTAAAGCTCAGGTCTGACCTTGTCCCTCCCCTGCTCTGAACCTGCCATGGCTCCCTAGGACTTTTAGGAGAAAGCCCAGCTCGTCACCGTGGCCTAAAAATTGGGGCCAGGTCAGACATCTCCTCTTCTGGGAAGCCCTCCCTAATCCCCAGGCTGGGGCAGCCACTGTCTCTGGGGTCTCCCATCCCAGCCCTGCCCACTCTGGGTCATCGCTGTCTGGGGATGGGTCAGTCACCCCCACTGGACTGCAAGCCCTGGGGCGGGGGGTGTGTGGGGCTAGGCTCTTGTCATGGCTGTGTGCCCAGCCCTGCCCAGCACAGGGCTGGGCACAGAGCAGGGGCTCAGGGTACAGTAACAAATAAGACTCACAAATGCAGGTTATTCCACAAACCCCATGATGCAGTCTTAAAAATATGCTCACACACGGATGACCCTGGGCCTCAAACTTAGGTGCAAGCACAGTCACCCTCCCCTACAGTTGCACACGAGTCACAAACATCTCCCAAACTTGCCAGCACTGCTGATAACCCAGATGTTTTTGGAATTTTCCAGGGGAGAGAAGGGTTAGAGGCACAGATCCTGGAGCCAGACAAACCTGGGCTGGAGTCCAACTCAACCACTTCTAACTGTGTCACCTGGGGCGATTAACTTAACCTCTCTGTGCTGTGCCTCAGTTTCCTTCTCTGGAAAATGGAGATAGTGATAGTTCCTGGTTTGTGGGGTTGGGGTTAGGATTCATGAAATTATGTACTTAAAGGCACAGCATGTGTAAATGCCCAATACGCGGGCGTTGTTATTTACCAAAGTCTGGTTCCACCTGTCACTCACGGGCGCCCACCTCCTCTCAGCAGCCAGAGGGATCTTTCTAAGGATCAAATCTCGCATAGCCAGGCAATCTTAGGGAGCTTAGGCGATTTTAGGGAGCCAAATCTCGCTGCCTCAATTTAGACTCTGGTTCATTTTACAAAAATTTGCTTTGCACAACTCTAACGGGTTTTTGTATAAATGAAACATAGCTGGATACAGTGTACCCGGTGTCCCCTGATCTACCCTTAGGCCTCATTCTTTGGGGGCCCTTGGAATTACCGATCTCGGGGGTATCCGCAAGCGAGGAGGAAGACGAAGAGGAGGAAGAGGAGGGGACGGAAGGCGGGGTGGGGGGCCCGGAGGTGGGGGCCCGCAGCCCCAGTTGCTCCAGCACCTCGGAGTGGTCCCCTGGATGGATGTAGTCAAAGACGCTGCTGCCCGTCAGCTCCACCTGCCGGCGACGGAGGGGAATGCAGGGGCGGGTGAGGTGCGCGCGCAGTCACTCGCCCGCCCGTTCAGCCTCAGGCTCACTCGCCTACATGCAGGCGTGCTTCACGCCACTCTTGTGTTTTTATTAGAATTTTCTTTTTTCTTCTTTTTTACCTTTTTAAAGAAGGATACAAACTTAGGCTCTTCTCACGCCCTCCCACTTTAAACTTGGTGATTATTAAGTATTTTCTGCCCCTTCCTACTCTATTAAGAAGGAGCTGTGTAGGGGTTGGGATGGGGGATGTCCTAGCCTCCATTTATCCAGCTCCTGCTTACTCACTCCCACCTCCATACAGCAAACAACCGGGTCCTGAAATGAATCACAGAATGTCTCAGCAGGAATGGAACTCAGGACACAAATAGTGGAATGGTTCTCGAACTCTTTAATGAGTTAGAACCTTTTAACCAGACAGACTTTTCCATTCAATTTTACTCCCCAAATCTCTCGCAGCAGTCCGCTTCTCTCCACGCCTCCCCCCGTCCAGGCCCCTATCTTTTCCCCACTGCATTCCTGTCCCAGCATCCTCACCGGTCTTCTGTCTTCAGTCCCTACTCAAATACCCCTCCACAAGTTCCTCATCTGAATATGGCCCTCCTCCTGTCAGAAACTTCCCATGGCTCCACTGCCTCCTGGCTTGGGGTCATGGGCTTCCTTCTACCCCTCACCCCTCTGAACTCCTCCCTCTCATTAAACCCTTTCCTCCACTCGTTCTCTTGTCCATATGTCCCTTCTCTCAGAGTCTTCCTCCTCCAGGAATCTCTAACGACTCACTGAAAAGCTGCTCACAAAGGCCAAATACCAACACACCAAATTTTCTAAATTTACCATTTGCCAAAATCTTTGTAAAAACGATAAGAACTAATAGAAATGTGTGTTGAATAGATTGGCAAAGCCTGAGATGTTGCAAGGAGCCAGGACTCCAGGGATGGGGCTTTCTGCTTCTCCCTGCCTTCCTTTTACCATTTGGCCACCAGCTGCAGGAGCTGGGGCTGGAATAAGGACAAATTGAAAGCCAGTCAACTAAAATGCCACAGAAAATCTTCCAAAGCTGGTAAAACCCAAGCCCTTCTGACACGAATTGCTGTAAGCCTTTACAATTGTTAGAAGAAACAAGTTTTGGTAAATATGTTACATTTGGCAACCAGTCATTGGCAAACCGGTCTTTCTGCTCCTTTGCTTTCTTCAGATTGACCTGTTACTTTAAGAACCCTCCTCTGCCTGTGAGGAGGAGCTATATATTTGGTGCCATGTGGGGTTCCAAGGAATGCACTTTGGGAGTCACAGATCTAGTCCATTTTCATGCTGGGATTGTGAGGTCAGGAGAGAGGAAGGGCATGTACAGGCCCACAAGGGAGATGGTGGCTGAGGCCATCCAGGCAGCCTGCTGCGGGCCCCTTACCTGTGAGAGACCCAGATAAATGGAGACCGTCTCTGAGATGTAGAGGAACTTCCCTTCCTGGTTCAGGGCAAACACGAAGCCATCCAGGGACTAGAATGGGGAGAGACAGGGAGGGGGAGAGGAGGGCCTGGCATCCCTCTGTCCAGTTGGCAAGTGGTAGGAGGTTCTGCAATGTGGATCTCGGCCCAGGATGGATTATTCTGGGGGAGAGGGGGTTTTGGTGGTCCTCAAAAGGGGCAGGTAGGAGGGGGAGCGGGAGAATTCCGCCTCCCAGCCTGGGGCTCCCCAAGGGGTGGATGCTGGAGAAAAGGGTGCTGTTCTGCGGAGGCGGCCACCAGGTGGCAGCAAGGAGCAGCAGGCAGGGAAGGGGCCTCACCTGCAGGATGTGTCCTCCGAGGTGCTGCTCGAAGACTTCGGAGACCAGTGCCACGGGGCCCCTGTGGCCTGGGGCTGGGGGCAGAGGGAGGGGTGAGGCCAGAGCCTGTTGCTCTGGCTGACCCCTGGCCTTCTGGGCAGACCCCCAGGGAGCCAGGCTACAAATTTCCCTCTCGTCGCCCCAGTCCTGCAGCCATCTTGGGGTACTGGGGGCCCCGGGCCCTGGGAGGAGAGACATAGGGTGTGGGGAAGGGAGGAAGGGGCAGAGGTGGGTCAGACAGACAGACTGAGACACACAGAGATAGAGAGACACCAGGAGATGCAGGAAGGGATTCATTCGTTCATTCATTCATTCATCCATTCATTCATTCCACGAACTCTCCCTGAGCACCAACTGTGCAGCAGGCCCTGTGCTGAGTAGTGCTGGGGACACAGAGGTGACCGGGACAGCCCAGTCCTGCCCTCACAGGGCACCCAGGCCAGGGGCAGATAAACAAGCAAGCAACGGACAAATATAGAATTATCATCGGTGGCCAGTGCTATGGAGAATTGAACAGCTGGTGTGAAATAAAGAGGAAGGGGGTGAGGCCTGCGGAAGGAGGGAGCATTTGAGCCCAGACCTGAAGGATGAGAAGGAGAGACAGGAGACTTAAAAGGAGAGACAGATAGACAGACAGAGAGGGAGAGACAGAGACAGAGAGACAAATAGATGGACAGAGAGACACACAGAGAGATATAAAAGAATAGAGAGAGAGAAGGACATTACAATTCAACAACAAAAAGACAAAAAACGTAATTCAAAAATGGGCAAAGGACTTGAATAGACATTTCTCCAAAGGAGATGTACAAACGGCCAATAAGCCCACGAAAAGATACTCCACATCATTAGTCATTAGCAAGATGCAAATCAAAACCACGTGAGAGGCCACCTCACGCCCCCTAGGATGGCTAGGAAAAAAAAGAAAAGAAAAGAAACATGTTGCTGAGGATGAGGAGAAATTGGAAACCCCGTGCATTGCTGGTGCGGCCGCTCTGGGAAACAGTTTGGCGGTTCCTCAGTAAGTTACACACACAGTTATATGACCCAGCAATTCCACTCCTAGGTATAGACCCAAAGGAATTGGAAACAGGTGCTCTAACAAACACTTGAACATAACTGTTCACAGCAACATTACTCCTAATAGCCTCGAGGGGGAAACACCCAAATGTCCATCAACTGATAACTGGATAAACAAAATGTGGTGTACCCATACAATGGAATATTATGCAGCCATAAAAAGGAATGCAATACTGACACTTGCTACAACATGGGTGAACCTTGAAAACATTGTGCTGAGTGAAAGAAGCCAGACACAAAAGACCACATATCACGTGATTCCATTTATAAGGAACGTCCAGTATAGGCAAATTCATGGAGACAAAACATAGATTAATGGTTGCCAAGGGCTGGGGTAGGGGTGAGGGGTCTGGCGAGTGACCACGAATGGCTACGAGGTTTTATCAGGGGTGGTGAAAATGTTCTGGAGCTAGATAGACGTGATGGTTGCACAACATTGTGACTGTGCTAAATGCCACTGAATTGTGTGTGTTAAAATGGTGAATTTCATGCTATGTAAATTTTACCTTAGTAAATTTTTTTTTAAAGAGATAGGGACAGAGACTTACATAGACACAGAGAAATTGAGGCAGGGGTAGAGAGACAGAAAGAGACAAAGACAGAGATACAGAGAAAGACAGTGGTGGAAAGAGATGGTGAATGAGGCAGAGAGAGACGTGGCCCCCTGACCCAGCCCCCCACGGTTGGGAGCAGAGGGCTCCAGACATCCGCGCTAGGGGTGGGCAGAGGCCCCGGCGTCCTGAACCCTGTTCCCACACAGCACCCCCTCCTTGACCCCCCAAGGGGCCCCGTACCCAGATCGGGGCGCCAGGGGAAGGACTCTGTGACCTCGAGGTCCCCGAGCACCTGGCTCCTGCAGGGCTAAGGGCCCAGCTCTGTTGTCCAGCCCCAGGACTGTCCCTCCCTGGCTGTGTGCCCTGGGACCAGTCCCTTCACGTCTCTGTGCCTCGGTTTTCTCCTCTGTCAAGTGGGTTTGCTAAGAGCGCTGACCTCACAGGCTGGATGAGCATTCAGGCAGCTTAAGGAACAGAAAGGGCTAGCACAGCAGGTGCTCGGAAACACAGAGCCGGGATTCGTATTAATAGTGTGATCACTATCGTTATTTCCAGACCATCGAAACACCGGGCGGCGAGACCCCGCCCCCTCCTCCCCATCGGGGCGCAGCCCCGGAGCCCCGCCCCCAGCCCCCTAACGTCCAGGCCGCGCCTCCTTCTCCCGGGAGCACCCCCAACATCCTCCCGGCTGTTCACACCCTTTTCCCACCCACGCTGGAGCTCCAGGAACAATAACTCGGGCGGGGGGGTGATGGGGACCCCTCCCCCGAGATGCAGCGCGAACCAGCCGGGTGACAGGCGGGAACAATGCCGCCTGCTAATTGTCGCAATTTTCCCCTGTCATTTTTGCTAATTCCTTCATTTTCCCTCTCACAGGATCAGCCCAGGTCAGACCGAACAGGCTGCAATTAACAGCATTAATGGGCACGTTGGGGTGGGGGTGTGTGTAGGGGGAGGGCTCAGCCACTTGCTGTTCCCCCATCCCTGGTCCTGGGCCCTGGACGGGAGCCCTGGGGTCTGTCCCCTCACTGACTGATGCCTCTCATCACCCCCTGCCTCCCCCTCCCCAAACCCGCCAACTCCCCAGCTCCTCCCCTGGGTTCCCTCCTCTCCTCCCCAAATGCCTCAAGTCTTCCATCACCCCAGTTCGGCAGGGGGCTCTTCACTGCTCCCAGATCTGCCCCCTCCTCACGTCCAGACCCAACCATCACTCACTCATTCAACAAACATTGCCTGAGTTTCTTAGCAGAGCCTGACTCTGCTGGAGAAGAAAAATTGTCCCAGTCGTCCCCATCCCTTATACATAGAAGGGGTATTGAGGGGCAGAGGGGAGAAACCGAGGCCTCCCCCTTCACCTCCCATTCTCATGGGAGGGGTTTGCCGGCTGGGGTAGTAGGGATGAAGGGCTGGGACTCCATTACCCTTCGGGAGTCTGAGAGGGGACCACCCACCATAATCAGAGCGCCTGGTCCCTGGGAGCAGGCCTGCGGGCCAGAGGGGGCATTTCTGCCTCTACTTTCCTCAGCCTCATCCGTAACATGGGTCTAGTGACAGAGCAGAATGGGTTTGTAGACAGTAGGTGCCTAATTCCTGAGTCCTGCCGCTATTCTTATCAGTATTCTACAGATAACCTTGGGGCACCTCTACCCTTCCAGGTAATTCCTTGCTGTCAGCCTTGACGCCTCTCTTTCTCTGCCACCCACATCCATTTTCCGCGACTCCCATGGCTGTACCCTCACTGCATGACCAGAATCCAGCCACCTCTCGCCCCACGGCCCCCACCCCGGTCTAGCTGCCCCCCCTCCCACCTGGACCACTGCACTTGCCTCTTCACTGGGCTCCCTGCTCCTGCCCCACCCCCACCACCTCCGTGGCTCCCTCTCACTTGGGGTAACAGCCAAAGTCCTCACATGGCCCACGATGCCTGCAGGATCTGGCCCCAGCTGACCA
Organism: Tapirus indicus; assembly: GCA_031878705.1. Lineage (NCBI taxonomy): Eukaryota > Metazoa > Chordata > Mammalia > Perissodactyla > Tapiridae > Tapirus > Tapirus indicus. The sequence continues at coordinate 21,185,747 of CM062926.1, read as the reverse complement.
CTCCCCGCCTCACTTACTCCTCTGCAGACCCCCTGGCTGCAGCCCAGCAAGCTGTTTCCTGCCTGCCCCAGTGCCTTTGCATTTGCTGTTCCCTCTGCCCGGATGGCTCTTTCAGCTTTTCTCAGAGCTTGCTCCCCACCTCCTTCCAGTCTCAGCTCCAAAGTCACTTCCTCAGAGAGACTGGGCCTGACCTGTGAATTAAGATGTCACCCCACCTCCCCTCACTCCATTCCACAGTCGCCCAGCTGTGGAAGTGAGCCCTTACTGTGCCCAGGCACTCTTCTAGGCTCAGGGAACAAGGTGCTGTGGGAGATAGACACACAATAAACAAGAGAAATAAGAAATGTATAGTGTCTGATGACGGTAAGCACTATGGACAGAAATAAGGCGGGAAAGGAAGACAGGGAGTGCAGGGGGTGGGGGGGGGTTGTCATTTTTCACAGAGTGGTCAGGGAAGGCCTTACTGAAGAGCTGACATTCAGAGGGAAGAGAGTTCCTGGCGGGGGCACAGGAAGTGCAAAGGCCCTGAGGTGGGAACATGTTTCTCTGGGGACCTGCAAGGTGGTCAGTGTGTGTGGGGGTTGAAGAAGTGAGAAGATGAGATCAGGGAGGTGGGGGGGGGGACAGGGTTTGTAGGCCCACCCTTGAGGGCAGGACTTTATCCTGTTCCCTGCTCTGTCCCCAGCACCTGGAACAGTGCCTGGCTCAGGGAAGGTATTCAGTGGCGTTTGTTGAATGAATGGCGGATGCAGATATGAGATCAAGGCTATCTCCTCCCCAGACTCAGAGGCCCAGGGCTAGACTTGAACATCCATTGTGCCATTTTACAGATGGCAGACTGAGGCCCCCAGAGAGGCAGAGACCTGCAAGGTGGGCCCATCCCTGGAGACCGATAAACATGCCAGGTGTGGTGGTTGAGAAGGCGGCTCCGGAACCAGGCCCCCTGAGTCTGAATCTCAGTGGGGCCCCTTCCCGGCTGTGTGACCCTGGGCAAAGGGCTTCACCTCCCTGGGTCTCAGTTTTCCACTTCCGTAAAATGGGATCATAGCATTGCCTCCCTCCTAGGATTTTTGAGAGGAGTAAGCGAGTTAATTTGTCTCCCCGCTCTGCTCTCTGACTAGAGAAAATGCTGTCTTCAGTTTCCCCATCTGAACTACGAAGCAGGCGCTTGGCCTCTTGTTGGGGACTCTGTAGAGCAGGAGATACCCCCAAGGTCCTAATTTTGAGGGGGGGAGCCCACCGCAGCACCTACAGGCAGGGGGTAGATGAAGTCGGTGGCGTGCCACCTCAGTGCTGGGACTTCAGCGAGCCCCTGCCCCCCCAGTTACCCATCCAGGCAATGGGGGGGGGCTCAACGCGGGGCTCTCTCAGCGCCCCCCCCCCCGGGCTCGGGGACAATAGACAAGATGTTTATCCCCGCCGGCACACATGTTGTTCGCGGTAATGACAGTAATCAGCGGCGCTAATGCCGCATTCTCTCGGCGCCAGTCAATTCGCCTAATTACCGCCTGGGAAGCCGGATTATTTAAATTTAAATGGTGATTTATTGCGAGCTTAATCAATGCTATTTTCTCTCCCCCTCCCCCCGGGACCGGGGCAGGAGGGGAATTGGAGGCCCTCCAACCCCACCCTAAGGACACCCCTTCTTCTGGGGGGGAGTGGCCTGGGGTGCCCTGTCCCTGTCACCTGCGACCTTGGCTAAACACTATTCACTGTCTTCTGGTAATAGGAGGAAAGCAATAATACATCAAATAGAGTAATAATAACATAACATTTCCATGTATCTATCAGTAATAAAGTCTGAGTAATAATAAAAGTAGAGGGCTATATATATCTGTGGTTTACCTATTCCATAGTTTTACATATTATAGATTGTATTTGGTTATTTCGTTATTGTGTCTCGGCCACTAGGATGGCAGCCTGTCCAGGGCGGGGACTTTCTCTAGTTAGTTTCCTGCGGGGTCCCCAGGGCTCGGAACAGTAAGAGGGGCGCAGATGCTCAGCAGACGCAGCCCCCAACCCCCGTGCAAGGGAACCATCGATAACCTACATATTGATCTCTCGCCCTGGGGCAGGCGTGTCCAGGGTCTTCACTCATATTACCTGGTTGATCAACTTCTCAACCCTCGGAGCGGGGGTGTCATCACGAGTCCCATTTCACAGATGAGCCCCAGAGAGGCGAGGAGACCTGCCCGGGGTCGCCACGCTGGGGAATGGCCGAGTGGGAACAAGGATCCAGGCGAGTCTTCCTGAAGCTCGCCATCTGAACCCCCCCCCCCCCTTTCCCGAGCTGGGCGCTCAGACTCGAGTCCTCGTGCTCCCTCCGGGGCCCCGCAGGGCTGAGCGCGCGGGTTTCTTGCGCATCAGCGCGTGGGAGGCCTAGGCTGGGTCCCCTCTGTCCCGCCCGTGGGGCTGCGGTCTCCTTTGTGATCATAATGATTCGTCTCTAAGGAAAATAAGAGCACTTCCTAGTGCAGGGATCTCTGCTGTTGCCAGGCCCTGGTTAGGCCAGAATTCATGAAATCTTCCCTCCTCTGTGCGCCCGTTTTGCAGATGCATAAACTGAGGCTTGGAGAGTAGAAGCCACGTGATAGGGACACACGAAACGTCTGACTCACTCCAAACCCGGTGGTCCCTCTGGATCCAGGAGCTGGGCGGGGCCGGGCTCGGACCCCCGCCCCCCGCGCACGCGCACTCACCCAGGCCGGCCGGCGGCCCCGCGGCCCGCAGCCCCCAGGGCGGCGCCCCGAGCGCGGCGAAGCGGCGCAGGCGGAGGTAGGTGACGCTGAGGCGCACGATGGACGCCTTGTCAAGCTGGCTCGAGATGGCTCCGGGCAGCGGGAGCAGCTTGGCCAGCTCGAAGAACTCCAGGTTCTCCTTCCCGCGCCGCGAGCGCGCCGCGTTCCGGGACTTCTCCTTGCGCTGCGCCTGCAGGCTGGGCGGGCGGCGCGGAGGGGGCGTCGGCCGGGCCCGGAGCTCGGGGGTCCGGGGCCTGGGGGCGAGCCCCTCCTCCTGGGGCCTCGGGATGGGACGGGACGTGGGAAGCGGATTCAACGCTCCGGAGGTGGGGGCAGAACCTGAGCGTGAATTCGACACCCGGCCGGGGACAGAACCTTGGGGGTCAATTCCAGGGGGAAGGAGGAGGAAGAGGGGGAGATGAAGTGTTGGTGTGGATTCTGAGGACGGGGCTGGGAACTGGACACAGCTGGGGGGACAGAACGACGGGGGAGCAACTCAGGGTGGGAAATTCCAGCGCCAGGGGCGGGGCAGAGGCTGGTTGTGAGTTCTCCCCTGGGAGCGGGGACAGAAAGGGGGCTGTGGTGTCCCCCGGGGGCGGGGCAGAAAGTGCGTGTGAATTCTCCGGACACCTGCTCGGGGGCGGGGCTTTGCTCACCAGGGTCCGGGCGGGGCCTTGACCATGAGCCCGGGCAGGAAGTCCCACGCCACGCTGCCGCCGCGGCCTCCCCCGCACTTGACCTCGCCTCCGCCGCCACCGCCGGGGTAGGGGGCCGCCATCTCCGCGGGGGCCGCTCAGGCGGGCGCGGAGCAGCCCGCGGGGCTCGAGATCCGCGTCTCCTGCGGGGGGAGGAGCCAGAGGCGGCGCTCACGGCCCGAGGGGGCCCCCGGGAGACCCGTGGGGAGACTGAGGCCCGTGCGGAGCTTAGGGTACCCGGAAGGAGCTGGGGCCGGAGGGTGCCTCAGTTTCCCCTCCCCGGAGGCGCGGGTCCGGAGCCTGCAGCTGTCGCCCCGGCCGGGCCTCGGGCGAAGCTCAGGGCGAGGACGTGCCCCGCCGCCGCCTCCCCCGCGCCGCCCGCCAGCGCGCCCGCCTCACGCCCGCGCCGGGCCGGCTCCCGCATACCAATGGGCGCACGCGGCGCGCATACGGATCCGACCGGCCCGCGCGCTGCGTGCCAAGCATGCCCAAGCCGGGCGCGGGGCGGGCGCCTCGCCGGGGCCCGGGCGCGCCCCGCTCCAGCCCGCAGAGCCCTCTGCCCCGGGGACCCGCCCCCCAGCCCATCCCAGGAGTCTGGTGCCCGGTATCTGCGGTGCGCCTCTCTTCCAGGCTGGGCTGAGGAGGGAGGAGGGCAGAGGGCAGGGACCCCACCCCATGCTCTGCCCAAGGACCACTCCCAGCCCCTCGGGGGTGGCGCCACGTGTCCGGGTCGCCAAATCTCCGCAACCACAACTTCCTCCTCGAGGACTCGGGCGTGGGAGCCACAGCCCCCGCCCGAGGACGCCCCCAGGATGGACCCGACGCTCAGGACACAGGTGTCCTGGTATCCAGATCCCCGGGAACCAGGAACGTGTTCAATTAGGTCTTCATTTCGCCGGGACGCGGCATTCACGGTGGGTCTCCCCCCCCCCCACCGCCCCCAGTATCCAGGCCGCCCCGAAGCCTCCCCAACCAGGTGTTCAGATGCCCTAGACCTTGGCTTCCAGGTGCCCTGCCCCCTGTTTCTCCAGGACCCTCCCAAACATCCATGCACCCCTTTCCCCAGCCTCGGGATACAGGCTTCTGATGCCCTGGCCCCCAGGACACTGGAGTTCCTGCTCCCTATTTCTGTAGGACCCAAGAGTTCCCGGTCCCCTCGTGCCAGCCTCCAGGCGTCCCCTGCCCGCAGGACCCCCAGCCTCGTTACCTGGCCACGGGGCGGGCTCCGGGCGCGGCGTGGGGCCGGCCAGGCGGCGCAGAGGGGCGACCCCATAGACCCCGAGGCCGGCGGGCTCGGCGGGGCGCGCGGCTGCGGCGCTCGGTTCCCCGCGCCCACGGCGGCCTCGCAGACTTGGAGACGAGCGGACAGCGCGGGCAGGCGGGGCGGGGTCTGCCGGAGCCCCGCCCCGAGTCCCCGCCCCTCGCGCGGCCCAGCGCCAGCCCCGCCCGCCTGGCCCGCGGTAGGGGTGCCCAGCCTGGGAGTCCCCTCACCCCGCGCCAGCGTCGGGGGTCCAGCCCCCTCCCACCAGAAAAGAGAACCTCGAAGTCGGAGCTTCCCCACCCCGAGAGGGTAACCCCGGGGTCCGGGCACTAACTGTACCCCATCGGGAGGAGCTAGCGCCCCCGCTCCCCCAAGAGAACCGGGGGCCCCAGCGGGGACAAGGCCGGCACCCTGCACCCGAGCCCCCTCTAGGGGTGGAGACGCAGACGGCAGTGCCGTTTCCAGGACGCAAGTCCAGGCGTTCCAGACCCTCCTTTTCCAGGAGAGAACTTCAGGGTGTCAGCACGCACCCCCGGACACGGAGGGGACCCCGCACCCAAGTCCATTCCCCCTTATAAGGCCAGGATTTGGCATCCGCGCCTCTCGGGGCGCGGGACGCAGGTATCCGAGGAACTTCAGGAATCAGGATCCTGGGGTCTTATCTTCAACCCGCCCCCCCAAGGGCTGCAGGGACCGGAACCCTGACATCCGAGCCCCCCATTAGCTCATCAGTGGGAACTCAGGGGTTGCAGCGCCTCCCACAGAGAGCGGGGACCCAGGCCTCAGAGCCAGGCCTTCCCCACTCTGGTAGGACATCCCACATCTCTCCTGGCATGGGGGTCTCCAAGCGCTTAAACGCTCTTAGGAGACCCCAACGCAATGAATGAAAATGGGGAGGGAGTCTTAGGAGCGGCAGGTAGGCAGAGAGCATGGGGCCGCCTCTGGTGGGACAGATGGAGAAACCGAGGCATACACCCCTGAACAGTCGTGTGCACTGGCTGATGGGAGCACTCTTTTTTAAATTTTTATTTTTTTCTGTGAGGAAGACCAGCCCTGAGCTAACATCCGTGCCATCTTCCTCTACTCTATATGGGACGCCGCCACGGCGTGGCTGACAAGCAGTGCGTCAGCAGGCACCCGGGATCGGAACCGCGAACCCCGAACCCGGGAACCCTGGGCTGCCAAGCACGAACTAAACTGCTGCGCCACTGGGCCGGCCCCCTGATGGGAACACTCTTAAGCTCGCTCCTGATAAGCACGGTTCACGGATCGCTGTGTTCTGTCCATCCTTTCCTCCACAGCAAGTTTCTGAGCTGGGCCCTGTTACTAAACCTATTTTACAGCTAGGCAAACTGAGGCGCGGAGAGACTAGATAGCTTGGTGATGATGGTCTCTCCGCCAATAATATTCCCCTGTGTATCCCCGGAGAGACTTGTTAAGGTGTCAGAGTAGGGATTCAAGCTCGGCTCATGCTCCCATCTCCTGTCACTACTTCCCGGCTGTGTGACCAGGGCAGGTGCCATGCCAGGCCTTGGGAGGTGCGCTCACACATGCAATTTATGTATGATCACACACACTCAGATCTTGTCCAGGTTAAGAGCCTGACTGCTGGGGTTCAAACCACAGCTCTGCCACTGACTGCTGTGTGACTCTGGGCAAGTGACTTCGCCTCTCTGGGCCTCGGTTTTCTCCCTGGTAACAGGAGGGTAATTTAATCATAGAGCACCCCTCATAGCATGGTTGTGAGCGTTGAATAAGTGCATCCCGCAGTTCTCAAAGTGCGACGTGGGGGCCTCAAGGGGTCAAATTTTCATACCCAAATGCTTTCTGCCTTTTTCATTTCATTCCCCCATGAGTGTCTGGTGGAGTTTTCCAGAAGCTGCATGACATGTGCAACACACTGAATGCAGAAGCTGCGTGAGGACCCAGCTGGCTTCTACTGTGCCCGACTGGACAGAGATTTGCCAAAGTGTAACATAATGACACTCTTCTCACTCAGATGTTTTGTATGGGAAAAATATTTTTCATAAAATATGTTATGTATTTTAACCTGTACTGGGTTTATTATTGCTACTTAAAAATGAATGGTATCTTTAAAAATTCTGTTTTTTTTTTTTTTTTTTGCTGAGGAAGATTTGCCCTGAGCTAACATCTGTGCGCATTGTTCTCTATTTTGCATCTGGGTCGCTGCCACAGCGTGGCCACCAGTGAGTGGTGTAGGTCCACGCCCGGGAACTGAACCCGGGCCGCCAAAGTGGAGTGCACCAGACTTAACCACTATGCCACTGGGGCGGCCCCTAAATTTTCAGTTTTAATTTCTGATATGGCTTATAAAACAAAAATCAAAGCTGTTTGGTCTTGCCTAAGAATGGAAAGAAGTCCTGAGACCAAAAAGCTTGAAAACCGCTGGGTTAAGCCATTTGAAGCTGAGAACAGAGTCCAGCATGAAATATGCTAGATATGATTCTATACATCCAAGGACACATGGGCCGTCATATACCCAGACGCAAACGCTCTGACCTGCACACATTCACTTGCTGATAGAATCACAGACACAACATCTGGGGCCTCAGGTTCTCATCTGTGAAATGGGTGGGCCGCCCTTGATATCTGCGCCCATCTGCAGCTCTGACGATACAGTTGGGAAGAAACAGGACAGATTTGGGGCCAGGAGTGCCTCAGACTGGGCCCCAGGAGGAAGGAGCTGGGACCCTGCAGTGGGGAACTGAGGAGCCTTTTGTAAAGGGCTCTTGACAAAGGTTTGGGGGACCCCAAGAGGGCAGGTGCAGCCCCCCAGGGCAGGCAAAGCAGGGAGCAGTTACACCTGGGGCTTGAAGGGGGAGGGGAGGGAGCCTCAGGGGATCCCGAGAGTGTGGAAGCTGAGACCTTCATGGTCTCATATCCAATCTGCCCCCCCCAGCCTGGCCTCACAACCTCTCAGCTGCATCAGCTCTCCTTGGCCTTCCTCTACTTTGAAGACACTTCCCAGTCAAAGCACTGAGACCCCACCCCTCCCAGAGCAGCCTGGGTGGAAGAGATGGAGAAGGATAGTATGTGCCTTTGGGAGGTGGTGAGCTCCCTGTCACCAGGGGAAATCAAGGAGAGAGAGAAGATTTTGGTGGGTACTGAGAGCATGGGGGTGGTGTGTGTATGTGTATATATGTGTGTGTGTGTGTTTGGGGGGATTCCAATGACTTCCTAAACATTCTCATTTTTTTCTATTGGGAGGTGAAAGGCATAGTTTTAAGGACATGACTCAATGGCTCAAGTTCTAATTCTGGCTCCACTTGTGTGAGCTCGAGCAGCTGCCTTCATCTTTCTGTGCCTCGCCATCCTCATCCGTAAAATGGGATAGTCCAACAGTACTCCCCCAATAAACGAACCACCACTCCCCACGTGCACATGAATCTCAAAAATAGAATATTAGTGAAAGAAGTAAGAACTAGAAGAATGCTTACAGAAAGAGCTCATTTTTATAAGGTCCAAACACAGGCACAATAAAGGATTTATTCCTTATGGATGTGACCCTGGGTGCTAAAAGAATAATGAATAATAAATTAAGAGAATAGTTAATGGGAGATTTTAGAGCGTAGTTGAGTCTGGGACAAGAGGAAGAGGATGCAGTGGGCAGGGGGCAGGGGCCGGGACAGTAGCAGAAGTCTTAATGTGGATGGTGGGGACCCAGATGGCCATTTAATCATGATTATTACTTAAGCTGGGCAGATGTGTTTTGTGCAATCTTTTGTTTGTACGAACTGGTTCACAATGACAATTAATAGGAAATGGGGAAGGGAGGTGTTAGGGGTTGAATTGTGTCTCCCACCAAAGATATGTTGAAATCTAAACCTTAGTACATCAGAAAGTGACCTTATTTGGAGATGGGGTCTTTACAGAGATAATTAAGTTAAAACAAGGTCAGTAGGGTGGGCCCTAATTGAATACGACTGGTGTCCTTATAAAAAGGGGAAACTTGGACACAGACACGCACACAGGGAGCAGCCAGGTGAAGATGAAGGCAGAGAGCCGGGTGATGTATCCACAAGCCGAGGAACGCCAAAGATTGCCAGCAAACCCCCAGAAGCTGGGGAGAGGCCTGGAACAGATTCTCCTGCAGCCTCAGAAGGAGCCACCCCTGCCGACACCTTGATCTGGGACTTCTGGCCACCAGAGGGTGAGACGATCAATGTCTGAGATTTAAGCTGCCCAGTTTGTGGTACTTTGTCATGGCGGCTCCAGAAAACCAATGCAGGAGGATGGGGAGTGACTGCTGATGGGCATAGGGTTTCTTTTTGTGTGATGAAAATATTCTTTTTTTTCCTTCCTCCCCCAAAGCCCCAGTACATAGTTGTATATTCTAGTTGTGGGTCCTTCTAGTTCTTCTGTGTGAGCTGCGGCCACAGCATGGCTACTGACAGACGGGTGGTGTGGTTCTGCGACTGGGAACTGAATCCAGGACACCAAAGCCGAGCGCACCAAACTCTAACCACTAGGCAATCAGGGATGGCTTGAAAATATTCTAAAATTGAGTGTGGCGATGGTCCCACAACTCTGCGAATATGCTAAAAACCACTTTAAAAGAGTAAAATGTATGGCATGTGACATATCTCAATAAAGCTGTTATTAAAAGATAAATAACAGGAAAAAGACAACAGGACATTCCTTTTAGGGTTGCTGCCAGCATTCAATAATTAATTCAACAAGTATTTATTGTGCTGAGCTCTGTGAAGCAGACACACAGAGACCCCAGACCTCCCAGGGCCCACTTGCGTGTGCCATGCTCAGCGCTGTGTCTGGCACATGACAAATGAGTGAGACATTCTAGCATTTATCACTGAGTGGGGCTGGTCCTTTCTTCTCTCCTGAGGTGGCAGAAAAGGGAGTCTGTAATTTTGGCATTCCTCAACCTCATTTCTCCAAAGGCACTCACTCACTTATTCATTCAACAAACATGTATGAAACAAACATGTATAAAAACATATATGAAAAAAAGGCAAAATAAACAACCCTCGACTGCCAAAAAGATGGTAAACAATGTGAAAAGATTAGTACCAGGATGGAAAAAATATATACAAACTATGTAAGAGACAATGGATTAGTATACATCATAAATAAAGAACTCCTATCAATCAATAAGAAAAAGGGCAGACGACCCAATATAGAAAACTCAATGGGAAAAATGATCAATACACACAGAGGGAAATCACAAAAGAAGTGTCAGTGACAAGTAAACCTATGAGAAGGTGCTAGACCATAACCGTAAGCAATCAGAGAAATTGAAATTAATAAGGTAACGTCATCCTTCTTTGCATATAGATGGACTTAAAAAGACCCATCAATAGTCTCCAGATTTAGTGAAAATTGGAGGAAATGGGTCCTTTTGTAAGAAGGTAACTTGGTATTGGCAAGGGGAGATTTATTTTGTATCTGATAGCCTTCAGAATTCTTAAAAACTTTTAAAACCATGTATGCATGTAACTAGAATATATAAATAAATGCATAATGAAATTCCTCAATCCTAAAAAAAATGTAGGAATACCTATTATGTGCCAGGGGCTGAGCAGATGTCAGTGAACAAGACGGGCAAGGTCCTTATGTGTGTGTGGGAGCAGACACAAATAAACAAACAAATTAAGAAATAACATGATTTTGACTAATACGGAGTGCTGAGAAGGAAGTAAAACAGGGGGAGGCGAGAGAGTGACTGGAGGGTGGCTATGGAGGCCGGGAAACCTGAGGTAGGAGAAGAATCCATGCACCAGGCAGGAAGAAGGGCGGGTGCAAAGGCCCTGAGGTGAGATGGAGGAACTGCGGGTGGAGGGGGGAGGCCTGTGTGTGTCTGGCAGGGAGTGAACCCAGAAGAGGTTGGAAGGAGGCGGGTGGGGACTTGGGCACCTGCAGTGGGTGGACATGTGGGGAGGGGCCCGATCCGATTCGGTTTCTAAAGACAACTTTGTCTGCTGGGCAGAGAAGGGACTAAGGGGCGGGAGTAGAAGCCGGGAGCCCAGTTGAGAAGGCGACTGGAAAAGTCCAGACGGGAGGTGGAGGAGACGTTTCAAAGACAGAGCTGATGAGACTGGCTGGTGACCGGATGTGGGGGTGACAGAGAGGAGGGGTCGGGGGATGTGGAGCTGTCCTGGAATGAGGGGAGGCAGAGCTGTTGGGGAGCAGGTATGTGTACCCCAGAGCGGGCGAACCCCCTCAGAGCTGAGTCTCCTTCTCCTTGAGCCCTTCTGGGGCCTTCCTGCGACTCCTGAGTCCCCAGCACACCCCCAGGCTTTCACCACCCAGGAAGTCCTACCTGGTGTCTGATCCGCATCCCTCCTGCTTTCACTCACTTGCAAACATGAAGCGAGCGTCCCCAGACCCAGGCCTTGTTCAAGGACAAGGTTCCGGAGAGCCACGCTGTCAAGGAGATGCCTCCCCTGGCCCAGGGGTGCTAATGGGGTGCAGCACCCCAGGAATGTGCTCCTTGAGAGGACAGCTCATGTTCAGTTCTGGGACTGAAAACGTCTTAGTTTAAAGCACATTCAGTGGATGACAAGGGGGTCATTGGAGACCCGGGCAGCCCGATTTGGCCCCGGGGTTGTCCTGTTTTTGTGTTTGATCCAGCAAACATTTATGGAGTACCTACTGTGTGCGAGATGCTCTAGGGATCCGGCAGGGGAGAAGCGGGCAGAGATTCCTGTCACTTGAGTTCGCATCCTCGCGGGGGTGTCAGACAATAGACAAACCAAGAGAAAAGATAGGGCAGGTGGAGCTAAGTGCTGGAGAAAATAAGGCAAGTGTGCGTGTTTGCGCGTGTGCCCCTTCACTAGGCCGTCAAGTGCTGACGGTTACCGGGAGGAGCGCGGGAGTCGGGGACGGGGAGGAAACCACCCCCACCAACTCGGTAAATGGCCCCACATCCCGACACTGGGTGTCGGCCCCGTGCCTGCGTCTGCCTCACCTCTGCTTGCTGCCCACTGGGCCTCCCATCTCCGGGCCCCGATCTCGTCCCCTTCAGGCCACCCAAGGTGTCAGGGGAGAGCTCTACTCTCAGAGGACGCCAACGGCTAACCTGTCACCTGTCCCCAGCTGCCAAAGAAGACAACAAGCCTCAAGGGAACAGAGGGAGACGCTAGGGACAGCACAGCGCACAGCAGGAGCGTCAGCATCGCTGGGCTGGTCCCGCGGCCCCAAGTGACGCGCGGGGAGGCCACGCGGACCCCAGGTGGGTGCTGCAGCACTGATTTTGAACAACAGTAAACAAGCCAGTGTTTTCCCCGGGGAGCGAGCAGCGCATGGTGGTCACTGTGTGGTCACCTCGATCTGCTCACCCGGGGGACCAGCTGCAGAAAGAGCTCAGGGTCTGGGGACTGTCTGGCCTCACGGTTCAGCACACCCAGGAGGGGCATGCGGGGACACTCAGAGCACTTGGCCGACTGCCTCTCCCAACCCAAGGGCCGCTCCCCCCAGAGAGAAAGGGACTCTCTGCGAGTCCCCCTGGAGAAGGCAGCAGGGGGAGGGTGGGGCAACGATCCCCTCTGCAATTATTAAGCGCCCACTCCCTGCGTCCCTGCCTTCCGGACTGCCCTCTCCAGGCTGCAGACTTTCCCAAATGGGCATCTCTCACGTCCTTCCATCCCCGAGCTGCCCTTCAAGGTAATAAGAATAACACCAATGACAGCGACACGCATAATAGTATCAGGGGGAAGAGTTGTAGTGCCCCCATAGACACGTGCACGTCCTAACCCTGGGGTGTGGGAATGTGGCCTCATTTGGCAAAAGTATCTTTGCAGATGTAATGAAATTAAGGATCTCGAGACGAGGTCATCTCGGATCGTCGGGGAGGGCCCTAACTCCAGTGATGGTGTCCTTCGAAGAGACGGAAGAGGAGAACTACACCAGGACAAAGGAGAAGGCCGTGTGAAGACGGAGGCAGAGGTGGGAGAGATGCGCTTCCAAGTCAAGGAACGCCTGGGCCCACCAGAGGCTGCAGAAGGCGAGGAAGAATTCTCTAGAGCCTTTGGAGGGAGCACCGCCCTGCTGACACATAGATTTGGGGCTTCTGGCCTCCAGGGCTGGGAGACTACACTGCTGTTGTAGGCCCGCCAGTGTGTGGGCCTTTGTTACGCAGCCATGGGAAGGGCCATGTGCTCTGGACTCCAGTGACCAGGGTTCAAATCCTGGTGCCCACTTACCAGCTCGTGATGCTGGACAAACCACTTGGCCCTTTTGTGCCTCGGTTTCCTCATCTGGAAAATGGACATAATGATAAGCCCTACATCACAGAGTTTGTGTGAAAATTAAGCAAGTAGATACATGAAAAATGATTAAAACAGGGCCTGATACCTGTAAGGGCCCCCAAATTATTAGCTTTTATTCATATTATTTGTCTGGCTAACATTTATGTCAACTGCAGTCTCTTTAATCCCCACCCAGGAGGCAGGGTTTTCAGCAAACTGTATCTCTCAGATCCCCACTTTCTTTTCCCTCCTCTCAGCTCCTGCAAATCCGACCCAGTCTCTCCCCTGCTCAAACCTCGCCCATGGCTCCCCAGTGCCCTCAAGACAAACTTCGAGTTTACTATCTGGCTCTACATAAAAGGCCCTATGTGGCCTGCCCTTGACCTCCCGTGACTGGATGACTGAATAAATGGATGGATGGATAGATGGGTGGGTGGATGGATGAGTGGATGGATGGATGGATGGATACATGGATGGATGCATGGATGCATGGACGGTTGGATGCATGGATGGATGGACAGATGGATGGATGGACGGATACATGGATGCATGGACGGATGGATGCATGGATGCGTGGATGGATGAATGGATGGATGCATGGATGAGTGGATGGATGGATGGATGGGTGCATGGATGCACGGACGTATGGACGGATGGATGCATGGATGCATGGATGGATGGATGGATGGATGCTAGGATGGATGAAATGACAGGAATAGTAGCTTGTCCCCCTGCTTCTTAGCCTGCTCTTGGGACACTTCTCACCTCATTTCTCGGAACCCGCCTCCTCCCCAGTCCCCACTGCTCCTTCTAATATTGCATTCCTGCCCCCTCGCCGCCCCTTTAAAACACCACCACTCGGGCTTCCAGCGCTTTCCTGGCTCCAGCGGGGCCGGGCAGGGCGGCGCTCTGCTGACCCCTGGTGGCCGCGTGGAGTCACACACCGCATTCTCCACTTCCGGGCAGTCGGCCTGGATCCGGAGCGCCCGGCCCGTGCCAGGTGCCGGCTGCAGCTTGGGGGACACAGCTGCCGCCCCCGTTGTTTCACAGGGGAGTGAGGGGGGGCGGACGGTAATCAGATACACTGCTGTGTCAGCCTGGAGTCCTCCCACCTCCTCTCTCTCACAGCCACGTGCAATCTTGAGCAAATGCTGTCGCCTTGACCTTCCAGATGTCACGACCCCCACCTCCTCTCTCCGCGGTCACTGTCCCCGCTCTGGTCTCAGCCGCCATCGCCGCCCTCCCGATTCCAGGCTTAGTCTGATCGATTTCTCCTTTCGCCTCAGGCTTCAATACCGCTCAGCACTGTTAACTGGTTCTGTTTTTATCCAAAATTTTTATCATCATGGGTCTTTTTTTTGGACTTTTTAAAAACATTGATCGCATTGAAATATTTTTATTTGATCACTGTTTGTGTCCCCTGAAGTTTTGTACCCGAGGTGAGTGCCTCACTCACCTCCCCCGGTCCCTGTTCTGCTGTAATGTCACCTCCTCAGAGACGCCTTCCTGATCGTCCTAAATTAGAGCATCCCTGCTCCCCCAAACCCGCATCCTCCTCAGCTCCTTCTCTGCGCCTGACGTGATGGCAGGCGTTCATCTCTTTGCCTGTTTACCGTCTGTTCCGCTAGATGTCAGCTCCTGGCCGCCCCCCCCCACTCCCCCCTACCTGGGCACACTCCTTTGAAAGCAAAGGAATCCATCTTGGTCTGGGGTGGGGGGGGGTGGGGCTTTCCTGAGGAAGAGTCCCAGCTGAAATCTAAAGGTTAAGGAGGGAACTGGCAAGGAGGGGTGGATGGAGGGGACTGTTCCAGGAGGAGGGAACAGCACGTGCAAAAGGCCTGAGCTGGGCGGGCCCTCCGGGAGTCGGAAGGCAGGGTGCAAGGTAACTGCCCCTGGGAGGTCGGCGGGGGGCCTCACAGGACCTGCTGGAGTTTGGACTTTTCTCTAAGGCAGCTGGGGAGCTCTGGAAGGTGTTAAGGGAGGGGTGACACACCAGATCTGTTTTGAAAAGCTCCCTCTGGCTGCCACAGGGAGATGGAAGGGAGGGGGTGAGACTGGCTAGGGAGGCCGACAAGGAGGCCAGGGCAGACGTCGAGCTGAGGTCCCATCAGGCAGGCAATGGGGAAAGTGGAGGAATTTGACACTCTGTGGAAGGTGAATGGAACTTGGAGGTAGGCGGGCTTGACGGGAAAGGGAGAGCAACACCCGAGGCCTCCAGGGTCTCTGGTTTGTGGTTTGTGGGGGAGCATGGGGGATGAACAGGTTTGGAGAAAGGGGTCAGGAGCTGGGCTGTGGGTGTGTCACGCTGTAGCCACCAAGTGGAGTGGCAGAGGTGGATATGAGTGTGGCGCTTGGGGCGGAGGTCTGGCCTGGAGAGTCACATGGGACAGGTCAGTTACAGACGGAGACTGTAACGGAGACCACCGCGTTCTGTAAGCTGAGGAGCACCTTGCTAAGGCAGCTCGTCGGGCATCCTGGGAAGACAGGGGGAGCCGCAGGCCCTGCCCCCTGAAAGCTCTCAACTTGGGTGGATGGTGGCTGAGAGGTACAAATACACAGGTACACACGACTTGAACATCAAGAACTAGCGACAAAGACAGGTTTATGTCAGCACACATAGAGCACCAACTGTATACTGTAGAGAAATTTTTAAAAAGGAGAAATGCTGAAACATTCACGGGAGTCACATAAATCCCCAGAGCAGGCAAATAATGGATGTTGGGTGACTCAATGTGTGGAAGGGTCAGGGAGGAATTTCTAGAGGAAGACTAGCTGTGGAGGACAGGCGAGGATCTGACGGGAGCTGAGGTTTGGGGGCATGTGGATAGCAGGAATTCCAGGCAGAGGGAACCATCCAGGCAACAAGCAGCCAAGAGCTTCCAGAGAATGACAAGGACTTTGACTGATGCTGGGGTCTGACCGGAGGAGTGGGAGAAGGCAGGCTGGATCCAAAGGGAGGGATCCCCGCGTGGAAGTCAGAGCCTGGTCCGCAGTGGGCACCCGTGTGACTGACTGTCCAGCGAGCAGTGGTGGCCTGGAGAGGTGTGCAGGGCCCGAGCTCTGTGGGAGAGGGTCGTGACCAATGAGTGACGGCTGTCACAGGCACAGGAGGGGAGAGGCGTCTTCAAAGTTGACTGGTCCCCACTCCTGCCTCAGGGAATGCAAAGGCAGGTCTTCCTTCTGGAATAACTTGGAGGGGGGGTAAAGCAGATGGGTCGGAAGGGGCAAGACCGAGGGCGGGGAGGCCATGTAGGGTGTGGGCGTGTCCCCGAGTCTGGGCAAGCTGGGATTAGGGCCTGTGGCGGAATGGAGGCAGTGGGGACAGGAAGGGCACGCCTGCCACAGACCTGGGGGCCTAGGAGGAGTAAGGGGTGAGAGGGGCAGGGATAGGGCAGTGAGCCGGGGGGACTGAGGCTTCCTTGGGAGGCCGCCAACCTCCCTGCCCGGAGGTCCCGTCCTGAATGCAGGGACAGAGGCTGGCTCTCCAGGGCTGACCGCACACCAGTATGTGTGTGCACGAAAGGGAAGGCAGGAGCTGCCACTTCTGGTGTCCCCCAGGCCCGCTGGGTCCCTCCGGCCATAGTGGGTGGTGCTCTGGACAATGAGCTGAAGGAAACCTGAAAGCAGGCACAGGGTACTTTTTGGGAAAGCGGTCACTCTGCCGGAGGAGGGGAAAGGCAGCGAGTGGCGGGTGGGGGTGGGGAGCAGGTCCTGCACAGGCGGGGCCTCACTGCAGCCTCGGGGACAGAGGTGGAAGGTGCCAGCAGCGCCGTCCCCCCCGCCCCATGGCCAGAGAACTGACTCCTGCTTGAGGGTTGCCGGCTGCTGCCTCTGAGGATGGAGCCGGTGTCCCCAGCGGCTGCCCGCGCCCAGGGGGGTGTGCCCAGGGCCACCTCTCTCAGGTTTGGTTTTTTACAAGATTGATTTATTAACTATGATACATATCACATAAGGCCTTTTCAGTTTTTTACACCATTCCCATTGAGACAAGTACAATACTTTGTAGCAAATACATGATTTTAAAAAACAAAACCGAACAAAAACACCTCAGTCAGAGATGCCTCAGCCCCGCTGGTGGCTGACCATGCACTAATCAGGTTCGAGCCTCGAAAACCCACGACGTGTTCAAAACAGAAGTCTGGAAATGAAGCAAACGTTCCTAACACCAACTAGAGGATGTCCTGGTAAAGCCCCTAAAATACAAAGACATCATCGTTATACTGTCCTCACATACAGTTCTCCACTTTTGCTGCAAAACAGAATTGTGGGCACACGGCCAGACTACTAACACATCTCAATACCATTAATATGTTTTTGTTTTTCTCAGGAAACTCAAAATATTTGTTAATTCAACATATATAAAGATCATTTAACATGTGAAAATACAAGTACCAGAAAAATAAGCTGGCAGCAGCACTATTCCAAATTTTCAAACAAGTTTTATTCCCATACGATTCGGACATTTCTTTTTTCAATGTACACAGGGAACATGATTCTTTTTTATGCAAACAATAACTTACGCCCTGTCTCGACTACACTGGAAGTGTACCACCACCGCCGTCTGGACGCCCCCTCTGACCCGTGCAGAGCCCGCAGGCAGGGGGCCGGCCGAAAGGGCTCCCAGAGGAGGGGGAGGTAAGAGTCAGCCTTCTGCCTAAGACAGGGACAGCAGTGCCTGCCCGGGGGGAGGGAAGGCCCAGGACCCTGGGAGCCGAGAACGGCCTTTCCCCTCACCCCACCCCCTCCAGTGCGATCACGGGCACGGTCCTGGATGTGACTTAGGTTTCCGGCATATGTGACGCAGTCTGTCCTTTCACCTAAGTGCAATCGAGTGGCTTGAACCTGCCAAGCGATAGAGTGAGGGCAGCTCCTCTGTCCACTGTCTGCGGTCAGCCATGCTCGGGAGCAGGCGCCGTGCCTGTCCCCAGCAGGTGATGTCAAGGGCCTTGGCCTCCAGGCCCATCCCTGCGCTCTGCGCACACGAGGCCCCTAGTACGTGAGGACTGTGGGCAAGGGAACCTGCTCCCCCAGCACCCAACCCGAGGCCCTGGAGCCGCCTCCTCTCAGAAAAGCCCTCAGCGGCAGGGAGCCCACATTTCCCCGCCACTGTCTGCGACTTTCTTTAGCAGACACCCCCAAAGCAGTGTGGCTCCCCTCCCAGGAAAGGATGGTGAGGGGCGCAGATGGAAATGACTTTTGCTTACAAATGCTGCAGCTTGTTTTCGAGTTTCGGGGCTGAGGCCGGGACCCCCGTGGCCTAGGGGCAGGCATACCCCAGGCCTCCCCCAGACCAGGAGCCAGGTGCAGGGATGGGGGACGCTTTTGAGCTGCTCCTGTGATGTCACCCAACATCCACCCTGGCAAAGACAAACACATTCTGCTAGAAGAATCTCACCCAGCAGCAGGCTTCCTGCCTCAAGCAGAAGGACCGAGGTGGTGGTGGCGTGTGGAACGGAGAACTGAGGACCCCTTGGCAGTCCTGCTCCAAGTGTCAAGGGATGGGGGGAATGACGTAACAGATGCAGGGAGAAGCTTGCTGCGTGGGGTACCCAACATGTAATGCAGCCTAGAACCCAGGGCCAGCCCACAAGCCATGCCTCCTAACCGCTGGCCACCTCCCTCTGTGGAAGCCATCGGTGTCACAGACCCAAAGCCAGCCTTCTGCTTACAGTCAAGGGCAGTTCGTTCCCACCGAATAAGGCGTCTACACGCTTGCGGAAGTAGAACACTGGAGGGGAGGTGCCGGGCACACCATCCCGCTGTGGGCGTGGAGCAGCCCCATACTCCCGCTGACCCACTTTGGGCAAGGCCAGTGAATGGCTGCCATTCCCTCGGTTCTGAGAGCTGTGCCACAGCTCACGAGAGAATCATTCGTAAAATTCCTTTCCAGAGCTTAACGCACAGGAAGGACAGGATGTCCAGATGAAGGGGTGGACAGCATTCCGTTTAAGGCAGCCTGTCCCAGTGCGTGCCCAGGCTCTCCCGCATGGGTCCCATCCCAGCGCCCATTTGGTGCAAAACCCAACCCCCTGACTGGAAGCTGAGGCCCAGGGCCCAGTCCTGCCACTAATGGCAATGCCAACTCAGAATGATCAAGAACTGTCCTCTAGTCCGAGTCAGCCCGGAGAAGCAGAAAATGAGAAGCTGCAGTTAGCAGAGGAAGAGAAACGAGAGGAGCCCCCGGAGCTTCCCGCCCACCGTGGCTCTTTTGGGGCACGAGCCGGCAGTCCCCGCCTGCACACCTTTAAAGCCTGGGCAGGACCAAGGCTGGTGTGAGGGGTTCCCGCGGCTGGCTGACAGGGGGCACTGTCGGGTTGGAGGCTACCCCAGGGAAGCCTGGTTTCTACTTCCGCATGGGCACAGGGGCAAAGCACAGGTGCCCCCCTCACTGAGCCCCCTCCCTTTCAAACATACCCAGAAAAATCACCCACCACTACTCATCTCTGCGCAGTCTCAGGGATGGGGGTGGTTTGGGAGGGCAGGAGAGCTGGGGGCTTGTGAAGTTCCTGGCTCAGAGCCCAGGTTGCAAGTGGCAGCACAAAGGAAGGGAACCTGCTACTTCCCACAAGGGACAGTGGCCCCAGGCCACCCTCACGGCTTCCCTTCCACCCCCACCCAATATCTCGAAGGGCTGACTGGGAGCAGGTGACCATGACCTAGGAAAAGGCAAAGATGAGTTCAACGGAGGACTGTCCTCACTGCCCGGCGCTCAGAGCTGGGGGAGTTGGAGAGCCCGAGAACCAGGGGCTGTGGACTCCGGCAGAACAAAACAAGCATCATCTCCCAGCCGACCCTGACCGCAGGAACCAGGCATGATCCACCAGAAGAGAAGACACCCTTGTGCAAGTTACACAGAACATTCGTGTACCTGGGGGGTCTGTTTCTGATTTGTGTTCTTCTGGAAGTGGTCAACCGTGCATGGACAACTCAGTTCTCCAAGCATCCGATTTTGCCGCACAAGAACGAGGAACCACATGCAGCTTATCCAGAGAAGAGTCAGGGGGTGAGGGCCCAGCCGCCCTCCGGCGGCCGGCAGGAAGGGCTTGGGGCGGGGGTGGCAGGAGACGGTTCTCAGGCATCGTCGTCGGGCCCCTGGCCGAAGTGAGCCGGGCCTCCTCAGACACACCAGAGGGGCTGCTGCTTAAAGTGCACAGAGGCCTGGAGGGCTCAGTGGCGTGCGGGCCTCGACCCCATGCCCGACGCCCGGTACCTTAGTGCGAGGCTTCTCACCGCGGAGGCCAGGGCCCAGCCACGGGGCAGGGGGCAGCCAGGATCTGGAACAGCCTCAGCAGGGTCGCTGAGTTTGGGGGGCAGAGGTGGGGCGTGAGAAGGGTTCTCCCAAGGGCCTGTGCAAAGGCCGGGCCGCTGAGGGGAAGGCCACTGCCCAGGAAGAGCTGGGGGAGGCCGCGGGAGGCAGGATGACAGCAGGCACGTGCCGTCCTTGTGACTCTGATGGCCTTTGTGCCCTTAGCTCCCGCACAGGCACCAGCAGCCCACCACACTCCAGAGCTCCCCCCGGTCACCCACTTCCCCACCACCCGCTGGCGGCACTCTACAGCCCAGGATGAAAACAACTCCACATCAACAGCAAACACATGAACCAGACCTCGAGTGTCCCCCGGCCCCCTCCAGCTGTCCGCTCCCCACAGGCACCCCCCGCCCCGCCCCACGCACGCACGCAGTAGTGTTTCCATAGCGCTGTAGTGTGTTCCAAGGCTGACCGGGATCCGGGCCGGTCTGGCAGCCTCCCCCGTTCTTCCCACCAAGGGCTCAAACCATCTTGGGGAAGGGGCTCTGTGGGCAGGACATAAAGGGGACCCCACAGCTGTCAGGCAACCACCCCCAGGTGTCCTTGTTTTGCTGCCACAAAGACAAGGGCGGCCGTCCACCTGTTCGCCTCTCAGAGAGGAGGGACGAGAGCTGAGTCTTGAGGGCTGTAGTTTCTTCCTTTTCCTTTTTAAATTATTGGAGAGGTTTCCCCATTTTTCTTCCAGTGTTCCTTTGTTGTAAAGGGACTGTCTCCCTGAAGCCTGTGGGGTGTGGAGGGGAAGCTGTACTCCCTTTCTTGGTCCAGGCACAGGCCCTCCCTCTGTTCCGATCTGCCGGGCAAACGCCCTCAGCACTGTACCTTGGGGTGGCAGAGCTGCGGCCGACGTGTTCCCAAGGAGGGTGCTAGACAGGATGCACCGCACAACTGGGGGTGCAGACGTGGAAGGCGGGAAGAGACAGACGAGCTGGACGGGAAGTGTTCTCTCCAGGGGCTGCCAGGCCTGCCCGAGGCGTGTGTCTCGGCCCTCCTGCCCCGGCAGGGACCAGGGCTCTGTCCAGGCGGCGGCGGACGCCCCGAGGCTGGTGTGCGCAGACAGGTGGGCAGGCGGTAAGGGGCAGTGAGCGTGGAGCCCCTGGGGCCACCGCCTGGCCAGTTCAGTCCTCAGAGGGGTCCCAGTTGAAGGGCAGGGCCCCCTGGCCACCACCCACAGCCAGCCCCAGGTCTGCAGCACCGGGCTCAAGGCACCCGACAGCCCAGCCTACAGTGGACCGCTGGCTGGTGCTACTGCTGAGGTCTTGAGGAGGTGACGGGGGAGAGGGGACGCCCTCCCCATCCCCGCCCCGGTGGACCTGGTTTTGTTCAAGGCCAAATGCCACCCCATCCAAGAGAGAAGACCGAGTCTCCTTTCGTCCCAGGCCTCGGCAGCTCACAGCGTGTGTTCGGCTTGAAGCTGGGAGGGGAGCAGGGGCTGCATCGGGGACTGGGGGGTGGGCGGAGGTGACTGGGGGGGTGACGGCTGACTGGTGACAGGTGTGGAGGTGAGGAAGGGGCCGGTGGAGGCCCCAGCAGAGGGGGAGCTGGGTGTGGCGCCGGGGGGCTCGGAGATGGGCCGATTGTAGAAGAAGAAGGGGCACTGCTGGATGAAGAGCTCGATGATTGTCTGGTAGGTGCGCGTGGCCGTGAGCGCGTCCATGGTGCTGAAGTCGGGCCGCATGAGGGTGGGCCAGAAGCAGATGGAGAGGTTCTCACTGGTCATGAGATTCACCTTGTTGTTGTGGCTGACTCTGCGGGTGACAGCAGACGCACGGTCAGAGGGCGCAGGGCAGCGGGCCTGGCTGAGGCTCTACTGTGTGCACGGTCGCTGCCACCCCGGCTGCTCTCCCCGCCTGCCAACCCACAGCCCGAAACGAGAAAAGGCCCAAGCACAGCTCTCCGCGGCCCTGGCCCGCGAGCCGAGGCCTGAGCGCCCCCGGGCCCCGTCCTCTGCTCCAGTGTCTCCACGTGGCAGCCCCTGAGGAGCGGCTCTGAGGCCTGGGCTCACAGGAGGCCCCCACAAGCCCTGTGGGGGGATGGCCTGCCTTGGGGACTCTCACCCAGGCCACCAAAGTGGGTGACAATGCTCCTGCTATGCAGAGAGACGGAATGTGTGTCCCCAGCCACAGCTCCTTAAAACACGACTTTGCCCAGAGAGGACTAGGTTCGCCTGAAAACAAACCTCTTCTGTGTGTGCATCAATCTGGGGCACCCAGCTCCCGGGCCTCCTGACCGCCACTCCCCGCAGGTGCTTGCCTGGGGCCGCTCTTTCCCACAGCGCCCCTGCCTGGGCCCCGGGTTCTGTCCATACTGTCGGGGACCGTGAGTACTGGAGAGAGGACTTGGGCACGCCTGGGGCCCCGTGGGACTCTCTCAGACAGAAACCTGAGGACGCGCCTCGGTGAGCCAGACGTGCCCCTACCGAGGAGGCGGACCACACCCCTGTCGCCACCCCCCAGCCCTGGCTGGCGGTCTGAGGGGAGGAGACCCAAGAGCAAGGCCTGCAACGTACTTGTTCAGGTGGGAGATGACGTATTTGAAGACTTCATGGTTTTCCTTTGGAAACTTCTTGAGTACCTCCTTCAGGGCATGTAACTTCTGCTCCCGGTCGTTGATTTCTGAGGAGAGAGAAAACCAAAGACTTCCATGGCCATGGCTGGTGGGTGTTCCGGGGCTCAAAGCAGATCCTCGTCCCGGGCAGTTGGTGAAAGTGGGGGCTGGTGGCCCCGACGGCACGCTCTGTTAGACCTTCTCGGAGGGCAGCCCCGGGCTCTCAGACAAGGCCAACCTCATCCTTTCCCCAGAGCCCGTGCCCAAGGCCGGCACACCTGGCAGTGGCACAGGCCCAGGGGCCAGGCCTACCTCTGGGTCCCAGGCTCCTGCTGAAGGGGAGCACTGTGCGCCTGGGGCTTCCTGGCCCCCGCCACCCGAGACTCCACGATCCAAAGGGACTCCACCACAAATAACACCATTCTTTGCTCATCCGGTTGCCCCTGGAGACAGGCATCCCAGTGCAGAAAGCCAGTCTGCTTCCTGACCAGACGGGCAAGCGCTGCCACCCACCCACGCCAACAGACTGTCTAGGGAGGGAGTCTGTCACAAGACCAGGGCTCTGTCCGTTTCCTAGAGTCCCAGGGACCCTCCCCACATCTCCCTAGTGGAGGGGCTATGGAAACAGTGGGGGAATTCTTATGCAGTTCATCAAAGGGACTATGCGCCCCTTCCCCCACTCCCGCCCACACTTTCCCCATCATGGCGTCCTAACGCACCGGGAGGGCGAGAACAAGCTCACCCCAATGAAATGCTTACTCCAGGCCAGGCCTGGTCCCAGTGGTCCTCACCATCTACGAGGCAGGGGCCGTCACTGCCCCATCTCAAGGATAAGACTCTGATGCCCAGAGAGGTTGCAGAGCTGGGAATCAAACCCTGCCTGACCGGCTGCAGGGTCTGAGCAGGGACCACTGTGCTCCCTGGGGTCCTGGCTCCCATTCCTTAATTGGGCCCAGCCCGCCCTGGCTGGGAGAGCGAGCCTGGACTAGTGAGGCAAAAATGGTCCAGAGCCCACCTGGAATCAGCTGGCCAAGAGAGATTTCTCCAAGCATGGAAAGTTTCCCTATGGGTACTTGTTGGAACTGAAGGGGATCTCTAGGACTCCAGGGCTCAGAAAAACCACAGGAGGGTCCCATGATGAGATGGCACCTATGCCACAACTGATGGCTGTGGGGTGGGTGGACAGGGGCTTGTTAAGAAATATGATGGGGGGCCAGCCCAATGGCGTAGCGATTAATGGGCATAGCCAGCCCAATTTGCGCGCTCTGCTTCCAGCGGCCCGGGGCTCACAGGTTCAGGTCCCAGGTGTGGACCTACGCTTGTCAGCCATGCCGTGGCGGCGTTCCACATAAAGTAGAGGAAGATGAGCACGGATGTTAGCCCAGGGCCAGTCTTCCTCAGCAAAAAGAAGAGGATTGGCAACGGATGTTAGCTCAAGGCTGGTCTTCCTCACAAAAAATAAAAAAATAAAATACAATGGTTTGGGGCTGGACTGGTGGTGTAGTCGTTAAGTTCATGCACTCTGCTTCGGCGACCCAGGGTTTGCAGGTTTGGATCCCGGGCACCTACCTACACACTGCTCACCAAGCCATGCTGTGGCAGCATCCCACGTACAAAATAGAGGAAGATTTGCTTCCTCAAGCAAAAAGAGGAAGATTGTCAACAGATGTTTGCTCAGGGCCAGTCTTCCTCACCAAAAAAAAAAAAAAAAAAGAAAAGAAAGAAATACAATGGTTCCTAACTTGTTTTGGGGCACGGGCTCCTTGGGGATGGATGAAAGCTCTGGGACCTCTCCCCACAGACATGCTGTGTACACATCTGTCGACGATTCCCGGAGGTTCATGGACTCCCCAAACCCACATATTCTAGGAGGCCCCAGGCCTTCGAGTTAAGAACCTCTGCAGTAGGTGACATGCCTAGAGGATCAGTCTGGGGAAGCACGAGAGGACCCTGACTGAGCTGGACTTGGAAGCACAGACAGAGCGCACACGGCGGGGAGAGGTGGGGAGGGACGAGGGCTCGGCTGGGGGAAAGGGCTGTGTGTTGGTCCGGAGCCCAAACCTGATCCACACGGCCCTGGGTACGAATCCAATCTTTAACACCAACCAGCTGTGTGACCTCGGGGAAGTGACACGTCTGAGTGTCAGTCTCCTGTCTGTAAAAGGGGCTGGTGACAGTGCCTCCCTCACTCGGTGATGCCACACTGTGAAATGAAGAGCTCACAGCAGACACACAGTATGCACCTGGAAGCTAGTCTGACTTGCAGGACCCGGTGGAAGGGAGGCTGCAAGGATGGGTGGTGACAGAGCTATCGAGAGCTTTTGCTAGAAGGTTTAATGAGCATGAAACCGGGCGATTTTTTTGACTTGATAAAAACAGTGTTTTGGTAACATCTGTCTGTTAGAAAATGACTGAAAAAACCACAGTAACTAATTACGTGGGGCTATTATCAGCTTCATTTCTCTGAACCCAAGATTTATTTTAAGGGTTCAGATTCAAGGGCATACTTTCTCTCCGGCCTTGAGTTTCAAAACCCTTTACTGTTAAGTTTCAATAAAAAGTTTATCTAAAAAAAGTAACCCGCTCTGGGGTGGAGAAGTGTTTGCATGGCCCAGAGGCTCACAGATGAACAATCGCGCCCCTTCCAGATGCGAGCGCCACAGGTCTCTCCTGGGTGCCCGCACGGTGCAAACACAGCTGTTTGTTTCCATTAGGCTCTCAAGCGGCAGCACCGTCCCCCAGGAGCCACGTCCCCCATCCTCCTGGAGGAGGAAATGGGGCTGGCAAGGCCGCCGTCACCCAGGGTGCCCTCTCTCTTTCCTGTCCGCTGAGCAACAAGGATGGCCGCCTCCTCTCTCTTCCTCGGGGCGGGAGCACTGGGCCTACGACAGTCACGCACGGACCACCCTCAGCACCGCCAGCCTCCCACCCCACGTAGCACGTCAACGAGGCGCCTGACGAGGACCTAATGTCCACCTCCTGGTGCCTCCTCCCGTTCTCCCATGGGCTGCGCGGCACAGCTGCTCCCGAGTGCTGAGGAGCGTCCAGAGTTTGGGAAGAGGAGGAGGGAGGCCATCAAGGAGAGCAACAGGAAGCCTCCCAGTGCAGAGCCTGGCCCTGTGTCTGTCACATGGAAAACAAGGCCCATCTCGCTGACGTCCTTCTGACTCAACCTCGTTCACCTCCTCCTTCAAGCAAGCGGAGCCGCACCCGTGCCGAGGGACCTTCTCCAGGCTCGAGCTGGCAGCCTCTCCACGGCAGGCATGACACCATGACTTCTGCCCTCTGGACAGGGCCGGAACGTTGGCGAGAGTCTCCCAGCTGCTCTCTGCAGCCCATGCCACACAGCCGAGTGCAGGTGGGGCTGGGCTCACCCCACGTGCTGGCTGGGAACACCCGAGGACACGGGCTGGTGAGGAGGAAGGTGGGTGGGCACCAGGCCCTGTCCCCCAGCTCCGCACACCCGCCCTCCAGCACGCAGAGCCCTCTCCAACTCCACTAATCCTCCTGGAGGTGAGGGGCTCCAAGGGGTCAGGCGTCCCTAGCTAACACACCATACTTTTGAAATCAGGTCTCAGTCAACTGAGATGGCAAGACAGGCTCAGTAGAGGCATTTTCAGGCCAGCCGAACCGAGACGAAGAAGGGACACAGACCAGGCAAGTTAGAACAGAGAGCGCAAGAACTCAGAGGGAAGAGGAGGTAGGCAGAGGCCGCCGGGAACGCAGAGGCTAGCTCACCACACCCCTCACGTCTATAGATAAACCAAGGCTTGAAGAAGTCAGAATACAGGTCCAAGGTCACACAAACTGGTGTCAGGGACCCTGATCCCAAACACCGCCCCTGCCCTGGTTGTGCCCTCTGCTGCCATCGTTAGCACCCAGGCTGTGAGCCAGGCTCTGGGCTTGGATCTGTTGCTGCCTGACTCGGTGCCCAGAGGAAACTGCCTGATGGCCTTCGACCACCTGGCACACCTGCAGCACCAGACAGGGAAACGCCCGGCTCGGGGCACACCCCACCTCTCCCTCAGGGAAACGACTCGAGGCCGAGGTCTCACTCTGCTGGGTCTGGAGTGGAAGACCCTGGGCGTCCTTCTCCGGGAGGCATGGCCTCGCGGGACCTGCTCAACGTCTCCTACCCCACACAGGGCCCAGCATGTGCCGGGAGGTGAGACCACCCCTGGGCCCTTCAGCAGCTATCTGGACAGATGAGAGGAAGCAGGATCCCAGAATCGGCCCCGCCACAAGGCAGCACGTGAACAGCCCTCTGAGCAGCAGCCCGCCTGCCCAGGACCTGCAAGGCAGGCATTATGGCCTCCAGGCTGAGCCATCTCACGTGTGAGGGGAGGGAGACGATCAGCCGGTGTCCTGAACCACTCTGGTCACACGTCCCTGACAATCTGATGAAAGCTACCGCTCTCTGTAGACTAAATGCGCACAAGAAGTCGACACGCAGTGACGGGGGCTGAGGATGTCCCAGAGCCAAAGGTCCTGTTGCTCAGAAGCTCTGGACGTGACAAAGCCAGCTCAAGGACCCTTTCCAGCACAAAGACACAGGACAGGGCCTGGATGCACCGGAGGGACTCCAGAGAGGTGGTGGCGGGGTCAGGGGGTGTCATGAGAGGAAAAGGAGAAGATGTGGGGCAAGAACAATTAATAATACCTCTTGAAGGCTGGGGTGAGGCGTGAGGACGAGACGGAAGGGGGAATTCAAAGCCTTCTTTTCTGCCTCCTGAAATCCCGGTCCTACCTGAAGCCACAGCTCAGGTGCCACCCCTTCCACGAAGCCCTCTACCTTAGTCCCTGCTCACTGCGTGTTCTCACTTCCAGCTCAGCCCGCCTCCTCTGCCTGCAGGTAACTTCCCTGTGCAGCCGGGAAGAGCAGGGACAATGTCTCAGCATAGAAGGTCAAGCCCCAGCTGGCCACTCCCTAGTGGTGCAGGCTACGGCTGCTGCTATTATTCAGGTCTGAATCTCCCACACATCAGCTCGAACGTGGTGGGAAGACAACTGGTGAATAATCACAAAAATCTCTCTTTGTGGGCACATTTTCAGTAATGTTCAATACTGTGAAATTCTGGAGCTAACAGAACAATTTGATAGCGACCTTGGTATCTGTCGTGATGGGATCTGAAACCATTTCCAAGCCCTGAACACACACACACAGCAGCTCTTAGGCATTAAGTGGAAAGAGCTGGTCAAGTTGATGTTGCCATGGAAACCCAGCCAGGCTGGGAACAGCTACTTTGGGGCTTGAGAATCTTCCTTCCATGATGTCCCTCAACACGAACCTGGGCACTGCTTGGTTGGTGTCTCTGGCGAAGCGAAACCCACCCCATCACATACACCTCCCCACCGTCACTCATCTGCCTTGGCCGCGAGAGGTGCCCTGTCAGCAAGGCACACTTCCACCGCCATCAGGTTCAAGGCAACGGAGCCCCGGCTGAGTGGCTCAGGGCACAGGAAACACACAATGGGAAGAGGAAGCTGAGAATCTCCACCCTTTTCCAGGCTGCAGGAGCAGCAAGAAGCTCCCTTCCTCAGCAGTGGAAGCCCGGGAAGCTGCTGTAGGAAGGGCAGCTGATTCCCTATCAGTAACACCTCCCTCTCCTCTCCCCACCCCTCCAAAAACCAAGAAGATGCTATGTCAGCAGTTCCCGCAGAAACAATGGGATGCTCCTGGGTGCCAGGACTCTACCAGCCTCTAGATGGCGCCAAGTCAAGACAAATGCTGACAGGAATCCTGCGGCTTCCAGCAAGCTGGGTACCAGCCCACACCTTCTCTTCCTACCTTCCGCCCGGAGACAAGCTCGGGGGGAGAGAAAGCCGGCTCCAGATGGAGGTTTTCTCTGCGTATCACATCTGGGCCAGCCTGGAACTGCTGGAGAACTGATCGCAGGGAGGCCTCTATCTCTGGATGGCAGGATCACAGCAGAAGCCAGCACCTGTCTCCACCCAGACTCATCTGGAGAAACTCTGACTCCTGTCTTGAGAAGGCAGATGGGAAAGGACAGGCAAGCCGGTGACAGTCAAGAGCTCCGTGCTTCCGCCCCTTCCCTGCTGGTCTCGGATAAGATTAGGGGCTGTGAATGATTTCAACCTGCCAAGAGGGTGTGGCTAACATAAGGCAAAGGCGGCCTCCAGGTGGTGGAAGCAGACACCCATGGAGAGGTGACGGGAGCCTGCAGCCCGGCAGCAGTCAGGTTCTCACAGGGGCTCCTCCACACTTCAGGGGACGGCTTCTGTCAGCACCTCTATCTCCCGAAGCCACTAAGAGTCCGTGACCCCGGACTTGAAGCTCCGCTGATCTGGGACCTCCCCGCAACTTTTGCCCACACCATCAGCCTTGTGAGTGAACTGTGTTTGCTAAATCTCCCTCTTTGGAGTTGGGCAGTGACAAGATGAGACTAATGTCCTGTGGTCCAAGGAGCACAGCTCCCTTTCCTCTTCCCCACCACCCTGGTCGCTGGCAAAGACGCTCCCTTCTGCAGCTACACAGCCACAGCTGCCCCTGGGGTCCTGGCCCACCAGAGGTGCAAAGCAGGACGGCTGCCTTCGGGGGAAAGTGCCACATGGTGGGAAGCTCTGGAGTCAGGCCCTCTGCAGCACGACAGTCCAGGAAAGGCTGCCAGGCGGGTGGACAAATGCCTCTGGAGAGAGGGGGCCAGGGAGGAAACAGCTGTCGCGGCAGGCGAGGCGGCACGCAAAGGCCGTGGAAAGCAGAGGGGCTAACTTGCTGTAGTCCCAAGTGACCACGTGCTCAGGGCCCCTGGAGCTGTCCCCTTCCCTCCAGAGGCCGCCTGGCCCCAGACCACATGCCGACGTCCTCATGAGAGAGGAGAGGGTGGGAGAGGAGGGACAGGAAAGTAATCCGACCACTTCACAGGGGTCACGGCCTTGCCTCCAGACAGCTCCTGATTGCAGTCCACACACAGGAGGAGGGACGGGAACAGGGAAGGCTCCACTGGCTCCACCGTAAACAGCAAAGGAGCAGGGACTTGACCCAAGTCTGACACCCAAACCAGGCTTTTCACCCAGGGAGTTTTGGGGGAACCTGCAACTCTCTTGACAGAGCCCTCAGAGAAGCACCTTTGGTCCACAAAGCAGAAGCCTAATGTGCGAGTGCCGCTGGTGTCATGTGGTTACTTCTCTTTCCTTATGTCCCTTGAATCTCAGCTCCAAGAGCCAGAGTCTGTTCCCCGGGGGTGGGACCCACTCCAGTGGTGCTGCACCCCCTCCCTTCACTTGGCCCTAAAGAGTCAGTCCGGGGTGCTGCTGGGGGCCGTGAGCCAGGCTGGGTGGCCAGTACTCACTGTGCGCCTCCACCAGATCAATCTGCATGTTGTACGGGACCAGGGGGTCTGGCAGCTCCGAGAAAAAGCTCTTCATGGCACCCGCCACGGTGTTCACTGTGAAGTCTTTCTCTGCCAAGTCCAGGCTGTGGTCTGAAAGGAAGGAGGGAGAGTGAGGCCAGACCGATCTGAGCCGGGTGGAAGCAAAAGGAAAACTCAGTGCCTGGAGGAGGTCAGAGAAACCTCAAGGACCCTGGGATGAGGCCCAGGGCTGGCCTGAAGCTGGGCGGGGACTTGGGATTATCAAAGGTTGGACAGCAGGTGGCATCTCTGGGCGCTGCTAAAAAAGTTCTGAGATCCAGATAGACGCTGCCCCACCGCCTCCGTCCAAGGTCACCCTCCGCAGAGGAGCTGCACCTCGGTCTCCCGGGCCATCCAAGCCCCTGTGTCTGGCTTGGATGTGCTGCCCCCTTTTCCTCACACCCTCTCCATCATGGGAAGGAGGAGGGGTAACCCCAAAAGGCCGGCTCACTTTCCATGGCGGGTTACAAACCTGTTCCTATCAGGCTGGATGGCCGCCTCCACTGCCCCTCGCAGAGGGAGGGCAGACAGACTCGTTTCTTTCCCTTGGGCCCCTCCCAGCTTATGACACCACTCACTTCCATCTCTAACTTCTCTTTACATACTTGATCGCATTCCTGATTTGTAAGAAACCATCTCCTGATGGACGGGCAGGCGCTGGCACCGTTCGGGAGGTATAAGCTGTGTCACAGATTCCTGCGTATATGAAGTGCGTACCCAAGCGTGTGGTGATAACCTCATCATGACCTCCCGCTCCCTACCCTGCAAGATGGACAGGTGCTTCCCGTCCCTCGTGTCTCCCCTCCACGGCCGGCCAGCACAGACCGTCTGTGGTGTTCAGAGTGCTACGGCCCCCAGGGGTCCGGGCCGGGGGTCTGCTCCAGCTGCACCCTGGAAGCCGCTTTGTCCTACGGCCGCATAGGCTGCCCGGCTTCTGAGCCCGGCTTGGTCTCCTCAGGCCCAGCCGCACGTGAGTCAGACCTGCCTCAGCTTACCTTCCTCTCTGGCCAGTGACATCTGAGAACTTTTATTGCTCTGGCTCATCTGCTTCTGGCGCAGGTGCGTGTGGCTTCTCATCCACACTGTGCTCAGTTCTAAGAGGTAGGAGTCTGGCCACCGGGTTAGGGTGAAACAGATCTGGCTGTCTGACCCTAGGCCTCTCAAAGTGGACCTAGCTTAGGAGACGGGAGTCCCCGCCGAGAGCTAGTCTAAGTCCAGCTTTGGGAGTCTGGGTCCCAAAGCTCAGCTAATCACAAAACATCCCCTCACTGTGTTTCTCTTATGCAGGCGCTGTGAGGAGGGTAGTCATGGTTGAGGGGACTCCTGGGACCCTGGCAAAATACAACTGTCATCTCAACCCAACTTTTACCTCATGCATCTGCAATGACCCCTGCATGGCCCCGTCCAGGGAAGCCAGGCCCCTTCAGCGGTGAACGAGGGACATGCCAGGGTGACCTGGAACAGGGTTTGTGGATGCGGGTGAGGGGGCAGCTCACTGATGCAGGCTCGGCAGGGACGCTGCTGCCATTTGCTGACAGGCCTGTTCCCCTCTCCTCTGCAGCAGTGTGACCATGGAGGCAAGGCTAACTGGGGCCCAATGCTCTCTCTTTCTCAGTCACCAAGCCAGCACCTCTTGGCTTTGGAGTTGTGTGGGGCAGGAGCACCCCCGAGGCCCCACAGTGCCACACTGCAGCTCCCTTGTGGGGCTCCACTGGCAGTTCAGCCGTGGCGTCTGCCTCGACTGGCTCCAGCCTCTGATGCTCAGCAGGGCGGTGGCCTCACCTTGGTCAAACTGCCTCTGCAGACTTTCCATCTCTGACTTGTTCCCGCTGACCCGGTAGATGCCTTCAGTGCTCAGTCCTGAGGAGAGAGAAGCAGGTGAGAATGAGGAGGAGGTGAGGGAAGACAGGGAGACTCCACGGGGCACCCACCGTGCGCGAGGAGCGGGACTAGGTGCTCTTGGTTTTCCTAGATGCTTCAAGCCACTTTCCTCCATTTTTTTTCAGTAAAAAATTTTAGGAGCTGGCCCGGTGGCGCAGCAGTTTAGTCCGCGCTTGGCAGCCCAGGGTTCGCCGGTTCGGATCCCGGGCGCCCGCCGACGCACTGCGTGTCAGCCATGCCGTGGCGGCGTCCCATATAAAGTGGAGGAAGATGGGCACGATGTTAGCTCAGGGCCAGTCTTCCTCAGCAAAAAGAGGAGGATTAGCAACGGATCTAGTTAGCTCAGGGCTGGTCTTCCTCACAAAAAAAAAAAAAATTTTTTTTAAAATATTTGTTTTTTTAGAAGTTAAAATAATATAGAAGTACATCAGCCAAAGATGACTTTTGTCCATATTTTGATGTATACTCTTGAATTTTAACTTTTTAAACAAAATGGAGATAATACTACGTATTAACCCACCTTTTTTACTTACAAAGTATGTTGTAAACTTACTCTAATCATTAAATAGTCTTACTATTTTACAACATGATTTTAAAGACGTCAAAGTATATAATAACTTTAAAAACAGTCTTACTGTTAATCACTTAGTTTTTCCAAGTTTTCACCCACAGTTACGTTTTTTGGATAGCTGCTAAGTGTAACAGATTCCTGGCGGTGTGCATTCTTACTTTGTGAATTTCCTCGTCACTGTCCTGTTCCTTCTCCTACAGGAGTGGTTCTTCTCATTTTGTATTTCCCCTTCCTAGATCAGATACTCTCCATTTCTTCCTCCTTGTTCTTTTATAAATTTTTTTACATTTAACTTTGTGATTCTTCTGGAACTTATTTGGAGTACAGTGTTACACAAGGAAAAAAAACAATACTAAAATTCAATTAAATAAGATAGAAGAATAAGAAGTATCAAGTGAGAGACTGACTCCCTCCACCCTCCACTCCAGCCCTCGGCAGAGAGCACCACGCAGCCTGGACTGGATTCCAAGCACTGTCTACCGACCCCATGGCCCTCTCTTAGGGAAGGCAAGTCCAGCATTGCACCCTTAGATCACAGCCAAAAGGACGATGAAGTCACTGTGAAAACCAAGATGGGATCTCACGGCCAACCCAGCCCCGGGTCCCTTCTGAAGACTGGTTTTGAGCAACTCCGGTTAGTGAAGGGCGCTGAGGAAGCGTCCTGGAGCCCACTGAACACCAGACGGCGGTGTGGGCAGTGGAGAGAGGACCGGGCCCTGAAGTCAACGGTTGGCTCCTGAGAGCCAGGTGTCTCAGCATCAATTGTCACTGTCACTGCCGCCTCTGGAGAGACACCCATCAGGCAAGATGAAGGCAGTCAGCCTGTTTCTCGGGCCTCAGATTGCTGGCAGGTGAACTGTGAAAAACATCCAAGCAAAAGTCCTCAACTCCCTGGCTTTAAAGCTGTTAATCACACACAGGCCTTTCACCCCAGAGAAAAGGGAGTTAACGGACCAGCCCCAAGGACACCCTCCCGTGCAACGCCTAGCTACAGAGGAGCTGCCATCACTGCACTCGGCCAGAGAAGTGTGGACACTTTCCCCACCCGAGGCCCCGGACGCACCCCGGCTCAGGGGTGACCTTCCCACTGCCCTCCCTCTTGGAGTTAGCACTTCCCGAGCGGTCACTACGTTGTGCACTGAGCTGGGTGCTTTCCCACACCCATCCTCCACTCACTCATTTATTAAATGAATGATGATGCCCTCGAATCCTCAACCTCTCATGGTAGGATCTACTGGATGGAGAGAGAATACAGATGAAAAAGAAGGTTCAGAAAGGTGAAGGCCTTGCCCCAAATTGCACAGCTGATTAGAGGCAGACTGGCCTAAGTACAGGGCCTTTGCCACTCATGTGCCTCCACACTGCTCTGGAAGATGCTTGACATGTATCCACCAGGCAGGGCCTAGACCACAGTCTTCCCCCCAGAAGAAACACCACACTTGAGTGAAGTCCACCGGCCCTCAGCACTCGGGGTAGCTTTTGAGATGGTATAGCCCCTATTGCCGTCAACCCCCAAAGGTCAGAGGTCAGGGATGGACCCTGTTCACCACCCCTAGTTAGTACTTTTACAATGGTCTCTTTTCTCAGTGACATTTCTAACCAGTTCTCAGACATATTTAAACTTTCTGTTTCACATCTTGGGTAACATGTACCGCACGCTTCCATGTGAATTCACCCACATTTTGGCAAGTCCTGGGTGTGTGTCAGCAGGCTCAGTCTTCACTCCGAGGTTGAAAAAATAAGATTTCCTATGTGCTCTTTCCTTTACCTGAATATCAGCCTTCTCTAATACAAAAAGAAAACAATGGTACAAGTGGCAGGAGGTAAGGTAGCAATGCCCACACTTGCTGAGCCCCGTGGGGGGCACTCTGAACTGCAGAAGCTCCTCCGCCTCAGGCCACTCACCATCTTCCAGCAACCCTGGCCTCCACCGTGCACACAGGAGTCCTCTGCACTGTCCCCTAATGACCACCTGCCCCGGCATCCGAGGGCAGAAAACAAAGGGCACACGAGCTATCTGGGAATGATCAGAGGTGTGGGCCTGCTGACACCTCACCAGATGGATGATCACAAAAATGGAAGCATCTGAAAGTGCAAGGCCAGCTCCAGAGCATCAACTAATCACCAACTTAGTATTTCCTGTAATCTGGACGCATGTTTATTTTACCAAGTCCCATTTTAAAATAGCAATTCTGCTGCTGCCCTACACAACACCATGGCATAATTTAGGAAAGGTGTCATTTGCCTGGTCAGTACAATTTTTCACAACTACTAATTAGACATCAATTAAATAAAAACAAAAACCTTAGAGCAGACTGCAAATACTATGAAGGCTGCTGGTGAAATAGTGAGCAACACACATGAGAACCAGGACGCCTGACAGGGCACGTGCGGCTCGCCATGGAGCCCAAGACCAGAGCAGGCCCCAGGCAGAGATGCTGGACTCCCAGGGGTGCGCATCCTGGGACCCACGTACCCACACAGAAACGCTCCAGGGGGGACTCTGGCTCACGCCTGCCAGCAGAAAGCCAAGTCCTTACAGCAGTCACCCCCAACCACACTGTCTACTCCATGCCCACAAGGCCCCCGAGAAAGCTTCGACTGTCAACTCTGAGGCATCTCTAGGTATCAGAAATCTCCAAGACCCACTACCAAAGCAGAATCTCGGCTACTGGCCCTTTCTCTCTCCTTTTTAAAAGAGCCCTACTGGTTTCAAATATCTTCTGTGTTTAAGTTATCTTTGGGAACAGAACAAGAGAAAGTTCAGAATGGCCAACATCACTATCTTCAAATACCTGAACAACTGCCATGTACAACAGTCTTGTTCTGATGGCTCTAGAGAACAGAGCCACGACTAAGAATGGAAATTACAGGAAGGCAAATATTCTTTCAATATATAAAATAACTATGAATAGCTACAGCTGTCATTCGTTGGAAAGGGCCAGAGCTTTTGAACTCCCTCCTCACCGGACAGCCATCTGTCTGGGAGCTGTCTGAAAAGCGCATACCTGGTGCAGGAAGACAGCTATAACAACAATAATAAACCCTTTATCGAGTGCTTACTATGTGTGCGGCACATAATGCGAAGTGCTTCCATTTTTACATCAGTTCTCACAATAGCCCCTTCAGAGAGGTTATTACTAATCCCATTTTACAGACGGGAACACAGAGGCTAAGAGGTAAAGTAACAGCACAAGGTCAGAGAGCTAGCGAGTTGCCATGTGAACCCCACCTGACTCTAGAACCTGCGTTCTTTTACAACTACATTCTAAATCACCAGTTCTCAAAATTGGGCAGGCATGAGAATCCCCCAGAGGGCTTCTTATAATACAGGTTCCAGGGTTCTGCATGTCGAGTTTCTGATTCTGTTGGTTTGGGCTGGGGCCCTGGAACCTGCATTTCCCACACACTCCCGGGTGATCCTGCTGCTGCTGCTCAGGGCAGCATTTTGGAGAACTCCACTCCAGAAGACGGCCCAGGCCTCTAAGGTCTCTCCGATTCCTAAATGCTATGATTCAATAAAATCGGGGGACGAGGGGGATACACAAGGAAAAATAGATACCAGATACTTGAGGAATAAAGCATTTCCTAAAAGTATTAAAATTGCTGCTTTTTTTATGTAAAATTATTTAAATTTTAACCATGGCCATGTATGACTTTCATGAAAACATCAAAAAACAGTAAATAAATACTTACTGAGCTTCCACATGGCAGATAAGCTCCTTTACAGAGCTTTCAGGTGTGATCTTCCTCAAAACTACTTTGGTGACATAAGAAGGCTAGATGGCCCACCGAGACCAGCCGTGAGGCGGTCCCCATGGCTAAGCTCTGGCATACCTCAGCCCGACTTCCCCGGTGGAGCGCCGCTGGCCCCGGCTCCCAAGAGATGCCTGTGGCACTTGGCAGGGGGGCACTAGAAAAACGGACGGGGGCCCTGCAGGAGCTTGGAAACCAAGGGTGAGAATCACCTGCCATGGTATGTGTCAGATTTCCTGAAACTTCCAAACAGGTTCTTATTCCTGGATCCCAAGCACCACTTCTCAGCACCAGTGTTCTTGGCCACAAGTCTTTCCACAGTCGGCCTGGGTCAGGCTTCGCCTCTGCTCGTTTGCACCAGGCCTCGGTTCCTCCTAAGTTTCCTTTCCAGCAACAAATCGATGCTTCCTCCAAGACAAACTCTGACTTGTTTATTTTTTACTTTCTATATTTAGATATGAAAACTCAGCACTTTAGTCCTTTAAAAAATTTTAATTGGTGCTGCCAAGTGCTCTAAAATGCCCCACACCAGACAGGTCTTAACTACTAAACAATTTTTGTCGACATTTCTGGAGGCTGAAAATACTTCTAACGGACCATTCTCCTCTCTTTCATCTGTCCAAGAGCTAAGTCTCAGGCAGGCTAAGTTTCAAGACCAGAGGGATGCTGGGAACTCTGGGAGAGAAGGAAACTCCTTCCAGCATGAAATCCCAATTGTCCTGAAGAAGACTGGCCTCTGGGGTAGAGCAAGAAGCCCTCCTTTTGGGTCAAATGCCAACGGTATATCTAAAGTCTATCTCCTTTTGAGAATGACACTGCAGCACTCCCACCTCAACAGAAGACGAAAGGCCTGGGGGCAGTAGACCACTGAGGTCAAAAGCAGAAGTGACCTGCTGGCTGGAAAACCCTGGGCACTGGTAGCTCCATTTCCTTCTGTGTACAACAGAGGACGGTGCCCACCCCATACCCTAGTGGTGCACATTTAAGGAGATCTTAGCACAGGCTAAGGGAGTAGCTATCATCCTAACGATAAGTGGAAGGCAAGTGGAGCAGCACCCGGGTCTTGCTGTCAGGGAGATGTGGGTTCGAATTTGATGCTAACTCCCGCTCATCTGACTACACGATGGATGAACACCCACCCTCTGAGACTCCTGTGAGGGATAAATGAGATAACCTAGGCAGAGCTCACAGCACAATGCCTGCCTGTTTTCTGCTCTTCTCTGCCCTCTTAACAAGCCTCAACAGCAGCGCCCGCCTGTAGGCATGGCCTGTTCTGAGGGCTCAGCCAAAACAAGCCAGTCTGCAGAAAAATATTTTAAAACATGCATGGGCTTTGACACCAGAGTGACCTCAGTTCCGATCCTAGCTCTGCCTTCTATTTGGCTGGCTGAGAGGACACATCACTCCACCTTTCAGTCTCAGGTTCCTCATCCAAAACGGGGTTGTTAATGATGCTGTCGAGATGTGAGCACTGAGATCGCACACACGAGAGCGAGTAATACAAATGGCTGGCACACTGCAATAATAATGATAGTTAACTAAAA
Organism: Tapirus indicus; assembly: GCA_031878705.1. Lineage (NCBI taxonomy): Eukaryota > Metazoa > Chordata > Mammalia > Perissodactyla > Tapiridae > Tapirus > Tapirus indicus. The sequence goes on along the minus strand of CM062926.1, from coordinate 21,147,853 downwards.
ATAATAATAATAGTTAACCTTTGCCAAGGGCTTACTATGTGCCAGACACTTTTCTAAGCTCTTCACTAGAATTACCATAATGAATCCACCCAATAATTCCTTGAGGTAAATATTATTATTTTTATTCCTATTTTACAGACAGCAAATGAAGGCTCAGAGAGGCTAAGCCATTTGCCCAAAGCCACAGAGCTGAGTAAATGGTGGGGACAGGATCTGAACGGGCTCCCTCAAGTCTCTGTCTCCGCTGCCTGTGCATTTCAATGTTACGCTACTAAGTCCAATGTTAACTCCCTGTTCCCTTCTCCCTTAAACATTATACGGAGGATACACCCTATAAATGCCCGCCTCCTCCTGGGATATAGGGCCTCCCACCCCCTTGTCCAGTCCTGGGCATCCATCTCTTCACTCACACCCTACTCAGCCTTCTCATTTGTCAACTGCAGGGTGAGTACGAAGAGCCAGAGAAAAGGTGCTGCCTCCCCTTCACACAGAAGCAGCCCGGGAAATTGTCCTTGCTTTATCCCTATGATGAAGTTCCACCACTGCCCACATTCAAGGGCCCCCACCAGATCTCCCTGCTGCCTTCCTGTGTTGGATGTGCTTGGAATGATTTTCTGGCTCTTCTATTACACGAACACTAGGGTCACTTTGGCCCCTCCAGTGCCCCTTTGTTAGCGGTCTTCCCTCGGTAATGCCCTCATCAATCAAGATCTGTTTCTGGCAATACCAGCCCTCCTTTCTCCCCAAGACAGAATGCCACTAACACTTTATTATGACTGCTTGACCGGGTGTTAGCCCCACAACTAGGCACTGTGGCTTTACAGATTTCCAACACCATTGTACGTACACACAGCCGTGTCATAAATCTCCAGGCTGAGGAGGAAGGGAAAGAAGAGATTTGGAGGGAAGAGATGAAAATATCACACCAGGTCTGGAGCATCATATGGCTGTAGCATCTGGCTGGTCCTTTATAAGCTACCCATGTATCTACTGTCATTACTGTGAAAGGGGGCTTCTGGGCCCTGCTCTGAACCAAACAAGGGGCTGTTTTTTCCCTGACTTTCAAGAAAATGCAAACCCCAATAGATGTATTTAAGAAACTACATCGGAAAAGTGAATTTTAGGCCAGTCTAGAGTTGACACTGCCTGTTCTGGGCAGCCCGGGATGGGAGGGGAGAGGAGTGCGACCCCTCATCGAGGTGAGCAGACTGTACTCTGCAAAGCAGCAGTGAATGTTCAAAGCCAGGAGCAGCTGGGAGAGCCTCCTGCCAAGATGCAGGCGTCCTCTGGGCTCTGAGTGTGACTTCGCAAGCACACCCACACAAACCACACGGCACAGGGGTGATGGCAGGGTGGCTCTAAGGAGAGCTGGTGCCACCACAGTGAGGGGTCTTACTGGCTAAACAAAGAGCTAGCAACAAAGAAACAGCCCCCACGAGCACACAGGTACAGTAAACCACCACCACCTCCCCCATGCACACAGTGCCCACCGCATTCCGCGGAAGGCCCCCAGGAGAAAAGCCCCTTGAGGTCACAGGTAGATTCCTCCCAAGCATTAATGAGGGCAGAGGTTAACTTCCTTCAGGTTCCTGATTCTCAATGAACCATGAAAGGAACACAGACGTCACCCATCACGGCCCGGTGTCCTTCCTTTCCTCACCTCTCTTTCCTCACTAAGAAAGAGCACTTTTCATAGGTTAGAAGCCCATAATCCTCCGGCAGAGAAGCTGATCGTGGTCCCCACCGGCCTACAATCCTTCCATTCCGCATCTAGAATAAAATACCAACTTCTCCACACCTGGCCTGGATGGCCTGAGTCACCAGGTCTAAGCCTGCTGTCCGCCCCCCATGCACTCCAATCACGCTGGCCTTTCAGGGCCTCGAAGCACGGACCCCTTCCTGCCCCAGGGCCTTTCTAAGAGTTGTTCCTTCTACTTTTGCCTCAATTTTTGGCCAGCTAAACATTGCTCCCTCAGAGAGGTAAGTTAAGTCTGTTAGGATGATAATAATCGCTAACATTTATGCAGTGCTCATCCTGAGGGCCGGGCACAGTGACAAGCATTTCCTATGCATTATCTCAGCAACCCCTCACGACAAGTCTGAGTTGGACACGACCATTATTATTCCCATTTTACCACGGAAGCAACTGACCTGCACTCTGGGGCTGGTATTCGAACCCGGGCATCCAGAGCCTGTGCTTAATCCTCACACTCCATGACCTCCATACTTTTTCCGCACAGCACTGGGCAAAGTCTGAAAGTCACCACACAGTTGTGTGGTGTCTGCTGAATGCTGGTCCCCTCCGCGGCCCACGAGAGCAGGCAGTGTTGTCCAGTTACCGCCCTGTATACCTGGACCAGGCACAAGAACGCCTATCTGGAGAAGGCATTCAGTAACCCCCACAGAAAGGAGGGAAGGAGGAATAAATGCTGGAAAATGAAAGTGTGGAGATTCTCTGGTTGAAGAGAGGGAGGAAGTGGACTCAAGCAGCTCGTTCTCCACCAGCCTAGTACTTCAAGGCACACCGGCTAGCCTTCCTGGCTCCCGTAACGTGGGAGAAAGCAAGCCGCAGGCCTGGCCAGCATCAAGTAGGTGCTTTATAAACAAGCGGACCCAACTGCTACCTTCCCCCTGGACTGGCTGAGGGTCTCCCTGCCTCCTCTACTCCCTAGTGAAGTCACAGGACTCGGTAAGCTCAGCATCTCACCAGGGTCGTTCATTCGCCGTTCTACGTGCGCTCTCCTGATTTGGGTTGTTCACTTTTACAGGGCAGGGCTGTGGTTCGGCTTTGGTTGACATCTCCGACAAGAGGGCTGCACCCCTCACCACAAGCTGGACAGAAACACACACACACACGAGAGAGAGAGACAGAGAGAGAACGAAAGAGAGAGAGAGAGAGGGAAGGAGAGAATGAGGGCCAAAGGAGCCCCCAGGTAACAACAGGATGGCACAGGCAGGCCGGCTCCACGAAGGCCCAGAGTGGGGCCCGCAGCCCACAGTGGGTGCCACTCCCCTGGGCCACTCTTACACGACAGCCTGCGGTCCTGCCTGTTGGGGCAAACCCAGCCTCCCCTCAGCTCGCTAAGGGCAGAGCAGCCTGTCTGTCTAGGCCCACTGCTGCAGAGAGGGAAAGGGCAGCTGAACAGCCAGGCCAGGTAGGCCTGTCGGAACTGTCTCCGGGATTTGGGCTTCCACCCAGACTATTTCCGTCTTGGATGGAAGGGCAGGATTACTCTGTGAAACAAGTTCGACGTCTCTTTGGCTGCCGGGCTCTCAGGCAGCTTGCCAGGGCATGCTGTTCTGCCTATCGGGGCACTGGGTCCTGAGGAAATCCGCTGGCAATGCCAAGTCACAAGCCACACGAACTCTGCTTATCTGGAAGAGGCAACAGTGGAGCTAACTGCCTGCTTTTGTGGCAAGGGGGAGTTCTGGAAGGCAAGGGACTTGTGTTTAACTCACAAGCAGGCAGAAAACGGGAGGGTGGTGAGAAATGGGCACATGGGAGGTACTCAAAAAAAGTGGAGAAAGCTTTGTTTTAAAACTACTTGGATACTGGGAAAGCAACTCACTAACAAACCTAGAATTACAGGGGGAGGGAGAGATTAAGTAACATAGAACACCCATAAAAATCACAGCATATGAAACCGCATACCTATTTTAGCACTTTGTCATCAATTCAAAGCAGTATAAATATGGCAATTACTCACATAAAGCCTGTTGCTGTATTCAAGCCGTAACTGCACCTATTAAACTGTTACAGTGATAGATGGGAGTATCTATGCTGAAATCAGCTGCCTTCTCTGAAAGACAGAATTACAGAGATCCAGGCTGACTGCAGGGAACTAACTGACTGGATGTAACAGCTCCAGCCCCGCCAGATCTTCTCCAGCACAGTTCTAGAAAGTGTCTACAATGAATGTGGGTGGAAATACGGAGGCTTTTTTAGGGTAGCTGCTTCTCAAGCGGGAAGGAACCTGGTAAAATTCTGAAGTCGTTCACTCACGCTACAAAGCTCACAGTCTCACCAGCCTGCGGCACAGAAGAAAGGGCTAGAATGTGGGCTCTCTCCATTCTGACAGGCTGTGAGGGGCCTCTGCCCCAAGAACTCTGGGATTTCTGTTTCCTCTCTTATAAGCAGGCATTAGTGCTACTCTGAGATTAATACCGTCTCCAAATCACGGGAGATGAGCTAATAAAGCGTATAAGGTGCTTCGGGAAGAAAAAACCCTGAATGAGCACAGGGTCCTCTCAGCGCTGACTAGAGGCAGGCTGGCCCAGAGCTGGGCTCTTCCGGTGGCTTCTTCTCAGCCTCAGAGGCCAGGGTCTCCTCAGCCCTAGGGGCCCACAGAGGGGCAGAGGAAGCCCAATGGCAAGGTCTTAAATTTAGGAACTCTGTGGGGTGGGCAGGGGTATAATAGGTAATATATATTTGGTCTTTGTCCCTAGTTCCTGGCACAGAACTCCTAAAACCCTTGGAATTTCCTGAGGGATAGAAGCGACTTTTGTTATTCATAACCAGCCCCTTCCAACCATCTCTGAGTTTACGATAATGAGGTGACTCTTGGGAACCCCTAGACAGCTTCTGGATGGGGGCTGGTCACCAGAAAGACCAAGCCTTGATTAAAGGGTTAGAAGTTTCAGCCCCGCCCCCACCCCTCCAGGCAGGGAAGAGGGGCTGGAGATGGAGTGGCCGATGATTTATCAATCCTGCCTGTGCAATGGGCCCTCTAGACAACCCTCAACAACAGGGCTGGGAGAGGTTCCCGGTTGGTAAACACATCGAAGTGCTGGGAGAGCGCTGTGCCCGGAGGGGGCACGGAAGCTCTGTGCTCCTCTCCCTATACCGTGCCCTCTGCATCTCTTCCACTTGCTTGTCCTGGAGTTGTGTCCTTTATAATCAACTGTAATAGCACCTATAGCATGTTCCTGAGTTCTGCGAGCCGTTCTAGCAAATTACTGAACCTGGGGGGAGGGTGTGGGAACCCCTGACTTTGTGGCCAGTCAGACAGAAGTGTGGGTAAGCTGGGGACCCAATACTTGCAACTGGTGTCTGAAGTGAAGGCAGTCTTGTGGGATTGAGCCCTTAAACCTGTGGGGTCTGATGCTAACTCTGAGTAGTCAGTGTCAGAATTGAATCGTAGGACACCTAGTTGGTGTCCGAGAGTTGGAGAAGACCCCACATATTTGGCGTCAGGAGGAAAAGAAAACCTCTCAGGCAGTTAGAGAGAAAAAAGGATATCTGACGTAGGGTCAATATTCAATAAGCAGAGTCCACTATTTCCTGGCCTGATTCCATTGCTCCATGAGTTGTCAGGGCCCCACTTGATCGTTCTTTGAGCTTCAAATTACTCCAGGGAAGGGAGGTAATATGGCCAAGACGGCGATGGCTCTGGGTTAGAATCGCAGCTCCTATCTGCATCTTTCTGAATCCCATTTTCCTTATCAGAAAATTAGAAATTACACCTGTCTCAGAGGACTGTGATGAGAATGCAGTGAGACTCGTGGAAACACTTTGCACCGGGCCTAGGAGCGCGAGCTCCAAACCGGCACTCGGTTTGGACATGACCTCCCTGAACATGCGCAACCGCCCCGCAAGGAAGCTCTTTCTACCCGCGTTGTGCAGCCAAGGAAACCGCGGCTCGGAGAAGTGAAGGCAGCTGCAGGGCCACACCCGCCACGCTGCCCTTGGATGCTGCTCTGCACCTCTCTGGAAAGGCTCTGCGCTGCACGCTAGGGCTAAACAGAGAGCACCTCCCAGGCAGACGACGCAGTCTGGGAGCTCACCAACAGCTGTGGGAAATCAGCTCAAGTCAGTTTGGCCTCCTGTCCTGCTGTCTCCCACCAGGGCAACACTGTAATTCGATTCCCGTTAGTTATAAAGCTGAAAATATACGCGTACACCTTATTCCAGCCACTCAGCAGCCATTCCCACGTGCTAGTTTGGTGGGATTTTGGAGGGCGGTTCCAGAAAAGACCGAGTTGGTGTCTTCTGAAGAACTGTGTACCCACCACCCGTCAAAGTGTTCCCTAACGCTGGACGCCTATTTCTCGCGATCTCTCTGAAAACACATCTCTCCTTGGGAGGGATTAAATTGAGAGTCACTAAACTCTGGCAGCCCCGGAGCCGTCTACTGTCAATCCATACTATCGAGATGAGGTACTGGAAAAGAAGCCAGGAGCTGACATTATCACACTAGAACTGTAATATTAGTTGCTATTATTACTGTCTGTGCTGAGCACACGCGATCGGTGACTCTCCATTTTGGAAAGGATCCAAGGGGAGGGGAGGGCGCACTGGAGCTGGAGGTGGACTACAGCCAGTCTGGGCTGCAGGCCCCGTGGGATCACTGGGGGCCCTGAGGGCTGCTGTCTTGAGAGCTGTGAAGAGAGAGTTCTGATCTCGGCTCAACCACTTCCACCCTCCTCATCCTCAAAGTCCCAACGACACCTCCCAGCCCTCCCCGATCTCGCTTCTGCAAGCTTTAAGTGGTCTGGGGCCGAATCTTTTTACCTTCAGTGGATCATAAACTCCCAGAGGATGGGGTGTGCCGTCACCGTGCCTGCTCTGCATCACACAGCAGGCGTTCCATGCACATGTGGCCGCACAGTGCTCTTTAACCTTTGGGAGGAGGAACCTCCTCTCACTTTGATCACCTAACGAAGGCTGTAGATCCCGCTCCATCCACAGTGTATGTGCACACATGTGCACGTGCACCACAGACAATCTCTGCACTGATTTTCAGGGGTTCGCAGACCTCCAGAAGCCCATCCACACACCCTAGGTTAAGTACCTCTAAGTAAAAAACACACCTGTTTGCACAATCCTCCAAGTCATAGACTCTAGGGGTCGGAGAATCTGCTTCTCCTCAAGTCACCTGCTCTACCTGCACTCAGTCCCTCAACAACAAATACTTAAGCAAACTCCAAAGACGGCCCTTGTGGCAGCAGCAGCAGCACCCGACAGCCTTCAAAGGTGGAACAAAACTTCTATGTGATATATTGCGGATGGAAACAATGAGCCTGGGCAAGGAAAAAGAAAAGCAAGAGTGTCGACAGACTCTGACCAATAAGAGATCTCCGAGTGAGCAACCCTCAAGAATTCATCCTGCATCTAGTGACTTTATTTCCTTACCTGCCCTAATCTAAGTTAGTATATAGGAAGAATCACTCACTTTTTCCTTCAATAAATACCTAAGTGTCTACTACACATGTCGGGTGCTGTGCCAGGAGATGGCAAAGAAGAGACAGTCCCTGTCCTTGAGTTCTCACAGTGCAGCAGGGTTGCAGGAAAGAGAGAAGTGAAGTGGCAAAGACAATGCGGGGTGGTGACACTACAAGAGGGCTGCGCACCACTCATCAAGAACCTACTGGTTCTTCCAGCAGTGATGCCTTGGGCAGGTGGGAGGGTGGGTATTCAGGGAAGGATTCCTGAAAATGGAGAGGACAGATAGAAAAACAAAGATGGAGATAACTCAGAAGCCAAATCCAACCCCAGAATACTTGCAGCAGAGAGATCTAACAATGGCGTCTGTAGATCTCCTTCAGAGGGCCAGGAGAGGAAATTTTTTGCTTCTTTGAGGCTGATGACACCCGACAGACAACACGTTATTTAAGACGGGATGGTCAAGCTCTCTGTCTTTAAACCCTTGAAGGAAGATAGTGTTCTTTAACGGCCGGTCTGCCTGTTGCTGCTCAGACTAACCCGGATGCCAACGCTCACGCAGAGTCAGGGACACTAACACTGCCCCCACCCAGCCCCTGCTAGCTCCCAGTGGCTGAACAATGCCTCGAGCAGTCCCAGCGCGCGTGAGACAGACAAGAGAAATCACCCGGCAATGAGGAATCTTTGTCAGAGCAGGTGTCTTCTCTAAGGATCCACCTTGGAATGCTGCACAGGCTGCCGCAGAGTCCGAAAAATCTGAAGTACCAAACCTGGAGTAAAACATCTATCCATCTATCCTCTATTTATTATTATTATTTTATAACAGCTTTATCGAGATATAACTCACATACAATTCACCTACTGAAAGTATCTGTTTCAGTGGGTTTTCTTAGCAAATTGACAGAGTTGTGTAACTATCACCACAATCAATTTTAGAACATTTTCATCAACCCAAAACCAAACTACGAACCCATTAGCAGCCACTCTGAATTCCTCCCTCCCCAAAGCCCCCGGCAACCACTCATCTACTTTCTGTCTTTATATATTTGCCTATTCTGGACATTTCATATAAATGGAATCTACAATTTGTGGTCTTCTGTGACGGGCTTCTTTCACTCGGCATAATGTTTTCAAGATCTATCCAGGTTGTAGCATGTACTGGTACTTGGTTACTCTTTACGGTTGAATAATCTTCCATCGTATGGCTAGACCACATTATGTTTACCTATTCACCAGCTGGACGTTTGGGTCATCACTACTTTTTGCCTATTATGAATAATGCTGCCTCTCCATATTATTTTGAACCCTCAATTCTGAAATGATTTACAGACATTTCCCCAAACTAGGGAAAGATGCATGAATCTTCACGGACAGGCCCCGCTCTCAGGACACCAAGTCTCCCCTTAGCCCCGCAGCCTGACTCACTCGCTGTCTTCGCCGTGCTCTGCTCACTCGCAGCTCCTTTCTTCCAAGCCTGTCTATTTAAACACCCCAGCTCAAAAGTTTCACACGCCTTCCCTGGACTGTTAGCAATACACCCTCCACTGCCTGCACTAAGAACACAGGGAAATTTGTTCCCACTCAGATGCTGCAACCTTGCTTAAGACCTTAGTATCACACGCATCCTTTTACGTCTCCTGCTGTGTGTGTACAATTCCATGCTTCCACTGAATGGAACTTTTGAGGGAAGGTCTTTAGAATGTCTCTACACCATTCGGTCATTCACAATCAGTTATTAGAGCCCTGTGTCCTTGGTTTGGAGGATACAATGACGAAGACGCCGCCCCCTCCCTCAAGGAACTTAGGATCTATTGAGGAAGGAAGATAACGGGAGTCCAGTGTGCTAAGTGTTCACTGAGGACTGCACGGAGCGTGACAGAACACAGGGTGGGGGCCCTGGCTCGTGGGTAAGTCAGAGAAGGGCTCCAGGAGGGCATCCTTGAAACCGAACAGCAAGCTAAGTGCTGTGGGTGAGAAACATCATGAAAGCTTGAGAACTGTACGCAGTTCTCATCCGTACGGCTGAAGTTTACCATCTTTTTCTGTGTGTGTGAGGAAGACCAGCCCTGAGCTAGCATCCATTGCCAATCCTCCTCTGTTTGCTGAGGAAGACTGAACCTGAGCTAACATCCGTGCCATCTTCCTCTACGTTATATGGGACGCCGCCACAGCATGGCTTGACAAGCAGTGCGTCGGCCGGCGCTGGGGATTTGAACTCGCGAACCCCGGGCTGCCAAAGCGCGGACTAAACCGCTGCGCCACCAGGCAGCCCCTGAACTTTACCATCTTGACGAAGGTAACAGCCAGAAGTGAGGCTAGACAATGGGCAGGCGCCGGATCCTGCTGGCAACACCATTCAAGTTCATCCTGGCGGTGATGGAGAGCCACCGAAGAATTTTAAATAGGAGAAGGTGATCTCATGTATTTTAGAAAGACATTTGCTGCAGTGTGGACAGGGGACTGAACAGACATGACTAGAAGCAGAAAGGCCAATTAGCAAGAGGGTATCCCCACAAATCAGGACGAGAATGAGACTACACGCAGTGGCAGGGGTCAGATTCAAGGTGCACCTGGCGGTCAGAACAACAGGACTGACTCATCAGGCTGACGGACGCCGGAAGGGAACGAGAAGAGGCCTCCGAGAGCTTCATGTTGACACAACTCAGCAAATTCTCTCGGACGAAACCTTGCAAGCCTACCTTCCCACTGATGCCGGCGAGGGTTGACGAGCTTTCTTGGGAGCAACAAAATCCTTTTTCCAAATGAAATCTTAAACCGAACCCTAAGGGTGAAGGAGCCAGAGTCCTGGCGGCCTGCCGTCCCCCTCCCCACACAGTAGCACTTCCTTAGAATCCTAGGGATCCAAGACAGAGGGGCTGAGAGTCTGAAAACCCCTGGCCAAGTCCAGATGCTGGAGCCTGACAGTCAAGGGATGGTAGCGCAATACAGCTCTGTGGTCAAGTGCCTCGCACCTCCACTCCTGACTCTCGTCAGTCCACTTTCCCTACCCAAAAGACTCTTCCTCATCCTTGCTTTGTGACAGAATCCAACTTATTTTCAGGCCACCCCTCCCCCACCCCTATATTTACCAGGCCAGCTCAGTGGATCTCCTTCCTTCTCTGATTCCCACCTAACACCTAGGCCTCATGGACCCCGGGCAAACTCACTGCTGTGAACTATTAACTATGAATTTTCTCTTCCGTGTAGCCATCTCTCCAGTGGGACCTGGCCTTAGGCTTCCTCAGGATCTCCTCAGCACTGAAAATGCCTTGTACTCGACAGGTCCAGAAATATTTATAGACTGACAAACCACTTTGTTACACGCCCCCCAACCCCATCCACCCTAGAAAGTACAGACACAAAACTGCAGTGACTAAATATGAGAAAAACAGAAGAGAGAAAAAAAATGCAGAGAGACATCATGATCTCGGATTGAAAGACCACATATTACAAAGATGGTCAAATGCATTTTAAACATATGCCAAATAAAAATCTCAACAGAATGGTTAAAACGCACTAACCAAAATAATTCCAAAATATCACATAGATATTTTGCAAAAAGGAAAAAATATATAGTAAAACTATTTTTAAAAGATCCAGGGCCAGCCCCGGTGGCCTAGTGGTTAAGTTCGGTGCACTCCACTTCAGCAGCCCGGGTTCAGGACCTACACCACTCCTCAGTGCCCATGCTGTGGTTGCGGCTCACGTACAAAAAAGAGGAAGATTGGCCACAGATGTTAGCTCAGGGCGAATTTTCCTCAGTGGAAAAAAGAAAAAAAAAGATCCAATAGAACACACCATATAGGGGCAGGTTGGAAGGCTGCCCAGTGGCCCTCGGGGGCTGCGGAGTGCATAAATGAAGCTGAGCACTGGGGCTGGAGGAAGAGAGAGGTTTCCAACCAACTACTCCCTTTACTGACTTGGGCTTCACTATAGTCCTCACTGGACTGAGTCCTTGTAGGGCAATATGAGCGTCCCGTGCACCTCTCAACCTCCAGCACCTAAAGGAACTGGCACATAACAGGTCCTTAATTACTCTTTTAGGATGGTAAAAACCAAACATTGTGAGGCTATAGAATATTCTGGTAAAGAGAGCAACTGGGGGGTGGGAAGTAGAGTTGAAAATGATTAATTCTACCAACTATTAGAACACACAAAATAAGAATTTAGGAAACATGACTTTGTTATAGAAACAAGAAAGTGAAATCTGTAAAACAATAAAAATCTTAGAAAAGACTCAATTTTTAGGAGTCAATAGTTGATAAAGAAATTGTCACAAAATATAGGGAAAGGCTATCAAAAGGTGATATGATAACTGAATAAAAATATGAAGGGGAAATAAATCCTTCAGATTCATGCTTTATATGTGGACAGGCTACCAAAGACTTACTAGGACTGCTCATTTCTGCAAGTTTTTGAGACTTTTAGCCTCACCTTGGGTCCATGCTGGCTTGTGCCTATTCTTTCTTCTCAAAGAATTCACATATTGACCTTAAAATCCAGGTAAGATCTCCCACTCAGCTCCAACAAGCCACATCAACCCCTCCGCTGAACTGACAGTGCCCCGTCAAGCAAGCACTATCCCAAATTCAGAGGGTCAGCCGAGTCAGTCGGAACGTGAAAGTTACTCTGTCACACAGTTTTTCAATGGAAGTTAACCTATGGTATAAAGGAAAACTTAAAGAAAGATGCCGCCTGCTCAAGTTCACAAAATAAACTAGAAATTGAATTTTCAATTTATAATAATCTCATCTCTGATGATATGGTATGACCTCTGATGGCATTTGGACAACAGAGTATCACAGCAATAAATCATTATTGAAAGCATATTACCTGGTGACACTATACTAAATCCCCTATATGGTGTGGATACAGAAATTAACAGCACTGTCGTGTCCTTTCAGGAGGTGACAACTTAGGGAGACAAGGTACAGACGTGAAACGTGAAATCACACTTCAAGATAATACAAGATAAGCCACAGGTGGGTCATGGTGACTGATAAAGCAGAGTACACAGTGATCGGCACAGAAGCCCACAGGAGGGAGGGTGAGGTGAGTTCAAGTGAGGATGGCCAGTCAGCGGAAGGCATGCTTCGAGCTGGGTCTTTAATAACAGATGGATTTGCTGAGGCCAGAGTGGAGGAGGGAAGGCAGAGGGTGAAGGCAAACCAAGGAGAAGAAAGTGGTGGGGTGGGCTAGAGGCTCAGAGTGGGGTCGCACACAGGAACCTCTAGCGGAGACTGCCCACTTACTGCAGGCCCCACCTGGTTCAAAACAGGACTTAACCGACTGGTGCTTCTTCAATATCAGGTCTGGAATGTCTCTGCCCAGCGCTGCACTTACCAGTGCCGCATCAGAACACATCAGCGGCTTTCTTTAACATTTCCTCCATGTGTCGGGGATGTTTAAGATTTAAGAGGAGGCCAGTCTGCACTTTACACACTTACCTGAAGTCTACAGATCTCTTGGTATTGTCAGGACAGGGAACAGACCATGCTAGTGAGGCTGTCTTATACAAAGAGGGCCGGCTCTCTTAATTTAGCCATTATTTCTAACTCAAAATCAAACACAGTGTCCCACACAGATGGGCTACCAGCACTAGCAAAGTCAATCGTGTGTGCATGCCAGCAAGAATACAGCAGAATACATCTTAATCTCTAATCAAAAGCAACAATTTTTGCCCACGGGAAATGCTCAAACACCCAACTATGCTCTGATTCACATCAAGTTTCCAGATAGAATCTCCATAGCACAATAAAGGACTCCTGGATGCTGAAACTCTCTCATCTTGGAGTCACACACCACGTAAACAATTCCTTGGAATCCAACACTCCACCACCCTCCCAAAGCAGGCCAGGAAGGATGCAACAGAAAGAAATCTGTTTCCTTTTTACTTTGAGCAAATATTTTACTGAAAAGATACAATTCTCTGCAATAGGGACTGGCCTGAAAACAATTAAGCAGCAGCAGTGGAGAGCAGAGATTAGGATGCAGCGAGAAGAAGGCTAGAGTAAAAGAAATGCTGAGTGGGAGGCAGGCTGGAATCACAGGCCCTGGACTTGTCCTCAGCAGTGAACCTTCCTGAGCTTGTCTACTGACTGGCTGTGAGGCCCTGGGCTGGGATTTTCCCCAAACACAGCAACGTGAGCTACAAAACCAGAAATCCATTTGACACATCAGCTGGCTCTCAGACACACCATTATTCTTCAAGGGCCTCAAGGTGAGAGACACTGTCACACATTCACAGCCTTTCCGAGTGCCAACAGCATCACTAGTCCAATCTTGGCAAGACAGGCCGCGCTCTGGCTCCCAGCAAGAGGCTCTCAGGAGACCTCAGCTGCACATGATGGGAGGGGGGGAGACCCTTCAACTCTTGGGGTTTGATCTGTAATATGAAAGAGCTGTCTAGATGCTTAAAAAGAAAGTTTTACTGAAGCATATTACACATTTATAAGTTTATAGAGAAGTGAACAGTCATGAATTTTAACACACTGATCACACCCATGTAAACAGCACCCAGAGCAAGATCCGGAACATTCCCAGCATTCCAGAAGCCCCCTTCCAGTCTCTACTCCTCACCAAGGATAACCACTATCTTGATTTCTAACAGCACAGGTTAAGTTTTTCCTGTTTTACTACTTTATATAAATAGAATCATACAGTACGTATTCTTTTCTTTCTGGCTTCTTTTGTTCAACATATTTGTGACATTCCCCATATTGTAGAGAGTTGAACTAGATGATTTTTAAAGCATCTTCCAATTCTAATGTATTACCATTTTAAAAACTCTGTGCTACCATTATACCCTGTCGATGGGAGTGATACAAAAGTTTGTTTATATCACTTAAGTCTTAAGTTTAACCTATTTTAAAAGCTGGTCTCCCCACTGCCAGATTTACTTAGAAGGCAAAGACAGTGCCTGACTGACTTACTGCTGTGCACATATCCCCTCACAGAGAATGCCAGCCCTGGACATTGTGATCAGAAGCAATCAAGCCACCACGACCCTGGCTGCCGAGGTCCGTGCCACGACCAGGCAAGAGAAGTAGAGCTTGTGCCGCCATGAATCACATCTCTCCGCCGCATCAAGATTTCCACTCTAAAATCAGTCAGTTGCAGGCTCTGTTTCCCTGTTTGTAGGACAGGCCAAAGCTCGTAAGGGCCAGCATTTCGAAGCATAGACAACTGGGGCTGCTGTGCTAGTCATGGGAAGGTGGGCAGATTTTCCCATCGGCATTGTAGATGAGCTAGACTAATAAGCCGCTCATTTTAAGGTTGGAGACACTCAGGCCTTACGGTATAAATAAGATTAAGAGTTTGAGCTTTGGATTAGATCAACACTTGAGCTGAAACTGCTGCTTATTTGTTAAGCCGCTTTTGGGCAAATGATTTAATTTTCCTCAATACCAGCTCATCATTAAACTAGGAAAACAGTAGTCTCTGCCTCATAGGACTGTATGGGGATTAAGCAAAATCATGCAGAAAAGGGGAAAGAGATTAGCTCAGAATATTTTCCCTCTGCAAGATCAGCCAGGAAGTTCTATGCAGAACAGGCATTCCACTCTACTGGTGTGCTAAAAGAAAAATGTACAAACCAAACACTGAAAATTCTAAATAGAACACTTGCCAACTCTGCTAAAACAACTGACAGGTGGCCGTGTCGTCCTTAGTGCTTCTCCCACTGTCCCACTCTCCCTTCCTGGGAACAAGGAAGAATGAACTCCCTTGCCCACTGTGGTTGGGTGAGGCCACATGACCAGTTCTGACCAATGACTTGTGAGTAGAAGTAAAGTGAGGCTGAAGCATTTAATTGCTGGAATTAGATCCTCTAGAAGTCTCTTTCCCTCTGCACAGAGCATCATTCAAGAGGCTGGCTGCTCAATCAGCTGGGTCCCTGTGTGAGAACAATGCAGAGCAGAGCCCCGAAGACAAATATCGTGGGTGAGAAAGAAATCTTTGCTCTTTTTTTTTTTTTTTGGGTGAGGAAGACTGGCTCTAAGCTAACATCCACTGCCAATCCTCCTCTTTTTGCCAAGGAAGATTAGCCCCGAGATAACATCTGTGCCCATCTTCCTCTATTTTGTATATGGGATGCTGCCACAGCATGGCCTGATGAGTGGTGCCAAGGCCCACGCCTGGGATCCAAACCCGCGAACCCTGCAAACTTAACCACTATGCCGCCGGGCCAGCTTTTTTTTTTTTTTTTTTGGTGAGGAAGATTGGCCCTGGGCTAACATCCATGCCCATCTTCCTCTACTTTACGTGTGGGATGCCTGCCACAGCATGGCTTGATAAGCGGGGTGTAGGTCCGCGCCTGGGATCCAAACCTGTGAACCCCGGGCTGCCGAACCGGAGTGCGTGAACTTAACCACTATGCCCTTGGGCCAGCTGCCAAATCTTTGCTCTTTTAAGCCACTGAAATTTTAATCTTGCCTAACCTGACTGACATACTGTGGTCAGCCAGACAAGAAAAATTTAGCAATAATTAAAGACTGGGATGAAATTATAGCAAAAATTATAGCAATAATTAAGACTGGGCTGAAAAAGAAAATCTGTTCCTCTAGAAAGGAACTTTGTTCTCTTTACGTTGACTAAAGAGTGAAAACCTGTAAAATCCTCCATACCGTATGACCTAAGGAAACCACAGGGGTCTGTGCATCTGTTACCTACAAGCTCACAAAGAGCTTCCTGTTTGGGTGATTAGACTGCTCTGCATTTACTCCCGCAGTGCACATTGCCTGTCACAGAGGACACACATCTTTCTCAAGCTCCTCGGCAGAGTAATATAAACACACACACACAAAGATGGTACCCGAGGACAAAGATCTAACTGAAATTCTAATAAAATCAGAGGAAGACAGAAATAGCCAGGCTAATGGAGAGAAGGCAAGACAGAGTCTAAACACATCCATCTCAGTAAACCCTGAAGCCACTCCCTCAACAAGATCAGGTGACCTTTAAATGACACAAAAGCAGCAATTTCCCAACCAATGGTATTAAGGAAATTCTCAGCAGGAGGCAAAAAATAAGGACCCTAAAAAATGAGCTTCTCAGAATGCTAAATTTATTTAAGTTAGAAGACTGTATACTTAGTTTTAAAGTGGCAGAATACAGAAGACTTTACCCCTTCTCCTCTAGAGAAGCACACAAAAGCAACCAGGAGAATGAGAAACAGAAACATCACGTCTGACAAAACTAGAGACATCTGTGACCCCAAACCCCAATATACGAGTAAGAACCGCCAAATGCTGTAGAGGTCAGCTGAGGGTGTGGGAAAGCGATGAAAGAGAACGCCTGCTGTTACAGATGTCGGACAAAGCGTGCATTCCATTTCTGCAAAGTAAACGCTTCATTCTACGGCGGCAAAACCAGCGATCCATTGTTTCCAGCAGTGGGGACTGGCTCAGGGACTGGTAACTGGGCCTTCCCCAGCCCAGCCGGCATGAAGAGTCAGACCCACAAGGAAACCTACAGGAAGCAGTCTATCAAGGAGGGAGGGCACAGAGAGAGACTGCCTGGGGCGTTACAACCGCCAATTCCAGATGTCTGAGGGCAAGAAAGGCTACTAGCCCCATTCACGTAGAGAATGTTTAAGGAAAACTCCTGCTAAGCTAGCCCCTCCCTGAAAGAATTTACTACAAATTGATAAGACTAGGAAGGAATCACCTCATTCAGAGATAAATGGCAATTTTAAAAGGATTCAGCACATACTGAACTGTACATTTAAAATGGTGAAGATGGTAAATTTTGTTACGTATATTTTACCACAGTCAAACAAAAAAATTAAAGAAATAAATGAACAATGCAATCCCTTCCATGAAACATGTCAAGCAGAGACACAAGCACTTGGAAAAGACAGGAGACAATGAAAGCAGATAAAGCACTTAGGGGCAGAGCTCAGAGAAGTAGAAGAGAAAAATAAATATTTTTCCATTATAGAAATAAAAAAACACATGGAAAACACAAGACACTGGGACATACAGAACACCCAATAAGGGACACATAGAACTGAAGTGAGGATGACTCGAATCTACAGATTAAAAAGGCTCACTATTTTTCCAGGAAAAATTGACTTAGTTAAGACACGTCCTGGTAAACTCATTGAATTATAAAAAAAAGAAGGATCTTTGGGGGCATTCAAGCAAACCACAGGCTGGCCTCAGATTTCTCCAACGCACAGTCCATGCTAGAAGACAGAAGAATTGTGCCTATGAAGTCCTCAAAGAAAGAAAGGCTAACCCAATGATTTTATATCCAGCAAAACTGCCATCTGAATATAAAGACAATACACATTTTTGAGCATCAAGAGGAAAAAAGCCTCTACAGAGTAACCGCACCTATGAATACTAATGCAAAACTATTAGCAAATAGGATTCAACAGCACATTTGAAGATAATATTCTATGACCAAGTGACCTGTTTTTACTCACAACACTTCTGACACCAAATGTGAGTGGGTTTTTCCTTAACACCAACCGATTCTCCAGCTCTCTGGATGCCAACTGTCCAACAAGTCAGTTCACTTCTGACACTAACTACCTGGAGTGAGCGCAGAACCCACGGGTTAAGGGGCTCAGTCCCACGAGACTGCCCCCACCTCAGACGCCAGTTGCAAGTCCCAGGCCTTCTGTACTTCTGACTGACAGACAGGCTATAAACCAGAGGTTCCCACAACCTCCTCCTCAGGTTTGACAATTTGCCGGAACAGCTCACAGAGCTCAGGGACACGTTTTACTTACTATTACGGTTTATTATAAAGGACACAACTCAGGAACAGCTAGATGAAAGAGATGCAGAGGGCAAGGTGTGGGGGAAGAGGAGTGCAGCTTCCACGCCCTCCCTGAGCGTGCCGCCCTCCCAGCACCCTCAACCCCATCACTCTGAAACCCCCTCATGCGGGGGTTTACGGAGGTTTCATTTCATCTGCATGACTGGTTGGTCACAGGTGACTGAACTCAGTCTCCAGCCTCTTGCCCTTCCCTGGAGGTTGGGGGCTGCGTCTAAAAGTTTCAACTCTCTAATCACACCTTGGTCTTTCTGGGACCAGTGCCCATCCTGGGGCTATCTAAGGGCCCCCAGCCCCCAGTCAGCTCATTAGCTTACAAAAGACACTCATCACTGCAGAGAGTCCAAGGGTTTTAGGAGCTGTGGCCAGAACCGGGGGACAAGACCAAATATCTATTTCCCATTATATCACACCAAGTATGATTGAGTCTAAGACTGTTGGAGTGGGTCAGTAGTACAGGAAATTATTAATTTAATGTATTCCTAAATAGATCAAAACAGAAAAATTATAGTGACTGCATCTTCATAAAAGCTCAAAGGGTATTTGATATAATTTAACTCTATTCGATAAAAACAAATGAAAACATTCTCAGTAAAAAAGGAGGGCTCGATAGATAAGTCCTTAAAAAAGAAAAAAAATATATTTATCTCATCCCCAAAGCCAACAAGGAACAAGATAAAAATATCCACTATTACTAGCATTATTTAACATTGTCCTGGAGGTACTATTAGCCAATATAAATAGTCTAGAGGAATAAATATGGGGGAAAAGAGAGAATTATTTACAAGATGTTATAAATTATTTACCTAAAAAAAACCCAGGAAGCTCTATATCTTGATTGTGGTGATGGTTACACAACTATATATATTTGTCAAACTCACTGAGCATACACTTAAAATCGGTGAGTTTTACTGTATGTAAATTATATTTCAATAAAGCCGACTGAATCATTTGAAAAACCATTACAAGCAATACAAAATTCAGTAAGGAGTCTGGGTACAAACTCAATAAGCAGAAATCAAAAGCCTTCATCTATATAAACTTCCAGCTACTAGTCCCTTTTAAACACACATCCAAAAAGAAAATGTGCAAGAGCTATATGAAGAAAACTTTAAAATGCTACTGAGGGACACAAAAGAAGATAAAACATTATAAAGATATCAACAGTTAATGTATGATTTAATACGATCTCAGTAGGATTACAAAAGGCTTATTTTTAAAACTAAACAAATAGATTCTAAAGTTCATATGGAAAAATAAACAAGGAAAGTCAAGAAAATTCCAAAGTGGCTACCTATAAAGCCACAGCAACTAAAACAGTGTAGTCCCGGCACATGGATGGACGGGTAGCTAGCTAGCTATATCAACGAGATGAGAGGGTTCAGAAAGACACCCCAGTACATATAGGGATTCCGTACATATTACAAGTGGCTTTTAAATCAGTGGCGGGAAGACATCATGTAACAATGTTGCCACAACTGAAACAACATTGCATCTTCCACAAAATACATTTTATTTTATTTATTTATTTTTGTGAGGAAGACCAGCCCTGAGCTAACATCCGTTGCTAATCCTCCTCTTTTTGCTGAGGAAGACTGGCCCTGGGCTAACATCGTGCCCATCTTCCTCTACTTTATATGGGACGCCGCCACAGCATGGCTGACAGGCAGTGCGTCAGCGGGCACCCGGGATCCGAACCGGCGAACCCCGGGCTGCTAAGCGCAAACTAAACTGCTGCGCCACTGGGCCGGCCCCACAAAATACATTTTACATAAAAATAAAACCACACAATACTAAAATAAAAACTGTGGTAGACTTTCAAAAATAATCTTGGAGTGGGGTAACCCTTTCTGAAGATATCAAAAGCCCAAAGAAAGAAACAAAGGAATATTCAACTGTAAAAACAAACGAATAAATTCTATATACAAGAAGGATTATAAATAAAGTCAAACAACGAACTAAGATATCAGCAAATTATACACAGACAAGGCAGTCTGCTAGTTTAGGGGGGACTGGGGTAGAAGGCTAAGAGGGAGACTTAGTTTTTCACTGCATATTGTCCTGAATTTTGTACCAAACACTTGATAAAAAAAAAATTAACAGAGAGTCTGTATTCTGAAATCATTTTTCCTACTACTATGGGGTTGATAAAATATTCTTCTCTTTGATGAAATAATAGTCATAAAAGATAGTTTAAAAAATTTTAATGTCCTTGCTTGGCAGAACAAAAAGCCAGCAACCCTGTTACCCCTAAAATGCTGAGGGGAACCGTATTGGTCCACTAAATCAAAAAGTCTGGGAGCCGCTGCAGTGCAGGTCATGATTAAATTGACAACCTCTCAGTAAGACATACAAGAAATAAGACCAAAGCTGTGATAATCTGGCTCCCTACCTGGGAAAGCAGGACTGCCAATCACCTCCAATCGTTTTGGCTTTATTAGAAGGTCTACCTCAGGGCTGCTGTAAAGACGAGGAGATACAGCACCGAGCACACACGTAATCAAGAGGAGCTGAAGGCCTGACGTCTACTTTTCAAATTATGAGACTAACACACGTCAAGACAAGAACAGTTGCAAAGCTTTACAATTTACAAACATTTCCACGTGTCTCTCTTTTGATCTTCAATATCACCACCGTGCAGCTCAGGCAAGGCAGACAGTATCTCCATTCTGCACTGAAGAAATTAAGGATAAGAGAGATGAAATGACTCCAGCTCCCTCCTCTGGGTTCTCACAGTCTCTTCAACACAGGCAGATCCCTCCTCCTAGACCTAAGTCCCTCATTTTTACTTCCTAATCCTAAGGGCAGGGACCATGTCCTAGTCATTGTCTTCTGGATTACTCAAGATGCTCCTTCAACATGCTCACCACCTGACCGACTGAGCGACAGATCCAGAATTAAAAGCCAGACGTTCTGATGCCTGCATCAGCCACCCTGCCACAGACCAAAATGGTTACTATGCCCAACTTCACAAATTTGAAGCAACTGAGAAAGCCCATTTGAATGAATAAATCACCTAACCCATACATTTAATAGATTAAATTAGATTAAAAAAAAGACGAAGGATGGTACCACCTAAATGGCAGTGTTTTAGAAGGTCTGCTTTAAGAACAGCTAAAAATCATTTGTAATCAGTATGTTGAGAGCTACGAACAAGCATTTCTGAAATACTCAGAAATAGTTGGTGAAATCTAGGAGGATATATGAACATACCAAAATAGTGTTTTTATCATCATCCCCATTCAGGGTTAGGGAATGGGGGGGAAACTGAGGCTTAGACAGGGTAAGTAACTTGCCCCATATCACAGAGCTAATGAGGTGGCAGAACGAGATTTGGCACCCAAGCGGACAGAACAACTCCAGCGGGTTGTTCTTAACCCACTTTGCTGTAATCTCTCTCTTGTTTACTGCTGGTCAGAACTGGGTGGCAGCATTAAGGCTCATTTTTACTTTCTTTATATCTTTCAAAAAGAAACATATGATGCTAATACAGCAGTTTCCATTTTGTAAAAAAGACAAGCATTTTTTTCAAATGGTCTAAGGGGTCCCCTATAATCTTGCTCAGGTTATCTAAACGCTGTGTAAGTCCCTCCCTTCACAGATCACTACAGACAAAATTTCCTTACCCCAAATACAGGAAACATGAAGCAGCGATGCTCAGATGAGGAAGATACTACCGGCCTTACACAACTGCTGGCAGGAAGACTGCTGAAAGGCTAGCTGTGTGTGGGCAAGGGACGACTCCTCCGGGGCTCCATCTGACTCACGGTGAGGATGAATTGAAACCATGCTCATAAAGAACTAAGAACTGGGCCTCCTAAATGTTAATTCTCCTCATCATTACTGCTGCTGAAACTGCTACTACCACGTTCCTTCCATCTGAGGATATACATCTCAGACCACTTTAATGTTTTCCGAACTAGGCTAACACACCATTAATACCTATACTTGGTGTACTATTCATGACCCTTCCCCCAATAGCTGTTACCCCGTGGATGGGAGTAGCTGAGAATCTGGGGGATTCTTAGAATCAAGAATTGTTTCATTTAGTTCAGTTCAGTTCAGGCTAAGCATGTTCACCTTATTTTTCTTCATCTAGTCTCAGTGACATTAAAACAGCAACAACAAGAAATATATAACCTACATTTTTCAAGGCTCAGAAGAATTTTGAATTTACCCAGGTTCGGGGTCCTTCACGGGTTATAGAGGAACATATGCTCTCCACAGAGCGCCCAGCCCAGGAAGTGAAATACCTCATTATAGATTAAGTTTCTACAAAAACACTCTCTTGCTGCCATAGCCCAAATGCTGGCTCCTGACAACCACAACAGAAGAAAGAGTTTTCTGTTGTGGCTTTTGAAACACACAAAAAAGATCACAAAACAGAAACACTGATTGTAGTTCCAGTTATCAGGAGCTCTGGACTACATACTGGAAAGGTCTTGTTTCAACCAAATTGCAGCTGACGTGAAAAGAGAAATTGTATGAGTTTGTTTTTTTTAAACTGTTGGGAGGCCACCAAATTTAAATAGCCAAAGGATTCCAGCCCAGAGTGAAAGAATGCAAACTGGGGTGAAATCACAAGGCCTTGCACCGTCTCTGTTTGAAAAAGTGGGATTCAATTGTCTGATACCCAAGTCATCTTACATTTCAAACAAACAAACCACCTGGGAGCCAGGTGCTGCACAAAAGAGAGAGCTTATCTTTTTAGACCAGGAGTCTCAGGTGGTACTCTTCCACGTCTTCTTCCATCAGTCTCAGTCCTTCTGACTTTCTGTTGCCTCAATTCCCACTCCTACTGACCCAATTGCTCTGTTCTGGTCATGCGAACAAAGACCTCTGACTGAGGTCTTTGGAGAGCCAGGCCCCATGGGGCTGCATAAATGAAGAAAGGATTGGCCCCCACTTTAAGGATCTCAGGAGTTCTGATGCCTGCATCCATCACCTTGCCACCTGTATTCATCTGCTCGGGCTGCCACAACGAAATATCATAAGACTGGGGGGCTCAAACAACAGAAATTTATTTTCTCAAAGTTCTGGAGGCCAGGAAGTCCAAGATTAAGGTGCTGGCCGATTCAATTTCCGGTGAGAGCTTCCTTGTGTCTCTTCTTATAAGGACACTAATCCTATCAGATCAGGGCCCCACCCTTACGACCTCATTTAACCCCAATACAAGGGAAGATGTGCTATAATAGATGCATGTCTAGAGTGGGAAGGCTTTAGAAAGAGTGGGGATATGTCAGGTGGGAGGAGAAACAACATGTGAGGCAGTAAGAACAGCGATGAGCAAAGACATAGAGGCACGACACTGAGAAGGGTGAAGAGGGATGAGGCTGGAGAGGCCAGGAGCAGGAGCTGACCCATCTGCCTACTGCCTCTTGCATTCTCCTACTTGTGGCTCTAACCCAGGCTGCCCCATGCTGAGTTATACCCCTCCATTCTTTCAGGTCTAAACTAAAGGTCTAGGTGAACTCAGGCCTGCAATATGGAGGACTGGGTACATATTCAGAAAAAGGAAGGGCAGATGGAGGAAGATTTGCTGAAAGGCAGCTAGATTAAGAGCATTCAAGCCCTCGAGGGTCAGGACTGTTCTCCACACAGTGGCCAGAATTATTTCATTAAACAAAGGCCAAATACTGTCCCTCCACTCGAAATCCTCCAATGGCTTCTTATCTCCTCAGAGTAAAAGCCAAAGTCCTTACCAGAAATGTTCCAGTCTCAGGAATTTTATCCTTGCTGTTCTCTCTGTCTGGAAGGTTCTTCCCCAGTAATGGCACGGCTCCCTCCCTCATTTCCTTCAGGTTCTCAACAAATGCCAATCTCCCCCAGCCCTCCATATCTAAAATGTTAACACTCACCCCAGACATTGCACATCCCACTTTCCTGCTTCATTTTTATCCTCTGGAGCACTAATTACTAAGATTCTTTATATTTTACTTGTTATTGTGTCTCCCCCACTAGACTGTACTGTACACATGAGGGCAAGGATTTTTATGTCTTGCCCAGTACTGTATCATCAGCATCTTGAGGAGTGCCGACACAAGGTACGTACGGTGCTCCATACCCACGTGCTGAATGAATGAGAAAGGACAGGATCCTCCCGGGTCGAGGCCCTCCAGGCCTCTGACACTCCGGAACCAGGTGGAGAACCAAAGGCACAGAGGGCTACTAATCTAAAAAGTGAGGCCAAACAGAGGTGAAGATGGCCCTGTGAAAAAAAGATTCCCCAATAACCACGGAGAAGATCTAGAAGAACAGGAAACAAAGATCCCTGCCTGTAAGGAATGAACCTAGGGACTCAAAACCAAACCACGGAATAATCTGACAAGCAAGAAGTTAACACCAACAATTTCATCATAAATAACAATGGCTCCCCTTTTCTGAGTGCTCACCACGTGCCAGGCTCAGGCTCCTATACACGTGATCTCACCCAGTCCTCAAAGTCCTAATAAGGTGGGTGTTATACCATTAGCTGCATTTTACGCGGGAAGCACTCAGCTCAGAGACGTGAAGTAGGTTAGCTAAGAGAAGTAGCAAAGGTGGGATTTTAAACCAAGTGGGCTGGTTCCCAAGTGCAGGTTCGACCCACCCGGCTATAGCGCCCTTAGGAACTCAGAGGGGAGTGAGTCACTGGGCTGCTCTCCCCAGAGGAGAAGCCTGGGCTGGACCTTGAAGGCAAGGTGCCTCTGCAGCGGGGGGGGGGAACAAACCCAGTGGACAGCAGGGCTTGGCAAATGAGGGCTCCAGCAAGCTTAGAGGGCCAACTCGAGGGGAAGATGCAGCTTCAACGGTGTCAGTGACAAAAGCAGTAGCAGGAGCAAACACTAATTGAGCACTTACAACCTGCCAGGTACTGTTATGAGGTCTTTAACATACTGAATCATCTCGATGACTCAAGTACTATCTTTATCCCGTTTTATAGTCAAGGAAACTGAGTCACAGAGAGGTTAAACATTTGCTCATAAGCAGCAGAGCAGAGATCTGAATACAGGTAGTTTGGTTCCAGACTCATCCTGTACAGATTATTCAGGAGCAAGCAGGAAAAGGGAAAAAAGGCCACCCAAACATACCTCACATGTAAGTGCACACGCGCACGGTCCCCACGGGCAGATGGCAAAAGTCCTCACTTGGTTTCTCCGGGCTGCCCCCAGTTACTAATAACAGTTGTACTCCGTCCTCACCGTCTCCCCCGCCTTCATCTGCCCTGATGCATTTGTTGCCAGGCTGTCTCCCAAAGGCCTCTGATCTAATGGCAAGCGATTCTCCCTAAAGATGCTATCCTCAATTAGTGGTGAAATTTTAATCTGCCACGCAAAAAGCACTCTGCTCATTTACCCAGGCAAATGAGCTAAATCGAGAAGAAGGTCACAGCTCTCAGTGTTCTGTCAAAGACCATTTTTATGGAGGGTTTCCACTGGTGCAGAGGAGCTGAGGGCCACCTCTGACCCGCAAATGATGCAGCCAAGCTGATCTACAGCCACACCCCTCAAGCCATGGCTGCAGGGCTTGGTGCTCACCCTCAGAGACACGGGGGAAGAGCCTCGCTTCCTCCCCCTTCCTCCCCTCGCAAACTGCCCCCAGCGCCGAACCTTTCATCTTGGAGCCTCACTGGTACGGTCAATTAAGAACACCTACTTATCTGTGCTACAAATGGTCAAAATTTCATCAGACAGCAACGCCCTACGATGGCCCTGCAAGTAAAACCCACGAGGTTATCAAGATCTGTGCTAACCACAGCCTCCACTGGAAACCACAGGGAGAGCCCCAGCAAAGAAAAGAGCTACACCACAAAGTATTGGAAGAATTCAAGATTATTCCAGCCAGGCACACTTTGCGAATGGGAATGATCCAGCTGCTAAAAGAATGTGTGAGATGGCTTTGTGTACCCATACACACCCTCGCCAGAACCACCCCTTACCCCTCACAAGATAAGAAACACAAAGTCATAAGCAGGGAGCACGGAGACCCCATTATCGCTTCAGCTCTCAGCCTCATAGATTATTACCCCTTCAGGGACTGGTAGGTGCTTCAAGACATCTTTTAAACCATCATGTTCAACATGCTAAAATTAATTATTAAAAACTGCCTCACTCCTGGGTATATACTCGAAGCACATGGGTACACACATATACAACAAAATTCTTACCCAAGAATGTTCACAGCAGCACTGTTCATAACAGCCCCAAACAAGAAACTGCCAAATGTCCATGAAGGGTAGAATGAATAAGCAAATTGTGAGTTATTCACGACAGAATAGTACACAGCAATGAGAATGAATGATCTACAATCACACACAACCATGGCTGAATTTACGGACTCAACCACGGATGAATCTTAGACATAACACTGAGTGAAAGAAGCCAGACCAAAACTGCGCATTTGATATGAGTCCATTTTTTAAGTACAAAAGCAGACAAAACTACTCTATACCTGTTAGATACCAGGATAGTGGTTTTCCCTGGTAAGAGGTTATGGGGGGTGGGAGTGGGGAGGCTGGTCACCTTCTGTTTCTTGGTATGATGGGTACACTTTTAAAGGATGCTATACTTCAATGAAAAATTTTTAAAAACTGCCTATAGACACTGTCCAAGCTCACCCATTACTGTTCTGGGGAAACGTACCGCTTGGATTTCCACAACCACAGCAAATCAGTGACAAGGGCCACCAAAATTATGGCTAACATCAACTAAGTGACTACTAAGGGCTGTGCACTATGCTAGAACATGACAAGCAGGATTTCATTTAATTCTCACAACCTCCCTCTGAAGGAGCTATTCTTTTTACTCCCAATCTGAAGGAAGAGGAACACGAGGCTGAGACAGGTTAAGGGCCTTGTCTAGAGTCGGCCAGCTACTGCACAGGGAAGTCAGGCCTCCACGCTCACAGCCTCACCACCCGGCTGCCTGAACGGGAAGGGGTCACGTCACAAATGCAGAAGCTGCATTAGGCCTCCAATCTTTTCTTTTTCATAAGTCCAGGCCAATTATCTTGTAAAATGTAACACATTCTCAATTTGTCTGATTTTTTTTCCTCACGATAAGATTCAGATTAAATATTTCTGGCAAGGAGGCACACATTAGGTTGAATTGCTAGTAGGGGCACTAGGTCTGATCACTTTAAGGGTAACCCCCAGGTTTCTCCAATATAAAGGTACATTTCCCCTTTGTAATTAGTAATTAATGCACTGGGTGATATTTTGAGACCATGTAAATACCAAGCTCCTTCAAACCCTTTCCCCAGTTATTTTTTTTCATTCTTAAAAAATCAACTTATCAGGCATAATTTATATACAATAAACTTGTCTCCATTTAAAGGATACAATTTGATAATTTTGAAATACGTATACATGAGCGAAAACATCACCACAAGCAAAATATAGAATATTTCCATCACTCCCAAAAGTTTTCCCATGCCCCTTTGCAATCAATTCTTCTTGCCACTCCCAGCTCCCAGGCAACCACTGATCTGCCTGCTGTCACAATAGCCTAGTGTGCATTTTCCAGAGCTGTATATAAATGGAATCATAATTTGTAGTCCTTTGTGTCTGGCTTCTCTGATTCTCAGCAGAGAGTGATTCTGGGCTTCAAGCATGCTGCTCCATGTAGCAGTGACTCATCCCTTCTGGCCCCTGAGTAGTATTCCAGTGGACGGATGGACCAGTTGGTCCATTCACCTGCTGATCAACACTGGGTGGTCTCCAGTTTGGGGCTCTCACGAACAAAGCTGCTAGAAACAGCTGAGTACAAGTCTTTGTGTGAACATGTTTTCATTTCTCTTGGGAGTGGAATGGAAGTATGTTTAACTTTTCAATAAACTGTCTAAGAGTTTCCAAAGTGAGTCTACCCTTTTATGTCCCTGACAGTGGCATGTGAGGGTTCTAACTGTTCCATGTCCTCACCTGGTCTTGTCAGCTGTTCTATTCCCCGGTGACTTTAAATCTCATCATCTTCTTTGCCTGAATTCATTATGCATTTGTGTGATTATGTCTGTCTCCCCCACCCCTGGACACGACGGGGACAACTTTAGTTCAACACAGTGTCTGGCACATAGTAGGTGCTTAGTTAACATAAATAGTCAATAAATATCTGTTGAATGAATGAAATCTGCCACACAAACACTCCCAAAAAAGAGAGTAAGCTAAATATTTTTTTACCTACTAACGACTTATCAGGAAGTTTCTGTCTTTCTACAACCACTTGCTGCTGTCTCCTGCATTTTCCCACTCAGCCAGAGATGAGACTTCAGGCTTGACCTGATTCTACTGCCCATCAAGGAACAGTGTCCCTGGAAGGCAAGTAAGAAACAGTCCCTCTTGGGGCCAGTCCGATGGCATAGCAGTTAAGTTTGTGCACTCCGCTTAGGCAGCCCAGGGCTCGCAGGTTCAGATCCCGGGTGCAGACCTATGCACCGCTCATCAAGCCATGCTGTGGCAGGCGTCCTACATAAAAGAGAGGAAGATGGGCATAGATGTTAGCTCAGGGCCAATCTTCCTCAGCAAAAAGAGGAGGACTGGCAACAGATGTTAGCTCAGGGCTAATCTTCCTCACCAAAAAAATCCCTCCTGCATGACACAGCCTGCTAAGTGGAAGCACTGAAACCCCAAGGCAGGGCTGTGTGGCTCAATTCCAGGCCCTCTAGCAAGGGGCTTTGAAAATTAAACATGAATTTGAGGGGCAATATTGTGCCCAGCTAGGTGCTGCCCTGACAGGCAGAGCGCCAGTTCTGTCAGCAGGTTGTGTGTAGGATTCCTCCCAAGAGAGACGGGAAGAGAAGAGAGATGCTGCTGCCTTCTCTCCAACCAGGCTGCACTTACAGACACCGAGATCCTCCCAACACTGATAAAAGACTGCCATGTACTCTGACCCCCTCCCAAGGGCCAGCTTCCCAGAACACCTGGGATCTTAGAGCAACAAAACAATCTCTGGTGAAATGAGATCACATATGCCAAGTGCCCAGCACAATGCCTGCATCATAGCAAGCACTCAATAAATGTGTCAGGAATAGAAAGTGGGGAGAGTTAACGCGATGGCAAACCATCTCTGGCATTATTATTTTAAACAGCTGCCAGGCTTCCTTGACTACAGGGAGTTTTTCATTCCACAGGGAATCACTGAAATTAAGATGCACTAACAAAACCGTGGCCTACCAGTTATTTATACGGTACGGTCTGAATACATTATAATTCATGATGTAAAAGAGGGGCCTTCTGCCCAAATGAAACTGCTTCTCCCTGGGAACAACTCGTTTTCTCAGCCCTCTGCAGCACGTGCTACAGGTGCTGGGGACTGCTCACCTCTCAGTAAGCAAAGCAATTACGAAAAGGACTGCTGGATGCGAAATCATTTTTGCTACTGTCACCCTGCTCCCTCCAAGTGCCAAGAGAAAAAAGTTAAAAATCACAGAAAGAGGGAGCGAGGAGGTTTGGTCTCACTCATTACTCAAAGAAATCATTCCCAGAGCATGCTCTTTTTAGTTAAAGGGCTGACAGGCAGGCTGTGGGCCTGGGTAACACATGCGGCAGAGCCCAGGTGAGCAGGGCACTCGACCTTCAGCCTCCAGGATAGCAGACTCCCGGGATGGGGAGGACTGACACTCAGAAGCTCCCTCAGGGCGTTTCTACGCAGTAAAACCTGGATATTTCCCCCAACTGCCAGAGGGAAGCCTTGACTCAAAACTGGTCCAGAAACCAGGGATTGAAAGCCTCAGTTTTGTGACCAGAGTGAGGTGTAAAGACAGCGTACTCATCCTGAGAAATTACCCTCAGGAGGGCTGTGAGTGGGCCCCCACAGTAAGTCCTCACCCTGACTCCAGCAGACAAACTCTGGACAGAACCAGATATTCCGACGCCCTGCCGTGCACCAGAGAGCTCAGATTAGCTTGGCCAACGTTCTCTTCCCCTCAGAGTCCACTGCTATACGGGGGGAGCAGTGACTCCATTGGCCCGACCAATTTTCCATGCAAATGAAAACTGGAAGAAAAAAAGCGTCCCCGCCAGAAATACCAAGTCAGTCTGACGGCCAGCGCCCCTCCCTGGTGGTGACCCCAGAGCAGCTGCAGTAGGTACGGGCCCTCCTCCAGCCCGCCCGTGTAACCGGGGCTGACAGGGCGAGGATCGGACATCCTATGAGCACAGCGAGCAGAGGCTGTCCCTGGGCCTGGGCTGGGCTAAGAGCATCTGCGCAGCAACCTGAAAGCTCTTCGTCCTACCGGCCATTTCTCGAACACATTCCAATTTTAGGAAACACGAACCAAGTGTAAATGAACTGGTCAGAAAGCTCAGGGAAAAAGACAGGTGCAAACCAGAACCAACCTCCACCCACGATGCTGGGAGCTAACCTAAGAATGTGGGTGAGGAGCTCCAGCAGAGTCCTGGTAATCGGGAGCAGAAGCAGGATATTTTGGGGAGAGAAGGCATGATCCTTTCCCCGGGACCCCGTGTTTAGGAGGAGTTGGCAGTTCACTCACGAACTATGGGAAGGGGACACGGCAGACATAGGAACCTGCCACGGGCCACCTCTGGCTGCAAACGAAGCTTCTCTCCCTGCACCCCCAGAGACACCCCTCGGACCCCAACCCTTGCCACCCTCTCTCAGGTCAACAGGTAAAATGCAGTTGGCCTGGAGATGGAATTAAAAAGATGATGCCCAAAGTATACACAGTGTTAAATTAAAACAAACAGAAACCAGGCTGTGGAACAGCATGCACACGAGCTCATGTTTTTAAACATTCAGGGGGGTAGTATCGGCAGAAACCAAAATCCAACTATTAATGCAGATTACTTCTGGAGATGGGGTTATAAGAGGCTTTCATCTTCTGTGATATACCTACATTAACATCTATCTGTATTTATAATGACTATGTCTTTTACAGTGAGCAAGTATATTACTCTTGCCATTAGAAAAAACATTTGTAAGGTGATGGGATGGTTCGAGTTGTCCCAGTTCATAATGGTCATGCCACCCCTCCCCACCACGAGGTTCTGGGCTGGTTGCTTTGTTCTCCACACTGCTGCTGGTTGTGACACTGGCTGTGAAGGGGCAGGTGGGGAGCAACACACGCCCTGAGGCACAGAAGGAGAGGGGTGCCGGGTTTCATTCCCATCACAGGCCGGCAGGAGTGTGAACTCCCAAGCTCTGCCCTTGAGAGTGATGATGCAGTATCTTATTTATTTGCCAGGACGAGCAAAGTGCCAAGGTATATGAGACAGACACAAAAGCAGGGACACAATGACTTTTGACTTTGAACTGTTTGGGGCAGGGCTGGCAAACAAGTTGCATTTGGAGTATCACCTCCAATCAATCGGCTAGAAGTGACTGCTGGACCACCGTGTGGAAACTTGGGGTCATATGGCAATTTCTGCCATAAGCAAGAGAGGGGGAGATGGGATGGGGAGGTCAGGCGGAGCACAGGCTTTCCCTAAGACGAGTTCAGTTTGAGTTAGTCAGACCTGGGAGAAAACCTAATCCATAATTCCTTCAGTCATTCAACACACTCTTACAGAGCCCCTGTGCCCAATTCACAGCCGCATTGTGTCCAGGAGGGAGGCAGTTGTCCTGCTGGCCCGGTCCCCAAGTCATCAGTCCCAGCCCTCTGCTCAGACAGGAGCCACATGATGACATGGCTACGGGTGGTGACAGAAGGGGCTGAGGATGACCAGTGGTACAGACAGCATACTATGCAAGGGGACATTCTACAAGATAAAAAATTTCAAAAAAGGCAGAGAGCTCTGTTCTAGACTGAAAGGGCTTAAGGAGGCAACAGTCAAATGCACTGTGAATACTGTTTGGATCCTGGGACAAAAAACTCGGCTATAAGAGACTCAGTCTTAAGTCAACTAAGTAAATGTAAACACAGACTGTATATGAAATATTATCGAACTACTGCTAATATTCTTAAAAGTGATCATGTTATTGCAGTTATGGAGGAGAAAGTCCTTAGGGATTTATGCTGAGATTTTTAGGAGTGAAGTGACATGGCGTCTGCAGCTTATTTTCAAATGGTTTAACAACAACAAAAATTAGAGGGAGAAAGGGCAACTGCGGCAAAACGTTAGTCACTGGTGAATACTGGGTGATCACTGCACTACTCTTTCAACTTTTCAACGGGTTTTACATTTAAAAATGTAAAAGTCAGGGGGAAAAGAAAAAAAGTCATGGATATTTACACTCAACGGTGAGGTCTAAGCGGCAGCGGAGAGGACCAAGCGCAGCAGGAGCGAGCTAACAGCGGCACAGCACGCACGGAGCACCGCGGTATGCCGGGCGCCACGCTCAGGCCCTCCGCGCGTCTCCCCGAACCCACACAGCGGCCCTGGGAGGCACGTCCTGTCACCACCCTCAGTCCACAGACGAGCAAATGGCAGAACCAAGACTCTAACCCCGGTCTCACTGCACATCTGAAGCTCTGCATCACTATTCCAAAATGCCTCTCTGAGGTAATCTGCTTGTTTATTTTAAGTACATCAGGAGAAAATGGTCCATGTGCCCAACAACAGGGGAACAGTTAAATAATCTGTGATACAGCCATTTAATGGAACATCATGCAGCAATTAAACATTTTCACAGAGTATTTAATGACAGAGGAACAGGCTCACAAAACAATGTCTGGTTTAACAAGCAGTGGTTCTCAAAAAATGGTCCTCCAACCTAACTCTTGGTTACTGAATTCCTTTTCTGCAGGAAAACGAGAGTAGGTGAGCTGTGAACTCAGGGCTCTTCTGCCTCAGCTAAGTGAGCTATGCTCAAAAAATTCTGAGAACTATCACACCACACAGTCTGAAGTATGTAAAAGTAAAAACCTATATACATATGCAGAGAAATAATCTCAAACCATCAACAGTGGTCTTCACTAAGCGGACGATCAATGAATCTTTAAATTCTTTTTCACAGTTTTTGCCTTTTGTTGAATTTCTACGGTGAACATGCTTTAATTTTATAGAGGAAAAAAAGGTTTTTTGGGAAATAGAGTATAAAAGACAACACCCCCAACACACACTAAAGCTCACAGATAACAGGTTTAATTTTTTTCCTGAAATTCTATAGAAGTACAAACTAATGCCAACTAAGGGAAGTATATGACCCAAATTTAAAAGGATAAAGAAAGAAGAAGACAATGGAATTAAGGTATTCCAGGTTGAACACCACTCATCAATCAACAATATATACTGCGTCCCAGGCTCTCGGGAGACAAGAAAAACAGAGAGTCCTGTTCTCAGAAGTCGAAATGTGCCTGAGAACAACTACCGGGGGGCTACGTTCAAAGAGCTACTGGGGGTGGGGGAGACTGGAGGAACGTGGGACACACTTCAAACCACACAAAGGGGACACGCGAAGCAGGGAATGCAAAGAAATTCTGCTTGGTCCGCGTCCTTCTAATACACTGTTTGTATTCTTGTAAAACAATCTTAAAATTACTGCCTGCAGTAGTACAAAACAGAAAGAAGGGGGAGGAGAGAAAAGGAAGAACGAAGGGAGGTAGGGAAAGAGGAGAGGCGGGGAGGAAGGCAGGCAGACAACCACAGCGTAGCAGCCCTGTGCATGGCAGGGAGGAGTCAAGAGTGTGGCAGGCATGTGGTGGACACTGAGGAAGAGGTTTTCAGTAAGGAACTGCCACACGGCCCGGATGGACTGAGGAGGGTGATGGGCGGGCAGCGGACATGAAGCAGAGGGAACAGAGCCAAGAGATGATGAAGTAGAAGAGACAGACTTGGGAATTGATTAGATGAGTCAGAGATGACCCTGAAGCTCCAAGCGTTCTGGTGACAGGGTGGACAGTGGTGCAACCTAACAGAGCTTTATGAGAAGCAACACTGTGGTAGTGGCTGGTGGTGGCCTGGGGGCAGGGTTGAAGAGGTCTTCACACCTGAAAGGAGTCACAAGTAGAAGTGCAAAGAGAGGTATAACTGTGTGGCTGGATGTAAAAAAATCCAATCACAGTCTAAGAGTGAGAGAAGCAAGGTGGGCGGGGTAGATCCAGACCACTGATGTGGGTAGCATTCGAGCACCTGCTGGTACCACAGGCGAGCCACTCTCGGAGGCCACTCACAAAGGCTCCCCTGAGAAGGGCAAGCTCCTCCTGACAGGAGAATCCCAACTAAGAAATGCAGACGAACTACAGAGTCAGAAAAACTATAGCAATCACTGTCTCAGGCAAGAATCATCAATGGATGCTAAAACTAGGGGGTGAAAGTATTAGGAGAAACCAGACACAGTCTCAAAGCATCTCCCTACAAAATACTTATTCATACAAAGGAGAAAAGAGTAGCTTTACAGTGGAGAAGCGTGGCAGACACCAACACCTTAATCAAGGGGTCAAAGTGAACATCTCCCGTGATGGGACAAATTGGCATCGCATGCCACCTGGTGTGATGCACAGAGAAGGACACAGCATTGCTTCCTTGCTGTTTCTGACAAAAGTGCAAATATGAATCTAATCATGAGGAAACATCAAAAAAAACCTAAGTTGACAAATATCCTACAAAATAACTGATCTCTATTCTTTAAAACTATCAAGGCCATGAAAAACATACTGAACTGTTCTAGATTAAAGGAGACTAAAGAGATTTGACAACTAATCCATCATGTGGCCCGAAATTAGCTCCTGCCCCCAAAATTTTCTGTCTTTTGCTATAAAGGACGTTAATGACGAGCGATGAAATGAAAACATCTATAGATTAGATAGGTTAGTACTAAGGCCAATGTTAACATCCTAATTTTGATAACTGCATGGTGGTTACGCAAGAGAATGCTCTTAGGAAATACCCTAAAAGCTGAAGTATTTAGAAATAAAGGTGCCTCATATCTGCAACTTTCAAACCTTTCAGAAAAAAGATACAAATATATAGAAAGAATGATACAGGGAATGTGGTAAAATGTTTAGGAAACCCGGGAATTTTCTCATAACTTTCAATTTGTTACAACTTATCATTTCTGTAATTTTCCTATACATCTAAAATAATTTCAAAATAAAAATTAAGGAAGAAAGTGCTCCTTCCCCTGCCCCCACCCCAAACGACACAACCTCTCTCTGAGGTACGGGGTCAACAAGGAGAGGCTGCCATCACGCGAAGTGAATCTCTGTGCAGACGCTCTCCTCCACCAAGGGAGAGGGGCCAGGAAGGAACTGATACAAAGCCAGTGGCCGAAAGATGGGCACTGAGGAAAGGCTTTGGGGACAGAATGGACTAAACAAGGCTGCGAGATGCTTTGATCATGCGAAGTGCTTACTGTGATTCAACCCCAGTGCGCCGCAGAGAAAACCCTGAAAATAACTACAAAGTCCTCAGTGGGATTCAACTTGAAACCTATCTTCCCCGATCTGGCACCTCCGAAGGAAATATTAACACCTTCACTCAGCATGTGATGCTGCCGAAACAATGAGGACAGCCTGTCCACACCACACAATACTTAACATCACTACAGGTGACACCGGAATCACAAAGAACATACAGGAAAGCTAGAATCCCTACCTTGGTTTAAAATTAGTTTAAGCCTATATTCTTGAGCTCAAACTATTAATGCTCAAGAATCCACAAAACAATGTGCCTGTTACACCATCTTCTCCTCAAAACTCGTCAGACTCCCAAGCATTGGCAGAAAATCAAGGGAAAGAATGGCATGAAACTGGAAGCCCCAGAGGTTCAAAGGAGAGGCCGATGAGACATGTTATGGGAGCTCTAAACGGATGAAAGAAATGTTTTTAGCACAGGCAAAATTTTGTCACTTCAAGAAAAACGCAGAAAATTTTAAGACAGTTAACCTTTGTGATAACAGCAAGTTGTCAGCGGAGCTGAAATGCAGCTGCTTGGCCAGAAGGCATCCAAGCATCCGAGCCAGTTTCTCACTTCAGGAAAAAAATTCTATCAATATATGAATCTCAGGCACCTGACCACTGGCCAAGGGCTGTAAGTTACAACTACTCATTCATTTTATTAAACCTAAATATATTAGCATTTGTGTCCAGTATAGTGCTAAGGACACGATGATAAATAAAACCCTTTCCCTGCCCCCTAGGAGCTGACAGACCTGTAAAGGACACAGACAAACAGGTTGCATGCTGTGACAGGGAGCACAGAGAAGGTACTAAACCAGCCCCAACTGCAGTCCTGAGAACAAGATTGCTCCCGCACACTGAAAGGTCTAATAAATCCCACACAACAGCCTCAAAACCAGGTGAAGATGGAGGATCCACGCATCTGACAGTTGTCGGGACTGCTCAGCTCCTTCTCAGAAAGCATCTCACACTAAATGAGAGCTGATTCCAGAATATCCAGGTGGCTAAGCCCTCTAGAAAGCATCCTGGAGACAGTGAAAGCTGTAATTGGCTTTGAGGGAACACTCTTACCTGTGGCTTCAATGTACTCAATGCATCTCTCAATAAACACAGGGATCGGCTTCTCTGGGGTCACGACGGTTGTTAAGGGCACCCCAAAATAGTTACTCTCCCAGGTTGCCTTCGTGATGGATGGCCGGGGTTTGGGCTTTGGTTTCTGTCCCGGAAGAGAAAAGAAAGCACAAAAACAAAGTGAGTCTCAACATGCACTTAAACATCAGCAAGGCTTCCAGAGGGGAACGCACGGTGGTGTGGAAACTGCGGCAAAGATTCCAAGCAGGATAAAGAGACCCACTTGTTCATCTCACTAATTTTGTATTTTCAAGCCTCCAAATATCACACAAGATGCTGGCAAGCCGCCATATAGTCACACCTTGAGTGTGAGACTGCATTATCAGAACAAAGGTGTTTATCTGAAGTGGGCCATGTTTATCTCATAACAATGAGATGACTATCCACACCCTTTATCAGGGGCGCACTGGAGCCAACAGGAAGTTTTCCAAACATCCCATACAAATAATGAGACGTTATACACTCAAAGATGGCTAAAATCTTAAAAAAGATAAAAGAGGGAATTGAAAACTAATAATTTCCACTTTCCAGAAAAGAGATAGGTTATGAATTCTGCTAGGGCTAAAAGCCCCAGGAGAGGATTCCCTCTGATACGTTAGCCTGGGGTTAATTTCCAACGGCTTCCACATCAGGACAGGGTAAAACCAACTCCTCACAGGTGACAAATCAGAGAATCCTTTTGTCTTTTCTTCCCCGGCAGTCACCTTCCCACGTAGGAGGAGCAGCAGCAACTGCTTGAGGGCTTACTATGTGCCAAGCAAGTCCCAAATAAAAGTCTCACATGCCAAAATGACACAACTAGTAGCTGACAGTTTGGGGCTTTAAACCCAGAAGGGCCTGTCTCCAAAGCCCATGCTCATAAACATTACTGAGATATTCTGCTCCAAAACTATTCAGTCCTTTCATTCTGAAGCTCACATGAGGAAAAAATGCTCTAAACAAATGGCAAATTTCCTAAAGCCACAGAAATACACCTGAAATTTTGCCCTTTTGTTAAAATATCTACTAGAGAGGAGGGTAACCAAATAGGAGCAAGGTAAATGGACCCAGGTGTACCTCTAGCAATTCGGTTTCATTTCCAAGTTAACAAGACCACTTTAGAAGGGCAGATATACTTACAAATGGACACAAGCTATAAATGTAAAAGTACTTAGGGATCTCTGCATCAAATCCACTAACAGGGACAACTATCTAGCTTCTAGGTCAGCGTCAACCATTCCCTTTCCTTATCGTGCCCATCCTCATTCCTTCTGGTACCCCGTTTATATGGGAACAAATCACTTCCTGTTTAGTCTGAGATTCTTTGAGGACTTCCTGTGCAAACAAGTAGCAAAAAAAAGGACAGTTGAGAATAAAATGTACGCGAAAGAAGGAACAGGCCCGTTTCTGGGCTGCTGGCTCACATAACCTGAAATGACCACCCAAAGGCCACAACAATCCGATCTTCATCCAGCCTGCTGGCTGATTTCCTGTGGAGGACTAACGCAATGCGAATGGATCCCCAGGTCCCAGAGAAGACCCATGCACTCCACAAAGCGGGGCCCTGCACCAGTGAGATATGCCCACCCCTCCTCCCCTCCCTCCCCTCCCTCCTCCTCCTCTTCCTCAGAGCGATACAGCCTCTCAGGCTGGAGGGAGCAGCCGCTGCTGTCTCCCCTATGGACTGCCCCAGTGAGGCAAACAGGCTCTGACTCTACACTTGTTACCAAAGGAGTAAGGAACGGCAAATTAGTGATTTATGATGTATCTTTACATGAAATAATTTAACTAGTCTAGACTCTCTCCCTACCATCTTCTACTTACATGAACTACAACACAGAATTTAAGCTTTGAAATCTAACAAACCTGGGTTTGAATCCTGACGGACAAGTTCTGTGACTCTGGTCAAGTGACTTAAAGCCTCGGGGACAGCACCCTTCTCACAAGGCAGCTGTGAGGGTGAGACGATCCGCCGTGTGGGAAGTAGTAGACAGTGTCGCCCTGACCGCAGCGAGCTCCCACTGAGGGAAGGGAAGGGCCTGAGTGCTCCTACTCTAACACACCGTTGCAACCGGATAACAAAGAGTCAAGCAACCTCTCCCTTACAAAGGCCACACGTTTAAACTATTAGCTATAGAATCTGAATATACAAAGACGACCCTCTGGATTTAGGCGATATTCTTCCTACCAGTCCCAGTCGTGCAGAATTTGCCTGTCAAAACTAACACAAGTGAGGCTTCCAAATAAACTGTTGTTAAGGAATAAAAAATGGAACTTTAAGAGAAGCTGCAAGGAAACCATTTCTGATCACCAAACAGCCTCCAACCACAGTCCTAGTAAACAGACAATAACTTTTATCTTACACTTCCTCCACCCCTCCGTACTAGAACACAATGATGAGGTGTGTCCTCACAATCTAAGTTAGCTCGACAATTCAGCCTCCACCAATTGAATACTTACTATGTAGCAGACCTTCGCTTAGGTTCTTTATACGCATTATTTCATTCCAGATTCACAACAGATCTGTGGGTGTGGGTGTTAAGATCCCCATTTTACAGGTGAAGAAGCTGAGTCCTAGATAAACTCAGTTTTGTCTGACTATGAAGCCTGCGCTTTTTTTTTGGTGAGGAAGACTGGCCCTGAGCTAACATCTGTGCCATCTTCCTCTACTTTGTATGTGGGATGCCACCAGAGCATGGCTTGAGGAGCAGTGTGTAGGTTCGCACCCAGAATCTGAACCCGCGAACCCCGGGCTGCTGAAGCAGAGCATGAGAATGTAACCACTATGCCAGCGGGCCGGCCCCAAGCCTGTGCTCTTAACCACTATGGTTCACTGCCTTCTTCTATCTTGGGATAGCGGAATAAATAAACGGATGACTGAATACATGATTAAGGGTACACTGATAACCTGGAGAACTTCTAAGGGCAATAAAGACCCACTCACACAAAACACCAAGGGGCTTCAAGCAGGAAAAGGGAGGAATGGGGCACTGTGACAGCGACTTTCAAAGAGCTCTAGGACTATGTCATGGAAAGAGAGCAGGCTGTTCTGTATGGCTCCAGAGCTCCACGTTGGGAGAGACATGAGGAAGACACAGAGGCAATTTTGGCCAATATAAAGAGCAATTTAAAAACCAACCCCCCCACCAGCTGTTTAAAAAGGAAGGGACCGCTCTGCAAGTATTCAAAGCAGAGGCTGCACCCAACCTGCCATATTTGTTGCCAAGGAGACTCTGCCATTAGACGGAAGGCTCAGGTAGATAGCTGCTCTTACCCCTTCTCACCTCAGAGAGCCCAAGACCTAGTTCAGTGCTCCAACTCACAAACGCAGAAACGGAGAGGAAGCTTTGGCCATAGCATCACCTCCCCTGGCTGAATGACACGGATTCATCCTCTCTCTCTAAGACTGAAACAAACTCTGGTTTACAGAATGTCAAAATGCCTCCTTGAAATAACTGAAGGCTCTCTAGGGTGTCACAAAATTAGGCAGGGAATTCTCGCACGACTGATTCTAACCCTCCCTTGTAAGGAAATCTGAGTCTGTGGTGCACGCCGAGAGCTGGGCCAGACTGCTGAGACAGCCAGCAACACACCAGGCACCTGAAGGGCTCCTGGGCACATGTCACACGGAAATGCCATTCTTCTGAGTGGCCTGCCAGATGTCTCAGCCCCCGGTCAGACATGCGTCACACCCACCCCAACATCCCTCTTCTTCTGGGGGCACTCACTCAGCAAGCTGAACTGAAAAAAGCATCTAGCCAGAGGAAACCAAGCCCTGAGAACAATCCACACATCTGTGCCTCTAAGTTTAGAGTCTGACTGAGTCAAAAATGGAAAATAATAGTGATTAATTGGGAGCGGCCATGTGCAGGACACTGTGCCAGGTGCTCTGCACAATTGTCTAAAACCTCACAGCCACCCTGCAAGGTAAGGGTTACTAGTCCCATTTTACAGATGAGAAAACAGAGGCTAGGAGAGACTCACAGCAAGCACTGGGAGCGCGAGGATTCAGAGGCCAGTGATCTATGAAGGCCAAAGCCCCAGGTTCTTTCCCCACATGAACTATCTCCGAGCTGAAATGCCATTGACATAAACAAAGTACGAGGCAGCTTCACCTTGTCTTTTTGGAGAGATATTTTTTGAGTAAATAACATAGTCCGCTGTGCTTTACTTCACAGTTTCCTTAAAAACACACCTGATTCTTAGTCTTGATACTAACCAGGTGGCAAAGGAGACGAAGAAATGAACCAATCATTTACGCCAGTGTTGCACTGGGGAGAAATGGTGATTGCAATCTGCCTCTGGCCTCTTGGCTTCTCCAAAACAAGAAAAGAGCATCAAGGAAACGCCCGCCCTCGGCAGAGTAGGAAGGGCCCCTCCTGTCAGCCTGGCAGATGACGGGGCTCCAGAGCCTGATGTGCAGAGGCACCCAACACATTTGCTGAGTAAAAACAGCTCCCAGTATGCCCAGGCCACCGCTTCCTTAGATTGTTTCAAGTCGAGTTGCGGGCAGAGGTCTTTCCTGCTCCTGCCATGGTGCTGCTCTCACTCGGATGTGAGGCGGCGGGCTCAGAAGGGCTTGTTCGCGCTGCC
This sequence comes from Tapirus indicus, assembly GCA_031878705.1. NCBI lineage: Eukaryota > Metazoa > Chordata > Mammalia > Perissodactyla > Tapiridae > Tapirus > Tapirus indicus. The sequence goes on along the minus strand of CM062926.1, from coordinate 21,106,932 downwards.
GGTACCAGATCACAGGCTCCCTTGTGAAACAGATGAGGTCATCGATCCCCTGCATCACCGTGTGGGCACTGAACAAGGGGCAGTCACTTATGTACACTTACCGCCATCTTCCCACCAGGCTATGTTCCTAGAGGGCAAGACTCGTGGCGCTTTTCTTGGATGAATGATGCCCGAGGTCACACAAACGAGCAGCAGAGCTAACACTAGGACCAAAGTCATCTCTCACCCTCAAGGCGCTGACAACCTAACTGGCAAGAGAAGACACACATCCACAGCAAGCAAAGCTGACTGAGATACCAGACACCTAAGTACCACCTGAGCCACAAAGGAAAAGCCTCCCACGGCTCCAAGGGAGAGGTCAGCCACTCTTTCTGGAGAAAGAATATTCTATCCTCTGTGGGAACAGCAGGTACAGCTATTCACTGATCCTAAACTGTCAACTTTACATATTCTCTCCTGGTCTCCATAAACACCCTTATACATGTCAAATTACTTATCCAGATTTTAGGGTCAGAAAATATGGTTGCTAGAGTTGTACCACCTAGCATAGTCTTTTAAATGCTTGGTAACATATCTAATACGGGAAATAAACAGAATCCAGGCTGTTAGATTCTCCATTCTTTTTTTTTTTAAAGGAGGAATGCCATATACAGAATGTAGTCTGAAACAGGGACAGTGTCCTCTGAATGGGGACAATTCTCCCTCTCGAGACTGAAACTAATATAAGCAAACCCCTAGAGGGTCACACACATGGTTTGCCATGTTGTGTCGTAGCGCACCCTGGACTAACAGTAACTAGTAGGAGTCTTAGAAAAACTGTGCGATTCCATAAACTACATTACTACAGGTTTCCCCAGAGCACTCTCTTGCATCCTATAGTCAACATTACAGCTTTCTGATTGGCAATGGTTCTCTTATGTTTCTAACAGAGCTTCAAAAGGACCTTTTCAATTAAGTTACTCGCTCACGCCCAAATGTATTCTTGGTTAACCAGTGCTCCCCCTTCCAGCTCGGAAAAAAAATCTAAGCACAAATTTAAGAGAAAACCTGAGGGTGGATTTGTTCTTACGGGCAAAGTCTATTACGAAAGTGCAAATGCTTAGACTTGGTCCCTTTCAAGCTGGCAGTTACTACTATGACCCGGTCACTCTCCATCCTGGAGCATCTTTATTTAGGGATGGGACAGGAAGAAGCACGAAGTCTCGGCCTTCCTAACATCCTTAATCCTCTTGCATGATAGGAAAAGAAAGAAAGGCATGTCATCCCCTCACAGGCCCCAAATGAATTGAGATCATAGCTTTCTGCTCTATAAAGGCATGAAGTCTGGCAAATCTGGGTCACTCCCTGTTGCTCTCTCAGACTGAATGGCCAGTGCAGTAGGGCGCTAAGTAGAGAGGAGGGTCCACTAGTTCCAGGAAAGTTTTTACAGACATTCCTGCCTGAGGCAACACTCACTCAATCTGGACTTTGCAGAGCTGAGGGTCAGTTTTTATCTGCTTGCCTGCTCCCAAATACTGGCTAAAGCGCGTTCCGAAGGCCTTTCTCTACGGAAGCAGAGGTGATTTCTTACTTGAGCTGAAATAATCTGGGTCCCTACAAAGATATTTCAGTATCACTGGGTGAGGGAAGAGAACGAGTTGGCTCAGTGAAAATCAGAGCAATTCTCTATCCTTTGAAAGATAGATTTGGGCTGCCTATTGTAATTTTTTTTTAAGAACAGGTGTGCTGTAAGCTGAGGCAGACAGTTAAAGATAGTCTATTTTTGTCACCAAAAACACACTACAGCAGTTCTTCGGGCTTAAAATAAACTGAGAAATGAGTGACACCAGTTCAAAACAATTTCTCAAAGTTCCAGTTGCTATTTCAGCGTCTCCATGCCTTTTTTGTCCTCTATTCAGCTAGACTCTGAAGGGAGAAACAAACAGCACCATGCTGTTCTTAGAGGGCAGTGTGGGGAAATGGATTTTTTTTAGATAATAATCAAAGTCCTTTGTCTGAAATGAACAAATTGACTGGACTGATTGAGTGGCCAAATGTGTGCCTGGCTATTGAATACTACTCTCTCTCTTGTAGACTGGACTCTAAAAACCCCTGGAAGTGGAAGTCAGAAGACTGAGGTTCAAGAATCTCAGCTCCTACACTAGTAACACACTAGCTCGGGCAAGATGTCTTCTCTCTCCGAGCCTCGGTTTCCTCATCTCTAAGCAAGGATTTAGAAAGTCACTTCCTCCAGACTGGTAAGAGAAATGGATGACAAATTCAAGTGAAAATGCCTGGTACTGCAGCTGGCACACAGTAGGTATTCAGCAGATGGAGGGGAGTACAAAACCCCGCATGCCGCCTGCAGCTCTGTCACTGGGCCGGGCCCTCCCTCACGCTCCGCGGCAGCCACTCCAGGTTTCTTGCGACTCTTTGGACGCGCCATGTTTCTCAGCCCCGAGTCCCACGCTGTCTTCTCGAGAGGTCTCCCTGTGAAGCCTCCCTCTTTGCCTGCCTCACTCAAGCCTCAGCTTTACATAGCATTTCCTTGTGGAGCTTTCCTGGGTATCCTAGTTGAGGTTAAAACTCCCTCTTCTACAATCCCTCAGTACCCTGTACCTCCCCTCTAGTAACATTCAAAATGCGTCCAAGTACATGTTTAAAATCCATCATTCCTGCAACTGTAAACTAAGACGAACACAACTACCACAAGTATGGTACTTAGCACATTGCCAGGCATACAAGTGCTCACTAAATGCCCATGCACTGAATTGCATGTTTCCTTCCTAAAAGAATGAATGAGTATGTGCTCTGGAGCAAAAGTACTTCTTTTAAAAAATAAAATTCTTTCAGGAATCAGAAAATTCAAGGTCAAGTTGGCATCCCCACCCCATTCTGAGGACCAAGGTATTTATTTGGCTTCAGGGCTCATGCAGCGGGACCAGCCTTTTCGGAAGCACACACTGACTCTTTCCTGAGCAGGTTACAAAGAGCTCATACTTCATACCATTCGGTTTGTCTGTCAAAACACAACACCCCCCCCCGGGGAGCGGGGCGTCCAATTCCCCAGCTGGTTTTTATTCACACTAGAAACTTTAACTCTGTTCTAGGCCTCACAAAACGAGAGCTGTGTCCACACAAAGCCACAACAACCAGCCAATTCACTGAATCCAGTGAATCCAGAAATAAGCCAATTCACTGGGGGGGGACACAAACTGTCAAACTGGTTACTTGGTGCCTTATAGACCAAACAATGCGTGATTGAATTGGTTTGCTTTTCAATAGGTTGTCTTGTCATGTGGTAGCTACAGTGAGTGAAAGATTTTCTTTATCATTCTGTTTTGTCTTTTTTTTACACAAAAATAAGAGGGTATCAGAAGAGTAAACAGCCAATAATGTCTTCTCTTTAAAGCCCTGGTCAAACACACTCAACTCAGCAATTTGAGTTTGCCCAAAAGGCCCATTTTGTGGAGCAAGGCACCCCAGCCTGGTTTTTGGCTTTAAAATAAGACCCTGCCGGTCCTGATCTCATCTTTGCAAACGCATGGCACTGGGAGACAGAGACCATGTGCAACAACAGCTCCCTACAGACAAAGCATCTATTCATGGACCCCACTGAAGTGCAATCGTAGATTTTCAGTCTCATTCAGCTGAGTGCGGAAGGCTCCACTATGAGGGTGGGTTGCTAAACGGTTCAGCTGGGAAAAGGACCCAGAAGGAGAGTGAGCTGTACAGTCCGCACTTTCATTAGGAGAAATGAAAGCAAGTCCCTCACTCCAACTCCAATTTTAGAGTAAAGAGCTAATCTAGCAAATTAGTCAACGGCACTGAGCAATTTCTCTTTCTCCACATCACACTGGTACCCAGAGCATAGTTTTTTTTGGTTAGGGCTGTTGCTAGGGTAAGGGCTGAGAAAGCAGCCAAGTACCACATAGGGTTAAAACTTACACAAAAGGAAGGGACAATGTTGGTCCCTCAAGCCCTCAGCTGGACCAGACCAGTTTTCTCCTTTCCTTGAATACAACGTGCATATCTTCACCTTCAAGCCTTTCCTTACCTCCTACCACTTATTCAGTTCCACTCATTCTTCAAGGTCTAGTTAAATAATAACAATAGCTAACACTTATCCAGCATGCAGTACGCCCAGTGTTTTATGTGCGAAATCTTATTCCATTTCTCACAACCGTATGAGGGAGGCGCTACTACATTCTCCCTTTGGCCAAAGGGACATGGAGAGGTGAATCACGCGTCCAAAGTCCCAGCGAGGAGAGGAGGGTTGGAGTTGGACTTTAGGCCCCTGATTGCACGAGCCTGACCGGGCAGACACTTAGATTCAGTAGCCGCGTAGGTCTCGCCACCTCAGCCAGGCGCTCAGCTCTGGTAAGAAGAGTCTGTACCGTCCCCAGAGGCGGACGGCACGCAGGAGGCACTAAGTGTGTTTTCCGTTACCAATGGCTGCCCTCACTCCACGTGAACACTGCATTGCTTTGCCAGGCCAATAAAAATCAAAGGCCAAATCCCCACGTCTGGGCTGGCCTGGCATTCTCTGCCCCATGGTATCTTGCTTTTCCAGTAAAACAAGTGTCAGTCTGTGTTCTTAGAGGCAGCAATTTTAATAGGAAGTTTGCTCCAACCGGGAAAGAAGGAGGGCTTTGCTTATCTCTGCAGCACTGGGATGACAAAGCCACTACAATCATTTCAAAGCACCATTTTCCAAGGCAGGAAAAGACAATTTCACCTTTTACTCACTCTTTCCAAAGGATACTCCTAAACTGACTTCTGGCACGCGATTGCTCTTGGGCCAGAGGTATCGTTTTTACTAGACTTGAAGAGGTGTGGCCCACGTAACTAGGATAGAAGGGAAGTGGAGCACTTCTTGCATGCTGACCCAGCAACCCAGTGTACGGGAGTTCTAGGTTAGGAAGTGCTCATTACCAGCACGGACGCAGCTCTCAGAGGCCCACTGTGACCTGCTGTTTTCTGCTGAGCCTACACTGTGTGTTCTTTAAACCACGGCTTGTTTGGGAATGGGTTTTAAAAGCATTATTTTCAACAAGTATTGAAAATGTAGCTAGAAGTCAGAAAAATAGTTATAATTCACAGTGTGCTTACTGTGCTACCTTCCTAATTCCCAGGTGTGCAAACACCCCCACATATTAGAAGACTGTCAGCACTTAGATAAGCTAAAGGCAACAGTCTTCACTGGGAGTGGAGGAGGAAGAGAAGAAAGTCAAAACGTTCAAAATGTTTGGCTTCCAGTATCATTAAACAGGAGAGCTTTGGGGAAATACTGGGAGGCAGGTGAGGCTACTTTCTTGCTTCCTAAATAAGAACTGGGTCTGCCCACTACTAACCTTTGGAGAACAAAACACTGAAGGCAGATGAAGGAATCCAAGTGAAAAACAAACCGAGGGGAAATCAAACAGGAGAAGACGCATATGATGTCTATTAATATTCAGCTCAGGCGGCGGGGGAAGGATTCCACCCTGCCTTTTCTGAGACTGCATGGGTAAGAACATTCTGGAAGCTCCAGCCAATGGTGATTGAGGAGCACTCTGCATGCTACCAGGGAACAGAAAGTGAACATATTTTCCTTCTGAGTTCCACGGCATCAGGTTCCTCCAGCTCCAAGGGCCCTCTTAACCAATAAGAGCTGCGGAACGGGCCTCCACCAGATATTTCACAACAGAATCGCTGGTACTCAAAACAGCCTGGGCTCTAGATCCTTTTGATTTGGTACGTCCCATAATAAGGTAAGTTTTTGGTAACCTTTTTTCCAAAGTTCCCTGAAATACTTTCAGAAAAGTGACTTTGTTTTTCTGCTGTTTCATAGTAGACAGAGGAGCAAAACTTTTCAGTGCAGAGAAATCGTTCTGTATCACAATGCTGGTGGAGGGCTAGCACGTAACACAGTTGTTGTGGTGTCTCACCACGGTGTCTTGCTCTAAAAAACAAATAGTATTTCCCCTACTCTAAATGAGGGAAAAAGAAAAAGTTGGGAAATATCTGGTCTATCTCAAAGCCTAGGCCCGAGGGGACAGGGCACTCTGCCCTGCACACTGCAATTCTACACAAGATAGAGACTTCCTCTGCTGCTACTGCATGTGGACTGTTTCCTCTACACCTGACAGCGGGCCTGACGCTCATAATCCACACGGTTTACTGTTTCTTTCTCTCCCCCTCCCTGCCCCACCTGTGGCCCCTAAATCAAATCTGGAGCTCTCACTCATACAGCAGCGACTCACGTACGATAATGGGGCTGGAAGACACTCCAATCTTACAAACGTGGGACAGGTTTATAACTTGCATTGGCAAGCTTCTTATTTTTCATTTACGTACTTGAAGACCCTTCACTGATCTAAAATGCAGCAACCTGTAGGAATCAGCAAAAGGAAGCAGGAGCACTCAAGAGACGTATGGATGAAATGTTTGCTCAGCAGTCAGACGAGGGCATGCAATTTTGGATTCAGGTGTTCAAGCGAGGGAAGAGTCAGCATTATCGTCACCAGCTTGGCTACCTGTCAAATCACTGACGACTTCTAGTAATCACCTAACTACTGTTTTGGACAAAGACAACTCAGGCTATCTAGCCAAGGCCCTTCCTACTTGAGAGCCACCAGCAGTAGCTATCTGAGACACTGCTTACTTTTTTATGCTAAGTCAAACAAAGAGTGCACACACACACACACAGCAGGGTTATTGTTATACCAGAATAAGCTGTCCTTCCAAATCATCATCATCATCAGTCAACTGTCACCAAGACACTGTGAAGCCACTCCTGTGACTCATCCTAAACTGGTGCCTTACCTTAGTGTTCCTTCTCAGACTGCGGAGAATGTTCCTCCTCCTCGGGTCTTCGTCCGTTTCATAGGGAATGACGGCATTGTCCCCTTTATAACCTTGGGATGCCTGGTCCTCCTCTTTCTTCCGGATGGGCCCCAGCTCGTCATCGCTCCCCACGCTGAAGCTGGTTCGGTAACTGGCAAACCTCCCCAGCCGGCTGCATCTCGTCCTGTACAGCACTGGCTTGCTCACGATGGACACCTTGCGACCTCGCTCTAGAGAGCTGGTGTCCATTTCACTGTCAGAACCGTTCCCACTGCCATTGGACTGGGCTTTGTTGATATTCCGAATGGTGATGATTTTGCCTTGGGTGCTGTCATGGGGCACTGAGTAGATGTTTTCTTCTTCATTCCTTGGCTTGACCACAGCATCCATGGGTTCGGCGTAATCAGAAGGATCAAACCCATCTGGAGGTAGCCAGGTGCTAGAAGACACGGACTTCCTCTGTCCATCTCGATGGCCCTGGTCTAAATAGGACAGATCCCCCTTTGTGATTTCAAAGTGGACGGGAGGCTTTGGTTTGACTGGCGGAGGTACTTTGTTGTTCAGTTTACTCTCAAAATTGCTCATGATGAAAGACAGCCCATCATTTCCCTCCAGTTCCATAGAGAGCTTAGAATGGTCTTTGGACAGAGAGGGCAGTGACGTGTCTTCTCGAGACAGGCTGTAAGAAGTGGGCTCGATATCCTCTTCCGAATCCTGCAGGTTTGAGTTGCAGAGTGGAGAGCCCGCCCGGGGGGAGTTGAACACCTCCTCCGTCGTGCTACAGGCCTCGGCAGCATTATCGTACATGTGAGTGGCCTCGATTATGTTCTTTTTGTCCACCACATCTTTAAAAAATGGGTGGAAGATCTCAAGTTTATGCTGGGGTTGGCTACAGGGGATGTTTGTGAACCTTCCGTCAATTTCTTGCGCAATCTCCTCCCCCTCGGTCAGCTGTTCCCGACTTACGTCGTTATCCAGGACGTCGACGGCGCCGTCAGTGAGTGCGACCAGCTGAATGGGGATGATATCCTGCACTTCACAGAGAAAGGCACGTAACATAGCCAAGGAGGCCTTACGTTTGGCTGAATAAAAAACAATGTACCCATGGACCAACCGGCTTTTTCTGACGCTAAACGAGGAATGGTATGAAAGAATTGACAGTTCAATGCGCTTCTTGTGTAGTCCGATTGGTAGTTCAAGTAAAACAGAGTTGTTGCTTCCACAATGGGAAGACTTACAGGTTTGGGACTGAAGGACAGGAAAGAGTATGTCATCTGCACTGAAAGGATCTCCACACATCAGACACATGACGATTCGCAGGTCAACGTCAGCCAGATCTTTGATGCTAGCCGTAGAACTGACCAGGTTTAAGTTACGCTTGGAGTCCAGGAGTCCTTTCAAAACTTGACTGATTTGCTTTTCGTTAATGTTGCGTCCGTAACCGATGCCAGCAGAAGCAGGGTCGAGAAAGACACACTGGAGTTTGCTAGCGATCTGCTGACCCTGTTGTATTAGGCTATGCAGGGTCTCTCCACTGGTGTCTCCTCTCTTGTTAACCAAAATTAACGTCAGGGGGAGATGGACTAAATGATTATCTCGCCTGCCAAGTGTGGACTCTCTACTCTTCTCTATACTCTCCACCACATAGGACAGAGATTCCTTTGAATTGTAAAGGCAGAGACAGCCATGGGGCTGAAATGTTGGTGTTTGGAAAGAGTTCACAGGAAGCCTGACATTCCCTTCTATTGGCCTCAGGGAAAGCTCATACATTTTACCGTCTATCACATACTTGTCATCATTTGTACAAAGAGCTCGAATCTCATTGGCCAGCTCTCGCGCAAGACCATCTTTGCCCAAGATAACCAAGTTGATTCTATCAATGTTGGGGTCAGAGAGCGAGTTTTTCTGATTCCGGTCAGATGGGCGGATAAACCGAGAGCTGATCAAGTGCTCAATCTTCGCGTCCACACACGCCGGGCAGCTAGGGCACGTCTCCTTTGTGGGGTGGTACACGAAATGAATGTGCTTCAGAATGAGGGCATCCCGCTCCGCCTGGAGCTTCTGGAGTGCTTTAAATCGCTGCTCCTCCCCGAGGACGTCCTGAATGGCGCCCATCTTCTCCTTGCTGGGCTTAGCATCCAGCTCCAGCTCATAGAACAATTCTGAATATTCCAACAGCAGCTCCTGAAATTCTTCCTTTGCTCTGTCTATAATTTGCTTTTGGTGTTTGCCATAAATATCCATGTACACAGATTCTTCCAGCCACTGGTAGAAATCCTCATTCATAATAAAACTCCGGGCCTCTTCCCAAGGCTTTCCAGGAGTTATGAAAGGAGAGGTCTCCAGGTTTTCCTTAAACGCCCTTCTCATCTCAGCCCTCTTCCTCTCGTTCCGCAGCTTCTCCAAGTGGGCCTCGTACAGCTGCTCTGCAGGGGTGGTATCCATTAAGTCAAAGGGAATCCGCTCGTTCTCCATGTTGTCAATGTGGCTGGTGGCATCCCACGGCGTCTCTTCAAGCACAACAAACCACTTCAAGAACTCCGCCTTGGTCTCCAAGAGCTTTTTGGCTTTTATGCAGCTTAGGTGGTCTATTTCATCTAGACTGGGGATGAGAGCTTCAAAAGCTAACGGCAGGGCTGCCAGGTACAGCTTTCTCCTGCGCTCAATGTGCTCGTGCTTGAGGCGAAGGATGTGCTGGAGAAACAGTTTCTTGGCTTTCTGAGTCCCTTCCAGATAGACGTAGTCCTGGTACTCGGGAGAGGCCTGCATCTTTCGGCTGACACTCGGCCAGTTCTCATTGTGGTTTTTCACAATGCGACTCACCAGCCACTCATACTTATCTTTTGCCGTAGCTATCTGCTGACTCTGCTGCTTGAGAGCTTCAAAATAAGGAATGATTTTCGTCTTTCCCCGACTTTTATCGATGAGTTGCACTAAGGTGCTAAAAGCCAAGTCCACGTTGACGTTGGATCTTGCTGAGGTCTCCACAACCTGGAGGTTCTTTTTGCTTAAGGCAAAAGTATGTGCATCTCTAATGTACCGCTCCACACCCTCATCACACTTCGTCAGGACCACCACTATGGGCTTTTTTGTTTTTGCAAGCTGATTGTAGAGATTGGAGACGAACTTGAGCTGGTCATCAAAGTTCCTATTCATGCCCCTGCTAACGTCAATACCAAGAAGAAAACCATCAATTAGCAGCTTTCCATCTGGCATTTGTTTCTGCTCAAAGTCCTGTTCCAGCCCCAGCTGGTCAGTGCAAAAGTACATGAGTTTTTCAGCTGAGGCGAGCTTGGTCGCAGCAGCCCTCTTGACGTAGGGCTGCAGGGCCGTGCTGCGGTGAGGCTGAAAGGTCTGATCGTCAATGAACTCCGTCTGCTCCACGATGTGCATCTTACATTCCACACAGTCCTCCAGAGAGCGGCTAACTTCTCCCCAGTAGAGGAAGTGGTCATTATTGACCACTCGCCCGCCAAAGTCACTGGTGCTGAGGACAGAGGTATGGTCCAAGTGAAACTCATCAGCGCTCGGGCGCACGAAGCGGTTGCACAGACAAGACTTCCCAATGCCACACTGGCCCTTCTCCTTCTCGGTCCCAGACAATCCCACCACACTGATGTTGTAGGTGGGAATGCGGACATCTTGCTTTCTTGCCATCATCATCGTCGACACATCCTGCCACTGTCAGCCACTTCCAAGATCAGATTAGTGTTTCCCAGTGGACCTGATGGCTTCCCCACATTATCACTGGGGGCCGGCTGCCCGTGCGGCAAACGCGTCAGGTCCCATAGTGCTTGTATACCAGGTCAGTTTTTGTCACTTTTCATCGCCAAATAGCCAACATTTCTTCCTAGATGGGGGGGAAAAAGAAAACCCGTGAGCATCATAATTTTGGAACCCAATTTTAATCACCAAACTACAGCAAAAATCAATTCTCTTATTTAACAAAAACTCATAATAAACATCGAATGTGCCAGGCCTTATGCTGGGTGAAGATATATGAGCGAATAAGACTGACATCTATGTACCCTCAGAGAGGTACAATGTCATCTAACGGAGGAAGACACTCAAGTAAGCAGTGTGCTAAGTGCTAAAACAAGTGTTTGAGGGCTCCTTGGAAAAACGGCTGATTCCAGGGCTAGCGCAGGGTTGGTACAAGATGAGTCTGGAACATCTTGTTGCGCAAGAAAGGAAGGAAATGCTGGGAAAAACGACAGGGCACCTCACAGGAACACAGGAGTCAGCTTGAAGGGGCTCCCACCAGTCAAATCTGGGAGAATTTGAGGACCAAAACAATTAAGTACAGTAATGAATGATAACCACTGCAAAAAGTAGAACGTGAGTTCACACTACTGGGTCAGACAAGAAGCATCATTTGATGCTAAATGGAGGGGGGAAATTTTGGTTAGGAGCAGGATATTGGCACGGAATTGAGGTGTCTCCTGATAGACTACTTATTAGCTGCGAAGGGAAGAAAAAACCCCCCACTAATTATACAGTGGAGAAACTGGGCAACATTTTGACTGGGTAATGAAAACCGTCATCACCAAAGGGGCTAGACAGACACCATGGGCCCCCAGATGTGATACGCCCAGGAGGATACAACACCACTCTGCAGTAGGATGGCCTAGAAGGCATGACCTCAACCTAAGCACAAGGAAACATCAGACAAACACAAAATGAGCAAGATTCTATTAAAAGGGGAGCAGGGGCTCTCTACTTTTTTCAAAAACCACTGTCATAATAGACAAAGAATGGCTATGTCAACATTCTAGATTAAATGAGTCTAAGGAGACATCATAACTAAATCCAATGATCTGACCCTAGACTGAATTCTGTACCAGAGTGGGGGAAAGGCTGTACAGGACGTCATTAGACCAGTTAACACCTCTGGACTATGAATGGAATATCAGATAAAAGTATTTTATCCATGTAAATTTGTGAAGTTGATAACTATCAGTGAGAGAAGAGGTGACTCTTAGGAAATACACACTGAAGTATTTCGGGGAAAAAGACTGTAACGTATGTGACTGGTCCAGAAAAAAACATTACATACATATATTGAGCGAAAGTAAGAATGTAAATGAGGTAAAATGTTAACAATAGGTGAATCTGGGTAAAGTGTATAGGATATTCCTTTGAGCTATTTTAATTTTTGCGACTTACTATAAGTTTGTATTTATTTCCAAACAAAAAAAATTTTAAAGGGTGTGACTATGGAGTGGTCTCCCCGACAAGAACATAAGCTCTGTGAGGACAAGGCCCACCACCCTGTCTTGTTCTCTGCTGTGTCCTTAGCCTGTGACACGTGCTTGACACAAACATTTACTGACGGAGTTAGTAAATGAATGACTATTAGAACATATTCAAGAGTCCCCAAACCCAGCCTTTTAGATTTAGGAAAGCATTTCTGAAGGAAGTTCCATCTCAGCTGAGACCTGAAAAGTCTCCTGTCTCCTCAGGAAAAAGCATGGCCCATGGGGGAATCAGCGGAACTACAGTGTGTGTGGGGAGGAGAAGGGTAAGATGTGTTAGCAAGTAAGCAGGGACCAGACTAAGCCACTTTCAAACAGTTTGGATTCTTTCCCTCTTGAAGGCTATGGGAAACCACAGAATGTGGCTGAGAAGTGACACCTTAAAGGACCCAAAGCTTGGATAGCTGACGTAATGAAATGTTATGATGATGTCTTACAAAGTCTTTAGCAACTTTCCAGCTGAAATAAGTAGAATATGTAGTCTTTGGCTGCCCCTACATAAATGGTCTCCTGGCTACTACTGTTTACACGGCACTGCCATCGCTTAAACACACAAATGATGTGCAACTGCTGAACCTGTAGCCAAATGAACAGTTTCCTGAAACACTCCCAAAGAGGAGAATTTAAAATAAACGCAGCAATTTTGTTCTGAATCTCATTAATGCCTGGTAGGAACCCAGCATTTCCACAGCTTTAATATGTTTTCGTGGTCTGTCTCATAAGAAACACCACAGGAAGTTAGCCCACCACACAGTATTCTGACTGATACGAGGGGATAACGAAAGGGAAAGCACAGTTGTCCCCTATGATGATAACCTCAAAAGGTCATAGACCTTTCCCAAACATCCATATCTTCCTTTGATAACCCAGAAAGTCAAACCCTCTATGGAAACAAAATGTGCCTAGATGTGGTATGTAAAAATTGTTTGACCATTTTCAAAAGAGAAATCTCAATGACTGTAAGCAGTCACCTCCAGATAACCTAATGGCATGCTCCTAAAGAAGCCAAGTTCCAGACTTCGCAGGAGCAAGCGAGGTTATCCATGGGAAAAAGAAAAAACAAACCTCCCCCCACCCCACTTCCCTAGGTGACTGCTTACCTAAGTAAAACTGTAAGATGCTCATGAACATCTAAAGCATGTTTACACACATCTGAAATACCCAAAAAGGAAAGATCTGTACAAAATCAAAGTGCTTTTGCACATGACTCTGTAGTACACGTATACAATTTTGTTTCAACCCCTGAGGAGACTCGAGTTTAACAGAGCCTCAGACAGGACAGTTGAAGAAGGTATAAGAAGGCAAGGGTGACCCGGTAACAGACACCTTTTCTATCAATTCCTCGTCCCAGGGTCTGGCAGGACACCAGGTCACCCACTTGACCAGTCTTGAAACGCAACTTGGCAACACGGGGCCTACTTTGACTGCTGCCCGCAGTGGGCAAATCACCCCACTTATTCTCTGTACAGGGGGTCAAATGGTCTATCTCCTCACAGAAATCTCAGGAAAACAAAATCCCAACCTGCTCTTAAAACTCAAGAAATAAAGGTATCAATTCAATTTAAATGTATTATCCATTCAACACCTTGCTGACTTACAATTTTGTGTGTGTGTGTGAGGAAGACCAGCCCTGAGCTAACATCCGTTGCCAATCCTCCTCTTTTTGCTGAGGAAGACTGGCCTTGGGCTAACATCCATGCCCATCTTCCTCCACTTTTTATGTGGGACACCGCCACAGCATGGCTTGATAAGTGGCACGCAGGTCCACACCTGGGACCTGAACCCGCGAACCCCGGGCCGCCGAAGGGGAGTGCAAGAACCCCACCACTACACTACCAGGCCGGCCTCGAGTTACAATTTTTTAAATGACATGATGTTCTATTTAGTCCATTGACGTCAAAGTCTCAGTTATCTGAAGGATGCTAAAGAAAAGAAAGCAATACTCTCCATTCTCAAGAATACAGCAACTGATATTTAAACCCAAAATGCTGCTAACTGACTAAAGTAAAAAAGCTACAAAAATGAGAATTAGCTGGCATGGGAGTGGTTAATTTTTGGACACCTGGTAACTTTCCACTTGTTGGAAACCTAATAGGTTCCCTGGTGTAAGTACACTCTTCTTACACGTCTGTCTTTGATGTCTGGATAATGCAGTTTTACTAGTTCCTCAATTGAACTGAATTACACGGTAAACAAAGACTGTTATAAATCTAAAAACGTCTCAAATACTTGGTTTAAAGGAAATAACCTTAAGTGCTTGGTCACAAACACGTTCCACTTTTCTAAGAGGTAGGTAAAAAAAAGTAGCTGAGTCACTAAATTTAATGATCTGAGGGCCACAAAGAAACAGAAAGTAGAAGACAGGGCATGTCCAAGACTCGCAATATCTTCAGTTTAAATCTGATGGGAACCATGTTCCCATCAGAACTAAGTTTTCCAAACAGCAAAATCTGAATTTCCAGTCTAAGAATTTGCCAATACTAACCTTTTTAAAACAGAACAATTACAGCAGAGGGGGAAAGTCGTCTTTAACACTAACTCCTTTTATCTTTGAGCTTTACAGAGCTACTTGTATTAAAAAAATAAAAACACAGAACCTAACATTTAGTTAGTTTTATACCGTGAAGACAACTACTTCAGAAAGGAAAATACTTCAGGAGTATTTCCAGTTCTTTGTCAGAGAGATATGCTGCACTAAAACACAATGCACACATCTGAGCGCTTTTCAGACCATGTCACCAGGCTTCCAGAGTTGTTTATGTGACTTCAACCAAGACACCAGCTCCCTACAAGAGTGCCACGATACAACTGGACGGGAGGAGGAGAGTGTTTTCTTTTTAACACCTCTACAGAGCACCCAGAGGAAAGGGGTAACGTTCCTGAGATAGCACACATTTCACAGGGCACAGAAATGCCACTGCCATCCAGCACTACCATGACCGATCAGGTTCACACTGTCAACAGCCCTGTCGGTGTGTGTTTCACCCTCCAATCTCACAAGCTCGGGCCAGCCCCCCAACAGGAAACGGCTCTGGGATCTGGACTGCCCCATAAGACACAGATGTGTCACCATTATCCATAACCAAAACTACTGTCTCTACCTATGAGAATAGTCAACCAATTCTGAAAATGCACTAAGTTTCAAACAACCATATACAGACCACCACCAAATTAATAATATTATAATATCATATAATAATATAAAAAGGAAATAATTTCATAGGGAGCTGCTAGCAAAGGAAGTAAAATACTTGTTAACATAATTTTTCTTAATCCCAATAAGGAAAGGAATGGAAATACCCATTGTAACTAACAGAAAGCAAAGAGCATTTTTTGTGTGTGTGTGAGGAAGACTGGTCCTGAGCTAACACCTGTTGCCAATCTTCCTCTTTATGCTTGAGGAAGAGTGGCCCTGTGCTAACATCTGTGCCCATCCTCCTCTATTTTGCATGTGGGAGGCCACCACAGCATGGCTTGATGAGTGGTGTAGGTCCATGCCCAGGATCCAAACCTGAGAACCCCAGGCCGCTGAAGTGGAACGTGCCAAACTTAACCACTACGCCACTAGGCCGGTCCAAAGAGCATTCTCTAAGCCTTCTTAATACCTCATACTTCTCAACACCTTGCATTTCTGAATGAGTTTTCAAAGCTATGAATCACCACCAGCATCTGGTTAAAATGTCTGCACTAAGGAGATACATAATAAGACTCATAGCTACAGAGGAGAAAGGAAGAGCAAAAAGAGGGGATGGAACCAGGAAACATTTTCCCTGTAAGAGAGACTTCTAAAGGAAAATTTCCTAGAGGAATTTGCTTTCTAAACGAGCCAGGAAGGATGGGATAAAAAAGCTCCAGTAAGGGGCCGCCCGGTGGTGCAGCAGTTTAGTCCGCGCTTGGCAGCCCGGGGTTGGCGGGTTCGATCCCGGGAGCCGGCAGACGCAGTGCCTGTCAGCCGTGCTGTGGCAGCGTCCCATATAAAGTGGAGGAAGATGGGCACAGATGTTAGCCCAGGGCCAGTCTTCCTCAGCAAAAGGAGGAGGATTGGTAATGGATGTTAGCTCAGGGCTGGTCTTCCTCATCAAATAAAAAAAAAAAGCTCCAGTAAGAAGAGAACACTTTTCTGTGGTCTACTGAACCACTGAATTTAAACAAAATAGTCTTTAAAAATCCAATGTTTCCATTTTCATATTAATAAATATTAAGGTAAATGTTCTTAAGGTTTTTGTTTATTTTTCTTTTAAGAAATTTCGACAAATTGGAGAAGAAAAGTTTGAAGTGAAGTCCAAGGTTCTTATTCATCCAATTCATTCATTGGTGAAATCCAGGTGAATTTACAGAACCTTAAAGTTAGTGATGTGCATAAATGATGTGCCAGGGCATTTAGCTGTAAATATGGAAAAGCACCAGGTACGTCTTGGGACAGACTGACCAGAACAGAGTTTTCATGCATGGGAGGTAGGAGACAAGAAGGGCGGCCAGGGCTCAGACTATGAACACACTGTATTTTTACCTGTGAGAATCTAATTTGAACATAATCTTTTATCCCACCAATGTTACTGTTGGTAACACTGCTACTTCAACTCCTCACCCACAAATTAACATAGTCTAAGGAGCTGATCACCTTACAGAAAAGAAAACTCTATTTGATTATGGCAATTATATTTCTACCTTTCAGTCCAATGCAAATTAAAACAATAAATGGGAAAGGAGGCAGAAAACCTCGGATTTACAAAGGAAGCAAAGAGCAAATATTTGCCCAGAATAGTACTGGTGGATCCTCCCAGTAGTACAGGCTCCATACACCTACTCCTATTTAGTGTAGGAGGGAGGATTTCCTCACAGCCACGGAATCTCACTACATCCCCAGGACTCTGGGTACAGGAAATCTCTGAAATGGGTCATCTGGATCTTTGGAAAGGCTGATTTAAGTGTTTAACCATCTGGTCTTCAAACATGTAGTCTCATGCAACAGGACGGGCTATTCCTGGACACCGGGTATGTATGTGCACTCCGCTCACTGTACCCTCTGCAAACTCAATGGACGGCACTCTCCAGAGACCCCAACGAGGACAACAGAGGGATCAAACACAACTTTCAAGGACTGATACCTCAGATGTCTGATTTGAAAATAATCTGGCCTAAAGTTAATTTTTTTAAAAAGCAGCTATGAAAGATTCTGTGACATCCCATCTATAATTTTTGCAAATGTCCCTTCCTGCTCCTCTCGATTCATTTTTTTCCCCCAAGCCCTGGTAAAGGTACCTCTGAATTTCAGGGCAGAAAAACAGAGCCATGCTGCTATCTTGCCCACTTTCACCCCGCACACTTCTCATGCTTTGAGGCGTGCAGAACTCTGCAAGCCGGTCTCAAGGAAACAAAATTTCTAAGCCAAGTTCTTCACAGGATGATATTG
The DNA here is from genome assembly GCA_031878705.1 of Tapirus indicus. Taxonomy (NCBI): domain Eukaryota; kingdom Metazoa; phylum Chordata; class Mammalia; order Perissodactyla; family Tapiridae; genus Tapirus; species Tapirus indicus. Next base: position 21,089,457 of record CM062926.1, on the reverse strand, counting down.
ATTCCCCTGATGAATAAAGGGGGCTGCTTTCAGCAAAGCACTTCCTTAAACTTTATCCTCAGCAGCTTTCTACCAGGCAGCTCTGGAGTTCTGATCAGCCATCTGATCAAAACAGCTATAAACAAAGACAAACCAAAGGCTGAGGACTCTTTGTCACTGACGCAGCACCATTTCCCTGGGTTCCCTATATTAAGAAAACAACGAAACAGGATTTCTGATACACTGTAAAAATAGCCCATGCCAAAGGGAAGGCAAAACCAAGACCAATTCGAAATTGAAGGCACTGTAATAAGGCTCGGTGTCACAGCCCGCCTACCAGGAGCACAGCGGGTTGAGAGTCTTACCAAACCGGGACAAACACAGCTCAGTCGTACCTTTGAATCTCCTGGTATTCAGACCAATTTTACACTGATTTTTGAAATGGTAAAGAAAACCTATAAAATTATGTCAGCAGTTGCTTCTGAGCACTTATGATCTACTCAGTTTTTGTTTTAACTTCTCAGTAGAAAAAAAGTAATTTTTGGAAGAAGGTTCTCTGACAAAATTTCTCTGAATATGCAGGAAGAGTGGAGGCACCGTCCAGCCAAATGTGCCTTGCAAACAGATGACAGTGCTGAAGAAACAGGCATTTCTGTCAACTGGGAAAAATAGGTCAGCTTATTTTCAAGCCCAACAGTAAGCCTTACTGTTCTACTCCCCTGATGGCATCTAAGATGACACGAGGATGTCAGCCCATTATTTCTAACTGTTCCTCACTACTCATCTGCATTATTCTATAAATTGCCAGTTCTAAACCAGGCTACTCCAAGTAATAAAAGTTATGCCACATGCATAAACTTTTAAAAAAAGAATGGTTTGTTTTATCTTATTTAATGCACCTGTATTGAAGATAAGGTACATGGCCACACAGAAACAGAATAAACAGAACCAACTTCTAAATCTAGCAAATTTTAGCAGGGAACAATTGGGTCCACAGATTAAAGAACTAATTCAGGACTCACACTAGCAAAATCAATACTCATATTCCTCTCCTTTCCATTTTCTGGCCTCCATATTTACTCACATACTTGCTTTGTTTTAAATGAAGTTAAAAACAGAGGTCTGAGAGAGATGAAAAAGTGAACAGTTATGAGGCAGAACATGGGAAGGGGCCTAGAATCACCACAAAATTGTGCCCTAGGCTCAATTACTCATATTTGAAAATCTGCTAAATTGAGGTGTTTATCTCTATCTTCTTCTAGAGGAGATGAATATATGAGTTAATACGTTTTAAACTGGATTTTCGGAATGAAAAGATGATACATGCATGCACTATTAATAAAAAGTTACTATGAAAAATATCATTTCTTATTCAAATATTTACCACCCCAATGTCTGAAAAGCATATTTCAGGTTCCTACTTTGAGGCGAGGAAAGGAGATATGATAGAAAAGGACACAGGTGGGGCGTCTGTTCTCTCTCTTGACTGGGGTTGGTTACGTGGGAATTCACCTCACTGTTCACACTGTACATGTTTTATACACTTGTCTCTACAGTTTTTTAAATGGTACAATTCAGAGAAATGAAGAAACACAAGCTCACACGCTAGCAAGTAGAGCTGAGATTTGAACACGGCCTCTCTCAACCACTACGGATCGACGACTGCGATTCACCCTCCCCTCCTACAACTAGGCCTCTGCCCGGGGTCATGGCGAACAGGTGACCCTAATCCTCACGGCAGCAAGTGAGACGCAGTGCCCTGGAGGGTCCTGGGTGTAACTGGCAGTTCTTCAGGGCCATGGAACAGGTGGCACATCAGACCTTCCAGCCTTAAAACAGAGCAACTCCATTTGACCTGTTCTATACGCTGGGATCCCACAGAAAAAGAAATTTTTTTTAAGTTCTATATATATTTTTTTAAAGCTCAAAAAACTTCATGGTTCGAAAAACCATTTAATGATCAGATATTTGCTGGCCTAATGCCCAAGATTTTGCCAAGAGATAAGAGTCAAAAGGAGCCTCCCAATCTGTCCCCCAAACCCTTTTCTTCTCTTTTTATTCAGGAAACTTATCCAGATTAGTGACTACGGAGACAGAAAGGAAACAAGTTAGCTAACGAAGAAGAGATGGAGCCTGGTCCAGAACCCAGGCCTCCTGACCCCACCCCACCCCTCTGCCCCCACTCAACCATGCTGTCCCGGCCAGAGACCGGAACGCAGAGCACAAGGCACATGCGGCGGGTGAGGCTGGGGGCAAACCCGTGGAGGCCCAGTCACACTTGGGGGAGTCCAGACTTCATCCTCTGAGGAACCCTAGGCTTCTGAGCAAGAATGGCACGTTCAGGTCCGGGTTGAAAAAAGGGAATTCTGGGGCCGGCCCAGTGGTATAGTGGTTAAGTTCACGCGCTCTGCTTCAGCTGCCGGGGTTCGCAGTTCGGATCCCAGGTGTGGACCTACACACTGCTCATCAGGCCATGCTGTGGCGGCGTCCCATACACAAAATAGAGGAAGACTGGCCCAGGTGTTAACTCAGGGCCAATCTTCCTCACCAGAGAAAAAGCGGGGGCGGGGGGGGGGGCAGGAATTCTGAAAGCAATCCACACACTCTCACCCTGCCTCCAAATCTGTGTCTGCTATTCTACCCTCACCCACTGGGTAAATGCTTCCCACGTAAAGGCCACTTCAAACCTGGTCATAATAAGCACCATGAAAAACAACTGCTTACGATGGAAACGCTGACACAGTGGTGGTGTAAGATACCCCTTTGAAAAGCCTTGTCAGGGCCCAGTCTCTGTAATTTAGCGGTGGCTCACAGGAAGCGCCTGAGAGCCAGATTCTTTGACTGCGCTCAAGGCCATAATTTCCTTCCCATACTTAAACCGATGACCCTGTGTCTCACTGTCAAGAGAGTCTGCCAAGGGAAAAGGGCAGATAAATAAGCAAAATCTGAAGAAAATTGGCTGATTTTAAAAAAATTCCTAAAATTCTTTTTAGAATTAATAACTAGAGAGACTTCTAGAGGAAATGATCAGTTGTCTCTAAATGAAAGCCCCTTGAAGGCAGAACCAGGGAGAGCTGGCAGTCGACTCCTTCAGGTAATAGATGTGAAAGCTGAAGAGAAGTCAAGTCACAGAAGCAGCTGTCAGACCTGTGCTCTAAGCAAGGCCTCTCTCCCACCCCCACTTCCATCCCGGGGCTGTTTCTACACACCACTCTGCCGTGGGTGGGTGGGCACAGATAATAAGATTAATCCAGATCCTAGAATCAAAATGACTGGGAAGGGGACAAAAAAGAGTGACACTCGGCCAGTACCTTTCATTACAGCTACAATCTCCACCTCTCACTATATGCACACTTCATGAGCTTCTGCTATATGTTCCATACAGCACCTATCATCCACTACTTCAAGATAAATTTCAAACTATCAAAATAAGATGTCCTGGAAACAGAACAGATTAGTGGTTACCAGAGGGGAAGGGGGTAGGGGATGGGTGAAAGGGGTAAAGGGGCACATATATATAGTGACGGATAAAAACTAGACTATTGGTGGTGAGCACGATCCAGTCTATACAGAAAGTGATATATAATAATGTACACCTGAAATTACACAATGTTATAAACCAATACGATCTCGATATAATAAAGAAATATACAAAAAATAATAAAAAATAAGTCCAAAAATAACTAAGAAAACACTGTGATTCTATAAGGAGTTTAATAAATGGCATTATCTACAAAATGCTAGTTCATGATTTCCCCATAGAGAACAGACCAGAATAGTAACTAGTTCCTCTTTATCAACCACCATTCCTTGAAAGTCCTTGGCCAGTAATTTTCACGAAGATCAGTGAGTCACCTCTTATCACTACTTCAGCCCTCAGACTTAAGAAGGAAAACAGGGCCAGCCTACTCTTCCGTGACAGCTGTCCTATCTACTAGAGGAAATCACCTTGACCTCATGTATTTGGCTGCTATTCACAAAATCATGTCTCTGAGTTCAAATTATCAAAAATATACTCACATTAGGTGACAACATACCTTTCTCAGTTACATATGCATGGAATGCCCGCACTGTTTCATCCCAACATAAACCCACTGAGTGTTTCCTTTTCGTGACCTCACCTCTCACTCCACAGGTGACACACGGCCCTGGGAACATACTGCGGCTACTTTCTTTCGAAAAGTCTTAAAATCAGTGTAAAACTACTACTGCTGATTTCTAACTCACACTAGAGAGAATGAAATAGAAAAGTACACCACCATTAAGAAACCTTATCAGCAGACTGACTGTGACTACCCACAGCGTCAACTTCGTTAAAATCTTAAATGAAAACTTTATCACGTGGCTAGCGTGACTACCGCAGTCTGCAGAAGAAAGAATTTGGTAATGAACAGAGGTGACTCAGCCCAGCTCCTTCACTCTGCACACATCTTCCCAACTCCTCAGACCACTCACCTGCTCCTGCATCCATCTGTTATTTCAACTTTCTGCTCAGAAAACCCACTGTGTAAGAGAACCTGTCAGGGTCTTAATTGTGCTGTCCATACCAGGACTATCCGCTCCCCTCAAGAGCACAGGCGTCAGCATGTTAACTTATATAACTTGTTTGCACAAAAGTGCCCTAATCAAACACACCGACCCTTTTCTTCATTAAGGACATCCTGGGTTACAAGCTGATGAAGAGATGATACACACTTTCCTGAGCCCTTTTAGCTCAGTGAAGAATCACACACAACAGAATAAGGTGGGGTTTCTCTGTTGTTTTCTTTTTTGGGGGCGGTAGTTATTTGGTAATAACTCGTCAGTCCTTGAACTTATACATCCCTCGACTGTCTTATTTAAAACATTAGAGCGGGCCATTTCAAAGATTGCAATTAAAATCTATGTATCATGGCTTGTCAAGTCTGATATTTACATGAGTTCAAAAAACTTAGGCTACTGAACTCCGTTTTCCATACTGACTATTTAACAGAAAGCTCAACTCAACCAGTTGAATCACGAGAGCTAAAAGCCCAGTCAGGAGCAAATCAAAAGCAATCAAGAACAATCAAGAGCTTGAAAGCCGTTTGTCCACATTCCACACTGTTAAGGCTGCAGCGAGCAGATGGCACGGACGGAGCCAAAATGTGTTCGATACAGCCTTCTCACACCCCTGCTCCATTCCCCTCCAAAACCCGTGCGTATTCTACAGGCGCAAACCTCACTCTACAATCTAATACAGTAAGGCCAGTGTTGTCTGGAGTCACAAAGTTTTATATGTGCTTGCTTCTAATTAAAGACCATTCGATTTTAAGAACCTAAGAAAAAGGCCATAAACCTGTATCATTCCTCAAGAATGCCAAGAATGCTAAGTACCCAACTAATATTCTTCCAAAGTGACCTTTATTAAGGGCTGCCTCCACTACTTTCCAACTAACATGTCAGAAGGCAGAAACATTCCTATCACAGGCTACTCAACTCCAGTTTAAAAAGCAAAGGCCAGTGAAAAGGCCTTCTTCAAGTAACCAAAGCAACTCAAATTCCTACAGGGAAAAGTACGAGTACAAACAGTCTCAAAAGTGGCAAAATCAAAGTTTAAAAAGCCGCTTACAGAGCCAGCAAATGATTCAGAATTCTGAGAAAGGTAATATTAACATTTTAGTGGTAGAACACTTGGAGAGTAGCCAAGCGGCCTGGACTTTCTCCCTAACTAGATCATTAAATCTTGCAGCGGGAGGGGAGGCACACACAGATACAAACTAGTTAAATGGCATCTCAGCCAAGCTATCTTGACAGCTTTCATCCGTCAGCAAGATCACTGGACAACGATGTTCTTCAAGGAGACAGGTAGGGCTCTTGGGGCTAATGATAACCTAAGTGCATGTAATTATAACCAGACTGACGACGATCAATACATACCCCTGGAGCAGACACTCGGATTCAACAGCTGAAAAGAGACCATATCTGCTGCCAGATCACCTGGATGCCCACAGCCTCACGTGTCCCTTCCCGCGACTACTCTTGCTCTCTGCAGAGCAGCAAATTATTTTCTTAAAGGACAGATCTGATCTTGTCCATCCCCTGCTTACAATTCCTCAGAGCTTGCCTCTGCCCTCTTACCAAAACTGTTATACGTCCCTATGTGATCTCATCTCCACCATTCCACCTTTTTCTCACTAGACTCTAGTCACTGTGGCCTTCCTTCCTTCAGTTCCCTGGATGACCCCACTCATTTATTCTCATTCAATCATTCAATGACGACTGAGATTTTGTAAATTACCTACTATTGTGTGAGGTACCAGGATACAGCAATGAACAAAAGAGACAAGATCCCTGCCCTCATGGAGCTCACATTCCAGCAAGGAGAAACAGACGATTACAAAAGAGAAAAGAAGTGAGGGAGTCAATGTGGGAATCCGGGAGGAGAGCGCTCCAGGCAGAGTAACCAGCAACTGCAAAGGCTCTAAGGCCCAGGAATATTTTTCCTTTAATGTGTTTCTTGTTAAATGGTTAACTCCAAGAAGATGGGGATCTAGTGACTTATCTATTCTGCTCCCCATCCAACCTCAGCACCAAACACAGTACCTGGTTCAATAATTACCTGCTAAATGGGATAAAGTGAATTAGTGTCTAGAGAAAAGAAAAAGCCAAAAAGGTATCCCCAAGTAATAAAAGTGTTACCTCAAGTTATCAAGGCTCCTGGAGAGGTTACACAGGTTCCAGATTTACTAACACGGTTTATGATCAAAGTGAATTTAGTGCCACTTCAAGAGATCCTAGCAATATCATGAGTCTTCCTCACCAAGGCATCATCCCAGAGAGAGGTGAAAGCATGAAGAGAACAAAGACCTTACGCATTCAATCCATGTAGAAAAACTAACAGAAAGTCAGAACACATTATTGATTCCGGTGGCTGCCCCAACCCACTGACAGCTATACCAGCTTATCCCGGACGGACTGTGCCTCTCCAGCTCCACCGCCATGGCCCTAGTTGTGCCCTTTTCATTCCAAAGCTAGCACCATCGTGAGCTTCCTCACAGGTCTCTCCCAGGCCAAATCACCATATACCGTGCTCTGTGTTAATTTTAAGACAGTTTTTGTCACAACACTCCCACCCCAATTTGATCCCAACCTACCTCTCCATCTTATTTCCAACTCTCCTTCAACGAGAGCGCCGGGCTCCAACTAACCTGTCCCCTGAACAGGCCTGGCGCATTCCTGCTTCCACACCTGTACCTCTGTACACACTTATACAGGCTGTGCCCTTATCTGGAATGCCATTATAGTCCTCCTCCACCTATCTGAATGTTATCAGTCTAAAATAATGCCTTCTCTGCCCATCCCCACTATGACAAATGCATCACCCCAAGCAATGGCAGCATTCACTTGGCCACACTTGCACTTCCGATACTCTTCCCTGTATCACCAGAACTGGAAGCCTGCAAACTACATTTCCCAGACTCCTTTGCCAGCTGGCTTCCAGTTAGGTTCTGCCAAAGGCCGGAGACTGGACAGCAGGAAGAGGGATACAACATTTTTTTCTGCTTCTGGTCTGTCTGCAGCAGCGGCAGCAGTGAGCAACCGTGGAGGACTGCAGGCAACTGCACACACCATGGGCTCTCGCAGCATCTGGGCCCCTGCTCAACCGCGGCAATCTGGCTCCAACAGCAGCAGCGGGTCGGCGAGCCAGCAGCTTGCAGCAGCAGACTCCCGGGCTCCAGCCCAAAGGCAGCTTCCTGAGCTCTGGGGGACAACTCTCTTCCCTCTCCCTCTTCCACACACACCCTCCTTTCCCCCGTGGGCTCCTCCAGCCCGTCTAACACCTCGGAACAAATCCCTTGCATTTAAACTCCTCTCTGCTTGAAGCGTCTAGAGTGTGTCCACTTTCCTGATTGGACAATAACTGATACAATAGCAGATAAGGAGATAAAAATAGCAATATCAGCTAAAATGGAAAATGAGATATTAAATGGCAAAAGATGAAGACTACTAATTATTTTTTTAAATCCCATAAAATGAAATCCTAGAAATTGTCTCCTAGGTATATTACAATGTAATTTTTGAGTCCCAAAGATTAAGAGGCTAGTTTAGCTCTACATTTAGCTGTACATTCTTCTAAATGGAAGTCTATCACAACTCTTGGACTAACTGAGCTTCTGCGGAGTGGGGAGAATCTTTCCATGCATTTCCTTCTGTTTCCCCAGAGTCTCACACACAGGAGGTCCTTCTTAGGTATCTGATGTCTGACTGGTGACTCATACAAAGCTCTAGAATTCACAGAGATTGGGGGTGAAGGCCAAACAAATAGTCACTCCAGTTCTAAAAAGCAACTTGAAAACAAATTCGAAGCACTTCATAGAGGATTCCAAAGCTCTTTCCGTCCTGAAATGCAGCCACCAAGGAGGGAGGCAGAGGAGTTCAACTGGCACACGGGGCAGGGATTTTTGCCTCTCCCTTGCTGAAGCCACCCTTGAATTTGTAAAGGCTCTCTCGACACTTCTGATGAGGGCCTCTATTTTTTTGTTAAGATCTAGCCTGAAAACCCCATTACAAAAAACTGCCCAGAACACGGTTTAGTTACCTTTCTTAGAAGGATGAAGAACTGAGTTAATCTAGAGCAGATTCAAACCTCTGGCTCCTGAAAGTCTATGTGTTTCCAACCTGCTCAGAGATCACTTAGACATCTCTAAGTCTTATCTTAAATTCATTTTCAGGAGCCAGCCCTGATGGCCTAGTGGTTAAAGTTCAGCACGCTCTGCTTTGGCGGCCTGGGTTCTCTTCCTGGTCGTGGAACCACACCACCTGTCTGCTAGGTGCCACGCTGTGGCAGCAGCTCACACAGAACTAGAAGGACTTACAACTAGGATAGACAACCATGCACTGGGGCTTTGGGGAGGAAAAGAATTAAAATAAAATAAATAAACAAATATTCATTTTCAGGTATTATATTAGACCAAGATAAGGGTAAGAAGTGTTGGAGGGTGTAAATTTTTAAAGAGGCTAAATAACCTACTAACTTCAGAGGTTAACAACTATTAAAACCACTCCTATGGCCCTTTGTCATACCATCTGCTGACCCAGTTTCCCATTAATGAAAACTGTTTCAAGAAATGGAAACCTTAGAGAAGATGTAAACCCCAATGAGAGCACAAAGAAGCTGTACTCTCGCTGATTTCCAGGCTGACTGGGGAAACTGGGCCATCAGCTGTTGTCATTTTCATACTTCATTTGCCAACATGCCTAACAGATAAATGCTTGAACATTTTCAGCTGGTCCATTATTCCTTCTAACAACCTTACCACAGGAGACTATGTCCTGCAACCCAACATAAGCATTTTCCAAGTATTAGGCACAATAAATTCCTTTCAGAGACTGGCAAATGAAAAATTCTGGTAAAATGGGATTTACTGAATGCTTCATAGATAATCAACTCTCAGCTAAATGGAATATGAAAAAATATACTAGCAATTACCATAGACAATCACATCTTTCTCTGGTAATCAGGCCAGTGCTTCACAACGAGGGGCTCCAGGTTCATCCTTCATTGAACACTTACTGAGGGCCTCCTTGGAGCCAGGTGAGAAGTGCAAGGACCATCAGAGCAAAGTCCCACACCAACGTGCAGTCTTCTCACTGCCCAGGAAGCGGGTAAGTGAAGAACAGAAGACGCCCTAGAATTGGCTCTAAATACACACGCACACACCAGTTGTTTTCCCATTTAGTTCTCTCTCGTTTATGTAAGTAGTAATAGCAAATATTCACAAGCCAGGCATAGCACCAAATAAACAATATGCATATGGGGTTTCATTTCCTTTTTCACAATAACCCAACAAGGCAGGTACTATTACAATTCCCATTTTATAGACGAGAAAACCGGCTCAGAGAGGTCAAGTGACTCATTCTAGACCATCCAGCTTCGTGTGGCCCTAGGTGCCTGCCTCTGAAGCTTACGTACCTGGCTTAACCCCCACATTGCACTGCTGCAAAGACAGAACGGACAAAAACAGCTGTGCAGCTTGAGCTTTCTGGAGAAAATAGAAGCTACTATTGTCATAATCCACTTGCTCTCTAGCAGAGCTCTCCACTGGGAGGGGGACAGTCTCTTATCTACTTACAGGCAAAACTTTAATAACATACTCCCCCCAATAATGTGTGTGTGCCTTATACTGCTCAAATACGATTACAGACCTTGCCTTGCAGCTTCTTAACCCCACTTGGGAAGGGTAGGTATTCTCTTCATTCTATAAATAAGAACACTGAGACATGGAAATTAAATGACTTACAGGTCAGAAGGATTCAGTATGCTGTCTCCTCAGTGGGAACACTGATGTCACCCAAGACTCACAGAAGAAACAGAGTGTCTGCCATGGTTTTAATCACAGGACCATTTCCAAAATGAGACTTGATGGAAAATACTCGTCTGGAAACTTCAGTAACGTGCAATTAAGAATTAATACAACTTCAGGTGCCTGAGCATCTAATTGTGAGAAAACATTAACTTACACCTTTCTTTATTTCTCAAACCATGGAAGGGAGAAAATGCTATAGGATTTTGCCCTTAAATTTAACCTCATTTTTTTCTCATCCCATTGCCAAAATTCATTTCTACTCACACAGAAAGTACACCTGAAAAATCACCAAAAAAGTTAATTATGTGACTTCATTATTCTGGAAATACTCTTTCAAGGCTCCAGAAAAAGCATCTTTCTTATTGACTGGACAGCAGTGTTCATGCGAATCCTGAGGGGTTTGGCCCCCTCATAAGGACAATCATAAAATTTATTAGGAGAAGAAAATCAGTCTCAAATTTAAAGGAATCGAGGGCCAGCCCAGTGGCTCAGCGGTTTAGTTCACGCTTGGCAACCCAGGGTTCGCTGGTTCGGATTCCGGGCGCCCACCGACGCACTGCTTGTCAGCCATGCCGTGGCGGCGTCCCATATAAAGTGGAGGAAGATGGGCACGATGTTAGCCCAGGGCCAGTCTTCCTCAGCAAAAAAGAGGAGGATTAGCAATGGATGTTAGCTCGGGGCTGGTCTTCCTCACAAAAATAAATAAATAAATAAAGGAATCGAAATACCTATGCTAAAAACCAGTGGGTAGGTGAAAATCCATCTCTTTTATCTCAATCTCAAGAACTCACAAAACAGCAGAGTAAGACATGACACAGGAGACAGGAGGGAAAGACCCATGTCTTTCCTTTCACTAAAAGTGAAAAACACCAGGATACAGTGTCAACAAAGTCAATTCCATTTAAAGTTTCGGAGAAAAAAAATAAAAACAGCTCAAAGAATGAATCAGAAGTGACATTTTATTCATAAATCAAAGCCACCTTAGAAATTTCACATCACTACTTCACACTCTAAAAACTCTAACCCCAAGGTAAGAACCTCACTTTAGCAGGTCATTTTTGATAAATTCGCCAGACCTAAAAGGAAGCTTTGACTTTGTCCATAAGCTTCCGAGTTGTGTGGAAAATAATTATCCTCGAAATCCACAGGCAATGGGTTGCATCCTAATTGCATCATCTGCTCTTTGTTTGGAGGGTACTGGGGACAGTTTTAAGGGCAAGGGAGTTCTAACTGAAAACCCTCAGCCTACTCACAAAATGAAAGCACCCGGAGAACAACTGCATCCTGAATTTATGGTCAAAAAAGTCCCAAATCAGTAGAGAAGTTTGGTTTTCCCCAACATGCAGCCTTCACCAACCTGACATTGTATTTAAGAATTTAAGAACCGGTCACTCTGAAACCTTTTAAAAGAAGAGAAAGAACTCAACAGAAAGGCAGAAACAAACCTAATGTAGACACACTTTAAAAATATTCGTAAGTCAATGTATTCTCTCCTCAAATACATTTTTAGTTGGTGAAGATGGTATTATAAATCTACATCCCAATCCTGTTAAGGGATTCACTTACAATGGAAAGAATTAAGTCCCCAAATCTACGTAAACCCTGGGATCATGACTTCATACTCCTATTCGTGCAAAAAGCTTCTATTCAATCTTCCTGCACTAATTTGCTTACAATATGGTATGAAACCTCACTGGGGACTGGCTAATGTAAAAATGCTGGCAGTGACCTTGGTACACACTTCAAACATTTTTAATCTGTTTAAGTTATAGGTCAAAGGTCGGGGAGGGCGGTACTCATAATAAATAAGAGAAGAGCACTTTATAATCTTCAAAGTGTTTTCTCATTTCATCCCCACAACAATCCCAAGCAGAGGCTGGTGCCCATCCTCCAGATCACAGAACGTTAAGGCTGGTGAAGAGACTCACACCCGCCCAATTCCACTCACATTCCACCAGAACAGAAGCAGGGGGTCTTGGCCGGTTGTTCCCTACAGTATTCCCAGGACCCAGAACAGGACCTGGTACATGGTAGATGCTCATCCACATCAACTTTATCACACGATCAAAAAGTCCAATCCACTTTCCAGAGAAGATGACCCCAGCCCAGAAGTGATATGACCCGACCATGGCCATAATGCTGGCGACCTGTTCCCCACACTCCTGCTTCCTAATTCAGGGTGGCTTCTTCCCCTATTCAGGCTGTCACTGAGGCCATAAAAAGGTTTCCCAAACTCTCTCCCAGAACTCAGAACTCACACTGTCATCCGATCATTTTTTGTTTTCAATAATTTTAACCTACACTCTTTTCCTCCCTTAAGCAGGTATTTAGTTCCTTCCCATACGTCATTCTTCACTTTAGTTCCACAACCCTTTATTTAGTGCCTAACTCTATACAAAGGACATGCCTGTGGAGATGAACGAGAGGGGCCAGCCCAGTGGGGTAGTGGTTAAGTTCCCACACTCCGCAGGTTCAGATCCCGGGCACGGACCAACACACCACTTATCAAGCCATGCTGTGGCAGCGTCCCACATGTAAAGTGCAGGAAGATGGCACGGATGTTAGCCCAGGGCCAATCTTCCTCAGCAAAAAAGAGAAGGATTGGCAGCAGATGTTAGCTCAGGGCCAATCTTCCTCACACACACGAAAAAAGAGGAACAAGAGTCAGTGCTCTCAAGGGACTTACAAGCTGCTGACAATTAAGAAAGGAGCATCAGGAAGGAGCTCTGAAGCACAGAGAACTGGACCTGTAAATTATGGGCGAAGGTAGAGGGACCAACAAAAGCCGACAAAACCTGAACACGTGTTCAGGAGAAAGCAAGTGGTCCAGGCTGCCTGGAAGTTATGGTGCAGGGAAGAGGAGGCTGAGTGACAACCTGGAATCAACCTGTGGAAAGAACTGAATGTGAGGGCAAGAAGTTGGCACTGAATTCTTCAGGTAGTTTCCTACTCCCTCCTAACACCTCTCTCGCTTTCCTACTGTCCCACTTCCTCCTTGCCAAAAAAAAAAAAAAAAAAAAAAAGCACACAAAAGCTTCTGAGAATTCACCCTATATCTTCATTATGTTCTTTTTATTTGGAAAAGTTCTCTCAGCAATATCTTATTATGATGGACAATTTCAGGATCAAGGGTACCAACTGGCTCTACATCCATCCAACCAGTCAATTAACCAATTCTTAGTCTTTTGGCAGTTAAGTATCCCTTTGACAATCTGATGAAAATTTGGACCCTTCCCCTCAAAAAAATGCACTTACGCAAAAAACTCAGGATCCCCAAATTAAAAACCTTTGCCCTAGCAAAAATTGTGGAACAGGCCAAAAAAAAAAGACTTACCCACTGTTTCTAATACTAATCAGGAGTACCCAATTCTCCCATTCAAATAAGTAGAATATTCTTTCTTCTGAGTGACAGAGTAATTATCCTTAGTGAATAAATGAAATGCGGGAGTTTCTCCAGGATTTATAATCCTCACCCGCAGGTAACAATACGGCTTCCTTTCAATGGGCCCAGCTCTGTGACAGGCCTTCCGTAAAGCAGCTGATATGCAGGATATGATGCAGAAGTCCTGCATGGTGGGTAACAGTTACAGACCCGTTTGCACATGAGGAACCTGAAGCTCAGAGGGGTCAAGGGCCCTGACTCCAGGCTACCAAGCTAGAAAATGGCAGAGCTAGGTTTGGAACTCTGGCATTTTGACTTCCAAAGCCCATCTATACCGCCTCCCAGCAGAAGAGACCTTGTCACCATATTGATTACGAGGAGAGACCAAAAGATACTGCCATCTCCCAGTAAGTAAACAGTCCGATCCAAGGGTCCAGTCCAGAATTACACACCCTCTAGATGTCCAATAAATACTTGCTGAGTGACTAAGGCAAAGAGAACCTCATCCACAGAAGAGGGAAAATGGTGTCAACAGCTTTTAAAAGAGTCCCATGTGAATGGGTGTGTCACAGCTCGGGCCTCAGCCACTGTCGTACTTCCAACTGGACCTCTCCAGCTTGGCAATGGCCCTAAGCACCTGACCTGTCACACCCTCACATGCAAAGGTTTGCAACATGTCAGTCAGGTAATGAGAAAAGTCAACAGTGAAATTTCAATGAAACAAAGTCTAGATCATCCTTCCCCTGTGTTCCTATTCCACCCTGTACCCTCCAGGACTGTAGCCACGACATACAGGACAGCTGCTCCCAGGAGACTACTAGCTACCATTTCTGAGCTCTGTCGCTGTGTATCACCGAAAGCCTATTCAGGGCCAGGACCCAGTCATTTTCCTCTATATGACCACCGCTCAGCTACCTGGACCTGGGAAAGCAGTAATCACTATTTCAAATATAAAGACATTTTTACTAAACAATGAGAGAATAGATGAAGGCTTAAGAGCCATAATACCAAGTTTCCAAAAAAGAACAATTTACACAATCCTCCCTTAGACGTTCAACAGGAGAGTTTCTTGCACCAGGGACTCCTCCAAATAAGTACCGGGGAAAAAACAGAATGCAGCGCTGATCTAGAACGGAGAAGTCAAGGGAGACGAATGAGGCCACGGGTCCCAGTGTTACTCTAAACCAGCGGGGCTAACCTTTTTTGGGTCATGGATTCCTCTGAGAATTTAATGAAAGCTACAGATCCTCTCTCCACAAAAAATAAACAGAACCAAAATGCAGCATCATGGACACTCCCCCATCCCAACCCCTTAAGAGTCCACACATCCTCAAGTTCATAACCTTTGCTTAGAATCTGCATTTCTAGCCACGTCTAACCAGAGGCAACCCAAATGCACCAACCATGTTGTTTTCAGAGGTCACAGGACACGAAGGGAAACTGCCAAGAGAGGCTTTAGCACACGGAATGTCTCTACCCACCACAATGGCCCCTACTCCTCTGGCTACTGATTCATGTTATTAAGCCACAGGAACAAATTGTGGGGTAAGGACGCTCTATCTCCCACAGCTAGAACATACGAAACTCAAAAGCAGGGGCCATATCTGACAGTCTTATGTATTCCAACTAGGGCTGTACACATTCTACATAATTCATAATTATTGACTGGTTTACTAAATAACAGATTTAAAATAACCTACACATTATCTCTTCTAGGAAAATGAGATATAAACTCATGTAGTATAGGAAAAGATAATGCTACACAACGAGCAGATTTTAAAACAAAATATTTTCCTAAATTGGACCCCTGGGAGGTTGAAATACAAGAATAAGCCTGTAAAAAACTGTGCTTTCTCACCTCCATCGTCTTGACCTCCCGCCCTCTGGCGGGGATTTGGCCATCTATGGCATACATGCTATAGACAGTGAACTGCAGCCACCATTCCCTACGGGCATGAGGGCAACTGCCAGGGGGCCTGAGAGGTGTGAGCAGGAGTCTTGCTTCTTGCTGTGGAGCTATTTATTCAAGAAACATTTCCTGAACGTCAACGATGCCGAGATTCCTGAGTTACATGCTTAGAGACAAAATGATGAAAAGCACAGCCACTGCCTTCAAGGAGCCTTAAGATACAGCTGGAAAAAGAGAAAAGAAAACAGGCAATTCAAACACAGAGTAGGAAGTGCCGGTCAGGGGTGAACTCAGGAGGCAAACTTGGGCAAGGGGCCGACCACTGAGAGTCAGGGGAGGCTTTCTGAGAGCTAAATCTAAGCCTGAGAGCTAAATTAGCCTGACTAATTAAAAGGAATTAGTTAAGCTTATTTTTTTTTTGGTTTTTAGGAGTCCTTTGTTTTTTGTATTTTTTGGTTTGGTCTGGTTGGGGGAAGGGAACGACAGAAGAATATACAATAAAAAAGGAAACAGTATATGAAAAGGCCCAGAAGCAAGGGTCCCTCGGAGAGTAGTTATCCAACATGGCCAGAACATTGAGTTTAGGCAGGGAAGTGGACAGAGACGGGCAGAGCTCCTGGAGGGCCCTGATGTCATCCAGTTTTATGCACACACGCACCTCCCCTTGGTGGAGTCACAGCCCTTGAGTGTTCTTGCTTTTCTTGGCCTTTTTTTCTTTTTGAACTTATTTTGGAATAATTTTAGAATTACAGAAGAGCTGCAGATACTACAGAGAGTTCCCATACGCCCTTCACCCACTTCCCTAATGTTAACATAACCATTGTACACGTGTTCAAAACAAAGAAATCTTTGGTACAAAAAACTAAACTACAGTCTTTATTTGGATTTCACTAGTTTTTCCATTAATTCTCTTTTCTGTTCCAGGATCCAATCCAAGATCCCACATTCCACTTAATTCAAAGACTTTTAAAAATTCTTTCCTTTACTTCTACGCACCACAGTTTTATCATTTATCATCACTCTCTCCACCTATGCCTCCCCACCCCCCAACATCACCAGCCCACTCAGAAAGTAAATGCCTCATCTCAGAACAGAATGGAAGTTATCAAAACAGATGAGGCAGAGTAGGGAGAATTATTGGGGATTCAGGGAAATTTAACAAAAAATGAAATCAGTGACATCTTTACACAGGAAAGATGTGTGTGTACACACACACACACACACACCCCCACACACACACACCATTTACAAAAAGGACTTCACCTAAGGTGCTGCTTCCACTATGGAAGAGAAAAGAAATTCAAGCAGACTCGTTTCTGTTTCTTCAGTCTTACCAGCAAATAATAAATTCCCTTTAATCTCTCTCTCTTCAAATACCCCAACGACCCCAAAAAGGAGTCAAGCCAAAATTACCTGAACACAATTCATCCTCAAAAGAAATGCTGGTAAAATCATCTGGGATACGGAATAGGAAAGAAAGATGATGCATCCTCTTTCCCAGACTTTCACTAAGGACTCTAATCATTAGGACAGAATTCCATTATGTCACAACAATCTTTATAAAGGCACTTGACCAATACTAGTCATACTCCTTTCTGTCATATTTATTTATTTATTTATTTATTATTATTTTTTTTTTTACGAGGAAGACCAGCCCTGAGCTAACATCCATTGCCAATCCTCCTCTTTTTGCTGAGGAAGACTGGCCCTGGGCTAACATCCGTGCCCATCTTCCTCTACTTTATATGGGACGCCACCACGGCATGGCTGACAGGCAGTGCTTCGGCGGGCGCCTGGGATCCGAACCCGCGAATCCCGGGCTGCCAAGCGCGAACTTAACCACTGCGCCACCGGGCGGCCCTCCTTCTGTTATATTTATGACCTGCATCCTAAGCCTCCAACTCCTAAACTCCTACACCTACAACAATCTTGATCAACATCGATTTCTAGAATCAAGAATGAATCCTACGCAGAAATCACTGCAATGTCAATAAAAACTGGCAATTTTTCCTAGAATTAAAACACAATCGTTAACCATGGTTATTCTTAGGAGGTAGAATTTAAGGAGTATTTTAACTTTCCTGACGTATTTCAGCCACTGAAGGCTATTTATCAAACATTCATCGAACACATAAGGAGCGTGGTCCTAAGCCAGAGTCAGGAGAAACAGGAAAGAGAAGAATCCCTCTCGTGTGGAGCATATAGATCTGCACTCTCCAAGAGTTTGGCTATTTAAAGTTTCATTGACATTAAATAAAATTTAAAACTCAGTTTCTCGGTCCCAATAGCTACTTTTCAAGTAGAAACATGCAGCTAGTGGCTCCTGTAAAGGACAGTACAGAAAGTTCTATCTGACAGGGCTGATCTAAAAAGAAAGTGTGACGCTCATTCAGACCTTGGAAACAGAGAGGGAGGATCTGGGGAAGGCTTCTGGGAAGACAGGCATTTGGAATGGATAGTCAAGTCAGCATTCCAGGCTGGCTGATGACAGACAACACATGCCACTGGCCCTTCCCTTCAGCATCATGCAATACCAAAATTTCCAGGGCTGTTCCCCAAAAACCAAAAGCAAAATACTTCCAGGAAGTATTACAGAAATGAACTGGCTTTGATTGTATTTTGCTAAGATAAGCTTAGATGAAAATACCCTAAAATGAAACAACTAGATTCTAAAGTCCACTTAGGACCTCACTAAAAAGGAGGAAGGGAAAATGGAACTGGAATTAACTGCGAGATCATTCTGGAAATCTTTAACAAGTGAGCTAAACTAGGGATCAAGGGGACAAACCAAAGAATGCACTATGCTCATCCAAATACCTTTCAGTGGGAGAATGTTTCCCAATAATCAAGGTCAACACGTGAAATCACAGGTGATTAACCCCACAAAGCCACCCTGGCAAAGCCGGGTAACAATTTAGTACTTTGTGGCAGGGGCGGGGGGGGGGGGGGGTTAAAATTTATTTTCTCTGAATCACCTACATTACCTAATGTGCTGCCTCAGTTTCCTCATCTGTAAAATGAATACAAAGATAATACCTATTTCTGGGAGGGAGGAGGGCAAAAGGGGTGATTCGCACACATGTATGGTGACGGATGGTAATTAGTCTGGGTGGTGAACATGATGTAATCTACACAGAAATTGAAATATAATGATGTACACCTGAAATTTATATGTTATAAATCAATGTTACTTCAAGAAAAAAAATGGGGAGATCTTAAAAAAAAAAAACCTATTTCTGAGGGCTGTTGAGTAGATTCCTTAAGTTAATACATGTAAAGTGCATAAAATAGTGCCCAGCACACAGAAAGGACCAAGGAAGTATTGGTTATTCCTACTGCAGGAGTCCTTGAGGACCTAGTCTCCCTTGGCAGAAAGTGAAAGGACTGCCCTAGGGGTGAGCCCACAGGGAAGAGGGGTGTTGCACTGACTGTCATACTAGGAGAGGGGTTTTGAAAAGTCCAATTGGTCCTAAGCTGAGCAAGCTATGCAGACACCTTCCACCCATGTCCTCTCGGCTACTATAACGCCCAAGGCCGTAGGCGCACAGCTGCTGGAACTTCAGCAAATTTTCGGGTTTTAGCTGTGGACCCCCTGATATACTGACTTAGGATACCAGTGTTCAATTTTTTTCAAAAATCTGTCTTGTTTGCCCAGCTTATCCTATTCTATTCTTCATTCAGGCATTAATCAGGCACCCATGACAAGTCATGCACTTTACTAGGCAAAGGGGAAAACAAAAGAACAAAGCCCTAGTTTAAAGAAGTAGAAGACAACTACTCCACTTCTAGGCATTTCTCTTACAGGTATAATCTCACATGTGCAAAACGATATATACTCAAGTTTTCCCTACAGCACTGAACGCAAGAGCAAAGAACTGAAACAAATTAAATGCCCATCCATAGGAGACTGGCTAAATACGGTAAATCTGTATAATGGAATCCCATGAGGCTGTAAAAAAGAACGAGGAAGCTTCCTTTGAGCTAACACAGAACCATCTCCCAAAGTGCTAAGTGAAAAAAGGAAGACGCTGAGCAGTAATTATGGTATGCTACTATTTACATAAAGGGGTGGGGAGGTCATACATATTTACATTTGCTTGTTTGTATGTGCAAAAATTATCTCTGGAAGGAAAGGTATCTCTGGTAAAACACCAATGTCTCTGAAGGGGACATGGGTGGCTGGGGACAGGGATAAGGGAATAGTAGGGGTGTTTTGTGACTACTGATGCAGAACCACACAAATAAATCACTACACAAAACCAAGTGACATGTACAACACAACCAGCAAAGCACTAACAAAGCTGAGTACGATCCCAGGGAGAAAGGTCTTAGAATAGTGGACCCTTGAGGGGATGTTGACGGATAAGCAGGAAATTCACCAACCAGGGAAGGTTGGTAAGGGCACTCTCTAGAGGAACCAGTTTCATCAAAGAGACAGAGGCCGAAAAAGAACACAGCATGTTCTGGAGAAGTAAGAGGCTGGGAAGGCAGGACGGGCCAAGTTGTAAAGGGTTCTATAGTAGACCGGACAGACCAGATCTATAGTCCACGCTGCCCATCTGGACTTTACCTTGTAGGCAACGGAACAGCACTGAAGGTTTTTAAGCAGGGGGGTGCGACGGTCAGGTTCTTGTTTAGCGACTCCAGTGACTTGTAGAGAGAATAAACGACTGAGGAAAGGACAAAGAGAAGGACACCTTGTAGGAGACTTCTGCATTCAAGCACAATACCCTCTCTTCTTGGAATTCCCAGTGGTATGCAGCACAGTGGATTTCACTTAACTGGCACCCAATGAATACTTAACTTACCATTTAAGAATAACAACTCCTATCAATTGAGCACTTACGATATGCCGAACACTTTCCATACATTACTTTGGTTTCTCACAACAACGCTGTGAGGTAATATCTTTATTTTACCCCAGAGAAAACTAAGCCCAGAGAAGTCCAGCAGCTTGTTTATGGTGGCAGAACAGACGGAGGAACTGGGACATGAACCTTTGTCTGTCTGTCTAAATACCTGTCCACATATTATTGGTGCTGGCCTGTGGCAAGGTTTTCCCCAGCCTATGTAAAAAGGAGAATTGGAAACACCTGTATACATGTCACTGTAAGGCTGCCAACTTCCTTGAGAAGGGCTAGCTTTTATTCTAATATTGGCCCCTATGTTTTTACATATAAAATAATGGTTTTTCTTTTTTTTTAATGCCCTCCTTGTCAAAACTAAAAATTAGTAAATTTGTATTTGTTCTCCCACCACCATATTCTTCAACTGGTCTATAAAAGCCAAGTCCAGGAACCATGACACTAGTACGTCATTTACAGAGCACTTACCATGACCCAGGCATTATCTTAAGCTTCTTAACTATCTGTCTTAACTTGTACAGTGACCCTATGGATAGACACTACTCTAGTCCCCTTTCTATAAATGAGGGGCCCACAGCACTAAAAGTTGAAATGTCTTGTGTGAGAGTGCACAGCTGGCAAGAGGCGGGACAGGGACTCAAGCCGAGGCCATGGGTCATGATGAGAAAGAGGAACTGAGGCCTCAGTTCTAACACTGTGAAGACCAGACAGACCTTGACAACTGCTATTTGGCCCATGAGCCACAACAGTCAGATGTGTAAGACACTTCCTGATAATACCCTAAAACTGGCTGCTCCCTGGAGGCAAGTCACAAGGTCACAGGTCAATAGCATGTGCTGCTCTAAGGATTCCAACTTGCCTGAGGCTGCCTTGGTAGCACCCTAACATGCAGGCTCACCTAACAGTTTAATCACCAAGTTGTTCTCTGTCATTTTCCCAGAAAACTAAAAGGCTTTCCAACTTGATGGAGTTTCCACATTCACTCTTGGCATTTGGTTCTCAAAAACAATCTGGAATGACAACACAAAAGGCCTCTGTGGCAGGCAGAGTAGGTATTTAGGCCCATTTATAGATGAGAACTCAAATTAAAATAAATGACTTGTCCAAGGTCACAAAGTTGGTAAGAGGCAAAATGAAAACTAACGGCAGAAAGGGTTCCTCGCATCACATGAGGAATCCCAAGAATCTAAGGGCTGAAAGGTGCCAGAGACTTTATTTTTTCCTGGTTTCCCTCAAAAATTCAGACCTTTAATTCAAGGAATATTGCACTCCTATTGACGTGTTCTAGGATAAATGTGACAGGTTCACAGAATAGACGGGAGAACAAAACAGAAAAAAATCCTCTGGCGCTTCCAAATCTGTTTCCCAATTTCTTCCTGATGTCTGACTATAAGCCCCCCAAAGTGCACTTGAGCGTCAGGTCTCCCGGCATCCTCCTCCCGAAAGAAAGAACGGCTGTATAGTGCACGCAAATGTACTGCTAAATGACCACAACAAAAACAAACTAGGTCAATTTCTAAATCTCCAAATTATTCCTCACTCAAGATAAAACATGAACTTGGACCATTTTCTTAAAAAGTTCTTGTTCATAACAAGATGAAATTTATCTTCCTACTCAATGCATTCTTGTGTTGAAATGTTTAGTCACACTTAATTCTTGAAGATAAGATCAGGAAAAAAATCAGGCCACTGGCTTTCTAAATTTTTTACTTTCTGGTACAGAAACAGGATGTTCCTTGTGTTACCTGTAAGAGAAGAAACTGGTTTTGTTTCCTAAACAGTGTATCAACTCTCTGCCAGTTATGTTTTGTATAACTGGTACTCTACATGGTGCAGACACCCAAACACTGGCTGAATGGGGAGGCAAAAGGAAAAATAAAACTTGTCTCCTCTATCTCTATCCTCTGGAGCTACAAAGAACTAGTTTCTCTTCTGCTTAATAGCCCTTAATTATTTAAACTCTTTAAATAAAATTAAATACATTAAATTAATAAAATTATTTAAATCTTGTTGAAAGACTTTTGGCCCATAAAAGGCAAGATACAACTAATTTCATGGCCATTTCTGATTTTGACCAAGAAAAGGAAAAAGTAATATACTAATGGCTCCTTTCTCTTAAAAGCAGCACGGGTGGGGTGGCGAAGGAGGAATACCTTGCTGAAAAGAGAACTGAGGGTCCAGCTACAGCTATCAGCCACCAAGAAGACAGGAGTTCTCCTCTCTGGGGTGCAATCAGTTCTGGAAAGTGTAAAGCACACCAGAGAGGGTGGTGGAGAGCAGGGCTCAGAGTGAAGGCTCTGAACCAGGCTACTGCAGGGACCTACTAGCCTTGTGACCTTGGGCAAGTCCCCTCTGGAAGCCTCAGCTCGCCGGCTAGAAAAGGAAAAGTCTCCCGGTACTCAGCAAGCACACTGTTGCTATTAACTGGTAACTCTGCTAATACTTAATCCAGTTACTATGCTAAGAAAGGTGACTGTCTCACCTCCAAAGGTATACTAGAGTCCGAAAGATCTCACTATGACTGATTTCTTGCTTTTCAGCTGAATTTTTCTTTCATACGTTTATAAGAAAAACCAGGCATAATACAATTACACTGCAAAAGAAAATTGTTTATCCTTTTTTTCTGAATCAAAACCAGTAAGATCACTGTGGAAAACTCAGGAAAAAAAATTTTTAATCACTCAAAATTCTATAACATTTCAGTATTTTAGATAAGTACTAACAGCACTTTGGCTTATTTCTCCCACTTTTTCCCATATATATTTTAAAATAACTGGAATAATACTGTTTATAGTTCTATATCCTGCTTTTTTCTCATATTTAATTTTATTTTGTGTGCACTTTCCCATGTCCAGTTCTCCAAAAACATCCTTTTTTAATGACTCCATATTTTTCCATAAAGCAACAACTCCCCTAAGGTTAAAACATTTAGATTTCTTTCTTTATATACATCACTATAATTAACATCTTTTTATTACAATATTGATCCTCATCTCTATTTCTTGGTCCACACAGATTCCTATAAGTAGACCAAGGATTGTACATCTCTTAAAACACTGCCAAACTGCTTTCCAGAAAGTTCACACCAGTTTGCGTGCCCAACAGTGCCATTACGATATCAACTGCAGTGACCACCACCTATTTCATTTTAATTCCCAGCAAACAGAGACCCAAAAAATCTGGAGTTACAACATAAGCAGGGAAGATCTGTTATTAAAAGAATGCTTTCGACATCTGTGGTAATTTGTAAGAGATCGCTATTCTTATCATCCTTATATTCTTATTCTTATCATTCATCAGGTATGTGACCTTGAACAAACTTGGAAAAGTTATACATATTGTCCTACACATTCACATTCATATATTAAAGTCATGACTTCAGTGCCTTACACTTGGAGACTCTCAAATAATTTCCAACTTATTAAAAAGAACTGAGTGAAGAAGGAAATTATGGCCCATCATATGAAAAAGGGGTCTGTACAACACGCGGAAGATTCAGAAATGTATACAAGACTGATGCACTTTTCTACATGTAATTTGTACCTTAATTTAAAGAAAATACAAAAATTTACCATGGGGATCTGTACACAAGAAAATATATGTATCCTTTGTGTACACACACCACACCAAATCACAACCACTTTAGCCAGCGCTGCCATTTTTAAGCCTGTGTGGCTGCTGACTAATATTGAGCATATGCGAACAGCCAGGACCCACTCCCCCAGCAGTCAGGGGCCTTTTTCCCTTTTTCTTCACTTATCAAAGGTTTTATCTGCACTCCTCAACTGAGAGACCAACAATCAGGGGAAGAAAATTCCTACAGGTCGGCAGCATTAAAACAAGTATTCAGTGATTCCATTAAAAATATCACAAAAGCAGCATCCACCAGCCTTCCACCTATCAACTTAATAAGCGTTTTTGAAAAATAAAGACCTAGTGATATTTTTCATCACCAAGCATTTAGTTCCACTATTCCCAGTGAAATAATTCCCTTGAAGAGAAAGCCACCCTCGCTGAAGACGCAGACGGCAAGAATCTAATAATCTTGTATTAATGCAGGGCTGACTTTCATTTGTACACAATCAATTTGTTACTGAACAAAGAATCCTTTTTAATTGCTCATGGCAATTAACAGTAATCATTTTCCTTTGTCTTATCCTAAGTAGTGCAGACTGCAACAGATGAAGCCACGGTTTTGACCTTTCTTTTAAATGGAGGTGGAAGAAGTATAATGCAATAATATATTTTTTTACACTTCAGCAGGCTATTAGCTGTAGCTGCCCAACACACTTTCACCCCAACCTTATTTAATAACTTTGAATTGCAGTTTTTAAAGAAAGTATTACAGTGAGTTCCACACAAATAAGGGGCAAAGTGTATTTTTATTTATACATTTCTAGTTGCCTAGAGAGTTTTCTCAGAAGAAAATCTCTCAACTAGGAGCTACTCAGATACTTTTCTATTTGCCAAAGAAAACAGAAATTTAAGGAGTCATTACATGACCAAACATTTCTATCTTCTTTCTGTTAGACACATTTACTCATACAGTTTTGTCATACTTGGGTTTGAACCCAGTTCAGAAATAAAATGCCCAACTTTTTCAGTATGCTGGCTAGAAAAACAAGCTGGTGCTTGCGGCTGTAGATTCTTTTCAAAATACTGTGATATGGAACCACTGTGTGCTCAGTCTCTGAACATGAAAAGCTTTAAGATTAATAAGGGACTGCCTCCCAAGGAGCCAGAAATTAATCAGATAGTCAATTCAACATTTACTTCCTTCACCCCATCCCATATTATATAGTTAACTGTTTATAACTGATAATAAATTCCTCAAGGGGATGAACTATAGCTTATTCTTATATCCCAGGGGGCAAGGCAGCCTAATAAAATGAACACAAATTTTAAAATCGGACAGACATGGATGCATCCCACCACCTATCAGTTGTGTGATCCTGGTCAAGACTCCTATGATGGGTGTGTACATGCACATGAGAATTAAATGCCAACCAGGAGGGCATGCCCTCTAAGAGTTTAAAGCCTAAAAATGGCCATTATGATTCGTGCACACATTCCCCTCACACACAAAAAAAAGGAAAAGAAAAAAAAAGGCTTTGGCATCTGTTTGGCTTCAACCAGCATGTATGTAGTGGAAGCCTACTATGTACAATGTATTCTGCAAGGTGTGATGGGAAATAAAAGATACATGAGAGGGTCCCCATCCTCAAGGAGTTTACCATCTAGACAGAGAAGACAATCAAGTAATATGAGATACAAAATCAGGCAGAAGGGGGGGCCAGCCCAGTGGCATAGTAGTTAAGTTTGCACACTCCACTTTGGTGGCCCAGGGTTTGTGGGTTCGGATCCCAGGCGGAGACCTACACACCACTTATCAAGCCATGCTGTGGCAGTATCCCATATAAAGTAGAGGAAGATGGGCATGGATGTTAGCCCAGGGCCAGTCTTCCTCAGCAAAAAGAGGAGGATTGGCAATGGATGTCAGCTCAGGGCTGGTCTTCCTCACAAAAATAAATAAATAAAAATAAGGCAGAATGGGAATCAACTAGTATAACCACTTCATTTTTCAAATGAAGAAACTGCAGCCCAGAGAAGTAAAATGACTTGGCCCAAGTCACCAGCAGAGCTAGGGCTAGGACCCGGCTTTCTTCATTATCAAGTCAAGATTCTTTACACCAGAGGAAGCTGCCTCTCACTTGGCCACATTCAATCACCAAATACAAATATTACTACAGTGACCAGCAAGAGGACATTTTCCAAGTAAGAATACAGAGACACTAGGAGAGCAAAAAAAGGTATGAACTCCCTACAGAGACATAATGCAACAGTCACCACCACGCAAATTCCATAAAATGAAAATGTTCATTTCAATAAAAGAAGATAAAGGAGATAGGCAAGTCTGGCTATTTTCAACTAAAATAAATTTCCTGTGATGACACTTCATGGCTGGAAGTACCTGGTTCTCTGCTAATGTATCAACTTACTGGAGTTCCCTAATATCAGAGAAGCAAATAAATGAAAATCAGACTGACGGATACCAAAAGTTATTTTCAAGAATTCTTCATAGATGAAGCCTGATAAAGCATTGTATCAAAAATTAAACAGAAATAAACTTTCGGGAAGATGAACATGAATGATTTGTTTGCATTTCTTAATACCAGCAATTCAAGTGCTATTCAGACCATTGCTATTTGAGAGCCTAGGTCAACAATGACTCAGCTTGAAAAATTCCATATTGTTTTTAAAAGAGATGTATGGCTTTAGTTATGCAGTTAATACAATCTGGATGCCCCTTTCCCCCCAAATTATAAACTAATTTTCATTCAAATGGCTGGAAAAGAAACAGTGTTTATCTTATATTTGAAAAAGTATACAACAAAGTAATTCAATTCATTTTACTGCATCCCCCAAGGGAAAGAGCTCCTACCCCCAGCCCCCGACCCCACCATTCTGGATTACAGGATTTGATGCTGTGGGGGCATGGTAGTTAAAGAGTCCAGTCCCGGTCCCTTGGTATGTGATCCAGGACAACAAGAATCTACAGTCAGAGCTGGACGGCACACTAGACTTCAGACTAGGACTGCGAAGCCCAGAGAGGTGAAGTTTGTCCAAGGTTCCAACTAATTAGGGTAAGGCCGAGACAAGAAGGTCTCCTGTCCTCTTTCAACTATGACAGGAAGCCTGTCACCATGCCCCCTTGCAAGCCTTCCATTTCCCCATCTGTAAGTAAGGAGGCTAGACTAGGCATGATTTTCAAACTGTGTTGCTCCAAACCCAAGGGATTTCTGCTAGTCACCTTCCTTCCTCAAGCAGAGAATCTCCGAGTTTACCTATTTCACATAGTGTGAAGAGGAAATTTTAAACAACAGAACTAGATGATCAATAAAATGTCACACTGACTGGGTAAATTAACACACTGTTTAGACTGCCAGGTGGTGAATGACAACAGTCACCGCAGATCACAGGAAGGCCCTAAAAGGGCTGACAGCTCTCAGAACACCAGAGCACACCAAAGATGGGAAAGCAGACAAGACGAGAGAGACGGACAACCACTCTTACCTCCTCAGTCTCCAGATGTGTTGATCCGATGTTTCCCCACTACACACAGACTGACCAAACCCCTAGCAGGCTGTGGTTTACAGTCACCTGTGCGACCCTCCCTCCTCCCAGACTGTCTTTTGCCAAAGTCGCCATCAGGCCCATGGATCTGCCCAGAGACAACTTCTTCCCTGTGTCCGTCACCAGGAGGAATGACTATCTTCTGATTTCGTATTGTCCTACATACATGCTTTGGCCTTCATCATGCCAAGGAAAAAGGGGAGATGGGTAAGGGAGGAGGACACAGCCAAAATGAAAGGTTTAAAAAAAAAAAAAGAAAGAGAGGAACTGTGATCAGGCCAGTATTACGAAGATTTTGTAGGCACGGAAAGAGCCCTTGAGGACGTGTTACTGGGTTGAAAACAGTCATCTACCACCATCTCCTGCCCCACACCTACCCCCAACTGGCACATTAACTGTTCCAGAAGGCCAAGCCTACCACCTCAGATTTCTGCAGCACCCAATGCCATAAGGAAAGCAAATGCCGATACTGGGGTTGGAGCCTCTGCGACCATCGGAGAAATGTGACCGTCTTTGGAACATCAGTTACCAGTTTAGGAAGAAAAATCAGCTCTTTGTTCTTTGGTCTCTTCTCTTCCTATTATGTAAACTCAGGCTGTGGGCATGCAGAAACTTTCTAGGCTGCCAGTGATGTTACAACTCTGGAACACAAACTGAAGCAGTACTGCATACACAGTTGTTCTTATTCTTAATTAGCTATCACTTCCACATTAAGAATAAAAAACAAAACAACTATTTATACCAACATGGGGAACATAAACTCTAAAGTAAATTCAGAGAATTAATCATCATTTACAAGGCCAAAACTCAGAAATGAAAAGAAACCAAGAGAAACGAACCAAAATTCTTTCAGTCAATAATGGTGAAGACACATGCCACAGATAATTAAAATTACCACTCTGCTTGTCAGAAAATTTAAAGTCCCAAGAAGTCAGAAGCTAAAGGAGCCAACCCCCGCCCTGTCTCATGTACAAACGCCCTAACATTTGATGAGTCAATGGGCCAATTCTGTGGATGACAGTGAATGTTTTTTATTTCAAATGTGTTCACAGAGAAGTTATTTCTAAATAAGTGCTGAAGTAAACAGTTTGATCATAGCTCAGTTAAGAAATAAAGTCCTTCCAGTAAATGCTCCTTCACAGCTGGATGGCTGCTTTAATATGCAATTGCCCCAGGCCACAGGGGAAAAAAATCAGCCTTTTAATTTACTTAAGAAATAAAACAAATAAACCTAGAACATACAAAAGGTTCTCTCCCCCAAGTTAAGGAAGGAAAATGGATGGAAGGCTTTTCTGTAAAAACCACCTCTTCCTCTGAAAGAATTTCCTAAACCCCACCCCCAACACAAGAGCACTGAAGGAAACAGCTCAAGGAAAGGTTAACTAAGGTACATTTCCCAGGTAATAAGACCAAAAATCCAATCAGATCAGCCAGGTGCTGGCACCCCTTTCTCACTCTACCAAATGAGGCCACTCAGAAGACTTGGGGAGTGTTGGGGCCCACCCACAGCCTCCTTGTACACCGAGGAGCCCCCCATCCAGCCTGGGTCTGCCCAGAGGCACTCAGCCCCCATGGCTGGGAGGCCGGCAATACCAGAGGGCAGAAATGTGAGTGACACTTGGCACTCTCTCTTTCAACAAACAACGGCAAAGACCTCTCCAAACCCAGGCCCTCACTATTTTGAAGACCAGGAAGCTGGAGCCTTCCTGGGGCAAGGGTGAAAAAGAACTAAGCCCACCCTCTCCACCCCTCCCAAAGGTCACACTGCAAACCAGAGGTCATTAGGGAAGGCAAGACTCGGCAGCTTCTGCAGACCCAGAGCAGTAAATACCAAGTGTGGCCATGACCTCCCAGTAGGATTGGGAGAACCTGAGAACTGGCAATTCCCCAGCCAGGGGTAAAACAAAAATATGACTTGTCAGCTGGAAAAATCCAAAAAGGCACACTCCTAAGTTCTCCCAAGCGGTGCTAGCTTGGAGGTGGAAGGAGAGAGAAGGTACAACTGTATCTTTACAATAGGTCAGAGAAGGAGGAAGGGAAAGTGAGAAAGAGAAAGACCAGCGAGCAGCTGCACTCTCCTTTCTGAAGGACACAAAGCTGCAGAGTCCAGGGATCTGAAGGGGCTGGGGAGCAAAATGAGAGCGAGAAAGAATATGGGGCAATGGAAAGAGATCTAGTCCCCCCCCCCAACAACCTTGGCAGAAGTGGGGAAAAAGGGGGAGACACTTCCAGGCTCCAGAGAGCAGCAACCCATCCACCAACCCCCACCTATTTACCCAGATCTCCCAGGATCCCTGGGGATACAACCCTCAGGGTCAGGGCGCTGAGAGAATCTGCAGTCTAAATCAGAGCCCAGAGAACCCTGGGCCCAAGCCAGCCCCTTCCCCTCCAAAGCTGAGAGATGAAGCCTAGAGAAAGGCCTGTCTGGAGAAGAGAAGCTCTCTGTGGGGAATGAGCAGGTCAACGATGGGAGGTAGGAGAAACAAGTCTGATAGGAACTAAAGGGGAAGAGAAGGAGCCTGGCAGGATACAAGGAGAAAGAAAAGGTGAGGGAGGAAATAGGTCCACAAGGAACAAAACTGGGAGAGGAGTATCAAAATGGAGTGAGAAATCTATCCAAGAACTGAGGTGGCTTGTGGGGGGGGGGGGTGCATGATAGGAAGGAATAGTTTAGAAGACATCTCTAATACTGGGCAGAATTGGGGGAAGGAAAACTCAGAAAGAAGGTAAGAGGGAATATAAAAGAGGAAGGATGAATACAACCAAGGAGAGGTGGAGGTTGAGAGCTGAATCAAAATGGTGGGGTGAGAGAAGGCCAGGTGGAAAACTGAGAATTGAGAGGCAACAGAGGTGGGACACAGTTCAGAAGACTAGGGTTAAAGAGGCCCACTCCAGGAGGGGCCAGCGGTAGGAAAGTGAAAACCGGTCATAAAAATAGGTGGGGAAGTGGACAGCTCCGAAAGGGGCAGGGCTGGCAGGAAAACATTAAACAGAGAGGATGGGACAGAACTGAACAGATGAGAGAGCAGGTGCAAAAATGACTTGGGGGGGTCTGTGAGATGCAGAATGGGAAGGAAAGAGGGCCACGGGTAAGAGAGAAGCTATCAATGGTTTAGTGTGGTAAAAGGCAAGTCTAAGAAATGCCAAGAACGGATTTCGAGCAAAGAGGAAGTGGGAAGAAGGTCTTAAGCAGAGAAGAACGGAAAGGGAAACAGGTCAAAGAAAGAGAGAGTAAATCAATGGCAATGAGTGCCAATGAGGAGGTGGGGAGGAGAGGAAACCGAAAGGAGAACACTGGGGCAGAACTGGGGCTGCGGAGGGGCTGAGTGAGGGAGAGAGGGCATGGAAGTGAGTGGCAGAAATTAGAGCTGCAGGATCAGAGACCGGGGAGGAGGCTGCTTCGTGGAAGGCAGAGAAGGAAAGCAAGCACGTTAGGGGGCACAGCAAGATCTGAGATTGGGCAAGGGGCAGAAAGGTCTGAAAGAGAGGAAAGGGTCTGAACGGCAAACGGGAGCAAGGTCTGAGAAGGGGAGCAGGTAAGCGCGGTGCACCAGACTCCGAGATGGGGCAGGAGACTGAACTGAGGCATGGAAGGGTCAGCGAGCCCTGGGGCATCCCGAGGGTGCAGCAGGTTCTGTTAGTGGGCAGTAGGGCCCAAGAGGAAGGGGAAATTAAGTCCAAAGAGAAGATCTGGGGCAGCAGTGCCAAGACGAACAGGATCTCCAAAGAGATGGAACCGCAGGTCCTAGAGGGACAGCTCCTGGGGGTGCAAGAGAAGAGGGGTAACAGCAAATGGGTCAAAGACGGGGACAGAGCCGAAAGGGTGGTGAGAGCGGAATCGGAGACAGAAAGGTCACGAATCTCACAGTGGGGGTCCAGAATTAAGGGTTGCAGAAGCGTCACGAAGGAGGTGGGTCCCAGGAGCACTGCAGAGTCCAGGAGGGGCGAAGGGCAGCACGGAGCGGCGGGAGGGGGAGGCGCAGAATCAGGAGCCGAGTGGCTGAAGTGGGGGGGCCGAGGCAGACGCCGAGATCCCAAAGGGTAGGAGGGTGGGGGCAGCCGCGGGGACAGCGGGCTGGAGCGGACAGAGGCAGGTCCGAAGGGCAGGCGGGCCCCGCGGGCCGCGCCGCAGCGCGAAGCGGCGGGGCCGGCGGGGCCCGGGGGGCTGGGGGGCCGCTCCCTCCCCTCCCCCTCCGGCTCCTCCATTGTTCGCGGGCTCCGGGCCCCGCCGTCCCCGCCTCCCCCTGGACCCCGCAGCGGGGCGGCGCCCGGCCTCGCCGCCGGGGCCCGCGAGCTCGCGCACTCACCAGCTGGGCGCTCTCAGCGCGGCCCCGGCCTCCGGGATCCCGGCAGCGGCGACGGCGGCCCCGGCGCCATGTTCTGCTGCTCCTCGTTCAGCGGCGGCTGAGGCGGCGGCGGCGGCTCCGGCGGCGGGGGGCCGGGCGGACCCTCCCTCGCGGGCTCCCTCCTCCGCCTCCTCCACCTCCTCCTCCCGCCGCGCCGCGGCTCTCCCTCGGGGCGGGGGGCGGGGAGGGGAAGGGGGAGGGGCGGGAACCAGGGGGAGGGCGGACCAGCCTCGCTCGCTCGCTCCCTCCCTCCTTCGCAATGGCGGCGGCGGCGCCTCCTCCCTGCGGCCGCCGCTCCCGCGAGCGCGCCCCTCGCTACTGCGCGTGCGTGGCGCGAGGACCGTTGCAGGGGGATAACGGCCCCTGGGCGCACGCCGCCAGGGGATAACCAGCGCGGGGCCGAAGAGAAGCGAGAGCGAGGGCGCGTGCGCGCCCGAGGGGCTCCCTGTCCCTGCTGCGGCCTAGGGCTGGGAACTGGCGCGGAGGGCGCAGTGCGCGTGCGCCCCAAGAAAATGCCGCTACTGCGGTGGCTGCGGCGCGAGGAGACCCGCGACCATGCAGAGGGAGTGGGGTGGGCGAGTGCGCGTGCGCGGGAGGGGCTGCCAGCCTCCGCAGCTCTTGGCGCGAGGCGGAGGGAGTGGCCCGCGGGAGGCGCGCGCGCCTGAAGCAGCCGATCCCCCTCCTCGCGCTGGCTTTTGGAGAAAGCGGGAGTGGAGAGGCATGGCCTGGCTTCGGGGGCGGGGGCGAAGGGCACGATCCCGCTCGCGCGGGACCTGACCAGCCAATGGGAGGCAAGGGGAGGTGGGTTTGCCGCGCGAGCCGCAGGCCCCAGGATAACGGGAGGAGGAGGGGGGAGCGACGTAACGTGGAGCGGTGGGGCGGGGCTGAGGAGGAGGGGGCGCACCCAGCGGAGGAGCTGATTGGGGAACACGAGGGGGCGTGGTCCGTCTCGGCCCGATCCTAGCGCCGCAACTCGTCGTTCCGGAAGAAGGGGCGGGGCCGGGGAGCGCGTGCTCTTTCCTCTGGCAGTGAAGAAAATCCGCAGGCAAGGCGCGCATTAACGCAATTTGCTCTCCGTTCTGTGATCGCCTGGTCCCCAGGAGAGGGGCGTGGGCCCCCTCCTGCGTGCAGCCCTGGCCTCCAAGTCAGCATTGTGCAAATGACTGCAAATCAAATGTCAGTTCGGGCGCCTGGAGGGGAAATAGTAGTGATGGGAAGGGGCACCGCTGTAACCCTTGAGTTCCTCTGAACTGAGGAGGGGTTCCTCTGGGACCCCTCCGGAAGGACGGATCATGGAAGATGAACGTTCTGGGCGCCGACTCAATATTTACGGAATGCATGAAGAAAGGCTATGCTTCCTATTGCCTTCTGCGTTTCTTTCCTCAGTCTTTTCATCTATGAAATGGAATGATAATCTTACCTCCCTCATGGGGTTGCTGTGAGAATTAAATGAGTTACACTTGTAAAGCGCTGAAAATCATGCCTCGCATTATAAGTGTTGGTAAATAAAATTACATGCGCTCAAGTTTTAAAACATCCCATTAAAGGGTTTCTGATTATTGATCAGGGTCGTTTCTATTGATGCTTTTTAAAAAAATTATCACCTTAAGTACGTGAAATTTTATTTTTAGATGTTCTTGACTATTTTTTTTAAAGTTTGCTTTAAGCATTGTGGGCCAGATTTTCTTTAGGTTGCCACTGCAAACCCTGGTTTGTAAGCGATTTTGAGATCACTTGAGGGAACACCAGAAAGACTGGGGGGAGGGGACACCAGATTCCCCTACCACAAATTAATATGTGTTTATAACTCCAATGCAGTGTTCTAGGTCCTTCCAATCTTGGGAAATTTCTGAACTGGCAGCACCTGGAGAAGAGCAAAGACTGGGTTCATTCTGGGCCCACATGCCCCCTTCCCTTCTTTTGGAGCCTGTCAACTCCACTTTATCCTTCAAGTCTAGCTTGAAGTCACTTCTTCAGAGTGGCCTCTAGATTTGGCCTGACCCTTCATTCTTTGATAAAAATGGGCACTTTATGCCAGGCAACATTCTAAAGCACTTTAAACGTATTGACTCCCTTGATCCTTACAATACTTTATAAGTAGGTTATAGTTATCATTCTACTAAACTAAGGCACAGAGAGGTGACACAGCTAGTAAGTTCCAGATTTGAGATTCAGTCCCAGACCATTGGTGTCAGATAACTACACACCTAGTACTTCTTCATAGCACTCCATCAGGGTTGAAGTTCTGTGCTGGTATCACCGTTTTATGTGTGAGCCCTTTGAAGACAGGGACTCCATCTGGCTAGTTCCTCAGTTTGACAAATGGCCTATGATAAATACTTGTTAATGAATAAATGAATGAATCCAAAGCTAAGCAGAGCGTGATGGCTGGCACTGGGGGCATGGCAGCCCAAAAGACACAGTCCTTGTCCAATGACTGACTCCTACCCCTCTTTCAGATGCTAGCTCAGATATCCCCTCTTCCAGAAGGCCCCTGCCAGGCTGGGTCATGCGCCCCCTTTAGGCTCCCGGAGCTCCTTGCGGTCGCCATCCAAGCCCCGATCACTCTGAGTCATCCCTATCTAGTGATATAGGTCTTTCTGTCCCACCAGACTGTGAGCCCCGTGAGAACAGGGCCGGAGCCGTCTTAGTCATCATTGATGTCCCCAGCATAGGTCCAGGCACAAAGCAGGGCCTCAAGTGTTTCCCTGGATGAACGAAAGGAACCATCAAGGAGAGCCTTCCCAGCTCTGCAATTCTTTCCAGTGCGCAAGAGGGCGGGTGTTAGCTGAGCAAGCCAACCACAGGAAGCAAGCTTCCCTGGGGGCAGCCGCCCCCGCGCACCCGGCCAGCTTCCACTCCAGGATAAATAAACAACCGAGTAAACAATTAGCTGACATAGAGAAGTGCCGACTGCC
The DNA here is from genome assembly GCA_031878705.1 of Tapirus indicus. NCBI lineage: Eukaryota > Metazoa > Chordata > Mammalia > Perissodactyla > Tapiridae > Tapirus > Tapirus indicus. The sequence continues at coordinate 21,054,596 of CM062926.1, read as the reverse complement.
GGCCTGGGCCGCAATCAAGATTTCCCAAGCATCGCCCTCGGCGCCCAAATGGCCGGGCCGGGAGGTCATACCAACCGGAGAGCCGGGGTAGGTACAAGGCGGGGCCTGGGGACCTGGACCCGCACTGGAGAGATACGCAAGCAGAAAAATCCACCGAAGAGTTTTGCAAAGAGCGTGGAGGTGCTGGAGCATATTCTCTCTCCATTCCTCAGTGTCAGAAAGAATCAGAGGGTGGGGACCAGGTCTGCGCTTGACCAAAGAGTCGGTGAGCTCGCAGCGCCCCCTACAAACAGAACTGCGGAAGCTGCAGCCAGCTGAGGCTGCCGGGGATGTCGGGGAGCGGCGAGCTCTTCCGCCATTGGCCGGACGGGCAGCCAATCACGAGAAAGGAACGGGAGGAGGAGATGCTCAGATTCACCGCGTAATCCCAGCGCCCGGCCGGAGCTTGACAGGCAATGGGCACGCTCTGAGTATCTGACGGAAGGAGGGACGAGGAACCTCGCAATTTCTATAAACTTTAAAAATGGAAATATAACATGCATACCGAGAAGTGCTCAAATCACAAGTGTACAGCTTGATGAATATTCACAAAGAGAACACACCCTTGTAACCAGCACCCAGACTAAGAAACGGAAGGTGACCTATGTCTCAGAAGCCCCCGCCCCGTGTCCCCTTCCAGTCACTCCCCCTACAAGGAGAACCTCTATCCTGACTTCTGCGACAATTGATTGGTTTTGCCCGTTTTTATACTTTATATAAACGGCATATACAAATGGTAAGTGACTTCTTTTGATCAACATTGTTAGATTCATCCACATTACTGTGTGTAGATGTGGATCGTTCCTTCTCAATGCTCTCTAGTATTCCATTGTGTGAATGAACCACGATGTATTTATCCATTCTACTGTTGGTGAGTATCTGGGTAGTTTCCACTTTTGGGCTATTACGAACAGTGCTGCTATGAACAAGTTAGGACATGTCTTTTGGTAAACATATGTACTCATTTCTGTTAGGTGTGTATCGAAGAGTGAAATTGCTGGACACAGGGTGTGGTCGTGTTCACCTTCCCCAACCAGTTTCCCAAAATGGATGTACCAATTGTCAATCCTCTTCTTATATACCAGTCTTATACAACGTTGCATAAGAATTTCAGCTCCTCCACCTTTTCCCAAACACTTGATATTGTCTGCCTTTTGAATTTTGGCCATTTTAATGGCTGTGTAGTGGTATCCCATTGTGGTTTTAATTTGTCTTTCCTAAGTGATTGAGACTGAGCAACTTTTCGTGCAAATATGAACCATTTGAATAGCATCTTTTGTGAAGTGCTCGTTCAAATCTTTTGCCCCATTTTCTATTACGTTATATATTATTTCCTTTAATTACTTTTTTTTGGGGGGGTGAGGAAGATTGGCCCTGTGCTAACATCCATTGCCAATCTTCCTCTTTTTGTGCTGAGGAAGATTAGCCCTGAGTTAACATCTGTGCCCATATTCTGCCATTTTGTATATGGGACACTGCCACAGCATGGCTTGATGAGCAGTGCATAGGTCCATGCCTGGGATTTGAACCCACGAACGCTGGGCCACTGAAGCAGAGCACGTGAACTTAACCACTACACCACCACTGGGCCGGCCCCTAATTACTTTTATTTTTGATTACACAATAATACATGAATTTCTTGCCCTTGCAAAAATTTTAAATGCTCCAGATAAGATGCAATCTCCTTGGACAACCCAAAACCATCCCATTTGCCTCTCCAGAAATGTGTTTTCTTCCAGACCTCTCTATACATGTACATGACTGCAGCACAGTTATAGTTATAGTGTCTAGAGTCATCGACTCTGGAGCCAGAATGCCTGGACTAGAATCTCAGCTCCACCATTTACAAGCTGTGTGACCTCAGGCCAGTTACTCAACTTCTCTGTACCTCAATTTCCTCATCTGTAAAATGGGATTGATAATATTAGTACCTACCTCACAGAGTTGTTCTGAGGTTTCAATACATGAATTGCTTAGAAAAATGCCTAGAATGTAGTAAGCATTATATTGGTGATAGCTACTACTGAGTTGTGAATTTTTTTTAACATAAATCATGTAACATTTTGTATTGTGGTAAAATATAAATAACATAAAATTTACCACTTTAACCACTTTTAGGTGTACAATTAAGTGGCATTAAGTACATTCAGCACTGTACAACCATCACCACTATCCATGTTCAGAACTTTTGCATTATCTCAACACAAACTCTGTACTCATTAAACAATAACTCCCATTCCACCTCTCTCCCACACCCCAGCCCCTGGTAACCTCTGTTCTACTTTCTGTCTCCATAAATTGCCTATACTAGGTACATTATATAAATGGAATCATATGATCTATGTCCTTTCATGTCTGGCTCATTTCACTTAGCGTAAGCATAATGTTTTCAAGGTTCATCCGTGCTCTAGCATGGATCATAATTTCATTCCTTTTCCAGGCCAAATAATTTTCTATTGTATGTATGTACTACCTTTTGTTTACCTATTCATCTGTTGGTGGGCATCTGGGTTTTTGGCTATTGTGAATAATGCTGCTATGAACATTGGTGTACAAGTATTTGTTTGAGTCCCTGTTTTCAACTCTTTGGGGGTATATACCTAGAAATAAAATTGCTGGATCATATGGTAATTCTATGCTTAATTTCTTTAAGGAACCACCAAACTATTTTCCACAATGGCTGCGCCATTTTATATTCCTACCCACAATGTGCGAGGGTTCCAATTTCTCCACATTCTTGCCAACACTTGTTATTTCCTGTTCTTTGTTGTTTTGGGTTGGTTTGGTTTTGATAATAGCCTTCCTAATGAGTGTGAAATGGCCTCGCATTGTGATTTTGATTTTTATATTTCCCTAAATGCTAATGATGTTGAGTATCTTTTCATGTGCTTATTGGCCATTTGTAATCTTGTCTGGAGAAATGTCAATTTAAGTACTTTGCCCATTTTTTGAGTTGTTTTGTTGTTGCTGAGTTGTGGGAGTTCTTTATATACTCTGGATATCAACCCCTTATCAGATATGTGCTTTGCAAATATTTTCTTCCAATCTATGAGTTTTCTTTTCACTCTCTTTTTTTTTTTTTTTTTTTTTGTGAGGAAGACCAGCCCTGAGCTAACATCCGTTGCTAATCCTCCCCTTTTTGCTGAGGAAGACTGGCCCTGAGCTAACATCGTGCCCATCTTCCTCCACTTTATATGGGACGCCGCCACGGCATGGCTGACAGGCAGTGCGTCGGCGGGCGCCCGGGATCCGAACCTGCGAACCCCGGGCTGCCAAGCGCGGACTAAACCGCTGCGCCACCGGGCGGCCCCTCTTTTCACTCTCTTGATAGTGTCCTTTGATGCACAAATTTTTTAATTTTGATCAAGTTCAATTTTTTCTTTCGTTGCTTATGCTTTTGGTAACATATAAATCATATAATTTTTTTTTTTTTTTTGCAGAGGAAGATTCTCCCTGTGCTAACATCTGTTGCCAATCTTCCTCTTTTTGTATATGAGCCACTGCCACAGCATGGCCACTGATGAGTGGTGTAGGTCCGTGCCCAGGAACTGAACCCAGGCCACCAAAGCAGGGTGCGCCAAACTTAACCACTAGGCCACCAGGGCTCACCCTAAATCATATAATTTTTTTTTTTTTTTTTTTTTTTTTTTTTGTGGGGAAGACCAGCCCTGAGCTAACATCTGTTGCCAATCCTCCCCTTTTTGCTGAGGAAGACTGGCCCTGGGCTAACATCCGTGCCCATCTTCCTCCACTTTATATGGGACGCCGCCACAGCGTGGCTGACAGGCAGTGCGTCGGCGGGCGCCCGGGATCCGAACTCGCGAACCCCGGGCTGCCAAGCGCGAACTAAACCGCTGTGCCACCGGGCGGCCCCCCATATAATTTTTAAAAGGAAAAATGTGGCAGACATTACCTTAACCAAGTGATCAAACTTAACATCACCAAGGATGAGTCAAACCAACATCACATTCCTGGTGGGATGCTCCAAGAAGGACACAGAATCACCTCTGTGCTATGCCCGCCAAACAAAGTTAAACCGGGATCCACTCATGAGAAAACATCAGACAAAGCCAAATTAAAGGACATTTTGCAAAATAACTGATGTGGACTTTTCAAAAATACCAGTGTCTTGAAATACTGACACAGCAAGGGGGACCATTCAAGATGAAAGGAGGTGAAAGGAACATGACAACTAAATGCCAACCTGTGATCCTGGGTTGGATTCTGTAACAGAAAAGAAAATCTATAAGGAATATTACTGGGATGATCCAGGATATTTTGTGTGTTTGTTTTTTGTTTTTTTGTGAGGAAGATTGGCCCTAAGCTAACATCCATCGCCAATCCTGCTCTTTTTGCTGAGGAAGGCTGGCCCTGGGCTAACATCTGTGCCCATTTTCCTCTATTTTATATGGGAGGCCGCCACAGCATGGCTTGACAAGCAGTGTGTAGGTCCATGCCCGGGATCCAAACCTGCAAACCCCGGGCCGCTGAAGTGGAGTGCGTGAACTTAACAGCTATGCCACCGGTCGGCCCCTATCAGGGATATTTTGATATGAACCTATATTAGATAATAGTGTAGTATTCATGTTAAATTTCCTGAACGTGATCATTGTCATTGTGGTTATGGAGGAGACATCCTTATTCTTAAGAGGAACATGTTGAAGCATCACGAAGCCTTTTGGGATGAAGTGGCACGATGTCTGCAACTAACTCAAAAATGGTTCAAAGAAATATGATGAGAGAGTAAATGTGGCAAGACGTCAGCCATTAGTGCACCTAGGTGAATAATATTTTGGAGCTCATTGTACTAATATTACAACTTTTTGGTAGATTTGAAAATTTTCTACATAAAAAGTTGGAGACGGCCACCTGGTGGTGTAGTGGTTAAGTTCACGCGCTCTGCTTCAACGGCCCAGAGTTCACAGGTTCAAGTCCCATGCGTGAACCAACACACCGCCCATCAAGCCATGCTGTGGCAGTATCCCACATACAAAATTGAGGAAGATGGGCACAGATGTCAGCTCAGGGCCAATCTTCCTCAGCAAAAAAAAAAAAAAAAAAAGTTGGAGAGAGAAATTAAAAAAATCAAATGAGGGGCCGGCCCGGTGGTGTAATGGTTAAGTTTGCATGCTCTGCTTTGGCCGCCCAGGGTTTGTAGGTTCAGATCCCGCATGCAGACCTACACACCACTCATCAAATCATGCTGTGGTGGCATCCCACGTACAAAATAGAGGCAGACTGGCACAGACGTTAGCCTAGGGCCAATCTTCCTCAAGCAAAAAGAGGAAGATTGGCAACAGATGTTAGCTCAGGGCCAATTTTCCTCAGCAAAAAAAAAAGATATAAGATGTAGGTACCACTCTGCTGCTTTGTCCAGCTCAATGCATAGAGATCTCTCTCATTCATCTTCACTACCACATAATATTATGCAACTAATTGGACTTTTCCCTATCCATGCATATTTTGTCTCTTTCCAATTTTTCCCTATGACAAGCATGCTGTAATGACATTGCAAAGGAGAGAATCTTTCCAGAGTCCATACTACAGTGGACGTTCTGGTCCTTTCTGTCTATACCTGTGGAATATCCCCTCAGACTCCAAACCACCCAGCCCATGAGATTCCTGAGAGCAGAGACAAAGTCTGTTTCCCTGCTTGGGCACTCTACCCGCCCCCCTACTAATCATTGATTGGTTAATTTCCACTCATCCTTCTGATCTCAGCTCAAATGCCGTTCCCCCTGGGAAGCTGTCCCAAACTCTTCAGCTAGCCCAGGTGCCTCTGCTGCAAGCAATTGTGGTGGCCAGCCTCCAAGATGGCCCACAATGATTCTCACCTGATATTCACATCCCCTCTGACATTGGATATGGTGGATCTGTGTACCAATAGGATATTGCAGAAATGACAGGGTGTGATTTCTGAGCCAAGGTCATAAAAGACATTGCAGCTTCCGCCTCCCCCTTTCTTGGATCATTCAGCCTCGGAAAACAGCTGCCACCTGAGGACACTCACATGTTCTTGTGGAGAGTCGACCTGGTGAGGAACGGAGGCCTCCTGACCGCCAGCGCTCATCAGCCGACCCTATGAGTGAGCCACCTGGGACGCAGATCCTCCAGCCCCAGTCCAGCCTTCAGATGACTGCAGCCCCAGCTGACATCTGACTGTACCCAAGCCAGAACCACCCAGCTCAGCCACTCCTAATGTCCTGATCCACAGAAACTATGTGAGATAAGACATGTTTATTGTCATTTGCTGAGTCACTTTTTATTTATTTGTGTAATGTCAGTTAAGTCTATTTCCCCTGCTAGAGTGTGAACGCTGTCAGGGTGGGGACAGTGTCTGTTTTCTCTCTACCTGTTCATTCATTCAGCAAATGTTTATTGAACACCAGACTTGTGCCAGGCACTAAGCTGAGCCCTGGAGATCAGGGCTGGGACTAAGGTGAGGCAAGCAAGGTGCCCAGGGAACAAACTTTAAGGAGGGGGTCACTTTCAGGTTCATGCTAGGGTCAGCACCTAAGAGTGAGGGCCCTTTTAAATTTTGCACCCTGGGCACTTTGCTTACCTCATTTTGGTCCCACTCCTGTTGGAGATAGAGCAGTGCACAAGACAGAAATGACCTCTGACCTCTTTTTGCCCTTGTAATTGTTCAGTAACCATGTGTTAGTTCTTCTGCCAATACTACATTTTTAATACACTGTTCTATGATATGCTTTGTTTTTATTAGGGCAAGTCTCCCCTCAGTATGAATAGTGATAACCTTTATTGAGCGCTTACTACACGCCGCCATGTTCTAGGTAATGTAGAAACAGACAAGAGACAGGGTCCCTGCCCTCAACAGCTTACCACCTAATGGGAGACCTAGACAACACATGCATACACACACCCCAAATAAAATCATTAGAAGTTGTAATAAAGACTATAAAAAAATAAGGCTGATTGTTGACCTAGAGAATTTTGGAGGTGGGAGAGGGGGACCTTTGTATGTAGCATCCTCTATATAGGTCTGCAGAGGTGGGGTTTAAGCTAAAGGAAGAGAAGAGGCCAGCAAGAATGGGGGAAGGCGGGAAAGACGGCGTATTTGAGTAACTGAAAGAAGACAAGTGTACCTCTGGTTAGGAAGTAATACTACCCCTATCATGTGGCGTATGTTAACAATGAATATTCATGATGCTAACTGATATTTATTGAGCACTCACTGTATCAAGCACTGTGCTCAGTATTTTGGAAACTTCTCGAATCTTTTAAATAACCCTACCGATCACCCCTATTTTACAGATGAGAAAATTGAGTTAAGAGGTGAAGTCACCGGCTCAAAGTCACACAGTTCTGACTCCCAAATTCATGCTCTCCCACAGGGAAACACTCAACGTATTTTAAATAACGCACAGAACGAGCACGGAAAGACAGTTACATTTCCAGCTCCCCAGTGCAGTTTTTTATTTAAAACTACTATTCCCAGCAAGCCCTTCTCCCCTTGGACAGGAGGCGGAGGGAGGGCTACCAGAACTACATTTCCCAAAATGCAACTTCAGCCTTGCTGGCTGTCAAGCGTTTCGGGAATTGTAGTCCTCCGAAAAGACGTTCCACCCAAAGGGTCCCAGCGTGCATTTGGAGTCTGAACCGTATGGCAGAAGAAGGACAGTCGCGCAGCATGCTGGGAAACGGGACCCGCCCTGTCCCCCTGCTTACCGCCTGGACGAGCGAACCCATTCCTGGGACTACAATTCCCAGCGGGCTGTGTGCGAGAGGGAGGACCGGTTCTTCTACCGGAAGTCCGCTCTAGACCCGGGTCCCCCAACTGCTGCCAGAGCCGCAGCCGCCCAGGAGCCGCGGGACTGGGGGCGCTGGGGTCCGGACGGGGGTCGCCATGGTAACGGGGGGCGCGCCCACGCTGGGACGGGAGGAGGGTGGGTCCTCGTGCAGATACCCGAGGCTCGGTCGGGTACTGACAAGCGCCCCCCCAAGGCGCGGTGCAATGGTGTGGGCCGGGCGCGGGCTCTCGGGATTGGGGCCGATCCAAGGCCGGGAAAGGGGGGAACTGGGCGGTGATTCTGGGCGCCGGGGGTCTCGAGGCCAGGGGGCATTGGAGACCAGGTGCCAAGGGGAGAGGGCTGTGCGGGGGGGAGACACTGGAGACGACTGGGGGATGGGTTGAAACAGGGAGGCGACTGGCGACGCAGGATCTCGGAGGTGGGGAGAAGGAATTGGAGGTGGGGAGGGGGCGTCCCAAGAGGAGGGAGTGTGTGGCAGGATAGTTGGAGAGGAGTGGGAGACACTGGGATGGGAGAGGAGTCTCTGGAGGTGGGAAGCTGGCATTGCTGGCGGAGAGGGGTGTTGAAACAGGGGCGGGACACTGCTGATGAGAGTCTTGAGGGGAACAGACTGGGCGCTGGAGACGGGAAGTAGGCCTTCCGTGTGGGGAATGGGCTTTAGAGTCAGGGAAAGTGCTGCAAAGGGAGAGAGACTTGGAGGGAGGGAGTGGATGCTAGCAATGAATGGGGAGCAGTGGAACAGGTCTTTCCAAGAGGAGGACTCTTGGGGGGTAGGGAGTCAGCGTGGAAGTGTGCGAGATGGGGATGGGGCGTTCAGAGCGAGGACTGGGCATGGGGTCTGGCTCCCCTCCCCTCTGATGGGGCTTAGGATCATAGAAAGGATTCTCTGGACAGGGAGCTGGGAAAAGAGGTGAATGGGGGTGGGTATCAGAACAGGACAGGAGTCTCCTCAAAGAACAGGGTCCTTGGAGGCAAGATGTAACCTGTGGAACAGAAGGAGGCCTCGGAGTCAGAGAAGGGATGCCCCCAGTAAAAGGCCTAGGAGGCCTGAGAGAGGGGATTGAGACGGAGAAAGTGGAGGTCCAAAGGGAACATCTCCAGCGGAGGGGGCTTGGAGACAGGGAAGGATGGGGGGGATGGAGAGGGAGCATCAGAGGGATGAGGATGCAGGAGGGAAGGGACTTCTCAGGGCGGGTTCCCTGAGGGGGAGAGATTCTAATTGGGAGGGGAAACAGGAGGAGGTGTACGGGGGAATTGGGGAGTAAGAGGCAGAGCGCTCCGTCAACTCTGTAAGCTTGCTTCTGGCTCTCCTTCCCATACACCCCATACGTGTCTGGCTCCACCCCCAGGCTGTGGCTGCCCCTTGTGGGTCCCCCACCCCCACCCTTGCCCTTTCCTTTCCTGCCCAGGACCCCTGCCCTGCTAGGAAGTGGTTTTCCCTGGCTCAGCAGAAGGGGTTCTTAGGAGGAGAGTGTAATATCCTGTTCCCGTCTGGCCTGATTGGTTGGAGGACGGGGGATGGAGTGTGTAAGGAATGAGGCTTAGGAAAGAGAGGGGACTTCCATGGAAGGGTGGAGGCTCCCACAAGTCAGGGTAAGGGGGTTCCAAGCAAAGCTTTAGGACCCCCAGCTCTGTTTTCTGGTTGTGAGACTTCCTTTCTCCGAGCCTCAGTTTCTTGATCTATGAAATGGGCGTAATCATGCCTGTCTCAAACAGAGCTGGGCCCAAAGGCAGGCTTCCGAGCAGGATGAACTTGGGCCTTGGTCCTCTTAAAGTCAGATGGTGATGAATTACTCTACTACTAAGAACTAATGTGTATATAAAGCTAGTGTGTGCTAGTCACTGTGCAACACCCCTTGTGTTTATTAACCCATACAACATCTTATGAGGGAGGTACCCTCATGATGTCCATTATACAGAAGGGAAAACTGAGGTCCAGAGAGGTTAACTGACTTGCCCGTGGACACACAGCCAATAGTGCCAGGATTCATTCAGACTCTAGAGTCTGTGTTCTTAGCCACTTGGTCAAATGCCTCTCGGTCATAATAATAGCTAATTTTATGGAGTGCTCAGTATGTGATAGTCATTATGCCAAGCACTTTGGACATTAACTTATTCAGTTTTCCTAGTAGCCCTATGACGATTGACCTGGCATTTCAGAATCATAAAACATATTTCCCGGCCATTGCTGATGGTTACATAGCTGACACAGAGCGTCTGGTCTGAGCCAGGCACTGTTCTGGGCACTTGTCATATATTGTCTACTCGTCACACCCTTATGTGGCCCTATTTTCTAGGGAGATAAGCTGAGGTGCCAAGTGTTAAGTCATTTAAGAAGTGGCAGATGCTGTCGAAAACAGTTTCGCAGGTCCTGAAAAAGTTAGACATGTGTTACCATCTGACCCAGCGATTCTACTCCAAGAGAAACGGAAATGTACGTCCACGTAAAAACTTGTGCAGAAATGTTCATAGCAGCATTGTTCATTGTAACCAAAAAGTGGAAAGAACCCACATGTCCATCAACTAAGTGGATAAACACAAGGAGGTACGCCCACGCAGTGGAATATTATCCAGTCGTAAAAAGGAATGAAGTTCTGATCCAGGCTACAACGTGGATGAATCTTGAAGACACGCTGAGTGAAAAGCCAGACAGAAAAGGCCCCAGACTGTGTGATTCTATTTCTCTGTAATGTCTGGAAGAGGCAAATCTCTAGAGACACAAAGATTAGTGGTCGTAGTGAGACCCTCAGGGCAGGCAGCAGGGGGGCGTGGACTTTATCTCCCGGGTGGCGCTGGGTGGGGGTGTCCTTCGGGCCGGCTGCCTAGCACCGGCCTGCCCTCCCTGTCTCTCTCACTTCCTCCTCCTGCTGCCGCCAGATCCGCTTCATCCTCATCCAGAACCGGGCGGGCAAGACGCGCCTGGCCAAGTGGTACATGCAGTTTGATGACGATGAGAAGCAGAAGCTGATCGAGGAGGTGCACGCCGTGGTCACTGTCCGAGATGCCAAACACACCAACTTCGTGGAGGTGACAGACCCCTGCCCCCCATGCTTGCTCATTCTCTTACTTCCCTTTGACCCCTCCCTCCCAGCCTCCTGCCCAGCCTCTGATTACAGCAACCCCCAGACCCTCCTTCCCCGCCCACAGTCATTCACTCAACACGCGTTTAGCTTGCTGTCTTCCTTCCTTTTCTGGGTACTTTTCATTACGAAAATTTTCAAGCATACAGATCAGTACCATGAGAGAGAAGTTGATTGACTTCGACCAACCACGACCCAGGTTCAATCAGTATTAATATTTTACCTTTGTGCTGCACCTTTTTCTTTTTTTTTGGCCAAAGAATTTTTTTTTTCTGGCGCCTTTTTAAAACTTACTAGGAAAAGGTTCAAACACACAAAAGTAGAGAGAACAGTAAAACGAACGATCCCTTGCTGTCGTGTTTTCAATTAAGTTACAGACATCGTGACATTTCAGCCCTAGATATGTCAGCGTATCTGATATATCTCAGAAAGTAAAGACATTTCCCCAATATCGTGATCAGACCTGATAAAATGAGTGATACTTCCTTATTATTACTCTGATACCTGATCAACAATTAAATTTCCCCCAAATCTTCAAAGCTGATTGTTCAAAGCCAGCCAAGGCCCTTGCATTGCTTAGTTGCTGTGTCTTTGGTTTCTTTCAGTTGAGAAACCTTCACCTTTAATTCCCTGTTCGGACCAGGTGGGCTGTCCTGTAGAATTCAACAGATAGTTATTGAGGGCCTGCTGTGTGTGTTCTAGGCACTGGGACAGCAGACACCAGTCCGTGCCCTCGGAGAGCCGGTAGTAAAGACATAGTGTATCAGGTGGTGACAGGTGCCGGGGAGGAGAAGCAGCAGCTGTGGGGACAGAAGGCTGGAGTGTGTCCACTGCGGGTGGGACGCAGCTTTCAATGGCTTGCTCAGGAAGTCTTCACTGAAAAGGTGACATTTGAGCCAAGACCTGAAGGAGTCGAAGGAGTGAAAGGAGCTGATATCTGACAGAGGGACATTCCAAGCCCGGGGGCACCGCCAGTGCAAAGGCCCTGAGGCAGGAACATTCTAGAATATTTCTGGAATAGCAAGAAGGCCAGCATGTCTGGGGTGGAGTAAGCTAGGGAGGAGGGTCGGAGGAGATGAGGTCAAAGAGATAACGGGCAGATGGCGCAGGGCCTGGTGGGCCGTGACGAGGACATGGGCTCTTAGTGAGGCGGGAGCCACAGGAGAGTTTTGAGCAGAGGAGGGACATGGGCCGACTTAGGGATCCCTCTCTGGGGGCAAGAGCAGAAGCAGGGAGTGGCTGCTGTGGTCCAGGTAAGAGATGCTGGTGACTAGAGCTGGCATGGACGCAGTGGGGATGGCAAGAAGTGTTCTGGAAGTAGAGCCAACTGCAGGACCAAGGATTGGATGTGGAGTGTGAGAGAAAGCAGAGACACCGCTAGGACAGCACTGACATTTTCTAAGATGGGGCGGCCTTCAGGAAGAGCAGGTTCAGGGTGAGGAGCAGGAGGGAGGTGTCTGTCCCCATCCTGGCAGAGATGTCCAGGAGGGAGTGATGAGTTGGAGTTCAAGGAAAGAGCTGGGCAGGATATGGCGATGTGGAAGCTTCTGCCCATAGAGGGGAACTGAAGCCACAGACTCCCCAGGGGAGTGAGGACAGACAGGGGAGGACAAAGAAGAGCAGAGGGGCCCCATCTGGAGGCAGGAGAGGAGGAGGCAGAGGGAAACCAGGAGATTTGGGTGTCCCAGCAGCCACGAGGAAAGTGTTTCCAGGAGGAAGGCAGGATTGGCCCCTGGAGGCAGCCAGCGGAGGTCGCTGGTGGCCTTGCGGAGAGCAGTCTGGTGGGGTGGTGGGGCGAGAGCCGAGCCGAGCAGGTGCGGGAGAGAATGAGGGAGAGGGGCAGGGCCGTCAGGAGTGTGTCTCTGTGGGGCATCCTGCTGCCAGTGCGGTGCGGGGTCCTACACTGAGCAGGGGCCGTGACAACATCTGAGGGACCGGGAGGGAGTCAGGGAGGCCCAAGTAGACAGGAGTAGCCGGAAAGGCTGGCTGGTCAGAATGTCACAAGAGGGCCTGACCCTCAGGTCTCAGGTCCCTCCAGATCCAGGCCCGCTCATCCATTTGTGCATTTATTTACCACCCAGTCCTGTGTGCCTCCTCTGTGGCTGGCCCTGTGCTCGGTGCACAGGGACTGAGACAGCCCTGTGAGGGACACAGACCTGTCCCCCAACCATGACAACCCAGAGTGGGCAGGACTAGGATGGCACAGCCTGGTGGGAGGAGGGCACCTGACCCAGCCTGGGCGTCAGGAGGGCTTCCTGGAGGAGGAGAGTTGTGGGGGAAACAAAGGGATGAGTAGCCAGCTGGAAGGCCCAGCCATCCAAACTCTCTTCCTCTTGTGTATTTCTTCAGGCATATTCCTTAGCACCTGTATTAGCTTCCTGTGGCTGCTGTAACACATTACCACAAACTTAGTGGCTTAAAACAACACAAATCTGTCTTACAGTTCCTGAGGCCAGGTGTCCAAAATGGGTCAGCAGGGCTGCTTCCTTCTGGAAACTCCAGGGGAGAATTTGCTTGCTTTTTAGGCTTCTAGAGGCCGCCTGCGTTCCTCAGCTCGGGGCCCCTTCCTCCGTCTTCACAGCCAGCGGCAGAGCGTCTTGCAGTCTCTGTCTCTGACCCACACTCCGGCTCTGCTCTTTCCCTTATAGGGACCCCTTGATTACACTGGGCCCATCTGAATAATCCGGGGCTGTCTCCCCAGCTCAAAATCCTTCACTTCATCACATCTGCAAAGTCCCTTTGGCCGTGTAAGGTCACAGATTCACAGGTTCCAGGGGTTAGGCCGTGGACGTCTTCGGGGGGACGTTGTTCCGTCCACCATTGCACCTGTTCGGTGTCCAGCCCTGTCCAGGGCAGTGCTGGGGACACAGTGGGGACAGCCCCAGCCTTCCCTCCCGCGGCCCACAGTCCAATGGGGAGACAGACCTGTCCCCACACAGTGACACCTGGAGAGGTCCGGGCTGGGACAGGGCCCCCAGTGTTCAGAACGGGGACCTGCCCGCCTCCTGGCAGAGCCTTCTCTGAGAGGACGTAGCGGGAGAAGACGTGAGGTCTGGGGCTGATGCCTCAGAAGCTGGGAAATGTAAAACAGAGGCCTAGGAAGGAGCCAGGAGAGTGACCACAGGAAAGGGAGAATGTCAAGAAAAGCAGAGTCAGTGTCAGATTCTGCCGAGGCCACACCAGCTGTGACAGTCAGTTGGTGACGTCTCCAGATAAAGTTTTCCCGTCCTCTTGGCCTCCGGTCTGGAACCCTCTCCCCCGGAGCAGGGGTCTTCAGCCATTTCATCACGATCTGTATCTGTTTAAAAAGTAGAGCGTGCATCCTGATACATGCTTATTAATCCATGGAATATGTGCAGGCATTACTGTGGTAATGTTAGAAAGCGTACTCAAAAGTATAGAAATTAACCCAAGGATGAGCTGAAAAAAAAAAGAAAAAAACCAAGGACTAATGTTGGTGTTCGCACTTGCCACGAGGTGGCACCACACACGCGTCAGACCTAGAGCTGGGATTTTTCACATTTTGCCCAAAGATATTGTGCTTTGCAAGGCAGTATACATATCTGTATCTGTATCCATCTATCTCTCTTTACTTACACACAGGTATGAAATTAGAGGCTGTGTCCCAGGTCCGTGCATATTTATTCCTGGGGGGGGGGTTACTGTAGTAACGTTTATATTTATACTACCGTTCGGTTAAGGGCACGGCTGGGATTGTCTTGGTTACAGATCATGACTCTGCTGCCGGCACGGAGCCTGCCACGCAGCAGGGGCTCAGGCAGTGTTTGGGGGATAATTGAATGAACTGGTTCCAGGCTGAGGAATTTGAGGCAACAGGGAGCCACGGAAGGGTGGGACGGATGCTGTGGAACACTCCAGCCTCTCTCTCGGCTCTGGGGTTTTGTGCAAGCTGTTCCCTCTGCCTGGAACACTCCTGCCCGGTCACTCCTGCTCATCTGCCAGATCTGAGTTCAGATGCCCCCTCTTCCGGGAAGCCCTCCAGGACCCCCAGGCTGCGTTTGCCGCCCCCTCTGGGCTCCCGCAGCCCAGCCCTGCCCACTCTGGGGGTGTCTGATGATGTGTCTCTGTCCACTGGACTGTGAGCCCCAGGAGGGGAGGGCCTGGCCTGTCTCAGTCACCTCTGTGTCCCCAGCACGGGGCCAGGCACAGAGCTGGGCCCCAGGGACTGCGTGTGGAAGGAAGGACTGAGTCTGTGGCCCCCCTCTGCCCAGCACGTTGGGTCCTGGGCGTGCCCTGCCGCTGACAGCCTCTTTGCTCCGTAGTTCCGGAACTTCAAGATCATCTACCGCCGCTATGCTGGCCTCTACTTCTGCATCTGCGTGGACGTCAACGACAATAACCTGGCCTACCTGGAGGCCATCCACAACTTCGTGGAGGTGCGCGGGCGGGCGGGCTGGGGGCCATCCCCAGTGTCCCCTCTCGGGACGCACAGACCCTCCTTGCTTGCCCCTCGGCGGTCTTCCTCTGCCACCTCGCTGTACGTTTTTGCCTCGGTCTGGTTGTATCTGCCCCAGCCGCCCGCTGTGCCCGTGGCCGCCCTGCCCCTCTCTGCGCATGCGTCTGTTTCTCTCTCCCTCTGCGTCCGGCTGTCTGTCTGTACCATCTTTGTCTGCTCTTCGTTCTTGTCTCTCTGTCTTTCTCACCGTCTCTGTCTCTTTGTCCCTCTCTCGGCCTCCCCTCTGTCCCTCCCTCCACCCCTGGATCTGTCTGTCTGTCCCCCGCCCCTCATTTCTTACCATCTCCGTCTTCCTCTCCCAGGTCTTAAACGAGTATTTCCACAATGTCTGTGAACTGGACCTGGTGTTCAACTTCTACAAGGTGGGCTGGGGGAGACGAGGACCAGGGAGCCAGAGGAGGGGGGAGAGGGCTGGGACCCCCCCTGCTGGCGTCTGTTTCCTGGCTCTCAGAGGTCAGCGCCCCCAGCCCCCCAGGTCAGACCAGCCCCCTGGGTCCCTTCCCTCACCCCAGGGTCTCCCCTTGACCCCCCCCTCCGTCAGGTTTACACGGTCGTGGACGAGATGTTCCTGGCCGGCGAGATCCGCGAGACCAGCCAGACGAAGGTGCTGAAACAGCTGCTGATGCTCCAGTCGCTGGAGTGAGGGCGCCGGCCCCTCCTGCCCCAGCCCTCCCCAGACTCGCCTGCTCGCTCCCACTTCCCGGGCCGGGGGGGCCTCCCCAGCAGCCCCTCCCTCAGCTGCCCCGGAGGGAGGCACCCAGGGAGGAGACTGTGCCCACTGCCTCCGGGCCCCGGCTGTGCGCGGAGGCCGCCTGCGTGTACCAAGTAACCTGCCGTTGTCATGTGATGACGTGAGTGTGCGTGCGTGGAGCCCCCAATAAACCTGTGGTCCCCGCCTGGCCTTGTGTCTTGGAGCCCTTGCCTGTCTTCCCCGGAGCCAGGGGCCCTCAGTGCATCGGTCAGTCAGTCGACAAACACGCCTCATTGTGCTGTGTGAGGCGGGGGACCCAGGTGCGTTCACGCCTGCTCCTGCCTGCAGAGGGTCCCCGAGACTGGAAGGGGTGGCAGATTTAGATACTGAGCACTTGCTACTGAAATAATAACACAGCTAACAGCACCGAGTGTGTCCCAGGTGTTGTTCTAAGCATCAACACGTGTTCACCTTACTTAATCCTCATAAGATGATGAGAGAGGGACTGTTAGTGTCCCCATTTTCCAGGTGAGGTCACTGAGCCCAGGAAGGTTAAAAGACTCGCCCAGAGTCACATAGCCAGTCGGTGTCCAAGCCAGGTTCGTTTTGAGCTAGTTCTGAGGCCAGAGGCAGCTCCAGAATCCTTGTCCATGACCACCAGGCCTGAGGTGGTTGCAGGGCAGGCTCTGGGCCTAGTGTTTGGTGTCCCTCGGTGGTGGTGCTGCTGGCCCTCGGGTGGGACAAGTCTTCATTGTGTGAGGCTGCCCTGGGGTGGCCGGACCGTTGGCTTCCACCCACCACATGCCAGCAGTGGCCCTCTGGCCACGCCACTGTGACAAAAGACACCCTGCGTGTTCCCAGTGCCCTCTGGGCGGCCGTGTCCCCCTCCCCCACGCCCACGGACAGCAGAGAGTGGTGGCTGCACCCGTGACGGTGCCCTTGGCAAGCCGAGAACACGCCCCACGTGGCGTGTCAGGTCTTCACGTTACACGGCCACGCCCGTCTCCCTGCGGGAAGGAGGAGCAGCCCCGCTCAGCCACACGCACTGTGTGACCCTTGGGTAAGTCACTTAACCTCCCTTGCCTCTGTTTCTTCATCTGGAAAATGGGTCGATAATAATCCTGTCCCACGGGGTGTGCTTGAGGATTAAATGAGTTAATCGTGGGAAAGTTCGGGACGGCGCCTGGCATCGGTCAGCAGCGTTCGCTCCGCAGATGTCCCGTGCCTGCTGTGTGCAGGGCCCTGTCAGACTCTGGAGATGCCTCCAGAAGTGGACAGTGGTGCTGGCTATCACGATCGTCGTTGTACACCCGGGAGGCAGGCTTGGCGAGGTGAATTCCTCCATGATCACGAGAACAGTGTGTCGTTCCTTATTGCTGCTCTGACAAATCACCACGCTCCGGGCGGCCTGGGATGAAAGAAATGGCTTCCCTCCCAGGTCTGGAGGCCAGAATCTGAGGTCGGGCTGCGGGCAGGGCCGCTCCCTCGGAAGGCCCCAGGGGAGGATCCCTCCCTGCCTCTCGCAGCTTCTGGTGGCTCCTGACGTTCTTCGCTTGTGGCCCCCTCACTCCAGTCTCAGTCCCGTCTGCACGGGGCCATTTCCTCTATGTCTGCGTCTTCTCTGTCTCCTGTAGGGACACTTGTCACTATTTGGGACCCACCAGGATAATCCAGGATGAGCTCATCTCAAGGTCCTTAGTTACATCTACAAAGACCCTTTTTCCAAATAAGGCCACATCCACAGGCTCCAGGACGTGCACATTCTTTTTAGGGGGCTGCCATCAACCCACTAGAGTGAGTGAGCTCTCGGGTCACCCAGGAGGCCTTGGGACGCGCGGCCCTGAGGCCCCGAGGGGGAAGACACAGGGAACACTTGCTTGTTCGTGTTTTCAGCAAGTGTCCCTTGGGCACCTGCAGTGTGCCGGGCACTGGTTTAGCACCGGGAACAGCACTGAGGGGCAAATAACTGAGGACTGAGCTCACGTTCTCCTGAGGGCGACGGGCACTGCGTCCATGAGCAGTCCACATCCGCTGTGTGGGAAAGTGAGGAGTGCGTGGAGGCGAGTAAAGCCAGGTGAGCAGGGAGGGCAGCCTGGCAGAGGCACTGCCGTTCGAGACGGGTGGTCAGGAAGGCCTCTCTGGAGGAGGCAACATTTGAGTTGAGACTGAAGGAGGGGAGAGCGTGAGCCATGGGGAATTTTAGGGGAAGAGGGTTCCAAGCAGAGGGAACAGCAAGTGCAAAGGCCTTGAGGCAGAACATGCAAGGAGGCCTGTATGTCAGGGACAGAGGGAGCCAAAGGGAGAGTGGAGGGGATGTGTTCAGAAAACAGTGGGAATGTGGGAGGTGGGGGAGGAGGGCAGATCATTCAGGGCCAGACCAGCTCTGCTGAAGACATTGGGTTTATTCTGTGTGAGATGAGAGCCGGGGAAGGATTTTTTGTTTGGAGGATTTGAGGGAGAATGGTAACAGCTTTGTTTATTTATTTATGTTTTGCTGAGGAAGTTTGTTCCTGAGCTCACATCTGTGCGCAGTCTTCCTCTATTTTGTTTGTGGGACGCCATCACAGCATGGCTGATGAGTGGAGTAGGCCCACGCCCAGGATCCGAACCTGCAAACCCGGCCGCCGAAGTGGAGTGTGCCGGACTTAACCACTACGTCACGGGGCCAGCTCCTGGTAACAGCTTTATTGAGACATAACTCACCATACAATTTACCCATTTAAAGTGTGCAGTTCAGGGGGGAGGGTGGAGGGAGAAAGGGATGACAGGGCACACGTGTGTGGTGATGGATGGTAATTACTCTTTGGGTGGTGAACATGATGTAATCTCCACAGAAATCCAACTATAATGATGCACACCTGGAATGTACATAATGCTATAAAACAATGTTACCACAATAAAAAAAAATTACACTACAGGAATAGCCAGGAATTATATGCAGGCATTAGAGATAATGAGTACGTTTATGAATCTAGCAAAAATGATTTATTAAGTATTAAGGCAAGGTAAAAACTAAAAAAAAATTAAAATAAAAAAGTAAAGTATATAATTCAGTAGTTTTTAGTATATTCACAGAATTGTGTTACTATCACAATCAATTTTAGAACATTTTCATCCCCCCAAAAAGAAACCCTTAGCCCTGGGTAATCTACTAATCCACTAATCTACCTTCTGTCTCTGTGGATTTGCTTCTTCTGGACATTTCACAGAAATGGAATCAAACAGTATGTGGGGCACAGGAATGTGTGAGCTGAGGAGGGAAATGATTTGCCAAATCCGATACGAGGAAGTGAAGAGTGGGAACCGGGAGTCCAGTGAGGAGGTGTTGCTGGCCTGGGCCAAGGACGGGGGAGGTGATGGAAGCAGAGGGAAGCGATCAGATTCTGGGCACATTTTGAAGGTGGAATCAGTAGGATTTGCTGACAAATGTAGGGTGGGAGAGAAATCAAGGATCACTTCCAACTCCACAACCCGAGTGTCTGGAAGACTGGAATCTCCTTTTCTAGAGGCGAAAAGATGGTGGGAGCCATATGTCATTCGGAATTTGCCAGAACACTGATGGTATTTACTGCCACGAGGTCAGCTGAGATCACCAAGGGAGTCAGCATGAGGAGAGAGAAGAGATCTGCAGACTGAGATCAGAGGAAAGAGGAGAAATCAGAAAATGAGACAGAGAAGGAACAGCCAATGAGAAAGAAGGAAAAGCATCTGGTGCAGCACCCGTGACTCAAGTGTGGAAAGCGCGCTCAGGACGAGAGAGCGTTAACGCTGTCGCGATCACCACAGCTCTGCGGCTCACTGATCAAGCACGCGGAGCAACTGAACTCTCAGTGCCTTGCTGGTGGGAACGCCAAATGGTGCGGCCTCTCCGGAAAACTCCTCCCCAGCAGGTTCTTACAAAGTTAAACATTACACTCACTCTATGACTCAGCGATTCCTCTCCTCCTTGTTGACCCAAGAGAAGGGAAAGCCTATTCACGCAAAAACTTGTCCCCGAACGTTCACGGCAGCGTCATTCACACAGCCAAGAGGTGGAGACAGCCGGATGCCCATCAGCTGATGAATGAGTGAACGAGATATGCTGTGTCCACACAGTGGAATATTTTTCAGCCGTAAAAAGGCATGAAGCACTGACACGTGCTCCACCATGGATGAACCTTGGGAACATCGTGCTCACAGAAAGAAGCCCGTCACAAAAGACCACGTATTGTATGATTCCATTTATATGAAATGTCCGGAACAGGCCAGTCCGTACTGACACAAAGTGGATTAGTGGTTGCCTCGGGTTGAAGGGAATGGAATTTAGGGGTTGATAGCTAAAGGGTACAGAACTTCTTTTTTTCTTTTTTTGCTGAGGAAGATTGGCCCTGAGCTAACATCTGTGCCCATCTTCCTCTATTTTGTATGTGAGTCGCCACCACAGCACGGCTGACGAGTGGTGTAGGTCCGAACCCGTGAACCCTGGGCGCCAAAGCAGAGTGGGCGAACCCAACTACCATGTCACAGAGCCGTCCCCAGAGCTTCTTTTTGAGATGATAAAAATGTTCTAAAACTGACTATGGTGATGGTTGCACACTCTGTGAATATACTAAAAATCATTGAATTGTACACTTTGGATGGAGTGGTATGTGTTATATCTCAATAAAGCTGTTACAAAATAAATGAATAAATGAAATTTACCTTGCAGTTTCAAACAGAAAAAAAAAAATCCCTGCACGTGACTGTTTTGGGGGCAAGGATGGGAGGGGGGATCCGGCACACGAGGAGGAGTGGGCTCACTCCTAGGAGTAATTGGGAAGGCAGGGTGGGGGGCATCAGGGCAGGTGGGAGTTGGGCGGTGATGGAGCTCACGGTGGTTCTTCCGTCTTCTCGGTGACAGAGGAAGGAGGGCCACTGGCTGAGGGAGAAGGGCGGCTGCCACTAGGGCGGTACCTAGAGACCATAGCCCAACTGCCACTTCAGCTGGTGGAGCCGTGGAAATGTGGGCCCGGTATGGCTAGATCTGATTTTTCAAGAGACATGGACAACCTAGAATTTTTTGAACGTGAAGTCTTCTCGTGTTTTAATGCTTGCTTTAAAAAAATTTTTAACACTCAAGGGGGGTCAAAGAAAACATGTCCAGCGGCCAGATTGAGCCCTTGGGCCAAGTGTTTGTGACCCCAGGTGCAAATGGACTATAAAGCATGGATCAGAGTCAGTTCTGGGCTTTTCCAGAACTCCAGTGTTTAAGGAGGGGGGGGACAGAGAGGGACCTGAGACAGCAGCAACCACACAAGGAGGCTTCTGAAATGTTATTGGAGAGACTTCTTAAGGTTCTAAGGTTTTTAAAGGCATAATCCACTTAATCTTCATAATGACGCTGTGGGGTAGCTGCTGGCATTATCATGCAGACAGAGAGAGGAGACCATTTGCACAGGGACTCACAATGAGAAGCTGAGACTGGAAGCCAGGTTTCTAGAACCCTGGAGCCAGGATGTTCCCGTTCACTTGAAGGGGACAGGTGTTTGAGAGGGGTCCCTCCAAAAGGTCAGAAAGGGAGCAGGGAAGAATTTCAGGGATAGAATGAGATTTATCTTCTATTTAGTGCAATTCCACTCAATATCCACCCCCCACCCCACCCCCCAAAAAAGTTCTTTCCGAACAGAACAAGCTGATTATCAAGTTGATGTGGTGTTATGGGTTGAATTGTGTCCCCCCCTCAAAAGAGTCCTAACCCCCAGGACCTCAGAGTGTGACCTCATTTGGAGATTGGGCCTTTACAAAGGTGATCAAGTTAAAATGAGATCATTAGGGTGGGCTCTATTCCAATAGGACTGGTGTCCTTTAAGAAGGGGAAATTGGGACTTGGAGACAGACGGGCTCAGAGGAAAGACAAGTGAAGACACAGGGAGAAGATGGCCATCTACAAGCCAAGGAGAAAGGCCTGGAACAGATTCTCCCTCACAGGCCTCAGAAGGAATCAACCCTGTGGCACCTTGACCTTGGACTTCTAGCCTCCAGAACCACGAGACAATAAATTTCTGTTGTTTAAGCCATCCAGTTTGTGGGACTTTCTTAAAGCAGCCCTAGGAAACTAATACACATGGGAAGACAAACCTACAAGAAAAGGCAAGATAATTTTGAGGAGGAATATGAGAAGGCTTGCCTAACCAGAATCAACATCGTTATTATTCAGGCTTCGCAAATAAGAGACCAGGTATTTGCATAAGATGAGACAAGCAGATTAACAAAAAAGAGCAGAGAGCCCAGAAACAGACCCAGACAGCCATGGAGATTTGATACAAGACGCCTTTCAGATCATGGGGGAAAGATGTGGGTTATCTACATGGAGGGGAGATCAGATCCCTACCTTACACCATACGCAAAAGTCATCCCCAGGGGAATCAAAGCGGTAATGTTGCAAAATAAAATGTTTAGAAGAAAATGCAGGAGAATAGTTTTGTGACCTTGGGGTCAAGAAGGATTGTTGCATTAAAGAAACCTTAGTTTAGTTTTGAAAGAATACATTCCTATGTTTCAAAATTCGATAGGTACAAAAGTGGATACAGTGAAAAAAATTGTGCCCCTCAATTTTTATCCCCCAACCACCTAGTTCCCCTCCATGGAGTCAACTGGTATAACCTATTTCTCGTTACCCTTCCAGAGATATATTATGCATAGAGAAGCAATGTGAACACACACACACACACACAATCTCCCCCTCCCCCACCATTGTAATTCAAATGATGGCATATTGATCACACAATTGCTTCACCTTGGAGGTGATTCCAAAGGAGTAGTAAAGAACTTCCTTATTCCTTTTTATGGCGGTATTGTAGAGAAGGATTTCTTAGGATACAAAGTGTACTAAGCATAAAAGAAAAGACTGCATTGAAAGTAAAACCTCTGGGCATCAAAAGACACCATAAACAAAACGAAGAGAGCCACAAGTTGTAAGAAGATATTTGCAACACGTGTAACTCACAGAGGGATTCATATCCACAATATATAAAGAACTCCTACAAATCAATAAGAAAAAGACAGGCAACCGAATAAGAAAATGAGCAAGAGAGGGAGGCAAAACAGCTTCAGAAGTCCTGGAGGGTGGGGAAAGGAGGCAGGTTATACACAGAGGGTGGGAGATTGGAACTCTACCTCGTACCGTGCATAGAACAGCTGAGATGCGACCTGTTAACAGTTATCGGCGACCTGAGTGAAGACAGGCCTGGCAGAAGGGTGTGGGAGCCTCATTACCCTGCAGGAGAGTGAATTCCAGGTGGATGGGAGGGAGAATTATTTTCTGGCCTGAGGAAGGGAGAGGCCGGCCCAGCCCAGAGCGGGAATGTGAGGTGGAAGACAAGGCTGGCTCCGTGCCCGACACCTGCCTGAGTCTTGACAAGGTTGGCCAGCAGGGTTGGCCTGGCCCTTCCTTCCCTGTGATGCAATCCTGCACTGAGCTGACAACATCCTCCTTAATTGACATAGCACGGGCAGGCACTTCTGTGTGCAGCTACACGCCAAGCGCTTTGAGTAGCCTACTTCCTTGAGCGGCGTAGAAACCACCATCCTTCCAGGCACGCAGGCTGTGACTCTTATCTGCTTCTCACACCCCACATCCCAGCAGGAAATCCTGTTGGACCATTGCACGGATCCCAAGTCCAACCCCCACAGCTCCCACCCTGGTCCAGCCGCCATCACCCCCCACCTGGACTACTGCAGTCACCTTTGCTGCTTCGCCCTTGCCCCTAACAGAGGTGCCCCACGTGCAGCAGAATCCTTTTACAGTAAGTGAATGCTCTCACTTCTTCCTCAGATCCCTGCTGTGGCTCCTGCCTTACTCAGCAGGACCCCCGAGGTCCCCGTCTCCTCTCTAACCTAATCACCCACCCTCGCTCACTCTATTCCATGCACACTGGCCTCTTCACTGTTCCTTCACCTTACCCAGGCACCTGCCTCAGAGCCTTTGCACTGCTCTTCCCTCTACACTCTTCTCCCAGATATCTGGGAGATCTCTGCTCAAATGTCACCTCTTCAGTTGGGCCTTCCTGACTGCACCATATAAAATAGTTATCCTTCTCTTCATACACCACATCACCATATTTCTCATAACCTATTGACTTCTTGATTTCTTCCCAGTGCATTAACACCACTTGACATATTATATATATGCCTGTATATCTATGGCCTCATCACTAGAATGTCAGCTCCATAGGACACGGATAGCTGTCTTGGTCACTGCTGTGCTCCCAGGCCTAAAAGACGAGATGCTTATTAATTATGCATAGTAGATGCTCACTAAATATTAAATGAATGAATGAATAAATGAATCCTCTCAATAACCTTAAAAGTAGGTACCATGACTATCCCATTTCACAGATGAGGAGACTGAGGCACACAGAGGTGACGTCACCCCTGCCGATGCCATCCCATTTGGATGTACAGGCTCTCAAATGAGGTCGGGATTGTCTCCTGCACTGGGTAGGTGACAGGCCTGAGGATCAGAGAGGTGAAGTCACTTAACTGGGGCCACACAGCCAGGAAATGGTAGGAAGATCCCGGACCGAAGCAAGTCTTTCTTCCTGTCACCTTTAGTCGCTGGAGTCTCAGTGTGAAAGACTTAGTCAAAAGATTGGGTATTCTCATTTCATTTATTGTTGTTTTGAGTGTCTGTTTATTTTTCATTAACTCATTGGCTAACCCTAAGCCCTCTCTGCCCCATCCAGTGCCCACCCCTGCATTTATTCTGAAGTGAATCCAGGGGTCATTCATCCACACATCCCTTGGTCTCCAGGTGGCTTTAGAATCGCTGAATCTTTAATTTTTTTTTTTTTTTTTTTTGCTGAGGAAAATTGTCCCTGAGCTGACATCCATGCCAATCTTCCTCTATTTTGTATGTGGGACGCCACCACAGCATGGCTTGAGTGGTGTGTAGGTTGGCGAACTCCAGGATCCAAACCTGTGAGCCCCAGGCTGCTGAAGCAGAGTGTGCAAACTTAACCACTGGGCCACCAGGCCCGCCCTCTTTGAACCTCTTTGAATTATGAAATTACAGACTTGTCGACCGCTGGAGGTGATGCCGTGGCCTCCGCGATGCTGACTGGCTTTGTGGGATTTATTAGAGCCTTGACCAGCAGTGAAGCTGCCAAACCAGACGGCCTGGGTTCACATCTGCTTCCCCACTCACTGGCTGCACGGCCTCAGGAGGGAGCCTCAGTTTTCCCATCTGTCAAGTGGGGGTGATAATAACGGTCCCTGCTTCACAGAGCTGGTGGGAGGTTTAAATGAGGTCATGGGCGTCGAGCACTTAGCACCTGCACTTAATGGGAGTTAGTATTTGTCTTTAGGATTTCAAATCTTTGTCTCTTTGAGCGGTACAATTCCCAGCAGTCATGCAGTACAAACAGCAGAGCACAACTACCAGTGGCACTATGACAAAGACAACTAAACCAGAATTTTGGTACATATTGTGAAAAATGCCAAAATGCCATTATTAGTACAAATGTTTCATTTTAGTATGAGAAAAAGAAAGATGGCATTTGATCTCCATCTTGTCTGCTTTGTTTCAGGCCTTAAGAGTCAAGCCTGATCTATCAACTGATGAATGGATAAACAAAATGTGGTATATCCATTCAGTGGAATATTATTCAGCCTTGAAAAGGAATGAAGTACTGATCCAGGCTACAACATGGGTGAACCGTGAAAACATTATGCTGAGTGAGAGAAGCCAGACACAAGAGGCCACGTAGTGCGTGATTCCATTTATATGAAATATCCAGAATAGGCAAATCTATAAAAACAGAAAGTAGATCAGTGGTTGCCAGGGGCTGGGAAGGATGGGGAGACTGGGGAGTGAGGGCAAAGGGGTGTGGCGTTTCTTTTTGGGGTGATGAAAATGTTCTAAAATTGATTGTGGTGATGGTTGCACAACTCTGTGAATATATTAAAAACCATTGAATTGTACACTTTAAATGGATCCCCCAAAGTTGAATGCTCTGTGATTTCATTTATAGGACATTCTTGACATGACAAAATTCTAGAAATGGAAAACAGAGTGGCGGTCACCAGGGGTTGGGGAGGGGGTGGGAGTAGAGTGTGGGTGATTATAAAATGGCAACGAGAGGGATCCTCATGATGGACACATCCTGTGTCTTGACCCTGTCGATGTCAATATCCTGGTTGTGATATCGGACAGTCCCCTCCTCATTGTTTGCAGATTCCAAATACGGAAGAACCCCAAAATCAATACTGGCGACACTTTTGTGGTCATTCCCAGACATGTACCGAGGGATGAAAAATTTGAGTGGCACAACACACACATTCCCAGCTGAGGTCAAACAAGGTGACCCTCTGCCTTCTCATTTTGGCTCTCATGCTGTAAACAAGTATCCTTTTTCCGGTCTCTTTAGAGCCACATTTTCCACACTGTTGTTCCTTTAGTTGGTGATTTTGCTGTTTAAAGTGCCCCCCCCCCCCGCCACAACGTAGTACTGAAGTGCCGTCTAGTGTTCCTAAACCCAAGCAGGCTGCGCCGTGCCTTGTGGAGAAAATATGTAAAATTTTTATGTTAGATGAACTTTGTTCAGGTAGGGTTTATAGCGCTGTTGGCTACGAGGTCAATGTGAATGAATCAACAGTGTATGTTATATAAAGTATCTTTAAACAGAAAAGCACGTAAAACAAAGTTACATACTGATAGGTTCATGACAAGGTTGCAACCAGAAGCTGGCAGGAACCTAACCCCTGAACTTCTCCCACGAGCAGAGACGTGATTCAGTATTCGCTAATTCACCATTCGCAGGGACTTTATAGAAAATGTCGTGAATAAGGAGAATCGACTGTATTATAGTTTATAAGATGTTCCCATTGGGGTAAACTGGGCAAAAGGCACACAAGATCTCTATATTATTGCTTAAAACTGCATGAGATAATCCACAATTATCTCAAAATAAAAAGTTTAATTTGGGGGAAAAAAAGAGGGAGCAATGCCCAGCCCCCCTGGGGAGCCAGGAAAGGAGAGATCGTTCACCAGTACAATACTTGTAAGGTTTCCAGCAGGGGATGGCTGTGGACAGAAAGCTTTCTGAATGAGTGAGCCCAGTTCCATGTGAAATTATGAGGTAGCCGGCAGCCCTCTGGGTGCAGCTCAAGACATAAATGATTCAAATGTCACATTACCAAAAAAATATCGCAGCACAAAAAAATTACCAGTATTTTGGTGATGAAAAATAGCACACTATCCTGGAGTACTGAAAACAGCTTTTGTAATCACTGCACCACACACATACACACATACCCTGATTTTGGAGATTTATCTATTTTTTCAACAGACACTCCCTGAGTACCTGCCATGTGCCCACCCTGTGCTGGGCAGGGCTGGGGACACAGAGGTGACCAAGACACTCCTGGCCCTGCCCTTATGGGGCTCACAGTCCAGTCATCAAGACAGACCCATCCCCAGATGGGGGCAACTCCGACTGGGCAGGACTGGGAGAGGCCAGCCCAGGAGACCAGGGATCCCAGAGCGGGCATCGGACCCGGCCTGGAGGGAGAAATCAGAGAGGGCTTCCTGGAGGAGGGGACATTTGAGCTGAGTTATAAAGGATGAGTAAACACAAGCCAAAAGGAAGAGGGGTAAGGGAGGACTTCCAGGAGAGGGATGCAGATGTGCAAAGCCCAGGAAGACAAGGATGTGCGGCACAATGAGAGGAAATGACTGGATCTCTTCAGGGCTGCAGTGTTATGAGAATAATAATAGCAAAGACTTAAAAAACATCTGCTTTGTTCCAGGCCTTGTTCTAAGCACCTTGCGTGAGCTAGCTCATTCATGCCTCACCACTGCGCTCTGAGGAGGGCCCAATTTACAGATGAAACTACAGAGGCACAGCGAAGGGCAAATGGCTCCACCAAGGTCCCACCACTGGTATGCAGTGGATCTAGGAATTACTCCCAGGTCATCTGAGTCTGGCCTTTAACAGTGATGCTATACTTCAGAAAGTGCAAAGGGCATGGGGAGAGGGGGGGATCGAGGGATGAATGGGGAGAGGGGGAGTCATAGGCCATGGTGGGAAGTTTGAGCTTTGTCCTAAGGGTACTGGGGAGCCATGGAAGGTTTATTTTTCTCAATAAACTTTATTAAGGTATGTATTAGTTATCTGTTGCTGCATAACAAATTTCCCCCACATTTAGCAACTTAAAACAACCAAGATTCACAATCTCACACAGTTTCTGGGGGTGAGGAATCCAGCAGTGACTTAGCTGGACGGTTGTGGCTTAGGGTTTCTCCTGAGGTTGTGGCCAAGCTGTTTGCTGGGACCACAGTCATGCGGAGACTCAACTGGGGCTGGAGATAGGCTCCCAAGGTCATGCAGGTGATTAATGGTGAGAGGCCTCAGTTCCTCACAGGCTGTTGGCTGGACCTGTAGGCCTCTCCTGAAGGTCCTCGTGACATGTGTGAAATTAATTAAACAAGGAGGCCATTAGACTGAGGTGGCTTTAATGCCTTAGCAGCCTAATAAGCAAACCCAAACCTAAGCCTGTAAATGCCTCAAGGTTAAGAAATCGAAACCTAAGGACAACCCATCACAGCCAACTAGACTTTCCCAAATGAGGCCAACACTTAAGCTACAGCCAATCAAATACTTTCCTTGCTTTGCTTCCGTGTCCTCTCTACAAAAGTGTCTCCCCTAGCTCCTGTTGGCAGGAGGCTTAACCACTTCCGGTTTGGTGCTGCCAATTGGAATTGATTTTTGCTCAAAGAAACTCTTAAAATTTTTAGTATGCCTCCATTCATCTGTTAACACGTGGCAGCTGGAGTCCTCCAGAGCAAGTGATGAGAGAGAGAGAGATCCCAAGATGGAAACCGCAGTCTTTTTATAACCCAATCCCGGAAGTGACATGCCTTAGTGCTGCTACATTCTAGTCATTGCAGATGAGTTACTAAGCTCAGCCCACACTCACAGAGAGGGGAATTGAGCTCCACAGTCTTGGAGGGAGAGAGATTGTGGTCTAATAAGAAATAGATTTGGTCTTAGTCCCCTTTCCTGGCACAAAGCTCCTAAAACCCTTGGAATTTCCTGAATGATAGGAACGGCTTTGGTCATTCACAAAGAGTCCTTTGGATCACACTTGAGCCTCTGCTAATGAGGTGACTTAGTGTGGGGTCCCTAGTGCCCACCAAGGAAAAATCCCTACAATTTAAACAGCAGATCTTGATTTGGGCAATTAGAATTGCAATTCGGGAGACATTCAGGCAGAAACCCAACAGGAGAGGAAGACAAAGGAGGTGAGGTTTAAAAAGGCAAAAAGAGATACATTACACAGGTTGTTAGCAAAACTTGTGACTCCTGCTCGCAACAATTGTTACTTCTTGGCTAGACGTGATTGGTTGCTAAGGCCATCTCTAAGGCAGAAAGTTCTTATCTGTGGGAGTTCACACATTTCTTGAAGGAAGGTCAAGATGACAACAGTGAAGCACGGTTCAAGAGTTACATTCCATCTGGGTAGAGATGTCGTTCGCGTGCATAACCCCATTTCCTTCATGGCCTCCCAGCTCCGGTTGAGAAGCCTTGACATATGTTCCTCCATTTTGTTATCACTGTCCACTCTGGTCGTCTTCGTTGGAGCTGGTCACCAGAAAGACCAAGTGATGAGAGGACTGGAACTTTCCACCTCATACACTCACCTCTGCGAAGTGGAGGGAGGAAGGCACTGGAGATTAAAGCTCCCCCTAGTTTACTTCCCATTTTAATTGAAGCACCTTTTACATCAGTTAGTTTTTTCTTTTTAATCACAAATAACACACATTTACGGTTTTATACTGAGGATTTGGGAAAAGAAAGCCAAAAGGAATCTCGTGACTAAAATTGTGACTCCGTCTTCATTTTCACTGTCCGGGAGAAGTGAGTGATTTCAGTATCAGTGGGGCATTATATAGAGTTTAAAATAGTAATGAAGTTTTCTGTGATTTCGGTTATTTGGTTCAATTTTAATTATTCTATCTTTGTGTATCCGTAGGTGCATCTTCTGAAAGATTTCTGTTTCGTTTGCAGCGTGGCCAAAGTACCTGAAGGTTGAATTGTTAACTTTTGCCTTTTTTTGGGCTTTTCTTTCTCGAATAGAAAAGTAATTGCCATTCCTTATCTCCCAGTGCTCTTTATACAAGAACCATGTAACGAATTGTATCTTGAATTTAGATTCTGAAAATCTCAGCAGGGACTTTTGTTTGTTTAATCTTGTTGGACAGGAGAAGACGTGTAACCCTGTTTATTGTCATTTGTGACTTTTCTGTCACAAAAATTTTCCATCTAACTGTAGCAGTTTATTCCCCTCGGGTACGTGGTGACATCTTGCCCCAAGGCTCCTTTTTCAGCTGTTCAGTTTTCTTCATCCCCAATTAATTCTCTTTTCTATAAAAACTCCCGAGCGACAGGATTTGATGAGTTTCCAGGTTGGTGAACCATCCACGTGCCAGGAGGGGGGTGCAGCCCAGTGCCACAGGGACGGAAGCTCTGTTTCTGTTTGGGACCCTTCCGGACCTCACCCTGTGTACCTCTTCATCTGGCTGTTCGTCTGTGTGCTTTATAATAATCTGGTAAATGCAAGTAAATGTTTCCCTGAGTTTTGTGAGTCATTCTAGCAAATGATCCAACCAAGGATGGAGTCGTGGGAACCTCTGATTTAGAGCTGCTGGGTCAAGAACCCAGGTGACAACCTGGAGTTGTGATTGGCATCTGAAGTGGGGACAGTCTTGTGGGACTGAGCCCTTAGCCTGTGGGTTCTGAGGCTCTCTCCAGGTAGATAGTGTCAGAATTGGGCTGAATTTGTAGGACAGCGTACAAAGGGGTAAGAAAGTGAGGGGGGAGGAGCTGGAAGCTCTCCCAGTCCAAGGAGGGGGTTGGCAGGCCCGGGCTGGGGGGCCTTGGAAGGGATTTGAGCAGGGGAGGAATGTGGGCCCCGATCTCACATTTTAGGGAGAGAAGAAAGAATACTGGCTGCCTTGCTGTTCCTTGACACAGCACACATGCTCCTACCTCAGGGCCTTTGCACATGCTGTCCCACTGCCTGGACCTCTTTTCCTCTAGCCGTCATCTTATATCGCCCTGTTACCTCCTCCAGGTCATCCTTCAAGGGTGCCCTTCGCCCCACGCCTTCCCTGACCAGCCCTTTCAAAACTGCACCTACCTCACCCCAGCACTGCCTCTTCCCTGCCTTCTCCCCAGCTGCCCGGCACTTGTGCCCATGTGGCTCACTCTATATTTCACTTGCGGATTTCATCCCTGCCTGTCACAGTCCACTGCTCCCCAGGGCAGGGGTTCAGTCTGCTCACTGCAGCCTCCCCAGTGCCTGGAAGGGGTCTAGCCCACAGTAGGCGCTGGGGAAATAGTGGTTGAATGAGTGAATGAGCAAATGAACCAGCGAATGAACTGGGGGCCAAGGCAAGGGGGCCTAGAAGGGAAATTAAAGAAAAATCTTTTCATTTAAAGGAAGTTTAAATGAAGACTCTTTGGTTTACCAAACATAGTTATTCTGCACCTGGAGGCAAAGGCAGTATGGGGAGTCCTGGTACTGGCCCCCAGTCCATCCTCCCCGAGGAGCTGGGGGGAGCCCCTTGCTGGTCCGGGGAGGTGCTGGGCAGGTCTGGGTCCCTCCCAGGAGCCCCCACCCCGGCCTGCCCTCCCCTTGGGCTGGGAGAGCTTCCAGGCCCCCCCCCCCCGCCACATTCTCTTATCTGCTGTTCTTTCTCCTCTCCCTTCTCTCTCTGACACCACCTGCCCCGCCCCAAAACCGGGGCGGTCTTCCTCCAGCTCATAGAATCATGGTTTGAACCATGTGGAGTGTCCGTTTTTAGTTGAAAAAGGGTTGTGTACATAAGATATATGAATATTATTTAAATATAAGTATTATATGGAAGAATACTATATATGGATTATTGTATATAGGAATACTATGTATATATGAATATATATAGGAATGTCATATACATAAGAATACGTATGGAAATGTTTATATAGGAATATTATATACAGAAACGTATGGAGGGATAGTATATAAATGAGTATATTATATTATGAATGCTGTGCATAGGAATATCACAAATATAGAAATATGTATATTATATTTAAGAATATTTTATATAGCAATAATATATGAGTGCATAGGCGTATTACACATATAAGAATAGGAATATTACACATAGAAATATATACATATAGTAATATGTACAAATATATAAATATACATATGTAAATAAATATATGTAAATACTATATATAGAAACATATATAGAAGTATTGTATATATAAGACTGGAGATATAGAAATATATACTTAGTAACATTGCATATGTGAATATATATTTGAATACATATATATTTGACTACATATAAATGTATATAAAGTTTAGCAGTTAAGAGCACAGCACAGTTTCTGGAACCAAGTGGCCTGGGTTCAAATCCCAACTCTGCCGCTTAATAGCCTGTGGCTTTGGGCAAGTGCCCGAACCATCTGTGACGCAGTTTTCCCACCTCTAAGGTGGGGATAATAACAGTCCCACATCCTGGAGTTGTTAAGAGGATGAAATGCTTGGAAGAATCCATGGTGCATAGCTTGATAAACCAAGACAGAGGGGTGGTTGTTCCTTTGGGCTCGCTGTACGTGTGCCTCTGCATCTTCCTTTTCTCCCTTTATGTCACAGAAATCTCTCTAAGTCAGTGGTTCCCACTCTGGCTGTACTTTGGAGTCACATGTGGGAGTTTTACAAAATACTGATGCCCTGGCCCCGGGGACTCTGATTTGGTCGCTCTGGGGTGTGGTCTGAAGATCTAAACACCCCTAGATTTTTAATATGCAGCCGAGGTTGAGGACTGCTGGACCAAGCCCTTCAGAAGGGATTCTAGCTTGCTCTTTGGAATGGCTGCCTAAGAGTTCACAGAGTTGGTGGACCATCATTTATTCATCTCAAAGATAGATTTTCATCTTTGATTGCCAGCTTCTTGCTTCTGTACTCCCCCAGTGAGTAACCTTCCGTGGATGGCTTTACCTCCTGGAGATTTGATTTCCATGGGCTGCATTCCCAGCAGTGGGGTTGCTGAGTCAAGAGTAAAATGCATTTCCGATTGGAGTAGATGCTGCCAGATCCCCTCTCAAAAAGGCTGTAACAATTCTTTTATTTTTTGTGAGGAAGATTGGCCCTGAGCTAACATCTGTGCCCATCTCCCTCTATTTTGTATGTGGGATGCCTGCCACAGCATGGCTTGATGAGCGGTGTGTAGGTCCGTGCGTGGGATTTGACCCTGCGAACCCTGGGCCACCAAAGCGGAGCACGTGAAATTAACCACTATACCACCCGGCTGGCCCTGGCTGTGACAATTCTTATTGCCATCGGTGATATATGAGCCTGCCCTTTTCCACAGATCCCACCCAGCTGCAAATGTGTGCCCCCATGTAATTTGTACCACTTACTGGGTGTAAAGAGATACCTCCATGTTATTTGAATATGCTTAGCCCTGCTTCCTGTGGAGGCTGGGTATCTTTTCATATATGTATTAACTGGTTCACTTTACTACTCTGAAAATTACGTATTCAAATACTTTGTCCACGTTTCTTTTGGGGGGGGTGTTCATCTTATTGATTTACAAAAGCTCATTACGTATGTTAAACCTTTATGCATCATCTGCATTGCAAGTATTTTCTCCCCATTTGTCATTTGCCTATAGGCTTTGTTTGTGTTTATGTTTTTGTCTTTTGCCACACACACGTTTTTTGTTTTAATGTGGCCAAATACATCTATCTTTTCTTTTAACTTCTGGCTTTCTCGTCGTAATTTAAAAGCTCCCCTTGATGGAGCCTGTATTTTCTTGTAAGGTTTTACTCTTGTGCTTTTTTACATTTACATCTTTGATCTTTCTGGAATCTATCTTTTAATATAGTGTGTAATAGAGGCACAACATTACTTCACCAGTCGTGTCAGTACCATTTATTAAATAAATTATTTTCTTACTGAACTGAAACACCACCTTTATCATATATTAAATTCCTAGAGAGGTGGAATCCTCTTGTGGGCACTCTATTCTGTTCCCTCATCTTGTCCCTTCCTTTGCTCATACCCTACTGACTCGATTATTGTAGTTTCATTGTTTGCTTTAGTATCTGGTAAGTCCAGTCAGCACACACTCCTCTTTCTTACGATTACCATTCTCAGATTTCTCTTTCTCCATAGGAACTTCACATTCATCTTGTCAAATTCCAAAATGAAATTCCATTAAGACAGATTGAGGGGCTGGCCCGGTGGCATAGTGGTTAAGTTCACGTGCTCTACTTCAGTGGCCCAGAGTTTGCAGGTTCAGATCCCGGGCGTGGACCTGCACACTCCCCCTCAAGCCATGCTGTGGCGGCGTCCCACATACAAAATAGAGGAAGATGAGCACGGATGTTAGCCCAGGGCCAATCTTCCTCACTGAAAGAAAAAGATAGATTGATACGGTTGCCGATATTTTGATGTTTTTGACACTTTAAAATGGCAACGTTTGCATTTAATTTCTGTATTAAATTTTGAGACAACTAACGTTTTAATTATATTAATTCTTCCTATTCTATAACATGGTAGTTTGTCCATTTCTCCAGATCTTGTTTTATGACAGAAGGACAATTCTAACCTCTCTCCCTGCCCTCCCATCCCACTTCTAACAGAATGTTAGAACTCTTGTTGTCCGACTCCCTCCATGTACACCTCAGGAACCTGAGTCTAGAAAGGGGATGTGGGGGCTGGCCCGGTGGCACAGCAGTTTAGTTCACACGTTGGCAACCCGGGGTTCATGGGTTTGGATCCCGGGTGCCCGCCAACACACTGCTTGTCAGCCATGCTGTGGCGGCGTCCCATATAAAGTAGAGGAAGATGGGCACGGATGTTAGCCCAGGGCCAGTCTTCCTCGGCAAAAAATAAATAAATAGATAAAAAGAAAAGAAAGGGGATGTGACTTATTAGAAGTCACACAGGGAGGTGGCAGAGGAGCTCAAACCTAAGACTTGTACCTCCCATATGTATTCTACATATTCATTCATTCGTTCATTCATTCCATAAATCTGAATGAGGCACCTACCACGTGTAGAGCCCTGTCCTTGAGGAAACAGTGGGCAAGAGACAAGGTCTCTGCCTTTGGCATGAAACACAGAAAATAACAGAGCAGCGCTGAGGATGAAAGAAGGAGGGGTCTCTGAGTAGCTGACGTTTGCACTGAGGCCCTATGAAAGAGACAAAAACAGCCATGGGAGGAGTGGGGGAAGAGTGTTCCAGGCAGAAGGAACAGCAAGTGCAAAGGCCCTGAGGCAGGAGTAAGCTTGGATGGTTTGAGGAACCTAGAGAAAATGGTGTGGTGTAGGGCGTGAGCGAGAGGGAGTGTTGAGGTCTGCCCCATTCACTTTTTCCAGAAACCTTGACCCCTAAAACAGCCCACGTGGGGTCAGTCTGATGCTGTGGGTGTGAGTGGGTGGATCTGCCTTCCCCCTCAGACTGTGAGATCCCCAAGGGAGTGAAGTACCTGAGGTCACTGTAAATATTAACATGATTACCCTTCGACCCTGTTCCCAACAGAGACACAGATGAAAAGCAGTTAATCTTGTTAATTTGTGTTTTCTTGTTTAACCTGAGGGGAGACTCAAAGGTCACAAGGATTTATGAGCTTGTTTCACAGAAGAAAAAGAAGGCCCATAAGGAAGTTACGACCGCCATATGACCAGCCCCCAGGGGCTGCTGGAGCCAAGAAGTCAGGTTGCCCAAGAGCTTATCTGGAGGGAAAGAAACACGACTTCCCCTTTGTTTCTCCAAAACTCCTCCTCACAGGCCCCTTAGCTCTGTGAATCCCTCTGCTTTCTTCTGTGTTGAGGTGGATTAGAGAGAACCCATCCTCCTGCCGTCTCCTTCTGCCACTTTGAGTAAACCCATCTCCATCTCCAACCACCAGGGTCTCAGTGACTGGCTTACTGCGCATCCATCACATGAATGTGAGATTAAGAGGTCTGGTATCAGTAAGGTCTTTATCTCATCATCAGGCAAGGAGTCTCCTAGTTTTTCTGGAATCTTCCTCAACGGGTCAAAACAGCCTATAGTAGACTGATTGCAAAAATGTTCTCAGTTCTCCTCTCCTCTCCATTTCTGTGACTTTGCAGCTCCTCCCTTGGAGAGGGGGAGCCTCTCTCTCGCCCTCGATTCTGGGCTGACCACGTAACTGACTCTGACCAGCAGGACGCGGTGAAAGTGACCGTGGATGCACTGGCTCTCCAGAGGCCCCGTGTGTTTTCCTCCTGATCTGTGCTGTTCCTCTGCCATGAGAACAAGCTCAGGTTGGCCTGCCAGAGGAGGGAGGCACGTGAGGAGAGCCGAGGCCACTGCGGACCAGCTGAAACCCACTGAAGGCCCGGACTTGGGACAGAGCTGCCCAGCTGACCCACGGACTCGGGAGCAAAGACAAACACATATTGTCATAAGCCACTGAGGTCTTGTGGTTATTAGTGACTCAGCACTAGGGTGGCAGCAGGTAGTGACATGTGGACTTTCGTAGTGATTAAGTAGGGCCGTCACTAGCCCTTGGAGCATCTTTGAGCAAATTAGAAAAGGTGTCCCTTCTTCAGGACACTTTCCTTCCATTTCTCAGCAAATTGTCAGAATGGTACCGAACCTCTTAATCTCAAGACCATGTGATCAACATACAATAAGGCAGTCACTGAGACACTGGTGCAGACCATGTGATCAACATACAATAAGGCAGTCACTGAGACGCTGGTGCTCGGAGATGGAGAAAGGTTTATTCAAACTGGCCAAAATGAGAAGTTTCTCTCAAATCCACCTCAATACGAGGAGAAAGCAGGGGGTTTTATAGACCTAAGGGGCTTGGGAAGCAGAGTTTTGGAGAAACAAAGGGGAGATTCATGTTTCTTTCCCTCCAGGTAAGCCCTTGGGCAATCAGACTTCTGGGCGTCAACAGCAGCTGGGGGCTGGTCATCTGGTGGTTGTAACTTCCTTACGGGCCTTCTTTTTCTTCTGCAAAACAAGCTCATCAATCCTTGTGACCTTTGAGTCACCCCTCAGGTTAAACAAGAAAACAGCGAATTAACAAGATTAACTGCTTTTCATCTGTGTCTGTGTTGGGAACAAAGTCAAAGGGTAATCATGTTAATATTTACAGTGACCTCAGGTACCTGGCTTCAATAATATAATAATTTTGTTAGCACAAGACATTTTCCTGTCATCTGCTGGAAATGGTTATAAAACATAAACAAATGCGTGATGTCTACCTCATGAATGGTGCCCTCTAGGGTTGTGCAGTGTCCAACCTGAACAACCATACTTGGAGACCCTGGAAAAGCAGGAGCTTTGGAGTCAGACAGCCCTGGGTTCAAACCCCAGCTCTGGCATTTAAGGGCTGAATGAACCAAGTGCATTTAGCACAGTGCCTGGCACATAACAACACCTCCATAAATATCAGCCACTAGTCACGGTAAGGGTTCTATAAGTATAATAGTTCTTGTGATTGTGGTTTTGCTGCCTCCCTCTGCCTTCACACTCTGTCTCCCACCCAACAGTCACAATGATCCCTGTTAAGACCTAAGTTGAGAGCTGGCCTGGTGGCGTAATGGTTAAGTTCACGTGCTCTGCTTTGGTGGCCTGGGGTTTGCCAATTCTGATCCCGGGCACAGACCTACACCCCACTCATGAAGCCATGCTGTGGCCGTGTCCCATATACAAAGTAGAGGAAGGTGGGCACAGATGTTAGCTCAGGGCCAATCTTCCTCACTGAAAAAAAAAAGACCTAAGTTGATTATGTCTCTTCTCTGCTCAAAGCCCTCCTGTGGCTCCCGTCTCTCAGAGCAAAAGTCAGTCCTCACAGTGGCCCACAAGGCCCCTGAGATCTGTCACCCTGCCTAACGTCCCCATTTCATTAACTGCCACTCTTGCCCTACTCACTCTGCTCCACCCGTTGGCTTCTTGTAGTGCGATCCTGCTTCAAGGTCTTTGCTCCTGCTCTCCCCTCTGCCTGGAACGTCTTTTCCCCAGCTGCTCCCACGGTTGGCTCCTTCTCACATTTCAGGTGTCTGCTCGAATGTCATCTTCCCTAATGGCCCAATTTAAAATTCCAAACTCTTCCCCTTCCTACCTACTCCCAACCCTTCCTAACCTTCTCCCCCACATTTATCACCATCTGACATTCCAGACCTGTGCTGTCAAAAACGGGAGCCATCAGTTCCCAAAATGTGGCGAATCCAAACTGAGATGTACTACTTGTACAAAATACACACTGGACTTTGATGATCTCATATTGCAAAAAAAGAATGCAAAGTATCTCAATACTTTTTATGCTGATTACACGTTGGAATGGTAATATTTTGGATGTATGAGTGTATTAGTTTCTTATTGCTGCTGTAACAAATTACCACAAGACTCAATGGCTCTACAGAAGTCACATTTATCATCTTACATTTGGGAGGTCCAAAATGAGTCTTGCAGGGCAACATCAGGTGTTGGCAAACCTGTGTTCCTTCTGGAAGCTCTAGGGAGGAATCTGTTCCCTTGCCTTTTCCGGCTTCTAGAGGCTGCCTACTGCCTGTGGCTTCCGACCTCCATCACCTCTCTCCAATCTCTGCTTCTGTCATCACATCTGCCTCTCTCTCTGACTCTCCTACCTTCCTCTTCCCTCATGAGGACCCTCGTGATGACAGTGGATCCACCCGGATGATCCAGGGTAATTTCTCCATCTCAAGCTTCTTAACTTAGTCACATCTACAGTCCCTCTTGGCCATGTTAGGTAACACCTTCACAGGTCCAGGGAGTTAGAACGAGGACATCTTTGGGGGCCATTATTCTGTTTACCATAATTGGGTTAAATAAAATGTATTATTAAAATTAATTTCACCTGTGTCTTTTGATGTTTTTAGTGTGGCTACCGGAAAATTAAAAATGACCTATGTGGCTCCCATTCTATTCTATTGGACAGTGCTGCTCTGTGTTTCACTTGTCTGTGTATTATCTGTCTCCCTCCTACTAATAGAACGTATCCTCTAAAAAGACTGGGATTTTGTTTTATTTGCCACTATATCCCTGGTGTTGGTGCAGTTGCTGGCACATAGTAGGTCTTCAATAAATATTTGTTGAGTGAACAAATGTGGATGTTTTTCCTGATGGCCTATCTCTCTCATGAACTCTCAGACACCCCCTACTCACACCCCACACACATGGCTTCCTCCCCTCCCCAAGATCAGGGACCTGGGGTAGAAGCCAGATTGGGTGGGAGAGGAGAGATTTGGAGCAATCCTGGGAGGCTTCCTAGAGGAGGGAGTAAGCCTGGTAAGAGAAGGAATCCCAGGTCAGTAAAGGTCTTCCAGAGGATGACACTCTCCCTCTGGGATGTGGGCCTGGCTGTTTCCATGGAGACGGATGCCAGGCCCCCACGTCCTGGTCCAAAGTGCTGGAGATGTGGTTGCCATGACGACCCACATCCTCAGGGTGGCAGGGTCTGTTCCAGCCAGATGCCCTTTGGGTGGAATTAGAGTGATGTGGGATAAAAATAGCGGCTCAGGGAAGAGCTAAGCCTTCCATTTTGAAGCTCAGAAATCACACTCCACCACCCCCTATGCTGGCCCATGACAATCGATGGCAGACCCTCAGCTCTCTGGCCCTGAATCTTCCAGCTTCTGTCACTCTCTCCTGTCCTAATTACTATGAATATCAAGATGCACAGAGATGGTGGTTCCAGCGGGCTGGCTCCTCGGTGCCTTGACATTTTCTCCTCCAAAGACCTTGTCCCCATCTTCCTTCAGTCCCTCCCCCCGTCCCGTGATCAGAGCAGACACCTCGTCACAACCGAGAGCCACACTCGCTCCCTCCACAATCTCAACTTCAAGCATCCCGCATCAGCGCCACCATTTGGACCTTTCCAGCTCACTCCCTCTGGAGTCCTCACTCCAACACTCCTGCAACCCCACCAGGACCCCCCTGCCATCCATCGGACCCCTTTCCACCGCCTCCTCCCCCCTCGTGACCACTCTGCCCTCACCAGCTTAGAGCCCGTGGCTGATCATTGCAATCCTTTCCTCGCACCCGCCCCCCAGCTCCCCGACCCTCTCACTCACCGATCGCAGAGGGCGGACCCCCAACTCTCCGCCTGGGGTGGGCCGCACCCGCTCTGCTGAGCGGCTGGGGGAAAATCTGTAACCACGGTAAGTCTCACTTTCACTTCAGGACCTTGAACTCCAGGGGGCGCTAAGGTGGTCGGGCAATTCGCTCGGAGCCGCGGCCGATTCGCTCTTCCAACACCCCGGAAATTTTGGTAAAATTTACGTACCACAAAATGTACCATTTTAACCATTTTAAAATGTACACTTCAGTGTCACTAAGTGCACTAAGTGCAACCGTCACCACTATCCATTCCCAGAACTTTTTCGTCATCCTCTACAGAAACTCTGTCCCCATCGGACACCAGCTCCTCGTTCCCTCCTCCCCCAGCCCCTGGCAACCACTAATCTACTTTCAGTCTCTACGGATATCTATTCTGGATATCTCATATAAATGGAATCATACAATATTTGTCCTTTAGTGTCTGGCTTATGTCACTCAGCATAATATTTTCAGGGTTCATCTACGTTGTAGCGTGTGTCAGAATTCATTTTTTTCCCCATCGAGGCATTTTATATGGATGTGTGTACATATCACATCCCTAGAAAAAGAATCCTGGGACTTTCCTTCCTCCGTGTCTGTGTCTGGCTTCCTCTCGGTCCGCGATGCCAGCTGTGGTCGTCAGTACAACGAGACCAAACTAATGGGACAGGCCTGTGAGGCTCATAACGATTTTCCCGGCTCTGTGGTCATTAATGATTTCAAATTGTCCCATGTAATCATGCTCCATCACCACAATTAGAAACTGGAAAATGACTTTGAAGCGCAGCCTAATAAGAATTTGGCACATGCCTCTCTTTTTAGCGTTGTTGATGCTCTCAAGCTCTTGAGAGCATCGGCCAGGACATGCACGCAACATTGCAGGGACGTGGAAAGATGGCGGCTGAATAATATTCCACTGTCTGGATACACCGCATTTGGTTTATCTGTTCATTCATTGATGGACACTGGGTTGTTTCCTGGATTTTTCAATAACTTCTCCTCTCTCCTCAACTCCTACAACGTGTCCCTTCCTGCCCACTCTCAGTGGGGACCTTGCTTCCTACCTTACTGAGAAAAGACAACTTGTCCGAAGAAAACATCCCCAGACTCCTACCACCCACCTACCCACCTTTCCTCCTCTTGCTTGGTGTATCAGTTAGCTGCTGCTGTGTAACAAACAATCCCAAAACTTAGTGGTGTAAAACAGCCCTTGGGTTATAGTCAGGGATGCTGTAGGTCAGGAATTTGAACGAGGCACAGCAAGGCCAGCTTCTCTCTGCTCCCTGATGTCTAGAGCCTCAGCTGGCAAGACTCACAGACTGGGGTGACTCGATGGCTGGGAACTAGATCAGCTGGAGGAGTCTTCACTCACGTCCAGCCGTTGCTGGATGAGACCTCAGCTCAACTGATGGCTAGAGCATCTTCATGGGACCTCTCCGTGTGGCGTCTCTGCGTGGGCTAGTTGAGCTTCCTCACAGTGTGGTGGCTGGTTCCAAGAATGAACGCCCTAAGAGAGCAAGTGGGAAGTGCCTGGCATCTGCTGATGGAGCCCTGGAAGCCCCACTGTGTCGTACTTTATTGGCCAAGGCAGTCACAAAGTTCTGCCCAGGTTCACGGGGAGGGAACACAACCTCACACAAAACACACTCGACGGGAGGAAGGTCAAGGTCACACTGTGCATGTGGGACGGAGAGATTGTTGAGGCCGTCCTTGGAAGACGCACCTTCCCTGCTAAAGACGAACGATACTCTTGAGCTCGGGGACCCTTCCCCTCTTGCCTCCTCAAGGACAACATTCCAGCCATCCTCCCCTCTCTCCTCTAGAATCTGGAACTCTAAATCATCCCCATCAGCACACACGCTGCTGTTTGATCTCTGATCTTTTCTATCAGAAAAATGGACTCCCCAGCCCCTATGTCCCACCGGTACTTTATTTTTCTCTGCGAACGTCTCACCATTTGACACATTCACTATTTCCTCATCTCTGTCCTGCATCCATCTCTTGCATGAGAATGTCAGCTGCATGAGCACGGCCTCTTCTAGCCCCTGGAGTTCACCATCACATCCTCAGCACCGTGTCTTGCCCGTTCAAATCCATCCATTACACTATTTTAAAAAATTAGCCAGCACCTAGCGTGGAGTGACTCAGCAACTGGAAGCTGTGTTATTATGGTGACGGGGAAGCACGGGGACTGGTTCCACGCCCCGCCCGTCTCCCCTCAGTTCTGCATCCTTAAATACTCGTGCGGGAACCTGCGTCTCCTCTGAGACTCCCTGTCGCTGGCCCGGCCCCCGGCCAGCCCCGGCGGTGTCTGATCTGACCACTTCAGAGCCTCCACCCCGGGCCTGCAGCCCATCAGAGGCGGCGGGAGCTGGGAGTCCTCCCCAGATGGGCCTTTGAGGACGGGATGAAAGAGGCGGCGCGGAAGCCACGCGAGTGGCCGGGTGGGGAGCTCAGGACTGCGGGGACTGGGCCAGGAAGAGGTGTAGGCGAGGGGAGGCAGGGAGGCAGAGAGGGTGAGCCTTCCTGGGGTAGGCAGAGTATTTACTGAGCACCTGCTGTGTACCCAGGCATGTGCTGGGCAGTGCTGGGGACGTAGTTGTAGTTGTGACTGGCCTTTCCCTCGCAGGGCAGTGAGGGAGACAGGCCAGTGACGAGAGAGTGACAACCCAGAATGAACAGAGTTGAGAGGAGCTGCTTGATGCCGTCAAGGAGGGCTTCCTGGAGGAGGGGATATTGAGCTCCTCGCAGAGTCTATGACACCCACGGAAACCCGCCTTTTCGGCCACATCTGATGACATTTTCCCTCACTCCCTTGAATCTAGCTGTCCTGGCCTTTTTCTGATTCCTGAATTCTCCAAGCTCATTCCCCACCTCTGAGCCATCACATTTGCTGTTCCCTCCACCTGGTTCTCTCTTAGTTCCTCACCAGGCGGGCTCCTTCTCCTTCAGACTGCAGACCACTTCTTCCCGCAGCATTTAACTCTTTTGAAAAATGTCCTTGTTTCTAGTTTCTTTTGACGCCTTTATTTTCTG
The DNA here is from genome assembly GCA_031878705.1 of Tapirus indicus. NCBI lineage: Eukaryota > Metazoa > Chordata > Mammalia > Perissodactyla > Tapiridae > Tapirus > Tapirus indicus. Next base: position 21,011,378 of record CM062926.1, on the reverse strand, counting down.
CCTTCCCAGCTGGGACGTGGCCTCTCCTCACCCCTGGCAGGGTGCCTGACAGAGAGCTGATGCCCAACAAATCTCTGTTAGGGCGTGAAGGAAGGAAGCAAGCCAGGATCTGCGGGGTAAACCGCAGTCCAGTGAAGGGGGGGGAAGGGAGTTCCAGGCAGAGGGAACAGCATGGACGAAGGTGTGGAACAGAGACAGAGCCGGTGTTTCAGAGGCGCTGGGGGAGGTGGCGCCTGGCTGGAAGGAGGAGCTGGAGGAGAAGGAGGAGGGAGGAGGTGGAGATGAGGATGGAAGAGGAGGTGGAAAGAGGAGGAAGGCGGAGGAGGATGGAAGAAGAGGTGGGAAGACTGAGTGGGAAGGAGGAGGGAGAGAGGGGAGAGGTGAGGGAGGAAGAGGAGGAAGGAGAGAGGAGAGGAGGGACAGGGAGGGCAGGGTAGGATGCGAGTCAGCTGTGCCCTTAGAGACGGGGAATGAGGGACCGAGAGCTTTTATCCACTGGACAAGTGGGGGCTGCGGGATCTTCCTGGGATCTCTGTGCAGGGGTGGAGGCGGCTGCAGTGTCTTTCTGGAAGACTCTTCCAGCTCAGAGAGGCTGGCCTGAGGGACAGGCCTCGCCACACAGCTCCTTCTAAGGGCTTCGTGCAGAACATTCCATGGAGGGACCTTCTGGAACAGGCCGTGACAGCTTGGCAGTCCTCTCCGGTCCCTGCTCCCGGGTCACTGCCTCCCAGGCTCACCCTCCTCCGTGTCCCTGCTCCCCAGGGCAGCCCGAGGTGGTCCTTTTTATAGAACACTTGAAAAACGGTTAATAGGAAATTAAAGGCACATGACCCAGATTTCTGAAAGTGCAGGAGGGGATACAAAGAAAGCTTTCTCTCCTCCCTTCCCCCTGGGGTCCTCCTGGGAGGCACTGAGGCCACCAGTTTCTTGGATTTTCTCCCAGATAGTCTATCAGATGTAAGCACAGATGGTGAAATGCTATTCAGCTTGTTCACAGGATTCTGCAGCTTATTTTTTCACTTGAGAGTGGATTCATTTATTCGATGCAGGTTTATTGAGCACCTACTGGACCCCAGACACTGAGGATACAGCACAGAAGACAACAGAGAAAATTCCCTGCCCTCGTGGAGCTGACATTCTAGCGGGGGACACAAATACATAAAATGACAAGTGCATTTTAACATTACCCAGCGGGTCAGATGGCACAGTAAATGCTATTGATAAAATATAAAGCAGACAAAAATGTTGGGGTGTCAGAGAGGCAGGTTTCTATTTTTCTACAGATAGTCAGAGATAAAAGGGGATGTTTGAACAAAGGCCTGAAGGAGGGAAGGAAGCGAGTCATGTGGGTATCTGGGGGTAAGGGTGGAAACAGCCATGGCAACAGCAGGTGCAAAGGCCCTGGGGCGGGAGTGAGTCTGAAGTGTTCCAGACCCAGGAAGGCGAGCAGTGTGGCCGGAGAGGAGTGAGTGAGGGGGAGTGTGAGGCGGGGAGATGCAGTCCTGGAGAGCCTTGTCCGAAAGTTGGCTTTTGCTTTCTCATCTTGGCGACATCTCAGGGCTGTGCTGTGACTGGCTTGTAACAGTTTGTAAGGACTGATTGCTAAACTTTCGGGAATTGTGCAAGCGAGTGGTTAAATAGAGCCCTTACTAAAAGTTAAATAATACAAATGCAATTAAATAAATGATATTAAACACAAAGATAATAAGTAGTCAAAATTTATCGCTTCCGAATTATTAGACATGTTACTGCTCTCTCTGCTCTGGAAGTTATTTGTGTCTATTGTGTCTGTGTGTTACATAAAGGTGGGCTATCGTGGATCTCTCCAGAATTCTGTGTTGAATGGTGTTACATCAGTAGCTTAAAATCAGCCACGGTGGGAGCACAGGCAGATCCTGGAGTTGTTGCAGGTTCTGTTCCAGACCACCGCATTAAGCGAATATCGCAATAAAGCGAGTCACACAAATTTTTTGGTTTCCCAGTGCATATGAAAGTTATGTTTACACTATACTGTAGTCTATTAAGTGTGTGATAGCATTATGTCTAAAAAAACCTTGTACGTACCTTAATTAAAAAATACTTTATTGCTAAAAAATGCTAACCATCATCTGAGCCTTCAGCGAGTCATAATCTTTTTGCCGGTGGAGGGTCTTGTGAAAAATGCGATATCCGAGCCAGCGCTGATGGCCTAGTGGTTAGAGTTTGGTGCTCTTACCGCTTTGGCGGCCCGGATTCATTTCCCGGTCACAGAACCACACCACCTGTCTGTCAGTCGCCATGCTGTGGCAGCGGCTCACGTAGAAGAACTACAAGGATTTACAACTAGGATATGCAACCATGCACTGGGGCTTTGGGGAGGGGGGAAAAGAAAGAGGAAGATAGGCAACAGATATTAGCTCAGGGTGAGTCTTTCCCTGCAAAAAACAAAACAAAACAAAACAATGAAGTATCTGTGAAGTGCAATAAAACAAAGCACGCTAAACCAAGGTATGCCTGTATTTATAGCGCGGACACTGGCAGACGCTACAAATCAGGGCTGTTTCCTTCCCCCAAAGAGCTGGTGGTTAACTATTTACCGGCACCCCACTGGAATGCACATAGATCTGGCTCATTCTTTTGTAGAACTGCCCAGCACTGAGGCATGAATGGGCCGGAACGTATTTTGCTCGTCCCTGACCGACGGGCGCTTAGCTTGTGTCCAGTCTCTTGCTACCACAAACAGGGCTGCGGTGACTCTCCCCATGTGTGACGGGAGCTGTGGAATAAATCCCTCAAAGAAGGACTGCCGTGTCAAAGGGCGTGGGAGTCCTAACATTAATTGCCTGTTGCCTAATGCCTTTCCGTGGAGGCTGTACCAATGTCCACACCCACCAGAAAATGGGTCAGAGTACAGAGGCTTCTTCTAAAGCCACAATTTGATGGTGACGCTCTGCTGCTTAAACCCTTTCATGGTTCCCACTCCTTCCAGGACGAAGCCTCCAGATTCTCCCAAGGCCTAGGCCTTTTGTAGTTGGGCCTTGCCCCCCCCTCTCCTTTTTTTTGGTGAGATTGGCCCTGAGGGAAGATCCAGGCAGAGAAAACAGCCTGCTGTCTACCAAACTGGTGTCAGAACCCAGATCCCAGCTGGGCCTCCTGTACAACCTGATAGTAATATATTACCCTGCGGGCCTGACTCCAAAGAGAGGACGAGTTCTTGTCCACTGGCTAAATCCTTCAGCTGAGAGGCAGGGTAGGAACAGCTGCTTGAGCTCTAGAGGTAAAAAACCCGGGTTCAGGGGCCAGCCCGGTGGCGTAGTGGTTAAGGTCACGTGCTCCACTTTGGCAGCCCAGGGGTCACGGGTTCGGATCCTTGTGTGGGCACAGACCTACGCACCACTCATCAAGCCATGCTGTGGCGGCATCCCACATACAAAATAGAGGAAGACGGGCACAGATGTTAGCTCAGGGCCAATCTTCTTCAGCAGAAAAACCCAAAAAACAAAACAAAAACCTGGGTTCAAATCCTGGCTCTGCTCTTTGGGTGGGTGAAAAAAGTTTGGAACCAGATAATGGTGATGTTTACACAACACAGCGAATGTGCTAAATGCTGCTGAATCGTACACTTTAAAATGGTTAAAACGGTCAACATCATATTTACCACAGTACAAAAAGAATGAGGCTGATGATGTGAAAAACAATAATAATACAATAAAAAAGAAGAGGAGAAAGGAAAAGATTCTGGCTCTACCACTTAGCAGCTGTGTGACCTTGGGCAGGTCAGGTCACTCTCTGTACCTCTGTTTACTGGGCTGTAAAATGGGGATAATAACAGGACCCCGTCACCAGCTTGTTGAGAGGCTCAAACAGGTGAATACACACACAGAGCTGGGAGCAGTACCCGGGATGTAGTAGGTGTTCAGTAAACGTTAGTTACCATTATTAGATCAAATGTTGGGTAGATTGCTGAGTGAAAGAAGCCAGATCCAAAAGCTCCCTGCCTTAGACCGTCCGGGCTGCTGTAACAAAACACCGTAGACGTGGTGGCTCACGCACAACAGAAATTTATGTCTCACAGTTCCGGAGGCTGGGAGTTCCCGATCAGGTGCCCGCTTGGTCTGGTGAGGGCCCTCTTCTGGGTTATAGATTTGTCATTGTGTCCTCACCTGGCGGAAGGGACGAGGGATCTCTCTGGGGTCTCTTTTGTAAGGGCACTAATTCCATTCCTGAAGGCCCCACCCTCATGACCTAAACACCTCCCAAAGGCCCCGCCTCCTAAAAGCATCACCTTGGGGGTTAGGTTTGAATACATGAATTTTGGGAGGACACAAATATTCAGACCATTGCAATCACGGATTGTGTGATTCCATTTCTATGAAATGTCCAGAACGGGCAAATCCATAGAGACTGGAAGCAGATGAGCGGTTACCAGGATCTGAGGGGAGGGGATGGGGAGCGGCTGTTAATGGCTATGGGGTTTCCTTTAGGGGCTGATGAAAACGATTTGGATAGAGGTGATGGTGCACAACATTATAAATGTATTAAATGTCACTGAGCTGTACACTTTAAAATGGTTAATTTCACCTCAAAAAAAATTTTTTTTTTTTTTTGCTGAGGAAGATTCGCCCTGAGCTAACATCTGTTGCCAATCTTCCTCTTTTTGTACGTGAGCCACCACCACAGCACGGCCACTGACAGACGAGTGGTGTAGGTCCGCGCCCGGGAACTGAAGCTGGGTCGTTGAAGCAGAGTGTGCTGAACTTAACCATTCGGCCACCAGGGCTGGCCCTCAAGAAGTTTTTTTAATTAATACTTTGAAACACAGCAAATTGGGTGGAATGTATCCTGCTCAGGCTGTAAGGCTCCTGGCTGGTTGTTCTGGATGGCTTGTGCCCTTCCCTTTCCCAGGCCTGGTGCCTCCCCCAACCCCGGGCCTTGGTGGGCATGGCTCACAGCTTCTCCCCTGGCTCTATCAATAATTTGCTGTGGGACTTTGGGACTCATTTTCCCTGTCTGTACCGAGAGGATTGGATCCACTGGTTTCTAACATGTCCTCAAATTCCATGGGCCTAGGCCTTACTTGAGCCCAGGGCGGCAACCCCATTCGCCCTCCCTTTCCCACCCAAAATGCTGACCCTCCCCGCCGGCCCTGGCAGGACTTTACCCAGGGCCCATTAGTCAGCCCTCAGACTGCCCCTCATCCCAGCCTGAAGTGCAAACTCCAACACCTCTCCAAGCCTGCCTGCAGCCCCACACTCCCCTTAGAAATCCAGACAGTGGTTCTTTGGACCTTTCGCCCGCGATCCAGCTGGCTGCACACAGGGGGCGGAATTACTCAATACTCAAGGACGCCTCTAGCCCCGGGCCGTCGGAGATGGCAGTGTCTCCAGACTCACAATGTCCTGGTCCTTCAGGCCAGCTGCCCTCAGAAACGACGCGCACAGAGTCACATGAACGGGTCATGTGGTTATCTACCCTCAGAACTGGCTCCTGCCAGGCCTGTGTCCCCTCAGACCCCCCAGTGTGTGGCCTGGCTCACCTCAGATCAGGGCTCTACAAGGGGAAAAGCTCATAAGCACGGTAATAAAAGCCCCCCGTATTCTGATCTCATTACATCACCTGGGCCGATGCTAAGGGCTTTTGCATGTGGTTTGGTTTCATCCTCCTGTGCCTCTGGGGTAAATATTACTTTCATCTTGTTTCAGACGGGAGGACACAGACTCAGGTGGACTCCCTCATCCAAGGTCAGCTAAGAAGTGTGAGGGCTCACCTCTCCGCCCTTGCTGCCCAGCCCTTGACCGTTATCCTCTCCCGCCTCCCTGGAGCATCAGATGTCTTTCTGTCCAGGTCACCTGAGCCCCTGGACGCGTGTGGGGTTCCAGGGCAGGGCCTGGAGTGGAGGCAGGGCCAGCTGCCCTGGAAAACGGCTCCCATGGCCTCGGCTGGAGCTGGGGGACAGTGGGGAGGGCAGCTCCTGACACCCCCGCTTGTGGCCCACAGGCCCAGAAACTCGAGTTACTGTTGTCCCACAGGCCACAGGGGCCTGACAGCCTGCAGCCGAGGGAGGCGGAGTGGAGCAGCCCAGACAAGCCAGCTCTTAAATAAATAATTGGGAAGAAGGGAGGGAAGATCTGCGCTATCTCCAGTCCTCCAGCCCCCAGTTTGCAGCCAGGGAAGAAGCTCCCCTGCCCCTTCTCCCGGATGTCCCCAATCTTTCCGCTACCTCCTTTCCTTCCTGTTTCTGAAAGAGTCAACCCACATTCCCAGAGTCCCTACTGCGTGCCTGGCCCTGAGCAGGGCGATGCTGGGGACACAGCGGTGGTCGAGGCGGCCCCCGCCCCTTGCCCAGTGGAGGAGACAGGCCCATCCCCAGACAGGGACCACCCAGGAGGGTGGTCTGGGGGAGCCTGGGGGACACCGGACCCAGGCTGGGGGCCTGGAGGACTCAGGGATCCCTGAGTCGAGACTGAAGACCTTGGTGAAGTGAAGAGAGAGACCAGGGCTTTTCAAACTGTTTTGAATTTGAGACACTCCATACACAGGAGAATACATATTTTACTTGCAACACAGTATGTGTGTGTACAGGTGTGCACAGACACACGAAAATTAAAATTTCACAAAATAATAAGTGCTTTTCCAAGATGCTCCAATATTTAATATGTTTTTCATTAACTGTTTGAGATTCACTAGTTCACTTCGTGCCCCACTAATAGGTGGACAGCTGAGGTTTGAAAATAGAGACGTGTGGGCCATGCTAAGAATCCTGGACTCCAGTCAAAGGAGTGGAATTCTAGAATCAGCAAGGGTGACGGTCTTCGGGGCTGTTCACCGATATTCCCCTTCGCCTCTCCTTCCGGGCATGTGGTCAGATTTTACTTCCCTCCCTTCTGAAGTCAGCCTTGGAGCCCAGGAACCTGCATTTTAACAGGAGAAATGAGCCGGGAGACTTGGGAAGTTTAAGGAACAGTGGGGTAGGTGATAATCTCCACGAGGACAGGGCGGAGTCCCCCTTGGCCACCACTGTGACCCTGGCAGGACCCAGCACAGGGCCGGGTGCTTAGGTAAAATATGTTAAATGAGTGATTTTTAACTTCAGCCTTTTTATTTCTATCTACCTGATCTGGTTCCTGCCCACTGCTCCCCTTGCATTTTCCCCTCCAACCAAATGGAAAAATTCTTGGTTTCCTAAATTTCGTAAATTTCTCACCTTCAGGTCTTTGCTCTCTCTGTGCCCTCTGCCTGTACCCTTTTCCTCCTCCCTTCACTGGTCAACTCTGATATCCTCCAAAATTCAGCTCAGATGCCCCCTCCTCCAGGAAGCCCTCCCTGACTCCACTTCCCAGGCTGGGTTTCCCCCCTGGGCTCCCCCATCCCAGCCCTGCTCACTCTGGGTCATCGCTGTCTGTCCCCCCCACTGGACTATGAGCCACTAGGAGGGCAGGAGCTGGGTCTGTCTCAGTCCCCGCTGGGCCCCTGGTACCACCCAGTGCAGGGCTAGGCACACAAGAGGTGCTCAGAAAGTCTGAACGCGAATCTGAGGTAGGAGGAGAGGCCGGTCCTCTGGGAGCTCCTGAGGTCACAGTTCTGAGGGAGAAGGCCCTGGAGTGTACTCCATCCCTCCCGCTGTCAGACACCTGCTCCTCGGGGAGGCCACCATGCAGAACAGTACCCATTTCCCAGCAGCAAACTGAGGCCAGGAAGGGTCCAGACTCCCCACTGCTCAGCCTGGCCCCTTCCTGCCCCTCACCTCTTCCCAGAGCCCCAGGCATTTTTTCCTTTTTTTTTCCAATGACGAAATCTGAATCTGGGTGGGAGGTTTGGCCGAGCGGGAGGACAGCTGGCTGAGACCAGCTGGTATATTTTCCTCTCCAAGCCTGAGAGGGCAGGGGGTGGGACACTCCTGGCCAATCCTGGACCAACCTTCCCCTCTTGGCCCAGACCCACCCCACTCCCCGAAGGTTCTGGGATTCCGGGGCCCCCTGAGTCCTGGAGCGCCCTCCCTCCACTCCGTCTCCCCATCTGGCTCCCTGCCCTTGGAGTGGGTGGGCAGGGACCAGGCTGAACCCCGCCTACACCCATGTTGCCCAACTAGCCTGGGCCACTTCTCCATACCCCGGGGCCCTGATTACCAAGAGGCTGCCAGAAGCTTCCCTGCCCCCAGCCTGGCCACCTGCTGCCACAGCACCTGAAATCCAGCTGCCAGATCCCACCTGGGGCCTCTCAGGCTCCCTCCACTGAGCGGTCCCCAGGTCCTGACCACTGCCCGGGGAGTGGTGGGGGGGGAGTCTCAACTGTGAGCCTGTGTCTGGGGAACGCATGAAAGAGGCCTTTTTCACTTTTGCCTTAGATGTAACACTGATGTCCCAAGGTCAGGACAGCTTAACGTGTCACGAGGCTGTGATTCGCCAGGTGCCAACCGAAGTGCTTTGTACACAGGAACTTGATTCACGCCCCCATGGTCTCTGAGGCAGATGCCCCCATTCCCGCCTTTCACAGCCCGGCAAACCGAGGCTGGAGAAGGGACTGACATGCCCCAGGCCATTTAGCCGATAAGCAGTGAGACAGGAACATGGCTTCCATGGCGCCTGTGCTGAACCACAAAGCCACTGCTTTCCTTCCGGAAGGCAACCACGTCGAGCCGTTTCTCCGAATTCGTGCAGAGAGTCAACGCGTTTGAAATACAGGCTGTTTTATCATCGCCTGTCTCCCCCCATCCCGACGTCGTGGTGCCGTCTTCTACACCTTCCTGCACAATATTTCTTGACCCCCTGATTTATGACTGAAACCCGCCCCCTGCCCAGTTCCGCACTGTCTCATCCTCACTGACGTCTCTCGGTGTTACGTTTTGTGGTTGTGGTTTGTTGACTGATTGAAGGAATGAATTATTGAATAGACAGACGCTCAGCTGAAGAGTCTGGACCTAATCCTGAGGGAAGCCACGGGGGTCACTCAGAGGGTGGGGTGACGAGGTTAGATGTTTGGGGGAACATTCCAGGCTCTTCTCAACTCCGGGGCTTTGCATGCACTGTTCCCTTCACCCGGAATACTCTTTCCCTGGGCTGGGTCCAACCTCTTCCTAGCCCAGCTGTGATGCCTCCTCCTCCAGGAAGCCTTCCCTGACCCCCCCCCCCAGCCGGGTCAAGCATCCCTGCTGGGCTCCCCCATCCCAGTCCTGCTCACTCTGTGTGGTCACTGCCTGGGGATGGGTCTGTCTCCCCCTCTGGACTCTGAGTCCCCAGAGGGCAGGGCCAGGGCTGTCTTGGTCATCACTGGAGCCCTGACACCGCTCATCACAGGGCCCAATAAATGACGGTCCCTTGAAGGTAATGTCTCTGTCTGGGGAGGAGTCGAGTGCAGGGCTACCCGTGGGGTCTGATAGGGGTTGAGGGCGCAGGCCGGGGTCAGAGACACCTGAGTTCAAATCCCCCGCCCGGGTAGGGGGCTTGGGTCACAACAAACTTCATTACCCCCATCTGCTTCCAAATCAGTAAACGGGAGAGAGAGACAGGTCTCCAGGATCAGCGGAGATAACAGCCTACAGCACTTCAAACAGGGCCGGAAGCTTCTCCTCCGGCTGCCTCGGGGCTCTGCACCTGCTCTTCCCTCTCACTAGAACGGTCTTCCCCTATTGTCCCGGGGGCTCCTTCTTGTCATTCAGGTCTCACCACAAATGTCCCCTCCCGAGAATAGCCCACGCTGACCGCTGCATCTCTCTCTGCCAGACAAGGCTTTTTCTCTCTCCGGTACCGATCCCCATCTCACAGCCCGGGGTTATTTCCTTGTCTCCTCACTAGAATGCTGGAGGGAGTTTTGTCTGTTTTTGTTTTGTTTTCTCACAGCTGAATCCCCAGCTCCTTGAACAGCGCTTGGCCCTTAGTAAGTGCTCGAGGAATAACTGTAGAATGAATAGAGCGCTCAGGAACTGTCCCCTCGTGTCTTGTATCGAGGGTCACTGTGTGTGCGATGGAATTTACACTCATAGTGACTCTAGGACAATTGACGAAACTGATGCTCACCTGGCGAGTGGTGGAGCCGGGATTCGAACCCGGGCCCGTGCGGCTTTAGGGGCCACACTCTCCGCACTTAGCACGGAACCCAGCACACGGGAGTTTAACGCCAGCTTGTTGAATGAATATGACTTCAGGCTAAGAGGGTGGGATGGGGGTGGGGCTTTCTGAAGGAGCTGGTGTCCAGGCTGGGAGGATTGGGGAGAGGGGAGTGTCCGAGAGACGCAGGAAGGAGGTCCACAAGGCCACACGTGCCTGGGTGGCGGGTCCTTCGGAACCTGGGCAGTCTCAGCTCCGCCCGGCTCACTGCCTCAGATCCTGCAGGATGTCACCACAAGATCTCAAAGCTCCTTCCCAAGCAGGTCTAGGTCTGGAGCTGGCAGTGACCAGGAGGAAGAGCTCCCCACCAAGGCCCGGGAGCCTCTGGATCTGGTCTAGGCCCAAACTATATTCTTCAATAATAATAATAATAATAATAGTATGAGTTAACTTTATGAAGGGCTAGCCTGTACCCCGTCTACACGCTTTGCACATATGATCTCATTTGATCCTCACAGCACCCAAGGAGAGTGATCTACTATTCTTCTTCCCATTTCACAGATGTGGAGACTGAGGCTGATAGAGGTTGTGACTCGCCTTGAGGCTCCACAGCTGCTACAGGAGGAAGCTTCTGAGGGTATCGCTATCTAGAGTCTTTGAGTAAGTTTGAATGCCTGAAACGTTATCGGAGAAAAGGACAGGTGGGGAAGGACTTAGGATTTCAACACAGCCGGGAGGAGTAGGGAATCATGACTAATTCACTGGAAACCATGCAAATGACCACCAAGAGGGAATTTAGGGAAGCGGCAGAGCGGGCATGGTTAGGGCGTCCCCAGGTGTGCCCTCCTCTGGCCATCTGCCCCAGTTTTGCCCATCTGGAGAGTGGGTATAATAGTGAGACCAACCTCACCAAGCAGTTACAAAGATTCCAGTGAACACAGGCATATGCACTGGTCAGAAATCAGCGAATGTCACTTAAGATTTGTGCATTTCATTGCATATAAATTTTACCTAAAAAGAAAAAAAAGGACTGTGTGCAAATATTGATTAATAAATGCACACTGAAGTGTTTAGAAGGGAAGTGCACTGTGTCAACTTAAAAGGCAAATTCGCCAGTTATTTTACTCTCAAAGTGAGTTTATTCGGGAATAGCCAAAGGAATTGCAATTTGGGACGTGCATGCTATGGCACATCATAGGCAAATCCAGAAAACAGAGGAGCGGAGCTGCCTTTATAGGGAAAAAGGAGGAGTAGGGAGGAGCTGTTTTAAACACAAGTCCACTGGGGGAAAGTAGCAGTTCAGGGCGGCAACAGCTTCTCATTGGCTGAGCTGTGGCATTTCTCATTGGCTAGGCTGTTGCTGGGTGGGGAGAGAAATCTTCCTTCAGTAGTAAAGTAGTTTTACTTCCTGTCCAAGATGCAACTGACCATTTCTTCCTGTTTGGTGTAATTGACAGTGTGTGATAGGGCGTGAGGCTCCCCCTACAGGGCTTTCTGATTCCGGTTTAGTTAAGGTTTCTTCCATTAATTTCCACAACTGATATCTGCATCTTACTTCAGCATGCATCAAAAAAAGAAAGTGAATGGATGGATGGATAGAGAGAGAGAAAAAGGATAGAAATATGATATTGAAATATGGTGAAATAATTGTAGACTCTAGGTGGTGGGTATATGGGCATTCGCAGTAAAATACTTTAAACATTTTTGTATGTTTGAAAACTTTCATAATAAGATATGGGGAAAAATAAGTGGCAAAAGCATTATCACAGTCATTAAATTGAATTATAATTTTTAATGGATGAATTGGAAATGTGTACCTGGGGGGAAGTGGATTATAATCCTACTGTAATAACTGCCATTAATTGATACGTTGGGGCGCTGACTGGGAAGACTTGTTTTAAAAATTATTGACATTATTAAATAAATAACTTCCATCTCATTTAAATCTTACACCAATCTCGTGAGGGGTCTGCATTTTACACTGGAGGAACTGAAGTTCCGAGAGGCGACAGAAGAGCGAATTTAGGGTGGAGGAGGAGTTCCAAGCTGAGCTGATTTGCAAATGAGCCGCAGCAACACTTTCTGCACTTTCTGGAGATCTTCGCGCCAGGGGACTCTTGTGGCTTAACGGCCCCCACCCACAGCCCAATGCATTTGGCGGGAAAAAGCGTCCTCCCAACGCCCCGCCCCCTTCGGGCCCCGGCCCCGCCCAGGCCCCGCCCCCAGATAGAGCCATTGTTGCTCTGCCTTCTATGGGTGACCCCGCCGCGCTCCGGCCTCAGCCCCGCCCCGCGCGCGCGGGAGGGCTCCGAGCGCGCCGCAGCCAATCGGCGCCCGCGGTGGGTCCCCGCCTTCTCAAGCCTCGCCCCCGGCCTTAATCCGCGCAGCTTCCGCCAAGCCGGCTCATAGCCACGCGGCGCGTCCGCGAGGTCTGCTCTCGCCCAACAACCGCTACCTCCCGGGAGGTGGACCTGGATCTCCCCTCTCGGACCCAAGAGCCTGGCTCCTCTCTTCCCGGAGTTCCGTCTCCCGGCCTCCAGACTCCCCCAGCCCTCCGTGTCCAGGACCCAGGCACCCCGGGTCCCCACCTCCCGGTTCCAGGCGTCCTGGATCTGCGCCACCAGGCTAGCCTCTTGAAGACCGCCGCCGCCTGGGCGCCTTCGGCCTTCCGGAGCCGAGGACCCCAGGTCCCAGCCTGAGAAACTCCTGTATTCCCAGCCCCCCGGGCCGAGCAACCCAGGTGTTCCCAACTCCTGGCGCCCGTCTCCACCTGGAAGAGCGGAGGGGCCCCAGCGCCGAACCTCGGGATCTCAGACATTCCACTTCCAGGAGCCAAGGAAGCAGGCTCTGTGAACTCACAACTCCAAGGAACACTCCGAAGTTCCAGCCTCCAGGCTCTGTTACTCAGCTCTCAGTTCTAAGGAACGTGCGCGTCCTGGGAAGGAGCCCCAAGGGCTCCCAGCTTCCAGGCGCTAAGGAACCCCCTGGGCGTTCATCATGGTGGCCGATCCGCCTAAGGGAGACCCCAAGGGGTTCGCGGCGGCGGAGCCCACCGCGAACGGTGCCCTGGCGTTGGTCCCTCTAGAGGACCCCGGCGCGACAGGAGGCAGTTCCCGGGACAAGGTGCGCCGCTGCCTGCGCGCCAACCTGCTGGTGCTGCTGACGGTGGCGGCCGTGGTGGCGGGCGTGGCGCTGGGGCTGGGGGTGTCGGGGGCCGGCGGCGCGGCAGCGCTGGGCCCCGCGCGCCTGGCGGCCTTCGCCTTCCCCGGCGAGCTGCTGTTGCGCCTGCTGAAGATGATCATCTTGCCGCTGGTGGTGTGCAGCCTGGTGGGCGGCGCCGCCAGCCTGGACCCGAGCGCGCTCGGCCGCCTGGGCGCCTGGGCGCTCCTCTTTTTCCTTGTCACCACGCTGCTGGCGTCGGCGCTCGGCGTGGGCTTGGCGCTGGCGCTGCAGCCGGGCGCCGCCTTCGCCGCCATCAACGCCTCGGTCGGGGCCACGGGCGCTGTGGAAGAGGCCCCCAGCAAGGAGGTGCGCGATTCGTTCCTGGATCTTGTGAGGTCAGACACCAACCGCCCGTGGAGGAAGGGGGAAGGGGGTGCTTCAGCCACGTGGGGAGGGGACGCGTGTGAGGGATGGCGGGAGTGGCCACGTGGACAGGAGAGGGGCTTTGGGTCTTCCAGGGCCGGGACATCCCCAAGGCCTCAGGAAAAGAGGAGGACGGGATGGTGGGGGAAGCTCTGGCCTCTTGGGGGTCAGGGTACAGAGGGTGAGGACAGGCTCCTGGGAAAGGAGGCTCCTAAATGTGCGGGCCTGGTGACATAAGCGGGACCCCACATGAAGGTGATAAGCGAGGACCTCTTATAGAGGGAGAAGAAAAAGTAATGCTTGGGGGTTTGGGGACACATAAGAGGAGGGGATCCCGAGGGGAAGTTGGAAGGGGATCTTTGGGTGGCTAAGAGCCCAGGATGGGGCTTCTGGATAAAGATTTGAGTCCAGGGTCAAAGGGCTTGGGACCCCTGAGTGAGGAGCCCCTGGAGGACCTGGGAGATCCCAGTGACCCCCACCAGGCCTTCTCCCCAGTCCCAGGCTCCCCACACCACGCATCACCCCAACTAGCCAGGTTCTGTCTCAGCCTCCCTTCCCCGCCCAGTTCAGCTGGGCCTGGTGACTTCCCCTTTTCATGTGTTCCTGGTACCGACTCTCCATCCCATTTCCCCTCTCTGTCTGGGTTCCCCCCCACTAGGCTGCCCAGAAGGGCGCCGGTGAGAAAGGAGGCAGATTGTTTTCCTTCTGGCCTCTGCTCCCCGTCCCCCCAAGAATGGCTCTCCCCACTTCTGCGGAGGGCAGATTGCAGGGTCGACAAGGCCTTGCCTCTGGGGCCTGCTGATTCAGTGTATCCAGGTTGGTTGGGGACTTCCTGGAAGTGGGAGGAGGAAATGATGAGTCACGGAACCGGGTTCCCCCAGCCTCCTGGGACACGAGTGAAGCTGAGGTGTGAGACTGGGGGCAGGCTTGGCGTCTAGAAGTGGCAGTGGGTGAGCACCTCCTGGCCGGGGGAGATTAGCTGGGTCGTGGCCCAGCCCTGGCTGGCCCGGGTGGGTGCCGGCCGGCCTGCAGACAGGCACACCCACTCAAAGGCTGTTTGTGTGTGCAGGCCTCCCCCGCGTGCCAAAACAGACGTAACTCACGCTTGGCCAGCCGCTCAGAGACTTAGCTGGGACATCGCAGAGCCACACAACTTTATAACCAACTGACACAGCTGGACACGGGTGCACAGACACCCCCGCTGGACACTAACACCGCCTTAGCACAGACAGCCACTCAGTGGTGCCACGACCTCACCAACACGTTGAGCATCGCCTAAACACTCAAGAGTGCATGCATGCTCCCATACACACCTGCGAGGCCACGCACCAACAGCATCCCACGTCTCTGAACACCGACCCGCACCCCCAACCGGACACAACACTTGACCCCCTGTACGGGGACCCACAGCGACAGCTGTCAGCCACGTTGCTGGTGGGAGGGAGCACGCCAGGACCCGGTGGTTAGGACCGTGCAGCCAGCTGGCTGGGTTCAAATCCCGGCTCTGCCACTCCCGAGCCAGGAGGGTTTCTGCACCTTTCTGTGCCGCGGTTTGCTCTTCTGTAGACTAGGATGCTAGTGTGTATCCCCGAGGGCTGTTGTGAGGATTCAGTGAGTGGATTTATGTAAAGCATTTACCACGGCGCCCGTAGGTGCGCTGGATGTTATTTTCACCTCACCCCGAGAACACGAGACCCTTGTGGACTCCCCCACCGGCTCAGCGGGGTGTGATGCACGTTGCCGCTCCCTGCAGACGCGCATTCATGACACACACAGCCATCCCTTGTCGCCCTCTCTCACTACCTCTCCCCAACACACCCATGCTCTCCCAGCCCCCAGCCCTCCAGGAGGAAGTGGCTGATGCAAGACCGCCACGGTGTTAAGTTTGCTCCACGGGGTGGAGCTGGGCCCGGGTGACCCTTCCCTGGCCGCTTTGGGAACCAGCCCACATCACCCCCGATCTGCAATCCCTCGGGGCCAGAACATCAGCCCTGGAGGCAGCTCAGACAGCTCCCCACCCTGGAAAGGTGTGCGGGCCCAGGGCCAACTCTGCCTGACCGAACCTGGCTGAGGCATGGGTGGGGGCCACATGTGGGTGCAAAGCGGGCCTCCAAGGGTCCCTCCACCCCAAGAGGCCAATCCAGTCCCCCAGCACCCCCTGACCTCCCCCTGTGGTATCTAATAACCCCTCATATGTCTGTCTCTGCAGAAATATCTTCCCCTCCAACCTGGTGTCAGCTGCCTTCCGCTCAGTGAGTCCTCAAGGGGTGTCCCAAGGGGAGGGGGGTGGGCAGGGAGCAAGATGCCAGTCGCAGCCTCTTGGTGCCTGATTTTGGGGTGGTGCCTGGAAAAACGCATATGCCCACATAATTACAGGCAATGCCCGCAAATTACCTCTGAAACCCATTCGTGCTCCTCATCGAGAACCGAGAATATGGATTCCCAGCCCCCTCTGGGTTCTAATTCTAGCTGTGTGGCCCTGGGCAAGTGCCTTGACCTCTCTGAGCCTTGGAAGTATGAATAGTCCTAGCTCAGCAGGGCTGCTGGTGGGATGAAATGAGATCCTGTTTAAGGGATGCTTAGGGCCGGCTGTCAGCATCATTAGTGCCAGCACGGGGTGAGGGAGCCTCAATGACAGTTGACACTGACTCTTCCCAACTCCACCTGCAGTATGCCACCTCCTATGAAGCCAGATGGATCAATGGGACCCACGTGAAGGTACGAGCAGGGAGGGGCGGGTGGGGCCCCAGCCCTTGGCACGTTGTTGTGGTTTTTACATTTTGTTCCTACCCCAGCCTCTGTCTGCCCTCTGGGTCTCCACCATTTGCTGTGCAGTGTGTTTTAAACTCTCCACAGCCCCTCCCCAGTTTCTGTCTAATCTGCCTGTCTGGGATCTCCCTTTGTGCCCCCCTCTTCCCCTCGCCCCACCCACCCTCAGCCTGGCAGCCAGAGTGGTCTTTCCAAACCTGAGCCTGCCTCTCCCCTGCCCCAAGCTGTCATGCTCCCTCGTGCCCTGCGAAGAAAGCCCAGGCTCCTCGCCACAGTCCCTGGGACCCTGCGAGGTCGGGCGCCTGCCCAGCTGCCTGCCCAGCCTCATCTTATGACTCTGCCTGGCTCGTTCCACTCCAGGCACAGTGGATTTCTTTCTGTTCTTAGAATGCCCAGGTTGCTCTCATTTCTAGGCTGTTGCACATTGTGTCCTCTTTCTAGAACCTTCTACCATCTCTTTTTATCTGGTTCACCCCTCCTGTTCTCCTGGTCTCGGCCTCTTCCTCCAGGAAGCTCTCCCTGATTCCCTCTTACCCCCCAAGGTGGCATCCACCTTTCGGTTCCCACATTCCCTGGGGCCCCCGTTCCAGCCCTGCCCACTCTGGGTGGTCCCTGGCGACAGGTCTGTTTCCCCTGGGCCTGGACTGTGAGCGGTGGGAGGAAAGGGCCTGAGGAGCTGTCTTGTCTCTGCTGGGTCCCAGCAGTGCCCGGGACAGACCCCCTCAGTGACTGTGCAGGTCGACTGAGCACGCCCCTCCCGTCTCGCCTCTTCCTTGCCCAAAGGTGCCCGTGGGAGGTGAGGTGGAGGGTATGAACATCCTGGGGCTGGTGGTATTTGCCATCGTCTTTGGTGTGGCCCTCCGGAAGCTGGGACCCGAGGGAGAGCTGCTCATCCGCTTCTTCAACTCCTTCAACGACGCCACCATGGTGCTGGTCTCCTGGATCATGTGGTAGGTGATGGAGAGGGGCTGGGGGTGTGGGATAGGGCGACCCTCCCTCCGCTCCTTGGAGCCAGATGGCCTGGATTCAAATCCAACATTGACCATTCCCTTGCTGTGTGACTTTGGGCAAGCGACTTAACCCTCTCTGTGCCTCAATTGCCTCATCTATAAAAAGAGGACGATGCTATATTCTGTGAGAGCTAAGACTGTTACTGGCACCTTCTTGATCTTACTGGAAGGTGACAAAAAGACAGTCGAGCTGTGGCCACAGCCTGGTTAACCCCTCTCAATTTTAGAGATTTAAATGTAACCAAATGCTCGCCTTTGGATGGGTGATCCGAAATAGTGCTGCGTTATAGAGTGATGAAGATGAAATGAGTGGCTGAGGTGTAGGCAAGTTACTTAGAAAGCGCTTTAAATGCCTGGCACCTCCTGGGCATTCACTTAATGTTAGCTAGGATTATTATATTCTGAGCCTTGTTAAATGACCCCAGATAATGAGGGGAAGGCCTCCACTGTTGCCCCCACCCCCAGTCTCATCTCTACACCATCTCACACAGATTCTGAGGACCTACCCTGATCAAGAGGCTCAGAAATCAGGAGAGGGGCTAGGGTTGCTGCATTTTTAACAAATCCCACGCCCCCACCCACCCCGATTCCAGTTAGCCGACATCTAAGAGGCTGCCGTGTGGGAACGGGGTGCACCTTGACTGATAAACTCTTTGCACAGGCAGGGTGTATGTGGGCACTCCTCAGCCGTGTGCCCTACCACAAGTTACTTATCCCTCTGTGCCTCAGTTTCCCCATCTGGAAAATGGGGTTGGTAGCACCAGGCACAAATGAGTTCATACGTGTCGAGTTCTTGGGACAGTGGCTGGCCTGTCGCATGCGTACAGTAAACAATCTTAGCTAATATTTATCAAGTACTTTCTTTGTATAACTTCTGGGCATATCTCACTGGCCAGAACTTGGGCGTTTGGCCAAACCTAGCTGCACAGGTGGCTGGGAAATGGCGCTTTTCTTCTCTTGCTAAAGAGACTAGCCATAGTGATCAAGCAGGCAGGGAGGTGATCTTGGGTTGCCTGCTGGCTGGGAGACACGAGCACCCGTGGAATCCAGTAATCCCAGGAGAAGGTGCCAGTAATCCCAGCAGAAGTTTATAGATCACTTGTTGTATACAGAAAGCTTTCAAGTCACTTCGGTTTTTATTTTTCATGACGTGGTGAGAAGATATTGGTTTAAGTCACACCAGCTGCTGTAACAAATGAGCCCAGAAAATGTAAATGACTGACGTCTGGTGGAGAGTCTGGTGGCTGTTTCTCGGTCATGTGTTAAGTCCAGATGTGATTGGTGACTCCAAGTGGCGATGGGAACAGCCCAGCTTCTTTGATCTCCCGGCTGCACTATCTTCAAGGGGAGAGCGTGGAGGGTGGCAGGGGAGGTGCCCGAACTTCAGTATACATTGCTCTGGCACCTCCTGGGCGCACGGGAGGCTGGGAATGGTCAGGCCGTGTGCCGGGCACGGTGCCCAGCCCTGGGTGGGCACACGGACAGTCAGCCGTCTGTCTCCTGGGTCATTAGGTATGCTCCTGTGGGCATCTTATTCCTGGTGGCCGGCAAGATCGTGGAGATGGAGGACGTGGGGCTGCTGTTCGCCAGTCTCGGCAAATACATCCTCTGCTGCCTGCTGGGCCACGCCATCCACGGGCTCCTGGTGCTGCCCCTCATCTACTTCCTCTTCACCCGCAAGAACCCCTACAGCTTCCTGTGGGGCATCATGACGGCGCTGGCCACAGCCTTTGGGACCTCCTCCAGGTGTGGCCTCGGGGTGGACTAGGGTTTTAAGCTAAGGGGGCTGGAGCGGGCATGGCTTGTCTGAACACTCCTGAAACTTTGTGTTTGGGGACATTCGATCTGCGAACAGGGGCCCTACTTTCATAAGTTTCTCATAAGGTCCTGGATCTCCCCCCCAATCACCAAATTAGGAAACCATTGTCTTAGAGATTTCTTCCTCCCTTCCCGAGAATCCCTCCTCCCCACCAAGGCCTGGCCCTGGGGGCTCGAGTGCTCCACCGTGGATCCAACCTCTGGGCGCTCCCCCCACCTCTCCTGGGTATTTCGTCCATCTCTACTGGCCCTGTCCCCTCAGAGCCCGACCCTCCCTGCAGCAGCATCCCCAAGAGCGTAGTAATTCTTAGCCGAGGTCTGTTTTTGGTGAAGGGGAGGGGGTGTGGTCAGTGAGGTGATGCTGGGAGGGAGGAGTCGAGGCTGGTGGGCGGAGCTTGGCCCAGGGATGATGGGCTGTGTGGGCGGGGCCTGGTCGGGGGATGCTCTGGGGAGGTGGATGCAGTCTAGGCAGGGGGGGGTGCTGTGGGCGTGGCTTGAGCGGTGGGCGGGGCCAGGTGTGGCCGGCCACGTGAGCTCACTCGCGGCTCGGTCCCTCGCAGCTCCGCCACGCTGCCGCTGATGATGAAGTGCGTGGAGGAGAGGAACGGCGTGTCCAAGCACATCAGCCGCTTCATCCTGCCCATCGGGGCCACCGTCAACATGGACGGTGCCGCCCTCTTCCAGTGCGTGGCCGCAGTGTTCATTGCTCAGCTCAACAAGCGATCCTTGGACTTCGTGCAGATCATCACCATCCTGTGAGTGCGGGGTGGCTGCGGCTGAGACCTCCGACCCACCGGACCCTTCCCCTGAGAAGGGACCCAGGCCGGGGCGAGCGGGGCCCCTCCCTGACCTCCCCTCTCCTCCCCCAGGGTCACCGCCACAGCGTCCAGTGTGGGTGCGGCCGGCATCCCCGCTGGGGGGGTCCTCACTCTGGCCATCATCCTCGAGGCTGTCAGTCTCCCGGTTCATGACATCTCGTTGATCCTGGCCGTGGACTGGCTGGTGTGAGTGTGGTTTGGGGCTTCGGCGGGCTCCTGGGAAAGGGGATGAGGACGAGGGTCATTGCGAGTCTCTGGGCAGAAGAGGAGGGGAAGGAAGGAAGGAGTTCTAAAGGAAAGGGGATGGCCCCTTGAACGTTCCAGTAAGAGGGCAGGAAGGGATCTTTGGGGTTCTAAGAACCCCAGGAAGGTGGCATGCTGGAGTGGCTCACAGAGCAGACTCAGTCCAGGCTGCCTGAGTTCAAATCCCAGAGCCACCGTTACCAGCTCTCGTGACCTTGCGCCAGTACTTAATCTCTTTGTCTCAGTTTCTCCGTCTGTAGAATGGAGAGAGTACTTTCAGCCTTAGATGACCTAATACATGCGACTCCCTTAGAACAACTGCTCAGAACAGTACGTAAATGCGACATCATTGCAAGCTATCACCGTGAAGCTAGTAAGAGCATGAAAGATTCGAAAACAGTTTGGTTTCAAAAGTTAAACGTGGAGTTACCATATGTCGCAACAATCCCACTCCTAGGCTCATATCCAAGAGAACTGAAAACATGTCCACAAAAACTCATATACGAATGTTGGTGGCGGCATTATTCATAATATCAAACGGGTGCAAACAACCCAAATTTCCGTCAGCTGATGAGTGGATAAACAAAATGTCATATGGCCATACAATGGGGTGTTATTCAGCAATAAAAGGAATGAGGTGCTGATAACGTACATCCACGCTACATCAATGACCCTTGGAAACACGCCGTGTGAAAGAAGCCAGACACACAGGATGGCGTGGAGTAGGATTACATTTCTGTGAAATGTCCAGAACAGGGACATCTAGAGACAGGAAGTAGAGGAGTGGTTGCCTAGGGCTGGGGGCAGGGGGACTGGGGGCTAACTGCTTAATGGGTTTGAGTTTGAGGGTTTCCTTTTGGAGTGATGAAAATGTTCTGGAACTAAATAGTGGTGATGGTTGTGCAACTCTGAATATATTAAAAACCACTGGATTGCACCCTTTTAAAGGGTGACTTTTATGGTATGTGAATTATAGCTCACTTTTCTAAAATGGCATACACACACGCAAAAAGTACAAAGAGGGAGGAAAAAAATCCTTAGGATTCTAGGGCGGAAAATTTAGTACTTCAGGGAGAAGAGGAGGGGTGGATGGGTCTTCTGGGGCCCCAAGGAAAGGGAGGGATGAGTGTTTGAGGTTCCAGAAGGAACAAATCTTGTGTTTTGTTGGAAGAAGGATCAATGGGGTCCAGGGAGGGTAGAGGAGGAGGTCTTGGGTTCAAAGGCAGAAGAAGGAAGATGGGACACTGGGATTCCAGGGTAAAGAAGGGAGGTAGAGGGCCTCTGGGGTTCTAGATGAAAAGATCTTTGAGGTTCTAGGAGGAAAGGTTATTTGGGATCCTGGGAGGATGGAGAGATGAGCTAGTGGGTCTAGGAGGAGCAGAACAGGGTTCCACGAAGGAGCTGTGGCTCCTGCCCCCTCCCCTCCCACTCACTTCCTCGGCCCTCCTTCAGGGACCGGACCTGCACCATTCTCAATGTGGAAGGTGACGCCTTTGGGGCAGGACTCCTCCAGAGTTATGTGGATCGTGCAGAGTCGCGGAGCTCGGTGCCCGAGCTGATCCAGGTGAAAAGCGAGATGCCCCTGGCTCCCCTGCCCGTCCCCACCGAGGAGGGGAGCCCCCTCCTCCAACGCAGTCTGGGACCTGCTGGGGACGCCGACACCTGCGAGAAGGAATCAGTCATGTAAACCCCAGAAGGGACCTTCCCTGCCCTGATAGGGCGCACTTTGGACACTGGGATCAAGAGAGATGGATAAACGGACAACTGGGGCTCTGGGGGCCCTGCCCACACACTCCAGGGAGCCAGGGGCCCCAGCCTCCCTCCTGGACGTCAGATCTGAGAGGCCTCGCTCTGGGGTGTGTGTGTGCGTGTGTCTCCCCAGTCCTCAAATCCTGTCCCTGCCCAAGGCTAGGAAACAGCAAGATGGGGAAATAGCATCCTCCACACCCCACCCCGGGAGCCTATCTGGCCTCCCCCTCTCAGGGCACAGGGCACAGGTCACCGTGGGGAATTCTGCCCTCTTTAGAGACAGGATGTTCTGACGGGTCGCCAGCTCATTTGCTGGTTATTTTGGTGGCTGTGGCTCTAGTTGTGTGTGTGTGTGCGCGCGTGTGTGCGCTGTGACTCTCTGCAGTACGTCCTCCCTGGTCCCCAGGCCCCCTCTTCCCTCCGCAGGAACAGGACACTCCCAGAAACCCTGGGGGGGGGGGATGGAGGACAAATACTGCTGTCACTCCAGAGGTTGTTTTTTAGAAATAAAATGGCCAATTATATCTAATCAGATGGCTTTAAGAATTTGACTGAAAGCACTAGCCACACAGAAAAAAAATCTGTTTCATCAACACCATTGGAAACCACAGTGAGACCCCACTACACACAGCTGTTGGCATGGCAACAACAAAAGCTGCCCAGTGCTGATGAGGCTGGAGCCACTGGACAGAGTCCCCACGGTGCTGGTGGGAACGCAAAATGGTCCAGTCACTTGGGAAATCGCTGGGTAGTTTTTTTTTTTGAGGGAGACTGGCCCTTTGCTAACATCTGTTGCCAATCTTCCTCCACGCCGACTCAGCACGGCTTGATGAGCGGTGAGTAGGTCTGCGCCCGGGATCCGAACCGGTGAACCCTGGGCCGCCGAAGCGGAATGTGGGAACTTACGTGCTACGGCACTGGGCTGCCCGGTAGTTTCTTAAACAAAGTTAAAATATATCCTGACCGTGCAGTCCATGAGTCTCACTCCTGTATTTACCCAAGAGAAATAAAAACTTCTGTCCACACAAAAACGGGTACATAAATGTTTATAGCTGCTCTTTCCATAATTGCCAAAATTTGGAAATGAATCAATTGGATAAAGTGTACCATCATACGTCATACGATAGAAGGTTAGTCAGCCAAAAAAAGCGAGTGTTGACGTACTCAGCTTGGATCCATCTCACAGACAATATTTTGAGTGAAGGAAGCTGGAAACAATACATCCTGTGTAGTTCCATTTATGTGACAGTCTAGAACAGGCTGAACTGGTCTACGGTGAGAGAAATAAGAACGGCGGTGACCTAGGAGGGTGACATTAACTGGGAGAGGGCACAAGGGAACCGTCCATGATACAGCAAATGCTCTATATCTTGATACGGGTGATGCCTCCACAGATGTAAACATTTGGAAAATTTAATTCACCCGTACACTTAAGATGCGTGCATTTTATCTTATGTATATTGCCTTCCGGTTAGAAATTTTGCACAAGTCCAGATAAATCCATTTTCCACCGTAACCACCTCCATAGCAATGCAGGTATCCCTCTCACTGTGCAACTAGTCCCAATAATGACTTGCTCTTTCTTTTCTGAATCTCAAGTTTGCTATTTCTATCCCAAACCTGCCGTGCGACTGTTTTAAGTCCTGTGTGAGTCCAGGATGAGGACGACACCGGTTGCAGCTGCCCTGTTCTCACGGGACCCTGTCTTGTGCATTGTCACACGTTCGAGATTCCTGATACCCTCTCCCGCGTCCTAGGTCCCCGTGAAGACTTCCGCCAGGTGCCTGGAGGCACCGCCGATCCGGGTCCGATTGTAGACGGTATCTTAAGTATCTTTAGCACATTTTTTCCGTTTGTTTAGTTACATCTCATGATCGTTGCACTTTGCAAGGAAAATATAATTTATATCTGATTCTGCAAAATTGTGCACGGTACACAAACAGCCACTAATGAGTTCATTAAGTGTTGAGTAATTAAGTAATTGGCGTTTTCAATGCTTCCTATTACGCCAAAATCCTTGGTGGGTTGTCATATAAGTGTTTAATAAGAGTGTTGAATGATATTTGGGGAAATCGGTTGGAGTTTTTGGATGGAGCTGGGAGTGCATTATTTTTCCCACTTAAAGTAGTTGTTTATCCCCCAATTTTCTATCTAATGATTCTTGGGAAATGGATTAGATTTAGGTTATGAGGGAAGCCTGTTTAAAGAGACACATACCTACATATATAGTATATTGCATATACCATCTGTATGTACAATATGTGTATATACAAAGAACGTGTATGTGGGCCAATTTCTACCAAAAAGCGCTTACCCATTTTTTTCTATTCCATTTCTTAAATTTGCTGGGTATATGCCACTAATTTGCCTAAAGCGCTGATCCAGGTCATATAGAAAGACTGAAGCCATCTCAAGCCTCAGGGTGGCCAGGGGCTGAAGTGGCTCCCAGACCTGGTCCCCACTAGGATGTGCACTCCAGGCAGGAGCCACCTTTGTCCCGTTCACTGCTGTGTGCCCAGAGCACAGCAGAGGGCCTGGCGCATAGTAGGTCCTCAGTGCATATCTGCAGAGTGAATGAACTGGGCTCTAGCTGCAGAGCTGCTGGGCCATGGAGCCTGTTGCCCTGGGTCAGATCTCGCTTCTCCTACCTGCCAGCTAGGTGACCTTGGCAAGCGCTGCCAAGTCTCACCCTCTAGTGACAATGGCCCTGATATGCCTCACCTAAAGGCCACTGTGAAGGTTTACATCAGAGCAGAAGAAAAAGCCCTCGGATGGCTGCTCCCTGGGGCCCACTCCCTCCTCCCTGTCCCTTTCCCCATTGCCCCACCCACTCCTATTACTGGGACTTCCCTCCTGCTCCTCCCAAGGGGCGTGGCTTGCTAGGGAGAGCTCCGGTGGCCCTGGATTGGGCTTGGTTGGGCCTGAGTTCCGGTACCCGGTGCGGGTGGGGGGCAGGTAATGGCAGCTTTGTCTCTGCTGGAGACAGATCGATGTTTCTAGGCCTGTTGGACTCCCCCTGCACCTGCTTTTTGGGGGTCAATCTTATTGGGGTATCATTTACATACAATATACTGCATCCATGCACCATTTACCGACAGATTAATAATCCATAAATGAATGTTTTCATGTTTTTTGTTTTTTTTTTGTGGGGAAGACCAGCCCTGAGCTAACATCTGTTGCCAATCCTCCCCTTTTTGCTGAGGAAGACTGGCCCTGGGCTAACATCGTGCCCATCTTCCTCCACTTTATATGGGACACCGCCACAGCATGGCTGACAGGCAGTGCGTTGGCAGGCGCCCGGGATCCGAACTCGCGAACCCCTGGGCCGCTGAAGCGTGAACTAAACCGCTGCGCCATCGGGCGGCCCCATGTTTTCATGTTTTAACCACCGGCATGGCCGCACCGGTGCACGTGCTGGCTTGAATGTCAGGTCTGGGAAAGTCGTCTTGGCTCTCCAGAAACGAAGTTCACAGATAATGTAACCCACCTGCACGTGATTTTCTTTCTTTCTTTCTTTTGCAGGGGAAGACTCACTCTAAGCTCACATCTGTTGCCAATCTTCCTCCTTTTTGCTTCCTTTTCCCCCCAAAAGCCCCAGTACTAGTTGTGTATAGTTGTAAGTTCTTCTGGTTCTTCTGTGTGAGCCGCCGCCACAGCACGGCTCCTGACAGGCCAGTGGCATGGTTCCACGCCCAGGAACCGAACCCGGGCCCCTGAAGTGGAGCGCGCTGAACTTTAACCACTAGGCCATCAGGGCTGGATCCTGCACATGATTTTGAAAACAATCTCTATATTGCCCTAACTGTAATAAAAAGGAGAAATAAAAGGATAATTTATAACATGTACTTCAACATGCTAATGTGTGGGGCCACCTCCCCAGGCCCAAGGAGAAAGCCGGATATTTACACCTGTAATGTCGACAGCTCCCAACACAGGGGGAAACACGTGGCATCAGTTTCTAGTTACCGTATAGAATGTGGTTTTCTGAAACTGTTGACAATCCTTGGCCAAGTTTTGAACAAAACATAATACCAGCTTCCCTCATTTTACGTAGTAGTTGCACTTCCTGGAAAATTCAGAACCTATTAAAACCTTATCAAAAGGACTGTGTTTACATGAAGAGAGAGCTAGGTTCTGGGTTCAGATAATTCTTAACCAGGCTTTTCCAAGTAAGGCTAAAATTTAGTTAGTATGCGCTAGTATGGATGTATTTCAAAATATTGAAATACTGTTCTGGCTGGTTAATAATACAAGAGTAACTGAGAAAGTAAAATTCAATACTATGTATTCTAATATAAACTCATTACTTCAAGTTAATTGTGGTGATGGGTTTTCTGTCATATCATATCATTACTTAGTCGATAATAAAGATATTGAATATACCAAATCGGCAGACAGTATTATAAGGGCTAGGAAAGTTTTTAATGTTAATTGCTGTTGGTTCAGAAACAGCAAAGAGAAGAGAGAACACCAAAACACCGTGGTTGATGCTAAGAGAAATTATCTATTGAGATCTCAGGTCACCTAATGATTCTCAATTTAATGAGAAGTTGCTAGAAGCATTTGATGTGGTTCTCTTATCAAATCACAGCTAAGGCAGGGTCATTTTAAATAAATTAATATATATATATATCACGTTACTTTGTGTATATGTATATACACATTCATGTATATACAGCTGTGTCAATCAAGAAATCGCACAATTTCTAAATAAAGCAAAATCATTCCAATAATTGGAGAATGATTTGAGCTTCAATTTATGTTCTTGGCAAATAATTTAAAGAAACATCTATATATAGATAGGTCATTTCAATTATTTAGAGGATAAAAAAACTTTTTAAATTTGATGCATGTGATTCATGTTAATTTCTATGACTGTACCAGTTGCAAAATATTTTGGACATCATCTGTCCTTCATGAATGTCCAATGGGACATTTTAAAACTGTATGTGACAAGGGACATGGCATATAAGACATCTCCATCCCTGGGCCATGCCTTCCAAGAGCCAAGAGCATCGTCCGATCACAGTGATAACCCAAATTGTTCCCATGTTTCCAGAATGCTCCATGGGAACCCAACAGTCTTTTTGTGAGCCATTTGCGGGTTCAGGGGTTAAAAACAGGCTGGGTTATATGAGGTCAGGCTGTGGATGGCCGAGGCTCAGGAGATGGGGCCATATTTGCATTTATCTTGCCCCACTGGTCTGTGACGCCTCCTCCTCGGGCTTTCCCCTTCTGCAGTATCGCCAGGGCCCCCACCCCATCTATAGGTCCAGAGAGACAGCCACTTGCCTAAGGTCACAAAGAAAATGACCAAGCCAGGAGCCAAAGCAGCCCTGACTCCTGACCCCTCTACCACCCAAGTGCCTCCCAGCACCCTGTGGGCTGAGGGCCACCATTACCCCCACTTCCCAGGAGCAAAGCGGCAGAGGCGTGCTGGCCCCAGTTCACTGCAGGAGGAAACGGCCCCCTGGGCTCCGAACCCAGGCCTCGCCCACGACAACAGCCAGGTGCACACACCCAGGGGAGGGGGGTGTGGGGGACAAGTCACTGGGACGAGGCAAGTAAACAAAACCCTCTGTATTTATCTTTATTTTTAAAATGGAGTAATTTAAGCCTGATTACTAACATACAGAATAAGGAGTACCTGGGTATAATTTATAAATAAATACATATATTGAGGGCACATACCCAAAGGGTACTGACTGTCAGGCGCACGATCACAAAAGGAAGGCTGCCGTCACTTTAGCTGCTCTGTGGCACGGCCCCCCAAAAGCCCCTCTTTATACCATTACTAGAGGGGGTATAGTGGGCCACTGCAGTGTGGGCTCCAGACCGACCACCTGGGTTCAAGTCCCCACTCTGCCACTTCCTAAGCTGTCTGACCTTCAGCAAGTGACTTGACCATTCTGGCCTCAGTTTCCTCCTCTGTGAAATGGAAAGAATAGCAGCTGTCACCTGGGAGGGTCGAGGTGAGGGATCAATCAGTGAATCCGTGTGAAACACAGAACGATGCCTGGTATACAGTAAGTGCTCAGTAAATGTGAGCTATGATTGTTGTGCACCCCGCCTCGCAAGGGGGGAAAGAGCAGAGAGCTATAAAATGAGGCCACACAGTTAAGGAGCGGAGCCGGGATCCGAACCCGGGTCCTAACCACAGCTGCGCTTCCTCCTCCGCAGGACGGGGTGAAGGGCGGCACCCACGTCACGGGGCTCGCCCTCAAGGGAAGGAGGTGGCATTCTGGCAGAAGGGGAGATAGTCATCCTGTCCTAGACGACCGAAGGCTCCAGACGCAAGAGCTTTGGAACAGAGGTCCCGGCTCACTGTCGCCTTGGCCCCACGATAGGACGAGGGCGCCCTCTAGTGGCAGAAGCAGCCCCAGCCGCCAAGTGTCCGGAGGCTGTGTGTGTGCTAGACACGGAGGGCTCTCACTGAATCCTGGAGGAAACTGAGGCACAGAGAAACCGGAACCCTCGCTCAGGCCCACCTACCCAGTAAGTGGTAGAGCCGGGGTTTGAGCCGCGACAGGCCGGCCCCAGAACCTACACTCCTCCTCCGTCTCTTCAAAACTCTGTCCCAGCCCTGGAGCCCGGGTTCTTGGAAATCCTGGGCAGGGCGCGTCTTTGATGCCCGGGACGCTGCTGGGCCCTGCAGGGCGGCCTGGCACCCTTGGTCCGGCGCCCAAATGCCAGCGGCACCAAGACCAAGGACGGCTCCCCGTGCCCAAGGCTCCCGAGCGCAGGCGCGGGCGTCAGGGCTTCAGCCGCCTCCTGCCAAACTCAGGAGCGCGGGGTTGGGGTACTCGGGGTTCTCGATGACCCCGGGGCCGAACTTGAGCTCCAGGAAGCGGCGGTAGTTGTTAGGCGCCTGCGCCACGAACCCGGCGAAGGGCAGGGGCACGAGAGGCTGCAGGAAGTGTTCGGGGAACTCGACGTCCTGCCGGTGGTCCAGCCACGTGTCCTTGGTCATGACCCCGTTGCGGGGATAGAAGGGCCACAGGTCCACGTGCAGGTGGTTGCTCTCGCTGTACTGCACGCGGAAGAAGTCGCCCTCCACGGCCTTCTCCCACACGAAGCCGCGCTCGTCCACCACCGAGCCCGCCTCGGCCCCGCGCAGCTGCTCGCAGTTGCCCACGTCCTCCAGGTAGATGCCCAGGTCCACGTCGTAGTCCCACGGGATGATGTCGCCGTGGCGGGCCGCCCCCAGCAGCGAGCCGCCCTCCAGCCAGTAGCGCACGCCGGCCGCCTCCAGCACGCCCACCACGTAGCGGGCGGTCTCCCGGAGCGCGCGCAGGCAGCACGGGGGCGTCCAGCGCCCCTCGTACAGGTAGGCTGGCGTGTCGCCCACCACGGTCCCGAAGCAGCGCGGGGTCTCCTTGCTGCAGCCGAACCACTCGAGCCGCCCGCCCTCCCAGCTGACCAGGCGGATGCCCAGCGCCTGCAGCAGCGCCGCCCGCCGCGCGCGCCCCTCGCGCTCCGCCTTCCAGCGCGCGTGGGCCGTGGCCAGAGAGGGCTGGCGCGCCGCAGGGAAGGGCAGGTCCAGCAGCTGCACGGTCCAGCCCCGGGGGGCGGTCTGCAGGAAGAGGCCGGTGCCCACGGGCCGGGCCAGGGGCGCCGAGAGGTTGAAGAAGTCGCGGGCGCGCAGGAGCACCACAGCATCCCCGTCCAGGGCGTCGCAGCGGGGTGCGGCGGGTGCCGGGGCATAGCGGGCCGTCCACTCCCGCAGGCTGACGTTCAGGGCCAGGCACCGGGCGGGGTTGGCCGAGGCGACAGGGGCCGCCACCAGGCGGGCGCCTCCCGCCCGGAGCACCTCCACCATACGCTCCAGCTGGCCCGGAGCATCGGCCCTCGCTCCGTCGGGCACCAGGGCCACGAACTCGGTGGCCACGTAGGTCTCGGGGCGCGAGGCCGCGGCCGGCCTGTCCAGGGCAGGCTGGAGCAGTGCCAGGCGAACGTTGGGGATGCGGGGCAGGGCCAGGGGCGGGTAGGGCAGCGTGTCGGCGGCCACCACCACCGGCTGGGCTGGGTCCTGCTGCAGGAAGGAGTCCACCAACTCCGGCACCGCGTTGTCGAAGGCCTCGAACTCCCGCACCAGGACCGTGACGCGCGGGCCGGCGGCAGATCCACGGCGGGGGCCCCCGGCCCGGGCGTTCCTGGGCTGGTGCTGCAGCCACGAGACATAGAAGAGGACCAGGAGGTTGAGGGTGATGGCGGCTGCCAGGGCAGCCTGGCAGCGCGTGAGCCGCATGGGGCCGCAGTCAGGCCCTAGCTGGACCTCCGGGGCATCCTGGGGAGAGGAGAGTGAGAGGGGAGGTTGGAGCTGGTTATCAGAACCCCTCCCTTGCATCCTCATCCTTGCCCTTCTCTCTCAGCCTTTTTCCTGTTTGGTTTCAGCTCGGACTTCCCCTCCTCCAGGAAGCCCTCCCCTCCTCCAGGAAGCCCTCCCTGACCTCCCAGGTTGGGTCATGCACCCAGCCCTGGGTTCCTTCAGTCCCCTGGCTTCCCCTACCCTGGCCCAACCACTCTAAGTCATTACAGAGTAGGGACCAGTCTGTCCTCCCACTGGATTGTGAGACCCAGGAGGGCAGGTCCTGAGGCTGTCTTGGTCACTGCTGGGTCCCCAAGGCCGCCCAGCACAGAGCTGGGACACATTAGGTGCTCACTAAGTTTGTATCAAATGAACCACCTTCCCTTCTTCCTTGTTCAGTCCCTCCCTTCTAGTCACTGTTAACTTCTCATTCAGATGCCGGGTCCGTTATAAATGCCCCGGGCCCCATACCCAGACCCAACCTGCACCTTCTCCTCTCCCTCTCCCTACTCCAGGGAGCCACCCCTGATCTCTCCCGCCCTGCCCTCCCACCCTGGCCCCGGCTCCAGGGTGAGCCTGACACCACCGCCTCCCGCCTTGGCCACCGCGCCCCTCCCCCACTGCCCCGTCTCACTTCCTCAAACCCTGTGCCATGGGGCCATCTCCTTCCTCGTGGCCAGCCAGATCATTTTGGTTTTGCAAGAAAAGCTAGAAGTGTTTTCTTAAATTAGAATTATCCCAATTCTTAATGTTGGCCACTAACTAAGTTTTCTTTAAAAAAATGAAATGAGTCAAACTCTTAGAAAATAGAGTGGTGGTTGCCAAGGTTGTGGGGAGGGGGAAATGGGGAGTTGTTTGGTAAGTACAGAGTTCTAATTCTGCAAGATGAAAAAGTTCTGGAGATTGGTTGCATGATAATGTGAATATACTTAACGCTACTGAACTATATACTTGAAAATTGTTAAGATGACAAATTTTGTTATATTTTATTACAATTAAAAAAATTTTTTTAAGTGGAGTGGGCTGCATCAAGAGAGGCTGCCGGCCATAGGACCCCCCCCCATTCACTGGCCACACTCCTAAGCAACCCCCAGATGGCGCTGTCTCCCTGTCCCATCACAACGTGAAGATTTGTCGGGTCTCCAGCACAGAAGTGTAACTAACTCTCTGGGTTCTGAGCAGATACTCAAGAAGTTTCCCCAAGAAGGATTTTCATAGGTTTCTATCCCTCCCCCGGGGTCGGGGGGGGGGGGAACATCAGAGACCTAACTAATCTTCCTACCTCCTAAATACTTCAGAACCTTCCTCCCAGTTCCCACAGCTCCCCCTCAGCCTGGGTCCACCCAGATCTGGTCTCCTGACCAAGTCCCCTCCTCATGGCAGCCAGAGGGGTCTTCATAAAGCACAAATCTGACCTCTCCCCCGCCCTGCTCAGAACCTGCATGGCTCCCCAGTGCCCTGGGGGAGAAAGCTTAAGTTTCTTACGACAGCCCTCAAGGCCTTGTGTGACCTGGCCCTTATCCGCCCAGCATTCCAGCTGCATCTCACGCCATGCCTCCTCAAACTCTATGCCTAAGCCACCTTGGACTTTTCCTCAAACAGGTCTTATTTCTAAGCCTTTGCACATTCTGTTCCTTCTGCCTGGAAGAGTCTCCTCTCGAACACCCCTTCTCCCCATGGCTCTTTTCTCTTGGAAAACTCCTACTTATGCTTCAGGCCTCAGCTCAGACAGTCCCTCCTCCAGGAAGGCCTCCCTGAACCCCAGGCTGGGTCAGAAGCCCCTCTGGGCTCCCACGTTCCAGGGCTGCCCATTCTGGTTCAGCACTGTCTGGGGATGGGTCTGTCTGCCCCACTCGACGGTGAGACCCGGGAGCGTAGAGCCAGGGCTGTCTCGATCACTGCTGTGCTCCTTGCACACTGCTGGGCACTGAAAATGCACTTGGCGAAAAAACGATGGCCAGGGTCGGGGTTTCTGTGTGTCTGTAAAGCCAACTCAGGTCCCCAGAGCCAATCTCTGCACTGCGGCCATGTGCTTGGGGCCCTGGCCCGGTCTTCCTGCCTCCTCTCTCTTCCACCAGGAATACCCTCCTCCCCCATCCCAGTCCTGCTTGCCCTTCTCTGACCCAACTTGGCCGGCACTTGAGAATCTGAGTTGCACGTTAAGAGCTACTTCTTAACCCTTAGAACCTTGGAATTGTCTTCTGGACCTTAGAGTGATCGCTCCTTCCTTCAGTCCTTCAGAATCGATTTGTGGAACTCCTACAACACGCCATGCACTGTTCTAGGCACTGGGGACACAGCAGTGGACACACAACACAGAGAGACAGACAACACCTCTGACCTCACGGAACTCACATTATTGTGGGTTGGACCTTTGGAAAGACAGAATCTTCCAGGTCTTAAAAATCTTAGAATCTTACAGCTTAGGTACACAGAAGCACAGAAGAGACCTTTAGATGGGTTTTAGAATCTTCTAAAGAGACCATCTCCTGCTCCACTCACATCTCCTAGAGTCTGTTCCCCACTCAGCGTCCAGAGGGATCTGGTTAAAACTCGAATTAGATCCTGGTCTGCATCTGCTCAAATCATTTTGTGGCTCATAACTCACTCCAAGAAAAAGCCGAAGTCTTCCTGGTGGCCCATAAGCCCCGCGTGATCCCCCACCCTCTCTCTCGCTCACTCAGCTCCAGCCACACGGGTCACCAAACGCATAATTTGTGTGGAATGACTGAGGGACTCCATTGTTCACATGAAGGACCTGTGGCTCAGAGATGGAAAGGAGGCAGGGAGCAGCACCCAGGTCTCCACTTCCAGGCCCTGGCTCTCGCTGTGCTCTGTCTGGCTGACTCTGGGCCAGGAGGTGCCCAGCAGGACAAAGGACAGAAACCGGGTCCTTGGGGACCAGCGGTTATGAGAGCCAGATGAGGAGGGGAGGGGACCAGGGAAGAAAGAGAAAAAAACATCTAGTACCTCGACGAGGTCGATCTCGGCTCCCCCAACCGTAAGGGCTCAAAACCCCTTCACTGGGGCAAAGTGGATGAAATGATGATTTTGAAGGTATGAATGTTCTACGATTTTCTGAATCATAATAGGATGATGACAATATCAACAATCCTAGCCGCTCATGATGTGCCGGACTCTGTTCTAAGCACTTGACACATATTAACTTGTTTAATCTTCACGTTAAAGGGGCCGCCCGGTGGCGCAGCGGTTTAGTTCGTGCTTGGCAGCCCGGGGTTCGCGAGTTCGGATCCCAGGCGCCTGCCGAAGCACTGCCTGTCAGCCATGCCATGGTGGCGTCCCATATAAAGTGGAGGAAGATGGGCACGGATGTTAGCCCAGGGCCAGTCTTCCTCAGCAAACAGAGGAGGATTAGCAACGGATGTTAGCTCAGGGCTGGTCTTCCTCATCAAAAAAAAAAAAAAAAAATCTTCACGTTAAGATCACATTTAAAGATGATGCACACACAGGCACAGAGAGGTGAAGTCATTCGCTCGAGGTCACACAGCTGGGAAGTGGTGGGCCCAGGATTTGACCCAAGAAGCTGATTCCAGAGTGGAGCTTTCAACCAATGAACTACTATCTCTCTTGGGGCCACTCAGACAGCCCAACTCTCAGTCCATCTTCCCCAGCCCTAACCTGACAGGGGCTTTCAAAGCTGAAGATGGCACATTAATTCACTCATTCAACTCATTAACTCAACAAACAGATGTTTATCGAGTACCCTCTGTGCCAGACCCCGTGTTCTGGGGACACAGGAAAAAGGGGGCAGTCGTGAGGCAGGCCCTCCAGAGGTAGGAAGACAGACAAAACCACACAAACAACTTATGATCGGGCAGGAAATCAGCAAGGGGCGTGACAGAACAGGTGGTGAATGAAGGAGAGGACAGTTAAGCTATCTGTCTCTCCATTCCCCCCAAAACAATGTCAGTGGATTCAGATTCACTTCAGGCCTGGGGTCACCTGGCCTGCGCCTCAGTTGCTGCATCTGTGTAATGGGCATGTGACAAGTAGAGAAAATGAGCGATATGTGGGAAAGCCTTTGGGGACAAGGAAAGGGCATTTTCCACGTGAGTGCTGGTGACACTGGGGGACTTCTTACCTCCTAGGTTGCAGGCTGGGGGAGCTCCAGGGGGACAGTTCCAGCCCAGCTCAGCTGCACCGCTGAGGGAAGAAGAACGAGCAAACCCCAAATCAGCCAATTTCGCACAACAGAGCACAATTTCATCTTAGCTACAAAAAGTGGCAATGAGAAGGTCAGGGAATCATTTCTTTTGAACTCCCACAAGCTCAGGCACCACCTGGAGGTCTTAGGAGTGGGAGGGAAGGATGTCAGTTATCACAGCAACCTATAACCATCACCCTCTCATGAATGTGTCCAGAAAGTTAGGGCTGGAAGTGACAGAAGGTGTTACCATGACAACTCCCTCCCTAGACACACTCCATCCTGAGAGACAATCATAAAACATCCCCTACCTTGGTGGGCCTGGTTCCAAGGGTCACTGGAAGGGGGAACTACCCCCCTTACCATAGTAACCTGGGCTTGGCCTTGCCCCTGTCTAACCTCCCTGGGGGTGGTCCAGGCCCTGTAACCATAACAACTACTCCTCAGCAAAGCATCTTCTCTAAATAAAAACACCTGGTTGGTTTGGTCCATGGCCCTCCCACGATGGGAAGGGGGGGGGTAGATGGGTTACCATGGTAATGCCAACTGAGTAGCTGGGGGGAGGGGTTAGGAAAGCGGTGTTTCCCTCAGCGATCAGTGTCCTTGGGGCTGGGGCCCTTTTTACCTGAGCGCTAGGTGAGGTTGCCATAGTAAGCAATGAGGGTA
This sequence comes from Tapirus indicus, assembly GCA_031878705.1. Taxonomy (NCBI): domain Eukaryota; kingdom Metazoa; phylum Chordata; class Mammalia; order Perissodactyla; family Tapiridae; genus Tapirus; species Tapirus indicus. The sequence continues at coordinate 20,976,225 of CM062926.1, read as the reverse complement.
GGGAAAGAAGGACCGCCAGGGACTTAGGTTACCGTAGCAACCTCCTCCTGGTGCAGGTACAGGAGAGGTGTGGGGCTCCATAACCACAAAGGTGGAGAGGAGGAGGGGGAGGCTGGGGTGTTCCAGGCTGGGGAAAGGTTACCATGACAACCGCCCCGGGCCAGGAATCAGAGAGGATGGGGCCGTCGCCGAAACCACTCCTGGTGGTCACCCTTCCTCTCCAAGAGTGACCGTGATCGTCGACGAGAGCGGGATTTGGGTCTGGAAAGGGTTACAATCTTTCTTTGGTGTGAAGAGAGAGGAGGGGGGCAGAAAGCGGCCCCTCCCAGAGTCCCGCTCTTCCCAGGGGCGACCCTCTCGCGAGGCCCGGCTCGCGTTTGCGCCCCTCGGGGCGCGCGCCCCCTTCCCGCCCCCCCCCGCGTGCGCACGCGCGCTGTCGTGGTCGACCCCGTGGGCGAGGCGCGTGCCCGGCCTCGTTCCCGTCGCCGCCCCCCCTCCCGGCCCCGGGGCGCGCGCGCGGAGGGGGGGCAGCCGCGCAGGCGCGCGAGGCACGGCGGGCGCGCGGGCCGGCCCCGGGGCCTCCATGATGGAGGAGCGAGCGGCCGCCGCGGTCGCCGCCGCCGCCGCCTCCGGCCGCCCGCTCGGCTCCGGCGCGGGCACCGGCCCGACGGGGGCGGCCCCGGGCCCCGCCGCGGCCCCCGGGCCCGGCCCGGCCGCTAAGGGAGGCGGCGGCGGAGGCAGCCCCGGGCCCGCGGCGGGGCCGGAGCCCCTGAGCCTGCCCGGGATCCTGCACTTTATCCAGCACGAGTGGGCGCGCTTCGAGGCGGAGAAGGCCCGCTGGGAGGCCGAGCGCGCCGAGCTGCAGGTGAGCGCCGCCCCGGGACCCCCGGCCCCCGCCCGGCCCGGCCCGGCCTCACCCGCCGCCGCCGCCGCCGCCATCTTGGAGCAATGGCCGCCGGGACGGCCGGGGGGGCGGGGGCCGCGGCGGCCCGAGAGGAGTGAGGGGCCGGCCGAGGGGGGTCCGGGAGGCCCCCGGCGGCTCGCGGCGGGAGGGGCCGGCCGGGCCGGCGAGAGAAGGCCAGAGGGGACCGGAGCCGGCTGGGGGTGGGAGTGGGAGTGGGCGTGGGCGGGCCGGCAGCGGGGTGCCCGAGGGGGGGGCCCCGAGGGGAGCCCCGGAAAACTCAGCTCGGAGTGATGGAGGAGTTGGGGGGCAGGGAGGAGGACTTGGAGTGAGCGAAAGCTCGGGGGGTGCGGGGGACCCCCCAGCCCCGGCCCCACCAGGTGCGCTTGGAGGTGGAGCCCGGTGGGCCCCAGGTGGGAGAGACGGGGCTTCGGGGACCCCCCGGGTCCGGGCGGGGAACCGGCCTGAGCCGGGCGGGGAAGTCCGGGAGCCTGGGAAGGGGCGTGTTTCGGAGCGTTTGGAGACGGGAACTGAAAGGTGGCTGTGGGAGGACTCGGGAAGAGCGGAGGCTCTCGAGCGGTCCCAGGCTGGAGGTGTGTGTCCTCCCTTGCGAGGAGGAAACTTTGGGGAGCCCTGGCATGTGTGGGTGCTGACGGCAGGGAAGTGTTCCCGGGGTGGAAGCATGGACAGGGCCAGGACGTGCCCTGGGAGCCTGTGTGGGAGAGCTTGCGAGCGGAAACTCCAGTTTGGGGGTGTGGAGGAGTGGGGGCTGCAGCCCTGAAGTGGGAGGTGTGTGTAGGGTGTCAGGTGGAACCCTGAACTGGAGTGGGAGGAGTCAGGCATGTCCAACGTGGGATGGGGACAGTGAGGGGGAATCCGTGGTACCTGGAGGATGGCAGGGGGAGCATTTTGCAGAGCAAGAAGGCAGCGGGAGGAGGCATCTCAGAAGGACCGTTGGGGCAGGGGGGAGGATGTGTTTGTGGAAGTTTCTGGGAAAGGACCTCATGGTTTGTGGAGTAGCTTGGGAGAGGGATGTGCGCTGGGATGACGTTTAGAAGAGTCTGAGGAGCTGAGCTGGGTTTTGTGACCTTAAGAAGTGTTGATCCATTTGCAGAGTGTCCTGAGGAGCCTGGGCATCAGCGTTGTGAGAGTTTGAAGGGGGCCAGGGATGGGCCACCAGGAGTCTCAGGGTTCCTGGGCTGGGGTATTAATTAGCAGAAGTCAGGACCTACTTCTGTCAGCCCATCTTTCCCCTTCTGATTTGCAGTTTCCTATCCAGTTGAGTTGGAGACTCAAATAAATAGCTGATTAGAATTTTGTGTATAGGATGAATAAGAGCATTCCACAATTCTCCCGACCCCGCCAAGGATCTTAGCTGTGTGGCAGCTGCTGGTTGGGGTGGGAGAGGAATCCTTATGTAAGTGCCCCTCGCTTTCGTGTCCCGCTGTCTACTTCCGGAGCTCTTTGCCAGGGTACGTCTCAGTAGATCTTCTCAGTCCCCCTTTATGTGGGCAGCGCCAGTGTCATTGTCCTCTCTCAGCGAAAATGCTAGCAGCTGCTGTTTACTGAGCTCATATTATGTGCCAGGCCCTGGATTGAGTGCCTTAGACACATGGTATCATTTAATCCTTGCAACATTCTGCAAAGGTGAGTGATATTACCCTCCCCTCCATTTTTTTAAATAATCGGAAGAGGAAACGGAGGCTTTGAGAGGTCAGTGTTTACCTAGGATCACAGCCCATGGGAGGCAAGCCCGTGCTTTATAGCTCTCTGCCTCCCAGTTCAGATGAGCAAACTGTTCCCAGGAGGCTCGGCTGCCCCCCAGGGTCATCCACGCAGTCGTAGCAGACCTGGGGGTGAATCTGGGTCTCTGGGACTTCACGCCAGTGCACCCTGCAGCACCCACCACACCACCTTCTCCTCTTTGAGACTAACAAGAGAAAAGGTGTGTGTTATTCTCTCTTTTAGCGGCCCTTCTGGGAGTTTGAGGAGCTTGTGGATAGCTCCCAGTAAGGCTCTCCCTTATCTAGGCTCCAGCGTCACTTACTTTGTACTTTTGTTTTCTTTTGTTCTGTGACATGAGTGAAAATTTGGAGATCTGTGTGTGTGTGTGTGTGTGTGTGTGTGTGTGTGTGTGTGAAAAGGGAAGTACCCCCTCCGTCCCTTTCCTACTCTTCTCTCCAGCTCTGTCCCCAGCTTCATTGCTATAAAAGTAGTTCAGCTTTGTGGGTGTAACACATGAGATCATATCATATGTACTATTTTGTGACTTTTCATATACTTGCGTGTCTTGGTGTTCCTTTCACGTCAGCACAAAGAGCTCGTTCTCTCCCCTTTTTTTGGCTGAGGAAGATTGGCCCTGAGCTAACATCCGCTACCAATCTTCCTCTTTTTGCTTTAGGAAGGTTGGCCCTGAGCTAACATCTGTGCCCAGCTTCCTCTATTTTGTACATGGGACGCTGCCACAGCATGGCTGATGAGTGGTGCGCAGGTCTGCCCCCGGGATCCGAAACTGCGAACCCCAGGCCACGGAAGTGGAGCCCACGAACTTAAGCACTGCGCCACCGGGCCTGCCCCTCTTTCTCACTTTTGATGACTGTGTTCCACTGGGTGTTTATACCATAGCTCATTTAGTTGGACCTCTGCTGATGGACTTGTAGGTAGTTTCCAGTTCTCCCGTCAGGAATGGCTGCCATGAGTGTCCTTGTGTTCCATGTGAAGCCCAAAGAGTGGACGAGATGTGTTGGTAAATGGTGATTGGCTCTGCCACGTTGCCCCACGTTTACACCCCCATCGGCAGCACCTCTTTTTGCACGCCTTTGCTCGAGCACTTAATTGCTGATGGAGGTCTGACTTCTCTGGTGGGATCCTTTAAGGCCTGGACTGTGTCAGATTTTCCTGATGAGCTCTGAGTACCTTTTTTCCAAACTGCTGAGTGCAGCTGCTCCTGGCACAGGACCCACTGTGCAGTCAGCTCTCAGTAAGTGTGTGCGGAATGGCGGAAGAGGCAGCCCTTCACGAGGTCCTGCCAAGAGCCCCCCAGAGACTGGAGCAGGAGTGGTATAGGTGCGGTCTGATAATAAGCAGGACTCTGCCAGGTGGGGGGATTCTGAGAATAGGCAATGTGGTCTCTGCCCTTCAGAAACTTCCAGGCTAATAGAGGAGGCTGGTTTGCACAGGAGGCTACAGAGAACTCTACACGTCCACACGCAAGTTGAATAGTTGGTCGTGTGACTCTGCCTGTGATTTGTGGCGCTTTTGGGGAGGGGAGCTGTTTGAGGACAGGAGGGACCTCTTGGGGGAATCTCCACTGGACATGCATGTGGGAGCAGTGACAGGTGCGGGGAGTGTGATGGGCGCAGAGAAGGTGTGAACTGGCCCCTCCCCGCTTCCAGCCTCACAGGGGGCTCTGAGGGGGTCTCTGGGGACTCATCCCTGCCAGGACCTGCTGAGCCTGGGAAGGAGTGTAGGAGACGCAGGGCTAGACGGGACCAAACAGGAGCTCTTCCCTGGGGGCTGGGACAGAAAGGTCGGCAGCAGGATACAGAGAGGCATCAGCTCCTGGGAGGACGAGATGCTAAGGCCCCTCGGGAAGCCTTGTAGAGGCCGCCTGGCTGGAGGAAGGGAACAGCAGGAGGAGGGGCGGCAGCCCTGTCTCAGAACAGTTCTGGGGGCGAGTGTGTTCTAACAGTCTGGCCAGGGGGAGTGGCGGTGGGTAGATATGGTGCCGAGAGAACTCCCAGATCCTAGACTTACCTGCCAGCCCACCCCGGCGCTTGCAGAGCAGGCAGCGGGGGCTGACCGCCACCACTTCCCCTTGTAGTGGGATTCCACCGATGTGGGACACTTAACCACATGTCTGGTTCTCTTTTCTCCCTTCTTTGCCAGAGGAACTGGGAAGGGGACAACAGAGCAGAGTGGGCCGAGTGAGCTTCTTGCATCATAACTGGGAGAAGGGAGACCAGGCTTTGGTGTGTGGGCAGATCAAGGGGAGGTGAGCAAGTGTGAGGGCTGGGGCGTGATTCTCAACTCCACTTGCTTCCCCCTCGAGGAGGGTCACGGCTGGTATCAGTCCTGCCTCTTTCTTACCTCAAATCCACTCCCCCCGCTCTGCCCCATCCTGGTCTGGGCCTCGGTCGTTTCTCCTGGGGTTTCTGGAACTGTTCTCTGTGCCTTAGCTTTGTCCCCCATCTCCCCAGCTGTCAGTCCTCCACGTTATAGCTGGAATGACCTTTGTAACCTGCAAAGCCTGTTACATTTCTCTTTTGCCTGAAACCCTTCCACGGCTTCCCCCATGCTCCTAGGATAGATTTCAGACTCGCTAACATGGCCCGCGATCCTCCGTCGGGCCCGCGGGCTTCTCAGACTTTCCTCCCTAACCCTTTTACATGCTCTGATGCGGCCATGCTGGCGGATTTAGAGTTCCATGAGCCCCCATAAAGCCCTTGTCTCTGTCCTGTGCCAACAGCTACTCCGCTCCCCTGGCTGCCTTCTAACCAGCCCTCAGTCTCCGCTGAACTGTCCCTTCTTAACCTCAAAAGTGGGTTGGGTGTCCCACCTCCCGTGACTTCCTCTGCTCCAGTCACGTCGTATGTTAGTTGTCGCTGCCCACGCCCGTCCCTGCACTGTACTGAGAGCTCTGTGGGGACAGGAACCACTGTCTTCCCCATTCTCCTGCCAGGGCCCCCCACGGTCCCCGGCCCGTCATAGGCGGTCCCCAGTGTTGGGTGTTGCACGAGTGTGGGCCCTCAGCGGGCTATGCTGGCACCCGGGAGGACAAGCTCACTAGCAGAGGCCCAGGGGGCGGGGCCGACCTGGAGGAGGTAACCAGGGCTTGTATTTGGTGACTGACTTGTCTCCTCACCTCTCCCCGACCTCCTAAAATGACTCACGGACAGAGTAGATTTGGGTGACTGAGAAGATACGCGAAGGACAGAAACCCAAACTTTGGCGACGTTGATCCTGTGTGAATCCACCTGTCTGGCCTTAGATATTTACGTACGTACGTGTTGATATAAAGTGTAGAGAGAAAAAGTGTTAAGAGGGCAAGTCCCATTCTCTCAACGGACAGATGAGGTTTCTTTTCCATAGCGTACCTAGTGACATGTATTTATTTGTTCATTGTCCCACACCTGCTTCTAGACTGTAAACCTCATCTTGTTCAGTGCTGTGTTCTCTGTCCACAGTTGTGCCTGATACGTAGTTGGGGCTCAGTAAGTATCTGTGGAGGAAATGAATGAATGAATGATACTTTCATCATACATTAATGCATGTTCATCCCTTTTTATTTCTTCAAAAGGAAGCGTACTGTTGCAGTTATGCCTGTAGGATAAATTCCTGGAAGTGGGTCTGCTAGGAGAAAAGGAATGCGCATTTAGCATTTTTATAGATATGGCCAGATTGCCCTACGGGAAGGAAGTATCATTTTATGCCCCCTCCAACGGTGTATGAGTGTGCCTGCTTCCCCGGCCCCGGGTTCTCTGCTAACCTGAGGGAGAGACTGGGTCCCTGGTCCCCAAGGAGAGGGAGAGCAGTATGGGTGGTGCCTGAGGGGCGAGAGTCCTGGAGCCAGGCTTGGAGAACGGGCACAGCCGGGAAGCGGTGTCTGGGGCCGGGCTGGGGGCTTCTGGGGAGCCCCTGAAGTTCCTCAGTGGGGACTGCAGAAGTGCGGGGATCGGCTTCAGGAAGCCGCAGCCGTCCCTGCCTGGCGGGTCTCGGGTCTCAGAGGGACCCTCGCTCCCTTAGAAAACTGGGCACATTTCAGCGCTGTGGAAGGAGGGACAGGGAGAAGAAAAATAATCAGAGGCAGGAGCTGGCATTTATTAGCCCTTCTGTGCTAGGCCCTGGACTGAGAGGGACTTAGACACGAGGGGAAGCACTCTCATGAGCCCCGTTTTCTGGAAGGGGAGGTGGAGCCTCAGATCATTGCAGCGAGTAAGTGGCCGAGCCGGGCCTGGAGCTCGCGTCCAGCCTGGAGCCGTGGAGCACTTGGGGAGAAGCCAGGGATGAGCCCTGCACTCAGGGCTTTGGCCGGGGCTTCTGGAATGTGGTCCGGGGCCAGGATCCTGCCTCGAAGGCCATTGGCCCCGTGTCTCCAAAAGACCTGTTGACAGACCAAGGCAGACTGGGGCTGCCCATGCCAGCAGACGGTGTGAAGGGGTTGGCAGGGGCCCTGGGTCGTGCCTGTGGCGTGTCTCCCTCACCCTGGGCAGACTCTGTGGGACGGTTGGTCCCTACGGTGGGGGTTGGGTGCTAAAGCTTTTGCATTGGAGCGGGAGCTGAGCCCAGCCACCCACTCTTGTCCCTAAGCTCCAGAAGTAGCTTCCTACGCCTGTCAGAGACAGATGCTCTGGTAGGAATAGTGAGACGCCACCTCCACCGGCAACCTAGGGACAGCACCTGCCTTGGGGGCGGGGAGGAGGAGCCCGGGGCTGTTCGTGCCCACCCCTCCCACTCATCCCTGATCCGACTTCTCCCCAAAGGCTGGGACCAAGTTAGGCCCAGGCCAGCCCCATTTTAATTTCGGGGGTTAAGGACTCCTCTTCGGCTCTTCCACCGTGGGTGACGTGGCGGGGGACTCTGGACACAGAGCGGCGTGCTCTCTCTCAGTCTTCATGCCTGAAGAAGCGCTGCTGCCTGTCACTATGGGGGTGGGGGCCGGAGCTGATTGTCCCTGAGTGAGCGAGGGGCGCACGTCAGTGAGCCCCGCTGTATTCCGTTCTCTTCTGTCCCCTCCAGGCGCAGGTGGCCTTCCTCCAGGGAGAGAGGAAAGGGCAAGAGAATCTCAAGACAGACTTGGTGCGGCGGATCAAGATGCTGGAGTACGCGCTGAAGCAGGAGAGGTGAGGCGGGCCGGCCCCGCTCCTGCCTTCCCGGGAGTCGGTCCCGAGCAGGGAGGTCCGGAGGCCGGCGCACTCCCTTCCAGCCGAGGGAGGTTTGGGGTCGGGCGTTCTCTCCCCATCACCCGGTACGGTGTGGTTCTAGGAGAGGGGACAGAACAGGACAGAGAAGTGGGATTCAGGATAAACACTAGAGACAATATTCACAGTGATGGTGGCCCACTGGGTGCCAAACACTGCGTATTCCTTGGCTCTTTTATCCCCTCCCATAGCCTAATGGGTACAAGCGAGGCCTCCGGAGGTGGGGGCTCCTTCGGGGGCTCCTGGCGTTGGGGTAGCAGCCAGCCGCCCTGACTCGAAAGAGTGGGTCCCTCACAGTGCCATCTGTGGCGCCCCCGCCTCATCCCCCAGGGCTGCTTCCCAGTGAGGACGACGGGAGTGGAGCAGGGGAGGCCCTGGGTTATGGCTTCCTGAGGCAAGCTCTGGCCCTTTCTGCTCTTCTGTGTCTCTCATTTGTTAATCATTTGCTCTTTTAGGGCCAAATATCACAAACTGAAGTTCGGGACAGACCTGAATCAGGGGGAGAAGAAAACAGAACTGTCAGAACAAGGTACCCACGTTCTGACCCCCGCCACTTGCCCCCTCCCAGCAACACTGGAGGTGATGGAGGAGTGCAGGGGGCCCCCTCTTTCTTACTTTGCTCCATAGGAAGCAGAATTGGCCGGGGGCGGGGGCGGGCTGAATCTCGCTCTCAGTGCCCCTCCCCATGGGCTGCTCTGCCAGGTGCTGTGCTGGGTCCCTGGGGAGGGAGGTGGTGGTGAAGAATGCCGGTCCTGCCTGCCGTCCCTCCGTGAAGTGGAGACAGACACACAAGGTCCCTGATAGTCTAAGCTCCTTGAAGAGGGTCAGTTCACCAGCAGGAAGCGGGCAGGTGCCTGGGCAGAGGAAGAGTGTGGTGTGGTAGGGACTGGAGACCATGGTGTGGATGGCTGGGTGACCGTTGAGGCCTTCAGGGCTGGCCTGATAGTGAGTGTTCTGTACGTCACGCTCCTGTACCAGAATGTGAGTCCCACAGGGCAGGGGGCGGCATTGACTGACGGTGTGCAGGCACCTAGTAGAAGCCCCATACATATCAGATGGGTAGAATAAACAGATGACCTCATTTAATCCTCATGAGTCCTGAGAGGTGGGTGCTGCTGTTACTAACTTCCTTTCTCAGAGGAGGAAACAGGCTCAGAGAGGTAAACTAACCTGCTCAAGGTCACACAGCCAGAAGTGACAGAGCCAGACTTGAACCCAGTCAAGTCTGCCCATTCTCTCAGAACCGGGCCGGCGTCCTATGTAGGAAAAGAACACAGCTCCATCTGAGTCCGAAGAGTCTGGGGGGTGGTTTGGGAAATGACCAGTCGGGACCAGAGAGGAGGAACGCACAGGGGAGGGGGTAGGTTTCAAACACTCTCCACCCGGAGCCGTGGCTGGTTTGGGTCGGAGGGTGAGGAAGATGGAGGAGGTGACAGGTGTGTGGCGGCACCCTGACTAGGACTGCCTGCCTCCTGTCTGTCCTCCCTCCAGTCTCCAATGGCCCCGTGGAGTCAGTCACCCTGGAGAACAGCCCGCTGGTGTGGAAGGAGGGTCGGCAGCTTCTCCGACAGTGAGTGTGCAGAGGGACTGGGGTGTGGAGGAAGGGGTGGCGGGGAGAGGGACATGGTTGGCTTGGGAGATAAGCCCGAAGACGCCACAGTCCTTCCTGTCCCCATCAGGGACACGGAACTATCAAGATCCCTGCCGGCCACAGCTGAGATGTCCTGTCGCCCGTGGGTGGAGCCCTGCCTGGGGAGAGGGAGGGACGACTCGCTGCAGGAGGCAGACGGGGGACCCCACCCTTGGAAAGTGACCCCAAATGCCTCACTGGCTTGTTTTTCAAGCCTAATGCTAAATCCTGTTTTATTCTTGAAGAGACTGTGTGTTTTAGAAAACTTGGGAAATATAGGGAAACACAAAGAAAAAGTTCAAATCACTCATAATTTCACCAGCCAAGGAATTTCATGGCTCTGTGAACATTTGCATATGTACTGTCAGTCTTTCCCGCGTGCGTCTGTGTCTGTGTGTGCTCTATAAAAGCGGGGCTCCGCCTTTGCAGCGTGTTGTAACGCATTCCTTTGCTAAGGGTCGTGAACATCTCTCCTTGTGAATTAGTCACGTTGCGTCCTTGCGATGACCGTGTAACATTCTGCCACGTGGTAACCACGACTTTCTATGGCCGATCCCTTCTTGTGCATTTCATCAGCGGTGCTTTCCAGACCGTGTGACAACCGTCAGGAAGTGACGTGTCCCCATCTGTGACCCCCTTGAGCTGAGTATCTGGAAGGGCATTGCTCGCTCCAAGTCTGTGCCAACCTGACAATAAAACGGTCATGACGGGCAGCACCTGCCCAGTGCCTGTTCCGTGCCTGGCCCTGTGCTTCCTCACGTTAACCCCTGTGTGGTGTAACGACGAGCATCCCCTCGCTTTCACGGATGCAGAACCTGAGGTGCAGCGAGGGTATCTGTTTGCGTGAGGTCACACGGCTAGTATGAGGGGCTCTGAGATGTGATCTCAGGCAGTCTGCCCCCCGAGCCCCACTTCTTCCCCACTGTGCTTCCCTGCGCTCCTGTGAAGCGGGGAGAGCGGCAGCTGCACGCGGGGCCCCGAGATGAGACGGCAGCGAAGGCACGTGCAGGCTAACGTGCCTGGGGCTGCGGCCCAAGGGACAGCGTCCCGGTAAACAGAACAGGCTCCGAGGAGCCTCGCGGGACCAGTGAGGGACTCTGGTCTCGCATCTCTTGAAGCCACAGACACACATAATTGACTTTTTCCCTTTTTTTTAGCTTTTAAACAAGTCCCAGCTGGCCTCAACTTTTTAAATTGCAGAAGTAATAAATGCTTATTTGTAGAAGTGAGTAGAGTAAGTAGCAAAAGTTCTTCTTAGAGCCCTAATCCCATTCTTCAGGTGTTACTGCTGTCAGGTTTAGCATGTGTCTCTCTAGGTCTTGTTGGGAGCACGCGCGTGCGTGTGTGTGTGGTGTGTACTTATACACACAGTAACACTTTTTTTTTACTCCAACACTTGAATTGTACAGATCACATAACTTGAGTTTTCCTTAAGCTGTTTATCGTGGCCGTCTTTCCTTGATGCTCTGCCTCATTAATTTTCCGCCCGGCGTCCCCATCGGTAATTTGCTTCCACCGTCCTTGTCAGAGGCCGTGCAGGGGGCCCCTGCATTTTGGCTCTGCTGTATGACGTTGTGGTGAGCTTCTGTGCGACAGCACTGTGCTTCTGTATAAAGGCGTCTTGGAAGTGAAACAGTGGGCTCAGGGGTATGCTTATTTAAAACTTTGGTGTATAGCCTTGATTTGCTCCTCCAGAAGGGCTGTCCGAATTTGTGTCGGCCCCCGCGGTGTATAAGGAAGCCAGGAGACCTGACCCGCACTGGTTCTGCTTCCCTGCAGGTACCTGGAAGAGGTGGGCTACACGGACACCATCCTGGACATGCGGTCCAAGCGTGTGCGGTCCCTACTGGGCCGCTCGTTGGAGCTCAACGGGGCCATGGAACCCAGTGAAGGGGGCCCCAAGGCCACACCGGGCCCCGGGGGGCTCAGCAGCGGCGAGTCGCTGCTGGTGAAACAGATTGAGGAGCAGATCAAGAGGTAAGCCCTTGGGCCTGGCGGCTCCGTCCGTCGGTGCCTCCTCCCTCCTGACGAAGGCCGGTGTCAAGTCTGCAATGCTCCCGGGTGCTGTGGTGGCCACTTCCTCCCTGGGCAGTAAGGAGGAGTGATGGGAGGGAGTGCTGCTTTGGATGGGGTGGGCAGGGAGGGCCTCTTTGTGGAGGTGACATTTGGGCAGAGAACTGCATGAAATGGAAGGGAAGCCACACAAGTAGCTGGAAGGAGAATGTTCTAGCAGAGGAGACAGCAGGTGTAAAGGCTCCGAGACGGAAGAGACTTGGTACGTTCAGGAAGCAGCAGCAAGGCTGGCGTGGCTGCAGTGGGGCAGCACGTGGGGCTGTGGTCTGTGGTGAGGTTGAAATCTCAGGAGTCAGATCAAATGGGGCTTTACAGGCCGTGATAAAGAGTTTGGATTCCACTGCAAGGCTTGTGGGAAGCCAGTGGTTTCGAGCAGGGCTGTGACCTCATCTGATAGACGTGGTCTGCTTCGAGAAGGAGAGGCGTCGGGGGGCAGGAGTGGGAGCAGGGAGCCCGGTTAGGAGAGGACTGCGGTGTCGGGGGGAGGTGACAGACATCAGTGGTGGAGGGCGAGGAGCTTCTGGGTAGGTTTTTAGGGTAAATGGATGCTATTTAAAGGATTGGATGTGGGTGAGAGGAAAAGAAACTGGGGTGACTCCAGGGTTTGGTCGGAGCAGCATTGACTGAGGGAGAAGACGAGGAGTGGAAGGTCAAGGAGGCATTTAGGACGGGAGGAGCTTGAGGGGCCTGTTTGACCCCCAGGGTGGGAGGTGAGTGGCCAGCCTGGAGCTCAGGGGCCACTTGACTCCTGAACTCAGTCTAGGTCACCAGCCCCCGGGCGGGTTTGGCCGCAGGACTCCGCAGTCACTGAGGGAGGGAGTGGAGATGGCGCAGAGAGGAGGTCGAGGCCTGAGCCCTGGGGGCTGGCCCTCGTCTCGAGGCAGGAGAGGGGCCAGGAGGAGGCTGAGCTGGTGCAGCCAGCGTCGTGGGAGGACCCCGAGGACGGCGTCCCGGCAGCCGGGCACAGGGATGTTCTGCTGGGACGCTGTGTGCGAGGAGGCCAGGGGGCGAGTGCTGGGTGTGGCGGCCTGGATGAGAGAGCTCCCTACCGAGCGGTCACTATGCCTGGGCAGTGGACAAGAAATCTCTAGAGCCTCAGCCTAGAGGCCCGAAACGAGGGTGTTTGCATTTACGTGAACTTTGAATTCCACCCTGGAGTCAGGGTTGGCAAATAGCTCGTTTGTTAGAACTTGTCATCCAGTTGGAGGCGTTGTACAGTAGGCCAGGAGGTGGGGACAGGAGTGCCATCTGTCAGGGGAGAGTGCAGGTGGGCCGTGGCGGGGCTGGCGGGGGCCCGGGCATTTGTAGAGCGACCAGTTCCTCTTTCCTGCTGGGCGTCTCTGCCACCGCGTGGCCTGCGCCTGTGGTTTGACCGGGCCGTGGGAACGGGCGCTGCTGAGTCAGTGGCACTTTCTCATCCAGCGCTTCTGACTGGCCACACGCGGGGAGGCGTGCGGTCGGGCTGGGGCTCAGCGCAATGAGGAGCTGGGCGCTGTCTGTGGTCTGAAGGAGGGTTCGGGCTGGGGCGAGGGTCTGTCGGGCGGAGGCCGGGATCGGAGCCCTCCGTGGTCAGAGTCACGGCTCCTCTGGAGTCAGGGTGGGCCCACCAAGTCTCGGCGCCCTCCCCTCTGAGCTTTGTCACCTGGCAGGACTAACGCCCCCTCCGCCCCCTGTTGTGGGCAGGAACGCGGCAGGCAAAGATGGCAAAGAGCGCTCGGGCGGCTCGGTGCTGGAGCAGATTCCCTTCCTGCAGAACTGTGAGGACGAGGACAGCGACGAGGACGACGAGCTGGACGGTGGGCAGCACAAGAAGCAGCGTGTGAAGGTGAGCGCGTGAGCCCCGGCGAGGTCACTCCCCTCCCCTCCCTGCCCTCCCCTCCTCCTCCTAGAGGACCCTCGTGCATTGTGTGCCAGCCCTAGAGTACTCCTGTGGGTGCTCCCGGGGCTGCCTCTGCTCTGCGTGTGGCCTGACTGTGTCCCTTCCCGGAGTCCTATCTCCTTTCCAACCATGCCCTTGCCTCGGTAACCTTCAGAGGTGCCTAGGTCATTGCTGTTGGGGCCTGCCCCTTCTCCGCCTGCGCCCTGTCCTTCTCCCCATCCTCCCCGCTTCAGCTCACGTGTTCCCCAGAGTCCTTTCCTGAACTCGCCAGGCTAGGCCACCCCCACGGTGCCCTCTCACAGTGCTCGCTCCTTCAGGCCAGCCTGATCACCCCATTCCTCCCTCTTTCAGACTCACCGCAGACACCCCCTCCTCCAGGAAGCCTTCTGTGACTCACCCTTGCTCCCCTTCCCCACCCAGGGTCAGGACCCTCTTGTGGGCTCCCCCATCTTGACCTGGACCACTCTGGATCGTCTGTGTCTGGTGTCGGGTCTGAATCCCTCCTCCCCCATCCCTGTGAGGGACCAGGTCCATCCTGGCCTCCACTCTGTCTCCAGTGCCCCCAGCATGGCTCAGCGTAGGGTCAGCCCAGAGGAGAGGCTCGGTGGATGCACCGAGTGGAGTGGAACGCGTAGAGCCAGGACCCTAGGCTTGGGGCGACGGGAGAACTAGGATGTCTGAGTCCAGGGCTGTCTGTTCCCTGGTCCCGATGCCTGGTCCTCCTGCCCCCTTGGGGTGTTCACACCTTTCTCGGGTCTTACCTGGCCTCCTCAGGGAAACTTGCCCTCTCCTCTCTCTCCTCCTGTCAGAAGTTGTCGCGGACTTTTCATACTCCCTTGGGCCTTTGTGTCTGTCGCCACAGTGTCCTCCAGGCCCTGTGGGCTGCTCATTGCGTGTGGTTCTCAGGCCTCCCCAGGCCCCTGTCTCCACACAGCGGACCTTCAGTGACCAGGCTGTGATACAGAAGACCTGCCTGTGACTCCCAGAGTGGCCGCTGGCCTGGCTGTGTGACTTGTTTTTCCCTCTCCAAAGCCCTAGTACATAGTTGTACATGCTAGTTGGAGGTCCACATAGTTCTTCTGTGTGAGCCGCCACCACAGCATGGCTACTGACACACAAGTGGTCTGGTTCTGCGCCTGGGAACCAAACCTGGGCCACCGAAGCCGAGTGCGCCAAACTTTTAACCCCTAGGTCCTCGGCTGACTCCTAGCTGTGTGACTTCAGGCACGTGATTCTCTTTGTTTCAGCTTTAGTTTCAGGGGCGAATAGCCCCTGTCTCTGGTTGTTGCAGATTTAATTAGAATGAGTCCCCGCATGGAAAGACCTTGGCTGCACAGTGGCCGCGCCGAGTGCTCGGTTTCGGTAGTGTTAGCGCTGGGTGGTGGTGTGGCACTAGCAGTTGTAGGCAGTGTTGGCAGAACGTAATCACACAGGGCCCTCTCTTGTGGAACCTTCCGGGCGCCTGTCACGGTTCCACGCTCCTGTAGAGCCTGGACCCCCACCGTTGCCCCTCCGGGCATGCTGTCTGGTCCTTGGCCCTAGGTCTCCAGGAAAGGAAGAGGAAGGCACCGTGTCCCATCCCTCTGGCCTGCACACGCCCGAGGCTGCCCCTCACGGATGCCTCAGAGGTGTTGCATTCAAATTCGTTCCCTCCAGACCCAGCTTGGGGCGCTGAGCCTGTGAGAGGGGTTCACAGTCTGACTAAGGCTGGCCCCATGGGTGCCCAGGACATGGCCCAGGCAGGGGACACCTGGGAGGGAGACGGTACCTGGAAGAGGTGGTGGTTGAGTCTGGTGGTCGTCGGAATCCCAGTGCTGGGCAAGGTGTGTTCTTCAGCCAGCACTTAAAGCAGAACTCAGAGACCAAAATTTTCGTGGAAAATTCTGGTACTTCCTTTAGCCACTTAGGTACAGTCTTTGAGGTTCTGAGCGCACTGCCCCGGGGTGGTGCTCTGTTGAGAAATGATGCTTACGCCGTGAGAGGGTGAAGAATCATATGCACGGTGACATTTATAAGGCTGTCTCTCAAAGGTGTCCGTGTGGGGACACGCAGGTGCTGTGCTGTCCCTGAATCCTCAAGGCTGGGACGGGGGCCGAGTTGGCCACTGAGGGAAACAAGACGAGTTGGTTCCTCGCCGGTGCAGAGCGACCGGGAAGCGGCAAACTCGGTCTCCTCGCGCCCGGCGTTCCGTTCCCCAGGAGCTGTGCTGTTTGCTCTCCGGAAAGGAACGCGTGCTTGCTACGTGAGAAAGATTCAGCCGGTGTAGAAAGTTGTCAGGAAGACTTGGACCCCGGGCATCTCTCACAGCCCCCCCAGGGCTACGTGAGTGCGTAAGGAGTGGCCTGGACCCGGAGACCCGTGTTCGGTTTCCTCACCTGTATTAATGGGAATAATTACAATGAGGATAACTTCCCAGGGCGCCGAAATCACGTACGTGAAGCTCATTCAGGGCGCTGAGTAACGCGTCGAGGCTGCCCGCAGCGCTCGAGGAGCGTTTATGGTTGTTACTGGTACGCCCGTGCGGCTGTCCTCACTTGAACTGTGCGCCTCCGCATGCTTGCACACAGACGCAAGTATGTCTCCCCTCGCCCCCGAAACAAGTCGTCGTGTTATCCCCGAGAAGTGCTGTGCTGGGGGCGGGAGCGGGGAGCAGGAGCAGCCTGAGCAAAAGCCAGGAGGAGGGCCCTGGGGGGGTCACAGCTGGAGGCAGAGGAGGACGGCCTCGAGGGCCAGGTGGGGGCTGGCGCGGCCCGGTCCTGTAAGGAGCCGCCTCCGAGGACTCCACCAGGGGGCGCACAGCTCTCACACGTGGGGCTGGGGGAGCTGGTGGCTGGTGCAGGACGCCTCCAGGCCGGACGAGGTGAGGCCGGGAACCCCTCCTTGGCTTCTTGGTCCCCGGAGGGTGGGTCTGGGCCAGAGCCCCCTGATCTGTCTGCCCTTCTCCACGCCCCAGCTCCCTTCCAAGGCCCTGGTGCCCGAAATGGAGGATGAGGACGAGGAGGAGGACTCAGAGGACGCCCTCAACGAGTTCGACTTCTTGGGATCAGGAGAGGACGGGGAGGGCTCCCCGGACCCTCGGCGCTGCGCCGGAGAGGGGACCCACCACGAGCTGGGTGAGCAGAGGGTTTTCTGGCCGGCCTTCCTCTCCAGAGGTGCTGCCCCTTCCACACGCCGCTGCAGCTGCTTCCTGCCCCAGGGTCCCAGCGGACGGACACGCTTCCTGAGAGGAGGGTGGCCGAGGAGAGCAGGAGGCCTGTGCCACGGCGGCCAGGCCCGCACCCCTTCCCTGGAAAATCCCGGTGGGGGTGCAGGCAGGTCCGGCTCTTCCTGAAGTAGGGCCCCCAGCCATCCAGTTCTTGGGGAGGGAGCGGATGAGGACGCAATGGGCAGAGGCAGATGGGCAGTGCTGCATCTTCCTCCTGCCCTTCACTCTGAGCTAAGAGGCCGTCAGGGGTCACAGGGGATGGCTGGGGACTGAGGCCCTGGCAAGGACAGCCCACGGAGGGTCCCAGCTCTGTCTGTCTCCTCTGCCCCCGTTCCCCTACCCCGAGCCCCAGTGCACCCTGGGGCCAGCCTCCCCGTCTCCTCACAGTTCCAGGAGGGGCATCCGGGGGTGGGGAAAGTGTCACCTGTGCATGGCTACTGGGTGACCCGTGCCCTGTCCCTCGTCCCTGCAGAAAGCCGGCGGGTCAAACTCCAAGGAATTTTGGCCGACCTGCGGGATGTGGATGGGCTGCCCCCCAAAGTGACGGGTCCACCTCCTGGCACACCCCAGCCCCGGCCACACGAAGGTAAGAGGCCCCCGACCCCGGCCCAGTCCCCAGGGGCCCACGGCAGAGGGAGGCTGCAGAGCTAAGCCCAGGCCTTATGTCCTCAGGGTCAAGGCCCGGCCTTGAGTCTGTGACCTCCCTGTCCCAAAAGTTCGTCTGTCTGTCTCTGTCTCCCTCTCTGTGTCTGGCCTGCCCTGTCTGCCCGTCTGTCTCTCCCTGTCTCTTTCTTTCCAGCTGTGATTCTTGATCTTGTCCTCTCCCTGTCTCTCTTTCTCACTCCTTATCTCTCTCTGCCTCTCTCTGTCTCTCTCTTTCTCTCCTGCCCCTCTCTGCCCCCTCCCTCCCCTCCCCCTACCAGGTTCCTTTGGCTTCTCCTCAGACGTTTTCATCATGGACACTATCGGGGGCGGGGAGGTGAGCCTGGGGGACTTGGCAGATCTCACCGTCACCAACGACAACGACCTCAGCTGTGATGTAAGTTCTCGGGATGCCCCACCCCCCAGACCCCCCCACAGTGCCAGCACTTGCTGAGCTCTGCCTCTGTGCCCGGCCCGCACTCGGTCCCTTACACGTGAGGACAGTGTGTGATCATTCACCAGCTCACCCTGGTCTACAGAGGGGGACAGATGCAGACAGGTGGGGGGACTTGACTGGGGTCACCGAGGTGCAGGGCCTGGAGGACTCTGGAGCCTGTGTCTTAATCACGGTGCCAGGCTCCTCCACGCGACACTCCCTCCCAGCCCCAGCCCACACCCCCCTCAAACTCAGGACCCACCGCAAGCTGGGGGCAGGGTGGGGGGCTGGATGGAAAGGCAGCACCAGAGGAGGAAGGGGCTCTGGGCCAGCGGCAGCGCAGGTAAGGTGGTCTGTGCAGGAGGTGGGGACGGAGCTGACCTTTCAAGGGAAGATGGCCTCGTGCCAAAAAACAACAAAATCACGCCAGTCAGTGCGGATGGCCTGCTGGAGTGGTTGGGCCAGGATGAAAGGTCACCTGAGGGCCAGTGTTCTGAGCCCGAGATCATGGCTGGGCCTCTGGCCACCTGGGACCCCTGAATGAGTGCATGTGCGCCTCTTCCTGTGGCAGAACGTTTACCACAGCTGTTAGCCGGGTCTCCAGTGGTTGGTGATGCCAGCAAGGTTCGGGGGCACTGCTGTGGGACACCCGGGAGGGAGGCCAGAGTGGAGGGTTTGCCCTGAGAGGGGGCCCCCTCTGGGGGAGTGTGCCTGTGAGGGGTCACCACACGACAGCAGAGCCTCTGGCCCTAAGAACTGTGGCAGAAGTGATGGCTGAGGCAGGGACCTTGGGGGGACAGAGCCAGGTGAAGGGGTCTGTTAGGTGGGAACCTGGTCTTGGGGCGGGACACTGAGGCTTGCCTGACAGTTGACTCATCTTCCCTCCCTCCCTGGGTCCCCCACTTGGAGAGCGACCCCACCATCCACCAGGGCATGTGCAGTGGCTCGGGGACTCTCCCCCAGGGGCCTGTTGGGTCTGCTCCCCAGTCTCCCCACCATGTGCACTGGTCCCCATCTCCACTCGCCAGCATCTGCTCTAAATGCCCTCACCTCTCCCCCAGAGACTTCTCTCATGACCTCTTCACTCTTCTGCAGCCACTCTTATCTCCCCCTAACCCCAGCCTCCCCCAGGGCGGCCGGAGCAAGCTGTGTCTCATCTCCTGCCTCTCTCCCCCTTGCTTTCTATGTCCCAGAGATGCTGGCCTCCTCTCAGGCTCTGGATCTGCTCTTGCTGCCTCCTGCCTCAGGGACTTTGCACATGCAGTTTCCTTCCTCGGTCCCCTCCCCGTGTCTGGTTAAGTCCTGCTCATTTGTCACTTCCTCAGGAAAGCCTTCTTGACCCCACAGAGGAGGTCAGCTGCCTGGTGCCGCCTCCCAGTGCGTCTTTAGTTCATAGCACCACACGTAGCTTGGGATCCCATGCACTAGTGGGACCATCTGATTGTCTTCCCCGAGCCCGCTCTGAACTGTGAGGTCCCGAGGGTTCGGGCTCACTTCTGTCTCCCCAGAACCTAGCACAGTCCCTGCACGCTGTAGAAACTTGTTGAGTGAGCGAGGGGACCGTGCCGGGCAAGGAGGAAGGGGAGAGCATCCGGGGGCCGGTCCGTGAGGTCGGAGTGGGAAGGGACAGTCCTGGCGGTCCTGGACGTCAGTGTCTGCGGGACCGACGAGGGGACGCTGAGGCAGCTCTCCCCTCTCCAGCTGTCCGACAGCAGAGATGCCTTTAAGAAGACGTGGAACCCCAAGTTCACCCTGCGCTCCCACTACGACGGCGTCCGCTCCCTGGCTTTCCACCACAGCCAGTCGGCGTTGCTCACCGCCTCCGAGGACGGCACGCTCAAGCTCTGGAACCTGCAGAAGGCCGTCACAGCCAAGAAGTGAGGGCGGCAGCCCAGGCGGGGGGAGGGGCGGGAGCACCCCAGGAGCCGGACGAGGGGCTCTTGGTGACATCCAGCTGTGTCTCCCCACAGGAATGCCGCTCTAGACGTGGAGCCTATCCACGCCTTCCGGGCCCACAGGTAGGGAAGTGTCCTCAAAGGCAGGCTGGCCCCTGACCTGCTCACTGCCATCCCTGGGGGCTGGGGGCCGGAGGCAGGGCAGCAGGAGGTCTCCAAGTCCCCGTGACCCTCTGCACACCCCCTTGGCTCCTAGTGCCCTGCAGACCCTTTCAGTGGCCCCGGAGCTGGTTCTCAGCACGGCCTACAGAGGCGGAAACAGATGGGAGTCTGGGGGGAGGCAGGGGACAAACAACTTGCTGGGTGGCACGGCCACAGCCCCAGATGCGGGATTCCTTTGGGCCACCCTTGAGAAATGCTAGTGGGGAACTTTAGGGTCCCGTGAAGGGGCTGGGGGAGGGGCAAGCACTAAGCTTTTTGTCTCCCCCTTCCCCCACCTCCGTGTCCCCCAGGGGCCCCGTGTTGGCAGTAGCCATGGGCAGCAACAGCGAATACTGTTACAGTGGCGGGGCAGATGCCCGCATCCACAGCTGGAAGATTCCAGACCTCAACATGGACCCCTACGATGGTTACGGTGAGGACAGCTCCCTCCCCCGCCTTCCTTCCCTCCCCCCACATCGTTCCCCGGGGCCTCTTCCTTCCCTCAGCACACATGGCGCCTGCCCGTGCCTAACCCTGCAGGCCCTGGGGGGCACCAAGGGCACCCAGTCTGGTTAAGCATGGAACACCATGATCAGACATGTGACTGAGGGGCGGACAACATGAGGCAGGAATGGTGACGGCATTGGGCAGTGATGGCTGACTGGTCAGAGTCAGCACAGCGGGCCCTGGGAGCACTGCCCTCCGGTCCCAGCCTCTCTCCGGTCGGGCGGAGGGGTCAGTGAGGAGGACGTAGAGCGGGGGAGATGGGAGAAGTCGGCTGGGCCAGGGGGCAGGGAGTTTGCACTTTAGCCTCGGGGCACCTTCAAGAGTTACATGAGGCAGTGACCAGACACGTCTGTCCCCCACTCTCTGACGCCGCTCTTGCTCACGCCCATGGCTGTGCACAGCGTTCGTCACGGCGGAGGTTAGAGGTCTGTGTCTCTCCTCAAGGAACATACGCCGTTCTCCCGAGAACAGTCTCACACTGTGAAAGGTCAAGGGTCAGTCCCAGGCAGTATATGCTCCACATGTTGGGTGTCACCAGAGTGCCCTGTTGGACTCGAGTGACCAGGGAGGCGATAGTGGGAATGACCAGAGGGCTTTGGAGAGATGGGGCCAGGCTTGTGCGTGGGGACAGAAGAGACTGCAGGGACCAAGGAGGGCCTCGGACCACGGAGCCGTCATTATTCCTTCCCCCCTTAACTGAGTCCTCAAAACCGCATCTCGAGCGCCTGCTTTGTGCGGGCACTGCTGTGGGCCCGGGGGGCAGCAGTGAGCAGAGGGAGAGCCCCCGTCTGGAGCTCCCGTTCTGGGGCGCCTTTAGAGTCCTACAGTCTTCCCCGAAGAGCAGCTGCCGGGGCACCCCGGGGGTCACAGCTCCGAGGGCACGAGGATCCGGGTGTGAACCTGGGTGACGGGGGCTCTGGCCCAGCCGCCTGGTCTCGGCAGAGCTGCTGCTCTCGGGCTGTCTGGGATGGGCTGGCGGCCCTGACGTAGCCCGTTTCCTCCCTGTGGGGGGTCCAGACCCCAGTGTGCTGAGCCACGTCCTGGAGGGCCACGGGGACGCCGTGTGGGGCCTGGCCTTCAGTCCCACGGCCCAGCGCCTGGCCTCCTGCTCTGCCGACGGCACCGTCCGCATCTGGGACCCCAGCAGCAGCCCGACCTGCCTCTGTACCTTCCCCACCACCAGCGGTGAGTGGGGGATAGGGGCACCGGGGGACCGGACACCTCAAGAGCTGCAGAGCTCCGTGGAGGTCCCGAGAGGAGGTGACTCCTGTCCCCACCCCCAGGGCAGGAAAAGGTCTGTGAGGCAGCCTTCCCTCCCCTCTCCCCTCAGATCACGGGATCCCCACCTCAGTGGCCTTCACCAGCACCGAGCCTGCCCACATCGTGGCCTCCTTCCGCTCTGGCGACACCGTCCTCTATGACCTGGAGGCTGGCAGTGCCCTCCTCACGCTGGAGTCCCGGGGGAACAGCAGTAAGGGGCCCCCGGGGTCAGGGGCCGGGATCTGAAGGCCTCCAGGGCCCCACTTCCTCCTGTGGCTTTGGTGACCCGAAGCCCAGTCAGCTGGAGAGGCTCCCCTACCCCTCAGGGGCTCTGGCCCGGAAGGAGATAAGGTCCCCGCCACGGCGCTTCCAGGATGCACGGGGCTCTCGGGAGGGCTGAGGGGAGGGCGATCATCAGAGACTCGCCCGTCGGGCCTGCTCGGTGGGGCGGATGGACCATTTTCATGTCCGCTGTCCCTCCTTCCCCAGCCACGGTAGGGCCCAGGGCCCGTTGACAGGGCGGCCCTGCGGCCCAGAGCGGGAGCGCTGGGGTGCCCACTGGACATCCAGGCAGGGGCAGGGGCAGGGGTGGGTCGTGGTCCTCCTCTTGCCTCTGCCCCGGCCTCTGAGTCCCCGACGTCCTACCCTCTCGCCCCTTTTCCTCCCAGCCCTGACCCAGATCAACCAGGTGGTGAGTCACCCCAGCCAGCCCCTCACCATCACCGCCCACGACGACAGAGGCATCCGCTTCCTGGACAACCGGACAGGTGAGGCTGGTCCTCCCGGCCCTCCCGCTCACTTGTGCTCCTGGGGGGCAGGGGTGGACCAGGCTCCGCTGGCAGAACCCCCGGTGTCCACACTGGAGGCTCTCAGTGTGCCCTTTAGCCCCTCACTGTCCCAGGCTGGGGGCAGAGGAGGAAAGTAACTGCTGCCCCCCTCCCTCAGGGAAATCCGTGCACTCCATGGTTGCCCACCTGGATGCGGTCACCTGCCTAGCCGTGGACCCCAATGGCGTATTCCTGATGTCGGGAAGTAAGTGGGGACCCTCCTGGCTCCTAAGGAACAAGGGCGTGAGTCTTCCCCAGCGGGGCTGGGGAGAAGAGGAGGAAGAGACCTGGGCACCGGCCCCGAGGTCCGGGCTCCCTGCAGCTGGGGAGCTGGGGCAGGGAGCCTTCAGTGCAGGAAGAACATGGTCACGACAGTGGTGACAGCACAGCACTGCGCACTCAGAGCCCGCTGGGGGCTCTTCCCTGCATCGTCTCATTTCCTCTCAGTGGCCCGTTGAGGTTGGCGGTGTGATCCCCGTCGTACAGGTGTAGACACTGGGGCTCAGAGAAGTTACGGGGCTCGGTCACAGCGCACTGAAGCGCAGGTCTGTCTGACTCAGTGCCCACAAGGCCTTTTAGCACCTGCTGCCCTGCTCTCTGGGGGGCACTGGGGCCCAGTGCCTGGGGGCCGTGCCTCGAAGGGACGGGCTGAGACCTGGGCGCTGGAGAAGGGCTGAAGCTTCCCGGGGCGAGTTGCACCGGCCTGACCGACGCCGAGCCCGCCGTGGGGAAGGGGCTTCCACTCTCCTCTGCGGCCCGGCCTCAGACCCCGTGTCGGGGTCAGTGAGCGAGCGAGCGCACAGAGGTGCGACAGTGGCGGTAGAGGGCGTGCATGGGCCTGGAGCCATCGTGTCCTCTTCTCCCTCGGCCCCGTGATGGTAGCAGCTGTCTCCCAGGAGGACGGCTGAGGGGACGGTCAGTGAGATCAAGCCCGAGTGGAGAGGATTCAGTACGGGGCCCAGGTCCCCCCAGAAGGAACAAAGAGAGAGAACCGGCCTCCCCCGCAGCCGGCCCGACCCTTTTAACAGAAATCAGGCCCTCCCCGCAGTGGCTCGTGGCCTCCGGCCGGCCCTGTCTCCTCCCCCCCTGCTCAGGCTGCGTCAGCCACACCTGCCGCCCCGAGTCCTCAGGGCCTTCCTCTGGCTGTCCCCGCTGCCCCCCAGGCCACGTGTCCTCACACTAACCGACCCGTGCCCACGGCGCCCGGCCGCCTGCCATTGTCCTGTTCACTGTCCTCCCCGCTGGGAGGTGAGCACTGCGGGGCGGGAGGTTTGCCTGTCGCCTTCAGCGTCCCCGCACAGTAGCTGTTCAGTCAAGACCTGGTGACTAGACGGGTGATGCCCTGGGACAGTGTGACTGGGCAGAGGTGGGCAGGGAAGAGAATCGAGTCGCTGCCCGACTCCGAGGCCTTTGGACGAGGCCAGCCGAGGGGTCAGGGGACAAATCTGCACGCAGAGCCGGGGCTGCGGGGTGACAGCCCTGCTGCTCCCACCCCTGCACAGGCCACGACTGCTCCCTGCGTCTGTGGAGCCTGGACAACAAGACGTGCGTGCAGGAGATCACTGCCCACCGCAAGAAGCACGAGGAGGCCATCCATGCTGTCGCCTGCCACCCCAGCAAGGCCCTCATCGCCAGCGCGGGTGCCGACGCCCTGGCCAAGGTCTTCGTATGATGCCCACCCGGCCCCGCCCTGGCCGCCATGCGGGCTGGGGAGCGGGCCGGCAGGTGGGGACTGAGGTGAGGCGCCAGAGGGGAAGGTGGGGATACCCGACGGGGCCCTCCATCACACCCCTTCCCCTGGCCCTTCCGGGGGGTGCAGAGTCCCGAAATCCCAGTCAGGACGCCCTGTGAGAATGGCCGAGGTGGCCCCCGGGCATTCAGAGGAGGGGCCGAGGCCGAGAGGCCCCGAGCAGCCCCACCTCTTGTACCCTGGAGGTCACGGTCCCGTCTCCCATCCCGTCTGTCTCCTGCAGGTGAGATGCGACCTCAGTCTGGAGGCCCGGGGGCCCGGCCTCTTCCCACCTGCCTGGAGCCTGGTGGTGCTAACAGCCCCTTCCCCAGGAGGCCCTCCCGCACGGCCTGCCCTTCCCTGCACCTGGGGAGCGGCCGCCTTCAGGAATGCTCCTCCAAGAGGGCCTCTGGGAGTTTCCTCTCTGCCCTGATGCCCACTCCCGGCCTCTGAGCTGCCTTCTCAGGGACAGCACGACCAGGGCTGGGTGTCCTTCGGTATCAGCTTTTCCAAGACGCCAGAAGGTGCCAGGTTCTCTCTTTGAACCCCCGACCCCTCGTCTCTGTCCACGCAGACCTGGGTGGGAGCTGTGCTGGGAGAAACCCCAGGCGCCCCTGCTCTGGGTCTGCGGGGGCCATGGAGCCAGCTGGAGCCCAGGCTGTCCTCAGTCGGGGTGCCGGGCCTGGCCCACCCCAGGAGCACGCCCGTCCACCACCTCCCTTCCAGATCCCTCAACACGGCTTTCCAGACACTACCCAGCGCCTCCAGGGCCAGTAACTGCCTGGGGAGCAGGCGATGCTCTCCGGGGAGGCGCCGCCCCTACCTCCCCCAACACTGCTCCCAGCCCCCCACAGGGTCACCCCTGGGGAGAGATGGCCTTCTCTCGCCCCTCCCTGGGGCATGGAGGCTGGAGTGGGGTCCCCCGGGCCCCCCGTAGCTCCCTGTATATCTGTATAAATAAACGGGATTTGAATGGAGCCCGCCCCCATGTTATCACTGTGTGATACAGTCTGTCTCTCCCTCCCCGTCCTCCACTCTCTTCCTCTATTTATTTCACGCTTTTTTGAGTTCCACCCTGAGCCCTTGGGCCCCCTTCCAGGTTCCTGTTTATAAGCCCCATCCCCTCTGTCCTGGACTTGTCTGTGAAACTTGTCTCAATAAACCCTTTGGAGTAAGATGGGTGGTGGTGCTGACTGTTGAGGGGACTGGGGACTTCAGGGGAGGGGTAACCAGCTCTGCCTGGGGTGGGTGGGACTTAGAGGGGATCTAGTGGGTTAGGGTTTTGTGGTGGGGCCAGGGGGCCAGAGAAGGGCCCAGAGCTTGGGTGGGGTGTGGGTGGAGGAACGGAAGTGGGGGCACAGGACCGAATCTCCCCGTGCCCCTCCTTTCTGTCCCTAAGCGCTCCCTCCCCAGGGGCCGCAGCAGCAGCAGGGGGCAGACCCCTGATAGTTCTGCTTCAGACTCCTCGCTCCCCGCCACGATGTGTGCCAGGTGGTGGGGAGACCAGAGGGCCTCCCTCCCTCACCCGTGCCTGGGCCTGCACGGAGCGGGAAGGGCGAGCCTGGGAGCCACCTGCGTGGAGCACCTCCATCATGCTGGGAGTCCCGTCCCGTCCCCGAGGTGTCCGAACCACACTGGTTGACCGTGTACTCGGCAGGAGCAGGCTCCATGCTGAGCTCTTCACGTGCCGTTTCACTGGGTCCTCACGACAGCCCCGAAACGGGGAGCGTTATGCACACGGCACAGAGGATGAGGTACACGCAGGGGGCTCGCGGGCTCGCTCAAGGTCTCCAGCAGGTGGTCAGAACTTGTATCCAGTCCCAGGCGACTCCTGCTGGCTGAGGCCTCTACCCCTTACCAGTGGGGTGTCCTAGGGCGCGTCCCCACCCCTCTCCGGGCCTCAGCATCCTCTGTCACATGGGTTAATGCCCACCTCCTGGGTTGTCCAGGGCTGCGCCCCACTGCCCACAATAGGGCATGGCCCCCGAGACCCCCTCGAACGCCTGAGGAAGGACACCAGCCTGGGAACCGCACACTCGGGACACGTTAACATTTCCCCGTGACCGTCGTTCACCCGTCCAGAAAAGGTGCAGGTGGGCAGATGGCTGTCGGGTGACACTGCCAGGAGCCCCGGCTGTGGGCTCCACTCTGCCTCGCTCCCCCATCCCTCTGGGCTCGCAGCAGCTTCCCCAGGTGGTGGTTTGGGTTTTCGCTCCAGCCTCAGACTTCCTTCCTTCCCCAGCCCCAGCCAGCCCCCGGATGTGGTGACAGAATCGCTACTGTACCGGCATCAGCTGCCCCCAACAGCCCTTCACCGGGATGGGGGGCTCATCTTGTGGCCCCCAGCCCCAACCAGCCCTGCTGGTCCGGAGCCCAGGCAGGCGGGTGCGTATGGTTGCCTTGGGAGCTCAACCAGACCTTGACCTCTTGATGAAGGGGGGTGGGGTAGCAACTGACGGATGGACAAGCCATTTTGCCTCTGAGGGTTCAGCTTCCTGTATGTAAAGCCTCTTTTATTATTAGCTGGAGAGGAGAAATCAAGTCTGAACTGCTCCTGAACCAGCTGAAGAGGTGTGTTAGGACAGGCCCAGCACACAGTAGGCCGTCAGTTGATACTTGCTGGATGACTGACTGACTGGACGGACCCCCTCTAAACACCTGAGAGCGTGTGCCCACCCTTTATCTCTGCAAATTATAACCACCCCCAGCAGTAACTGAACTGCTGCTGTGGTCTAGGCACCGTGACACAATCTCATCAATCCCCACAAAGGCCGTGGGGGGTAGAGTCCTATTACCATCCTATCTAACAGATGGACAAACTGAGGCTCAGAGAGGGGAAGCCACCTCACTAAAGACACAGAGAGAAAGCCACATGCACACTTCTGCACAACAATCGGTTCTGCATCTAAGAAGGGGTGTGGGTGTGTGGTCCTCCCTGGTTGCTAGGGCCCTTCCAGGCACCCGGGGGCCTTTGGCTCCTCACCCTCCCGAGGACTGGGGTGGAGAGGGGAGCGGACGGAAGGACACGACACCCCTTCTCCATCCGCCCTAGCCCAGCCCTGCCCCTCCAGTTCGCTCCATGCACCTTGCCCAGGGGCGCTGGTGACAGACCTGGGGCCAGGCCCTCCGCTCCTCTGGAGGCCTCGGTCTTCCCACCTGTGGAATGGGCTGGGACGCGGCGCGGGCAGGGGCGCCGGTCTGGCAAGAGGAGGCCGACCCAGAGAGCGGGCCGGACCTGACACCCCGTTTCCCTCCCTTTCCCCTGCGGTGGGCGCCGGATGCAGGTCAGGCGAGACGGCCCCTTCCTTAAAGGGCCAGGCGCCTCCTCAGCCGCGGCCCCCGCGACCCGTGGTGGGGGTGAGGGTGGCTCGCCCCTCCCTCTCCAGCTCAGGGAAAAGTTAACTTTCTAGACGTGGGTGTGTTGGCGGGGAGGAACCTGTCCCGCCTCCCCGCCCCGCATCTCCCCCCGCAGGCCCCCGGACGCGGGCGGGGGACTTGCAGCCCGGATCGGAGGCCCCGGGCCCGCCCTCCCCTTCCGCCCCCGGCCCCTCGGCAGGCTCCACCCTCTCTGACGTCACCGAGGACGGCGCTGATTGGCCGCCGGAGCCGTCGCTCCGGACACTTCCTCCTGGGTCGCCGCCGCGGAGTTAAACTTTGGAGGGGGAACAAGAGCCACCAGCGCCCGGCGCCGGGCGACCCTCCCACCCCCACCGCCTCCGGGAACGCCCCCTTCTCCGCGGCCCACGACCGAACTTTTCTCCAACTTCCGAGATCCTGAGATTCCCTCCTTAGCACCCCGGCCCTTGGGATCCCTCTGCCGCATCCCCGGGCCCGTCGGATCCCTGGGATCCACTCGATCTCCGACCCAGAGACTCCAGCCCTCCAGCCCCAAGGTCTGGTGAATCCCTCGGGCCCCCTTCTTAATTGGATCCTCTTAGAGCCGCTGCATTCTGGGATCCCCCCTGCTCCCTTTTCGGTCGCTTCTCTCTCCAAGGGGCCTTGGGATCCTGGGCTCTCTTGATCGCTGTGACCCCGACCTACTAGATTGTCTTCTTTGATTTCTTGGAATTTCTCAATCGCTGGGTCCCCCGAACCATTAGATTTCTCCTTTCTGATCATCTGTGATCCCTTGATTCCCGGGCTTCTGATCCACTGGATTCCTTTTTCTCTAATTTCCCAGGGTCCCGCCATCCTCGAGTCCCCTCAACCTGCTCAATTTCTCACCTCGGATCCCCGCGCTCCCAACACCAGCTTACGAGCTTACCCCAGACTCCTCCCGGCGGATCCCGGGTGAGCGCCGGGCGGCCGCTCCCTGGCCTCCCGCCATGGCCGCCGCCCCCTCCCATCCCGCCGGGCTCCCGGGCTCTCCCGGGCCGGGGTCTCCTCCGCCTCCCGGCGGCTTGGAGCTGCAGTCGCCGCCACCGCTGTTGCCCCAGGTCCCGGCCCCGGGCCCCGGGGTCTCCTTCCACATCCAGATTGGGTTGACCCGCGAGTTCGTGCTGTTGCCCACCGCCTCCGAGCTGGCCCATGTGAAGCAGCTGGCTTGCTCCATCGTGGACCAGAAGGTAAGGGTGCCGGTTCTCCCCACCCAGCTTGGGGAGAAGTCTGGAGGAGGGGGGCGCTGGCAGAGGCGACCTGGAGCCTGGAGTAAAGGAGGGGGAGGAAGGGGCTCTAAGCCTTGGGCGACTGAGGGGTGGGTGTGGGGCATTGGTCCCCAGCTGCCTCTTCACCCCACTACCCGTTTGAGGGAGGCCTGGGCAGGGGTGGGGTGCCCCAGAGGCCTCCCCAAATTGCGTGTCCCTGCATGTTGTTGTTTTTTGCAGCAGGCAGAGAGGAAGGGAGGGGCCCGCCAGGTGTAGAAGCCAGGAGGAAGGGGCAGGTGGGGGCAGCAGATGTGGGGGGACCTCCCTGCCCCGGCCCATCCCTGACCTCCTATTTGGTGGAAACAGTAGAAATCGAAGCCGGGCTGGCCATGGCGATCGGGTGACGTGTGTGTGTGTGTGTGTGTGTGTGTGTGTGTGTGTGTGTGTGTGTGTGTGTGGCCATGGCGATCGGGTGACGTGTGTGTGTGTGTGTGTGTGTCTGTGTGTGTGTGTCTGTGTGTGTGCGTACACGTGCCTAGGCTAGCTGCCAGGGGCAAGTGAGGTCTCGGAACCCAACACCTGCCCTCCCCCAGGCCTGAAATGTGTGCAGAGGGCCAGGCACCTCTTCGGAACCCCCAGAGGCTCTGGGGACTCTGTCCCCTCTTCTAATCACAGTGTCTCCACCCCCCAGGTCTGATGCTGACCTGTTAAAATGGGCCTTCCCCAATCCCACCCCACTCCCAGCTTCGGACACCAGGGTCACCAGATGGGTGGCTGGGGGTCCTTGGCGAGAGGGAATCAGGTGGAACCCAATGTCTAAATCCTAGAATGTTAAAAGTTAGGATAGTGGGCTTGTCTGTTGTTGGGATTCTAGACTGTAAAAATGTTAGAATATTAGAATTCTAAAGTGTTGGAATATGCAACTGCCAGGTATTCGAACACCTCTAATATGAAACTGTTCAAACATTAGAATCCTAGGCTGTTGAAATACTAAAACATCAAAACGTTGGAATATTAGATTCCTGGGTTGTTGGAATCCTAGTGTTAAAATGTTAGAATCTGGGGATGCTGGGTTGTTGAAATCCTTTAATATTAAGATGTTCAATTATTCCTAGAATCCTAGTTTGTCAGATTCATAGAACAATAAAATATTAGACTACTGCTAATCTAGGTTGTTGAAATCCTAAAACGTATGATGAGAATATGTTGGGATCTAGAATGTATAACCCTATAATGGGAGCATGTTGGAATCCCCAAATATCCAAATTCCAGAATCTTCTCAGACCCCTGGAAATGAATTCTTTGGGCTTCAGAGAAACAGGGGGCACTGGGCCAACTCCCCCATTTCACAGACAAGGAAACTGAGGCTTAGGGAAATATCTCCCAGGCAGTCAGGGCCCAGGCCTGTGGACCCTGTCCCAGCAGGCAAGAACGCATAGGGCTTCCTTTGTCCCCCTGAACCTCAAAACTAGCAGGCCCAGCTTTCATGCTCAACGCAACCCGCTCCTTCGGAAAACAGGCTGGGAGGAGGGCAGAGTGTCCCCTGGGTGAATTTCTTTGTCCCATGCTCAGATCTCTGCCCTCTCCCTCCAGGTGTGAGAGGGCCCCTTTCCTTCCTTCCAGCTGCCCTACCTGGGCAGTTTCACTTTCTGTTCTAGCAGGTTTCATTTCCTGCCCCCCCCCCCAGCTGGGGACTGGGACACCTGGGTCCTTTGGACATTGGTGGGGGGCACCTTCCCTACCTCCAGCTCCCCTGAGCCCTAGCCTTCCCGCGTTCCCCCCTCCTGCCCAGGAAGTCCTAAATCCCCTCCTTCCAGCTCGCCCTGCCCCAATGCTGGGCCTGGAGCCCGGTGACGAGTACAACAATAGATCCAGGAAGGAAGCTGTGGGAGTGGGGGGCATAAAGAAGGGGGTACTCCCCCAGCCCCTCCCCCCTCACCCCGATCTCCAGAAAACTCTAGATGCCCACTCTCTTTCCCACCCCAGTTGGCCAGTCCAGCCACCACACTCCGGGCGGCGCTCGCTCTCAGCACACCTGGGGCCCTGGCACCCGGCCAGGCTCGAGCTGGGCTTGGGAGGGAGCAGGCAGGAAGCGAGGGGTCTCCGAGTTTCCGGGGGAAACAGCCGGCCCTGCCCCGCGAGGGGTGCAGACCGCTGCTGAAGGCAGCTCTGAGCTTTTCCGCCACCACCTCCCTCTCCCGCCCCTCAGTTCCCCGAGTGTGGCTTCTATGGCCTTTACGACAAGATCCTGCTCTTCAAACATGACCCCACGTCGGCTAACCTCCTGCAGCTGGTGCGCTCGGCCGGAGACATCCAGGAGGGCGACCTGGTGGAGGTGGTGCTGTCGGGTGAGCGGCCGAGGCCCGCCTAGGGGCGGAGCTTCGAGCGGGGGCGGGGCATTTGGGGAGGGGGAGGGGAGGAAGGCCCAGAAACTTGCTTCGCAAAGGTAGGGGCCAGCGGTTCTCAGCCCTGACTGCAAATTAGAGTCACCTGGGGAGGTTTTACAAACTACCGCCCTGGAATGGGTAAATGTATTGGGGTGCATGCACAGCGTGGAATTCGCACAGCCCTGAACATAAACGATCCGTAGAAATGCGCGTGACTCTCCCAAACTAATGCTGAGAGACAGACGCTGGACATCAGGCTGTATGCTGCGTAATTCCGTTTATAAAGCACAAAGACAGGAGAGTGGGTGCCTTTGGGGAAGATGGAGTGTGGTGGGGAGCACGAGGGAGCTTTCCGGGGACTGGAAAAACTTTCATTCATCCATCAGGATGCTGGGGACACGGTGTGCACAGCCTGACAGTTCACTGAGCGGGGGGGGGGGGGGCTTCTAGTATGTTATACTTTGATATAAAGTTAAAAGTGTTCTGATGCCCGTGGCTCCTCCCAAGGACATTAGACTCTGCAAGGTGTGATGAAACCTGGGCTCCTATATTTGTGGCCAGAATCTGGTCCACCCATTGGCTGTTCCCACTTGATAGATGCGCAAGCTCTCGGCACCTTAGACAAGTCTATAGGCCTGGGTTCCTTCAGGAGGGTGGGGGGTGGGAGGCATCTGCCTTATTCTCTGCTGTGTTTCCTCCCCCACCCCCTCTCATACTGCAATGCTCAGTAAAGTTTGTTGAATGAATGGATGACAATTCGAAGGTTGGATTTATGCCCCTGGTGCTCTTATTCAGGTTTCAAATACTCTTGTAGAGGTTGGCAACTCTTGGATTTTTATCTTCATCCTGGTCCCTCCCCTCAACCCAGGTCTTGCTCCCTGACCCTTTTGCTTGGCATTGCTAGGCATCTCAGATATGGCCTGTCCAAGACACAAAGCTTGATTTTCCCCTTTTAAACCTGCTCTTCCCTCAGTCTTCTCTATCTCGGTGGAGGGCAGCACCATTCGCACAGGTGCTCATGCCTCCAATCTTGGGGCATCCTTGACTCTGCTTTTTCTCTCACCCCTTCACTTGATCCATCATCAAACCTATTGGTCCTACCTTTAATGAGCATCTTGAATCTATTTCTTACTACCTCCGCTCGTCTGGCCTGCCTTCACCTCTGCCTAGACTATCCCGGTTGCACCTAAGTTAGATCATGACACTCCACTGCTGCGAATACTCCCATGGCTCCCCATTACCCTTGGAGTAAAATTCAAACTCCTCCACATGGCCTCAAGGCTGTCCAAGATCTGACCCCTGCCAGTCCCCCGAATTCATCTCTTAACACTGTCTTCCTGACTGTCTTTGCTCCAGCGGTGCTTGCCTGCCCTCTGTCCCTAAAGAAACCAAGCTCCCTCCCACCTCAGGGCCTTTGCACTTGCTGTTCTCAATGCCCGGAATGCAGCCCCCTCCATCTTATCATTGTTAGCTCCTTCTTGTTATTTGGATCTCAGCTTAAATGCTGTTTCTTCCATTGTCTGAAATTTCTTTATTTATGTGTTTATGTTTCTTGTCTGTCTCCCCAAGAGAATGTCAGCTCCCTGAGACTTGGGTGTAAATCTCTTTTTTTCATAGCTTTATCCTGAATGCATAGACAGCACTTGGCACAGAGAAGAGAGTCCCCTTTCCATTGCATAATACTAAGAAAAATAGCTTATTAGACTGAAATTTGGGGGAGAAAAAAGAGGAATGAGACTTTATTTAAACTTTCATTTAAAAATGAAACTTTAAAAGTAAAGCATGTTCTATATATCCCATATATTCACTTAACCCTTAAAAAGAATCTATAAGGAGATACTATTATGACCCTGGGCATGGTCTTTCCTAGACGCCTGCACGGCTCATCCCCTTACCTCCTGAAGGAGGCCTTTGTCTTAATGTCACCTCCTCAGGGAGGACTTCCCTGACCACCTATTTACAACTGTACCACTTGCCCCTTCTGTATCTCCCTTCCCTGCTGACTTTTCCTTCTAAGCACTTACTGACTTCTAACCTACTGTATATTTTATCACTTAAAAATTTCAGAGAGGCAGTGAGTCCAGTGCCAAAAGCATGAACTCCAGAGCCACACGGCCTGCGTTCAAATCTGAGTTCTGCAACTTGCTAGCTGTGTGACCTTGGGCAAGTTGCTTAACCTATCTGTGCTGCAGTCTCCTCATCTAGAAAATGGGGATAATAATAGGATGCGGCTCTTGAGAGGGCTAAGTTCCTTAGTATTTTAAAGGTCTTAGAGCAGTGCCTGGCACAGAGTAACTGCTAGATTGGGCGATTGTTAAATAAGAATATTTACTGTATTTATTTTGTTGGTCTGCCTCCCTCACTAGAGGCCAGGAAGGGATTTTGTCTCTTTTGTTCTATGTGGTGCCCCTCACGCCTAGAACAATGCTCAGTAAATATTTGTGGAATTTCCATTTTAAAGACGAGAGAACTGGGATACATAGGTGTTCATTTTTTTCAGGCTCTACCCAGACCAAATAGATCAGACGCTCTGAGGCTGGGACCCGGGCATCTGTATTATTTTTATTCTAAAAATTGTAATTGTGGTGAAATATACATAACATAAAATTACCTAAAGTCTACTGTTCAGTAGTGTTAATTACATTCACACTGTTGTGCAACCAAGCTCCTTTCATCTTGCAAAACGGAAACTCTATACCCATTAAACAACTCCCCATTCCCCTTCCCTCCCCCCCCCCGCCCCGCCCCAGTCCCCGGCGTGGGTGTTTTGCCCAGTGGTGGAGCTGGGATTTGAACCCACATAGTATATGAGTAAATGAAGGCAGGAAATCTCAAACCTGGCAGCGGGAGGGCTGTGAGGAACGCGGGAATGCGGGGCTGGACAGCCTCCCCCGGCCCCAGCTCAGCCCCTCGCCCCTCCCTGCTGCCTGTAGCTTCGGCCACCTTCGAGGACTTCCAGATCCGCCCGCACGCCCTCACGGTGCACTCCTACCGGGCGCCTGCCTTCTGCGATCACTGCGGGGAGATGCTCTTTGGCCTTGTGCGCCAGGGCCTCAAGTGTGACGGTGAGGCAAAGGGGCTGGAGGCGGGGCCCAGGGGCAGGGCGGGGCCTGGGTGGAGCTCAGGGCCGGGAGGCGGGGCCTGGAGGGAGAGGTAAGAGCCCAGAGGCAGAGCTTGGGGGAGGAGCTGTGGGTATGGCAAAGAGGCGGGGCTTGGGCAGAGGGCGGGGCCTAGGTGGGGCTCAGCTCCATAGGTGGAGCCTGGGAGGTGGAGCTCCGAGGGAGAGGTAAAGGGCAGAGCTTGGGGAAGGAAAAGGGGATATGCACAGGTTAGAGGGCGGACCCTTTTATCAGTCGGGGATCCACCTGAGAAAGAGAGCCAGTAGGCGGTGTATATATTAAGGGATCTTTGGAAGGGATTGGTTTACAGGATTGTAGAGGCTGGCCAGGCACCTCTGAAATCTGTAGGGCCGCCCGTCAGGACCGGGCAGGCTGGAACTCCCAGGCAGGAGCGGAAGCTGCTATCCACAGGCAGAATTTATTAATCTGGGGTGTCTCAGCTCTGCTTTTTAACCCTTTCAACTGACTGATACAGGCCCACCCCAGATTAACTAGGACAATCTCCCTCACTTAAAGTCAGCTAACCGTGGACTTGAATCACAACTACAAAATGCTTTTACAGCAACACCTAGATTAGTGTTTGAATAACTGGGGATGCTAGCCTAGCCAAGTGGACACATAAAGCTGACTATAAGAGCTCACCCCTTATCAATTTTGCACCTCAGTCTGCTGGGGCTGCCGTAACAAAATACCACAGGCTGGGTGGCTTAACCAACAGACACTTATTTCTCTCAATTCCAGAGGCTGGAAAGTTTAAGATAAAGGTTCAGACAGGGTTTGGTTCCTGGTAAGAGCCCTCTTCCTAGCTTGCAGATGGCTGTCACCTCACTGTGTGCTCACATGGTGTGTAGAGAGAGAGCGATTTCTGGAGCGTCTTCCTTTTATAAGGACCCCAGTCGCAATAGATCAGGGCCCCACCTTTATCGCCTCATTTAACCTTAATTACCTCCTTAAAGGCCGCCAAATATACCTCCAAATATAGTCACATTGAGGGTTAGGGCTTCAACATGAATTCGGGGTGTGGACATAAATATTCACTCTATGACACAAGCACCTAGACACGTATCCTTAAATCAGACTTAAAAATCATAGCCAAGGGGGCCGGCCCAGTGGCGCAGCGGTTTAGTTCGCGCTTTGGCAGCCCAGGGTCCTGGGGCCCTGCCGACGCACTGCTTGTCAGCCATGCCGTGGCGGCGTCCCATATAAAGTAGAGGAAGATGGGCACGATGTTAGCGCAGGGCCAGTCTTCCTCAACAAAAAGGGGAGGATTGGCAACGGATGTTAGCTCAAGGCTGGTCTTCCTCACAAAAAGTAAAAATAATAAAAAATCATAGCCAAGATGTCTCAAAGTTCAGATCTGCAGGTCCACTGTTGCCATCTTTGATGCTCCTAAGCGAGAATGTTGAGGTCTCGCCCCGCCTACAGATGAAGGCCACACCCCCTTCTTGGCTACGCCCTGCACGGAGCAGATGAGGACCATCCATCCTGCGATGACGGTCGGCACCACCACTGTTTGTACAGTGTATCCGCTTTTAGAGGCATATTCTCAGATGCTCCATTGTCTAAGGGTCTCCAGCGTCGTGGCTGTCTTGCTCATATGGAAATCCAGAGTCTTGGACACCCTGTGTTCTGGATGACTTAACAGCATCGACTTAGATTGTTATCACGCAGCCTTAAATCTACCTGTGGCATTATCTAAGGACCCTACGGATAACGGCCACGTCAGGCCTGCAGAAAATTGATGCAGTGCATTCGAAGCTGCTATCTATATGGCCATCATCCACACACCATATCCAACTCTTGACGTCTTGGCATATATAACCTTCGTCATGGCGCAAGCCTGATGTCATCAAATTCTAACGGGCATTCTTAGCATGGACTTCATTGGTCCAGCATCACAGATGATGCTCCAAGTTTATATGCTTCCAGAAGAGGCTCAAATGACTACCATTGACACCTTCCTACGGGAGTTTGACTCTCCCTTGGTACTCACACTCGGAGTCATGGATG
Organism: Tapirus indicus; assembly: GCA_031878705.1. Lineage (NCBI taxonomy): Eukaryota > Metazoa > Chordata > Mammalia > Perissodactyla > Tapiridae > Tapirus > Tapirus indicus. Next base: position 20,940,021 of record CM062926.1, on the reverse strand, counting down.
AGATTCTGAAATTCCGTGGAGCATATGAGCAATTAAAGGCCAGAAATGGGAAGTGGTTTCTGTATGCAAAGGCCGTTTACCATCTTGAAGCTCTTCTCGAAGCGCCAGCGATGTTCCTCGGACTTGCCTCTGCAGCCTTGCGTCAAGCGTCCAAGACAGTGCCTGTGATGAAGAAGCACTGGGCTGGAGCGTCTGGACCAGGCGGGCAACCAGAAGGCTCCGTGAAGTGTTCTGAAAGAAGCTTCCAGAACTTTCTGGAGAAACATTCTTCACTCCAGAACAAAGAGCGATCTGGAATCACTTGGAATCCCTGCAGATATACTGGAGCAAGGGTTCAGGAAGTTCAGCAGGAAATGACAGACTGAGTCTGATCCTTTCATGGACGAGGATTAAAAAGAAAAAGAAAAAGAAAAAAAAAAGACAGTTAACAGTCATACTTCCGCCTGATGTGATACAGCCATCCTGAGTACAACCAACGACACACTGACCCTTTCCCCAGAAGCCCATGCACGTCCTCGGGTGATATTCATTTCTCTCTCTTTTTTTTTTTTTTCTCTGAGGAAGATTCGCCCTGAGCTAATATCTGTTGCCAATCCTCCTCTTTTTTTTTCTTTTTTGCCTGAAGAAGATTCGCCCTGAGCTAACGTCTGTGCCAGTCTTCCTCTATTCTGTATGTGGGTTGCCACCACGGCACGGTCGATGAGTAGTGTATGTCCGTGCTGGGATCCGAACCCGCAAACCCAGGCCGTTGAAGCAGAGAGTGCCAAACCCACCCACTAGACCACAGGGCCAGCCCCCACTCTTCTCTTTGAATATCCTGTAACTTAACTACCACGACACAAAGTTAATTATCATTAATATCTTAGATGATAAGGGGATAGAAGAGGGAAGAAAACAGAAGTATTTGGTAAACACATATTCATTACAAAATAGGGAAGAAATAAGTCACGTGGTGTGTCTTCCTCCTTCCACTACCCAGTCCATCATCCCTTTGCCCTCCGCGAGCACCTCACCTGTTCCTGGTACTTTGCCAGGTGGGGTGACCCAAACCTTCATTCTGGAAGGCGCTGGGCCCTTGGCAGTTCTGCCTGAATTGGGTTTTTGTAGTTTTCCTTTGACTTTAATCACACTACTAGGAGGTGTCCTGAGGGATCTGCTGTATCCCAGATCTCCAGAAGAGGAGGAAGGGGGGCCACGCGTTAGGGCCCAGGACGGGTGGAAGTTGAGTCTCTGACCGTCTGGCGCCCCCCACAGGCTGCGGACTGAACTACCACAAGCGCTGCGCCTTCAGCATCCCCAACAACTGCAGCGGGGCCCGCAAGAGGCGCCTGTCGTCCACGTCTCTGGCCAGTGGCCATTCCGTGCGCCTCAGCACCTCGGAGTCCCTGCCCTGCACGGCTGACGAGCTGGTGAGGGGCTGGGGGCAGGAGGCAGGTTGGTGGCTGGGGGGTGACGGGGCCCAGGAAGAGGGACAACGCCCTGATGTGTCCCTTCCACCCTCGCTGACCGGTAGAGTCGAAGCACCACCGAGCTCCTGCCTCGCCGCCCCCACTCGTCCTCCTCCTCCTCTTCTGCCTCCTCCTACACCGGCCGCCCCATCGAGCTGGACAAGATGCTGCTCTCCAAGGTCAAGGTGCCGCACACCTTCCTCATCCACAGCTACACGCGGCCCACCGTCTGCCAGGCTTGCAAGAAACTCCTCAAGGGCCTCTTCCGCCAGGGCCTGCAGTGCAAAGGTCAGCTGGGCCCCCGCGGCTGGGGGCGGGGACAGACAGCGTCAGAGCGCCCGCCGCACGCTCAGAGGCTTACATCTCCGCCTGGGCTTGTGGAGGGACACAGAATCTCAGTGTTCTGATCCTTAGGGGCGCAGGGCCTCAGAAAGGGAGTGCCCTGAATCCTGGTGTTCTAGAACCTTAGAAATTTAGATTCATAAGACACTTAGCCTGGAATTCTAAAAGTTGGAACTTGAGAATTCTAGAATCATAGGACCTTAGAAACATAAGATTCAAGAATTGTGGATCGTAGGATTCAGCTAAAAGAACCACAGAACGTTAGACTTGTAGATCTTAGAACTACCAAGTTATAGATTCCCAGAATATTAGAACTTTAGAACCACAGGATTTGAGAATAATAGAAGACTAGAAGCATCAAATTCGAGTCCTAGAAGTCTAGAATCTTATAACCTTGGAATCGTGGAATCTTAGAGTCCTAGAAATCTAGAATCCCAGAACTTTGAATGATCAAATTCTAGAATACCAGAAGTCTAGATCTGTAAAAACTTAGAGCCATCCAATTCCAGAATTCATTGGAACAATCAAATTGTAACAATCTTAGATGTCTAGAGCTAAAGAACCATAGAGACATTAAGTTCTAGAAATCTTGGACGTACAGAATCCTAGAACCTTGGAATTATCAGCTTCTGGAGGTTTAGAAGTCCGGAACTGTAGAACTGGAGAGTCACTGAATTCTAGAATTGAGGTATATAAAACGCTAAAACCTTGGACATCAAGGAGTCTTAGCAGTCTAGAATCATAGAAGTGTAGAATCATAGATGTGTAGAGTTCTAGAAACTTAGACATCAAACTCTGGAGTCTTAGAAATCTAGAATCATTGACCCTTCAAAAAATAGGTTTTCATCAAATTTTAGAATCTGTGATGTACAGCATCCTAGAACCTTGGAAGCATCAAACTAGAGCAATGGTTGTCAACCAGGGACGATTCTGCCCCCCGCCCCCACCCCAGGGGATGTCGGGAGACATTTTGTTTGCCATAAGGGGGTGATGCTTCTGGGTTCTGGTGGGTAAAGGTCAGGGATGCTGCTAACCATTCTATGATGCACGGAACAGCCCTCCACAAGAGAATTATCCAGCCCAAAATGTTCGTAGTGCCAAAGGTTGAGAAACCCTGCCCTTGAATGTCCAAAGTCTAGAATTGTAGAATGTTAGACTCTATTACATTCTAGAATTTTCAAAGTCTAGGATAATGGATATTTACACTGTTTGAACTTTGGACCCTTGGAGTCATAGGGCTTTAGAGCCACAGACACTTAACCTGGCCCTCCTGTTTAATCAAGTCTCTCCATCGTTGGGGACACTGGCTCAAAGAGGGGACAACCAAGGAAGGGTCAGCCGGGTTTCCTGCCATAGACAGCAAGAGCAGACTCTTTTGAGGCTGGGAGTTAGGAGGCAAGATTCAGCCCTTGCAGGTGACCTCTCTTCCCCCTCCCACCTGTCTCCTTGTTCCCTGTCCTCCGACCAGACTGCAAGTTTAACTGTCACAAACGCTGTGCCACCCGCGTCCCTCATGACTGCTTAGGGGAGGCGCTCCTCAACGGAGGTAAGAGGCTGGGGCTGAGCGGGAAGGGGCGGGGCGGGACTGAGCGGAGGCCCCTCTGATGGCCTTGTACCCCCAGATGTGCCGATGGAGGAGGCCACCGATTTCAGCGAGGCTGACAAGAGCGCCCTCATGGATGAGTCAGACGACTCCGGTGTCATCCCAGGCTCCCACTCGGAAAGCGCCCTCCACGCCGGCGAAGAGGAGGAAGGCGACGGGGACAAGGCCCAGAGGTACCCAGCACCCTCTGGCACCCTCCCCGTCTCTGCAGTTGACATCACCCTGTGCTTGTCAATTTCCCAGGTTCCCAAGGGGACCTCTTTAAGCACCCATACTTTATTTTTAAACTTAACCTTTTTTCCTGATTTACATTTTAAAAAGCTTTCAGAGAAGCACATTCTAATTTATATTGTATTCCTTTTTTGGAACTGGTAATACAGTCAGTCAGAAGGTACAGTTGAACCCTCTGGCTTCCCTGCCTCCCAGCTGCCCAGCTCCCCTCCCTGGAGGATGCCACTGGGCTCAGTTTCTGGTAGATCCTTCCAGAAACAATCTATATTACAGAGTGACAGTACAAAGAGTGAGTCAGAACATGGACTCTGCAGCGAGGCTGCTGTGTGGCCTTAGGCAAGAGATTAACTTCTCTGGGCCTCAGTTTCCTCATCAATAAAATGGGGATAAAGCAGTACTTACCTTATAGGGTTGCGAGCAGGAAAGGAATGAATACAAATTAAGTACCTAAAACAGTGCCTGGTATGCAGTGTGTTAATTAGCACAGAGCACTAAATCTGAAAAAGGAAGGGAAAATACCCATTTCTTTCAGCCATTTTGGCCTCAGATGACATATATGGTCTTAAACCAGTCCCTTCCCCATTTGGTGCCTCAGTCTTCCTGTCTGTAAAATGGGAACAGGAGAATATTCCCCAAGGACCTGACAGGCAATGGCTGTCTTTGGGCATGGAAGCTCTGAAAAATAATAATAGCTTTTACTTAATTATGCATTTTAAATTATAAATGGAATTCATATTTGTTCATCTCCACTGGAATGTGAGCTCCCGTGCTTAAGGGCAGGGATCTTGTCTGTTTTCTAAGTGCCTAGGACAGGGCCTGGCTTCACACATGAGCGTGGAATGAATGTTCGTGGAGGAGGCCGGAGGACAGCAGGCCTGAGCGCGCAGGGCACTGGGGGCTGAGAGACGGGAGAGCAGGTCTCGGTCCCAGCCCCGCCACTTAAATTGCTGGTCGCGTCTCCATGTGCCTTGGTTTCCCCCTGGGGTGCTGACCGGCACCTGCCTCACGGGGATTATGCAAATTCCATTAGATCCTGCTGGTGAAGTGCTTGCTGGGTTATAAGTGCTCAGAAAAGGGAAAAGGAGGGCCAGCCCGTGGCGTAGTGGTTAAGTCCGGCATGTTCTGCTTCAGTGGCCCAGGTTCATGGGTTCGGATCCCAGGTACGGACCGACGCACCACTCATCAAGCCATGCTGTGGCAGCGTCCCATATAGAGTAGAGGTAGGTGGGCATGGATGTTAGCTCAGGGCCAATCTTCCTCACCAAAAAAAAAAAAATTTAATAATGAACTATGATTTATAAAAAAATTCATGGGCTATGGAATCCATCAATTTAAGCATTTGCTCTTGAACGAGATCCTTCCTGTAAGGATCATTATCCCCATTTCTAGGTTAGAAGATTGAGGCTCAGGGAGGGGCTTTAGCCAATGATCATTAAGGGAGAGTAGCTGAGGCCGCACCCAAGAGGCCAGGGCAGCATAAACATGGGGAGGAGGGGCGGCTACTTCCATGGTGTGTTGATGAATATCTAGTGAGCATCTGCTGGGTTCTAGACACCAGACACACAGCTGTGAAGAAAACCAGTAAACCTCTCTGCCCTCACGGAGCTGACACGCTGGTGGGAAGGCAGCTAATAAACAAATGCATCCATAGCATAAGGTATTGATAACTGCTATCAAAAATAAAATAAAAATAAAGCAAGGAGAGGGGATAGAGAATGGGGAATGTGCTGTTGTAGGCCGGGTCATTCAAGGAGGCCTGTCTGAGGAGGTGACATTTGAAGAGGCTCCCAAGCAGAGAGACCACAGCATGTGCAAAGGCCCTGAGGCAGGACCAAGCATGTTCCAGGAACAGCAAGGAGCTGGGTGTGGCTGGATCAGAGAGGGCTAGGGGAAAGTGTGGGAGACATGGCCAGAGTGGGTATGGCTTTGCAGGTCACAGTGATCATCGAGGGTTTCCACTGCTGCCACCTAGGTTCCTGAGCAACCTGGAACTTCAGATTCCCTTTCTCCCAGGTCTTTCCTGGGAGTGTTTAGTAACAGACTTGGGGGTGGTGGTGTTGGCAGAGGCAGCTATTTCACAGATGGGGAAACTGAGTCTCAGAGAGGCAAAGGGAAGTGCCAAGGCCACCCGAGTCCTGGTTTAGTGCAGGGATCAAGAGATTGTTGGTTCTGGAGTCGGGCAAGTCACTGTAATAATGGCATGTGCACAGATGAGGGAAATGAGGCACAGAGAGGTGAGTCACTCGCCCAATGTCACACAGCTAGCTCCAAATCACTGGGCTCACTACTAATTAGCACTTATTGCCCCTCTGTGCCAAGCTCTGTGCTAAGCTCCTAAGAAAGATTTTCACTCCTCACGGTGACCCCTTTGGGTGGAGAAACTGAGACACAGAGGTTAGGTCATTTGCTGGGCAGCCTGACTTCGGGAGCCAGCCTCTTCATGTGGCCCTCTCAAGAGTCCCCATCCTCATTGTGGGGAGTCCGGAATCCACAGGAGAAAAAAGTTGGGCCAAAGAAAACCCACTCCCCGCTGCCCGGAGATGCCCCCTGCGGCGGCAGAAGCTATGGTTATTTTCTGCTTGTAACCTCTCGCCCGTTCCCCTCCCCCCACCCTCAGCTCCCTGGGGTACATCCCCCTAATGAGGGTGGTACAGTCGGTGCGACACACAACACGGAAATCCAGCACCACGCTGCGCGAGGGTTGGATGGTGCATTACAGCAACAAGGACACGCTGGTGAGGGGGCGGGGCCAGAGTTAGGGGCGGGGCAGGATCAGCTGGAGGAGGCGGGGCTGGTGGGGTTAGGGTGAGCGGGGCCATCCTGGAGGCGGAGCTAGAATTAGGGGGGCGGGTTATAAGGGTGGGGCGAGGGGCGGGGCAGGAGTTAGAGGAGAGGCGGGGCTCAGGGCAGGTCAAGGGGGGGATGGGACCAGGAGGGGAAAGCTGGAGTTAGGGGCGGGTTGGGAAGGGTTGGGTTATATAGAGGATGGGATCAGGTGGTGCTGGGCCGAGCTGGAGGCATAAATAGAGTTAACAAGGAAGGGGGGGAGGGTAGGGATGGGGCCAGGTGGGGCGCAGTTGGAATGAAGGGAGGGGAGGGAGGGCTTGCAGTGGTGGGGCCAGGTCTGGACAGGCAGGAGATAGGGATGGGGCCGGGTTAGGGGCGTCGAGGGGCCAGGCTGGAGGCTGACCTAAAGTTAGAGAGGGGGTTATGGGGCGCAGCAAGGTGGTGTGGGGCCAGAGCTAAGGCGGGAGGGGCAGGATTAGTTTGAGAAGGGGACGAGGCGGGGGATGGGGCTGTAGTTACGGACGGCTGGGGCCGTGTGGAGGTAAGGCTGGAATTAGAGCGGCGGGTTGTAGTGACGGGAGGGGGCGGGGCCGGTGGGCGGGGCTAGAGTTAGGGGCGGGGTTTAGCCGGGGAAAGAGCAGGCGCCCAGCCTCACCGTCTCGGGCACCTCTCCCCGCAGAGGAAGCGGCACTACTGGCGCCTGGACTGCAAGTGCATCACGCTCTTCCAGAACAACACGACCAACAGATACTACAAGGTGGCCCTTCCCGCTCCCAGCTCCCCCAGACGTCCCCGCTTTGCCCGCCGCCCTCTCCACGCCTCTCCCGGTTACTCCAGCCCAACGCCCGCCCGCCCATCACACCGTCTCCCCACCCGCTCCTTGCCCGCCTCCATCCCATCAGCGGGTGCCCCACCTGGCCGCCCTGCCGGGGGTTTGATCCCGGCCCCGCCGCTTTCCAGCTGGGGGACTCAGGGCAACTTGCCTCACGCCTCTCATCAGTCAAAGAGGGAATCTGCAGTTAGCTTAGGACCTGGCGTGTGTTATTATTCCTTTGTAATTGATGCACTGGGTTATTGATTTGTACTCATCACCACCTCCCATGCCGGCACCGTGTTTCACCCCCCACCCCACCCCGATGGTTGCAGCAGCGTCCTCCCTGGGTCCTTGCTTCTGCCCCCTGTCTTTTCCCACAAAACAGCCAGAGGAGTCGATTAAATCCTCAGAACCCTCCCTCTGCCCTTAGAATAACACCTAGACGCCTCGCTGTTACCTGCTCTGGAGCATCTTCCTTACACTCCCCGTGGCTGGTGGTTCCTTCTCACCCTTCCAGTCTTGCTCAAACCACGCTAAAATGCCCTCCCCACCGCCATGTCTCTCTCCTGTTTATTGGCTACATAAGTCTGTGCCTCTTTCATTCTTTTGTTCTTTCTTTTCTTCCTCCCTCCCTCCCTCTCTCTTTCAACACTTTTCAAAGCACGATCTTTTCCCTCCCTGTAGACCCTGCACCTTCTCTCCCTCCTGGGTCCCTTCAGCCTCCTTCTTGGTCTCCTATCTCAGTCCCATCCTCTCCCATCCACCCTCCACACACAGCTAGAAAGACCTGCCCCTCCCTTGCTCTAAAGCCTTCCATGGCTCCCCAGGGCCCTGGAGACAAAGCCCAGGCTCCTGCCTGTGGTCCATGAGGCCCTGTGTGCCCTGGCCCTGGCCTCATGTCCTTCATTTAGTCAACAAACGTGGCATACCTACTGTGTGCCAGGCACCTGTCCATGTGATGGGGATGTGACATCTTTCTTGAACATAAGCCTTTCCCACCTCAGGGCCTTTGCACATGCTGGTTCCTCAATTCCTCCACCAGCTGGCCTCCTCTTACCTTTCTGTTCTCTGCTTCAATGTAACTTCTGTCAGGCGGCCTTTTGTGACCCCTCCATGCAAACCAGGCCCTTCCCCACTGACGCTAGATTCTTCATGCTCTTCTGAATAAGGGGAGCCCCACATTCTGCCTGGTATCCTCACCTGCGCTGGCTCTGTGTTCTGCCAGGAGATCCCGCTGTCAGAAATCCTCGCTGTGGAGCCCGCCCAGAACTTCAGCCTCGTGCCGCCAGGCACCAACCCACACTGCTTCGAGATTGTCACTGCCAATGTCACCTACTTCGTGGGCGAGACGCCTGGCGGGGCTCCAGGAGGGCCCAGTGGGCAGGGGGCTGAGGCCGCCCGGGGCTGGGAAACGGCCATCCGCCAGGCCCTGATGCCCGTCATCCTCCAAGACGCACCCAGCGCCCCGGGCCACACACCCCACAGTAAGTCCCCTGCCCCAGGTCCCTGAGAGGATGGGTTTGGGAGGGCCTGGGCAGGGTCCTGGGGGAGGCAAGAGCCAGGGGAAGGCAGGGAATGGCATGTGACAAATGTGGCTTCTAGATTCAGCAGGCCTGGGTCCAAATCTCCTTTAAGCTCTGTACCTGATGTGTGGCCTTGGACGTGTCACTTCCCCTTTCTGAGTCTTGTCCCAGGTGGTAATGACTCCTCCAAATTATGAGTTCAGACTTTTAAATTCATGCGTTTACTGAGTGCCTCCCCTGTGCCTGGCCTGTGCCAGACAGTGCTGGGGTCACAGCTGTGACCAAGACAGCCCAGGACCTGCCCTCATGGGGCTCACAGTCCAGCGAGGGAGATGGAGCTGTCCTTGGACAGTGATGACCCAGAGTGAGCGGGGCTGGGACCTGGAAGCCAGAGGGCTAGGGGAGCCCAGAGGAGGTGCCTGACCCAGCCTGGGTATCCAGGAGGGCTTCTCGGAGGAGGCAACATCTGGGCTGAGACCCAGAAGCTGAGGAGGGTGAGATGGGGATGGCAAATGGGAAATCAGGTCAGGCAGAGGCAAAGGACGATCCGAGGGGGCTAGGCTCCCGGCCTTCTGGAGCTTATAATCCAGCGTGGGTGACAGACATTAATTAGATCACCCTGTACTAATGACAAGTGTGACATACAACATGTGCTAGAGTAATCTGACATGGCCCCAGGACTGACATTTGAGCTGAGACTGAAGGACGAGGAGGATTTAACTAGGTCGAGACTGAGATAAAGAGAGCCTTCCTGGCGGAGGGAGCAGCAAGTGAGAGGCCCGGAGAGAGGAGAGAACTTGCTGTATTTGAGACCTCGCAGGGAGTCAGTTCAGACTTTCCCCCTGGGCCTCAGATTCCCCCTCTGTAAAATGGGATCAACCTGCCTCTCTCGGCGCTGAGATCATAAGATGAAACGCTCGGTGAAATTGTTCGTGACATCACTTCTCAAGCCCCCTCAGCACACCTTTTACTCCTCCCACTGGCCCTGTGAAGGAGGTCCTTTTATTATTCCCATCCTCTAGATGAAGAAACCGAGGTTCCTAGTGGACAAGTCATTAGCCTGAAGTTGTACATTGGATCACCCGGGTAGATTCGAACCCAGGTGGTCTGACTCCAGAGGCTGCCTCTGGAGTTTTGGGTGAAGATAATCCTGAGCCTGGGGTCCCCTCACCTCCACCTCTCCCTTCTCCCCAGGACAAGCTTCTCTGAGCATCTCCGTGTCCAACAGTCAGATCCAAGAGAATGTGGTGAGACCCCCGCCCACACCCCATGGCCCCAAGGATGTCCCCCATCTCCCACCCTGCCTCCTAGCTCTCCCTCCCTCCCCAGTCTCCTCGACCCCCATCTCCATTTGCACCCTCCCTGTCCCCACCCTGCAGGACATTGCCACTGTCTACCAGATCTTCCCAGATGAGGTGCTGGGCTCAGGGCAGTTTGGAGTGGTCTATGGCGGTAAGGATGCTTCAGATTGAATCTAGAGGGGGTCTTGGGGCTTCTCGGCTCCAGACCTTCTCTTCTGATTGGCCACATGCTCACCTCTTCTGATTGGCCACATGCTTACCCCTTCTTTTCTGATTGGCCACATGCTCACCTCTTCTGATTGGTTATGTGCTCACCTCTTCTGATTGGCCGCATGCTCACCTCTTCTCTTCTGATTGGCCACATGCTCACCTCCTAGATCCTGGGGGCAGATGGTTGCAGGCTCTCCTTTTCTCATTGGGGAAAGCTAATGGACATCCTCCCATTATGAATAGGGGGGTAAATACTGCACTCTGATTGTCCACAGAGCTAGATCTTATATTCTGATTGGTTATAAGTCTAGTTTCTCTTGTTCTAGATTCCCCTGCTCAGAACTCAGTCTTTACTTCCTTGATTCCCAGGGCCCCCTGCCCCTCACATCTCCCCTGGGGGCCCCTCAGAGCCACTCTGATGGCCTTCCATCCGCCTGTGCCCAACTCTGGCCGAGTCTCTGTGGTGGGGCGGTTCCTCTTGCCAGGACTGGGAGGTCCTGCTCCCCCTCATCCTCCACCTCCCCTGTCCCCTACCCCCTGCCCAGGAAAGCACCGGAAGACGGGCCGGGACGTGGCAGTAAAAGTCATCGACAAACTGCGTTTCCCCACCAAGCAGGAGAGCCAGCTCCGGAACGAAGTGGCCATTCTGCAGGTGACCCCCGTGGTCTGCAGCCTAGCTGCCCCCACCCAGGAATGGTCTTCCCTTCCCACTTCCTCCTTTCAGGGGCTGCCTGACTCAGTCTGGGGGTGGTCAGGGACGGCTTCCTGGAGGAGGGAATATGCATGTTGAGACTGAAGGGGTGGAGACGGTGTCCTGAGCAGAGGGACCAGGCTATGCAAAGGTCTGGAGGTGAGAGGGAACATGAAGTCTTCTAGAAACTTGAAGGAGTTCAAGGTTACTAGATGGTTTATGTGTAGGAAGGTGGTGGGAGGTGAGGCCAGGGAGGGTTAGGGTTAATCCTAACCCTGTGGGCTTTCTCCTGAGGGTACTGGGGAGCCATGGAAGGATTTTGAACAAGGAAGGGACAGTCAGATGTGTACTTTAGAAAGATCCCTCGGGCTGCCATTGGAGGGTGGGTGGAAAGGGGGTGGCACTGGAGCAGAGCCTGGGGAGGAGGCTGGGTGGGGACCTGTGTGGGAGAGATGGGGTTTGGCCAGGCCGGGGCTGGGGGAAGAGGGAGGCCGGCACAGATTCAAAAGATACAGATGTACAAAGCTCCTTCCCATTCCTCAATGCTCCTCATCCCTCCCTCCCGCAACCCTGGGCCTTCACCAGAATTTTATGATGTAAAGATCATTCTAGGGGCTGGCCCCGTGGCCTAGTGGTTAAGTTCAGCACGCTCCACTTCAGCGGCCCAGGTTTGCTTCCTGGGCACTGACCTACACCACTCATCAGCCATGCTATGCTGGCGACCCCCATACAAAACAGAGGAAGACTGGCACGGATGTTAGCTCAGGGTGAATCTTCCTCAGCAAAAAAAAAAAAAAAAGATCCCTCTGGGCACCTGGTGGTGCAGTGGGGGTGGATCTGTCTGGGCCTGTGGGAAGCCCCTTCCCCTCCCTCAATGCCACCCCCAGGGAGGACCTGCCAACCCTGCAGGGACATCCTTCTTCTTGTTTGTCGTCTACCTGCTCCCATGGCTTGCCCTCTGGGGTCCCCAGTTCGTGGGCGACCTGGGCCCTGACCACCGCACCCCGCACCCCACCCCAGAGTCTGCGGCACCCTGGGATCGTGAACCTGGAGTGCATGTTCGAGACGCCCGAGAAGGTGTTTGTGGTGATGGAGAAGCTGCACGGGGACATGCTGGAGATGATTCTCTCCAGCGAGAAGGGCCGGCTGCCCGAGCGCCTCACCAAGTTTCTCATCACGCAGGTGCGCCCGCCCCGCGTCCCCCTGCCCTGCGGCGGGCGGCCCCTCGGAGAGGCCCTGCGCGCCCAGACGCTCGCGCAGTTACTGGGAGGGAGTCGTAATAGTAATAATGGAAAACATAATAATAGAGTAATAATAGAAAAAATAATAGAGTGATAATAATTTAAAGTAATAATAGAGTAACAATAGGACAGATAATAGAGTAATAATAGAATGATAGCAATAGGAAAATAATAGGATAAGTAGAAAAATGGGTCGTAATAATAATAATTATAAAAAATATTAAGTGATTATTACTTTATATTTTTTGTTTTATATAATGAGTCAGCCTCCCTGGGCCTGACTTATTTGTGTAGAAAAAGGGAAAGAGAGGGAGGCCTTTCTGTGGGAGCCCATTCATTCATTTATTAGATTGTTCAACAGACACTCCCTGGGCAGAGCTGGGCAGTGCTGGGGACACAGCGGTGACCAGGACGGTGCCAACCCTGGACAGCGATCATCCACAGTGGGCAGGGCAGGGGCGGGTGATGTTAATAAGGATGGCAATAATGTGGTCACTACCCTTTCTTGAGCACTGACTGTATCCCGGGCACTGTTTTAACTCATTTACTCTTCATAGCAACCTATGTGGTAGTGGCCATTATCCCTTCCATTTTAGAGTTGAAGAAACTGAGGCTCAGAGACTTTAAGTAACTTGCCCAGGGTCACACAGCTTGTGGGATCTGAACCTAGGATCTGTGCTTTTAACTAGTGATGTCAAACTAATTGGTGTTATATTCAAACAGGCTTTCTGTGTTTGTTTCGTGTGTGTGTGTGTGTGTATTTTTATTGGTTTCACATCATATATAACACTGTGTATTGTTCTACCTCTTCCTCTCTTCACTTTAATAGTACTTCTGGAAGACTATTCTATTTCAATACGTAGTCAGCACAACTGCCTCTTTTTCTGAATTGTGTCCCATGATGGCTATATCACCAAATTCCCCAACTGCTGAGTATGTAGGTTATTTTCACTTTTCCACTGTTGCAGACAACACCCTCTGAACGTCCATCTACAAATATCATTGGGCTCTGGTGGGAGAATTTCAACAGAACACGTTTCAAATAGTAGACTTTTGAGCCCAGGGCAGTGTGCTTTAAATTTTTTTAAAGATGTTGCCCAGTTATTCTCTCGAATCCCTTTCAATCTTTGCTATCACCAACAGAGTTCGAGGGTGCCTACTTTTTCACTCCTTACTAACACTGGATAAAATTATTACCAATCTTATAGGAAGAAAAATGATACTTCATGTATCTTAATTTGGCAGTTTAAAAATTATGGATGAGGTTGAGCGTATTTTCATATATTTCTTGGCCTAAGAAATATATGAATGTCCCCTTTGCCCATTTTTCAATTGGATTATTCTTATTGAATTGTAAGAGCTCTTTGTATATGAGGGACATTGGATCCTTGTCACTTGTGTTGTTCAATTCTTGTATCCCAGTATTAGTTTTCTTCTTCATTTCATTCATGGCTTTTATTTGCCATAGGGAGCTTCCCTTTTACAATGTTAAATGCTGCCTCCTGTGGCTTCTGGGTTTCACAGCCTTCCTAGAAAGGCCTTCCCATCTGGCTGGTCCCTCACCTGACTCTGTTGGTTGCAAAGTCCTCTGTGCTGTGCTTCCTTCGTGCGGGCCCAGCACCTTCGCTCTCCCCAGCTGTGTGTCTTTGTCAGGCTGGCTTGTGGGGTGAGGACAGAAACCCATTAAGGATTTCTGGCTCGTCTAGACTTCAGATGGGGACAGGGAACTGCCTGCCTTCAGCAGCCGAGGCGGATGCTCTTTCTTTCTGGTCTTTCATCTCGTTCTCTCTCTCTGCCTTCTTTCTTTCTCTCTCTCTGCAGATTTCTGCTCTCTGGCCCTTGCCTGCCCCACCCCAAGTCCTGTGCTAAGCCCTTTACCTTAAGAGCTTGTTTAGGCCTCACAGTCACCCTTTGAGGTAGGTATTCCTATAACCCCCACCTTACAGATGAGGAAACTGAGGTGGAGGGAGGTTCCCATGTCTCGCCCAGGGTCACACAACGAGGTAGTAGTCCGGCCGAGATTTAAACCTGGGTCTACCTAGCTTCCAATCTGCCCTCCTTATTCCCCACTTTAACTAGAGGGGAATCAACCAACAGGAAATCCAGAAAAGATGTACATATATACCTTTAGATCTCGGTCTCCCTGTCTGTAGAATGAGGAGGTTGCACCTCAGCAGTGGCTTTCAAGTAGCATTTTCATGCTCAAAAGTCATGGCGGCGAAAACAATGAGGAAAAGTACAAATATTTAAGTTCTAGGATATAGCTTACAACTTCATGTTTACATCACTCCGTTCTTCCAGTGTATTCGAGATTTTGTTTGGGTGACACAGAATCAAGGAGAATCCTGGTTCCCACAGATAAGTAGTTACAAGTAGTATCATTTTTTTTTTTAAAACCAGCTCACCTTGCCATCCTAGAATACTCTTGAATGAACAGATACAGCAGGAAAAGCTTTCTTTGAAACATGCACAGAAATATGTTCGCCAACAGGCCATCACAAAAATAACAATAATAATAATAGCCAACATATAGTGCTTGCTCTCTGCCATATCCGGTCCTAAGCACTTTATATGCATCGGCTCATGTAAACCTCAGAGAAACCCATGCGGTTATTACCCCCATTTTACAGATGAGAAAACTGAGACCAAGAGAGGTAAAGTGACTTGCCCAAGGCCACAAGCTAGTAAGTGGGGAGCCAGGTTTTCCACCGGGGTATGCTGTAGAATCCCCCCACCTCTTAAGAGTATTACATTCAGTAGATAACACGTGCGCTATCAGTATTGCTTGTGTTGTTTTGTATTACAATTTTTTAATGGATGAAAAATAACTTTAAAAAATTGAGTCACACAATAGTACCTCCTTGAAAGCCACTGCTTTATTAATAGCTTTGTTTTTTTTAATCAGGGGCTCACCACAGGCCAGGGGGTCCGAGGATCTTCCTAAAACCAGTGTTCCGGTTCAGCCTTTCTAGAATTATGTGTCCAACTCCTATCTCAGGCATAAATGGTTCTGGGGTTCTGAGATTTTTCTCTGGTGCCCCAGTGCCTCCCCTGGCCCCGGGGGGCATTTTTAGGGGTGCAGGGAGGGGCATGGGTGGGGTTTGGGGGCTGGCTGCTGAAGGCGGAATGTGGGGCTGGCACGTTTCTATCTTTCTTACCCCATCTTACCCCATCTACGCCCTCAGATCCTGGTGGCTTTGAGACACCTGCACTTCAAGAACATTGTCCACTGTGACTTGAAACCGGAAAACGTGTTGCTGGCATCAGCCGACCCATTTCCTCAGGTCAGTTATGTTCCCTCTTGATTTTAGGAAGTCTGGTTGTAATCACGATAATTAATCTGACACAGAGACCCAAGAAACAAGGGCTTCGATAAGATAAAGGCTTGTTTCTCACTCATGTGGAGTCCAGCATAAGCATTCTGGGGCTGAAAAGGCAGTTCATGGGGTTGGGGACCATGGCTCCTGCTTCCTTGGTGTTCTGGCCTCTCTACGGTGATACCGGGTCTTCATGGCCCACGGTGGCCCCCCACCTTGTGAAAGATAATAGGAGGGGAAAGAGGAAAGAAAGAAAGTACAGGGATTGCACACACCCCTTTCCTTCCCTAAGGCAATACCAGAAGTTGCGCATATCTTCTCACATCCTATTGGCCAGAACGGGATCACATGGTCATGGCTGGCTGCAAGGGAGGCTGAGAAATGTAGTCTCTTCCGGGTGACCGTGTGGCCTGTTTAATTCAGGATGTGTTTGAAGGGGAGAAGCAGGGAACAAATACTGGGGGGACATCCGGTAATTTCTTCTGTGGGTCTGTTAGGGAAACAGTTTTGAGGAGGCTGGCTGGGCGATGAGAACCCCCTTGGGGGCAGGGGTGATGCTTAGAGCAGCTCCAATGTGTTGCGTGCCTGCTGTGTAAGGGCTTTTAGTACAGGTTCTCATACAGCCCTTCCGCCTCCCTGTGAAGTTTTTACCTTATTACCTATGTCTTATGATCATTTAGTTCATTTCATTTCAAAAGCCAGGGGTTCATTTTAGTCAACTAAAACTTATTGTGTGCCTGCTAAGTGCCAAGCCCCGTGCTAGGAACCGTGGTCAGCAAAGACGTGCCCGTCTCTATGCCCCGGAATATCCATCTACAGCAGTGGTTTTCAGCTGGGGACGATTGTGCCCCCCAGGGGACATCTGAAAATGTTGGAGACATTTTTGGCTGTCACAGCTGTCGGGGACGGCTGCTACTGGCATCGAGGGATGTTGCTAAACATCCTGTAATCCTTCAGTGCCCAGGACAACCCCCAACAAAGGATTATCTTGCCTTAAATGTCCATAGTGCCGAGCTTGAGAAACCTTGATTTGGAGCAGTTATATCCTCTAGAAATATAATATGAACCGTATCTATAATTTTACATTTTCTAGTAGCCACATTACAAAAAGTAAAAAGAAACTGGTGAAATTAATTTTAATAATATACTTGATCCCACTATATCCAAATATTTGCATTTCAATGTGTCATCAATGTAAAAATTATTAATGAAATATTCTTTTCATACTAAGTCTTCAAAATCTGTTGTGTATTTTACAGCATATCTTAATTCAGATGTTAAATTTTCCTCAGAAAGACTTGATTTGTACTTAGATTTCATAAAATTAACAGTTGGAACAGTAGATTGACATACCCAAGTTGTCCCAAACATCTTTAAAAGTTTTGCAATACTGAGTCAACTATCAGCTTTTAAATGTAAATTAATTAAAATTAAATAAAATAAGAAATCAGTTCCTCAAATGCACTTGCCGTATTTCAAGTGCTCAGTAGCTCCATGTGGCCACCATATTGGACAGTGCAGACCATAGAGGGAAGAGCAAATGTTGATCAAATTGTCACAAAAATGTAATTATATCTGTGGTGAGTTCTGTAACTCGGTTCTATGATCTGACATAGCTAGAAGATGTATAGCCCAGTTGAAAGGTCAGAGAGAACCTCTCTGAAGAAAGGAGTCAGGTTTTCAGGAGGGACAAGTGTTCTAGACAGCAGGAACAGCCTGTGCAAATGTCCTGTGGTGGGAAGATCTGTACTTTTGTTTTTTTAACAGCTTTATTGAGATATAATTCACATACTATACAATTCAAGCAGTTAAAGTAGACAATTCACTGGCTTTTAGTGTATTCACAGAGTTGTGCAACCATCACCACAATCAATTTTAGAACATTTTCATCACCCCCAAAAGAAGCCCCATACCCCTTAGCCATCATCCTCCTATCCCACCATCCCCCCGCCCCCAACCACTAATCTACTTTCTGTCTGTGAATTTGCCTATTCTGGACATTTCATATAAATGGAATATACAATAATATAATATGTGGTCCTTCATGACAGGCTTCCTTCATTTAGTTGACGTTTTCAGGGTTCATTTATGTTGTAGCATGTGTCAGTACTTCGTTTCTTCTTACGGTTGAATAATATATTCCATTGTAAGATCTGTAGAAAAGCGTGGGTCTTAGAAAAGGAAAGGATCTATAAGGTCTGTGGAAAAGGAAAAGGACCTTAGGACAGGGTGGTATGGCTGTCACATTGAGATTTGGGTCAGGGGTTGGGGCGTGCTTGGTTTTGAGGGAAAGCTTGGGGCTTCAAGAATTGTGGACTAATCCAGAGAGCAATAGTGAGCCAGAGAAGGGTTTTGAGCAGGGGTGGTGCCGCCTATGGACTGCTCGGGCCATAGAATCTAGGTCTTGCTGGCTCCGAGCCCTGTCCATGGCCCTAGACTACCTCCACCACCAAGGGAAAGGTAGGCACACACCTGGTACTCTGTGTTGGCCACCGTGGTCAGCAGTTTACACACCTGGTCCCGATTAATCCCCAAGGAAGCTGCTATAGACATCCCCAATACAGATGATGAAACAGGGGCTGGGCGAAGTCAGGTCCCTTCCCTGAGGTCACCGAGGCTCCCTCTGTGCCAGACACGGCTCCTAACACTTCACATCTATTTACTCTCTCAGTCCATACAACCACCCTTTAAGGTAGGGACTTATGGGATCTCTGTTGTGCAAAAGAGGAAGCAGAGGCACGAGGTGGTTAAGAGAGCTGTTCGATGTGGCAGAAGCAAGGGGGCAGGTGTCATTTATTAAGCGCTCACTGCACGCAGGGCATTTATTGTCCTGTGAGCTTTAAATGGATTAACTCGTGTCATCCTCATGACCACCCTTTGAGATGGGCGCTGTTTTGCTCCCCCTCCTCGTACAGAGGAGGAAACGGAGGCACAGAGAGAGGAAGTCGCTTGCCCAAGTGAGCGGAGGAGGCTGGATTCGAACCAGCATTCGATTTTCCCCGAGTACCGTGGGGCGGGGGGATGCGGGCTCCACGCCCCGTCCGACCCTCCACCCCTTGCCTCGGGCAGGTGAAGCTGTGTGACTTCGGCTTCGCGCGCATCATCGGGGAGAAGTCGTTCCGGCGCTCGGTGGTGGGCACGCCGGCCTACCTGGCGCCCGAGGTGCTGCTCAACCAGGGCTACAACCGCTCGCTGGACATGTGGTCGGTGGGCGTGATCATGTACGTCAGCCTCAGCGGCACGTTCCCCTTCAACGAGGACGAGGACATCAACGACCAGATCCAGAACGCCGCCTTCATGTACCCGGCCTGCCCGTGGAGCCGCATCTCTGCCGGAGGTGGGCGGGGCCCGACCCTGTGGGCGGGGCGAGGGCGGGGCCGAGGTGGCGGGGGCGGGGCACCAGAGGGTGGGGTCTGGCGTGGGCGTGGCCGCGGGGAGGGCGGTCCTTTAAACAGTGATGCGCTCGCAGACCTGGAACCTTGGGGCCGCGAGTCGAGGGCGTATGGAACTAGGGCTCCAAGACTCAGGCCTAGACCCGGTTATGTGGATTGGAACGAAGGGCCCCAGAAGCGCTAAGACAGACACTTGGTTGGCACCTTGGGGGCTGAACGAGGCTTGGCCTGTCTAGGGCCAGACCAGGAGAGGGACTGGATCTGAGGAAGCCAAAGGGCTGGGGTGGCCAGGAGAAGGGGCAGATCCTCTCAAGGCCTTGGCCAGGGTCTGGAGTCTTTGGGGATATGACCTAGAAAGGGTTAGCCCTGCAAAAGCAGTGGGCAGGGTTGAGGAACAAGGGCTTGGCTAAAGTGCTGGGGCGGACCTGGGCCTGGGGTCTGGGGGCGGGTCCAGTGACGGAAGGGGCTGGTTTAGGGGCATGGCTAGAGGAGGGGCAGGGCCATGGAGGGTTTCTGAAACTATCCGGGAAAGGAGCAGCCCTGAGACCAGAGTCACACCTGGAACCTGGGAGCCGGTGGGGGGTAGGGAGAAGCAGGGGTGGGGGCGGTTGCAAGGAGAGAGAAGCCAGGACCGAGGCAGACCTTGGGATCTCTGCATATAGGGGCTTTGGCGTCGTGGCCAGGGAGTGGCACTGGGCTTGTGACGTGCCTGCCTCCTTGGGGAAGGGCCTGGGAAAATTAAGTCCTGAGGCCCGCAGTTCTGAGGCAGAGCCAGGCGTGAGGGTGGGCCAACGGTGGGGCTAAGATATGGGGGCGTATCAAGAAGCTGTAAATAAGTTAGAACAAGGGGCAGGTCCTGGAGCCAGGAGCTCAGGAAGACAGCTGGAGTATAGGAGGGAGGTTAAGAAGACAATCACTTATTCGTAACAATTTATTCAACCAGGACATGTTGAGTGCCCACTATGTGCCTGGTCCTGACTGTCCCAGGTTCTGGGAATACTGGGATGAATTGGAGAGAAGGGATCGTGTGGGGAGAAGGTTGTTGAGTGGTCTGTGAAAAGTGGGAGGGGCAAAGGCCCTAGAGGCGTGTGACTTCATGGATCGGGCAGGGAGGGGGGTGCCATGGGGGTCACGCTGTGCAGGAAAAGGTGTTGGTGGCGTGTCTAAGAGAGGTAAGCACCGAGCCATGGGAATGTGGATTGACTAGAATCCTGGAGTAATTCTGGGGGTCTCAGGGTTGTCTTTGGGGACCTGCTCAGAAGTCCCCTCAGCAAAAGTGAACCAAGTGTGCGTGAGTGAATTTGAGTGTGGATGTGGGTGTGAGGGAGCCTGTGCGTGTTGACCAGAGCAGAGCACCATGTGGACAAGGCTTGTACTCACGGGGTCCACACAGTGAGGCCTGTCCTTCAGTGCGTCTGCTCGAGGAGAGAGCCTCGGACAGGTGCTGGCTTGCCTGACACTTGCTCATCCTCCTTTTCAAAGAGAACAGCCCTCAGTCTCTGGGCCTTCTGCAGGAAACCAGTGACTCACTACCCTCTAACAGCATTGTTTTATTTTCTTTTTGCATGTGTGAACATGGCAAGTGATCTTTGGATGTCCATTGATGAGGGTGATGTAAAGATTCCCTTTGAGGGGGCCGGCCGGTGGCACAGCGGTTTAGTTCGCACTTGGCAGCCCGGGGTTCGCGGGTTCGGATCCCAGGCGCCCGCCGACGCACTGCTTGTCAGCCCTGCCGTGGTGGCGTCCCATATAAAGTAGAGGAAGATGGCACGGATGTTCGCCCAGGGCCAGTCTTCCTCAGCAAACAGGGGAGGATTGGCAACGGCTGTTAGCTCAGGGCTGGTCTTCCTCACACATACAAAAAGATTCCCTTTGATATAAATCCATTTTCACCTTAAAAAGTGAATAGATTTAAAATAAAATTGTATCAATTTTTGCATAGGTTACTCACATGGTTCGAATTTTTATTTTATTTTTTTTGTGAGGAAGACCAGCCCTGAGCTAACATCCACTGCCGATCCTCCCCTTTTTGCTGAGGAAGACTGGCCCTGGGCTAACATCCGTGCCATCTTCCTCCACTTTATATGGGACGTCGCCACAGCATGGCTGACAAGCAGTGCGTCGGCAGGAACCCGGGATCCGAACCTGTGAATCCCGGGCTGCCAAGTGTGAACTAAACCACTGTGCCACTGGGCCGGCCCATGGTTCGAATTTTTAAATATACAAAAGGGTCTACAGTGAAAAGTCTCTCTCCCTCTGTCTGCCATTCTTCCCAGGGGCAATGGCCGTTACAACTCTTGTGTATATATATATGCGAGCAAATACATGGACATATAGTCTCTTATTTCCCCTTTTTACACAGATGACAGCATATATATAATACACGATGTTTTTCAACTTGCTTTGTCCACATCACAGTAATCTCGGATAAGTGATTTGGCTTAAAGAAAAATACTGGGCCAGCCCCAGTGGCCTAGTGGTTAAGTTTGGTGCGCTCTGCTTCAGCAGCCTGGGTTCGGTTCCTGGGCGCGGACCTACACCACTTGTCTGTCAGTGGCCATGCTGTGGTGGCGGCTTAATACAAAAAGAGGAAGATTGGCAACAGATGTTAGCTCAGAACAAATCTTCCTCAGCAAAAAGCAAAAAAAAAAAAAAACTAAGTGAAGAATAGTACAGGTGTACCTGTGTATGACAAAACGTATGAAGGTGACATAGGAATGGGAAGACTGAGATGGCGACTTGGTGAAGAGATGTAAGAACTAGTATGTGTGCCGTGTGTCCGGGGGAGGAGACAAATTTGTAATGTTATGAGGAAATGGGTGGGTGAGTGGTGCAGACGAAGCTTGAAAGCCACCTGGGCTAGTGCAGAAGGAAGGCCTGGATGGCAGGCAGGTAGGCGGGGGTGGCCTGTTGCAGGAGGGGCGGCCCCTCACCCCTCAGGGCTGTCTCCTTCCCGCAGCCATCGACCTCATCAACAACCTGCTGCAGGTGAAGATGCGCAAGCGCTTCAGCGTGGACAAGTCTCTCAGCCACGCCTGGTTACAGGTGATGCAGGGGGCGGGGCTGAGAGGGAAGGGGGCGGGGCTTACCCAGTGGCTGGGTGGGAAGAAGGGGTGGAACTAGATCTCCTATTGGCCGCGCAGGTAGTGAAGGATGTTGGTACGGTTTCCTTGGCCCTGGAACGTGTCTGAGCCTCCCATTGGCTGGGTTGCACAAGGGGGCGGAGCTAAATCGCTATTGGCTGCGCAGGTAGAGGGGTGAGGCTTCACCTTTGGTGCCCGGCCCCTCACTGGCAGGGCAGATGACGTGGGCGCGCAGCTCCGGCCGCTGTTGGCTGCCCTCCGTGCCGCCCCCAGGCTAACCCGTGTTCTCCCGGGCCCAGGAGTACCAGACGTGGCTGGACCTCCGAGAGCTGGAGGGGAAGATGGGCGAGCGGTACATCACGCACGAGAGTGACGACAAGCGCTGGGAGCAGTTCGTGGCAGAGCACCCGCTGCCCGCCGACGGGGAGCTCGGTGGGGCCCTCCCGCCGCAGGACCACGAGATGCAGGGGCTGGCCGAGCGCATCAGCGTCCTCTGAGGCCCCGAGCTCCCGCCCTGGCTGCCCCGTGATGCTCTCCTCCCGCCCTCGCCCTCGGGAGCGGCCCTCCACACCATCCCGGCGATGAACTGTTCCGGGGGAAGCTCTTCTGTCCGAACTGGATGGGACACGGCCTGGGGCGGGGGGGGGGAGTATGGGCGGGGCGGCGTTGGGGGAGTTATTTCCAAAGTGAATTCCCCAACAATTAAAATGGACTCATCTCAGGCCCCATGGCCTCGGTCTCTGGCCGCACTGCACTCCCATATCATTAGTCTTTGTTTACTGAGAGAGTTCACCTGGAAGGAAGCGGATGGAGGAAGGATGGGACAGCAGGGGAAGAGGGGACTGAAGGGGGAGGGGTTTGGGGAAGAGGACTAACTGGGGTGGAAAATATAGAGGGAGCACTGCCTGCCAGGAGGGAAGACTAGAAGCGGGGAAGGTATGGAGATAGCAGAAGGAGGCGGGGGAAGGGTTGGAAATGGAGGAGACGTGCAAGGAATATGACAGGAGCGGGAGGACGGAGGGCGGAAGCATGACTGGAGGAGCAGGGGGATAGAGAAAAGCGAGTAATCTTACGAGCCACGGGCTCGTTGGATTCATTTCTTATTTGGCGGTGTTACTACCAGTCACAACTATTAATAACGACAATGCAGTTAGCACAAGTCTGGCCCGTAGTAGGGACCTGATATACAATATTTAGTATTTTCTTTTAAATTGATGTGATGACTTCTCTACACACGGAATGTGCTCATTCACTGGTTCATCCATTTGTCACACTGTGCTGGGGGATGCTGGGGACAGTGGTGGCCGAGACAGCCCAGGCCCTGCTGTCAGGGGGTTCACCATCCAGTGGGGAGACAGACCTATCTGTGGACAGTGATGACCCGGAGTGGGCAGGGCTGGGATGGGGGAGCCCAGGAGGGTGGGGCAGCCTAGAGGAGCGCGGGTGTCTGTGAGGGCGGCTCTTCTGAGCTGACTTCTTAAGCTTCATCTTGGCCCTGGGGTTGCAGGCGGAGAGAACCTGTCTGCACCTTCAATCTTGTGCCCCAGTTCTCTAGCTGCTTCTTGTCACCCAGACTTTTGGCTCCATAGCTGAGGGGGGCCATCTGAGCATGCACCTGGACAAATTCTCTTTAAACCTTGTGCGCCCAGATTGACACACCATAGTGCAACACTTTCCTAAGCCCTGTAAAAACAGGGCAACGTTGAGCCGCCAATTTAGGCTAGGAACTTACTCTCGGGGACTTCCCAATTCATAGCAACGAGTCCACCTACTGGTCGGCTCCGGAGCTACAGCTCTTTGATTTGAAAACGCTCAATGAGCCTCCACCAATGGGCATCTCCAACCGAGTCAGAACACCTCCGAGGCAAAATCCGCGCTCTGCTCTTCGGGAATGACTCTTAGACTCCATCCTGAATGACTCTCCCTCTAAAACTGATTGGCCTAAGACGCATGAGTGTAGACGACAGAGGGAAGAATCATCTCCGATGGTGGACCCAGGCTGGGAAATGTATGGAACGCCTCCTCAGGCCCGGTCCTTGACAATCACACGGCTTCTATCTTGGCCGCTAATTTTGTCAACATCCTGAGACCAGAAATGAGAGACATGATCAAAAACATAATGTTAACTGGCCAAATGCCTCGGCTACCAAATCCCATGAGCTAGCATCATAGGGACGCCATGGCAGATGAAATCAAATCCACGCGATGCAACTGAAGGTCCCACAACTTAAACAATTAGAGGTAAAAAAAAATCCATCCTATCAGGGCCATTGGATACCACAAAACCTAATCTTGGTAGAGACACTTGTAGGTACTGTAAAGAAAAGAGCCATTGGACTTAAAAAAATTTTTTTTATTGAGGTCACACTGGTTTATAGCATTATATAAATTTCAGGTGTACGTCATTATATTTCGGCTTCTGTATAGACTACATCTCGTTCACCGCTAAAAGTCTAGTCATGATCCATCACCATACAAATACGCCCCTCTACCTCTTTCGCCCTCCCCCACCCCCTTCCCCTCTGGTAACCACTAATCCGTTCTCTGTATCTATGTGTTTATTTGGTGGTGGTGGTGTTTTATCTTCCACATATGAGTGAAATCATATGGTATTTGGCTTTCTCTGTCTGATCTATTTATTTTTAATACCCTCAAGGTCCACCCGTGTTGTTGCAAATGGCAAGATTTCATCTTTTCTTTTATGGCTGAGTAGTATTTGACATTGGACTTTAAAATACAAAAAGGAATTCGAGCGTAAGATTTAGTCTCCGCGATGATTCCCTTCTGGCAGACTTTCTCCTCTGTGTTCATAAATACCCTTCAACCCACAGCGGGGAGATGACTATCCCACGAATGGGCATCCTGCCCCGGCTTCAGTAGACACAGGAGCCACACCCTCTCCCACAAATATCTCACAGCCCCCCCCCCGCCGCCCAGTTCACAGCAGGGATCATGATGAAACGCCATAATTTGCCACATGGCTT
This sequence comes from Tapirus indicus, assembly GCA_031878705.1. Lineage (NCBI taxonomy): Eukaryota > Metazoa > Chordata > Mammalia > Perissodactyla > Tapiridae > Tapirus > Tapirus indicus. The sequence continues at coordinate 20,915,054 of CM062926.1, read as the reverse complement.
ACTATGCTTGTCTAAGCCACTCTCCATTTTGTTAGGTCCCTTCCTACCCAGCGTGGTTTCTTACCCAAACTCCTCCAATAGATCTTTTCCGAAGGGCTATTCTATCAATCTGGACCGCTGAGATTTCAGGTTCACAAGAAATCCTATTTCTCACGGTCCCTGACTGCTCCTATCCGTCTTAGTCCACTAACCATCCTCACCACCCCCCCCCAAAACCCATCAGCCTCTCCCTCAGGCCCACATCATCAAGATATGCTAACCCCAGTTCCTGCTTCCCTTTGGGCCTCCAACTCAACAAACAGAGGGTGCATCTCGGAGACTGAACCTCTTAAAGTGGAAACAGATCCTTTCATGTCTGTCCTGGAACTGTCTTAACGTGACCTGACACCAGGGCCTCCAGGGCCGCCAACCCATCACCCAGGGCTTCCTAATACCGGCTCCAGCCCCTGCCACACTCCCATCTTGTCTGTCAAGAACTCCAGTGTTACCACGGGGATGCTGGCTAGTCCAAGACCTGTAGGCCATAAATCAAAAAGGTTCTCGTGGGTTCCCAACCCAAACACCGTCCCGGCCTCCAACATCACCCTCTTCAATGTCTACTGACTCCTCTGCTTTCTTTCACGTACCCCTACATCCCAGCTCACTCACCGGGGAAAGTCAACAATACACACAGCCGGTTACGCCTCCAGGGGTCAGTGGGCCCCGACTTGCCTGGGACTCTGAACGCTCATTTGAGGGATTAAGTTTCCCCTTGCAATTCCTCTCGAATCCAATATGTGGAGGAACTTCTCGTCTGCTCAGTTCATTGTAACAGCTCACTCCCTGACGCTCACCATCTCCCTCAAGCCCTTGCTCATAGGGACACAGGTATCTAGGGACAAATGACAACTCTGTAAGTCATCAGTACACTATTTAGGACATGACCTTGCACCTGAAGGTAAAATCTTATCCGCAGAATGCGTTTATCCCATCATTCATTTCTTCTTTACCCGAGACTAACGCAAGTCCAACAGTTTCTGGATTAATTGTTTCTGTCATGGGTTGAATTCTGTTCCTCCCCAAAAAAGATATGTTGGAGTCTTATCCCCCGGTACCTCAGAATGCGACCTGATTTGGAAATAGGGTCTTTGCACATGAATTGAGCATTGTCCCACATACCCCCTCAAAGACACCCCCAACTCACCACTGGATTGTCACAGGAACCTCCCCGAGCCCTACCGTCGATGAATCAGGATTAACGTGCTTCTTCCCGACATCCCTACCAGCCGCTTCATGGGACTCAGTCTCTGTCATCACTGGACCTTTTATGCAGCAAATGACACCATAACAATCCTAATGGTGGGAACCACCTCCTCAGTGAGCTCACCCCGGGGTTCCAGCTGTCAAAATATTACCCATCCCGAGTCAACTGATGCCGCTGACAATTTCTCTCGGGATCAGTGGTTTCACTCCTCTTGTGATTCATCTCACCGTCCCAGTCCTGTCCCCGAATCTTCTCCTTGGTTTTCCACCTTTAATCATCATCGGTGGGCTGGCCTGGTGGCATAACGGTTAAGTTCACGTCCTCTGCTTCAGCGGCCCGGGCGTGGACCAATGCACTGCTTGTCAAGTCATGCCGTGGCGGCGTCCCATATAAAGCAGAGGAAGATGGGCACGGATGTTAGCCCAGGGCCAGTCTTCCTCAGCAAAAAGAGGAGGATTGGCGATGGATGTTAGCTCAGGGCTGGTCTTCCTCACACACACACACACATCATCATCATTGGTTTTCTGACCACTCAAATAAATAAGGCAATTATTTTTCTGAGTCTTGGATTGCCCCCAGTGATGCAGACTTTACGTGTGGAGGTTTCACAGACTTGTGTCTGTCTACCAAGTGGCTCTGGTTATCTTGCCAATCAGAGTTTCAAGTCCCCTTCGTTCTATTGATAAACACTCTTTCTTCTCTGACGCCCCCAACTCCTCACAGATGTAAGAGATCTGCCAGTTCCTGTGGAGGCTGACAATCACCACACGTACTCAAGATCCAGGACGACTGTGATCTCTTTCTCCACCAGGATCTAAAGGAGCCTTGGAACAAGAAGCCAAATGGTTGGGAGTAAACTCCGAGGACTTAATACGGCCTCCGACCGTGTGTGGGCAGCTTCTGTCCCCAGGCTAGGGGCTTCCAGGGAAAGAACTCGTGTGCTGTGCTTGGCAGCAGCTGCTGCACGTTTATTCCCAGGAGCTCTTCGGCCATCGTCACCGCGAATAAGAACACGGAGAAACCAAGAAGCTAGTTTGCAGGACTGCTACCATTGTTCGGACGCCACCAACGAAGGGTCTCTTTTCACCTCTTTCTGGAACCCTCTCAGCTGGCTGCCCTCTGGCCTCAAATCTTGGTTTTACACCCTTATTCAACCGTCAATGATTCTCTATTTATCTTCCTAGGAATACTCATCTTCAAATGCCTGCTGACCAGAACCCTAAATCAGCTCCAGACCCAGCATTTTACACAACAAACGGTTCAAGTGGTCTTGCGCAAACAGCAGGGACGAAAAACGAATCCTCGCATCACCCCAGACACCGACTACTAAGAAAATCTTGTTTGAGAGTGAGCTGTCCAGAGCCCCCTAGCATCCGTCCCAATCGTCTCCCCATTGTTGGAAAATTAAGGCTGTGTAAGGACAGTCTAGGTCTGTCTTAAACAAGAGGGAGATTGAATAAAGTTTGTCTCTACTAAAGTCCAGACTCATTTTTCTCCTTGGGACTCACTGTATTATTTTTTACTTATTTATCAGACTTTTCTGTGGCTCTTTATACATGGAAGACACTGCTCCAAGCACTTGACAAATATCTCATTTAATCCTCATAACTCTTCGAAGTAGACAGTATTATGACCCATTATACAGAAGAGGAAATTGAGGCACAGAGAGGCTAAGCAAGTTCCCCAAGGTCACACAGCTGGAAAGTGGTAGAGCTGGGGCTCACCCCCAGGCAACCTTGTTCCAGAGTCCTTGCTCTCGGTTACTGCCGTTTCCTCTCCAGCTCACGACCAGAAGGTCGCCTGGTGCACAGGGGGTCATAAAATAGGGAGGTTTTCACGTGATCTTCTGGTCCCCAGCTTTTAGAGAGGCAAAGTCTGTCTGAGAAATGGGTATGAATATCGGAGCTAGATCTTGAAGCTTGTAGGGACGTACACTCGGCGTAGTGACACAGGCTGGCCGCCTGAGGGGGCGCCAGCCCCGCTCGCGGAGCCAGGGAGGGAGGAGGGTACCTTGGAGACGAGTGTCAGCCTTAGACTCTCAGGACCACAGAACGTTGAGAACAGAGCATCTTAGAAGGCTGAGAACAAAGCCTCTTAGAACGTAGAACAAAAGCCCCTGGAATCTAGAATGGTGAGCGCCATGCCTTACAGCATCTGGGAGACAAAGGACGCTTAGATTTTGTTCTGGTCGAATCATAGACTCTTCCACCCAGGGTCTTATTCCAGAATTTGGGATATAACTGATCTTACACTCTTAGAAGCAAAACTGGCTACACAATTTGTGGGACCCAGTGCACAATGAAAACGTGGGGCCCCTTGTTCAAAATATAAGAATTTCAAGACAGTAACAGCAGACCATTAAACCAAGCGCGGGGTCCTTCTAACCCGGCTGCACGCCCGTGAAGCCGGCCCCGCTGAGAGGCATAATTTTGTGGGAGAATGTCGGTCTTAGCCGGCCTGGACCTCCAGTTTTACAGCTGAGTGTCCGGAAGACTTCCTGGAAGAGGAGGCAAGATCAGGGCTCTACTCTAACGCCTTCTGCCCCCTGCGCAACCTCCCAAGCGACGGTTGTGAAGGGTGGGGGGGGAAGAGCAGCTGCCAATCCGTCACGTGGACCCATTCTCTATTTATAGCCCACCCCTTCCCTCCCGCTGGACAGCCCAATGGTAGCCGGAGCTCGCCCGCAAGGGGGCGGAACCAGCTGCAGGACCGAGGAGGCACGGACCAATGACATTGGAGCAAGGGCGGACTTGGTTTATCGTGGGGGGCGTGGCCAGGGCCCGAAGGCTGGCGAATGGGAGGGGCGTGGCGAAGCCGCCCAAAGCCGAGCGAGTAGGCAGCTACGAGCATGCGTCGCGCTGTGGGGAGCGGGCGCGCAGCGGAGCATCTTCGTAAGGGAGGGCCCCCGCCAATAGGCGGCCGTTGCTCTGTCTCTGGGGGCGTGGCCATGCAGATAAGGCGCGGAGGGGCGGCCCAATGGGCGGGCGCCTATGCAGATGAGACGGTGACAGCCCGGCCAGCGGGCGGGCTGTCGGGGCGGGGAGGTGGGACCGGCAGAGGGGTGGCCGCGGGGCCCGGCCGGGCTGGGGCGGGGGGCCGCAGCCATGATCCGGGCCTTCTCGTTCCCGGTGAGCCCCGAGCGGGGCCGGCTGCGGGGCTGGCTGGAGGGCAGCCTGGCCGGGCTCTGCGAGTTGCACTGGCTCCGGGAGAGGCAGGAGTACCGCGTGCAGCAGGCGCTGCGGCTGGCCCAGCCCGGAGTGGGGGGCGCCGAGGCCGAGGACGAGGAGGACGCCGACGAGGACGAAGATGCGGCGGCGGCACGCCGGGCCGCAGCGGCCCTGGAGGAGCAGCTGGTGAGGGCTCGTCTGTCCGTCCGTCCCTCCGCCCCCTTCTGTGTCGATCTGTCTGTCTGTCTCGGTGGGATGCTCAGACACCCGTCCCGGTGGGGGAGGGAAGAGGGGGAAAGGACAGGGGGTGGGGCTGGAGACCCCGGAGTCTGGGCAGCGGGCGGGATCTGGCCTCCCCACCCCCAAACTGGGGAAGAAGGGACCGCATCGCCTCCGCTGGAGCCTCGTGAGATGCACAGGCCCCATCCCCTACACCCCTTCCCCAGAGAAAATCCTTCTGGGCGCCAAGTATGTATGAAGCCCGGCGCCGAGTATTTGGCAGGCGTTGTCCTCTTGCATCTTGGGAGATAAGGGGTGACAGTCCCCGTTTTACAGAGAAAGAAACTGAGGCTGAGAGAGGGCAAGCGACTCACCCAAGGTCACACAGCCGCGATCTAAACATGCCCCCCTCCGGGCCCCCGCTGCCGGGGCTCCATCTTCCTTAAGTCCTGGTGTGCTTGGAGATCTCCGGAGGGGGCGGGGTGGGGGGAGGGGATCTTAGGGCCTTTCGAGGGAGGGATCACTGCTGAGAGGAAGCTCACAGCCCCTAAGAATCTCAGTGATCTTGGCCCTCTGGCGACACTTTCCCTTCTTTCCTACCTGGTCCCAGCCCTGTTAACCCAAGCGGAGGCAGGTTGAGGGAGCATGGGATCTGACTTCCGGATCCCTGGATGCTTGAATGCTGGAAGACGAGGCAGAGGTCTCCAGAATGACTTAAGGAGCACCATCCCTCTCTCCCTCTCTCTGACATTCCTCGATTCTCCCGACCTCTTCCTGGGTTTCTAGCACCCTCTCTCCCCACCGCCAGATCTCTGTGACTTTCTGTGTGTTTCTCTTTCTTAATCCTGTCCCTCTGTCTGTCTCTCTCTATTTCTGTCTCCCTGGTCTTCTCTTCTTGCATTTCTGCACCCCTCTCTCTTCCTGCGTCCCACGTCCCTGTCTCCATCTCTCTCCTCCCCTCCCCCTAGTCCCCAGACCCTGACTCGGTTGCAGATCCCATCCCCAAGCCTGTGTGTGGCCAGAGCTTCCCGTTTGGGGAAACCTGAGCCGAGGTGGCGGGGGAGGGGGCTGTCCCTGCTGCTGACCCCGACTGCCCCCTCCCCAGATGGGGAGTGGGGAGGGGGACTGAAGCCAGACTCCCGGGGCTGCACGCCCAGCCCCTCCCCCGGCCGAGAGTGGGACCCTGCACATTCTTCTCCAGAAACAGAAACAGCTGTGGGAGGCCCCACCCCCTCCCAAAGTTAGAGACGCGTTGTGGGGGCCTTCACCAGCTTCCCCCCCACCCCAAGCTGGTTGGGCTTGGGGACGCGCCTCCCGTCTCTACGAGGAGAGGGAGACGGCATGGGGATGGGCAAGCTGTGTCCTTCCTCCCTGTCCCTTAGTCCCTCCCTCTCTTTGCCTCAGTCTCCCCCTCTCTTCACCCCTCAGCTTCCCAATTTCTGCCCCTCAGTCTCCCCCTTCTCTGCCCCTCTGTCTACCCGCCCATTCCTCAGTCCCCCCTCCCCATGAGGCGGTAGTGGAGAGGCGTCTTCCCCCCACAGTCTCCAGGCAAACTCCGTCCCAGCGTCAGGGAGGGGGCGGTGGCAGGCAGCGGGAGGGAGACAGCGGCACGGAGGGAGGAGCGGAGAAGCGCTAAATATAAACTCCTCTGGTGCTGGGGGTTCCTGGGTCCTTCTGAAGAGGGGGTGGGGGCCTCCTCTGATCTCTGAGCCTCTTATGATGCTTACCCCTCCCACTTCCCACCCAGGAATACATTACTCCCTTCGAAGCAAGAAAGACGGAAGCCAGACTTAATTAGTTTCTAAGAGAAATGAAGGGGATGCTGGTAAAGACCAGGGGTATGTCAGAAAAGAGAGGCAAGAATCCTGGATGGGGCGGGGGGCCCTTTTCTCTCCCACCAAGGAAAAAGGTCCTCTTTCAGCAAGAAGGACTTAAGTTAGACTTGCAGAAGGACTTCCTAGCAGAGATAAAGGGAATTGGACACAGACTAGGGGCATGCGAGGGGAGGAAAAAAGGTCTGTGAAAGTTTGGGCAAAGGGGTCTTGAGGGGTCCTAACCAAACCCATGTTAAACCTTTCTGGGCTGGACGGCCTCAGGCTCACTGGCAGAAGCACTTGTGAAAAAAAGGATGAGGGGCATTGTGGGCAGGCAGGGAGCCAGATTTAGGCCAAGGGCCTTCTGGTCTTTTAAAGATTCATCCCTTTGCAGCTGGAAGGAATGAGGTCAGACTTACAAATAGCGGGGGTGTAGACTGAGAGGGTGTGGGGGGTCCAGGCTGGGGGGTGGAGGCTTCTCCTTTCTGTCCCCCTAACTCCTGCCTTCCCTGCAGTGGAAGAATTGAAATTAGACCTGCAGAACTTACAAAAAAAAAAAAAATCCATCCTTTTACATTTATTTTTAATTACACAAGTAAAATATGGTTTTGTATTTTCCTTGTTAGAAATTCACAGCTTTCATGTAATAATAAAAGCTAGCATTTATTAAGTGCTTAAAAGGAACTGCTGTTCTAACTCATTTAATCCTCACAACAACCCCATAAGGGAGGGAGTCCGATGATGCTCATGTTGCAGATAAGAAAACCAAGGCCCAGAGAGGTGAAGTAACCTGCTGAAGGTCACACAGCGGGGAAGTGGCAGAGCTGAATTTGAACCTTGGCGATTTGGCTCCAAGCAATGCCTCCTTAAACACTCATTCTACCATCCAGTCCCCTCGTCCCTCCTTTGACCCCCTAACCCCACAGTCTCCCCTGAGAGCACCACCATTGTTCCCTGGGTGTGAGTCCCTCCAGACCTCTTCCAATGCATCTATTCCCAGAAACAGTTTCCTTACCAAGAAACGTAGAGTTTTGCTTTGCTTTTTACAAATTCCAGTTTCTGGGGGTGAGGTCCCCAGAACTGGGGGTTCTCCAAGTACAGCCCGCTGGACCAGGAGCATCACATGGGAACTTGTTAGAAATGCAAATTCTTGGGCTCCAGACTGGAATCAGAAGCTCTGAAGGTGGAAATTTAGGTTCTCACACGCCCTCCGGGTAATTCCGACTCACGCTCATACACTTGTCTTTTTCGGCTCCACGCTCTCTCCTGGTGTCGCTTTGATACAGAAACCGCCTCGTTCCACGTTAAGAGCTGTGTAGTATTCTGCCGTGTACCTTCATCCCTTCATCAGACATTTCCGAGCACCTACTTTGTGTCAGGCACTGTTCTAGGTGCGGAGAGGGGGGCGCAGCAGAGAACAAAACAGAAAAATCACTGCCCCCCCACCCCCCACCCGGGGGCTGACATTCTAGTGAGAGCGACAACAAACAAAGGTCCCCCTGATGTATCATTTTAAGTCGGGAGGTCATCACTGCTATGTCGGAAAAAAAAGGAGGGCACAGGGGTGCAGAAGGACAGGCGCGCTGTTTTGGAAAGAGTGGTCAGAGGAGGGATCGTGGCAGCAAAGATCTGAATGAAGCAAGAGAGCGAGCCAGGAGGATCGGCCCGGGAAGCAGCCTGCTGAGGTCGGCGCATGCGCGGCCAGTGTGGCTAAAGCGGAGTGAGCGAGGGGGCGAGCAGTGGGGGGACTCGACAGGGGGTACATAGGTGGTCTGTGAATTTTTTTTAGCTGCACGAATCGGCTGCTCGCCTGAGTTCTGCTCCAAGGTGACGCCACTCTGGGCATCTCTGTACGCCCGGGGCAGGAGCCCCAAGTGCAATGATTGGTTGCCTTGCCTCCCATAAACAAGCCCGGATGGGGGCGCCTGTTGTCGGGGGGAGGGGAGGCCGAGGCCCGGGAGAGCAGCCGAGGGAGTCGGAAGCTGGGGGTGGGGGGTGTCTGCGGAGGAGCCGGCCGGTCTTTCTGCCCTAAATAGGCAGGGCCAGGCGCCTGCCCTCCCAGCCCCTCCTCCCTCCTCCCCTCCCTCCCGCCGTCCAGACAGGCTGCTTTTGTCTGAGGGTCAACCGTCAGCCAGCCGCGGCTGCCGCCACCTCTGGCCTCGCCCAGACCCGCGTGAGACTCTCCCTGGCTCTGGCCCCACTTTTCCAAAATGGGGTTCCGTCCCAATGTCTCGGAGACCCCATCTGTGTTGTTTCAGCCCCTACACCCACCCCCGGTCACTGTCACTTCCCTAAAAGGGCTTTCACCTTCGTGTATTCACACCTGATCAGAAATGGTCTTCTCCTGCGGCAAGAATGATCCAGGGTGGACTCAACAGAAATTTCTTATGGGGATGAGGTGCGGTGGGCAGACGGTGGGGGCTTCTGGGTGGAGCAAGGGCAGGAAGAAGATGTGGTCCCTGGGGCAAACCTGCTGGGGCTGGTCGCTGCAGTACCACTAAGGCTAGACTCACAGAAGAACTTTCCAGTAGGCATGGGGGGGGGGTTCTTTCTGAAGGGAGAAGCACAGACTTACAGTCATGGTCAGCCTATTTTATCCATATGAGGAGAAGAGTCTGCAGCAGGAAGACTTCCGAAAGGACTTTCTGCTGTTAGATAAGGGGCAGTGGGAGAAACGGGAGCGTCTGCGAAGGGACGGGCAAGGACTAGGAGAAGGCAGACCGATGGCTAAGTGATCTGCCAGGTCCTGGACACCAACGTTTGGCAGTGAACTGCCCTTACAGCAAGAAGACTTGAAGTTAGACTCCAAGAGGGACATTCTAATAGGGGTTAAGGGGCCATGAGCACAGATGGAGGGAACAGCTGATAGGGAGAGGGGAAGGGATGGGGCCTTCTGAAACTTATCACATTTAAGAGGGAATGAGGCGGCTGCAGCAGGAACGACTGGAGTTAGACAGCCAGAAGGACTTTCTAATGTTATGAAGGGATAGAGACCTTGAGGCGGATCCTGGGATTCAGGTACTGCTTTTACCTTTCAAAATCAGAGCCTCAATGTCCAAATGAAACTCTGCCCATGAGATCCTAAAATAGGGGACCAGTGGGTGGAGGACTGGGGGCCTTCTGACCATCCTGCTCTCTCCACGCCCTCAGGAGGCCTTGCCCGGGCTCATCTGGGACCTGGGACAGCAGCTGGGAGACCTGAGCCTGGAGTCTGGGGGCCTGGAACAGGACAGCGGGCGCAGCTCCGGTGAGCGCGGGTAGAGGGAGTGGGGTCCCCCTGGGACACCCCAATCTTTCCCACTGTCCCCTATTTCTCAGGCGCCTCTGCCTCTGTCTCCCCTTCCCCACCCCTGGTTTCCTCACTCAGGCCTCCCGATTTTCTCTCCCCTTCTCCCTGGCATCCAGGCTTCTATGAAGACCCCAGCTCCACAGGAGGTCCCGACTCGCCACCCTCGACCTTCTGTGGGGACAGTGGCTTCTCCGGCTCTGGCTCCTATGGAGGCCCGGGTCCCTCTGAACCCCGGGGCATCTATGCCAGTGAGAGGCCCAAGTCTCTAGGTAAGGTGGGTGGGGCGGGGGCCCGGAGAGCCAGGGAATGGACAGTAAAAGGACGGTTTTGAGCACAAGCTTCTGAGTCAGACCGACCTGGATTGGCATTCTGGCTGTGACATTCCCTTTTCATGTGATTTTGAGCATGTCGCTTCTTTCTGGGCCTCTGTTTCTCCACCTGTTAGTTTTGAGTATTCAGTGAGCCTCTGCCCTTATGGCACTGGACTTGGCACGTGGCGGCCACTCAGTAGACAGGGACTGCTGTTATTCATTTACACAAGTAAGTTTCTGAGCCCCTACTATGTGCTAATCTAGCACTGGCTATCCTTGGGGTGAGGGATACAGCAGTGACAAAATCCCTGTCCTCATGCAGCCGACACTCCAGTGGGAGAAAGAGATAATGTACAAGATAAATAAGTAAAATATATAGGGTATTAGATATTGACACGTTACCCTGAAAAGAAAACTAGGAAAGGGGGCTGAGGCGTGTCCCTTTGCGTTGGGGTGGAAATTGCAATTTTAGAAAAATGTGGCCAGGGAGGGCGTCACTGAGGCTGTGACGTTTGAGTGACGCCCTGAAGTAAGTGAGGGAGTGGGCCACGCAGATGTCCTGAAGGAAAAGTCCAGGCAGCGGGAACAGCACGTGCAAAGGCCCTGAGGCTGGAGTGTGACTGGCATGTGCCTCCAGGAGATTATGTGGCTAGAGGCCTATATAGGGGACAGTGGTGAGAGATGGAGGACAGAGGGGCAGAGGCGGGACACACCATGCAGGGTCTTGTAGGCCACTGGGAAAAGTTTGGCACGAACCTGATATGAGGCAAGGGGTGAGAGTAGGGTTTTTGATGGGAGTGGGAGAATGGGGGGGCTACCTGCCCGTCCTAAGCCCACTGAGAAAGGGCTTTGAGGGCCTCTCCACTCTCTTCCCTTTTTTCGCTTCCCCACCCTAGGAGACGCCAGTCCCAGCGCTCACGAGGCGGTGGGCACCCGGGCGGCCGTGCCACGCTCCTTCTCGGCGCCCTACCCAACGGCAGCGGGCTCGGTGGGCCCGGACGCCTGCTCGTCGGCGGAGCGGCGGGCGCGCGCGGGGCCCTTCCTGACGCCCAGCCCCCTGCACGCCGTGGCGCTGCGCAGCCCGCGGCCCTGCGGCCGGCCTCCCGCGGACTCGCCGGACGCGGCGGGCGCGGGGCGGCCCCTGGACGGCTACATCTCGGCGCTCCTGCGCAGGCGCCGCCGCCGGGGGGCGGGCCAGCCCCGGACGAGTCCCGGGGGCGCGGACGGGGGCCCGCGGCGCCAGAACAGCGTGCGCCAGCGGCCGCCCGACGCGTCCCCGCCCCCCGGGGGCGCGCGGCCCGCGCCCGAGCCCCCGCTGGAGCGCGCGGGGGGCCGTTCCGCCAGCCCGGCCGCCTTGGGCCGCGCCTGGGCCTCGCCCTGGGAGTCGGAGGCGGCGCCCGAGCCGGCCGCGCCGCCCGCTGCGCCCTCGCCCCCCGACAGCCCGGCCGAGGGCCGCCTGGTGAAGGCGCAGTACATCCCGGGCGCGCAGGCCGCCACCCGAGGCCTCCCCGGCCGCGCGGCGCGCCGCAAAGCGCCACCACTGACCCGGGGCCGCAGCGTGGAGCAGTCCCCGCCCCGGGAGCGTCCCCGGGCCGCGGGCCGCCGCGGACGCATGACCGAGGCCTCGGGCCGCCGGGGCTCCCCGAGGGCGCGCAAGGCCGCGCGCTCCCAGTCCGAGACCAGCCTGCTGGGCCGCGCCGCCGCCGTGCCTCCGGGGCCCCCCAAGTACCCCACGGCTGAACGGGAAGAGCCGCGGCCGCCGAGGCCCCGCCGCGGCCCGGCGCCCACGCTCGCGGCCCAGGCCGCGGGGTCCTGCCGCCGCTGGCGCTCCACGGCCGAGATCGACGCGGCCGATGGGCGCCGCGGCCGGCCCCGCGCCCCCGCGGCCCGCGGCCCGGGGCCCGGCCCGTCCCCGTCCGCCCCTCAGCGCCGGCTGCTCTACGGCTGCGCGGGCAGCGACTCCGAGTGCTCGGCCGGGCGCCTGGGGCCCCTTGGACGCCGGGGGCCCACGGCCGGCGGCGGCGGCGGCGGCTACGGGGAGAGTGAGTCGAGCGCCAGCGAGGGGGAGTCGCCCGCCTTCAGCTCCGCCTCTAGCGACTCAGACGGCAGCGGTGGCCTCGTGTGGCCGCAGCAGCTGGTGGCCGCCACCGCGGCCTCCGGGCCAGGGGCGGGTGCGGGTGGAGGGGCGCCCGCGGGCCCCGCCAAAGTCTTTGTGAAGATCAAGGCTTCCCACGCGCTCAAGAAGAAGATACTGCGCTTCCGTTCGGGGTCTCTCAAGGTCATGACTACAGTGTGAGTTTGGGGGTTTGCTCGGGCTCCCCCTTCATAGCCTCTGCACCGCCACACTCCCGATCGCTGGCCCTTCCACACCTCCCTTCCAAAGACCACCATTCTCTCTGCTTCCAAAGAGCCGTGCGCACTGCCCCCGTCCACTGCACTCCTGGTTGGAAAGGCTCCCCCTCCACCATAGGGAGGAATGGGGGAGGAGCCCTGTTTGACCCACTTCAGTTTGCTGGCTCTGCAGCCCGTGGGCACGAAAGTTCCCTCTCTCTGGGGCACACTCTCCTCGTCTGTACTGTGGGTGTACTATGGTATGCAGAAGGGGTAATTCAATGGGAATTTCCCCATTTTAGTTTAGACACTTAGTCTGTTTGTTCCCTTTCACTTCTCTCACTGAGTCCTCTTATTCCTCCTTTCCATGCCCAGTATGGCCCCCCTCTCATTCACAAAGTGCCCCCCTCCATGTCCCTGGACCCCTAGGATATCCCCTTGGCACCCGGGTTGGAGACTGTGTCTGACCCAGATGGTGCCTGCAGAGTGCCCTGGGAAGGGAAGGAGCACTGACTTTGGGGTTTTGAGGGTCAAGTAGGAGTTGGTAACACCTGGAAAGAAAGACTCTTTTACTTCTATCCCTGGACAATTATGGTGGATTGGGAAGTAGAAGATGGGAAGGAAGATGGCTTCTATCTCGTGCCCCCCATCCCATGAGAGGGAGTGGGGGGAGCTCAGGATGACCCTCAACTGTTCCAATCGAGTTTTTTTTTCTTTTTTAAATTACTGTATTTATTATGACGATGGTGACTCCCCGGTGCACAGGGGGGCCAGATTCTGTGTGTTTCTCTAACCTCTTTGTAAATAAACGCACAATGTTACATGCGTGGTGGATTCTCCTTCTGTATTAAAATGGGAGAAATGCTTTTCCTTTGAACTGACATTTATTGAGCAACTACTGTTTGCTTTGGATATGGCAGTGTCCAGAACCAGACGGCAGATCCCAGGGTGGGTCTCAACATCATTTTCCTACCATCGGCTATTTTAGTTCAATCAATGTGACCTTTGATTGAGTTTTGTTTAGTCATAAATATGGTTTCATGAAAATGGAGACAATATAGGCAAAGGGACAGCCCCTAATCCCCTCTCTCAAAAGTCATTATAATCAGTTTGATGTGCATCCTTATATATTTTTTGTGTGTTTGCATACATATATGAATCTAAATAACTATATAAATACACATGCATATACATATAATTATACTATATATGTAAAACTATACATTTACATAAATTGAAGTATATGTATGCATTGTTTATCTTTGTTTTTTTTGTGGTTAAGTCATCTGTGCCTGGAGATTTCTTCATGGGAAGGATTTTCATTAAGAATTGAATTTCTTTGATGGTTATAGTACTACTTAGCTTTTCTATTTCTTCCTGTGTCAGTTTTACTGGTTGTGTCCTTCTAGGGATTTGTCCATTTCATCTAAATTTTGATAACATTTTCCACCCTTAGATTCCCATAATCTAACCCCCTTCTCAGCTCTCCAGTTCCTTTGCTGTTATGGACTTTGCTTCAGTAACGTCCTTGTACGGGCCTGTTTTTGCTGGATGTATATATTTCTGTAGGATCCACTCCTAGAAATAGAATTGCTTGGGCATTAGAGTATGCTCATTTAAAAGCCTTTTTCTTTCTTTTTTTTTTTTTGGTGAGGAAGATTAGCCCTGAGCTAACATCTGTTGCCAATCCTCCTCTTTTCTTTTTTTGGTGAGGAAGACTGGCCCTGGGCTAACATCTGTGCCACCTTCCTCCACTTTATATGGGACGCCGCCACAGCACGGCTTGATAAGTGGTGTGAAGGTCTGTGCCTGGGATCCGAACCTGCAAACCCTGGGCCACCACTGAAGCAGAGTGAACTTAACCACTACGCCACCGGGCCGGCCCTGAAAAACTTTTAATTGACACTGCCACCCTGCCTTCCACTAAGACTGCCCTCAGTTGACATTTCCAAGAGCAATTTCTGAGATGCCCATTTTTCTACCCCTTCATCAAACAACAGATGCTATTAATCATTTTCACTTTGCCAATCTTATGGGGAAAAGTTAGGTTGTTTTAATTGGCATGTTTCCCTCCCTATTTCCATAAAGTGAGACATCATCGTGTATGCTTATTGGCCCACTTGTATTTCTTCTGTGGATTGTCCGTTCACACCCTTTGCCCTTTTTTCTATTGGGTAAGCCCAATAAGTATACTAATTTCATGGATGGGTAAATAGAGGCTCAGAGAGGGGCCGTGATTTGCCCTGCTCACACAGCAAGAGGGAGCCAGGACTAGGGCTCAACCCCCGCTGACTCCACAGTCTGAAGAACGGGTATTTGTTGCTGCTTTGACCTTTGTGTCTACAGGGGCGGGTCCACCCATGAGAGAGTGGGGACCAGGGCTGCTGTGCTCACCTGTGTAGTGCCCAAACAGCAAGGAACAAGACAGAAAAAAAGTCCCTGCCCTGTGGAGCTCCCATTCCAGTGTGCGTGTGTGTCCCTATCTGTGTATAAACGTGTATTTCTTTTAGAGTAACAATAAAAGTTATTTTTAAAAGTTTGCCTGGAAGAGCCACTGCCTGTCAGGCCTTTGGGAATATGTGCCCCATCTCCATTCCATAAAAGAGGAAACTGAAGCCAGAAAGGGGAAGATTCGTCTAAGGCTGCGCAGGCCACACATGGTCAAAATGGTTGAAGTAAACATGGATGACCTTTCTTTTGAAGATTTTTAGTGCTTATTCATAAAAAGCAACAGCTAACACTTGATCGAGCATTTATTAATGCCAGATTCTATTCTCAGCACTTTTTATAGATTGATTCATTTAATCCTCACAACCTCATGGGGGGTAGATACCACTATTATGCCCATTTTACAGATGGCAAAATCGAAGCACAGAGAGGTTAAGTCACTTACCTGAAGCTATTAAGTAGCAAAGCCAGAATCTAAGTTCAGGCTGCCTAAGAGTCCATACTTTTAACCACTGCCCTACGTGGCATATTTGCTGTATGGATTATCTCTAGAAGGATACACAAGGAACTGGTCACAGGGATGCCGCTGGGGGAGGGGGGGGTGTAGATATAATAAATAAATTCTATAATTTTTTAAAGGTTATGAGGACAATGGGGAGAAACTGAGCAGAAGTATGAGGGAATTGGGTGGGATGGAGGAGGAGAGGAGTTTGTAGTTTTAAGTAGAGTGATCAGGGATGGTCACCACTTGCGAAGGTGGCATTTGAATGGAGACCTGAGGAGGTGGGGGAGCGAGGCTTGTGGATATCTTGGGGAAGAGCATCTCAGACAGAGGGGTCAGCCAGTGCAAAGGCACTGAGGCCAAAGCAGTACCTGCCATCTTGGCAAAATAGCTAGGAGTCCAGCGTGTCTGGAGCTGTGTGTGAGGGGGGCAGGGAGGTTGATGGCAGAAAATGGTAGGGACCACCACACCATGTGGGGCCCTGGTGAGGATTTTGGTTTCTACTCCCAGGGAAGTGGGAGCCATGGGAGAATTCAGAGCAGAAGAGGGACTTAGTTTTTTTGGGGGAGGACGGAGTTACAGCTCTATTAAGACATAATTCACATACCATAAAATTTATTCATATAAAATAATATAGACTTCAATGGCTTTTTTTTCCCCCAAAACAATTGTTTTCTTTTGTGATGAGAACTTTTAAGGTCTACTCTCTCAGCAACTTTGAAATATGCAATACAGTAACAATATTATTAACTATAGTCACCATGCTGTACATTACATCCCCATGACATTTATTTTTCAACTGGAAGTTTGTATCTTTTGACCAGCTTCACCCATTTTGCCCACCCCGCCTCTGGCAACCAGCAATCTGTTTTCTGTATCTATGAGGTTGAGGTTTTTTTCTTTTTCTTTTTTCAGATTCCACATATAAGTGAGATCATACAGTATTTTTCTTTCTCTGTCTCCTTATTTCACTTAGCAGAATGCCCTCAAGGTCCATCCATATTGTTGCAAATGGCAAGATTTCCTTCCTTTTTATGGCTGAATAGTATTCCATTGTATATATCACATCTTCTTTATCCATTCAGCCATCATTGGGCACTTAGGTTGTTTCCAAGTCTTGGCTATTGTAAATAATGCTGCAATGTACATGGGGGTGCATATATATTTTTGATTTAGTGTTTTCATCTTCTTTGGATAAATACCCAGAAGTGGAATTGCTGGAGCATGTGGGAGTTCTATTTCTCATTTTTTGAGGTACCGTCATGCTGGTTTCTATAGTGGCTGCACCAGTTTGCGTTCCCACCAACAGCGCACGAGTGTTCTCTTTTCTCCACACCCTTGCCAACACTTATGTCTTGTCTTTTTGATATAGCCATCCTAACAGGTGTGAGGGATATCTCATTGTGGTTTTGATTTGCGTTTCCCTGACGATTAGTGATGCTGAACGATTAGTGATTTCGTGTACCTGTTGGCCATCTGTGTGTCTTCTTTGGAAAAAAGGTCAATTCAGATCCTCTGCTCATTTTTTAATCAGATTGTTCTTTTGCTGTTGAGTTGTATGAGTTCTTTATATGTTTTGGATATTAACGCCTTATCGGATATATGATTTGCAAATATTTTCTCCTAGTCATTAGGTTGCCTTTTCGTTTTGTTGATGGTTTCCTTTGCTGTGCAGAAGCCTTTTAGTTTTATGTAGTCCCACTTGTTTATTTTTGCTTTTGTTGCTTCTGCTTTGGTGTCAAATCCAAAAAACCATTGCCAAGACCAATGTCAAGGAGCTTACCACCTATGTTTTCTTCTAGGAGTTTTATGGTTTCAGGTCTTACATTCAAGTCTTTAATCCATTTTGAGTTGATCTTTGTGTATGGTGTAAAATAATGGTCCAGTTTCATTCTTTTGCATGTGGCTGTCCAGTTTTCCCAAAACCGTTTATTGAAGAGACTGTCCTTTCCGCATTGTATGTTCTTGGCTCCTTTGTCAAAGATTAGCCTGTCCATAGACGTGTAGTTTTGTTTCTGGGCTCTCTATTCTGTTCCATTGATCTGTGTGTCTGTTCTTATGCCAGTGCCATACTGTTTTGATTACTATAGCTTTGTAATATAGTTTGAAATTGGGGAGCATGATGCCTCCAGCTTTGTTCTTTTTTCTCAAGATTACTTTAGCTACTCAGGGTCTTTTGTGGTTCCACACAAATTTTAGGATTTTTTTGTCCTATTTCTGTGAAAAATGCCCTTGGAATTTTGATCTGATTGCATTGACTCTGTGGATTGCTTTGGGTAGTTTGGACATTTTAACAGTAGTAATTCTTTCAATCCAAGAACATGAAATATCTTTCCATTTATTTGTGTCTTCAATTTCTTTTGTTGTCTTACCAATGCCTTTTAGTATAGTCATGGAGTTGCACAACTATCACCATGGTAAATTTCAGAACATTTCCATCACTCCGAATAGAAACTTTGCACCCCTTAGCTGTCATCCTCCAACCTCCCCAGCCCCTAGAACCACTAATCTACTTTTGTCTCCAGAGATTTGCCTATTCTGGACATATAAGTGGAATCATGCAATATGTGGCCTTTTGTGATTGGCTTCTTTCACTTAGCATCATGTTTGCAAAGTTCATCCATGTTGTAGCTTATGTCTGTACTTCGTTTCTTTTATTGCCACATGATATTCCATTGTGTGGATACACCACATTTTACTTATCTATTCATCCATTGATGGACATTTGGGTTGTTTCCACTTTTGGGCGATTATGAATCATGCTGCTGTGAACATTCACGTACAAGTTTTTGTGTGGACGTATGTTTTCATTTCTCTTAGGTAGACATTTAGAAGTGGAATTGCTGGGTCCTGTGGTAACTGTTTAGCCTTTTGAGGAACTGCCAGACTGTTTCCTAGAGTGGCTGCATCATTTTCATCCCCGCAAGCAATGTGTGAGGGTCCCAATTTCTCCACCTCCTCACCAACACTTGCTATTATTTGGGGACTTCGTTTCAAAGACGGTCCCTCTGGCTGCTCTGTGGGGACCAGGCTGAAGGAGACAGATAGAAGCTGGGAACCCAGCTGGGAACCCAGTGAGCAACTGTAATAATCCAACCAGGAGGAGGGGGTGGCTGGGCCAGAGTCGGGGAGCAGAGGAGGTAAGAAGTGTCCAGATTGTGGAGAGACTTTGAAAATGGAATTAATGAGATTTGTTACTGGATCAATTGTGGGGTGCGGGAGAGGCAGGGGAGGCAGAACGGCCCCCAAAATTCACTACCAACCGAACGGGTAAGACTGCGGTAGGAGAGGGTTTGGAGGGGGGAATCAGGAGCTCAATTCTGGACACCTTCAGTTTGAGATCCCCACCAGACATCCAGGTGGGAATATTCAGGAGGGATGGGGTACTCAGGAGGGATCCGGATCCCAGCATTACTGTGGGCGTTCATCGCACGTTTCCTGAATAATTAAAGCCAGAACTGAATCTGAATTCAGGGTCCCAGTTTCCCCTTCCAAAAAATGGGGACAATAATCCCACTGACTACTAGGTTGTCAGGAGGCTGGGGCGATTCTTGTGCAGCACCGGGCAGGACTGCACACCTCGAAACCAAGGTCATGCGCAGGGTGGACAGACGGCCGAGGTCCGAGGGATATGGAGGTTACGCTGGGTTCAGGCAGCCGTCCGTCCGTCTCCCCCGCCTCCCACCTCTGGCTGCCGTCGGGGAGGGGGAGGGGAGGTTGGGTCGTCACCCTGTCTTCCCCCGCTCTAAGCTGGGTTTCCTCCTCGAGGGCCGCCCGGGCCAAACTGCTGATGGAAACCAGCTGCAGGAGGCGCCCAGGCTCGGCGCACGCCCAGGCCCCTCCCCGGCGCCGGCAGACCCCGCTAAGGGGGGACGAGGGCGCCCCAGCTCCCCTTCCCCCTTCCGCAGCCGGGCCCCGGGCCCTGGCACGTCCGGCGCGCCTGATGCTTTCCAGATGTGAGCCTGGCTCCCCTCCCCCACCTGGCCCCGATCCTCCTGCGGGGAGGGGGGAGGGGAGCCCGGGTCCGATACCCCCCTATCAAATCGCCACCAAGGACCCGGGCCGGTGTCTCCTCCCCGCTTGTCTCCCTTCCCTGTAAAAACCGAATTGGGTTGGGCAGACTGCGGTGGAGACGCTCCTCCCTCACCTCCACCTCTGCCCAGGGCTCCAGCGTCCGCCCCTCCCGCAGCGGGCGGAGGTGGCCGTGGCGGGATCCAGCCCCAAGCCCCGCCCCTCGGGGCACGCCGCGCCAGGCCCCGCCCGGGACACGCCCACGAAGACCACGCCCCTTAGAACGCCCCTCCCCGAGGCCACGCCCCTGCAGGCCCCGCCTCTGCCGACCTGTCCTCTGCGGAAGGCTGGGTCTGCGGGTCTGTCTCTCCGCCCGCAACTCTCTCTGCCTCTGCGTGTCTGTTTCTGGGCCCCTGTCTCTGACTCTGCATTTCCCTCTGTGCGTCTCACCTGTACCCTGCATGTCTCTGCGTCTCTGTCTCTCTGCAATCCTCTGTCTATCTCGGTCTCTCGGAGTGCCTAGGTCTCCATCCCTCCAAATTTCTGTCTGTGTCCCTCTCTCTCTCTGCGCCTCTCTGTCTCTCCCTGCATCTCCCCCCGCCTCTGAATTTCTCTGTGTCCCAGTCCATCCTCAGTTCTCTCCCTCTAGCCTCCTCCACCTCTCTGTGTCGCTCTCTCTCTCCGCTGGCTGCATCCCCAGCCGGCCCGCGGGGTCGCCTTGCCCTCCCGGGTTCCACCCATTCCTACGGCTTCGGCGCCGGCGGGGTGGGCGGCTCGGCGGGCCGCGGGCGCCCCCGTGTGGCCGGCAGGGGGCTGTCCGGAGAGGCCAGAGAGCTGAGTGTGCGCGCCCGAAGGGCTGTCGGTGGGTGACACCAGGAGTTGGTGTGTAAACCCAAGAGACTGTGTGAGTGCGTACTACTGTGAGATTGTGCTGACGCCAGAGGTTGTGTGCGGCTGTGTGACCTTGTGAGATTTTGTGTGACAATCAGAGATTGGGTGTGAGTGTGGGGAATTGTGTGTTACACCGAGAGGATGTGTGTGTGACAGCGTATGTGAGATGAGAAAGATGACATATAGGGGACTGTGTGTGGCACTGAGAGGTAGGATGTGCCTGAGACACTATTTGGGGGACTGTGTGTGACATCCAGAGACCATACATGAGAGTGAGAGATTGTGAGTGTGCAACATGGTGAGGACGTGAGCACTGTGTGTCACATGAACAGATGATGTGTGTGAGAGAGTGAGACTGAATGAATGTGATACAGCAAGGGATGGTGTGAGAAGGCCCGGGGGGCTAGGTGTGCCAGAGAGACCGTCTGAGTGGGAGACACTACCTGTCAGCCACACTGACGAACTGTGAGAACCTGTGTGTGACTGTGTGTAACAGATCGTGTGGGATACTGAGAGACACAGTGTTTTGACAGTGCGTGAGATAGTGTGCGAGTGTGCAGGACACTCAGAGGTGAGAGTACAAGAGAGACCTTGTATGTGTAAGTGTGACACTGGGAGATTGCTGTGTGAGGGCAACAGCTGTGTGTGAGACAGACTGAGCAAGGCTCAGCTAGAGATTCTGTACACGACAGTGTGTGTGTGGGACAGACTCTGGGTGAGGGAATAGGTGTGTAAGATTGTGACACCGGGAGATTGTGCAAGAATGAGTGTGGCTGTACGTGGGAGTCAGTGGATGTGTGGCTGCGTGTTGCTGTGTAATATAACAAAATATTGTGTGATAGTGCTTGACAAAGGTCTGAAGTCTCAACTCATGTGAATGGGTGTGACATCTTCAGAGATTATGTGTGACACTGTGCAAAACTGTGTTTGTACATTTGACACTCTGAGATGGTATATCTGACTGTGGTTGTGCGAGATGTCATTGGCGAGGGTGTGCCACGCTGTGAGAGGTTGTGAGGGACTGTGGGTGGCATTTTGAGAGACTGTGTGACCGTGGCACTGTGGGAGGTTGTGTGTTGAGCACAGGTCGATTGTGAGACGCAGGAGATATTGTGCATCTCTGTGCGAGGGGCCGTGAGTGTGAGTCTGTGTGCTGAGAGGGGTTGTCTGAGACGGCGTGACACTGAGGTGGCGGGTGTGACAGGGTGGGCGTGACACTGAGGTGGCGGGTGTGACAGGGTGGGAGAGAGCATGTGAGATGGAGTGAAGGCCCGTGTGGGACACACTGCAGAGATTTGTGTGACTGTGGAATCAATGCAGCAGGGCGTGGGGCGCACCTTAAGACTGTCTTTTCGTGTTTGTGTGTTTGTGTGTGAGACAGAGACAGAGATGGAGGGGGAGACTGGGAGAGAGACAGAGGGAGAGAGACACAGAGGACAGAGGGGACAGAGACACCAAAGAAGAAGACAAAGAGGGGGACGGACAGAGAGAGAGGACCCAGAGAGACAGACCCAGTGGCGGTGGCAGCAGCGGGAGGAGGCGGGTCCTCAGGGGCTGCGCCCCGGGGGAGGAGGCGGGGCAGGGCTGGGGAGGGGGGACCCAGACGCTGCGTCCCAGCCTCTGCCACCCGCCTGCCGCCTGCCGTCCCAGCCCTGAGCAGCAACAGGTAGGAGGCTCCCGTCCTGCCCCAACAGCTGGTCCCTCTGCCCCATCCGGCCACAGTCTGTGCACCTGGGAATGAACGAATGAGTGAGTGAATGAACGACTATACTTCTGCGTCTCCATCAGCCTGTCTCTCCCCCAGCCCCTCCATCCTGTCCCTTCTCTCCTCTGTCCCTTTATCCCCCGTGCCTCTCTTTCCCTCTCTATCACTGTCCCTTCCTCTACCCCTCCATTTGTCCCTCTCTGTCCTCTCCCACCCCCTCTGCATCTCTCCTGCACCCATCCATCTCCCCTTCTCTATCCCCGCTCTGTCACTTCCCCCCACCCCGTGCCTCTCTCTCCCCTGTATCGTCTGTCCCTTCCTTTGCCTCTCTATTTGCCCCCGCCTACTCCCTCCATCACTTCATCCCTCGCCCCGTCTCTCCATCTCTCTTCCTCCCTCCTCAGTCTCTTTATTTCCTCCTGTGCCTCAGTCTCTCCCTCTGCCCCTCCGTTTGTCCCTCCCTCCATCCTCTCTGCCCCTCTCCCAGTCATGGCTGGATTGGGCCCCCCCTGGCCCCCCCCCCAGCCCTCTCTCCGGCCGCTAATGAGCAGAGGAGCCTTTGAGGTGGCCAGGGCTGGGGTGGGGGGTGGAGGGGGCAGCTGTTCCCAAGGCCCTAATGAACCCCTTCTGCGCCCCTCCTGCCGCGATCTTCATTCCCTGTTCTCCCCGGAGCCACCGCTAATTGGCCTGGGGAGGGCCCCCTCCTGGCTCCTCTCTATCCGCGGGGGCTGAGGACACCTGGATCCTGATCCACCACCTGTGGCCCTGTCCTTCTGTCCCTCTCTCCACCTGTCTCTCAACCTCCCATCTGTGCTTCCCTCCTGCCTTCCCTCGCCCTCTCTGTTCCTCCCTCCGCCTGCCTCTAGGTACCCCACCTCTGCACCCCTCCATCCCTCCTCTTGCCCCTCTCCTCCCTGTTCGTCTGTCCCTCCTTCGGCCTGCCTCTTGGTCCCTCAATCTATGCGTCTCTTCATCCCTCCCCTTTTCCCTCTGTTTTCCTGTCCCTCCCTCCCCTTGCCTCTGGGCACCCCATCCGTGCGCCCTTCCACCCACGCCCCTGTTACTGGGGCCCACCACCACCGCCACCCTTACCTGAGGACCCAGACTTGCCCTAGCCCACCCCCTCAAGCCCCACTCCCGCCCGGCTTTGAACCCCTTCCCCGCCGCAGCCATGTCCAACAACATGGCCAAGATCGCGGAGGCGCGCAAGACGGTGGAACAGCTGAAGCTGGAGGTGAACATCGACCGCATGAAGGTGCCGGGGCGGGGTGCGGAGGAAGGCGGGGGCTCCGGGGCTGGGGTCTGGACGGGGCGGGGTTGGGGGTGGGGCCCGGAGCCGCGGTGGGAAGGTCCCCCTCCCGACAGGGCTGGACCCGGGGAGGGGCCCGGGGCGGGGCGGGGCCGGACGAGGAGAGGGAGCCCGGGCAGGGGCGGAGCCTGTTAAGGGGCGGGCCCGGCCCGGAAAGGGGCGGAGTCTGATAAGGGGCGGTCCTGGGTGGGGCCGGGAAAGGGGCGGGGCCGTGGGCGGGGTGAGCCGGAAAGGGGCGGGGCGTGGACTTCAGACGGGCGCCCACAGGTGTCGCAGGCGGCGGCCGAGCTCCTAGCGTTCTGCGAGACTCACGCCAAAGACGACCCGCTGGTGACGCCGGTGCCCGCCGCAGAGAACCCCTTCCGCGACAAGCGCCTCTTCTGCGTCCTGCTCTGAGCCTCCCGACAGCTTACCCTCCCCTGCCACAGTATGAATCCAATAAACGTGGTGACTCTGGTGGTACCTGTGCTTTCGGGGAAACTGAGGCACGCGCAGAGCTTGGGGCCACCGTGGGAAAACCTGTGTTCCTTCTCATCCCTTCTGAGTGCATGTGGGGTGTGTAGGGGTGGGGGTGAGAATATGCTGGGTGTGTCGGCACCCGGGAGGTGATGGGGTGAAGACCGTGGACTCTCAGCTGGCCTCGCTCCTCTGCTCCCTCCGGGGCTGGAGATTTCTAGGAGCCCCGGTGCCGGTCCCACTTTTCTCACCCCCTGAATGACTACACCCCTTTTTTTCCATCTGGTTACGCCCTGCCACAGGCCTGCATTTGTCCTTAAGCACTGAACTCGGTTCATTTATTCATCCCTTCATTCATTCTTCCAAGCACTCCCTGAATACCTACTCTGTGACCCACCCTGTGCTGGGTGAAGCCGGGGACATGACTGTGATGGGGATAGCCCTGCCGCTGCCCTCTTGGGGCTCAGAATCCAGTGGGAGAGGCAGACCTGTCCCCGGATAGTGACAACCCAGAGTGGGCAGGGCTGGAGTGGGGGAGCTCAGAGGGAGCGCCTGACTCAGCTTGGAGGGCTTCCTGGAGGAGGGGACATCTAAGCTGGAACATGGTGGTAATAAAACTTGGAGACCCGGAGAAGAGAGAAGTATGGCTAGAGGTAGAGGAGAAAAATTAGTGTGTATGTTTCTTCCTTCAACAATGATTTTCTTTGTCCTGGGGACACGGAGGTGACTGTGACAGCTCTGCTTCCTGCCCTGTGTTTTCCACTTCCACATATTGGTGGCCTGCAGGACATAGATATCCCGCAGTCATATTTTTTTGGCTCTCTTCTTTTGGCCTACATAATGTTTAAAAATGTTCTTGACTTGCTTGCCAGATTGAAAAATAGGAGGACTTCATATAAAAGTCCGTATTTCTAGCTTCTCCCGAATTGGAAGGTCTGGTGACCTCAGACCTGCACAGCCCCACAGGGTGACCATTGGGTATGAGATGGGACCTAGGCTTTCCAGCTCATCAAAGTCCCCACCATGCCCTATTGTCTCCCGGTTCAGGAGGCTGAGGGCCAGTTGCTATTTATCATGGAGCCTGTGTTGGGGGCTTCTTACAGTGGAATGAAGAGAAAAGTGAAACGTCTGTTGAAAATGAAGGAGTGCAGACTGGGTGAGCTGTGGGTTTGGTTAATTATCTTACCTGGTTGGCCTGAGGGCCACTGAGTTTGCGACCCTCTCCTCTCTCCTCAACCCCCACTTCCTCTTCTCTCAAGATTAACACCCCTGCTCGCCAGCTGGGGGCTGACAGGGGCTGGACCCCTGGGTCTGGATGGAGCTGGCTCACCAGGCCTCCCCTCCCCAGAGGGGGCCATGGATACATCTGGCAAGTGCTCCATTATTTACATCGGATTAGGGTCCCCTGGGTCCCCACTCTGAGCTTCCTGTTGCACTGAAGCAAGAGCAGCTGCAATTACATCTCTCTCTTGCCTCCCACCTCTCAGCTGGCTCCGGCCTGGTTGCATCATGTCTGGGGGAGCCCCGGGGGAGATGGGGGGACAGAGAGAGCCAAGGATGAGCTGGGGGGCGGGGGATGCTGGGAGAGAAGTTGCCAGGAGGTTTCCGGAATTTCTCAGACCCAGCATCCTAGAACCTGAAATGCGAAGGAATCTAAAATTCAGGACCTCGAGTGCTGTGGAATTCTGGAGTCCTTCAATCCTGTAGGGCCAGGATTCTGGAGTCCTGCCCCCTTGTCCGGCTAGGATCCGGAACTCAGCACTTAAATCTTAGACTGTGGGATGTGGACCCTGTGAGCCCTGGGGTGTTGGAGCTGGGGAGCGTAGATTCCTCCTCCTGCACATTCCTGGTCTTGGGGAATGGAAGCTGAGGAGGAGCGAGCGGCTGACCTGATGTGGGGAAGGAAGGGCGGCCAGAGGAGATGTTTGCCTGGAGGAGGAGGTACAGGGAGGAGGGGGGCTGGGGGAGCCTGGATCTGGTCATGACTGAGGCTGGGAGGGAGGAGAAGCCAGAGGGACAGGGCAGGTCCCCGGTGACCAGCCTCCATGCATGCAAACCCAGATAATCTTGTTAGTGGGTATGACTGCAGCATAAGCTTCTGGTCGCCTGCTGCTCTTTCCTGCCACCCCCAGCTGTGAGGTCTCTGGGGTCAGAGCCAGGCCAAGAGGCAGAGAGGTGGACGCCCTCAGCAGTCCCCTCCCACTCCACCCCAAACCCTGAGGGCATCGGCCACCCCTCCCAGGCTGTCTTCCATCCGCACCCACAGGCTCAGAGCAGTGCATGGGGCGGCTGGGGGTGTGGGGGAGGGTAACCCAGCGTCAGAAGGAGGATTCATCATGGTCATCACTTATCAAGAGTCCCGTTTCACAAGCCCCATCTCAATTCTCCGATAGCCCCCAAAGGGACTCTATTTATCCCCATTTTACAGACATGGGAAATACGCACGAGAGGTGATGTCACCTGGCCATTTGGGGCTTGAGGTGGCAGTGGGAGCCAAGGCGTGAGTGGGCAGGAGGGGCTGGATGTGTTTGGGGGGCTTGAAGGACGGACGTGAGGGTGCCCTAAGTGAGGGCCCCAGCCCAGGCAAAGGCGGGGCAGGGGCAGCAGAGTACAGCCCCTGGAGCAGGGGCGAGAAGCAGAGGCCGGTAGGCAATCTGGGCCCATGGGGTTGGAGAGAGGGGTGTGAGCAGAGAAAAATGGCCTCGGCTGTAGGTGCTGGGACCTACCGAGGAGGGACAGCTCCGGATGGACGCACAGCTGCTTCCTGCAGCAGGGAGAGGGCACAGGCGGGCGGCGGGCGTGGCAGGGGTGAGCAGCTGGTGGCGTGCGTGGGTGGGGGACGGGATGGGGCCAGCTTCTTCCCAGGGCAGGGCCAGGACAACGGAAGCCAGACTGTCAGCAGAGGGTCGGGCCCAGGGCAGGCTGGGATCTTAGGTCAGCAGCGTGGTCGGAGGTCCAGATGCAGCCTGGGCAGGTGGTTGGAGGCGCTGGCCGGCAGGCGTGGGTGAGGCCCATCAGGGCCCCATTTCCTGGCCGGCTCGGCGTTTGCCCTCTTGAGGACAGTGACCCAGATGGGAGTCTGGGCTGGAGTGGCATGACTCAGCTGAGGGCCTGCCTGCCCAGGTCCAGCTCCATCCTTCCTCGCCCATCACTTGTCGCATGTCATTTGGGAACATGCCCCCCTCGGATGGTGCCCTCTGGCCCTTCTGCATGCCCAGCCTTTGGTGCAAGTAAGTGGGTTAGGGTTTGTTGAATGAATAACAACACCAGCAGCTATTGGAGGGCTTCCTGGAGGCAGGCAGGGTGAACTGTGTCTCTCCGCTTCACCCAGTGCTCCAACAAGGGTGAGGCAGTCATTGGATGAAGAACGTCAAAGCTGAGAGGGGAAGTCACCTTCCAGCGTCACACAGCACATGACTGAGTGTGGAGGTGACGTTCCAACCCCACTGTCCTTCCCCTGTGCCAGGCAGCCCCTCCACATGCAAACACACATGGGTGGACACAGCCATAAAGAAACTCGTGCGCCCACAGTAAACACACATGCACAAACACACAAAAGACACAGATTACAGAAATAGACCCTAGAGAAAACAATGCCCACCCACTGCCACAACACACACACACACACACACACACACACTCACTCACTCACTCACCTGGCTGATAAAATGCTCACTTTCGGCCCCCTGGTGTAGTGGTTTAGTTCAGGGCGCTCTGCTTCGGCGATCTGGGTTCCTGGGTCCGGATCCCCAGTGTGGACATACACCACTAGTCAGCCATGCTGTGGCGGTGACCCACATACAAAAAAAAAACAGAACAGAGGAAGATTGGCAACAGATGTTAACTCAGGGCGAATCTTCTCAAGCAAAAAAAAAAAAAGCTCACTTAGGTCAGGCCCACACAGACCCACACATGGAGTTCGCACATCCACAGTCCCTGGCACACCCCCTCTAGGGGGCCCCTCTCCCTCCCCTGCCAGGTGCTGTGTGTCCATTTCTAATTGTCTCTAGGCTGTCCTCCCTCTTCTGCCCGCTGCCCCGGGGTCCTTCCGGGGAGGCCCGAGTCCTGTTCCTAGCGGTGGTGGAGGGACAAGAGCTGCTGACTCACCCACCCAGAGCGGCTCCTTCCCACAGCTCCCCCCACCCCCAGAAGCCACCCCCTGGAGCCCAGCTGGGGTGACCTGTCACCCCAAGGCACCTGGACCGAAGAGGAACGCCTTGTGGCCTTGGCTGTGGCCTTGGCCTATGGGTCTGGCTGAGGCCACAGTTGGGCAGGTGGCTGGGGGTCTCCGGAAGGCGAGTGAAGGGGTGTCCGGCACTGGCACAGACTGCAGGAACTCTTAGACGTCCCATTAGGAATGAGTGACAGTCACTGCCCACCCGCCTGCTCCAGAGCACAGAACTGATGCCCGGGTTGCAAAGGCTCCTGGGTCACCACAGGATGGGTGGGGAAACTGAGGCCTGGAGGGGGGCAAGGGCTTGTGGACTGGGTATGGGAGCAAAGTGGACTTCCTGAATGCTCAAGGGTCACTGGTGGGGACAGGAAGCCAGTGGGAGGGAGGCTCCGGGAATCAGAGCTCCCCCTGCACCCCACAACTCCCCTGATGCTGAGATAGGACACAAGCCTGCCAGGCGTCATCCTTCATTAATATAACTTCCTGAGTCCCCTCTGGTCCACCTGGGGACTGGAGAGCACGAGGGGAGGACCACGTGGCCAAGAGGCCAGAGACCCGTACACACAGGCACCCCCAAAGCGGGGCAGTGTGGTCACTCTTGGAGCCCCTGTTCTGGCTGGAGCTGGGGCATCTATGCTGCAGGAAGTTGGGGGGGCCAGCTGGGCACGGGTGATAGGGAGATGGAGGGAAAGGGTGGCGGGTTGGAGTCACTGGGGACACGAGGACAGAGAGGGGAAGTCTGCGGCTGCCCACTCGCCCAGCCCTTGGAGTCGGGAGTGTCCCTCCGGGCCTAGGATGTGACACGACATCCACACAGGCTCTCTCCTCGTTACAAAGAGGGCTCTGGGATGGGCTGCTGGCCACGGTCAGCCACGAGGCCCGTGAAGCTGGTGTTGCCCCATTACACAGAAGAGGAAACAGATACACTGTCCTCCCCTGGGACCGTCACACGGCAGCGAGGTGGTTGAATTGGGACAGGAACCCAAGTCAGATGGAGCGAGACCCTGAGTCTGTAATCTCTACACTTAAACTGCCTCCCTGAAAAATCAGGGGTGTCTGAGAGAGTCTCTGAGATCTCTTCTGGCCCTTATGGGCAGTGAGGCTGCATGGGAAGCTGTGGGCTGAGTGGCACTGGAGACCGGTGACTGCCATGCTGGCAGCTGGGACACACAGGCTGACCACGCCTGCCCGAGGGTGGTGGTGGCAGAGGGGGTGTGTTTGGGGCAGGGTGGGAGAGATCAACATGACGGCTGTCCGTAGCCAAAATATTATTCCTGGAGGTCAAGGTCACCAGAGCTTGGCCTGGGGCCTAGAAGTGCTGGGGTGAGAGGCGAGAGGGCCAGAGGGCACTTCATTGGTGATGGGCCCTAGAAGTCCCCTGTCACCGAAGGCCCTCCTTCCCCGCTCCCCCTTCCCAGGGCTCTGCCCGGTGAGCGTGGGAGCTGGGAGCCTGAGGACGGGCTCCAGGGACTGGCATTTTTTTCCTCTGGCCCGGCCACCTCCTTCCTCAGCCTTCTGGAAGGAGTGGATTGTGTTTAGGGAACAGAAATCTCGGTAGTGCCTGGAAAACACTACATCAGGGAGGAATTTCCTGGTCATTTCTCAATCCCTGGGCAATGTCCTAACCTAGGGGCCTGGAGCCCAGAATAGATCCCAGAGGCCACCCGCAGCCCGCCTCACAGACCGGTCAGCTGTGCCCCTCAGGTCCTCTCCTGGTGCGTACTGGTGAGCTCCAGACTCGGGAGTGTGATGACTCAGTGATCCCGGTCCGCGGCCACCGGGAGACGCTGGGGAAGGGAGAAGGGCAGAGACTGGTGTGGGGAGGAGACAGGTGGCTCCTCCATGGGGACCGCGAGAGGACTCAGAGAGGGGAGGCAGAGGCCGGAGAGGGATGTCCTGGGCAGGGGGACAGAGGGAACGCGCCAGGGAAGGCGGTAGGGAGCCCAGGGGGCCTCTGAGAAGGCAGGGGGAGGGAAGGCGGGGCAGAGAGAGGAAATGAAAAAGCCGGGGTGAGCAGGCAAGATGAGTAGGGCGGGAGGAGGGGGGGAGTAGGGAGAAGCTGACACACGGAGACGGACACAGACGGGAGACCTGGGAGCGAGGGGACGCAGGAGGGACTGAGAGACTGCAGAGGTGCGGTGAGGAGGGCCTGGGAAAGCAGGGAGGCAGAGAAGGGGCTAGAGGGCTGGGGGGGGGTAGAGAGGGAGGGAGAGGCAGAGGGGGTGGACAAGGGAGGGGACAGAGATAGAGAGAGAGCAAGAGACAGAGACAGAGAAGAAAAGAACCAGGGAGGCGGAGAGGGAAGGAGGAGACAGAGAGAGGGAAGGGAACAAGGAGGGAGAGAGGAGAAGATAGAGCAGCGAGAAATAGCAGACAGACAGACAGACGCACAGCAAGGAGAACGGCGGTTGACCGGGAGACCCCCAGCTGCCCGGAGGACATGGGGACGCCGGTGGGGGGCATCTGAGTGGGCCGCAGGGCAGCCCCGCTCGCCCTGATCCCCGACCTCCCACCCTCGGGACCCCTGCAGTCCAGGCCGGCAGACGAGGCGGGGATGGCAGACTCGTGTCGGAACCTCACGTACGTGCGGGACTCTGTGGGCCCAGCCACCAGCACGCTGATGTTCGTGGCGGGCGTGGTGGGCAACGGGCTGGCACTGGGCATCCTGGGGACGCGGCGGCGGTCGCGTCCCTCGGCCTTCGCCGTGCTGGTCACCGGGCTGGCCGTCACCGATCTGCTGGGCACGTGCTTCCTGAGCCCGGCCGTGTTTGTGGCCTACGCCCGCAACAGCTCGCTGCTGGGCCTGGCCCGGGGCCGCCCCGCGCTCTGCGACGCCTTTGCCTTCGCCATGACCTTCTTTGGCCTGGCGTCCACGCTCATCCTCTGCGCCATGGCCGTGGAGCGCTGCCTGGCACTCAGCCACCCCTACCTCTACGCCCAGCTGGACGGGCCGCGCTGCGCCCGCCTGGCGCTGCCCGCCGTCTACGCCTTCTGTGCCCTCTTCTGCTCGCTGCCCCTGCTGGGCCTGGGCCAGCACCAGCAGTACTGCCCCGGCAGCTGGTGCTTCATCCGCATGCGCTCCGCCGAGCCCGGCGGCTGCGCCTTCTCCCTGGCCTATGCCAGCCTCGTGGCCCTGCTGGTGGCCGCCATCGTCCTCTGCAACAGCTCTGTCACCCTCAGCCTCTGTCGCATGTACCGCCAGCAGAGGCGCCACCAGGGCTCACTGGTGCCCGGGCCCCGGGGGGGCGAGGACGAGGTTGACCACCTGATCCTGCTGGCCCTCATGACGGGCATCATGGCCGTGTGCTCCCTGCCTCTCACGGTGAGTCCCTCTGCAGCTGATGGGGGATGGGGGGCGGTGGGAGGAGGGCTGCACCCGGCTCTGAGCTCCATCGGTGGTGCCCATTTCACGGAGGGGGAAACTGAGACTCAAAGGGGTGAGAGGCTTTGTCCACGGTCAAGCAGCTCCTGACTGTCTGGAGAAGTCTCTCCCCGTTTGCTTCTGCCTTGTTTGACTCCTCCTGACCCCTTGTCTCCCCTCTTCCACCTCTCTAGCCCCCCACAAGCAAACGCACCCCTCCAACCTTCCCTACCCCTGTAACAATAATCAGATCCACCATCCATTAAGCGCTTGCTCTGTGTCCACCCTGTGCTCAGATAATCTTCATAATCACTTCATGTGTCCATTGCACGAGCAGTTAGCAAGAAACAGACAAATCCTGGTCCCGTCACCATTTTACACAGGAGGGGCGATGTCTCTTGCCCACAGCCACGCAGAGCCAGATCTGGCCCCTGGGCTCCTGATTCTAGAGTCTCATTTCCCGGCCGTCATGTTCCCCACTTCCCCACCCAGCCCCACCCAGCCCCACCCACCATCTGCCCTTGGAATCTCCCAGCCTCACCCCCTCCCTGCAGGACCTCCCGCCATCCTCTCCGGAACTGCAGCGGGGCAGACCCTGCTACTGTGGCTCCAGGGCATCCCACCTACACTCGGCCTCAGTTTCCCTTTCTGTAAAATGCAAGGGCTGGGCTAGTTTTGAGGGTTGTCAAATTTTTTGAGGTTACAGATGACTCAGAGGTTGGAAGCCGTGGACACACACGGGCACGGCCCCCATCTCTCCCTCTGGACCTCAGCTGGCGGTTTTCTGGGGCTTTCTCTCCCTCCGTTTCCCGGATGCATTTGTTACTTAGTTTTCATCTTATTTCCTTCCCCTTCTGACAGGCCACCCCTCCCTCATTCCTGCAGGCGAGTGAGTGGGAGCGGGAGGAGGGGAGCTGGGTGGGGTGTGTGTGGGCGGTGGGTCTTCCTGACACCCCCGCCCTGCCCCCAGATCCGCGGCTTCACCCAGGCCATCGTCCCGGACAGCAGTGAGATGGGGGACCTGCTGGCCTTCCGTTTCAACGCCTTCAACCCCATCCTGGACCCCTGGGTCTTCATCCTTTTCCGCAAGGCCATCTTCCAGCGCCTCAAGCTCTGGTTCTGCTGTCTGTGCCCCAGGCCTGCCCACGGCGACTCGCAGACACCCCTCTCCCGGCTGGCCTCAGGGAGGAAGGACCCAAGGGCCCCCACTGCTCTCGGGGGGAAGGAGGGGAGCTGGGTGCCCCTGTCAGCCTGGGGCGAGGGTCAGGGGGCTCCCGTGCCTCCCACACAACGATCCGGCGGCAGCACCGTGGGAACGCCATCCAAAGTGGGGTCTGCGACAGCCTGCTCCCTCTGCTGACATCTGCCCTGTGATCTCCTGCCCTGTCTTCCCGGAGCGGGAGCCGGATAATCAGGGGAATGGCCGATGGCTGTGGGTGGACAAGCAGAGAGATGAATCTTCTGCCCTTGCCTGCCAGAAACTTGACCCCCTGAATTCAGGGGGCGACCTGCTGCTATTTCTCCTCCTTCCGGGTGGCCGTCACAGGCTCTGGGAGGAGAGGGAGGGAGAAAGGGAAGGTTTATCCCGGAGCACAAAAAGAATAGTTCTCTCAAAATAACCAGTGGCCTGGCTGGCTCAGTCTGGCCCTGGCTTTTCCATCCATCTCACTGTCTAAATATTTAGAAGGCGGAAAAGTTCCCAGTGGCTTCTGTGCATTCAAGTCTGCTCTGGTTAAGGTTCCCGCTCTGATCCTCATCCACTCAGGGGGCCCGGGCTGCCCATCCCAAAACCCCAGGGGCCTTGCGCCCTCTCCCAGGCCACTCCAAGAGCCACCGTCTCTTGTTCCCTGCCTCCCCTCGCTTCCGACTCTCCATCAGACTTGGGAGCCCTGGTCCCCCCAGGGGAGGCAGAGGAAGGGGAGACTCTGGCACCGTGGGCGACACCGCTGGATGTGTGCCGGGGAAGCTGCATGACTTGGTGGGTTGCACCAAGACGTGGACTGTGGGGGCACAGGTCGGGGTGGGGCGGAGATGGAGAAGTGAAGGACCAAGGAGTGGGCGGTAGGGATCCCAGGGACCACCCAGAACACAGAGCTAAGTCCTGCATCTGTCCCTGAATAAATAGCTGCCTCCTTCCAGAGCCTGACCTCACCTCATAGGTTCTTGGAGCCCTCGCAAAAATTTCACTCATTCATTCATTCAACAAATAGTGGGGGTGACTCTGCTAGGTATTGGGGGCACAGCCCACTCTCTGCCCCAGCCTGGACTCCTCTGGGGCGATTTCCAGCCTTCCACCCCTCCCCACTTCTCGTCGCCAGCCCCTGCCCTCAGAAAGGCCCAGAATCAAGGGTGCTCGGGAATGAGCCGAGTGGCACGAAGGGAAGTGGTGCTTAGGGTGGTGGCAGGGTGACTAGGAAAGCCCCCCACCCCTCCCCGCCAGCCCCAGTTCCCCTTTCTCACTTGCTCCTGGGTTAAAACAATAAATCCCCACCTGGGGAGGGGTGGGGTAGGCGAGGCACGAGCCTCTTTGTAAAGACGGTCACGGCTATCTTCAGTGAGTCCTCCTCCAGGAGGCGCACCCTCCATCCAGCCTGCTGTTATTAGACCCGTTCTACAGCGGCTGGCGTCCACGTCCAGAGGGGGCAGTCACCAGCCCCAGGCCACACAGGGAGAAGGAAGCACAGCCTGAAGGTGGCGTTGATCCCTCTTTCTATCCCTAGAGTCCGGCTCACTTGTCTGGCTGGTGACTTTGCCTCCCTGGACCTTGGCTTCCTTTTCCGTAGAAAGGCCATCATAATCTAGTATTTAGCTTCCGGGGCTGTGCTGAGGATTATATGATTCGCTCTGAGAAGCAATTTAGCACAGGGCTTGGAAGAAAGCCCACAATAACTGTTACTGTTACTGCCGTTGTTATTGCTGTTTCTGGTTCTCTGGGCAAATGTGGTTTGCAAAAAAGCAATGCTTTGCTCCGTTGTTTTGACTTTTTTTTCCAGTCTCTGTGATTCAAATTACATTAAACAAGAATAAGGGGTGTCTGGAAGAATTAAAATAGGTCAAGATGATGGCTTCATGCATACAGGGTTTCCTTTTGGGGTGATGAGAATGTTCTGGAACTAGACGGTGGTGATGGTTGCTCAGCAT
This sequence comes from Tapirus indicus, assembly GCA_031878705.1. Classification (NCBI taxonomy): domain Eukaryota; kingdom Metazoa; phylum Chordata; class Mammalia; order Perissodactyla; family Tapiridae; genus Tapirus; species Tapirus indicus. The sequence continues at coordinate 20,880,682 of CM062926.1, read as the reverse complement.
CTTGAATTACTACATGTCTCTGAATTACACTTTCAAATGGTAAAAATGGTAAATTTTATGTTATGGGTATTTTACCTCAATAATAAAAAAAAAAACGTAATACTGAAAAAAATTGAGGGTGTGTAGAAACTTTTATAGCAGTCGACAGAAATAATATATTGGTTGAATTTAGTAATAAAAAAGCTGACTTGTACAAAAACAGGTCAAGAAACATCAGGCGGTGGCTGGCCTTTGTCACCAAACGTGGCCTGGTCTGCGTGGGAGCCCAGCCCTGGAGGGCGGAGAAGAGGGGTGGGGGGAGGGGCTGCGGAGAGGCATTTCGGGCCGGAGCCGAGAGTGGGCCTGCCTGTCCGGGCAAGACCCCCAGGGGGCGCTCGCCTCCTCTCGCTGTGCCGCCCCCGCAGGTCGGTCAGTCCTGTCCATCTGGCCTCTCAGGGCTCACTAACGGCCGGGCGGGGCTGGGCGTTTGAACCCGAGCATCCTCGCCCGAGGTGGGTGCTGTCATGGTCCCATTCTCCAGATGTGGGTTAAGGGGAGGAGAGATTAAGCGCTGAAGCTGTTTTCTGCTGGCTCTTACCCACCAGGCCTCACATCTCAGGAACCCGCCCCCTCCTCTGCGGCCCACTGTTTATCACAGACCCCCACCACCTCTGGATGTCTACACTGGCTGTCTACACTGTCTGCCAGGTCAGGGGTTTTCAAACAACTCCGTCCCAGTCCACCTGCAGCTCCCCCCGGATGATGTGCAGACTCCTCCTCTGTGTATCTCTCTGTGAGCCGCTGCGGTCCTGTCCGGAAGGTTCTGTCTGGGCGGTCACTCCTCTGCCTGCAAAGGTCCAGGGGCTGCTGCTGCCTGGAGCCGACTCCCACGCTCTCCGCTCAGCCCCAGCAGACAACCGAGGGTTCCTGAAGAGCCCGTGACCTTTGGGGCCTCCACCTCTTGGCTTCTTGAGCTGGCCTTTCCTGGAACAGCGTTTCCCCTTCTCCATTTATCAAACACCTGTGATCTTTAAGGTCCTGCTTAAACTACCCCTCCTCCTTGGAGCCGTAATTGCTCCTCTCTCAGGCCCCAGGAAGGCACTCTGCAGCCCGCCTCGCAGACATTTGTCCCTTCATTCAGCAGGCTCTTACTGTGGGGTTTCTGTATGTCAGGGCTTGTTCCTGTGAAGCTGGGGACACGCCAGTGACAGAGACAGCCCTGGCCCTGCTCTCCTGGGGCTCACAGTCCAGAGTGGCATGGCTGGGAGTCAGGGAGGGTGAAGTCTAAGGGGACATCCAGGAGGGCTTCCTGGAGGAGGGGATGGCTGAGCCCAGAGCTGGGGATTGGAAGAAAGTGAACCAAGTAAAGCGGAGTGTTTCTGTCGTGGTCGCACTTCTGACTTGGGCTTCTGATGCCTCCTTTCTTTGGCCTCTTGTTCATTCATTAATTCAACATACATTCCCTTGAACCTGCTCTGTGCCCACTGGGGATATGACAGTGATGGACACCATCTTGGCCCTACCTTGCTCACGATCCAGTGGGTGACAATTTAATAATCCAGAAACATGTATTACAATAAGCAGCAAAACCACAAAATTCCAAGCTGCGATATGTCCCAGGAGAGCACAGTGCAAGGATCTGTGAGAACATAGATGAGGCCTGCCCTAGTCGGGGTCGGGGGTCAAGAAGGGACATGCTAGGGGCGGGTCTGACTTCCTCAAGGAGACTTCATTCATTGTTAACTTTCTTTCTTTTTTTTTTGTGAGGCAGACCAGCCCTGAGCTAACATCCGTTGCTAATCTTCCTCTTTTTGCTGAGGAAGACTGGCCCTGGGCTAACATCCGTGCTCATCTTCCTCCACTTTATATGGGACGCCGCCACGGCATGGCTGACAGGCAGTGCGTCGGCGGGTGCCCGGGATCCGAACTCGCAAACCCCGGGCTGCCAAGCGTGGACTAAACCGCTGCGCCACCGGGCGGCCCCTTAACTTTATTTCTTTATTCATTTCTGGATTCCTAGCCCTGGGCCTGGCGGCCACTGGGATTTCAGCACACACATTCACACCATGGCTGGTCCGAGCTGCCCCCCTCCGGGGCCTTCTGTAGTGGTTGCCCCACCTGCTGGCCACACTGGGAGTGACATTTAGAAGTGCCAGCCACTACTGGGGAAGTGAGGGGAACCCAGATTTCCCTCGTGCGGGCCCTGGTTGGGCACCCCCGGAGTGTCCCCTTGTCTGGCCATCTCCTCAGGACAGCTCTGAGCTGCCCCAGCAGATCCGAGAGCCTGGACTGGGGCCGCTTCCTGCTCCGGGCATCTCCTTGCTTCGTGCTGGAGTCAGCTCCCCTCAGTGCCAGCCCCGCGTCCATTAGAAGCTCAGAGAGCCATCTATTGTCTTTGAGTAATAAAGAATGGGAAAGGGAAGTCATGATTATTTAATAATGCAGCCTGTCTGGGAGTAAAAGTCTTTCAAAACATAGGGCCCGCGGGGGAACATAATGATAGGCAGCGGAGAAGTGCGGGCAGTGTGATGCGGTGGTTAAGAGCGTGGCCGTTTGGGATCCGAATGACCTGGGGTTTTGAGACCCAGCTCAGCCACTTCCGAGAAGTGTGGCGCAAGAGGCTTTACCGGCCCGGGCCCCGGATCCTTCACTGCCACATCTCGATGATAACGTATCTCACGCCCACATGCCCGCCGCAGAGCGTGCACACCCCACGTGGGAGCTGCATTTCATTATGGCTCATCCGGCCTGGACGAGGATGAAATGAGATGTCAAGAAAGTGCTTGGAGCAACCCTCTGAGGTGGATATTTTTATGACCCTCCTTCTGTAGATCGTTATTATTCTCCATTTTGCAGATTGGTAAACTGAGGCCCAGAGAACTGAAGTCACTCAGGTGGACCCTGCAGCAAGTGGTCACACTGGGCTGGAAGCCCAGTTCTGTGGGTCACCAACGCCTGTCTTCCTCTCCACCACGAGGCCAGAATTTTCCACGGGTCTCCTGGCTGCTAAGAGGGCAGCTCCAATCTCAGATCCCACCACGGTGACCCCAGCCTCTGCCAAGCCTTCCCACTGCTCTGTCTCAAGTCAGGTTTTTAAAAAAATGACCAATTAGGGGCTGGCCCGGTGGTATAGTGGTAAGTTCACGCGCTCCGCTTTGGCGGCCCGGGGTTCGCAGGTTCGGATCCAGGATGTGGACCTACACACCACTCATCAAGCGGCGCTGTGGCGGCGTCCCACATGCAAAATAGAGGAAGATTGGCAGAGATGTTGGCTCAGGGCCACTCTTCCTCAGCAAAAAAAAAAAACAAAAACAAAAACAAAACAACCAACAAACAAAAGCCCATTTGCTCCAAAGCCGGGCAGCTGAGAGCATGGACTCCTTGGGGTCAGATCTGGCTCAAATTCCAGCTCTGCCACCTTCTACTTGGTGTCTTCAGTTCTCAGGGCCTCAGTTTCCTGGAGACTAAGAGCATCCAACCCAAATGGTTGCTTGAAGGATTCAACGAGATCACGGAGGCAGAACTTAGGAGAGAGCCTGCGGGGCAGGAAGCGCCCGACGGAGAACGGCTAATGCTCGCAGGTGCACTCTCTCCCCCGCAGGCCTGGTTCCTGTGGACCCACCCGATCCTCGGCTAGCCTCGGGGGCCCCGAGCTCTTATCCATTATACTCGACCATCTTCACCAAATGCCAAACCACAACCAGATGGCAGAAGAGAGCACGGAAGCTGGGGCTCTGGAAAAACGGCCTGCTGCTCCCATCTTCCTCTTCTGTGGCGCTGGGCTCGGGCCACTCGCACCGGGAAGAGGCAGCGCAGGCCTAACCCCCTCCCTGCCACAGGAAGGCCCTGAGGGTGGGCTCTGGCAGGCTTCTCCATCCTTCCACAGCCAGGTGAAGACAGTGGAAGGAAGTCTCTTTATCCCACTGAATTCTCTCTGCTCGACTCCTGCCCGGGCCCTGTGGCTGTGTGAGCAGCTCAGAAGTTAGACAATGACTATTAACCACTCGGAAAGGGAGCGTGTGGGATTCGCAGTGCGGGGTGGAGCACGTATAGTTTGGGAAAAGCCCCCCAAGGCTTCGGCTGCGTCCCTCCCCGACGGCACCACTGGACGGCACCACCGGACGGCAGGCCTTCTCTCCTCACACGCCCACTTCCAGCGGGGAAGTAGAGCTTTCTGTCGTTTGCGATTGTTTGGGCTCTTGGTTTCAAATCTCCCTAGGTCCTGCGCCCTGTCCTGGAGGTGACTGATGCTCCACGAGCTCGGGACCCCACAGTACGCTTCGGCTGCCTGACAGTGACTCCTTCGGTGAATGACACCCCTTGCCCAGAGCACCCTGTTAAGCATCCCCAACTCGGCCTAGGCCCCCAGGGCCTGATGCTGCCTTCTCGCTGCTCCCTCAGACGACGTCCTCCCTTCCCCCAGCACGACGTGACTGCACATTTCAGCCTCAGCTCAACTCTGCCTCCCCCGCACTGGGGTGCTCTTGTGGCGTGATGGACCTCGGGCCTTCTCAGTTCTCGTCTTACAGTCATCTCTGTGCCTGACACGAGCCCCCCAAGGGCGAGGGTGGTCTCTCTCGCACGTTTGCATCCTCTGAGCCGGCCTACGGCGAGCACCCCAAGCTGACTGGCCTTGCTGCCAGGACAGCATCCTGCCCTCAACAACCGTACCATCCGGCTGGGATCGGAACTCTGGCTCAGAAGCCCCCACTTGGCTGCAGCGACGAGGACAAGTCTTTCGAGCGAGTGTGGAGCACAGGCACCTTCAGGGCAAGGTCGCGGGACCCGCGCAGGGAGCAGGCCCAGAAACCGACACGAGAGGGGAAGAGCCCAGCCAGGTAGTCACTGTATTTTATTGGAAAACATTGATATATATTTTTCTTCACAGCTTAAACTGAACACAATATTGCCCGGTTTAAAAAAAAAAACAAAACCAAAACCGAAACACTCCGGAAATGTCCACAGCCTCACGCCTACCTGCCCTCACCCTCAGCTCTTGGCCGGGTCTCCCACTATGCCCCGCCCTCACCCCCCTCCCCCAGACGCTGGGTGCCAGAGGGTGGATGAGGAGAGACCCTCAAAGCTGGGCAGGTCCCAGGAGAAGCCACTCGATCGACCTGGGTTGGGGGGGCAGATGAAATGAACAGAAAAAGGAAAAAAAGATCCAGACGACCGAACTGCCCACGTCGACTTACTTGTCCCAGAGGCGAAAGTCAGAAGCGAGGCCACGGATCATGCTCTCCGCTGGGGGCGTGGGGGCAGGCAGGTGTGCGAGGGGAGAGGCGGGCAGAGACAGCACAGATGGAGGGAGCCAGCCAAGTCACCAGAGAAGCGGGAGGGGGCGGGTGACCCGGACGCAGGGCCCGGACGCAGGGCAGCTAGCTGACAAGGTTGTTTATTGCAGGTACGTTCTCTCAAGAGCGTGGTGGGGCGCATCCTCCCTCTCCCCACCCTTCAGCTAGCCCAGCATGGTTTTGGACAAAATGCAAGTTTTAAGGGGCATAAAGAAAAAAACAAAAGGATAACCAGGACATTACAAAGCAACCGTCCCCACATCCGTCCCCAGGAGGGGACCTCAGTGTGGGTGGGCAGGTGCGTCGTGAGGGAGTGGCACGCGATGTTAGCACCAGGTATTCACAGACCAGCTCACAAAGATGCTTCAGGAACGTGGGCGTGGACAATTTGCGGAGTGGCCAGCTGGGCAGCCCCCGCCCAGCCCAACCTCCGGAAGCCAATCCGATGGTTTCAGAAGAGCAGCCAGGGGGATCCGAGTGTTGTCCACTCTGTCCATCCCCCAGCGTCGGCCTCCTCAGTGGTACAAGAACGCCAGCTTCCAAGACTCCCTTGCCCCTCGACCCCCTCCTGGGCCACATCCAGTCAACACCACGACTCCTCAATCCCTCAATGCTTCTGGAATGCCTCTCTTGGCACCCCTGCCCCGAAAGGCTGCTGGGGTTTGCACACGGAATCACAGGGCTGGTTGCATGCAACAGCGAAAGGCATGCTCTTCTGCCTGGGTGAGGGCCTGGGCCCCTCCCTAGCAGGTCCCGGGACAGGGCTGGCAGCCACCCCAGCACCCAACGTAAGATGACAAACGAAAGGAAACAAACCGAAACGGAGGCGAGCCACCCGGGCTGGGGGAGGAGGGCAGAGGCTCCCCTAAGGGGAGTGGGGGCTCATCTGATGAATGCATCAGGCCTTGGAAGATGCGGATGGAAGGGGGAGGGCCAAAGGAAGAGATGGGGGGCGTGGGAGGAGACTCAGGGAGGAAGGAGAAAGAGCAGTCATGCAGCTTAGGACACATCTTTTGTTGCTTTATCAGATTCTCAGTCAATCAGCTGGTATTTGCTAGAACCGGGGAACGCAGGGAAGTGCTGAAGAGAGACGGTGCGCGCGCGAGAAGAGAGAGATCGAGAGAACGGGCATCGCCAGCTGCCCGGGCCTTCACTTTGCGGTCATCATCTGGACAAATTCTGTCGAGTGAAACAGAGGGAGCGGGTCAGCGGGGGAGCAGGGCCGAGCCGCGAGCGGGCCTCCCTGGCACGAGGATGGGGGGCTGGCTCCCGACACCGAGCCTGGCACCCGCTCACCTTCATAATTGACCTGGCCGTCGCCGTCGATGTCAGCCTCTCTGATCATCTCATCCACCTCCTCATCGGTCAGCTTCTCCCCCAGGTTCGTCATGACGTGACGCAGCTCCGCGGCGCTGATGTAGCCGTTGCCGTCCTGGGCGTCGGGGGACAAAGGCTCTGAGTCCGAGGCACTCACCCGGTGCTTCCCCGGGGACAGTGGGACAAAATGGCACGGCAGGGACTGCCGGTCACCCCTACTCGGCAGGGGAAGGGGCTTCCTCAGGTTGCAGAGCAAGGTGGCCTTGGGGCTGGCACTGGGACCCAGGCCTCGCGGAAGTGGCGACTCCGGGGCTCCGGCTGTGGTGGGCGGCCCGGCCCCCCTGGGAGAGCACTGCTTACTTTGTCAAAGACACGGAACGCCTCTCGGATCTCCTCCTCACTGTCCGTGTCCTTCATCTTCCTGGCCATCATGGTTAAGAACTCCGGGAAGTCAATGGTCCCGTTCCCTGGAAGGGAGTTGCGAACGCTCTTGGCCTGGGCCCTGGAGACGACCCCCGAGCCCCGGGAGAGGAGATCCGGGCTCACCCGTTGCCCCGAGGAGGGCTCCCTGGGTCACGAGGGGGCCGCCCACCCACTCCGTGGGGCTCACCATCTGCGTCCACCTCGTTGATCATGTCCTGCAGCTCCGCTTCTGTAGGGTTTTGTCCTAGGGATCTCATCACTGTCCCCAACTCCTTGGTGGTGATAGTGCCATCTCCATCCTTGTCGAAGAGGGAGAAGGCCTCCTTGAACTCTGCGGGAAGGAAGGGAATGGCTCAGAGGTCGAGGACCACGGGGAAGTCCCGACCTCGGGCTGCGGGACTCAGCCCCACCAAGAGACCAGGGCAAGACTTCAGCTCCAGTCCAAGCCCCTCGCCTGCCGCTCAGGGCAGACCCCTCCTGCCTTTGGTCAGCATTTACGAGCACCTGCCCTGTGCCAGGGGAAGCCACCTGTTCAGCCGACTGAGCCCGGTGAGGACAGAGGGGAAAACACGCTGAGGGCTGTCAGCTAAGTCTACATTTCTTTTCGGTCCCTGGCTTCGGCCTCTCTCTAATGGTGAAATGGACCGATGTCACGGAGTGGAAGAGAGCCAGGGGAAGTCTCTGTCTGAAGGATGCCAGCCGAGGTCAAGTGGCTGGGAACGGAAGGGGAGGCTGCAGAACACCTTCAGTTGGCACCGTGTCCCTCCTGACTGGCACCGCCAGCCTGGTCCTCCGCGCCCATGCTCCCGGCTTCCAGAAGAGGAGCGGCGCGAGTGGTCGTGTGGGGCAGAGTGTGGGGGTGGTCGGTGCGTGGGGCGGCTGGGGGGACGGAAGGAGAGCGGACGGCTGCCAAGCCAGGACGAGGAGCTAGCGGTGCTGAGTGGGCAGGCCACAGCTGGGGCCGCATCAGGAGTGGGGAGAGCAGCACGCGGCTCCTGCCCTCCCACTGGGCCCATTTTTGCACCTGGTGCTCCCTACCCCCAAACCCTCTGAGAACAGATGCCTGGCAGCCTATTCCCAGGGGGTGTGGGCTGGGGTGAGCCGGTGGACAGTTTGCTAATGGGGACGGGGGGAGTGGAGTGCGTGTTTGTGTCACACGGGGCAGGGAGTTGGGGTGTGGGTGGCAGGTGCAGTGGGAGCCACACACACAGCTGACAAGCTGTGCCCCCGAGCCTCTGGGCCCTGGGGAGTTGGTGAGAGTCCCCGTGGGATGCTGGCACCTCCCAGTGCTGAGGCCTTGTTGTTTGGGGGAGGGGGGGCAGGGAGCGGGTCATGTGGGCACCCCGAGCTCATGGTCACTGACCAACAGGGCACTCTCTGGCTTGCCTCGGTGGGTCTCCAGAGCCACCTGGGGCCAAAGCTGAGAAGCTGAAAGTGTGACTGTGTGTTGGGGGCAGGGGAGGACAGAAAGCAAGGCCACTCTTGCCTCCCCCCACTTCAACAGCCGGGCAATCAGTCCTTCTCCCGTAGCCTGGTGGACCTGACGGCAAAGCTGGGGGCGGGTAGCTGCTGGGGCCCAGCAGCCCATTCTCTGCCTCTTTCCTCCGTCTACCATGTGCTGGCCCGTGGCTACAGAAACACAGCAGGAGCTGCTCTCTGTCCTCAGACAGCCCAGAGTCTGGGGAGAGGGGGACACGGACGCCCACTCAATCACAGTCCTGCAGCTGTGACCTTTTTGGGCTTTGAGGGGCTCCAACGAGTTCGATGGGACACAGGATTTCTTATAGCTTACGGGGATATGTGTGATCGTTCCTGTGTGCATTTATTTGGCCAAGACAAATTTACGGAGCATCTACTATGTTCTAGGCCTCCAACTCCAGGAACTCACATCTAGTGACAGGTGACACGGCGGGTAAAGACCTCAGAAAATAATTTCAGAGAGTGGGAGAGGCTACAGAGGAAATACACCGGGTGACGTGGTGGGGAGCAGAGGAAGGGTGTCTATTTGAGAGGGAGGCAGGGAAGACCTCTCCCAGGTGGCATGTGAGCTGAGACCCGAAGGAGGACTGGAGCTGCCCGCGTGAAGAGCTGGGGGCGCCGCCTTTCTGGCAGAGAAAGCCAGGGCGGGCTCGTGCAGAGGGAGTGCACGGCGCAGGGAAGAGCAGAGGTGGGAGTGACGAGCTGCTCAGGTGGCTCGTAAAGTGGGACAGGAGCTCTGCAGCCCCACAGGGAGGCAGGGAGCGCATCTTTTGAGCCAAACCGGCAGGAGCTGGGACAGACAGCCGGGCTCACCCTGCAGCCCCGGATTAAAGGGCCCTGGATGACCCACGGCCAGGAGGGGAGCACAGCCGCAGCCAGCTGGTGAAGGCCCGCCCTAGGACACGGGCTTTGGTGGTACTGGGGCACTGGTGTGCTCTCATACACAGTTACCAGGCATAGCACTGGGTGCTGTAGGGGCCACACAAGTTTATCCGTCAGATGGAATAAGACTTAGTGGGCACGCAGAAGCCTTCCCGAGGCAGGGGGAGGGGGAGTGGGGTGGGCGGGCTCACCTGCGATCTGCTCCTCTGTGAGCTGGTCAGCCTGGAAAAGGAGGAAGGAGAACGTTAGTCCCTGGGCTAGCCGGCCATCATGGAGACATCCTCCTCGCTCGGCCCAGCCCCCTCTGGTGAGGCTGGTTGCACATAGCATGTTCCATGCACCTGGACAAGGGCCGTGCACGCCACAGGCAGTGTCTGAGGCAGAGTGAGGGCCTGGGATAAAGTCTGGTGCTGCAGGAAGCTGGGGACTCAGGCCTGTCTGACGCGGGGCCCGAAGAGGCTGCCCAGACCCAAGGGCTTCCAGTCTCGCCCCGGTGCTCGGGAGCTACTGTGGGCAGGAGAAATGCACCTCCGGGCAGAATCAGCTGCACCGGCACAGCACGGGTTCCCATCGGTGCCAGCGCTGCCGCTGAGAGCCCCGGAGGCTGAGTGAAGGGAGCAGTTGCCCTAGAGGCCTAATCAAGCAGCTCTAGAAGGCTCGACACTGAAACAGGCCAGTCCTCGGGTAAGGCTGAGGGAAGACATCTGGGGCTCTTTGCTAGTTTCTGTGTCGCCTCTTTGGAGGTGCTGGGTCCAAGCGCAGTGGACCCAACTGGCCAAAATTCTACCCGGTGGCTCTGAGTTGCTCTGAGTGCCAGAAAGAACCCTGGTCGGGCCACTCCGTCCTGTTTCTTTCGGGCAGGAGGGGACTACGGCGGCAGCAGCAGTGGTGGCACAGGCTGGAGGGCTAAAGTCAGCCTCCCTAGCTGCACTGCAGGTTTTAACCCTTTCCAGCCCTAGCCACTCTGGGGACCGGCCAGTCGGTGGCAGGCAGCCCTTGCTGCATGCGGGGTTTGGGGGTGGGGTAGGGAAGAGGCAACACTAGCTTCTCCTGCAGGGGTGTGCTGGGAATCAGCCAGGTTTAGGGATCCGTTGGGGGAGGAGCTGCAAGGGGGTGCTGAATCCCAGCATTTAGCGTTAGGCAACAAAAAGATGAATTTTCCTTGGTTTTGGTGAATGTTGCCAGGAAGGCACCACCATCCCCAGACACTGTGGGTCCGGACAACTGCTGTCCCTCCTTTACTTCCTTTCACACTTGGGGGAGGGGGGCCCCAAGTCCACAGCAGGGTTCTAGCTTGGAGTCTGGGGGCCCCCCAAACTGAGGCAAACTCTTGTGTATTTGCATTATTCTGCCCAGCGGTTCCAGAGCTTCCACTGGAAGATGGCAATGAGCACCCGCCCCCACCCCGTCCCAAATATTAAGCACTGCTCACATCAGAACTGGACTAGAATGTCCTTCTTTCTTTCTTTTTAAATTTAAGCGAAGGGGAACTTGAGGCAAAGCCCCAAACAGGCAGAATGGGAGGGGAATTCAAGTGATGGTGACAGAGGGGAGATGGCTAAGGGAGGGGGAAGAAGGGAAAACACCACACATGCACATTCTGGAAAAGTCCAAAGTCTGAAGAGAAGGTGAGGAGGCCAAATGGAGACATGTCTGCATTGCCTTCAAAACAGACTCAAGGCTGCTAAGCCGCTAAATGACGACCTGGTGGCCGGTGCCCAGGAGCCCCTTGCTCCCTCGCTCCCCTGCTGCCCTGACGCCCGAGGAAGCTGCTCAGGGAAAGTGAGAAGAGAGGATGGGCTTCTGGTTACCGAGCCCAGGCAATGCCGGGGGAGCAGGCAGAGGAGAACCGGAGGGGAGAGGAGCAGTCTGGGAGGAGGGCTGTCATTCCATCTGCTTTCGCCCTCTCCTCCTGGCCTAGATGGAAAGAGCTAGACCAGTCAGGGACCTGCCACCCCGAATGCACCACTCTGCAGGAAGCCCAACTGTCCCCACATTCGGGCGGCCCCTGTCAGGAGCTGGGCTGGGGCAAGGAGGCTGGGACAGGTTGCAGGATGCCCAGCAGGGGCTCTGCTATGCCCCACCAACAAGCTGGAAGGAGCCGACGAGGCCCTGCCACGCTCTGTTACAGGGTTGCTGCAAATAGGCGTGGCTCTGCCTGTAGGGCCTGTCAGACACTCTCTCCCCCGTTAGGAGACCCCCTCCCCTGCTTGGTGAAGGAAAGGTCCCAGCTATAGATCTCAAACCGCGGCTCCCGCCCAGAAACCTGATCATCTGAGAAGCAACCATCGCTGGGGACCCCTTCTCAGGGCTTCTTCCCTTTCCAGATCTGAAGATTTTAAGCTTTCACCAAAAACTGTCTCCAAAATAACCCAGCTGGTCTCCTGCTTCCTTCCCCCTCATCTAGGGCTCCAGCAACGGGCTGGACAAGAAAAAAAACATCTTGGGGTGGAGGAGGGAAGAGAGTATAATTTCTCGGCCATGCCCCAGCCCCCAGCCAATGCCAGAGAGCAGTGTCAGTTGAGATCGGAAACCAAGGCCAGGGCCCCTCACCCGGGCCAAGGAGTAGCCACAGAGCTCAGGCCAAAGTCCAAGGCCAGTGACCAGTGACTTGTCCCACCCATAGCTTGCTGGTTACATATGGAAAGAGAAACTAGCTGGGGCAAAGCTCAGGTCCTATTTGGAAGGTGGGGGCCTCTTGGCCCCTGCCAGCGCTCTGGGGCCCCTTTAGTAAGGTTCTGCTAGGGGAAAATGGGGTGGCCACAAGAGGAGCCATCAGGCCTGTGTCAGCAAGTATGAGATCTGATACACAGCAGCGGCTGCCTGTTCCCCCCAGCCTTGCCAGGGAGGGTGGCTGTGCATGGTTCCGAGGCTGAGCCTGCGGGGTGGTGGGAGTTGTGGGTGGCAGGGAGTAGGAAAGGACGAGTCTGCTGGTTTTCCGTCAAAGCTCTGGCTGTGGGAATTAACAGAAGCACTCAGTGAGGGCGCTGAACGGAACAAGCGGCCCTCGGGCCGATGAAGGGGTCCCCCTGGAGGTCCTCTCTGGTCAAACTCTGCAGCCCCCACCCTGAGGCCACAGGAACAGGCATCTGATTGTCACCGACGCCACACTGTACTGCACTGTCATTTGGCACAAGTGAGGAGATGCAGAACAGTGCGCGAAGCTGGAGACAGCAAACCAGCACTCCTGCTTGGAAAAAGCAGCTCTCTCGGTGTGAAAGGGGGAGCGAGCGGGTGAGGTTCTACGCTTAAAAAGCTGGCTCATTTGATGCACCCCAAACTTTGATCCCCCACCCCCATTCCATGCGGCTTCAGTGCGCAATAAGGGGCCTGAACAACTCCGCCCACCTGCTCCCACTGCCGGGCGCCTGCAGCCCAGCCCCATCCTTCCCCAGGAAGGGGGACGTATAGCCACTCCCTCTGGCCTCTGCAGCCCACTCCCCATCCAGCCTGAACAGTCTTTGTCCCGGCTTTTCCCTGGAGACTTCCAAGGAGCTACCTCCACTTCCAAACCTAGGCCCACCTCGGCTGCCATTCATTTCTCCTCCAACAGCCCTCCCCCCAGGGTTCCACCTCACCTCCTACCACCCAAGCCAAAGTCCCCTCCCACCCCTCACCTTGGAAATCCACCTTCTCACGACCCAAACACAACACTCCACCCGACCCCCAAAATAATCCAACCTCCCTTCCTAGTTCAACAGCCTTAACCCACAAGTAACCTCAGCACGTTACCTGGCTGCCCCCCAAACTGACCATGAGGCCCCGGTCCCCGGCCACCGGCAAGTGCCAGTCTCGCCACCCCTTTTTAACCACCAGCCCGATCTCAATCCTTTTCAGTCCCCACAGGCTTCAGAAGCATCTTCTAACCTCCGCTGCCACCCACTGCAGGTTGGTCCTCCCCGAAGCTTCCACCTCACCCTCCTCCTTCCTCTGCAATGCTGGTCGTCGGAGAAGCCCCTCTTTACCCTCAAGGGTCTGATCTGCAGGAGTGACCCCCATCCCTGCCCCTCTCCTCTGCCCCCCAGGCCCAGCTACCCACAGTCCCTTCTCGGGGAGCTCCCCAGCAGCCCGGCCTCGCTCCGATCCCCCTTCCCTGCATCCTCTCAGGACCCCAAGGCTCCATCAGGGCCCGAATCACCCCCTTCCTCAGCCCAGGTTTCTTATCCCGTCCCCTGGGGTCCAAACACCCCACCCCAGGGACCAAACGCCCCATCCTGGGTCCGAAAGCCCTTTTTGGGGTCCAAACGCCCCCTCTGAAAGTCTAGATGCTCCATCCTGGGTTCAAACGCACGCTTTGAGGGCTCAGGTGCCCATTTTGGGGTCTAAACACCCCATCTGGTACTAAAAGTCGCTTCTGGAAGCCCCCAACCCCCTTCTGGGATCCAAACGTCCCGCTCTAGGTTCGAATGCCCCCGACAGGGAGGCAGCGAGGGGTCCGGAGGCGCTGGCCGGGGCCCGATCGCCCCCATCCTGGATCCACTCGCCCTCCCAGGGGTCCCGCCCCGCCGCGCCCGCCTCGGAGCCCCCAGCCGCGGCCGCCCCCCAGCCCCACTCACCATGGCGAGGCCCGGGGTGTCCGGAGCGCGGGGATGCGGTTCCTCCGGCGGCGGCAGCAGCTGCAGCAGCTCAAGCTCCGCCGCGCGTCCGCGCCTCCACACTCACTGCCCGCAGCGCGCGCCGCCGCCGCCGCCGCCCGCCCCAACGGTCCCCCAACGGCCGCCGCGCGCGCCCCGCCTCGCCCGGCCCCGCCCCGCCCGGCCCGCGCGCCGCCGCACTGCGGCTCCCGCGGATCCCTCCGCGCCCCTCGCCGCGCCGCCGCGCCCACGATCTCTCGCTCCCACCCCGCTCAGGGCCCGGCTTCGCCGCCGGCCGCAGGACTACTTTCCGTCGCCGCGCCCCGTCCCCTGCACCCGCCGCACTTTCCTCTCCGGCGGAGGGGCACCGCTCGGCGGCGCGTGACGCGTCCCTATGTGAGCCGCGCCGCTATTGGGCCCGGGCCCTGGCGGAAATGAGAGCGTGGCGCCGATTGGTCCGGCCTTCCCTGCAATGCGTCAAACTGGGGCGAGCCACTGCGTGGTGGCGGGGGGGGCAGCCTGCAATGTGTGGCTGCGCGGAGCTGCGAGGCGTAACGAGGCGAAGGAGGAAGCCGTGTGGCTGTAAGAGAGGCAAACGCATCCTCTTCGAGGCCAGGGAGGTAAAAGGGATGGCGGGAGAGGCAGAAGGACTTGCTCGGCTCTCCCCTCTAACGGATGGAAGATGGTGCAATCCAAAATGCTGTGGTCTGGAAGCCCCGCCCCCAACTGGGCCTTCCAGGTGGCGGGGTCTTCAAGGTTCAACTCATCGCCTAAAGCTTCCGCCCGCCGGGGCAGGTATCTGCTCCTTGAGACCGACTCCACAGCAGGTGTGCAAGACCCCCTATCTCCGCTTCGCTCCTGATGGGCTCAGGGTTCGTGAAATTGGGGCCGTAGCAGGACAGCATCTGGGAACAGGACATTCATTCATTCAATAAGCAAGAATTGGGCGCCTGCTGTATGCAGGGATCTGTGCTTGCCTAGGCTGGGGAGACCATAGTTCCCAACATTATCCTATCATCTCCAAGACCACCCGACTCTTGCACTCCTTGTTCCAAGGTTCCAGCCACAGGAGGAAAAAAAATTAATGTGAAGGTGGGCCAAGACTATTTGTTTACCGGAGCTCAGAAAAGCTCCTGTTTAGGATAAGAGCTGCGTTTGCTTAAGTGTGTCCCCCCCCTCCCGTGATTGGCTGAGGGATGGGCAAGTGAGTCAAGCTGGGCCAATTATTATGCTCCACCTGGAACAGAATGTAGCCTGAGCCAATGAGAGTCCTTCCCTGGGTTTTTGGATCTGGAGCTTGAGGGGGGTGAGAAGCCTTTTCCTTTTGGGTGGTGAGGCTGTGATGGATTAGTTCCAGAACTATCCATGGCCATTTTCCAATCCTATCCCCCCCCTCCCCCCGTGCCCTGCACCTCAGGAAAGAAAGTGTCTAGAGGAGGAGAGAATAAAACTGACACTGGGGAGAAGCAAAGAACAGATGGAGTGGGAGTCCTGCTGGACTTCACATCCCTGGTTCCAGTGCTCGAGGCCAGCTGCACCCCATCATGCCAGAATTGTGATTACATGAGCCATTAAAATTTCCCTTTTATCCTAAGCTGGTTTGAGTTGAATTTCTGTCACTTGCAACCAAAGAATTCCTGATAGATTTGAGTTGGGCTAAACTCTGTCTTGGTCATCAGCACTGGCGCTGGAACAGACAAGGCCAAAGACCCAGTCCACATTTGCTGAACAAATGAGCAAAATGAAGGCAGGCTCGTGCTCTCTCCCCCTTCTCTTTGTTTGATTCTCAATTTCTGCCGGGGAAGATCTTCTAAATGACTTCAGGCTGTGAAATAACAAATATACTACTACTAATCCTTTGAGCACTTACTCTGTTCCCGGTCCTCTTCCAAGCACTTTGCATGCATTAGCTCATTTAATTCTCACAACCTCCCTGTGGGTTTGTTACTTCCATTTTCTGCCGGATGAAACTGTTTTCTTGCCAAAGGAGTTAGATGAGATCAGAGAGGTAGGAAGGCTTGACCAAGAACAGAGAAGTGAAGTAGCTTGCCTGTGGTCACACAGTAGGAGGTAGAGTCAGGATTTGAACCCAAGCAATTTGACTGAAAACCCCACACTCTTCAGCACCATTACACTACCGGTGACAGAGACTGTATTTGTTTTCCATTATCCATTCTCCCCGTCTTCCAGAGTCATAGAATTTCAGCTGGGCACATTGCCACTCCGATTAAAAACTACATTTCCCAACCTTCCTTGCAGTTAGCGGTGGTTATCTGAATGAATTCTAGCCAAAAAGGATGTGAGCAGAAATGATATATGCAACTTATGGGTATGTTCTTAAAGGGAGGAGACATGCCCTCCTTCTCCCCTTTCCTGCTGGTGGAGCAGCCATGATGGGCATTAGATGAGAGACCGATGGTGAACATTCTCACTTGGGACTTTTATGATTTCCTGGAGCAAAGCTCACTCTTCCATCCCCAGAGCCAAACTTTTATTTAACAATAAATTTCTATGTTGCTTAAGCCCCTGTTATTTTGGATCACTTTGTTGTAGCAGCCAAACATACGCTTGCCCACATCTCCATGTACTTGCCCTCTTTTTGGTTACCGCCTTTGTTTGGTGGAAGCTGACTCTGTGCGTACTTTAGTGAGGGCACACGTGGTTCAGGCATAAACCAATCAGCATGTCCTGCTTCCATACCTCTGATTGGTTCAGAGCCAGCTGTGTGACCCATTTTTTCTTTTTTTGCACGTGTGGCATAGTTTACAGTCAATAAAATGCCACAGATCTTAAGAATTCAGTTCAGTGAGTTTGACAGTTGCATACACCCGTGTCACCACCACCCAAGACAAGCTATAGAACGTTTCCATCACTGTAGAAGTTAGCTCCCTGTGGCCCTTTCCAGGCAATTCCTGTCAATTCCTCAATTTCTAGTCAATTCCTCAAGCAACCACCATTCTGGCTTCTGTCATTAGAGATTAGTTTTGCCTGTTCTAGAGTTTTATAGAAATGGAATTCTATAGCATGTATTTTTTTTCAGTCTTCAGCTTCTTTTGCTCAACCATTCCAGTGGGAGTTCAATTCTCTCACTGGGATATAAGCTCCACGAGGCCTGATCTTCCTGTCTGTTTTGTTCACTGTTGTATCTCCAGTGCCTAAAACAGAGCCAGGATCATAGTAGGTGGATCGATAAATATTTTTTGAATGAATAAATAAATTATTGGGAGATGGAATTCTCCTACAATGCTGGTGGGAGTATGTGTTGATAATCATTTTTGTGAGTGTATCCTTTAGCACAGACTAGGTTATAACGTATTCACGGCTACAGAAATCTCAGTTTACTTGTCACTCACACAAAGTCCACTGCGGGTCTTGGTCACTCTGCAGGACAGTGTCCTCCATAGGGTGACTCAGTGACCCAGGCTCTCTCATCTCTCTGAAGGTCTTTATGTTGCCGCAGCAGGGGAAGAGAGAGATTGGAGAATGTCCCAGGAAGTTTTTGTGGCCTCTCTGGAAGTGACACATGTCACTTCTGCTTGCTTTTCATTGTCCAGACCAGCTACATGGTCCCACCTCACTGCTGGGGGATGGAGAAGTGTCTTTCTCCATGTGCCCCAGAAGAAGAAACAAGAAACAGAATCTGGTGGCCATACCATGGTCATGGTCACAGGGAGCCATTTGACAATCTCTATAGGCAACTTGAACATGCACATTTGGTAAGACCTGGCAATTCTACTCTTAAGTATCTCCTTGATCAGTGGCTTTCAAACTCTTTGGAATGACATTCACAATAAGAACTACATTTTACATCAAAACCCAGCCATGTAGATATATATTCTTACAAAAATTTCAGAAGCAGAACTTGGTTTTACTAGGTGCAAGCCACTCTATTTTCTTTTCTATCTCATTTCTTGTTTCAGAAACAATGCTCGCTCTGATCTACTGATTCCACCAACCTCTAATGGGTTGCAACTCACAGTTTGAAAAATACTGCCCTAGACAGAACTCTCGTGCATGCATGAGAGACATGCCCAGGGATTTTGGCCTTTTATCTTCTTGATTTGCAGAAATAATTTTTATCTTTCTTCATATTTACTTAACAAACATATAAAGCATTTCCAACGTGCCCAGGACTGTTCTAGCACTTTAGAGCTCTGCTGTCCACTACAGTAACCACTAGCCTCACGTAGCCATTGATCTCCTGAAATGGGGCTAGTGCTGCATGTTGAAAATATGGTATTTTGGACATACTGGGTTAGATAAAATATATCATTAAAATGACTTTCATCTGTTTTGTTTCACTTTTTTAATGTGACTACTAGAAGACTTATGTTACACATGTGGCTTGCTTTATGTTTCTATTGTCAGCACTGCTCTAAACACATAAATTCATTTAATTCTCATATTCACCCTACAAGGTGGCTACTATTATCATCTCCAACCCAAAGATGAAGAAACTGAAGCACAGGGAAGTTGTTTGCCTAAGGTCATACAGCTAGGAAGTGGTAGAAACAGGGGATGAATAGACAGATTGGTTTTAGATTGCACACTCTTAGCTACTACGCTATACTTCCAATCTGTGGTAGGTTTTTGTCTAAGACAAGCATTTAAAGCTATACATTTCCCTCTAAGCACTGCTTTATCTGCATCCCATACATTTTGGTATGTTACATTTTAATTTTTATTGAGTTCAAAATATTTTCTAATATCCCTTGTGATTTCTTCCTTGATCTCTAGATTATTTATGTGTGCTTAATTTCCAAATATTTGGGCTTTTCCCATGTAGCTTGCTACTGATTTCTAATTTAGTTTGATTACAATGAGAGAACACATTCTTCAATCTTTTGAAATTTATTGAGACTTGTTTTGGGGGCCACTGTATGGTATATATTGATTACTATTCTATGGACACTTGGAAAGAATATGGTTGTTGTGTGGAGTATTCTATAGATGCCAGTTGGGTCAAATGGGTTGATAGTATTGCTCAAGTCTTCTATATCTTTACTGATTTTTTTTTTTGTCTACTTGTTCTACCAATTACTGAGAAAGTAGTGTTAAATCTCCAACTATAATTGTGGCTTTGTCTGCATTCCCCTTTAGATCTGTCAAATTTTGCTTCACGTATTTTGAAACTCTGTTATTTGGTACACATACATTTGTGTTTGTTATGTCTTCCTGACAAACTAACCGTTTCATAATTATGAAGTGACCCTCTTTATTTTTGGTAATATTTTTTATTCTGAAATCTACTTGGTCTGATCTTAATATAACCACTCCAGATTCTTATACTTTCTGTTTACATGGTATATCTTTTTCTACCCTTTTACTTTCAATGTGACTCTCTCTTTATATTTAAAACATATTTTAAATATAAACCAACATATAGTTGAGTTTTGCTTTTTATCCATTCTGACAATCTCTGTATTTTAATTGGAGTGTTTAGCCCACTTACATTTAATGTGATTAATCATATGGTTTGGTTGAAGTTTGCCATCTTGCTGTTTGCTTTCTATTTGATCCATCTGCTCTTTGTTCCTCTTTTCTTGTCTTCTTTTAGGTTAATTGTGTATTTTCTAGTATTCTAGTCTTTCCTCTGTAGTTTTTTTTTTAACTTTGTATTTTAAAATAGTTTTAAATTACAGAAAAGTTGCAAATATAGGACAGAGAACTTGCAAATACCCCACACCTGGTTTCCCCTATTACTGACATTTTACATTAGCATGGTACATTTGTCACAACAAATGAACTAGTATTGATACATTATTATTAACTGACATCCACTTTTTACTTTTTATCTAGTATCCCTTTTCTGTCCCAGGATCACATCCAGGAAAACACATTACATTTAGTTATCATGTCACCTTAGCTTCCTCTGGACTATGAAAATTTCTCAGACTTTCTTTGTTTTGATGGCCTTGACAGGAATACTGGTCAGGTATTTTGTAGAAGGTCTCTCAGCTGGTGTTTGTCTGATGTTTTTCTCGTGATTAGACTGGGATTATGATTTTGGGGTAGAAAAACCACAGAGGGAATGTGTCATTCTCATCACATCATATGAAGGGTACATACTATCAACATGACATCACTATTGATGTTAACCTTGACCATCACCTGGCTGACATAGCATTTATCAGATTTCTTCACTATAAAGTTACTCTTTTCCCCCTCCCTTCCCAGGGTGTACTTTTTGGAAGGCAGTCATTCTGCACAGTCCTCACTTAAGAAGTGGAGAGTTACGTTCCATCTCCTTGAGAGGGTAATATCTACATAAATTATTTGGGAATCTTCTGCACAGGAAATCTGTCTATTCTCACACATTTGTTTATTTATTCAATCACTTTATATCAGTGTGGACTTGTAGATATTTATTTTATATGTTGGGTTATACTCCAATACTACATTGCTTATTTTGTGGCTCAAATGGTTTCAGCTTTGACCATCAGGAGCTCTTTTCATTGGCTCCTGTGTCCCTTTGACATACCCCATCATGCATGTGTGTGTGTGTGTGCATGTCTGTTTTAGCACTTCCTTGCTGTCTGACACTGTAAGATGTTCTGGGCTCATCTTGTGTATCTCCTGCTCCAGTCCTAGAATCAGCCATTTCTCCAAGGAGCTGTGCTTCTTTTATTGGAAAATAATGTTAGAAACCAAGATCTGGGCTCTAGTGTGCTCATTGCTATTGGTGATGGTTTTCTAAACTCTACTCTTTGCATTCTATTTTAGTGATTGCCCCATGTATCCTTAAATGATCAAAATTGGTCACATATCTGTAATTTTTACCTCATATTAAGTTTTCTTTAAAAAAAAAGTATCTTATGTAATAGAAAGTCTAGAGGCAGGGCCAGGCTAGGACTGCTTCAGTGGCTCAGTGATGTAATCAAGGACCCAGACTCTCTTTCTTCTTCTGATCTGATATCCTCAATATTTTCTGTCTTCAGGCTCATTGCTTTACAGTTGCAAGGTGGCTGCCACCGCTCCAGGTATCACTTCCCAAGACAATAACCCAAGTCAGGATGGAAAGAAGTAGGGCTCTTCCATTTCTTTTTATCAGAGAGAATAAACCTTTCCCCAAAGCCTCTTCAAGTTTCATTGGCCCCAAGTGGATCCCATGATCACCCCTAAGCCAATCACTAGCAAACAGGAACAAGATTTAGACCAATCAGGGTTCACCTTTTGGGGCAAGGCCCACCTTCCCTGAGGGCATTGTTACCTGGCATCTGGATAAAAACTGGGGCTGGGTTAGCAAGAGAGAAGGGTGTTTGGTGGGTGAAAAGGTCTGCTACATGGAAAAGTTTAGATTTTTCTTGGAAAATTCCAGGGAGAAAAGAGTTAAGTTATCTATCACATGGGAAAACATTCTTAATTCCCTTCTTTACACATTCTTTCCTCAAAGTTTTTCTGTCAAAGCAGTTTCATCAAACCTCACTTTTCTCCTCCCGAAGTCATCTCCTGCAGCTGATCCAGCTCCAGCATTGCTGCATGAGGTCATCCAGGGCTGGTGGGCCCTGCCATCCTCCATGTGTGGCTTCCATGTCTGCATGCAAGCAACTGTCACAGCTGTTGAGACTTCCCAGTTAGCAGGAAGGTGAAAACCAGGAAAGAAGGGCATTTACTGTTGTCCTTAAGAAGATACAGTAGTTAGAGTAAGTAACATAAGCTGCTGGTCACAAACAAGTTCCCAAGTCTCAGTGGCTTAACACAACGAAAGTGTATATATCTCACCACACAATGTCTGATGTGGCAGTTCCTTTCAGGGAGATGCCACCAGGGACCCAGATTCCTTTTCTTTTATGGGTCTGCTATCCCTTGCACACTCAGAATTCTCTTCTGGATCCTCTGTCTAGCCAGAACTGGGGGGAAGAGAGAACATGAAGGATCATGTGGGCGACTTGCCCTGGATGTAGCTCATGTAGTTTTGATTGCATTTCATTGGCCAGAATCCAGCCCCACAGGCAGACCTAACAGCAAGACAGGCTGGGAAACATACCTAGCTGTTTGCCCAAGAAGAGGAAACAAGATTTGATGAACACCAGATATTCTATGCCACAGGAGATGGCCCAGACATTGCAAACATCACTTCTGCTCACATCCCATTGACCTAAATATTGTCCATGGCCACTCCTGGCTGTAAGGGAGGCTGATATTGCCAACCTGATATTTTACAGATATTTTTTATTATGATTGTCTTAATTTTAAGGATTAATTTGGGAAGAATTGGCACTCCTCATTTTAAACTTCCTCATATGTCTCTTATTAATTTGGGGCGGGTTTCTTCCTAGATATTTTAAAGTTTTTGCTGACAATGTGAATGGGATCCAATTTTCCACTTTTTCTAGGTGCCTGGTGTGTATTAAAGTTACGACTTTTTTAAAGTGATCTTTAATCCAGCCTCCTACTGAAGTTGGTTCTCACAGTATATCCGTTTGTTCTCTAGGATTATTTCTAAGCAGGTACAGATACACTTTTTGCTCAGGGCTGTTGCTATTTAAGTTGTTGTTCTTTGTGCCATTAAGGTGTCAATGATGCAGCATTTCTTAAGTAATGCTGTGTTTTTGTCTCCAGGATTTTCTTCCAAGCCATAAGTCACCCATTGCTCAAATTTTGATGTGCATGGACAGCTAATGACATCTACGTGTTGACTGCTGTCTGGCTGACAGCTGTTGAGGGGGAAGTCTGCATTCAGACATGTTAAAACAAGCAGTTGAGAATTGATTAGATATGGCATTATTATCCATATATATGTTTATATATATTTTTTTCTGAATTATCTGAGAATAAGTTGTAGACCTCATACCACTTTACCACCTCTAAATTCTTAAATGTGAATTTCCCAAGAACGAAGATATTCACCTAAGAAATCACAGTATATTATCAAAATCAGGAGATGTAGCACTGACACAATTATCTAATCTAAGGAACTTATTCCAAGTTTGCCAATTGTTCCGTTATGTCCTTTTCCCAAAAAAAAAAAAAAAAAAGTTTTTTTTTTTCCTTTTTTTTAATCCAGCCCGGATGAGAGATTCCATTTAGCTGTCACAGTTCCTTGGTCTTTCTTTGTGTTTTATGACATTGACATTTTTGAAAATTTCATGTCAGTTATTTTGTAGGATGTCCTTCAATTTGGGTTTGTCTGACATTTTCTCATGACTAGATTCACATTATACTTTTTTTTTTTTTTAAGGAATATCATAGAAGTAACTCTGTGCCCTCAATCATCGTGTCGGGAGGCAGAAGATGTCAGTTTGTCCCGTTAGTGGCGATGGTGAGGTTCCTTGCTGTAAAGTTACTCTTTCCCGTCTTGTAGTTAATAAGTAATCTGTGGGGAGATACGCCAACACTGTGTAAATATCAGTTCTCACCAAACCTTCACCCGCCAGCTTTAGATTACTTCATTTTTCACCGATTGTTGCTCCAGAACCATCCAGTCTAAACAATGGGGTCCTCGAATTACAGAACTCTTCAAAGGCAGGTAGTCATTAGCACCTTTTTGTCTTTATCTAAGGGAGTTGTAACCCTCATCATATCTTTTCACCCCAGAAATGTGGGACAACTTAATCTCAGTCCCTCACTGACCCTCTCCCAGCACAGAAATGGCAGGGACCATACACAGCATAGATGCTTCCGGGGATCCGCATTCACGTCTGTAACCATTAGATTGCAGTGCATGGGACCATTTGCACAGATTCCTGCCACCTTCTTTTCCTTCCTGGAAAGGCTGTCACAGACACTAGCTCTCTGGATGGGGGACTTTGTATTCTCTGAGCTCATTGCTTGTCCCACCTTGGGGCACAGGTCCTTCTGGGTTACACGGATGTAGTTTATTCCATTTACATTGTGCCAGCCTCAGCTTGTGGGCCGTTCTGATGGGGACAGGGACTGTGAGGCTGGATGACCCAGTTGTAGCAGCTCGTGCCTCTGCAGGGGCAGGTAGCAGCTGGCACGGATGGGAATAGATGCTGGCCACAACGGGCCTGGGGCACCTTCCAGCAACACCAGCACTAGTTCTTGCTCCAGACCCTGCTCTGGTCCATATGCCTGGCGCCTCAGGCTTCACCTGACCCCCGCTGGGTATTCTGTTGATTCCCATTTTCCAGATGAGGAAACTGAGATTGCAATGGACCAAGCATACACAGAGAGTGGGATTTGGACACTGGCCTGCCTGGCCCTCGGGGGCTGGGATCTTGACCTTATTGCTCTTCTGCCTCCAGAATTACCCCCCGAGTTATCCGGAGGTCTTTGGTAAGTCATTCGATAAAAGGCAGGTCCAGCCCATGGATCATTAAATATCCCCCAAAGGATACCTTCTCCCCAAATGACACTTTTTGTCCTCAAAACCACCATTCTTGGATTCTTAGAGCTCCAAGACCAAGGCCATGAAGGGTCTTCAGCCTCCTGTCTTTCCCCAGTAAAACATCCCCTCCTCCCAGAGACTGGACAAGGAGAGACCGAGCGGGAGATTTCACTCTACGTTATGGGGCTGCCTCTAAGAGGAGGGCAGATTTGTTTTCCAAAGGTGGCCACAACAATATCTTTCATCCCACGTGCTCTTCTAGAGCCTTGCCACTCCTGCTTCAAGCGGTGGAGTCTGGTCCCCTTCCCTGGGACCTGAGTGGACCATGGTGACTTCCTAATAGAGTGGAAGGGATGCTAATAAGAGGGGATCCAGCCTAACGAGACAGGGCCACCTGGAAGGCCCCTGGTCTAAACAGATAAGGCCCCCACCAATCTGCAAGCTGGGAGAATCAGGTAGAGACCACCAAGATCCACGATCTGCAGTTTCGGGACTGTCCTGGGTTTATGCAC
The DNA here is from genome assembly GCA_031878705.1 of Tapirus indicus. Taxonomy (NCBI): domain Eukaryota; kingdom Metazoa; phylum Chordata; class Mammalia; order Perissodactyla; family Tapiridae; genus Tapirus; species Tapirus indicus. Next base: position 20,855,931 of record CM062926.1, on the reverse strand, counting down.
GCACCCTAGCACCCAGGAGTTTTCTGAGTTGACCTCAGCCCCATTACCATACTAAAACTCACACCCAGGTTGGAGAGCTAGCATGCTAATGATACGCGCAACGCATATGGTGGCATGTCGAACAACAGTGCAAGCGCCAAGAAAAAGCCCACCTCTACACGCCATGACAAGGCGCCCCTCCCCAGCCTTTGCCTCATAGAAAGCCACACAATCCCGCTCCCTAAAGAGCCGGTCACCTGCCCCTTTCCTTTCCGGCTCCCTGTGCCTCTCCTGTGCACAAGCTAATAAACTTTTACTTTTCTACTCCCGTTTGCTGTCTCTCTTGATTTCTATCCTGGGGGACAACAAGGATGCAGTGCACCAGGAACACTATGTGATCCAAAGCTAGCTCATACAAATGCCACGTACTTCTGCGTTGTTCTCACGGGATGCTCGCTCTTGAATTCAGCTGCCATGCTGTAAGGAAGTTCAAGCAACCAGAGGAAAAACCACGGAGAGGAAATGAGGCCTTTAGCCTTCATTCCAGCTGAGCACCCAGAAGACAGCTCACACGCGGGCGCCATCTTGAAAACAGATTCTGATGCGACCCAGCTGACAGCACGTGGAGCAGGGTGCTGCCACTGCCTTCTCCAGATTATAGATTTGTGAGCAAAATAAATAACTGTTGGGGGCCGGCCCCATGGACTAGTGGTTAAGTTCAGCATGCTTTGCTTTGGTGGCCTGGGTTTGGTTCCTGGGCATGGACCTACACCATGCATCAGCGGCCATGCTGTGGCAGCTGCCCTCATACAAAACAGAGGCAGATTGGCACAGATGTTAGCTCAGGGCAAATCGTCCTCAGCAAAAAAAAAAAAAAAAAAAAACTTGTTGTTTGAGTCCACCAGGTTTGGGGGGTGATTTGTTATGCAGCAATAGATAACTGGAACAACAACAAAAAAAACCCAAGGAGCTAATTAGAAAATGGCACAGCTGTTGCCTGGGCCCAGAAAGCACTTTCTGCACGGAGTCAGGCCCACACTCATATCTAATCCTGTCTCTCTTCCTAGATAGTGCCGTGCGGAAGAGTGGAAACTCTGGAGCCAGGCAGACACAAATTCATAACCCTGGTTTCTGTACTTGGGCAGTTTGTGACCTTGGGCAGTTTAATGGGCCTCTCTGAACCTCAGTCTCCTTCTCTGTGAAATAGCCACAATAATAATTTTTCTCCCTAAATGTGTCAGGAGGATTTAGTGAGACTGTATCTAAAGTGCTTAGCCAAGAACACAGCACATAACAAGAGCTCAGTAACTATAAGCCATGGTTTACCTTGACTATCATATAGCTGGATGTTGAAATCCTCTTGCTGACAAACCCAATTGATCCTGGATACTCTCTCTTGAGGGCAGATTAGGAGCCTTCTGGGTCCCACCACACATCATCTGTCCTGAATTTCTCTGCCTAGAGTCAGAGAGACCTGGGTTTACATAACTCATGGCTCCTCAAGTTTCTGGCTGTGTGACCTTGGGCAACAGACATAACCTCTCTGTTCTTGGAGTCCTCATCTGCAGAAAGCGGGGAGGTCATAAAACCTTTTTTAAGGGGTTGCAGTGGGGATGGATAGCATAGAGGGCATAGCACAGGGCCTGGCACACAGTAGGTGCCCACAGTGTGTACTGAGAGAGGGAGGGGATAGTCCCCCACCCTCTGCAGAATCTCTGGGGAATCTCTGTGCTCACTCTGCCCGCACCGCAACCCAACCCTGCCCAGGTTGGGGGTGGAGGTGAGCGTTCCGGAGAGGATGGGAGGGGAGGGGGTCTCCTAGCCAGGCCAGCCCTGCTGTTCTTCCATTGCCCACCAGTGGGCGCTCTGATGAAGTTAAGATGACAGCGACCTGCACTTGTGCGGATCTGACTGTGCACCTGGCTGAGCCCTTTGGTTCATTTCGACGAGACAAGACTCTCCATGTCTTCGTTAAAACTAAGAAATCCAGCGGAGTCACAGGCTGTTATTTCCATTCTGTTTGTGGGAGAAAAGTGCCAACGATCCTCTTCTGATCGAGAGAGGAAACCTACAAGCATTTATTCCTTTTAATAGTAGAGAGAGGATGTGATCACCATGGCGACAGATGATCAAGGGAGACAACCAATCAGAACCGCAGGCTTCTCTGGGAGGTTATTTTTCTCGAGATATGGCAACAATTTCTAGGAGAATCTCACAAGACTCTTTTGTTCAAATTATCCTTCCAAGGACAGTTTTAAATGAACAGACCAGGTTGGTGACAGGAAATCAAGCCTCCGGATTGCACCGGAAAGCAAGACGGGATGTTCTTGGGGACATTTGCAGTCTGTTATCTTATTGGGGCAGATTCTTTAGATGGGCGTCATTATGCCAAACAGTATCTCTCTGTGTATAGCTACAAGGAAGAGAGAATATCTTCACTTCTTTTTTTACATTTTAAAAATTATTTGTATGAAAAAAACATTTTTATCACGTTTTGACACTCCCTTTGCTAATAGCTGGGGACTTGCATTTTAAAGAACTGGCTCTGGAATGTCCTTGGTTGGCATCACAGTCTAAAAGGCAGGCCTGGGGAGCTCAATTTTACTGGCAGAGGCTTGAGCATTTTGTTTCAACAGTTTATAGACACCCAGGCAGACATTCCTCACTGTCCTCACAGTTCCCCTGAGCAGCTGCACTCAGCGTGGCCACAGGCAGAGATGCTGGATAATGTGAGATGCCAGAGAACGTGGGTTCTGGAGCCAGACTGCTTGGGTGTGAATTCCAAGCTGTGCACCATTGGGCAAGTTACTTAGCTTCTCTGTGCCTCAGTTTGCTCATCTGTAAAATGGGCACGAAATAGTACCTACCTGTGAGGATTTAAAAACATGTTCACAGATCCTTTATAGCCTTCCCACAGGAAGGTGGATTCTAATATTCCCATTCTCTTGAATATGGGCTGGCCCCTACTGACTTGTTTCTCATGAGTAGAATGCCGTGGATGTGGTGCTGAGTGACTTCTGAGGCTAGACTAGAAAAGGTGCACAGCCACTGCCTGGGTCCCTCTCTCTTGGGATTTGTACCTTGGGAGGCTTGAGCCGCCATGCTGGAGAGATCTCCTGGGGACAGAAGAGAGCCCAAGGAGTCTCTGGCACCAGACACATGGATTAAGGAAGCTTTGGGGCCGGCCCCATGGCCTGGTGGTTAAGTTTGGCACGTTCCACTTCAGTGGCCCAGGTTCAGTTCCCGGGCACGGACCTATGCCACTCATCTATCAGTGGCCGTGCTGTGGCGGCGACCCACATACAAAATAGAGGAAGACTGGCACAGATGTTAGTTCAGGGCGAATCTTCCTCAGCAAAAAAAGAGAGAAAGCTTCAAGATGATTCCAGACCCAGCCACCATCTGCCTGCAACGTCATGGGAGACCCTGAACCAGAACTGCCTGGATGAGCTGCTCCTGAATTCCTGCCCCACACACCCTGCGAGGGATAATATATGCTTGTTGTTTTCAGCCGCTAAGTCTTGGTCTGATCTGTCATGCAGCAAGAGACAACTTACACACCATCTCAGGACCGTGGTCAATGAAATCGTGTATATTAACTGTCTAGCTCATAGGACGTGGACTGAAAGAATGAATCACTATTGCCATCACTTTCTTCTTGCTTGAGTGTTATGGACTGAATGTTTGTATCCCCTTCAAATTCATATGTGGAAGCCCTAACCCCAGTGTGGGGGTATTTGGAGGTGGGGCTTTTGGGAGGTGATTAGGTTTAGGTCTTGAGAGCGGGGCCTCCACGGTGGGATTAGTGTCCTTATAAGAAGAGGAAGAGACACCAGAGCTCGCACACACTGAGGGAAAGCCATGTGAGGACACAGTGAGAAGGTGGCCATCTGCAAATCATGAAGAGGGCCCTCACCAGGAACCAAGTCTGCCGGCATCTTGATCTTGGACTTCCCAGCCTCCAGAACTGTGAGACATTAGTCTGTTGTTTAAGCCCCCCAGTCTATGGTGTTTTGTTTTCAACGCCTGAGCAGACTAAGACACTGAGTTCCCTTCTGCCCGAATCAGCCTGGGTGAGCAGGGACTGAAAACAAGTTCTGTTTTTCTAGAATTCTTCTTTGGGTGTGGCATTGTCATAACAATCACCCTTCATCTTGCCCTGTCTCCAACCGTGCTCTGCCTGGAAGACAGAGACACAGAAGTTGAGCTCTGTAGAGCTGAGGCTTCTCAACAGAATCTACTCTAGGTGTTTCAGACAGGGGGAATTTAATGCAGGGGATTTGTTACAAAGGTGTTGGGAGGGCTGGAAGAGCAAGAGTGAGAAGAGGATGGTGGGGGAACAAAAAGAAGCAGTGATTCCCAGACGCCAGGAGCTGCTAAAACAATTTCGCTAATGGTGAAATCATGTTTTATGGCCGCAGCTATAATCCTGCTCCAGCTGATTGCCTACAACTGGAAGGACAGCCCTAGTAGTTACCAGGTTCCCGTTTTAGTGACATCCCCTAATTTTAAAATTAAAAAATTAAAAACACTCTATGGGCAAAGAAAACTCACCTTGGGCCATCTCTGGCCCAAGATGCTGCAGTGTGTGGCCCTTCATCGGAAGGGGCTGCACTGGGGTTTCCTCTATCCAGAAGCTGGAACATAGAAGCTGGAAGGTAACTGGAAAACTCTGGAGATGACTGGATTTGAGAAGGAAACTCCCAGGCTGGGAAGCATTCCTGTCATCTACAGCACTATGGGTGCCAAAGCTCCCCGAAGGGATACAGTTGGTTAGAGTACAAATAATAATAAGAACAGCAGCCCCCAATGATCTAGAACTTACTAAGTGCCAGGCTCTGCACTGTGATTAAAAATAAAGCTGCCCTGAAGACAGAGAGTAGATTAGTGATTGCCTAGGACTTTGGGAGAGTATTGGGGGTGAGTGGGGAGTGGCTCCTAATGATTACAGTGTTTCTTTTTTTCTTTTTGTGGGAAGGTACATATAATAAAACATGTAACATAAAATGTACCATTTTAAAGTATACAGTTAAGTGTCATTAAATCCATTCACAGTGTTGGGCAACCATCACCACTATCTAATTCTAGAACATTCTCATCACCCAAAATGAAAACCCCATACCTGTTAAGCAGTCACATCCCATCTGCACCTCCCCCAGCTGTTGGCAACCACTAATCTACTTTCTGTCTCTATGGATTTGCCTGTCCAGGACATTTCATGTGAGTGGAATCATACATTATGGACCTTTTGTGTCTGGTTTGTTTCACTTAACATAATGTTTTCAAGGTTCATCCATTTGTAGCATGTGTCAGAACTTCAGTCCTTTTTATGGGTGAGTAATATTCCACTGTATGGATATACCGCTCTTTGTTTATTCATTTATCTCTTGATGGACATTTGTGTTGTGTCTACCTTTTGGTTATTGTGAATAATGCTGCTATGAACACCGATGTACATATTTTTATTGGAACATCTCAAGTATTTTTGTTTTGGGGTGATGAAAATGTTCTAAAATTGATTGTGGCAATGGTTGCTCAACTCAGGGAATATACTCAAAGCTATTGAATAGTATACTTTAAAAGCGTGGATTTTATGGTATGTGAATTGTCTATCAATAAAACTGTTACAAAAAACTCCAAACTGCTTTAACTTAATTTTCCTTTTACTTACATAAACTTACGATAGGAGGGGAAGCACATGGATTCTTGTCATAACTCCAGGAGTTTCTCTTCTATTTCTGCACCAGTTGAGTTAATTATAACCAGATTAGTTATAATATCATTGGGGTTAAATATTACAAGCTTGAGGGATAAATTCTATTTCCTGTGAAAAACACACGATATTTAAACACACCTCCCAGCAGCAAACACATAAGACAAATTTTGTGGTCACCTTGGCCTTAAGGTTAAAGATGAAATTCCCGTAAGGATGAACACAGATGACTATGGTGAAAGGTACCTCTTACTGGCAAACTGTTGGCTAAGAAACCAGCCAGGAAACACTATTTTGTCACAAAAATGAAATCACTTGTATAGACCCAACTTTCATTCATTCATTCCTTCAAGAAATATTTTTTCAACTCCTGTGTGCCAGACGTTGTGCTAGGCTAGGCTTTCTCGACCCCAACTCTACTGACATTTGGGGTCTGTATTAGTTTCCTATGGCTGCTGTGACAGAGAGCACAAATTTACTGGCTTGAAACACCACCAATCTATTCTCTTACAGTTCTAAACGTCCGAAGGCCAAAATGGGTCTTCATGAGCTAAAATCAAGGTGTCAGTAGGGCTGCGTTCCTTTTATTGGTCGGGGGGGGGCTCTAGTGGAGAATCTGTTAGCAGTTTCCTTGCCTTTCCCAGTTTCTAGAAGCCACAGGCTTTCCTTGGCTCGTGGCCCCTTCCTCCATCTTTAGAGCCAGCAACATCAGCATCCTTCTCATGCTGCCATCTCTCTCGGTCTCTCTTCCTACTCCGTCTTCCACTTTTGAAGATCCTTGTTATCATATTGGGCCCACTCAAATAATCCAGGATAATCTCCCAATTTTAAGGTCAGTTGATACAGCAGCCTTAATTTCATCTTCAACCTTAGTTCTCCTTTGCTGTATAATTTAACACATCCATAGGTTCTGGGGATTAGGACGCGGACGTCTTTGGGGCCATTATTCTGCCATAGGCAGGATCATTCTTTGTTGTATGTATGTGTGTCCAGGGGGCTGTCCTGTGCACTGTAGGATGTTTAGCATCATCCCTGGGCTCTACCCACCAGATGACAGTAGTTGTGACAACCTGCCCCGACCCCAGTTGTGGCAGCCAGAAAGGTCTCATTGTCCAATGTCCCTTGGGGGGGCATAACCGCTCCCATTGAGAGCCACTGCTCTGGGCCCTGGGAATCCAGAGGTGAGCAAAACAGACAAGTTCTTGCTCTTTTGGATTTTACTTTTCTACAGTTGAACCAGCAGAGTTATCACATCTCACTGGGAAACACTGTGTCCCCAATCTCTCCATTCAAGTTTCCCATTTATACCTCCGGGACTTGCAACCTACGGTTTCCACATAATTGCAACTAAGATGGAAAGAGACCTGGGGTTCCAGCAATAGGGCTGGGTGGGAGAGCCACATGGGGAAGCCATCAGCACAGAGGTGACATTGAGAAGTGGGAGCTCCCTGCTGACTACATGAGTGACTGGCGTCACCCCGGGCTTAGTCCTTCGCGCTCCTGTCATCTCTCTGATTGCTTCTTACCAGCCTCCCTCGGGGCCTCCTCCTCCGTGGTGTGTGCATGGTACACGGCTGCCCATGCTCAGGCCCTTTTGGCATCTCCACCCGTTCGCCCTGACCTCATTCATTCCCACGCTTCCATCTCTAATCAGTTTCCCTCCCGCCTGCATCTTTGTCCTAAGCCCAGCTGTATGAGTTTCCTGTGGCTGCTGTAACAAATTACCATAAACTTAGTAGCTTAAAACAACACGTATGTATTATCTCACAGTTCTGGAACATAGGATTCTGACACGGGTCACATGGGGCTAAAATAAGGTGTTGGCAAGGCCATGCTCCTTCTGGAAGCCCTAGGGGAGAATGCCTTTCCTAACCTTTTCTACCTTCCAGGGGCCGCCTGCCTTCCTTGGCTCGTGGTGTCTTCTCCACCTGCAAAGCCAGCTGTGTAGCATCTTCAAATCTCTCGCTCTTCGACCTCTACTTCCACTGTCACATCTCCCCTCTCTCTCTCTCTGCCATCCCTCTTTTCCTTATTGTATTAGTTTTCCAGGGCTGCTGTAACAAAGTCCCACAGACTGGGTGGCTTGAAGCAATAGAAATCTATTCTTTCACAGTTCTGGAGGCCAGAAGTCCAAAATCAAGGTGTCAGCAGGGCTGTGCTCCCTCTGACGCTGTAGGAGATCCTTCCTGGACTCTTCCAGCTTCTGGTGGTGGCCTTGGCGTCCCTTGGCTTGTGGCTGCATCACTGTGCTCTCCTTCTCCATCTTCACTTGGGCTCCTTTCCTTGTGTCTTCACCTCGTTTTCTTACCCGTTGTGCTGGATTCAGAACTCACCCAACTGCAGTAGGACCTCATTTTAATTTAACGAATTACATCTGCAACAACTCTATTTCCAAATAAGGTCACATTCTGAGGTCCTAGGGGTAGGACTTTCACATATTTTTTTGGGAAACACAATTCAACCCATCACACTTGTAAAGACCATTGTGTTTACAATGGGCCCACGCAGATAATCCAGAATAATCTCTCAATTTCAACAGCTTTGATTTAATCACACCTGCACATTCCCTTTCGCATGGAGCATAACATGGTCACAGGTTCCGGGGACCAGGCTGTGGATATCCTGGGGGGGGCATTATTCTGACGACCACACCCCCACTCTGAGAACCAGGCTTGCGTAACCACAGGCCTCCTGGAGGCCCCTCCCTGGATGTTTAATGAGTTCTTTTTAGTATAAGTATGTCCCAAATGTTGCATGGGACATACTTATACTGCAAAAAGTGTTTGTTGTTTTTCTGAAATTCAAATTTAACTGGGCGTCCTGTGTTTCCCCTGGCAACGCAACCATGGAGTTAAAACTGTTAAAAGTAGCTTCCCACCTTGTCACATACTCTGTTGTTCACCACGCTTTCCCACCAGATGGAGCCACAGTCACGTCTATCACCACCTTAACGTGTCAACTTGGGATAGGCGACTGCTACAATGACCTTCAACTATTCCGCCTCCTGGTATTCCTGCCTTCTGGGATCTACACCCCTTTGCATAGGTTGGACTGGTTTCCAACAAAATATGGCAAAAGGGATGGGATGTCACTTCTGGGATCAGGTTACAGAAACACTGGCTTCTGTCTCGCCCGCCCTCTCTCCCTCCCTTGCTTGCTCGGTGGAGGCAGGCTGCCGTGTTGTGAGCTGCCCATGGAGAGGCCCACAAGGCCAGGACTCGCCTCCCACCTACAGCCAGCCTCGGGTCCTGCCCAGGCCCACGGGAGTGAGTTTGGAAGGGGATCTTCCACCTTGAGGTGACTGCAGCCCCAGCAGCCCCTTGACTGCACCCTCTGAGGGACCCAGAGCCACAGGCACCCGCTGGGACATCCAGATTCCTGACCGCTGGAAATGGAGAGGTAATACATGCTGGCTGTCCTAAGTTGCTAAGCTATAGGATAATTTGTTATGTGGAGGTAGATAACCCACACTTTTTAGTGCTCTCCTCCCCCAACACTGGACTGTGACATCTGTGAGGGCAGGGACAGGTCATAATGTCATCTCTGGGTCCTCAGACACAGCACAGCAAGGGCCTGCTTGTGCTGGATGTTCAAAAGTTTGCGGAATAAATGCAGGATTGAATGAACACAACTTATTAGTTCTCAGTGTCCACTTTTTAAAGACACAGACACTCAAGAGCATGTGGGAAAATAATTTATTGGCAAAATAAAATCTCTCTTCCGGTTCTGCATGTAAAGAGCTTCCCCTCTTCGTGGAAAAAGTTGCTGTCACAGCACCCTGGTTTCCTAGGAGACCACTGAGCTGATTTCAGTTTTAGCTGAGTAGAAGGTAGATGAGGCTTCAGTCAGGGAATCTGGACAACTGGGACTGAGACCCAGATACCAGTCAGGGTCCTCCAGGGACGCAGAGCCGGTGGGACACACACACACGTGCACATGTACACAAACATGCATGTACGTATGTGCACATATGTGTGCATGTGTGTGCGTACGTGTGTATGTATTTATTGCAAAGAATTGGCTTATGCCCTTTAGGGGGCTGGCCAGACAAGTTTAAAATCCACAGGGCAGGCTGGAAACCCTCAGGCAGGAGCAGATGTTGTACTTCAAAGACAAAATTTCTTCTTCCTCAGGGAAACCTCAGTTCTGCTTTTCTTTTGTTGTCAGTGCTATTGAGTGGATTCTGACCCCCCAGCGCCCCTGTGGACAGCAGAGCGGATCCCTGCCCGGTCTTTCCGCGCCATCCTCTCCCCTTCCGGCGCCCTATCAGACGATGCTTTGCTGCTATTCACAGGGTTTCCATGGCCAGTGGTTTCCGAAGTGGGCGGCCAGGTCCTTCCTCCTAGTCTGTCTAGTCTGGAAGCTCCACTGAAACCTGTCCACCATGGGGGACCCTGCTGGTATTTGACATATTGGTGGCATAGCTTTCAGCGTCACAGCAACACGCAGCCGCCACAGTCTGACAACCCACAGACGTGTGGTGGTTCCCTGACTGCGAGACAAATCCAGGCCGCAGTGGTGACAGCGCCAAATCTTAACCACTAGACCACCACTGCTCCTCTTATGGCCTTTCAAGTGATTGAATCAGGTGTTCCCAGATGATCTAGGAAAATCTCCTTTATTGGAGGCAATAGATTTTATCAGTAATTACCTTTAGAGAAAACTTATGATATCAGGGGGTCTGTGCAGGGAAATTAATCAAGACCTAAAAAGTAAGATTAAAGGTGATTTTGAGTGTCATGCTAGGGAATTTATAATGTGCCTTTCTCAGGATCTCTCTGGAAATGGGACTTTTTTAAAATTTACTCTTCACAATCAACACAGGCCCAGGTGTTTTCTAACTCTGCAAAGTTAAGTAAAGCTGTGGAACAATAAGATTTAAAAAGTTTTTCTCGTCTAACAGGGAAGATAACCCCATAGGTTACAGCTGAGTTGCCCTGTCGGACATTAACCACTTCTGTATCTTCCTTAGCAATCTTATTTCACCATCATTTCCCACTGGCCCTATAATCTCAGTCTCTCAGATCCCTTCTGAGTCAGCTTGTCATCCTTCTGCGTCCTTCATGAACAAGTTCAATGAAATTTGAAATGCTCTCATTGTCTATTTGTGTGAGAATGATTTTTTTTTAGCAATTTGCTTATGCTTACAGAAGCCACAGAGGCAGATGTGTTCATCTAGGGAAGAGGGTAGAAATAATATCAGGGGGTCAAGGACAGAACCCGGAGAACACCTCCAGCCGGTGAGGAAAGTGGGGGACGGAGCTCGAGAAGGCGAGAACAGAGGATCCCCGGGAGGACCAGGGGTGGCTGTGATGGAGAAGTGCAGGGACAGATACCAGAGGCCAAAAGGAAGGTGTGTCTGGAAGGGTTTTTATACATTGAACAATCCAACAGACATTTATCAAGTGCCTAGAATCCAGAGAAACAGTGAAAAAAGAGCAAAATCCCTTCCCGCATGGAGTTACAGTAAGCGGGTTATGGAAATCCCTCACTCAGCGCCCACGGCCCCAGGATCTCCACTCAACTCTGCCATCCATCATCCATCACCCCCTGAAAACCACCAGTGCCTTACCTGGCTCCTCCTGGCTCCTGGAGTAGACCTGAATTCGCTCAGAGAATGGGGAAAACAAGAGGCAGAAGCCTATTAGAGGAGAGAAAGGAGTGAGGACCTGAAGTCTGGGGCAGGGTGAGGATGAAGGAAGGGCAAGTGAAGGACAGGCAGGGTCTGAGAATAGGGTTAGTGATGGTGATGGACTGGGGATGGAGGAGAAAGAGGGACAGGATGCTCAGATGGGGTAGGGGTTGGAGATGCAGTTGGGTTGGCAATGGGGTTAGGTTTGGGGTTGAGGATGGTGTTGGGAGAATGGATGGAGCTGTGTCGGGAGTGTTGGAATGGGATTAGAGTTGGAGATGACGTTGAGTTAGAGCTGGGTTTAGGCTGTGGGTACGGGCTGGGCCTGGGATGGGAAAGGTTGGAGCTTGGACCACCATGCCAAGGAGGAGCAGGACTCTGGCCATGGAGCTGGAAGCAGGGATTGTGCAGGGCCTGGACTTCTTGGGAATCTGGTTGAGGTAGGTTCCGACCGGCATCCTTTATACTGGAGGAGAAATTGTGACATATTTCGCCACACCCTAAAAGTCAATGACTGGTGTCTTTATGAGAGAAAGGAGAAGGAGACTTGGATACATATATATTCGGGACCCCTTTATACTTTTAAAAATTGAGGAGAACAAAGAGCGTTTGTTTATATGCATTATATTTACATTTGTTATATATAAATATATATTAAATAATATATATTTATTATATTAAATTATTTAATTTATGTAAATATAAAATATATTTATAAATAAATGTTCATATTTTTATATGTATATATACTTGTATATAAATATATGCTATATATAAACTATAAATTTATATTAATTTTATATTTATATATTATATAAAATATAAAAGAAATATAAAATATATTAATTTACACTAACATATATTAATTAATATAATTATATGCCATTAAATTAATTTTTATATTTTATTATTTTATTTTCATTATATAATATGTAATGTATTATTTAATTTTATTATTATATATTTTATTATATTATTTATATTTATTATTATATGGTATATTATATTGTTTTATTTAATTTTATTATTATATTAATTAAAAATATATAAACATAAATAAATATAATAAATATTTATATTTGTAAAACATAAAATATACCTTTTATATATTTATTCATCTTATATTTACCATAATAAAAATTAAACTGAGAAATTTGAGAAATATATTTATTAATTCTCCTAAATATAATCATGATAAATCCATTACATATTAACATAAATAATATACCTGCAGGAACACATAACTATATCTTCCGGTAAAAGAAAACCTGTGAGAGAGGAGTGGCATTGTTCTACATTTCCTCAAAGTGTCTGACTTCATAGAAGAGAGGTGGATTCTCATATCTGCTTCTGCATTCAGTCTGTTATGTAGAAGGAGAACAGAAAGGACAAGTAACGTCTTAACTATTATTAGGAAATCGTTTTCATGTCACAGACCACCAGAAAGAGCCTTGAGAACCTCCCCCCAGGGTTCCCCACACCACAGTTTGAGAACCACCATCCTCCATGACAATCCTTGGGCAGTAGTGACCTCTCACACTCAGTCACATCTGTTGGCTTTCTACATGGGGTCGTTCATTAGACAGAACTCCTGAACTCAGAATCAAATTCATCAGCGTTTTGCCTTGTGGGATCTATTTCTGAGATGTGGATTAAAAAGTCCCTCCCATTCTCAAAGGCAAAAAGATTTTCTCATACTTTGCCTTCTGTTCCCTTCAGAGTTTTGCCCATCACATTATTTGAGTCTTTAATCCATTAGGAGTCACCTCTGATGGGGTCAAGGAGGGAGCCACCACATCTCTCATCCCTTTCAAGAGGCCAGTGTCCCAATGTAGACTGGGACGCCCCCTCCATGGTGTATACCATCCCCCCATGCACACGGATCTGTCCCTGAGTGTGTTTTTCTGCATCAGTTGAACTAACAACATAATTTTTCTCCTTGACTCTACTAGTGTGGGGAATAATGTTGACAGATTTTCTGACGTGGCGCCATGCTGGCATTTCCTGTCATAAACCCAACTTGATCATAATATGGTTTTTCTGGTTAATAAACCATTAGCTTCCATTGCCTAATGCTTCTTTTGGATGTTTGCATCTCTGGGGCGATGGCTAATTTTTGGTGCCACCGTGGCTGAGTGGTGGTGTCCTGTTGTTTGGTCAAACACCAGTCTAGACGTTGCTGGGAAGATATTGTGTAGACGGGATTATTGAAATCAGTTCACTCTGAGTAAAGCAGAGAACCCTCCATAATGTGGGTGGGCCTCATTCAATCTGTTGAGGGTCTTAAGTGCAAGGACTGAGGTTTCCAGAAGATGAAGAAATTCTCCTCTCTATCCTGTATTATTTGAATTTTTACAATGAGCATGTACACTTTTAGTAATATTTAATAAAGAAATTAAAAGATAGGTCCTTAACACAGTTTTGTTAATCTCAAAGAGAGTCAGGGCTGATATTAGGATGGAGTTGAGGATGACACAGGAGTTAGTCAGGGGGGTTCCTCGGAGACCCCTGTCCATCTGACACCGTGTTACAGGGAAGAGATGAAATCCACAGAAGCAGAATGGGAAGGTTTCTTCCAGCTTTGCAGTTCAGAATCTTCTCTGGGGAGTAGCCCTCACCTGCTTCTGGGGATTTCTGAGTCACAGAGCTGAGCCCCACCACCTGACGTTTTCCCTGCATTCATTCGTGTGTTTGGTGGTGCATTTGACAAACATTTATGGAGCACGTAGGAATCACAGGTCCCTTGCTGGGTGATAAAGACACTGTGATGACCAAGAGTGATGAAGCAAGACAGTAATTTGAGAAGATCGTGGCCTGTTGCCATCATGACTTCCTTCGGAAGGGAAGAATTCTGTTAGCCAACAGAGGAGGGGGTGGCAATGGAGAAGCTGCATTTCCAACATTCTTAGCCTCAGAGCAACAGGGTGGGGTGCTTATAGCCCAGGATGCCTAAGCTGACGTGCAGGTTGAGAGTGGGTTTTCAGGTGATGCAGGGACATCGTGGAATGAAGGGTGCGGTCCTGAGGACATCCCAGGCACCCTCCCAAGAGATATGATGACCTCTCTCAGGCCCACCAAAGAGATCCTTGGGGACATCTGAAGGCACAGGTCAGAGGACAGGAATCCTAATTTGTTCTAAAACCAGGACCTATGACCACTTCTAACAATAAAATATGGCAAAAGGGCTGGGATGTCGCTTCTGGGATCAGGTTACAAAAACCCTGGCTTCTGTCTCACCCGCCCTCTCTCCCTCCCTTGCTTGCTCATTGGAGGCCGGCTGCCGTGTTGTGAGCTGCCCATGGAGAGGCCCACAAGGCCAGGACTCGCCTCCCACCCACAGCCAGCCTCGGGTCCTGCCCAGGCCCACGGGAGTGAGTTTGGAAGGGGATCTTCCACCTTGAGGTGACTGCAGCCCCAGCAGCCCCTTGACTGCACCCTCTGAGGGACCCAGAGCCACAGGCACCCGCTGGGGCACCCGGATTCCTGACCACTGGAAATGGAGAGGTAACACATGCTGGCTGTCCTAAGTTGCTAAGCCATAGGATAATTTGTTATGTGGCGGCAGATAACCCACACTTTTTAGTGCTCTCCTCCCCCGACACTGTACTGTGACGTCTGTGAGGGCAGGGGCAGGTCAGTAATGTCATCTCTGGGTCCTCAGACACAGCACAGCAAGGGCCTGCTTGTGCTGGGTGTTCAAAAGTTTGCGGAATAAATGCAGGATTGAATGAACACGATTTATTAGTTCTCGGTGTCCACTTCTTAAAGACACGAACACTCAAGAGCATGTGGGAAAATAATTTAGTGGCAAAATAAAATCTCTCTTCTGGTTCTGCATACATAGAGCTTCCCCTCTTCCTGGAAGAAGTTGCTGTCACAGCACCCTGGTTTCCTAGGAGACCACTGAGCTGATTTCAGTTTTAGCTGAGTAGAAGGTAGATGAGGCTTCAGTCAGGGAATCTGGACAACTGGGACTGAGACCCAGATACCAGTCAGGGTCCTCCAGGGACGCAGAGCCGGTGGGACACACATGCGTGTACAGAAACATGTATGTATGTAGGTGTGCATGTGTGTGTGTGTGTGTACTTATTTATTTACTGCAAAAATTGGCTTTTGCCCTTTAGGGGGCTGGCCAGACAAGTCTAAAATCCACAGAGCAGGCTGTAAACCCTCAGGCAGGAGCTGATGTTGTACTTCAAGGACAAAATTTCTTCTTCCTCGGGGAAACCTCAGTTCTGCTTCTCTTCAAGCCTTTCAAATAATTGCATCAAGTCCACCCAGATTATTTAGGAAAATCTCCTTTACCTAGAGTCAATTGATTGTAGTGCTTAATCACATCTACAAAAACACCCTCACAGAGACGCCCAGGTCAGAGTTTGGTTGAAGAATTGGGGACTGGAGTCCAGCCGAGTTGACACATAAACTGACCATCACATTCATAGGGGTTTGTCATAGGAATTCGACCTCATGCAATTGCGGGAGCTGGTTAAACAGCCTACGGGATGTTCTGTTCGCATCTGCTGGCGGAGCCAGAAGTCAGCAGTGCAGGTTGTCCAGAAGGGAAGATGGATGCAAGACAGGGCAGACTGGAGCCCATGGGGATCAGCTGGGACCCGTGAGGAAAGACTGGGTCTGCTCAGTCACGCACGGCCTCCAGGACTCCTTTGAAGTGAGTGTCCTGCAGGGGGCTCTCCTGCCCTTTGTGATGGAGTTAAATGTGCTCCTGGCTCAGGAGTTGGAAAAGCTGCAGGAGGAGCCGGGGAGAGCTGGGGGCCTGGCTGCTGCCCCACATCAACAAGGAGGCCAGGAAGCTAGTCAACAACCCATGAGCTGCAACAGTGCCCGGTGCTGAACGTAAAGGGTTGTGGCTTCTGCTCCCTTCTGTCCCGAATCTGCACAATGTCTCCTGGGCCCACACTAACGTGGAACTGCTGAGGGAAGGGACTCTGGGAAGCATACTTCAGCCTAACTAAATCGACACATTGCGGATCTGCTGCTGGGGGGACCAGGACCCTGGGCTCCCCTTTTGCTGTAGGCGGAGGCCCCACAAGAGCAAAAAGCAAATGGAGTTTGTGTCTCTCACAGGCAGAACGTCCCAGGAGGCCATGACACCAGGAGGTCGAGGAAATGAAGTTGCCAG
Source organism: Tapirus indicus (assembly GCA_031878705.1). Taxonomy (NCBI): domain Eukaryota; kingdom Metazoa; phylum Chordata; class Mammalia; order Perissodactyla; family Tapiridae; genus Tapirus; species Tapirus indicus. Next base: position 20,839,467 of record CM062926.1, on the reverse strand, counting down.
CCTTCTAGCCTGATGGTGGCACAGAGGAGGATGCTGATGGGTGGAATGGAGCACAGAGCCAACAGATAAAGAACCGACACCAAAGCAGAGGAGTGGAAGTGCTGGTTGGCAAAGTGGGCGAGACCATGTTGACCTGTGACACCAGAACTAATAGATTTTAGGGCCCTCTACCTCCCTTCTAGGGACTCTTGCATCTCCTCCCATTCTTTTATTGGGCCTTATTCTTCCCTTGAGGGTTCTCTTGTCTTATGAAACTTGATGTCATAGAGTCTTGTAATGGCTCTGGGAACAAATACGTTTGCACAAGGATGAAGTCAGGTTGACCCTACCTCTAAAATTGATCCCAAATCTGAACTTGTCTTCCTTTGCTTCCACCCTCCTCCAAGCCACCATCGATGATCGCTGTCCTTTAGAAAACAACCTCCTGACCTGGAGCCCCATGGCCACCCTTGCTCTCCTGGAATCCACTCCCTGCCCTCAGCTGAAGTGATCTTTCTAAAGAAAATGCAAGTCTGGTCACCCTGGTGAAGACCTTCCAATGGTTCCCCATTTTGCATGGAGTAAAGAGAAATCTCAATACCTGGTCTCACGTTGGCCCCATCGCAGGCCTCCCTGGAGTCTTGCTTGCTGAGGGCCGCCCTCCTCTAGCTTCTCTCAGGTCCTCCGATTCCCCAAGTTCTTCTCCTCTGAAGACCTTCCCCTCTGAAGCCCCCTGCACCTTCTCTTCTCCTGGCCTGGACCTCTCCTCTTGTCAACACTCTCCCCTCAGATGGCCACTTCCTGTGCTTCCTCCTCTTCGCTAGTGTCACCAACCCAGGAGACCTCCAGGACCCTGCTCCCTGGAGGAGCAGGCCTCTCCCCGCAGGCGCGTCCTCCACATTACCTTATTGGACTTTCTTTGTAGCACTTCTCTTCTCCATGGAATGACTGGGTTTCCAGTTACTTATTTGTGTCCACTTATCCCAGTGGAAGTCTTGGTCGAGCCCGGACTCTATCTGGTGATGGATGGGTCTCCAGGGCCTGTGGGAGAGCAGACAGAGGGGGCACTCCATGAATACTGCTGGAATCGTAAAGGGGTTCTCCTCGGCTTGTACAAGTGTGTGCACCCCCCGGGCCCTCTGTCACATCAGTGACAGTGTCAATGTCCTCAGAGTCTGGGACTAGTCGTGTGGGTCCAGCACCCCCAAGGCCCTCACTAGGAGAAGCGGTGCCAGGCCAGGATGGGAGTTGCTGCCTGCTATAGCCCTTCTCCCTGGGGGCTCTTGGATGTGAACAGGAAGAAGAGATCACAGCAGATAAATAACTGAGTGTTTGGGTGTCTTCTGCAGGTTTTTAGGGTCCTCAATCCTGAGCATTCTGGAGTTTATTCCATGAGTTTCCTGAGTTTGCAGAGGCCTTGGTGTTGTAAATAAGGTAGGAAGCCTATTGTCTGGCTGTGGGCTTGAGTGAACCCAAGAAACTCTCTGCTCGGCCACCAGGAGGGTGCCTGGGATGTCCTCAGGACCACACTCTTCATTCCACGGTGTCCCTGCATCACCTGAACTACCCACTCTCAGCCTGCACGTCAGCTTAGGCATCCTGGGCTATAAGCCCCCCACCCCTGTTGCTCTGAGGCTAAGAATGTTGAAAATGCAGCTTCTCCATTGCCACTCCCTCCTCCGTTGGCTAACACACATTCTTCCCTTCCGAAGGGAAGGGCACGATGGCAACAGGCCACGATCTTCTCAAATTACTGTCTTGCTTCATCACTCCTGGTCATCACAATGTCTCTGTCACCCAGCAAGGGACCTGTTATTCCTATGTGCTCCATAAATGTTTGTCAAATGTACCACCAAACACACGAATGAATGCAGGGAAAACATCAGGTCATGGGGCTCAACTCTGTGGACTCAGAAATCCCCAGAAGCAGGTGAGGGCTACTCTCCAGAGAAGATTCTGAACTGCAAAGCTGGAAGAAACCTTCCCATTCTGCTTCTGTGGATTTCATCTCTTCCCTGTAACTCTGGTGGCAGATGGACAGGGGTCTCCCAGGAACCCCCCTGACTAACTCCATCCCAAATATCAGTCCTGACTTTCCTTGAGATTAACAAAACTGTATTAGGATCTATATTTTTATTTCTTTATTAAATATTACTAAAGCCATACATGCTCATTGTAAAAATTCAAATAAGATGGAGTAGGGAAGGAGAATTTCTTCATCTTCTGGAAACTTCAGTCCTGGCACTTATGACCCTCAACAGATTGAATGAGGCCCACCCACATTATGGAGGGTTCTCTGCTTTACTCAGAGTCAACTGATTTCAATAATCCCGTCTACACAGTATCTTCCGAGCAATGTCTACACAGGTGTTTGACCAAACAACTGGACACCATCACTCAGCCACGGTGGCGTGAAAAATTAGCCATCGCCCCAGAGATGCAAACATCCAAAAGAAAGCATTAGGCAATGGAAGCTAAGGGCTTACCAACCAGAAAAACCATATTATGATCAAGTTGAGTTTACGACAGGAAACGCTAGAATGGCACCACGTCAGAAAATCTGTCAACATCATTCCCCATATTAGTAGAGTCAAAGAGAAAAATCATGTTGTTAGTTCAACTGATGCAGAAAAACACACTCAGGGACAGATCCGTGTGCGTGGGGGGATGGTATACACCATGGCGGGGGCGTCCCAATCTAGACTGGGACACTGGCCTCTTGAAAGGGATGAGAGATGTGGTGGCTCCCTCCTTGACCCCATCAGAGGTGACTCCTAATGGATTAAAGACTCAAATGTGATGGGCAAAACTCCGAGGGAATAGAAGGCAAAGTATGAGAAAAATCTTTTGGCCTTTGAGAGGGGAGGGACTTTTTAATCCACATCTCAGAAATAGAACCCATAAGGCAAAATCTGATGAATTTGATTCTGAGTTCAGGAGTTCTGTCTAATGAACGACCCCATGGAGAAAGCCAACAGATGTGACTGAGTGTGAGAAGTCACTACTGCCCAAGGATTGTCATGGAGGATGGTGGTTCCCAAAGTGTGCTCTGGGGAACCCTGCAGGCTTCTCAAGGCTCTTTCCATGAGTAGTCTGTGACATGAAAACGATTTCTTAATAATAGTTAAGACATTACTTGTCCTTTCTACTCTCCTCCTACATAACAGACTGAATGCAGAAGCAGATATGAGAATCTACCTCTCTTCTATGAAGCCAGACATTTTGAGGAAATGTAGAACAATGCCACTCCTCTCTCACAGGTTTTCTTTTACCGGAAGATATAGTTATGTGTTCCTGCAGGTATATTATTTATGTTAATATGTAATGGATTCATCATGGTTATATTAGGAGAATTGATAAACATATTTTTCAAATTTCTCAGTTTAATTTTTATTATGGTAAATATAAAATGAATAAATATATAAATAAAATGTTTCTATCAATATAAATAAATATAACATAAACATAATGCATATAAACAAAACTCTTTGTTGTCGTCAATAATTTTTAAGAGTATAAAGAAGTCCTGAATATACGTGTGTCCAAATTTCCTTCTCCTTTCTCTCATAATGACACCAGACATTGGGTTTAGTCCTGCCCTAAATCCAGAATGATTTCGTCTTGGGATCCTGAACTAATTATATCTTCAAACACTTTATATCCCAACAAGATCACATTCCGAGGTTCCAGGTGGACACGAGTTTTGGGGGAACACTATTCAACCTACTATACCACAAGGTTAAGGACACTCCAACCATGATTGCTGTCCTCACTCTTTCCTGTGGAATGGGGCCTGCCCTGTTTATGCAAAACTCCATGTCAAATAACGAGGACTTCAAGCTTCGGGGTTTTTAGAATGACTCATTGTTTTTATTGTTTTAGTGTGTGACTAAATATATCTTGTCAGTCTTTCATTCAGTATAAAAAGATGCTGGTCTGAGTCTACCTCAGCCAGACTCCCAAGAAGTCCAGGCCCTGCACGCTGCCTGCTTCCGGCTCCATGACCAGAGTCCTGCTCCTCCTTGGTAGGGTGGTCCAAGCTCCAATGTAACGTGTCTCAGGCCCAGCCCCTACCCCCAGCCGAAACCCATCTGTAACCCATCTCAACTCCAATCCCATCCCACCCAACCAAGCCTGCTCCATCCATTCTCCCAACACCATCCTCGACCCCAAACCTAACCCCATTGCCAACCCAACCGCATCTCCAACATCTACCCCATCTGAGCATCCTGTCCCTCTTTCTCCTCCATCCCCAGTCCATCACCATCACTAACCCTATTCTCAGACCCTGTTTGTCCTTAACCTAACCTGCCCTTCATCCTCACCCTGCCCCAGACTTCAGGTCCTCACACCTTTCTCTCCTCGAATAGGCTTCTGCCTCTTTTTTCCCCCATTCTCTGAGCGAATTCAGGTCTACTCCAGGAGCCAGGAGGAGCCAGGTAAAGTACTGGTGGTTTTCAGGGGGTGATGGATGATGGATGGCAAAGAGTTGAGTGGGGATCCTGGGGCCGTGGGCACTGAGTGAGGGATTTTCATAATCCATTTACTGTAACTCCATGGGGGAAGGGATTTTGCTCTTTTTTCACTGTTTCTCTGGATTCTAGGCACTTGATAAATGTCTGTTGGATTGTTCAATGTATAAAAACCCTTCCCGACACACCTTCCTTTTGGCCTCTGGTATCTGTCTCTGCACTTCTCCATCACAGCCACCCCTGGTCCTCCCGGAGATCCTCTGTTCTCGCCTTCTCGAGCTCCGTCCCCCACTTTCCTCACCGGCTGGAGGTGTTCTCCGGGTTCTGTCCTTGACCCCCTGATATTATTTCTACCCTCTTCCCTAGATGAACACATCTGCCTCTGTGGCTTTTGCAGGCATAATCCTCAAATTGTTAAAAAGCATCGTTCTCACACAAATAGATCGTGAGCACATTTCAAATCTTACTGGATTGTTCCTGAGGGACCCAGAAGGATGACAAGCTGATTCAGAAGGGATCTGAGAGACTGAGATTATTTCCAATGGGAAATGATGGTGAAATAAGATTGCTAAGGAAGATAGAGAAGTAGTTAATGTCCCGCAGGGCAGTTCAACTCTAACTATGGAGTTCTTCCTGTTAGACGAGAAAAACTTTTTGAATCTTCTTATTATTCCACAGCTTTACCTAACTTTACAGAGTTAGAAAACGCCTGGGCCTATATTGATTGTGAAGAGCAAGTTAAAAAAAAAAGTTCCATTTCCAGAGAGATCCTGAGAAAGGCACATTATAAATTCCCTAGCATGACACAAAATCATCTTTTATTTTTTAGGTTTTGGTTAATTTCCCTGCACAGAGCCCCTGATATTGTAAGTTATCTCTAAAGGTAATTATTGATAAAATCTATTGACTCTAAGTAAAGGAGATTTTCCTAGATCATCTGGGAACACCTGATTCAATCACTTGAAAGGCCGTAAGAGGAGCAGTGGTGGTCTAGTGGTTAAGATTTGGCGCTGTCACCACTGCGGCCTGGATTTGTCTCACAGTTAGGGAACCATCACATGTCTGTGGGTTGTCAGATTGTGGCGGCTGCGTGTTGCTGTGACGCTGAAAGCTATGCCACCAATATGTCAAATACCAGCAGGGTCCCCCATGGTGGACAGGTTTCAGTGGAGCTTCCAGACTAGACAGACTAGGAGGAAGGACCTGGCCGCCCACTTCGGAAACCACTGGCCATGGAAACCCTGTGAATAGCAGTGGAGCATCGTCTGATAGAGCGCCGGACGGGGAGAGGATGGCGCGGAAAGACCGGGCAGGGATCCGCTCCGCTGTCCACAGGGGCGCTGGGGGGTCAGAATCCACTCAACAGCACTGACAACAAAAGAAAAGCAGAACTGAGGTTTCCCTGAGGAAGAAGAGATATTATGTAAGTACAGCATCAGCTCCTGCCTGAGGGTTTCCAGCCTGCCCTGTCAATTTTGGACTTGCCCGGCCAGCCCACAAGGTGCATAAGCCAATTCTTCACAATAAATAAATAATTAATAAGTACACACACACACACACGCACACGTACATGCATACATGTTTCTGTACACGTGTGTGTGTATGTCCCACCGGCTCTGCGTCCCTGGAGGACCCTGACTGGTATCTGGGTCTCCCTCGCGGTTGTCTGGATTCCCTGACTGAAGCCTCATCTCCGCTCTGCTCAACTAAAACTGAAATCAGCTCAGTGGTCTCCTAGGAAACCAGGGTGCCGTGACAGCAACTTCTTCCAGGAAGAGGGGAAGCTCTATGTATGCAGAACCAGAAGAGAGATTTTATTTTGCCGCTAAATTATTTTCCCACGTGCTCTTGAGTGTCTGTGTCCTTAGAAAGTGGACACCGAGAACTAATAAGTCGTGTTCATTCAATCCTGCATTTATTCCAGAAAACTTTTGAACATCCAGCACAAGCAGGCCCTTGCTGTACGGTGTCCGAGGACACGGAGATGACATTATGACCTGTCCCTGCCCTCACAGACGTCACAGTCCAGTGTGGGGGGGAGGAGGACCCTAAACAAATGTATGGGCTATCGACGGCGACATAACAAATCACTCCATAGTTTGTCAGCTTAGGACCCCCAGCATGTGTTACCTCTCCATTTCCAGTGGTCAGGAATCTGGGTGCCCCGGCGGGTGCCTGTGGCTCTGGGTCCCTCAGAGGGTGCAGTCAAGGGGCTGCTGGGGCTGCAGTCACCTCAAGGTGGAAGATCCCCTTCCAAACTCACTCCCGTGGGCCTGGGCAGGACCCGAGGCTGGCTGTGGGTGGGAGGCGAGTCCTGGCCTTGTGGGCCTCTCCATGGGCAGCTCACAACATGGCAGCCTGCCTCCACCGAGCAAGCAAGGGAGGGAGAGAGGGCGGGTGAGACAGAAGCCAGGGTTTTTGTAACCTGATCCCAGAAGCGACATCCCAACCCTTTTGCCATATTTTATTGTTAGAAGTGGTCATAGGTCCTGGTTTTAGAACAAATTAGGATTCCTGTCCTCTGACCTGTGCCTTCAGATGTCCCCAAGGATCTCTTTGGTGGGCCTGAGAGAGGTCATCATATCTCTTGGGAGGGTGCCTGGGATGTCCTCAGGACCGCACCCTTCATTCCACGATGTCCCTGCATCACCTGAAAACCCACTCTCAACCTGCACGTCAGCTTAGGCATCCTGGGCTATAAGCACCCCACCCTGTTGCTCTGAGGCTAAGAATGTTGGAAATGCAGCTTCTCCATTGCCACCCCCTCCTCTGTTGGCTAACAGAATTCTTCCCTTCCAAAGGAAGTCGTGATGGCAACAGGCCATGATCTTCTCAAATTACTGTCTTGCTTCATCACTCCTGGTTATCACAGTGTCTCTATCGCCCAGCAAGGGACCTGTGATTCCTACGTGCTCCATAAATGTTTGTCAAACGTACCACCAAACACACGAATGAATGCAGGGAAAACGTCAGGTGGTGGGGCTCAGCTCTGTGACTCAGAAATCCCCAGAAGCAGGTGAGGGCTACTCCCCAGAGAAGATTCTGAACTGCAAAGCTGGAAGAAACCTTCCAATTCTACTTCTATGGATTTCATCCCTTCCCTGTAACACTGCTGTCAGATGGACAGGGGTCTCCCAGGAAGGCCCTTGACTAACTCCTGTGTCATCCTCAACTCCATCCTAATATCAGTCTTGACTCTCTTTGAGATTAACAAAGGATCTATCTTTTTTAGTATTAAGGACCTATCTTTTTATTTCTTTATTAAATTTTACTAAAGCCGTACATACTCATATAGAAGTTCTCATAATGCAGGATAGAGAAGGAGATTTTCTTCATCTTCTGGAAACCTCAATCTTTGCACTTAAGACCCTCAACAGATTGAATGAGGCCCACCCACATTATGGAGAGTTCTCTGCTTTACTCAGAGTCAACTGTTTTCAATGTTAATCCCGTCTACACAGTATCTTCCCAGCAACGTCTAGACTGGTGTTTGATCAGGCAACTGGACACCACCACTCAGCCATGGTGGCACCAAAAATTAGCCTTCGCCCCAGAGATGCAAACATCCAAAAGAAAGCATTAGGCAATGGAAGCTAAGGGCTTATCAACCAGAAAAACCATATTATGATCAAGTTGGGTTTATGACACGAAATGCCAGCATGGCCCCACATCAGAAAAAATGTCAACATGATTCCCCACACTAGTAGAGTCAAGGAGAAAAATTATGTTGTTAGTTCAACCGATGCAGAAAAACACACTCAGGGACAGATCCGTGTGCATGGGGGGATGGTATACACCGTGGAGGGGGCGTCCCAGTCTACATTGGGACACTGGCCTCTTGAAAGGGATGAGAGATGTGGTGGCTCCCTCCTTGACCCCATCAGAGGTGACTCCTAATGGATTAAAGACTCAAATAATGTGATGGGCAAAACTCTGAAGGGAACAGAAGGCAAAGTATGAGAAAATCTTTTTGCCTTTGAGAATGGGAGGGACTTTTTAATCCACATCTCAGAAATAGATCCCACAAGGCAAAATGCTGATGAATTTGATTCTACCTGAGTTCAGGAATTCTGTCTAATGAATGACCCCATGGAGAAAGCCAACAGATGTGACTAAATGTGAGAAGTCACTATTGCCCAAGGACTGTCATGGAGGATGGTGGTTCTCAAAGTGTGCTCTGGGGAATCCTGCAGGCTTCTCAAGGCTCTTTCCATGAGTAGTCTGTGACATGAAAACGATTTCCTAATAATAGTAAGACATTACTTGTCCCTTCTACTCTCCTCCTACATAACAGACTGAATGAAGAAGCAGATATGAGAATCCAGCTATCTTCTATGAAGCTAGACATTTAGCAAAAATGTCGAACAATGCCACTCCTCTCTCACAGGTATTTTTTTTTCTCAGAAGATATAGTTTTGTTCTCATGCAAGTATATTATTTATGCTAATGTGTAATGGATTTATCATTGTTACATTTAGGAGAATTAATAAACATATTTCTCAAATTTCTCAGTTTAAGTTTTATTATGGTAAATATAAGATGAACAAATATATAAATAGAATATTTCTATCAATATAAATAAATCCCAACATAAATATAATGCATATAAACAAAAGTTCTTTGTTGTCGTCAATAATTTTTGAGTATAAAGGGGTCCTGAATATACGTGTGTCCAAATCTCCTTCTCCTTTCTCTCATAAAGACACCAGACATTGGGTTTAGGACTACCCTAAATCTAGAATGATTTCATCTTGAGATCCTTAACTAATTATATCTTCAAACACCTTATATCCCAACAAGATCACATTCGGAGTTTCCAGGTGCACACGAGTTTTGGGGGAACACTATTCAACCCGCTATACCACAAGGTTAAAGATGCCCTACCATGATTGCTGTCCTCACTCTTTCCAACGTCCTGGGGCTGCTGGTTTGTGCACGACTCTGTGCCACATAAGGAGGACTTGGAACTCCAGGGTTTAACTGGAATGACTCACTGTTTTTGTTGTTTTAGTGTGTGACTAAGCATATCTTGTCAGTCTTTCATTCAGTATAAAAAGATGCTGGTCTGAGTCTACCTCAGCCAGACTCCCAAGAAGTCCAGGCCCTGCACGCTGCCTGCTTCCGGCTCCATGACCAGAGTCCTGCTCCTCCTTGGTATGGTGGTCCAAGCTCCAATCTCCCCATCCCAGGCCCAGCCCGTACCCACAGCCTAAACCCAGCTCTATCTCAACCTCGTCTCCAACTCCAATCATATTCTAACTCCCCCAGCCCAGCTCCATCCATTCTCCCAAGTCCATCCTCAACCCCAAACCTAATCCCATTGCCAACCCAGACACATCTTCAACCCCTACCCCATCTGAGCATCCTGTCCCTCTCTTTCTCCTCCATCTCAAGTCTCTATTCTCAGACCCTGTCTATCCTTAACCTGCCCTTCCTTTATCCTCACCCTGCCCCAGACTTCAGGTCCTCACTCCTTTCTCTCCTCTAATAGGCTTCTGCCTCCTGTTTTCCCCATTCTCTGAGCGAATTCAGGTCTACTCCAGGAGCCAGGATGAGCCAGGTAAGGCACTGGTGGTTTTCAGGGGGTGATAGATGATGGATGGCAATGAGTTAAATGGAGATCCTGGGGCCGTGGGCACTTAGTGAGGGCTTTTCGTAATCCGTTTACTGTAACTCCGTGGGGAAGGGATTTTGCTCTTTTTTCACTGTTTCTCTAGTTCCTAGGCACATGATAAGTGTCTGTTGGATTATTTAGTGTATAAAACCCTCCTTCCTCCATGACCACCTTCCTTTTGGCCTCTGGTATCTGTCCCTGCACTTCTCCATCACAGCCACTCCTGGTCCTCCCGGGGATCCTCTGTTCTCGCCTTCTCGAGCTCCGTCCCCCACTTTCCTCACCGGCTGGAGGTGTTCTCCGGGTTCTGTCCTTGACCCCCTGATATTATTTCTAACCTCTTCCCTAAATGAGTGCATCTGTATCCATGGCTCTTGTAAGCATAATCCTCAAATTGTTAAAAAGCATAGTTCTCACACAAGTAGATCGTGAGCACACTTCAAATTTTCTTGATCTTGTTCATGGAGGAACCTAGAATGAAGACAAGCTGATTCAGAAGGGATCTGAGAGACTGAGATTATAGAGCCAATGGGAAATGGTGGTGAAATAAGATTGCTAAGGAAGATAAAGAAGTAGTTAATGTCCTACGGGGCAATTCAACTATAACCTATGGGGTTATCTTCCCTGTTAGACAAGAAAAAAATTAAAAAATCTTATTAGTATTCTACTGCTTCACCCAGCTTTAAAGCATTATAAAACACCTGGACCTCTATCAATTGTGAAGAGTAAGTAAAAAAAAGTTCCATTTCCAGAGGGATCCTCAGAAAGGCTTATTAGACAGTCCTCTAGCATGACATTGAAAATCGTCTTTTAATCTTGTTGTCCAAGTTTTTGGCAATTTCTCTGCATAGAGCCCCTGAGATCATAAGTTATCTCTAAAGCTACTTACTAATAAAATAAAGGGCTAGTCTAAATCAGTTTTGTGTTCATATCATTAACTGAAATATTGGAGGACCCACGGTTGTTATAGGAAATGGAAAACAACTTGCAGGTTAATTTATGGCATATATTCCCAACCCCAGTGATCAGCAATGAATGTATACTGTTTATATTATTGCAGAGATTCAGTGGTGGCTATTTCATGTGGCCTCTGAACTGTGCCTTTATACAGCATACGATCTGTCCTATTGGGCTGGTAATTTACATAGATAAAAATAGGAAGTGTTGAGCCATCCCTGATGGTCTAGTGGTTAAAGGTTGGTGCTCTCGCCCCTGCGGCCCAGGTTTGTTTCCCGGTTGTGGAACCACAACACCCGTCTGTCAGTTGCCATGCTGGGGCGGCAGCTCCTATAGAGAACTAGAAGGACTTACAACTGTGATATACAACCATGTACTGGAATTTTGGGGAGAAGAAAAAAAAAAGAGGAAAATTGGCAACAGATGTTAGCTCAGGGCAAACCTTTCCCTGCAAAAAAAAAAAAAAAAGAAGCCTTAAAAAAAAGAAGTGTTAATTAACACACATAAGCCTGCATGTTGTATGGCTGATAAATCTAGAATCATATGGTGTTCAATGCTGCTAAGATCAGAGAATTAGCTTCTGTCTGGAGATTGTGTAAGGAATTAGGGTTGTGTGTCTGGACTGGGCGCAGCCTGACCGGTGTCAAGATGTGACGTAGGCGGACTCTGAACTCACTTCCTCCCCCGGATGTAACAAATTTACAACTACCCTTGGAACAATTACCCCTGAGAGAGAATGGAAAACTGGATAAAATGAACCCCCTCGATAAGGGACAGTGCTGACTGAGGTGGAAGAGGCGGAAATTCCTTTCTGGCGAAGAGAAAGCCACATTTTAGCCACAGCACTTCATCGCTGGGACCAATCTTAAGGTATGAAGCCTTCCCTGGAGGACCGGGGGATCTGAGCAGGAGAGCTTTCCACAATAAGCAGCTTTTGGACTCAGTGCAATCGAGATGAGTGTCATAATATCTGGCTTTGCTGGCTATTAACAACAACGGGAAATACCCTCAGCAAAGCTATCCGACATAAGGGAAAGAAAAGCCTGCTCTTAAAGGGCCTATGCACAAATTCACCCATTTCGGAAAGCAATCTAGAATCACCAGAAAGAAAGGTGCACAGTCCTTTGATGAAAAGAGACTCACCTGATAGGCTCTGGGTGCCTCTTGGTGAGAGGTGAGATTTCTGCAGGGACTGAGACATTGGTGGCAGCCATTATTGTGACCTAGTACAGGCGTGCTGACACTGACACTGGCAGATGCCATTGGCGTTCTTCCCCTGGCCTGTTAGCCCAGGGGTCTGCCCACCCACTAGCTGACTTAATCCAGCTCAGCCAGGGCAGGCAGCCTGTCCCAGGGACTGGCCCCACCCAAGAGCAAGCCCTCGGGCAACTTGTGGGCCCACATAGGCGAGGTGTGTGGGACCTCTGCAGCAGGGTGAGTGGGTCTGCTTCAGTGGGTCAGGACATGTGCAGGGGGCCCGACTGTGTTGGTGGGGTGTGTGGGCCTGCGGGTAGTGGGGCTGGTCAGCTGCAGCAGACTTGTGCTTCTCAAACAGCCACATAGGGGATCAGCCCCATGTTCCAGTGCCTGAAACAATTGCATGCTGCCACACCTAGGGCTGGCCTCACCCAGCTGCAATCCTGAGAGGGCTGACAACAGCTTTGCAGGCTGGAGGCCTACGGTAATTGTAAGCTGCTGAGCCTAGCAACCAGCCACACTGGGTGCCTACTCACTTAACAGAAAAACCACAGCAGGAATGTGCTATTAGACCTTGCAGCCAACTGTGCTGGTGCTGCCCATGCCCAATAAAGTGACTGAAGGGACTGTAGCAGCCACACACAGCCGAGCATTACAACCAGCTGGCCAGGGGGATAGCCCAGTCTCTGCATGCACCTGCAGCAAGAGCGACCCTGCCACACCAGAAGGACACACGTAGCCCCTACAGGGGATACTCCTGGAACATTTGGAACTGGTGACCAGAGGTAAGCATGCTGCTGGGTCTCATAAGGCATCTCTTACATAAGGCCACTTCTACAAGATCAGGAGACATAGCTGACCTCCTAATACACAGATATAAGCACAGAGAAAGAGACAAAATCAGGAGACAAAGGAATATGTTCCAAATAAGGGAACAGGACAAATCCTCAGAAAAAGAACGAAATGAAACAGAGATAAACAATCTACCTGATAAAGGCTGCAACCTAGTAGTCATAAGGATGCTCACTGATCGTGGGAGAAGAATGAATGAACTCAGTGAGAATTTCAACAAAGAATTGGAAAATGTAAAAAGGAACCAATCAGAACTGAAGAATACAGTAATGGAAACGAAAAATTCACCAGAGGGACTCAATAGCAGAGTAGAGGACACAGAAGAATGGACCGGATGCTGTTGGTCTGGAACTCTTCTACCGCCTACAACTGTGGGTGAATTCGTCCTTCCTCAAGATCCTTGAAATCTGCTGAAATTCCTGGCTCTGCTTATTGCCTGGTAGGCTGGGATCCCGTAAGTCACCATATAGGTACTGGTTTAGTTTAGGGCTTTGTAGCATCTAGTTCTACATATGAATTTCGACATATCAGCCCTTGTGGATAATGATGGGTTTGTCATATCTGATTAAATGGAATTGATTCTCAGATATGACACTCCCAGTGTGGCCTTGGTTGTGCAATTGATTTGTCCAATTATATCCTTGAGAAAAGGAGGGCTGATTCTTATTGAAATAGCTATGTCACCATGAAAGATGAAGTTATTTGTAATAATATCTGCCCACAATACTAAGTTGTTGTGCAGGAAGGGCCAACTGACATCTCACATATTTCCAGCAGAATGGTTATAGATTTTACCAGAGATAATATCTATAAATATGGTTTGTTGTTTGTTGATGTATGGTAAGCAGAATTAGTAAAATTTAAGATCAATCCAATTTTTTTTGTCAAGGAGCAGTTATGATTTTTCTAACCTTCACCCATCATAAAAACATTCATTTGTAACCCAATTATTAGAATCATTATAATATTTACAAATAAAAAGTTCCTCTGATGATTTGTTTATATTAAGATTTGACACAGGATACTTTTCCAGAATTCTGAGGGATCAGATGGAAAAATACTATGGAAAGACTTTCATTCTAATTTCTACAAGTAAACTTAAATTGAGAGCAATAGGTCAAGAGGAAAAGAAAGGAGATTCCTCCTTTCATAAGAAGGTAGACATTTGAAAAAAAATTCCCAATAATATTAAAAAGTAAACAACCACAGGGGCCGGCCCAGTGGCGCAGTGGTTTAGTCCGCGCTTGGCAGCCCGAGGTTCGCCGGTTCGGATCCCGGGCGCCCGCCGATGCACTGCTTGTCAGCCACGCTGTGGCGGCGTCCCATATAAAGTAGAGGAAGATGGGCACGGATGTTAGCCCAGGGCCAGTCTTCCTCAGCAAAAAGAGGAGGATTAGCTACGGAAGTTAGTTCAGGGCTGGTCTCCTCACAAAAAAAAAAAAAAAAAGTAAACAACCACAGGTAGATTTCTTTCATCATTTCCTTTGCCACAGTTTCATTTCATCCCATTAAAATAAACCTGTTCTATCAGATGTAGGGGTAGCTGTCATGAGAGAATTCTAGAAATCTTGGCTCTTCTCCTGGTTCAGTCTGACAGGTGTCTACTCGAGGGGATGATGCCAGTTTACACGGGAAACCTGTACCCTTGATTCTGTTCCTTGACGTATCAACAGCTCAGAGTACCAGGTAAAGTCTGTTCATTGAGGCTGTGGGACTCTCCTTTGTCAAGACTCGATTTCTGGCCTGCAGCTTCCAGCAGAACCTTCAGGAAAGCAGAGATCACCTATCAATGATAGAACTGAATAGCGCCAGGGAATTTACTCCAGTGACTGATACTACCTCATGAGAATAAAGTAGAATGCTCTATTAGGGCATACCATATAACTATTCCAAGAGGACTGGGTCACTGTTTCCCCTGAGGGCAGGAACAGATTATGAATGCAGAGGACCTTAACAAATCTCCACCCCATTAAAGGGGACAGTCTCGGAAACATAATTATAATAATAGCATTTAATCCACAAAATTAATCTAAGGAAGGCTGAACCCCTCTTCTTGATCTGATAGTGTTTTCCACCTCATGGCATCAAAAACCAGGGAAGTTCTAGGGGCCGGCCTGGTGGCATAGCGGTTAAGTTCACATGCTCCACTTTGGCAGCTTGGGGTTCGCAGGTTAGGTTCCTGGGTGCGAATTTATACACCGCTCATCAAGCCATGCTGTGGCGGTGTCCCACATACACAATAGAGGAAGATTTGCACAGATGTTAGCTCAGGGCCAATTTTCCTCAGCAAAAAAAAAAAAAAACAACCAGGGAAGTTCTTACATTAGTATTGAATCATTAAAAAAATTGAAGCATATGAAATATACTTATGATTTCTAACATTTCTTCAGCTTGTACATTTCCTATGGTGGATTACAAGGTGAGAGAGAGAAAGTCTTTGGTCCTTTGGCCACTTAGGAGCTTCCAAAAGTTATTTTAAATGAATAAACATCTTGACAGGTTTTTATTTCTCTGAATTTAGGATCTGATCTTAGGAAAGGCAACACCAAAAAGATTTTTGTCTGAGATACTGGTCACACGATTAAGATAGGAACTTAATTGCCTAAGATAAAGGAGTCGTAATCTTGTAGTTTTGCTATTCTATTAACCATAGTGACAGTCAAGATATTTAAAACTAAATATGGTAGAAGACAACAACAAAGAAATTTAGCTCTTCATAAGTGAGGACCTTTCATGGTTTTAAAAAAATAAACAATTTAAGAACATGACAAAAGTCAGCTCGAAGGCATAAGAAAGTTAAATCCTCTCAAGCAAGAGAATTTTGGTAAAGCAAGGAACCTCTGCTACCTGGACATATTTCACAGAAGGTAAAGAATAACTTTTTACTACTTCTTGTTAAGAGTAGACTGAATATGTCAAGATCATGTTGTCATTTTATTTTATTTAATTAATTTATTTTTTTTTGTGAGGAAGACTGGCCCTGGGCTAACATCTGTGCCCACCTTCCTCTACTTTATATGGGACGCCGCCACAGCAAGGCTGACAAGCAGTGCGTCGGCGGGCGCCCGGGATCCGAACTCGCGAACCCCGGGATGCCAAGCGCGAACTAAACCGCTGCGCCACTGGGTCGGCCCAAGATCATGTTGTCATTTTAAAAGACAGAAAATCAATTTCTGGTTTTACTGTTCTTGCCCATCATCCATGTAGCAAGATGCAACAAGGGGTTCACAAGTCTGTTTCTCTTTTTCTTTTTTTGTTTTATCTTACGTGTAAACACACACGGAGAAACTGGCCAGGTGTTCAAACAGTGTTTGTTAAGTAACCCAATATTAGTTTGAGGTCCTAAAGTTAAATAAGAATCTTGGGTAGTATGTTTAAGCTGGCGCTACAGAACATCATAATCTTATTTTCACTGAGTATCTATTTTAAAATTGGCAGTTACTGTTTTTTTTTTTCAGTGAGGAAGATTGACTCTGACATCTGTTGCCAATCTTTCCTCTTTTTGCTTGAGATCGTCCCTGAGCTAATCTGTGCCCATCTCCCTCTACTTTGTATGTGGGACGCTGCCACAGCATGGCTTGATGAGTGATGTGTAGGTTCACACCCAGGATCTGAGCAGAAGGCATGAAATTAACCACAATGCCACCGGGCTGGCACTCCCCCCCCATTTTTCTTAGTGAGTCTAGCTAAGGGTTTGTCAATTTTCTTTATCTTCTCAAAGAACCAGCTCTTAGTTTCATTGATCCTTTCTACTGTTTTTTAGTTTTTATTTCATTTATTTCTGCTCTAATTTTTATTATTTCCCTCCTTCTGCTGACTTTGGGCTTTGCTTGTTCTTCTTTTTCTACTTCTGTTAGGTGCACTTTAAAATTACTCATTTGAGATTTTTCTTGTTTGTTAAGGTGGGCCTGTTTTGCTATGAATTTCTGTCTTAGAACCACTTTTGCTGCATCCCATAAGAGTTGGTATGTTGTATTTTCATTTTTGGTCTCCAGGTATTTTTTAGTTTTTCCTTTGATTTCTTCATTGATCTAATGGTTGTTCAGTAGCATGTTGTTTAGTCTCCACATGTTTGTCACTTTCCCAGTTTCTTTTTTCTTTTGGTAGTTGATTTCTAGTTTCATAGCATTGTGGTGCTATGAAGAGATGCTGGATATGATTTCAATCTTAAGTTTATTGAGGCTTGCCTTGTTTCCCAACATATGGTCTAGCTTTGAGAATGTTCCGTGTGCACTTGAGAAGAATGTGTAGTCTGCTGTCTTTGGATGGAATGCTCTGCATATATCTATTAACTACAACTGATCAAGTGTTTCATTTAAATCAACTGTTTCTTTGTTGACTTTCTGTCTGGATGATCTATCCATTGATGTAAGTGGGGTGTTGAGGTCCTACAATTATTGTGTTGCTGTTAATTTCTCCCTTTAGGTCTGTTAATAGTTGCTTTATATACTTTGGTGTTCCTGTGTTAGGTGCATATATATTCATAAGTGTTATGTCCTCTTGGTGGAAAGTCCCTTTTATCATTATATATTGCCTCTCTTTGTTTCTCATTGTCTTTTTTATCTTGAAGCCTGCTTTGTCTGATATAAGTATGGCAACACCTGCTTTTGTTTGCCATTTGCTTGGAGTATTGTCTTCCATCCCTTCACTCTGAGCCTATGTTTATCTTTAGAGCTGAGATGGGTTTCCTGGAGGCAGCATATTGTTGGATCTCGGTTTTTAATCCATCTGGCCACTCTGTCTTTTTTTTTTGTTATTATTGATGTCTTAATAGCTTATAACACTGTGGGGTTTTAGTTGTACATTATTGTTTGTCCATCACCATGTGGATGTATCCCTTCACCCCTTGTGCCCCCCCCCAGCCTCCTTCCCCTTGGTAACCACCAATCAGTTCTTTCTGTCTGTGTGTTCATTTATATTCCTTATATGAGTGAGTTCATGCAGTGTCTGTCCTTCTCTCTCTGGCTTATTTCACTTAACATAATACCCTCTAGGTCCATCCATGTTGTTGCAAATGGGACAATTGTGTCTTTTCTTATGGCTGAATAGTATTCCATTGTATGTGTATACCACATCTTCTTTAACCAATCATCAGTCGAGGGACACTTGGGTTGCTTCCACTTCTTGGCTATAGTGAATAATGCTGCAATGAACATAGGGGTGCATAAGCCTCTTGTGCTGGTTGATTTCATGTCCATTGGGTAGATGCCCAAGAGTGGTATTGCTGGATCATAAGGTATTTCTGTTTTTAATTTTTTGATGACTCTCCATACTGTTTTCCATAAAGGCTGCACCCGTTTGCATTCCCACCAGCAGTGAATGAGGGTCCCCCTTTCTCCACAACCTCTCCAGCATTTGTTGTTATTTGTCTTTGTGATTATAGCCATTCTAACGGATGTAAGGTGATATCTTAGTGTAGTTTTGATTTGCATTTCCCTGATGATTAGTGATGTTGAACATCTTTTCATGTGTCTATTGGCCATCTGTATCTCTTCCTTGGAAGAATATCTGTTCATATCCTCTGCCCATTTTTTGATCGGGTTGTTTTTTTTTTTGTTGCTCAGTTATATGAGATCTTTATACATTACTGAGATTAATCCCTTGTCGGACAAACGATTTGCGAATATTTTCTCCCAGCTGGTGGGTTGTCTATTCATTTTGATCCTGGTTTCATTTGCCTTGTAGAAGCTCTTTAGTCTGATGAGGTCCCACTTGTTTATTTTTTCTTTTGTTTCCCTTGTCCGAGTAGACATGGAATCTGAAAGGATCCCTTTATGTCCAATCTCAGTTAGTGTACTGCGTATATTTTCTTCCAGGAGTTTTATAGTTTCAGGTCTCAATTTCAGGTCCTGGATCCATTTTGAATTGATTTTTGTAGGTGGCGATAGGAAATGGTCTACTTTCATTCTTTTGCATGTTGCTGTCCAATTTTCCCAGCACCATTTATTGAAGAGACTTCCCTTTCTCTATTGTATGTTCTTTGCTCCTTTGTCAAAGATTAGCTGTCCATAGGTGTGTGGTTTTATTTCTGGGCTTTCAATTCTATTCCATTGATCTGTGTGTCTATTTTTGTACCAGTACCATGCTGTTTTGATTACTATAGCTTTATAGTATATTTTGAAATCAGGGATTGTGATGTCTCCAGCTTTGTTCTTTTTTTTCAGAATTGCTTTAGCTATTCGGGGTATTTTGTTGCCCCATACGAATTTCAGTCGTTTTTGTTCTATTCCCGTAAAGAATGACATTGGGATTCTGATTGGGATTGCATTGAATTTGTAGATTGCTTTAGGTAGAATGGACATTTTAACTATATTTATTCTTCCAATCCATGTGCATGGAATATTTTTCCATTTCTTTATGTCTTCCTCAATTTCTTTCAATAGTGTCTTATAGTTTTCATTATAGAGGTCTTTTACTTCCTTGGTTAAATTGATTCCCAGATATTTTATTCTTTTTGTTGCAATTGTAAATGGGATTGTCTTTTTGAGTTCTCTTTCTGTTAGTTCATCATTAGTGTATAGAAATGCAATTGATTTTTGTAAGTTGATTTTATGCCCTGCCACTTTACTGTAGTTGTTGATTATTTCTAGTAGTTTTCCAATGGAATTTTTTGGGTTTTCTATGTATAAAATCATGTCCTCTGCAAATAGTGAGAGTTTCACTTCTTCATTGCCTATTTGGAGTCCTTTTATTCCTTTTTCTTGCCTAATTGCTCTGGCCAGAACTTCCAGTACTATGTTGAATAAGAGCGGTGAGAGTGGGCACCCTTGTCTTGTTCCTGTCCTCAAAGGAATGGCTTTCAGTTTTTCCCCATTGAGTAGGATGTTTGCTGTAGGTTTGTCATATATGGCCCTTATTATGTTGATGTACTTTCCTTCTATACCCATTTTGTTGAGAGTTTTTATCATAAATGGATGCTGGATCTTGTCGAATGCCTTCTCTGCATCGATTGAGATGATCATGTGGTTTTTATTCTTCATTTTGTTAATGTGGTGTATCACGTTGATTGATTTGCAGATGTTGAACCATCCCTGTGTCCCTGGTATAAATCCCACTTGATCGTGGTGTATGATCTTTTTGCCAATATTTTGTTGAGGATTTTTGCGTCTATGTTCATCAGTGATATTGGCCTGTAGTTTTCCTTCTTTGTATTGTCCTTGTCTGGCTTTGGTATCAGGATGATGTTGGCCTCATAGAATGTGTTGGGAAGTATTCCATCTTCTTCTATTTTTTGGAATAGTTTGAGAAGGATAGGTGCTAAATCTTCATTGAATGTTTGGTGAAATTCTCCAGGGAAGCCATCTGGTCCTGGACTTTTATTTTTTGGGAGGTTTTTAATTACTGTTTCAATCTCTTTACTTGTGATTGGTCTGTTCAGATTCTCTATTTCTTCTTGATTCAGTTTTGGGAGGTTGTACACTTTCAAGAATTTGTCCATTTCCTTTAGGTTGTCCAATTTGTTGGTGTAAAGTTTTTCATAGTATTCCCTAATAATCCCTTGTATTTCTGTGGTGTCTGTTGTAATTTCTCCTCTTTCATTTCTAATTTTATTTATTTGAGTCTTCTCCCTTTTTTTCTTAGTGAGTCTGGCTAAGGGTTTGTCAATTTTATTTATCTTCTCAAAGAACCAGCTCTTTGTTTCATTGATCCTTTCTACTGTTTTTTTGGTTTCAATTTCATTTATTTCTGCTCTGATTTTTATTATTTCCCTCCTTCTGCTGATTTGGGGCTTTGTCTGTTCTTCTTTTTCTAATTTTGTTAGGTGAAATTTAAGGTTATTTATTTGGGATTTTTCTTGTTTGTTAAGATGGGCTTGTATTGCTATGAATTTCCCTCTCAGGACCGCTTTTGCTGCATCCCATATGAGTTGGTATGGTGTATTTTCTTTTTCATTTGTCTCCAGATAGCTTTTGATTTCTCCTTTAATTTCATCAATGACCCATTGGTTGTTCAGTAGCATGTTGTTTAGTCTCCACATCTTTGTGCCTTTCCTAGTTTTTTCCTTGCAGTTGATTTCTAGTTTCACAGCATTATGATCAGAAAAGATGCTTGTAATGATTTCAATCTTCTTAAATTTATAGAGGTTTGCCTTGTTTCCAAATATATGGTCTATCCTTGAGAATGTTCCATGTGCACTTGAGAAGAATGTGTACTCTGCTTTTTTTGGGTGGAGTGCTCCGTATATATCTATTAAGTCTATTGCGTGTAGTTTTTCATTTAAGTCCATTATTTCCTTATTGACTTTTTGTCTGGATGATCTATCCATTGGTGTAAGGGGGGTGTTAAGATCCCCTACTATTATTGTGTTATTGTTAATATCTCCTTTTAGGTTTTTTAGCAGCTGTTTTATGTACTTTGGTGCTCCTGTGTTGGGTGCATAGATATTTATGATTGTTATGTCTTCTTGGTGAAGTGTCCCTTTTATCATTATATATTGCCCTTCTTTGTTTCTCATTACCTTTTGTATCTTGAAGTCTACTTTGTCTGATATAAGTATGGCAACTCCTGCTTTCTTTTGTTTGCCATTAGCTTGGAGTATTGTTTTCCATCCTTTTATTTTGAGTCTGTGTTTGTTTTAGAGCTGATATGTGTTTCCTGGAGGCAGCAGATTGTTGGATCTTGGTTTTTAATCCATCCCGCCACTCTGTGTCTTTTGATTGGAGAATTCAATCCATTTACATTTAGAGTGATTATTGATATATGAGGGTTTAATGTTGCTATTTTATTGTTCATTTTCTGGTTCTTTTGCATTTCCTTCATTTCTTGTCACTTGTGTTTCAGACTGCAAATTCAATTTGGTATTTCTGCATGCTCATTCTCTTAGTTTTCTCTTTATTTGTCATGTGTGGTTCTCTTCTGGTTATTTGTTTAGTGGTTACCATGAGGTTTATATAAGCGATCTCCTGGATAAGATAGTACATTTTCAGATGCCTCCTTTTTCCTGAGGCTGGGTTGATTCAATCCCTTTCCTCTTCCCCTCCTTATTTGTTATCTCTATTTATTCCATCTTGTGTCATGAGTGTGTGTTTACAGTGATGAGCTTGTATTAATTTTTGATGTTATCCAACTGTAGTTTGTTCTGGTTTAGTCTCCTTGCTTTTCTCCTTGCTGAAATCTTTGTATCCCCTTTCTCATTTGTTTTTTTTCAGGCCTAAGGGCCTTCTTGAGCATTTCTTGTAGTGGGGGTCTTGTGGTGATGAACTCTCTTAGCTTTTGTTTATCAGGGAGAGTTATTATTTCTCCATCATATTTGAAGGGTATTTTTGCTGGATAAAGTATTCTTGGCTGAAGGTTTTTGTCTTTCATGATTTTGAATATATCATTCCAGTCTCTCCTAGCCTGTAGAGTTTCTGTCGAGAAATCAGCTGAGAGACTGATGGGGTTTCCTTTGTATGTTATTTTGTGTTTTTGTTTAGCTGCCCTTAATATTATTTCCTTGTCATGGATATTTTTCAAGTTTGCTACTATGTGGCGAGATGATTTTTTTATTCCTGTTTATATATTTAGGTGATCTATTGATTTCACTCACTGTTATTTCCCTCTCGTTCCCTAGGTTGGGGAAGTTCTCAGCTATTATTTCTTTGAACAAACTCTCTGCTCCTTTTTCTCTTTCTTCTCCTTCTGGAATACCTATTATCCTTATGTTGCTTTTCCTCATTGAGTCTGATATTTCTCGAAGAATTTCTTCATTTCTTTTTAGTCTTAGCTCTCTCTCCTCCTCTATCTGGAGCATTTCTGCGTGGCTATCCTCGATAATGCTAATTCATTCCTCCATATTGTCAGTTCTGCTCTTTAAAGACTCCATTTTTTTTCCACTATCTCGTTCATTTTGTTTTTCATCTCCAATAATTCTGATTGGTTTTTCTTTATGGTTTCAATCTCTTTTGTGATGAAATCCCTGAATTCGTTGATTTGTTTCTGTGTTTTCTCTTGTATTTCATTGAGTTTGTTTATGATAGCTATTTTGAATTCTCTGTCATTCAGGTTATGGCATTCTGTGCCTTCAGGGTTGGTTTCTGGGTGTTTGTCATTTTCCTTTTGGTCTGTAGACATAACAAACCGTTGCATGGATCTGACCGCTTTACTTTTTCCTCTCATCTTGAAGTTGGTCCTGCAGTTTCCACCTGCTGCCACTGGATGGACATCGCGAGCAGTATGCTCTGAGCCCACTGCAGTCCCCGGAGGGGAACTGCTGAAACATGGGGTGTGTTGGGGGAGGGGTTCTCTCTTTCTCCTGCTCGACCCGGCGTTTCCTTTCTGGCTCTCTTAGGGCGTTTGCTACACCTCCGAAACAGTCTGTCATAGCTTCCCGGTGGGGACCTCTTGACAGTCTGTGAGAGCACCTGGAGGGCGATAGTTTTCCCCGCAGTGGGCCGCCACTCCCCCCTCTGTCTGCGAGCCACACTGTCTGTCTTTGTGGATCGATTGGGGAGGGGGAGTACAACTTCTTACCTCTCCTCACGTCCTTTGGGGCTTCCCGCACCTCCACCGTCCAATGTATGGCAGCAGGGGTTTCTTAGAAGTCCTTTGTAGCGTTTGATTGAGCTCTGTTAGAATGCAAATGATGTTTTCATTGTGTCTTAGGGGGCAGAGATTCAAAGAGGGAATCTCACTCTGCCATGATGCTGATGTCACTCTCCCACTCTATGTCTTTTGATTGGTGAATTCAATCCATTTACATCTAGAGTGATTATTGATATATGAGGGCTTAATACTGCCATTTTTTTCTCTTGTTTTCTGGTTGTTCTATATTTCCATTGTTTCTCTTCCTTTGTATTTCTGACTGCTGTTTAAGTTTTGTGGTTTTCTGTGGTGGTTTTCTCTTTATTTATGAATTGTGGCCCTGCTCTGATTTTTGTTTTGTGGTTACTGTGAGGTTTGTATAAAAGATCTCATAGCTGAGACAGTCCATTTTCTGATAGTCTCTTGTTCTCCTAGCCTAAGCAGCTTCCATCCCTTTCTTCTTCCCCTTCTGAGTTATTGCTGTCACAAGTTGTTCTGTTTTGTGTTGTGAATTTGTGACTAAACTGAAGTGTTTATAGTTATTTTTGATAATTTCCTTCCCTTTATCTTTTATGTTATAATTGTTTGCTAACCTGTTCTGATAGAGAGCTGCAGTTTTCTGATTTTGTCTACCTGTTTATCTCCTTGCTCAAAGCTTTGTAGACCTTTGCCTTTTTGTTTCAGGTATGAGGGCCTTCTTGATCATTTCTTGTAAGGGAGGTCTAGTGGCAATGAACTCCCTCAGCTTTTGTTTATCTGGGAAAGCTTTTTTTTCTCCATCATATCTGAAAGGATAGTTTTGCTGGATAGAGTATTCTTGGCTGAAAGTTTTTATCTTTCAGTATTTTGAATATATTATTCCATTCTCCCCTAGTTGTTAAGGTTTCTGCCAAAAAAAAAAAAAAAAATCCCCTGGAAGCCTGACTGGGCTTCCTTTGTAGGTTATTTTCTTCTATTGACTTTTGCCAGTTTTAATATTATATGCCTTGGAGAAGGTCTTTTTGCATTGGTGTAAATAGGAATTCTATTGGCTTCATGTATTTGTAAGTCCAGTTCCTTCCCCAGGTTTGGGAAGTTCTCAGCCATTATTTCTTTGAACAGGCTCTCTGCTCCTCTCTCCTTCCCTTCTCCCACTGGAATATCTATAATACTTGTGTTGCTTTTGTTAATTGAGTCAAATATTTCTCAAAGAATTCCTTCATTTAAAAAAAATCTTAGTTCTCTCTCCTCCTCCACCTGAAGCATTTCTATATTTCTATCCTCTAAATTACTAATTCTGTCCTCCATAAAGTCAGCTCTATTTTTTTAAGGATTCTAGATTATTTTTTTATCTCATTAATCGTGTTCTTCATATCCAGAATTTCTGTTGTGTTTTTTAAAATATAGTTTCAATCTCTTTGGTAAAGTATTCCTTCTGCTCACTAATTTTATTCCTGAGTTCATTGAACTGTCTTTCTGAGTTTTCTTGTAACTCATTGAGTTCCTTCATGACAGCTATTTGGAATTCTCTGCCATTTAGATTGTAAATTTCTGTGACTTCATGGTTGGTTTCTGGAGACTTGTCACTTTCCTTCTGCTCTAAATTGTTACTGTAGTTTCTCATGGTGTTTGATGAACTAATCTTTTGCTGGGGCATTTGTGGTAGTATCAGGTCACAGATTTCACCTGCTACAATTGGGGGGAAGCAGGAGCTGTGTTTCTGATCCCACCCCATTTGCTGGAAGTTGTCTAGGTACAGTGGGCACTCCTATAGGCTGGGATAGTGTTTGCACATGTGCCGGGTTGCAGCCCTCTCTGCTTGTAGTCACACCAGCTGCTGTGCTTTGTGGGCAGGGCTTCTTTGTGGGGTCTGAGACAGGGCCACTCAGTGCGGCCATGATGGCACAGTGGGTGCTCCCACGGGCTGGTAAAGTTTTTGCATGCATTATCAGGATTGCTGCTCCCTCTTCTCACAGTCATGCTGGGGCACATTCCCACTGGTGGGGCTGCTGCAGCACAGGGTGAGTTCCCATAGGCTGGGATAGCATTCACCCACAGTCTGGGCTGTCCCTGCCTCCTCTTAGAGTAGTGACAGCCACTATGTGAGGACCTGTGACCTGGCTCAGGGAGGATCTGCTGCCAGGGAGATGTAGGGGAGTGCTCACCTATTTTCACTGCTTCCCAGGGACCCAGTCCATCCATCTTCATATGTATAGCTGCGTGGGTCTTTCGGGTGTCTTGTGCTGTGTGGGTGTCCTCTGTTGGTCAATGAATGTCCATTTAGTTGTAATTCAGAGGGAGAGAGACAAAGGGAACAGCTCACTCTGCCATGTTGCTGCCATCACTCCTATGGAAAAATTTAAAATACCCAAAAGTATGGAGGATGTAAAATAAGCCCTCATGTACCCATCAGCCAGGTTCAACAATAGTCAATATATGCCAATCTCACTTCATTTATGTCTCCCCTACTTTCCCTTTGATTGGATTATTTTAAAGCAAATCTCAGACATAGTAATTAACCTTTAAACACTTCAGTATATATCTCCAGGAGATAAGGACTACTAAAAAATTATTATATACCAGTATCACACCTAAATATTAAAACACTTTCTTACTCTGACCAAGTATATAGTCAGTTTGTCCAAGTGTTGAGTCATCAATTTGTCCAATTGTCTCATAATTTTAAAACATTTTCAATCAGGATCAAAAGAGAGTTCATGCATTTTCTTTGATCAATATGTTTCAAGTCTCTTAGTCTAAAGCTTCCCTTCCCTTTCTTTTTCCTTGTGATTTATTCTTTAACAGCTTTGTCAAGCTAAAGTTCATATACCATATAATCTACCCATGTAAAGCATACAATTTAATGGTTTTTAGTATATTCACAGAGTTGTGCAATCATCACCACAATCAATTTTAGAACATTTTCATCACGCTGAAGAGAAACCCCATGCCCGTTATCAGTAACTCTTCATTTCCCTCTTCCCTCAGTCTCTGGCAACCACTAATATACTTTCTGTCTTTATAAGTTTGCCTATTCTGGATATTTCACATAAATGAAATCATACAACATGTGGACTTCTGTGACTGACTTCTCTCACTTAGCATAATGTTTTCAAGATTCATTCATGTTATAGCAAGTATCTTTATTTCCTTTCTTGCAATTTATTTTTTGAAAAAACAATTCATTTGTCCTGTAGCTTTTCCACATTCTGAATGTTGCTCACTGCATCCCTGTGGGGTCTTTTAATGTAGTCCTCTATTCCCTGTTTATCCTGTAAACTACTAATTAGAACTAGAAGCTTGATCAAATTTAGATCCTATTTTTTGGCAAGACAACTTAGCAGATGGTGCAATGAGCCTCTCTAAGGGGTCTATAGGCCATTGCTAGCTTCTGTGATCACCCCATCTTTATAGCAGCTATTGAGGCCATTGTAAACAACTATGTTGAGTGGAACAATAATACGTAGAATCTGATCTTTGACACCGGCCTGATTTCTCTTTTCAGGCCATGAAATCTTAATGGTGTGCTCAGAAAGATGTGGAATCTATCTCTTGCTGTTTCGGTGCACAGAAACAGGGACCTTGTCAACCCTCAAGACCCCAAATCTCTGTACTCGTAATAAATTTAGATTTCAGACTAAAGGAAGAGAGTTCCTCCTCCCTTTGCTGAATTCTTCTTCAGTCCCTCTCTGTTTGCAAAGTGTCCAATTCTTGTCTGGGATCGTTTCTGACCTATGACTTGCTAAAAGCAGCAGGAAGCAGCCAACATACACCCATATCCTGCCTTTTAAAAACCAGTTCCCCACAGACATATAGATCAATGGACTAGAAATAAAAGTCCAGAAATAAACCCTTGTGTTTATGGTCAATTGATTTTTGACAAGAGTTCCAAGACAATTCAATGGGGGGGGGGGCGAAGAATAGTCTTTTCAACAAATGGTGCTGGAAAAATTGGCCATTCACATGCAAAAGAATGAAGCATCATATACCTCACACTATATATAAAATTTAACTCGAAATGATCAAAGACCTAATTGTAAGAGCGAAAACTATAAAACTTTTAGAAGAAAATAGGAGTAAATCTTCATGACCTTGGGCTAAGCAATGCTTTTAAAATATGGCCCCCAAAGCACAAACAACTGAAGAAAAAAATAGATAAATTGCACATCATCAAATTCAAAAACTTTTGTGCTTCAAAGGACACCATCAAGAAAGTGAAAAGACAACATAAAGAATGGGAGAGAATATTTGTAAATTCTATATCTGATATGAGTCTAGTATTCCAAACACATAAAGAACTCATATAACTCAACAATAAAAAGAGAAATATTCCAATTTTAAAATGGGAAAAGGATTTGAATAGACAAACATCCAAAGGAGACATACAAATGGCAAAGGAGCACATGAAAAGATGCTCAATATCATTAGTCATTAAGGAAGTTCAAATCAAAACCACAATGGGGCGGCGTGGGCAAAATGGGTGAAGATGGTCAAAATGCACAAACTTCCAGTTATAAGGTAAGTGTTGGGGGATGTAATGTATAGCATGGTGACTACAGTTAACAATACTGTATTGTGGGGCTAGGCCCGGCTGCATGGTGATTAAGTTTGTGTGCTCCACTTCAGCAGCCCAGGGTTCATGGATTTGGATCCTGGGCACAGACCTACACCACTCATCAAGCCATGCTGTGACAGCATCCCACACACGAAGTAGAGGAAGATGGCCACAGATGTTAGCTCAGGGCCAATCTTCCTCACCAACCAACAAGCAAGCAAACAAAAATATTGTATTGTGTATTTAAAAGTTGCTAAGAGAGTAGATCTTAAAAGTTCTCATCACAAGAAAAAAATCTTAACTATGTGTGGTGATGTTAACTAAACCTATTGTGGTAATCATTTCACAATATATATGTATATCAAATTATGTTGTATACCTAAAACTAATACAATATTATGTGTCAATTATACCTCAATAAAAAAATTTTAAAACTACTTCACATCTACTAGAATGGCTATAATCAAAATGACAGACAACAAGTTTTGGCAAAAGTTTGGAGAAATTGGAACTCTCTTACATTGATGTTGGGAATGTAAGATGTTGCAGTCACTTTGGAAACCAGTTTGGCAGTTCCTTAAAAAGTTAAACATAGGGGCCAGCCTGGTGGTGTAGTGGTTGAGTTTGCATGCTTTGCTTCAGTGGCCTGGGGTTCACAGGTTCGGATCCTGGGCAAGGATAGATGCACTGCTTGTCAAGCCATGCTGTGGCAGCGTATAAAGTAGAGGAAGATGGGCACAAATGTTAGCCCAGGGCCAGTCTTCCTCAGCAAAAAAGAGGAGGATTGGAAATGGATGTTAGCTCAGGGCTGGTCTTCCTCACACACACAAAAAAAGTTAGAGTTACTACATGACTCTGCAATTTTGCTCCTAGATATGTACCCAAGAGAACTGAAAACATATGTTCACACAAAAATTCATACATGAAAGTTCATAACTGCATCATTTATAATAGCCCCAAAGTGAAAGCAACCAAATGTCCATCAACTGATGAATGAGTAAATAAAATGTGGCAGATCCACACAATGGAATATTACTCACCCATAAAAAGGAATGAAGTACTGATCCATGATATAGTATGGATGAACCTTGAAAACATTATGCAAAGTGAAAGAAGCCAGACACAAAAGGCCACATACTGTATGATTCTATTTATTTGAAATATCCAGAAGTCAAATCCACAGAGACAGAAAGTAGATTAATAGTTGCCAGGGGCTAGGGAGAGGGAGGAATAGAGAGTGACTGTTAATAGATATAGGGTTTCTGGGGCCGCCCGGTGGCGCAGCAGTTAAGTTCACGCTTGGCAGCCTGGGGTTCACAAGTTCGGGTCCCGGGCGCCCGCTGACGCACTGCCTGTCAGCCATTCTGTGGCGGCGTCCCATATAAAGTGGAGGAAGATGGGCACGGATGTTAGCTCAGGGCCAGTCTTCCTCAGCAAAAAGGGGAGGATTGGCAACAGATGTTAGCTCAGGGCTGGTCTTCCCCACACACAAACAAAAACAAAAACAAACAAACAAAAAAATAGATATAGGGTTTCTTTTTGGGGTGATGAGAAGGTTCAAGGATTAGATAGTGGTGATGGTTATACAACATCATAAATGCAATTGATGCTACTGAATTATTCACTTAGAAATGGTTAAGATGGCAAATTTTATGTTATGTATATTTCACCACAATAAAAGACTATTTCAAAAAAGTCCCCTAGACCACAAACTTCATAAACACACAGATTGTCTTCCATGTCATCATGGATGACTGTCCTACCATAAGGTTTTGCACAGCCTCAAAGGGGTCATTAGTCTTGCAGTATGCAATACCCCCCCTTTTTTTTATTGCTTGCTGCCTGATTGTTAAGCCAATGTCAAATATTTCAGTTTTTTGTCACAGCAGTGCCCCATTTCCAGGTGTCAATTTCTGTATCAGTTAGGGTAGAGGCTTAGTTAGTAATACTAAAAGACCTCAAAATACATTGACTCGTGCTTCTGGATATGATGGAGCAGCTTCTGGAAAGCCAACAGTGCTGCCAAGAACAGTATGAAAAGCCAGTTAAAAATGCTAAAAGCAACAATGTTTATCTCAAAACATTGGTGAGCTAGTGAGGCAACCAGGAGTTGAGAGAACTAAATCCCAGATAAGGGGGAACAGTACAGAGAGGTGAGCTGAGCCAACATTCTGCAGTCCCCCTGCCCTCAGGGTATGTGATATGTCTGGGCATGAGGCAGGAGACTGAGAATCTGGGCAAAAGTGTTGAGCAGAGGAATCCTTCTAAGAGGCAGAGAAACCAGCAGAACTTTAGATCTCAGGGCTGGAGAGACAAAATTAAAGACTCAAAGGATTAAGATCTTGGTGCGAAAGGGGTGAAAAACAGCCTAACGGTTTTCCCTTTCAGACATTGCAGAACCCTGAAGCTACATGTGGCAGAGTCTAAGAAGTCACTGAGAAAGCCTCTGAAAAGCAGGGTGGAGTTTTCAGCAGACTCGTGATGCTAAGGAGACGAGGAGTAGAGTTCAAGAGCTGCCAGCACTGTGGAGCCCCAGTTAATATCCCAGGCTCTAGGTTGGAAATCCACCAGCAAGTATGAACTAGATATACATGGAGTCTTCCAAAATGCCGTCCAACCTAGATTCAGCCCAGTTTTTGACTGGATTAAAGTGATCTTCCCCTTTCTAGCTGCATAGAAGAGAAAGGGAAAACCCTCTCTGGAGGAATATCCTCCAGAGCCTGGACAATTTTTCATACACAATGCCTGGCATTCAATAACCAAGCATGCTAGAGGCAACGCCAAATGACTGAAAATCAAGAGAAAAAACAGATAGTATAAACAGACCATGGGTAATTCTGATATTGGAGTCAGCAAACAAGCATTGTAAATCACTATAATTAATGTGTTCAAGACAAAAGAGGAAAAATGCAGATGTTAGATGAAGGGATGGGTCATTTCACCAGAGAAAAGGCCATTAGAGAATGGAAAAGCATCATAACTGAAATTAAGAACTCGGTATACGTGTCTAACAGTAGATTAGTCACAGTAGGAGACACAATCAGTGAACTGAAGTTCAGACCACTAGAAAATTCCCAGACTAATGCACAGGGAAAATAAAGGATGGAAAATACAAAAAGAGAGTTTAAGACAGTGATAAAGTCTAATAAAACACTGCAGCTTAACTAAGATAACCTTTTTTTTCCCCCTCTCTCTCTGTCCAAAAGTAGGTGGCCAGTCTAGCGTGGGTAGACATCTTTACCTCATGAGGTCATTCTGGCTAGTGAATTGGCTTTGATATCTTCAATGAATATCTTCCATATTTAGATATGCTTCTGTTGTAAGAGTTCCTCAGCCAGGAGAAAGGAAGAAAAAAGAAATCAGGGGTCAGCATCTTCATTTAAAAGGAGCTGACCAGAAGTTGTACACATCACTTGAGTTGACGAGGGCCTGAACTTACACACACAGCCACACCTAACAAGGCAGACTGGCAGGTGTTGTTGCTAACTGGGCCATCATGAGCATCTTATTACTAAGGGAGGAAGGGGAGAATGGATTTTAATGAACAGAAAGCAGTTTCTGCCACAAGGTTGGATTGCTACGCAGAAGCTAGACATACAGACCTTTGTAGACCCCAGTAACAAGCGTGGATGTGAGCCAGGGGAGGAGGAGTTGGGAGTGCCACAGAAGGGACTCACGACTGTCCAGACTAGAGCTTGCCTGTTGGATATCACTCTAGCTGAAGTTTTCCATTCCCAGGCTTGATGCTGATGGTCAGAGTTCAGAGACGGCGAGTCTGTGGTATGGTGGCCCTTGACTCCAGGGACTCCGACTTGAGCTGCTGTGGGTCACACCTGGCCTTTCACAGACCCACCCAGCGGTGCTGCTCTGTGACAAAAGGCTTCTTTGTCATCCGCAAGGACCCAGAGAAGACTGAAACTGAGGACTGCCGGAGCTACACCAGGAAGGACGCCAGGTAACACCCCTCATCCTCTTAAAGACTCCCCCTCTTAACAACATCTCCCTTCCAGGACCTGTGTTCCCTGTCTGATCCCAGCCCTGGCCTCTTGTCACCAAATGGCTATAGAGGCGTTGGGTAATAAGGCCTTGAAGGGTCCTTTTGGCAGGGCACTATGAAGGTGTCAGTGAAGACTACTGGTGCCTGGAAATCTTTTATTTCTGCTTTCAGGTCTCCACGGAAAGTTTAAGACCCAGAGGAGTAGTGACGCTGCTCTCTCAGGCTTTGGTCCACCATAAGCCCATCTCTGCTTCTCCCTGGGCATGTGGCTGTCTGGCTGGGGACAGCATTTCCCAGCATCCCTTGAAGCTGGCTCTGGACATGTGACTGGATCTTCCCCAATGGTGTGCAAGCAGAAGCTATCTCTAACTTCCACTCTACATGCTTACCAGGAAATCTCTCACTCTTTTCTCCCTTCCACCAGGTTTCCTGGAGGAGGCAGTGACCTAGCTTTGATTGTGCAGATGATGACAGTGCCCTAGGGCAGTGGCTCTCAAAGTGTGCACTAGAATCACATGAAGGGCTTATTAGAGCACAGTTTGCTGGACCCTATATTCAGAGCTTGGGACTCAGTAGATCTGGGGTGGCACCTGGCTATGTGCACTTCCTACAAGTTTTCAAGTGATGCTGCTGGTTCTGGGACTACATTTTAAGAAACAATCTGCAAGAATCTGGGTCCCTGAAAGATTACCATCTACATAGCTACCGTGCTGCCCCGGACCATTCACCCTGGAACTGCTATGGGGAAGAGAAATCAACTTTTTTCTTTAAGCCATCAAATTGCCTTACAATAAACATAGCCAGTGAATCTCCCATTCTGTTTCAGCTGGTTTCATTTGGATTTCTGTTGCCTGCAACTGAGAACACCCCGATCAATGTAGGTTACACTTACCGATTGCCTATGATTCATTTATTCAGTAATGTTTAATTGAGAATCCCCTGCCAGGTGCTCTTGTAGATCCTGAGGATACAGCAGTGAAGGAAACAGGTGACTATCTCTGTCTTTTCAGAGTTTCTGATCTTTGTGTCAGATGGTGCACTATTAAGTGCTTTAATGGCAAAATATTGGATTTTCATAGCAATTCTGAGAAATAGGCATTATTTTGAAACTCCACTTTACAGATGAGGACCTGAGGCTGCAGTAACAAAGCTAGGGTTTGAACACAGGTCCGTGTGAGCCCAAAGGCTGAACTCTTGGCCACCGGACCATGCAGCATCAAGAAGCCTCAGTGCAGGATACACACTCTTTTCAAACGCACATGGAACATTCTCCAGGAGAGGTCACACGTTAGGCAAAACAAAACAAGTCTCAATAAATTTAAGAAGATAGCAATCATATCAAGCATCTTTTCTGACCACAACAGTGTGAAACTAGACATCAACTACAAGAAGAGAGCTGGAAAAGTCACAACTATGTGGAGGTTAAACTAAATGCTACTGAACAATGATTGGGTCCATGAAGAAATGAAAGGAGAAATTAAAAAAATACCTGGAGACAAATGAAAATGAAAATACAACACATCAAAATCTATGGGATATGGCAAAAGTGGTACTAAGAGAGATGCTCAATTCTTATTCAAATTCTCTTCCCAAGGACAGGCTTAAATGAACAGAGAATGGGTGAGGTTGGTAACAGGAAAATTCTCTTGAGCCTTCTGGCTGCACAGGAAAACAAGATAGTGTTTTGGGAATGTTCTTAATCTGTCACTTGATCGAAGCTGATTCTTTAGACGGATTTTATCATGCAAAATAGTATCCCTTCCACTGAAGCTGAAGGAGAGAAGGGACATCGCCTTCATCCCCTCTCTCTTTTAATGTTTAAAAATTGTTTTTTCAGTGGGTGTGAGTTCACCTCAGTCACTGATAATGTTGATTGACTGGTCTAACACTGCTTCCCACCCCTTTCCCACTTACTACCTGATACTATAGAGGCTAAAAAAGCCAGCACCCCTCTTTCCCAGACTCCCTTGCA